>CM068540.1:3539118-4995551 GCA_035048495.1 Euptelea pleiosperma
TATCTCAAGGATTGTGGTACTCGAAAGTATATTTGGCGTCCACTTTTGATGTTCCCTTCCCCTAAGCTACCGAAGGATTAGTGTACTCTTTAGGGAAGGGGTAGTGTTTTGACCTTCCTCATGGGCTACAAGGCCATTAACTGGGACATGATCTAGGGCTTGGATTAGGCATTCTGAAGGGGATGTCCAGAGTCTCCCTTGGCATCAGACTTGTCTTGAGACGGTGCGTGGGTACATGGTGTTCCAGTACCGTGTGTCTAATCGGCCTGGAGGTTACTAGTGCAGGATACCCTCGATATGCGCTACTAATAGTTTAGGGGTTGTGTCAAACGGATGGAGCTTTCCCTTGCGATGGACTGTTTGGGTGTGTTTGTGTTGGGTGCTCAATGCTCATAGGCCCAGTTACCTTAGCTGCGTGGCACGATAGGCACAGTAAGGGGGGAACACTGTGCTAGGATGCCTTCGGTGGGGGTGCTTGATTTGACGGATCGACTAGGCATTGGTGATGTGCTACGTGATGATGTTTGCTAGGTTACCTTGGGTGGTGATCTAAGGATTGTGTTGTAGGCCTAACAGGCCCTCAGTATTTAGGTGCGAGAGCTTAATGTCTCCTTGGCTATTCGAGCCATTGCTTGGATGACCCAGTGGAGTGCTCGAAAGGATCAATTTGGTTTAGATGAATAACTAACCAGGTGTTCATTATGAAACTTGATGAGTATGGGAACCTTATGAGCAAGACGAAAGTCAAGCACGACTCAATGAAGGAACTTGTGGGCCAGCTGACCGGAGCTTGGTGTATTGGGACTCTATTATAAGATCTTTGTTATAATATTATAAGGTGTAGTCTAATATTATAAAGTCTTGGTGACCGGAGCCAGGGCTAGTCTAATATTATAAGGTCTCGTTGAGTGTAGCTCCAAAAACCTTTTGGCTGCATATACTGCTATATCCGTGAAAACTGGATGAAATTGCTAATTGCTAATAGCGTACTATACCATATGCAAGCTGTGTTGCTTTCTGCCTGAAGAGAACGTTATCTCTTAGCCTACATCATTGGATGGTCTTTGACATTCAAAAGTCACAACTACAAATTTCAAGGATCATTGAACCAAAAGAAACAAGATTTAAAGCAAACAACTAATAAATAACTTACCATGGTAGAAACAAAATGGAACTCAGAAGAATAAATACAAATAAATATAAGAAGCAGAGTATTTTATTTTATTTTATTTTCCGAATTCATTAGTTAGTGAACATATGGATACAAGGAAGACATTGTGGTGCAGCCCATCGTGGAGGGCCAATTGATGTATAAGTACAATCTTTTAATTAGGAGGCGACTTGGATACCCCTAGAAACATATAATGAATTATCCGTTAATCTAAATTACATATGATATGATAATAATCTGTTAGTATCCATTAATATTAATTTTAGGTTACTATAAAGTAAGATTTTATTTTACCATATTTCATGTTTAGAACTTTGCTTATTTACCACATATTTAGAAGTGTCAAGAACTGAGGAAAGGAGATCTTAGCGTACTTGGTGGAGTCCACATTTGTGACAGTGTATCCGCAGCAACACTATGCTATGGGATTCACTTTTACAGGATACGTACTCCTAACAAATCTCTAACTCTAGTAAACTAGACTGAGGTTACCTTTTAATCATGCGTTTAACGTGGGTTGGAGCTTTATTTGAGGTACGTGACCTACAACTGCTGCGGGTACACTGTAGATTAGGAATAGTGGGTCCCTCTCTTGTGTTCCTTGCTAGATTTACAGCAATGCTGTTGGTAGCCCAAAACAGATACCTTCCACAACACCAAATCAACCCACATATCATACAGAGGATTGTTTGCCAATCCAACAGTTTGGAGACCGTGAAACTTTAAACTAAAGTACTATCACACCATGAAGTAATTACCAATATTGATTATCAAAAAGTGATCTACTACAATAGGGTGAGGATGATTCATCTAAAGGGAAAACAATGATATTGATTATCTAGAACAAAATCCCTGATATTGATTATTAGTTGAGGTAGAGCACTACTTAGGAACACAGTGGGCTTGTGAGCCACACCTTGTGGTGTGTCCCATGTTGTTCCTAGGAGAGGAAGATTGGGGTCGCAACGGAGCTCGACGCCCTTTTGATCCATGGGTCACTTTTGATGAAGCATAGTTGTGGGCATTGATCATTCTGGGAGATGAGGTGATTCAGAAGAAGTCCTCACGAGTTGGAGGCGTCGCATCATGGTGTCACCATGCACGAATTCTAACGAATTAGATATAGTGCATTGTTGGTTAAGGTTCTCTTTTCCCATCACTCTTTGGTAGGGAGACAATGGATTGTTTCTTGAAGTGCATTCAGAATATTGAAGAAGGGTCGGGTTCAGGGGACAACCATTTTTGACAACCACTTTTGACAACCATTTTGGTGGACCCACATAGAAGATGAATCAACGGGGGATTTTTGGTGAGGATGATCTCCTCACCTTATAGATCACCCCAACAAAAAATCAGCCCATTCTGAAATTTCTAATCCCATCAAATGTGGTTTTCAAGTTACACGATAAAAATCGACGGTCCATAATTCTTCAACTTCTAAACCAGTCTACCAATATCAGAATGATTTGAATTTTTGTGAGGATGATCTCCTCACCATAGAGATCATCCTCACCAAAAATCAGCCATTGATTCATCTTCTATGTGGGTACGCCAAATGGTTCTCAAAAACGGTTGTCAAAAATGGTTGTCCCCCGAACCTGATCCATTGAAAAATAGGGAGTACTTGTGGGTTAAATAATCCTCACACACATGAGGTGCATTGGAGGCCTTGGGTGGTCGTTTGGAGAAGGCATAGTACTGTAGTTCCATGGTCGAGTTCAATGAGGTATTGCTTGAAGTTCTGTGAAGAACTGAATGAGCAACACGAGTTGTGAAGTTTGGGTAATCCGTGGAGTGGAAGGCTGTCATATGGGAGTGGCTGATCAGTATTGGTGGAGTGCATGTACGAGCCAAGTATCCATTTTATGTTTGTGTTAATGAGGACGTCAACCATTGGAGTGGGGGAGATTGTCACGACCTATTCCGATTGATAGAGTCACAAGTGTGACATGCTCTGAGGACGCATGAGTGCCCTTCAGTATCAAGGAAGTGTCGGTTGTGTCGAGCAAAGTGCATGGGATGCACAGGCATGGTTAGGGCGTATCAGGTAGGTAGCCTAGGATGTCCTGGGAGTTGTATGGGTCAAGGTGGTTGACATGTGGGTCGAGGATTTGTGGTACATATCTCATGGATAGCGTTACTCAAAAGTATATTTGGCCTCCACTTTTGATGTTCTCTTCTCCTAAGCTACTGAAGGATTAGTGTACTCTTTAGGGAAGGGGTAGTGTTTTGACCTTCCTCATGGGCTACAAGGCCATCAACTGGGACATGATCTAGGGTTGGGATTAGGCATTCTGAAGGGGATGTCCTGAGTCTCCCTCGGCATCGGACATGCCGTGAGATGGTGCGCGGGTACATGGTGTTCCGGTACCGTGGGTCTAATCGGCCTAGAGGTTACTAGTGCATGATACCCTCGCTATGCGCTACTGGTAGTTCAGGGGTTGTGTTAGACGGATGGAGCTATCCCTTGCGATGGATTGTTTGGGTGTGCTGGTGCTCAATGCTCATAGGCCAAGTTACCTTAGTTGCGTGGCACGGTAGGCACAGTAAGAGGGGAACACTGTGCTAGGATGCCTTTGGTGGGGGTGCTTGATTTGATGGATCGACTAGGCATTGGTGATGTGCTATGTGATGATGCTTGCTAGGTTGCCTTGGGTGGTGATCTAAGGATTGTGCTATAGGCCTAACAAGCCCTCAATATTTAGGTGCGAGAGCTTAATGTCTCCTTGGCTATTCGAGCCATTGCTTGGATGACCCAGTGGAGTGCTCGAGAGGATCAATTTGGTTTAGATGAATAACTAACCAGGTGTTCATTATGAAACTTGATTAGTATGGGAACCTTATGAGTAAGACGAAAGTCAAGCATGACTCAATGAAGGAACTTGCGGGCCAGCTGACCGGAGCTTGGTGTATTGGGACTCTAGATGAGTTGTGCCCCTTTCAGGCATCAGTGCATAGTATTCACGGTCGGATGAGTACTCGGATTGTTGTAGGCTAAATCTGACTAGGTGAAGGTCTTTGCACCCCACGGCTATTTTGCTGCGAGAAAAATATGGCATTGACAACATGGCTGTTGATGGATTTCTATATCATAAAACGGCTTTGTGAGTAGTGTTTCCATCAGCCTGAAAGGAACATTCTCTATAGGTATACACCATCCGATGATCCTTGAGATTCACACTAAACATTAGAGCTTACGCATGACGCAATAGGAAGCTAGGGCTAGTCTAATATTAGAGGTCTCGTGGAGTACTAAGTTCCATATGCAAGCTGTGTTGCTTTCTGCCTGAAGAGTACGTTATCTCTTAGTCTACATCATTGGATGGTCTTTGACATTCAAAACTACAAATTTCAAGGATCATTGAACCAAAAGAAACAAGATTTAAAGCAAACAACTAATAAATAACTTACCCTGGTAGAAAAAAATGGAACTTAGAAGAATAAATACAATTAAATATAAGCAGAGTGTTTTATTTTATTTTCTGAATTCATTAGTTAGTGAAAATATGGATACAAGAAAGACATTGTGGTGCAGTCCATTGTGGAGGGCCAAATGATGTATAAGTACAATCCTTTAATTGCTTATTTACCTCATATTTAGAAGTGTCCATAACTGAGGAAAGGAGATCTTAGCGTACGTGGTGGAGTCCACATTTGTGACTGTATCCGCAGCAACACTATGCGACTGGATTCACTTTTACAGGACACGTACTCCTAAAAAATCTCTAACTCAAGTAAACTAGACTGAGATTTCATTTTAATCATGCGTTTAACATGGGTTGGAGCTTTATTTGAGGTACGTGTCCTACAAAAGAGGAACCCTGCTGCGGGTACACCGTAGACTAGGAATAGTGGGTCCCTCTCTTGTGTTCCTTGCTAGATTTACAGCAATGCTGTTGGTAGCCCAAAACAGATACCTTCCACAACACCAAATCAACCCACATATCATACAGAGGATTGTTTGCCAATCCAACAGTTTGGAGACCGTGAAACTGTAAACTAAAGTACTATCACACCATGAAGTAATTACCAATATTGATTATCAAAAAGTGATCTACTACAATAGGGTGAGGATGATTCATCTAAGGGGAAAACAATGATATTGATTATCTAGTACAAAATCCCTGATAAATGTATTTTGGCTCCAACTAGCAGCACTTTACATAATCTGAAAACACAGTCAACATACCTATAGACAGTGCTTGGTATGTGGTGTTTTTTTCTGGACTACAATTCAGATATTATGTGATAGAAATAATTCCCACCGAACAACTTACATTGATGGAGTTGGATGTACCTTCTTCCTACTTTTGAATCACCAACTTAGGATTATGAACTTAAACCTCCTCAAGGTCTGAACTGTTTGCATGGTTGGGAATAAAATTGAAAATTTCTGATATCTAAGGTGTTTCCTCTTTACTATTATTTCTAGGCTGCAATTCTGTATTTTGGTGTTTGTAATAGAGATCTAGTTGTTGATAATGTTGAAGATAAGAATTCAACTGATAAAAACACCATTTCTATTAAGGATTCTTCTCACAAAAGAAATCTACTTTTAATATAGAGCGTAGATATAGATTTCGTTGATTTGGTTATCTTGTAGACTGACTTTTCTTTTCTGGCCGACAAAATTTAAGTGCAAAGTTCAAGAAAGCGTACCAAAGAAAATACTATTACAAATCAATTTCAGATGTAAAATCTGAAACTCAAATAATTTGTTTTGAATTTCAGCTTAAATACTCTTAAATGAAACTAAGTTTCTGATAAGGCGTTCGAATGCAGGAGACGTTTGATGTCTGTGCCCGTAAGATATGGCAAACAGTGCCTGGATTTGTAAGATCTTTTACCAAGTTTTGATTATGGCTAAACATTAGAAATTTGGGAAACAAATTTACTAACTTTCAAATATGTGAGGTAGGAAAAAGCTTTTTTTGATGAAAAGGGTACTGAGAAATATCACAAGTTTGAAAGAGATGCAAAAATATCGAGCATGTACATACATCAAATGCAGGTAGGGAAGTTGGTGCAAGATTAGCTTATTTGTGTTTTCATCAGATGCCGTGCTTTTGCCAATTAATTTCGATTTTGCTGCTCATAATCTGCTGCTGTGTTGTAGAAAGAAGCTCACGACTCCAGGAAGGATGAAGAAAAGATAAAGAACCGCATTTTTTTTGTACATATCTCTATCTTTTTTATTTTTTATTCTTATCTTCATTGGTAATTCTATAAAATAACACTGATAATATAGTTTTAAATTATTTAATGAAATATCAGAACGGTAGAAAAGACGCCATTATTGATTTCTGGGACCTAGCACGTGAATGAACTATTCCAGAGTTGGGTGAGTTAATCAATCCCAACCGTTAATTTAATTTCAGCTACATGGTTTGATAGTTTACAATGTTGATAGGGATCACAGTCTCTGTTATAGATCTCATTGTGGTCTGAGAGATTTCAAGACATGTCCATTCAACACGTTTTTTTTTTTTTGGGTTAATTGTAGATTTATTATTGCACTTTATCCGTGCATCACGGGAATGGATCTTAGCTACTTTTTCCAGTAAGGCTCTGTATGGTGATCAACAAAAAGTTTTACAGAAAAAAGTTTTGTATATATATATATATATATTAGAAATGATTTGTATATGTGAAAATCATTTTTAGAAAACTTATTCAAGGCAACCATACCGAGCCTAAGATGAATATGTTAGAAATTGAGAAAGAAAACATAATGGGTCCTTCAAGAAGGACTACATCACCAACAAATGATTCCAAATAGCTGCTTCTTTGACCATTAGAATAACTTTGGCTACCATGCACACCAAAATTTAATCACATGATAACTTGCTCTATCAGTCAAAATTGACATTGCTTGATTGCTTCAACTTTTCTTTTAGACTACTCTTCTTTAAAATCTCTTTTCTTTTTTAGGTTGTTAACTATTCTTTATATATTATCATCTAACATTAGGATCAAATCAAGTGTTTGTATCGTTGGAGGGGGTGCGAAGTTTGACCCATGCCAAAGTGAATTACCTAATCGCGTTCGTAACTATTGTGAACTGTTGGAGAGCATTACATTTGAAAGAGTTGTTTCTAGATTGTATTGTTGGTTCTGAATGCCAGCAAATGACAACAATGTATATTGCAATTTGTTACTATCAATACGTGACTTTATCAGTTTTGATTTTGATCTGCATCTTTCTTCCTCATTTGTATTTCTTCTATCTACAAAGCTAGCTAGAGATCTACCTATTTCTTGCAAATTCGTCAGCTAGGGAGGGAAGTTTTTGGATCAATAAGCTGGGTACAGTTTGAGGTCAGTATTTATTTGACCAGTAGTAGGGGTCAATCGCGGGAGCTTCTTATCCAGGAAAGGGAGGTTGGAAAGTGAGGTGTGCTCACCACGCATATCGGCTGACCTGGTATTCCAAAAGCCCTGACACTTCAGGAACATTTTGCCATGTGACACTAAGTCGTGTCGTTTAATTCAGATTTATAGATTCATCGGATCACTATGCATTTGTCGCGAGACCAATCAAAAAAAGGAAGAACACGACTAGAACTTTGTTGACCGGTTACAATATTAAGCCATGTTTCATATTCTTAGAGATTTCTGATCGAATGGATGCTCGGCCCAAGCATAGATGGGCATACAGACCAAAAAATTTGTTTGATTACTGATTCTAAGTGTTGGATTGGAGTCTTTTTTCATGGATTGATTGACCAAAAATTAGCTTGAGTACTGAGACTGTCTGATTGGAGTCGGTTTTCGGGGGTTGATTTTTAATCGTGAATTTGAGCATTATGGACCATTATTTGGGGAACAAAGATCCAAAGGTCTGAGATCAAGCTGATTTTTGGTCTGTAGGTCTACCTATAGGGATTGGCCAAACATCCATACAATCAGCATCCTGTAAAAATGTGCCACTTGGCTCATTTGTGCCTAGTTAGCAAATTTGTATTCTTTTTCGCGATGCGACCCTCCCTTCACAACGAAGCAATGTTAGTCACAAGTTACATATAGATGACAGTCCTTTCATTTCTTTCTCCCTCATGTCTCTTTCACTATAATCTCCTGAACCTTTTCTTTCTCGCATCCATCTTCTTCTTGTCTGCCAGAGATTTTGTAACCCCACCACCTTCCTTCTTTTGTACTGTTGCTGATCCACCAACTACCGTCTCGATCACTGGAGCACCAACTGCAGGCAGATCCTGACTATTGGTCCCTCCTCTGCTAAGTTTGCTTGCTGCCAAAGGGGATGGAAGTGGCACTGTTGCACTCGATACCTTCGTATAGGTGTATAGAAGGGTGTGTTTCCTTTCACCGGGCGTGTGGCATTAAGAGCCCCTTGGGATCCTTCCTCATCAAGAGAAGAGATCCACTCATGCATTCACATTAAAAACTACCCCTAGGATGTATCTCAACCATAATTAAATTAGTTAATTATTTGACTAATGTGAATTATATCTAATACGTGGGAGATTAGAATATATAGATCTATGGCCACCTATACAACAGTATGGGGTCACTTTTTCTGATCTGGATGATCTGGACCATTGACCACTCTTTCCCTAGTATCTTGAGATCTACCCATGATATGATGATTCTGAGTCCATACGGTTGTGTACCTCAATGTCCTATACAACTGTACGTGGTTAGTTTGTTTGATCAGGATGATCTCAGCCATTGATTCTTTTTTTCTCTGATTTCTTGAAATATGACTAATCTTGAGAGTTTGAGGCCATACGGTAGTGTAGCTCCATGTCCTACACAACCGAATGTGTTTATTCCTAATGGATCTATCCCAGATTTTGAGGAAATGGTTGTGGAGGGAAAATATTCGATCGAACCCACATAATCTTCGATGTTAAAATAACTCGTATCTCGAGGTGGATGTTCCAGGTAGTAAGAATCTTGAGCTTCAAGTTCTGGATGCTTCCTCGCTGTGACTGTTGAAATAGTCTCCTTCAGGGGCGGCGGTGGTGCACCTATTGACAACACTCCAACGCTCCAGTCAGTATCTAGTGTTTCTCACTGTCTAACACTTTAGATAGAAAAGAGAAAAAGGTCAGAGGAGTAGAGATATCGTATCTGGAGCGCAAGGTTCAGATCTTTTCTCCAGTTCAAGTCGTAGTGTATTTATAGAGTTGGAAATGACATGACTCATGCTCTATGTGTCCACTTCTCATTGGCCAGATCCGATATAGGAAGAATTTGTTTATAAAACAACCTCTTCCTGTTGGATTTGAATTTCCTCAATTCAGTTATATCTGGAATGGCTGAGGTGGCATCCTACGTGGTAGATATTTGAATAAAAAAGTGGCGGGAGCAGATGTAACGATCAGATTTGTCGTCACATGGCGATCCCGTATAGAAGTTAAATACATAAATGATCTGTTGGTTGGGATACTTATTTGTTCATGAAATTTGCCGTTGTTACTTGTCGGAAAATAGTAGAATGCCATGATCGCCAAGTACTGTGGAACTTGTCGGGAAGGGTTGAATGCCTTTGTCACCAAGTATAATGAAGGACTTGTTGGGAAATGGTAGAATGCCATGACTGTTAAGTATCGTGGAACTTGCCGGGAAGGGTTGAATGCTTTTGCCACCAAGTATAATGAAGACTTGTCTGAAAATAGTAAAATGCCATGACCGTTAAGTACCGTGGAACTTGCCGAGAAGGGTTGAATGCCTTTACCACCAAGCATAATCAAGGACTTGTCGGGAAATGGTGAAATGCCATGACCGCTAAGTATCGTGGAGCTTGCTGAGAAGGGTTGAATGCCTTTACCATTAAGTATAATGAAGGACTTGTTTGGAAATGGTGAAATGCCATTACCGCCAAGTACCGTGGAGCTTGCTGAGAAAGATTGAATGTCTTGATGATGAATTTATTGTGTTATGAATGCATTCCGTTACTAACCCATCCCGACTTGAATTCTCATCGTATGTCGGCTGACACACGTCTCTCTTTGATGCACCCGAGGTGATTGAAGTGATTTTGATAGCTGTCCCTGCAACATGCCTTTTGCGCATTTATTTAGACGCACTTCGAGGTACTTGATATTCGCTCAAAAGTGTTTATTTTAAGCAATTATCCTTTTAGCGTTATCACACTTTTTTACATAAAAATTTTCTTTTTATCAACTTTTCTACGTAAGAGTTTCCTCCATTACGTAAAACACACTTTCATGATCAAAATGGTATATTCACACGCTTTTATACGTATTTGTTTGACCTACATGCAAAGCCATTTTATTAAATACTTATTACGCGAATCTTCTCTCGTAGGAAACCTATCGAGAAAATTCTCCAGATTTGTGAAGCATTCAAAGATGGGCTAAACATGTAAACCAATAAACCAAGTTAGTGGGCCGTTGTGGTGGGTCAGGAAGTGCCCAGTTACCAAACAAAAAGGTCGTAGATCAAGGTACGTGTTGCAAGCTACTAGACGCTAAATTAATATGCGATGCATCACAAAAGTGGATCCAACTTCACATGGCCGGGTTAAACGGTGGACGACTATCTATTCAAGAAACTTGGACGTTTTTTGTTAGAGATGGACGGTAATCGAATCATACAAGTTGTTGACATAGTGTCATTCAAATCAAGATAATGTTTGACCACAATGGCGGGCCAACATGGCGGACCACAATTTTGACCAAGATGGTAGACCAATGGTGTAGGCCAAGTTGCACTATGAGGGAATCTCATCGGGAACTAAATGAAGCACAATTTTGAATCTAAATAGGGAAGATGGTTATCCATATAAATAAGATAGTGAAAATGATTTCTTTTTAAACATAGAATGAAGAATTTGATATTTTGGAAAGAAGAAAATTGTTTTCATTAATAAATCAAAGTGGTATTTCAACCAAAATTCTGGACCGTACTTTAGTGAAAAGGTTGGCTGGATAATTTGCAAAGTGTTAAAAATAGTTTCTTATTTAAAAACAAAAAGTGAGTTTGAAATAAAGAGAGTTGGTTGATTTTCAAAATATATTTGATAAAACAAATGATATGGTTGAGTTGGACATTGACCAAAGTGGTTTTGTTTTCAAAGAATAAAAAAGTTGATATTTGGAATGAGGAAACTAATAAAGGTACCATGTGGCAAGAGTTGCTGAGATGGGAAGAAGAATGGAGGAGATGAAAAAGGAAGTTGCAGAAACTAAAGAATGGAGATTTGTTAAAGAGAGTTGCTGTTGGACGGTTATCTAAAAGAGAAGGAGCTTGGAAATGGTAGTACCATGTGGGACCCATCCATAGTTGCAAAAGATCCTAAACGCTGGAGAATGGCAGTAAGAAACGGTTTAAAAGTTGAGTGTGTACATGGCCAATTAATGTGGACCATCATGGGTACCAACATGTGGACACCACACATGTGAACCAAGTGAATGTATGGGAACGTGAAGACCGTTGTTGCACCGTTAAAATATCTTGATTTAATGGACGTGGTGACTCAAGTACATAAAACCTTTTCCCTTGGCATCTACAAGTGGCTGGGCGTGTTTAGCCATTAGAGATGAGCAATTCTCTATTTCAGGAAAGTGCGTGGATGTTTCCAAACGGGCAATTATGAGGATCTTCGTCAAAATGGAAGGGTGCGATGTCCGGGTGCTGGACATGGCAGTCGGATATAAAAATCATCTCACGGCAACCAAGAGGGGACTCACAATCCCACACCAAACCCTAATCTCTATCTCTTTCCCTCTAATCTCCTAGCCATCTTCTACCTCACCTCTCAACGGAAAGGCCGGCAAGCACCCCTTCAAGTGCTGCCTCCACCATGAGAACCGCCACCTGCGATCACCGGACCACCCTCTCTTCAATATATCTCTTTCTTGGGCGGTCACCAATCTAGTTAGGTCGTGCATGTGCTCAACGATGCTGCCTGCTTCATCACGAAGGAGCCTCTCCACGGTTTGCATCTCCACCTACACCAGCACACTACAACGCTGCATCTCCTCCTCCTCGACACATCAACCACCGTTTCCGGTGGTGCAAATCACCACGCCAGGAACCAGATCTCTGCCTTCCCAACCAGCCACCAAGCCGTGCTCTTCACTCACCTGCAACGCCCTCTCACCGGCGGCACTCCTCATATCATCCACACCATTGATCACCACCATTCTTGCTGGCCGAACCAGCAAGAATAGCCCCCCCAACCCACGCCTCATGCTCCTCTTCTCCGGGCTTCACCACTGTGAAGACTTGCAACCACCTTGCTGGTTCGAGCCTGCAACTACCATTCCACCATCACCATCACGCAAGGCTCAACTTCTTTCCTTCAACCTGCAACTCCATGCTTCCACCCCATGTGTACCACGGCCTGCCATGGCAGTTCTCTTCTAGGTGTGCACTAGCTTGCCTCTACCAGCTGGTTGCACATTAGTGCTTCTTCCACCATCAATTCTCCATGGTCTCCAAGATCGTAGACTCCTCGTCTTGAAGCAAGCTACCTTCAAAATCTTCTATTTGCTGCTAGGTAAGCTTCGACCATTTCCACCTTCACTTGTGCACCTCCCTCACTCCGGCAGCCACTATCACAACCCCATTCTCTCATCTTGAGCCCTTTAATGTGCTTTCTAGTTGCTTATTTTTTTTTTTTGTACTTTGTTTTTATGCACTTCTTTTAATGTAATCATTTATTTTATTTACTCTCACTTTCAGTTTCATGATAAATAGCATGTTACTTTGGTTGTGGGATGATGTTTTTTTTATTATTTGTTCCTACGAACTTCGTTAAGATCTCCAAAAAAATGTTTTAAACTCGTTCACACCACCATTCTCACCCTTCCATTCTTTTTGGTAGAAAAACCGTTATTTCATGATCTTGAATCGCGCGAACTAACCCCGAGTGCGGATCGACATATGACACGCTTCCACTATGCTAGAATTCTAATTTTTACAGGATAAAAGTTTCGGATCAAATTAAAAATATTGTTGAGATTAGGGTTGATCTTTTAATGATGGAAACACCTTACTTTCAGTGCTAGGCGTCTGTTATCCATATTCCACCTGTGTGGTATCAGTGATACGTGTCACTCTTTGATTGGTTGAAAAATACAGTACCCACATCATCCCCTTTTTGAGAAGATAGAAAACTTTTGTCGTATCTTCTGGAAAAGATCTCGACCGTTGATGATACGTGGCACAATGTTGTCCATTGGATCTCCTTGTCAATCACTTGTCCGTCATTCGTTGCATTTAATGTAGCGTATGTTGCTTGACTGATGTACTGACGTGTCTGTGCGCACGTGATAATCGAAACAGGTCCGTCGAATAACATGATTGATAGGCCCGACTCCCGATGTACGGATTTAGTCAAATCAATGGAATATTTTTTGAATTTTGGCGCCCGGGGTATGATAATGCCAGATTACTGGCATGATAACTTCATATCCGTCTCTATAAATAGGCTGAACCTACCCATTATCTCATTTGTTTCTTTGCTTGAAGCTCTGGTGCGATTTTTGATTCGTGCTCTACTCCAACATCTCCATTCAAGTTCTTCGTTCAAGTTCTCCGATCAAGTTCTTAGCTTTGCCACCGGTGTCCGATAACTTTATCTTTTGATTCTGTCAACGGTATTGTTCTTGTCTCTGTTTTTGTCCCTTCTTCTCATCCTTCCATTCTTTCTTTCAAAGTATGAGGGGTAAAGTTGTCCTAGAGGACTATGAAGAGTTGGTCCACCGTGAACCTGCTAGTGCTTCTGTTCATGAGGACAAAGTATCCTCTAGTTCCATTGATAGGATGTTAGAATACCAGGAAGAGCCTGAAGTAAATCAGGCTGAAGTTAACCCTCCTGCCCAGGAGTAGAAAGATAGGATTCCTACCCATGGGAATGATCCCTATATTGTGGGTCTTAGAGCTGAATTTGGGATATCCCATTCTATTTTTATCACCATTGGCCACAAGCACGGGGAAAGGACCAATCTTGGTGAAAGTAGTATCACTCGACCTCAGTTGAGGGACGGGTTGAGTCTGCCTTTTTCCCCCTTGGTCTGAGAAGTACTCTAGTTTTACGACGGAGCTCCCAGCCAGATGCACTGGAACTTTTGGGGTATGATGACCCGGGTAGCGTACATCAACTCCATTAGTAAGCACAAGATCAGTCTGGCCAAGATCGATTATTTATACGTTTTGAAGAAGTGTCCAGATGGCCAATTACCGAACTAGTTTTGATCTGTAGCTACTCTGGACAAAAATTGAAAGTTCGTTGAGAGCTTACCCGACTGCACTAAGGGATGGCATTCTGATCCTTTGCTGGCGACGGGATCTTGGGAATCTGATGAACGTGCAGAGTGGAGCTCTGCCATCAGTTCTGTTCGGACCAACTTCAACATTGACGGTAGGCACCTCTCTGCATCCCGTCATTCTCATGAATTTGTATGCAAACTCTGTTAACTCGTCATTTTTTTGTTGCAGAATTCGTCAGGAAGCCGTTGTGGTATCCCAAGAACATAAAGCGCAAAGTAAATTATATTCTTGAAATGATCCCCAACGAGCTAAAGCACTGGGCCCTCACCAAGAAAAAGCGCGCCTCGGGACGATCGAAGGATAAATCTCCCGTTCGAGTTGCCGAAAATCCTGCTCAAGCTAGGGTTTCTCCCCTGGACTACTCGACAAGGCGTTCTCTTCCTGGGATCACCATTAGAGAAGGAGGCCGGGAACCTGAGGAGGTGAGTCTGGAGTTGCCTCTTCAAAAAAGGAAATCTCGTCAGGCTGCATCCCGGTGCTTGAGGCTCAAAGACAGATTAACAACCCATCACCTTCGGGTCTTCTTCATATTGCTGAGTTCTTCAGGCATCCAAACCATCGTCGAGAACCTTTGAACAACTTTGCCCGAGACCTCGTAAAGGCAGAAGAAGCAGAGGTAACCTTGTTGATTTTCTTACTTACACTCTGATTTGTTACTTGAAACTAATTGTCCTTCTTTTGTAGATGGAGGATAGAAAGGCGGAAATGAGGCGGGATAATTTTGTAGTGCTTGCATTAGCACCAAGAAAAAAGAGGTAGTTGGTGAAGGGATTGGCCCCAGAGTTTGCTGTTGCTCAGGGTGTTGCCGAGGCTAGCCCTCTCGTCATCCCAACGGTCCAAGTCACTATTCAACTGTCCACCACTCTTCCTACCGCTTCTTCGTCGATAATTCGGCATCTCCTCCCGGATTTCAAACTTCTCCAATGGCCCAAACGGCAACAACCCATGCTCCAACTACCCGTCTTCTAGATGTTGTCGAGCCTAGTAGAACTGCAAGTGAGGAACATATTCGTTCTTCTACTTGCCTGTATGACACAGTATTTGATCTAACACATGGGTCATGCTAAAAGAGTCTTGGCGCCGAGAAAATCCTATCACAGGTCTTCGGGAGTTCAATGGCGAGGAGCCATATATCATGAGCGCTGGGTATTTGCTAGATATGAAGCCCATCTCAGAGCTGAGCTCTATTGCCGACGCTGGGGTGGCCATGAACTTTATCGAGCATATCTGTCTTCCCTGGGACATATTACGTTATGTTGATGTGCCCACCCCCAAGGTGCCATTAGAAGTTACGAGCCGTCCTCTGCTGGAAGTAAATTTTGCTATAACACTCTTTCTGATATTGTAAAAACTTTTAGAAGTTGGCACTTGATGATTGTTGTAGAGTGTCCACGCCTTTGTCGGGATATAAGATTATCTAGTCGACACTCTCCATAACTTCGAAGCTCAAGTCAAGAAGTCGTCTGAGTTAGAGGTCGCCCAAAAACTATCAGAAGAGCAACTGCATGCCGCCATTCATTCTGTCGAGGTTGCAAAGACCAATGCAAACATGGAGAAAGAGGCATCTGTTGGAGCTCTTGCGGCGAAGAAGAAGGCCGAGGTTGACTTGGCAAAACTTGCGGTTTAGCATGAGAGGTTGAAGACAGAGGATGAACGTCTGAGGACGGATCTCAAAAAGATGACTGCTGATAGGGATGAAACAAAAGAAGCATCTGATGCCCTTCAGCAGGAATCTTACGACAAGGGATACCGGGATCGCTTTCCTAAGAGTGAGGCCATGGTGGAGGAAGGTGAAGAAGATGATGAGATTCCTGCACCGACTTTGCCCATAGTTGTTGTCGGGGCAACTTTTGATGATTTTTCTACAGATCCTTCTTCATCCGTTCATGTTTCTTTTGTGATCCCTGATCCTTCCTTGAATGTGACGGCGATCTCTGAAGATGGCGCTTAGTAAAAAAAAATATCTGCTTAACCAGCCGGTAGGCGAGTAGAGTGATCCATCTGCTTATGAACTTGATGAAGTGCATAGTTTACTTAAATTTTTTCTCTATGATCTTTCCATGCCCAATGGGCAACTGATGTAGATGTCGTAATGGCTTTTCCTTTTGAAATGAATGAATCGATCTTGCTATATAGACTGAATATTGCTTTTATATCATTAATTGACTTACATCAATAATTGTCGGGAATTTCGTTAATCCTAGTCGCATGACTTAGAATCTTTAGATTTTCTCGGCCTTCCAGTTTGTACACTTGAATTCTTTTCAAAGTAGTTAAACCAAGATGTGTTTAAGGATTCAAGGTTCGTAGATAGGTCTCTTGTATAGTTGTCAGGAATTTCCTTAACTCTAGTTGTATGACTTAGAATATTTAGATTTTTTCGACCTTCCGGTTTGTACTCTTGAATTCTTATTAAGATAATTAATCAAGATGTGTTAAAAATTCAAGATTCTCGGCTAGGTCTTCTGAATATTCGTCAGGAATCTCGTTCACTATGTTAGATTTTTCTGACCTTTCGGTTTGTACACTTGAATTCTTATCAAGGCAATTAAGCCAAGATGTGTTAAGAATTCAAGATTCCCATCTAGGTCTTTTAGAGAATCGTCAGAAATCTCGTTAACTCTAGTTGTATGACTTAGAATATTTAGATTTTTCCGGCTTTTCGATTTGTACACTTGAATTCTTATCAAGGCAATTAAGCCAATATATATTAAGAATTCAAGATTCCCGGTTAGGTCTTTTCGTAGTAGAAGTACATGTTGGATATGTGAAGAATGCCTCCTTATTGATAGAAGATTCACATATTAAATGTGTTCTATGGTCTCTCGAATACATCCCTATCCTTGGTTTTTAAATAGTAAGCCCCATTCTGTCCAATTCTATCGACTAAGTAGGGTCATTCCTAGTTGGCCACTAACTTTCTACTGTCGCCTTCTTTGGTGTTGTCGAAGAATTTTTTGAGAACCAAGTCGCCAACCTTAAAGGTTCTACGTCATACTCATCGATCATATGAACGCTTGATTGCCTGTTGATAGTTTGCTAATCAGACAATCGCTTGTTCCTGACGTTCTTCAAGTAGATCAGATTCCCGAGCTAAGATATCGTCGTTTTGACCCGTCTCGACAGCTTTAGTTCGAGAGGTCAGGATAATAACCTCTGTAGGTATGACAGCTTCAGACCCGTAAGCCAAGGAAAATGGTGATTGTAATACTTTGAACATTTTCAGGGTAGTTAAAAAAATTATGATCGTTTATTTATTTATATTAAGTATTAATGCTTATTTGTATGTTAGTTGAATTATAATTATTGATGTGGGCCTTTAAGGCAAATTTATAGACTTTTTGGGCCTAAAAATGACTCTAATTAAAGCCTAGTTGATATCTATGGGTCTTAGGCCAATTTCTAACTCATAATTGACCTAAAATAAGACTTTTAATAGGTTGATAAATTTACCCCTTTTAAAGTGACGAAAATTATTATTAATTGGTTGTTAAGAATGTTAGTCCCACATCGGATATGTAAGAAAGTTGATGGTCTTAAAAATTTATAGATAAGAGTGAAGGCATAAGGTCTTTCGGATTCCAAAAATCGTTGAGAGCCTCATTAAGAGGAGAAAACATTCTTTTTTAAGAGAAAAAAAATTAGCTGATTCTCTAAGTTCGTGTGAAATAGAGTTTGTTCATCTTGACTTCTCTTAAATGATTAAGAGTCGTGGATCTTTAACCTTGACCAAGAGTTAATCAATTATCTATTAAGGTAAGTACACTCTACAATGTTGAATATATTCGTCAATTATTATAGTTTTGTTAATGATTATATGGTATTTTTTGTGTATTTTTTGAGATTTTAATTTTATTTGTTAATCATATATGGGTAAGCATCATAAATTCATAATTTTTTACATTTAGTGTGGGAATTATTACCCTTGGTGGGAATCGTCGCCTTTGGTGAGAAATAGTTGCCCTTGGTGGAAAATCATTGCCCTTGGTGAAAAATCCTTGCCCTTTGTGAGAATTAGTTGCCTTTGGAGGGAAGGAATGGGAAATATAATGTATTTAACACCATCATCATCATTATGATTGTATTTTTTTGAACAAGTTAACAGTAATTATGATTGAATTTTTATTATTGTCCTGTGTACTTGTTGTACTTTAGTGGGCTCTTACTTAGGGTATTACACCGAAACATTTCAGATTTTATTGATCTCGGTGAGGAGAATACTTTGGATGTGACAAAGTTGATTGGTGTAGAAATTGAAGAATAGATTTTAATGCTTAAATTATTTAATGATGTAATAATTGATTTTTAACATGGTTGGGGTCGTTGGGACCATCAATGGTTTGAAGTGATTACTTTACTTTTATTTTTAACATTTGGGTTTTTCCGACGTCCTATGCAGTAATATTCATACAATATTCATGCGCTAATATTTTAGTATTATTTCAAAGAGGTTAAAACCCTAACTCAATATAGTATTTGACAGAATTTTTCCATGATTTTATGAGTTATATAAATAAGTACGGTTTGACACAAATCTCAAAATTTTTGTACTGATTTTGCACAATCAGCACCATTATTCTGAACTTAAGTAAGTTTTACATATTAGATAACCGAATCTGATTAAGGAAAAAATATGAAAGTTATAGGTTTTTAAGTTATCTTTTTATCCATATGTAGTGGGTCACCATATTTGATAGGACATGTTTTGTAGAGCCATTTTACTGATAGAAGGTCAGAACTGTCTCACTGCAAAATATCTTATTTTTACAAAACTTTCTTTTAATTTTTTCCTAAATTGTAAAATAGAACCACATTCTTTTTATTACATGTAAATTTAGTTTATTTTGAGTAGATAAAAACCTATATGTTATTTGCTTGATTTGAATTCCGATCAAAACTGTAAAAATTAATACAAGTGAAAAATCTTACTTTTTATCTATTTTTGACGATTACCGTTAGGGCTGAATTGAGAGTGGAGAACTGACTCCAAAAATTAGTAAATGTCATTTTCGGCTAAAGTGCCTTTAGAAAAATTGTTTTGTTATATTTAAAAGAAATTTTTTGTATAAAAAAATAAATTATTCGGATAACTTTTAATTTTGACCGTCCGGTGACCCTTTCTCTCTAAATCGTGAAAAATAATTAATCAAAAAAGGTACTAAATGAATGTTTTAATAGAATGACTTTTATAAAAGTTTCTTATTATGATTTTAGAGTAATTAAAAAAATTTAAATAGCGATTTTTGTGTACTTTAATTTCATTTTAGATTTTGAGTAGCTTTTTTCTTAAAGTTAACAATTTTAAAAGTGACTATGTTTTGTGTTTTTTTTATTAATGGATGGTTACTCAAGGTTATTTAAATCATAGATTATGCATTGTCTTAGGTTTTCAGATTGATTCATGGGTTTTTGAGTTGGGTCCGGTGTATAAGATTGGGGTGTGACAATGATTCTCCCGTGGTTCGTCTTGGTGTAGTACAATAGGCCCACAACACCATGGGTAATTCTTCAGTCAATTTTCCCCTTAGCTTGATCTAATCTTTTCTTTAGATTCTCAAGTATGACCTGATTAGTTCTCTCAGCGAGTCTATTACTTTGAGGATATCTTGGTGCTGATAACTGCTTCTTTATATTTAGAACCTGACCGAAGGTTCTGACCTCTGTAGCATTGAATTGAGCTCCATTGTCCGTGACGATCTCCTCGGGGATGCCAAATTTACAGACGATGTTCTCCTAAAGAAACTTTTTCACATGTGAAGCCTGGACTTGTACCAATAGAACTACTTCAATCCACTTGGTAAAATAATTAGTTGCCACCAGCAAGAATCTGACATTTCCTAGTGCTGTCTGGAATGGTCCCATGATATCCAATTCCCATTTTCGCAAACAGCCAAAGACTGAACACATGATGTAGTTTTTTAGCTGGAACTCTGATGAGTGGAGAATATTTTTGACAATTCTCACACTTTTTGACGAAGAGCTTGGCGTCTTTTTGCATGTAAGGCTAGAAGTAACCTTGACCGATGGCCTTATGGGCCAAAAACCTCGCCTCCGAGTGATTTCTAGATTCCCCGGCGTGTATTTCTTCGAGGATCTGTTGTGATTCACTTGGAGTAAGGGAGAAGTGGACCCAAAGCCAATTTCCTGTATAGTTCTTGGCCAATCATGGTGTATCTTCTCCCGAGTCTCTGAATTCTTTTTGATGCATACCTGTTGGCCGGGAGACTTCCATCTTGCAAGAATCTTCGAATATCGTCCATCCAGCTTGTGCGGGGATCTGTTAAGACATGTGCCAAATGCATCCCGATGGGTATATGAATCCTCGGGAGCTCTTGGTAGTCGACGAGAATGTTCCTTGATTCTGTGTTCCCCCACATTGTTGATAAATAAGCCAAGGCATCAGCATGTCGATTCTCCATTCGGGGTAGCTGTCAAATTTTTATCTTGCTGAATCATTCGGCGAGTTGTTGTAGGATCTCTATATAAGCTGCCATTCTTTCATCTCTTGCTTGATAAGTTCTGGCATACTGGCTGACCACCAACTATGAATCGGTATAGACTGTGATATCCTGAATCTCAAGATCTAGAGCTGTTTGTAGCCATACGATCACGACTTTATATTCTGCTTCATTGTTTGATGATACGAATTCGAGCTTGATTGATTTCTCCAATCTGCTATTCTTGGGAGTTACTAGGACGATATGAATTCCCGAGCCATTCTCGTTAGCTGAACCATTAGTAAATAACCTCCACTTCGTCAAGGGTTTGAACATCTCGGGTACTTCCGAGAGTTGAAGCATTTCTTTGTCTTCGCCTCTAGTGCTTGCAACATCTTGCATTGGAAAATCGGCCAAGAAGTCGGCTAGTGCATGTCCTTTCTCTAATGTTCTCGGGGAGAATTGAATGTCGTACTGTGCCAAGTAGATGGGCCACTTTGCCAAACTTCCTGATAAATCAATCTTCCCCAAGATATATTTCAACGGGTGTTCGGTGTAGACCGTGATGGTTCTTCTTTCGAAGTAAGGCTTCAGACATCGGGATGCATAGATTAGGGCCAAAGTAGCTTTTTCGATGGTAGCGTAACGGGTTTCCGCTCCAATTAGTGTTTTGTTGATGAAGTATACCTGTTTCTATTCTCGGTCAAGCTCTTGGAAGAGGACGACACTGATGGATTCATTAGTGGTGACAAGATATAGGCCAAGAGGCTCTCCCTGATCTGGCTTGGAAATGATTGGAGGTTGTGAAAGGTATTGTTTGAGCTTCTGAAAAGCTTCTTCACACTCTTCTGTCCAGTCAAACCTCTCATTCTTCCTTAGAAGTTTGAATTGGGGCTGACATCTGTCTGATGACCTCGCTATGAAGCGGTTCAATGCAGCCATTGGCCCGGCTAACTTCTGTACTTCTTTCATGTTTTGAGGCAATTGCATCTCTGACAAGGCTCTGATATGCTCCAGGTTGGCTTCAATATCCCGTATTATGATGCGATATCCCAAGAATTTTCTCGAGGGTACCCCGAAGACGCACTTGGCGGGATTCAACTTCATTTGATATTCACGAAGACAATTAAAAGTTTTCTCGAGATCACCCAGATGGTGATCCCGAGATCTCGTTTTGACCATATATCGTCAATGTAGACCTCCATCGTTTCTTCAAGAAAGGAAATGACGAGCTGGATTCATGGTTATACCCCGAGTATCCATCCATAAAAGATAGGATTTCATACCCCAAGGTGGCGATGACAAGCTGGTCTATTCTTGGTAAAGGTTATGGATCCATATGACATGATTTGTTGAGATGAGTGAAGTCTATGCAGACTCTGATCTTTCCATTCTTTTTTGGTACAACCACTATGTTGGCCACCTATTGAGCGTTACTGATTTCACGATTGAAGCCAGCTGTCAAGACTTTGTCGATCTCTTCTTGGACAACCTTCTATTTCTTGGGAGCAATTCTCTGAGGCCGTTGTTTCATAGGTAGATATTTATTATCTACTTTTAACTTATGATAAGAGATGTCGAGAGGAATACCTGGCATATCATGGAATGACCATGTGAAGACATCTTTGTAAGATTTAAGAAATCCGGTGTAGAACGCCTTCTCCTCGGGAGATAATTTTGCCCCAATATATGTATATCTCGGATCATCTTTCGTGCCACGATTGATCTTTTCAATTTCTTCTATTGTAGGAACGCTGCCGGTCTCCTGACAAATCTTTGTTTCTTCTTGGCTAGGCGCAGTCTGCTCTAGACTTCCCATGTTGCGCTCTGATTACTATTGCCTGACAACTCCAGCTGAGGTGCCCTCATTCCGTGGACCCTCCAGACTAGGAGAATTCATAGGTCAGAGTGCGGTGGCATAGCATTTCTTCGAGATGAATTGGTCTCCCTTTAGTTCCATTATCCTATGATTGGTCGGGAAATGGAATATCTGGTGGTAAGTCGATGGCACACCTTTGACTTCGTGTATCCATCCCCGTCCTAGAATGCCATTGTAGGATGACGGGGTATCTACCACCATGAATTCTACCATTGACGTGATCGGTCCTATCTTTACCAGCAGAATGATTTTTTCCAGCGAATACTCCTTCTGACTATTGAATTCGATCAATGGTGTATCATTTTTTAAGAGGTCTATGAGGCGAAGACCCATCTTCTTGTAAGCTTCTATAAATAAGATCTCGGCCGAACTCCCAGGATCTATCAATAATCTTTTCACTTCATAATTACCCACCGACAAGGTGAGTATGAGCGCATCTGAATGCGGATGATCTACTCCTTAGAGATCTCTGTCAGAGAAGAAAATTGCCGCATCCATGCTCTCCATCATGTCCACGGAACTTGTGAGTCTGGGACCCATGGTGATCTGCGGGACCTCCTTCAAGTGTTTTATCTTCCTGATCTTGATCCTTTCCTACTTCTCAGACCCACCCAGAGATATCTGACGCCATCCGCCGTTGATGATATCAATAATCATCCCATGTCCTTGCTGATTGACGTGGGTGTTGTTGTTCCTCTGGGCGATCACGGGTTTATTTTCAACTCCAGCTTCAGTGTGTGAGATGTACTACTGCAAGTAGCCCTGGTTAATAAGATCCTCCAACTTGTGGTGCAACATTTAACATTTATCAGTTATGTGCCCTATCTCCTAATGAAAGGCGTAAAACTTTGTTTTGTCTCTGTCCCCCTTCAAGCCCGGCTTCATAGGTCGGGGGAATTAAAGATACCTCTCGTTCTTTATCAGATCCAGGATCTGACCATGAGTTTTGTTCATGGCTGTGAATATCCTCTTCTCACGCCTAGGATACCGGTCTTGACTCTGCATCTGCTTCTCGGGTTCCTTTAGAGGAACTTCTGCCAGTGTTGTGACGGGAGCAACCTTTTGCTTGCCTTTTGTTGACCTGCTTGATTCTTCCAACTTCTTCACCTTATGAACGGACACGGCAGCCCCGTGAACATGTTGGAGAGCGTCATCTTCGAGTTTTGAATATTTTTCAACCCGATGAAACAGTGCCTCCATATCGACGGGCCTATTTTTGGTTAAGGATATGTACAATCTAAAACCTGAAGAAAGTGCTTTTAAAAAAGCTGTGATTGCATGCTTATCATCGCAGTCCTCCACTGTGGTCATGAGAGCAGATAATCTCTTGGTGAAATCCCGTAGTGTCTCATTCTGACGCAATGAATGTTGAATAGCACATCGATCAACATTGTTTTTGTGCAATTGGTTGCACGAATATCGAGAAATGAATAAAGTGCTCAACTCGGTGAAGTCGGAGATGGTCTAAGGAGCTAGTTGATTGAACCAGATGATGGTGTCGCCGTTAAGAGTCAACGGGAACATCCGGCATAGAAGTTATTATGGAGCTCCCACATTGTCATTGCCTTTCGAAAGTGAAGTACATGATTTATGGGATCCAATATTCCCGTGAAGATAGAAAATTTTGGATATGAGAAGGATTTGGGAGCTCGATACCTCTGAATGTCCTCCGTGAATGGAGAATCCCGATGAGCTCTGGTTGCCATGGCTGTCATCTTTTCAGCTAGCGTTTCCTTCTTTTCCATCATCTCGGCCACCAGATCTGCTACCTGTCTTCTGGTTTCAGCTTGAATATGACCCGAGCTTCGTTGATAAGAAGACTCGGGCCTGTGCCGAAATATGCGAATTCTGGCATTTAGACCTTGGATTCCTTATATCTGATTCTTTTGAATCAGATTCAAGGACTGGGGTCTCCGAGGCTTTTCTCCTTCTGTCTCTAACATTTGCGGAGATATGGTCGTCGACTGGTTGAATTTTCAGTCGGTGTTTCAGTTCATCGTTCTCTTTTTGCAGCATAGAGATTTGCTGCTTTTGATTTTTACTCTCCTTTGCCTTCCTCCTCTCAGTGATTGTATCCCTGAGATCGTTATGAGGACTCATTTCTTTTTTGCCACGTAGATTCATTCTTCTGGTATCCAGCATTGTTGTTTAGAATCGGATTTCTCTTTGATGATGGAAACTTCTAATCGTTCCCACAGACAGTGCCAAAAGATGTGGGAAAAAATATTTGATCTAACCCACACAATCTTCGAGGTTAAAATGACTCATATCTCGAGGTGGATGTTCCAGGTGGCATGAATCTAGAGCTTCAAGTTCTGGATGCTTCCTCGCCGTGACTGTTGAAATAGTCTCCTTCAGGGGTGGCGGTGGTGCACCTGTTGACAACACTCCGACGCTCCAGTCAATATCTAGTGTTTCTCTCTGGTTAACACTTTGGATAGAAAAAGAGAAAAGGTCAGAGGAGTATAGATATTGTATCTGGAGCACAAGGTCCAGATCCTTTCTCTAGTTTAGGTCGTAGTGTATTTGTAGAGTTGGAAATGACATGACTCGTGCTCCATGTGTCCACTTCTCGTTGGCCAGATCCGATCTAGGAAGAATCTGTTTATAAAACAACATCATCCTGTTGGATCTAAACTTCCTCCATTCAGTTATATCTGAAATGGCTGAGGTGGCAGCCTATGTGTCAGATATTTGAATAGAAAGTGGCGGGAGCGGATGTAACGATCAGATTTGTCGCCACATGGCAATCCCGTATAGAAGTTAAATACATAAATGATCTGTGGTTGGGATACTTATCTGTTCTTAAAATTTGCCATCGTTACTTGTTAGAAAATGGTATAATGCCATGATCGCCAAATATCATGGAACTTGCCAGGAAGGGTTGAATGCCTTTGTTACCAAGTATAATGAAGGACTTGTCGGGAAATGATAGAATGCCATGACTGCTAAGTACTGTGGAACTTTCCAGGAAGGGTTGAATGCCTTTGCCACCAAGTATAATGAAGGACTAGTCGGGAAATGGTAGAATGCCATGACCGCTAAGTACCGTGGAACTTACCGGGAAGGGTTGAATGTATTTACCACAAAGTATAATGAAGGACTTGTCGGAAAATGGTAAAATGTCATGACCGCTAAGTACAGTGAAACTTGCTGGGAAGGGTTGAATGCCTTCACCACCAAGTATAATGAAGGACTTGTCAGGAAATGGTGAAATACCATGACCGTCAAGTACTGTGGAGCTTGTCGGGAAGGATTGAATGCCTTGATGATGAATTTATTATGTTATGAATGCATTCTGTTATTAACTTGTACCGACTTGAATTCTCCTCGTATGTCGGCTGACATGTGTCTCTCTCTGATGCACCCAAGGTGATTGAAGTGATTCTCATAGCTATCCTTGCAAGATGCCTTCGGCGCATTTATTTAGGCGTGCTTCGAGGTGCCAGGCGTCTGTTATCTGTATTCCACACGTGTGGTATCAGTGATACGTGTCACTCTCTGATTGGTTGAAAAATACAATACCCACAATGATCATTTTATGTTTCTTCAAAATCCGTGTTAGATCTGACTCATCTGATTGGATACGATTGTGTAGTCACCCCCCTTACACAATTGTATGGAATATTTTTGCACAAATAATCCTTTGATTTGGTGATAAGTCTTCCTTTGTTGATTTCAGGTAGGTTGACTTTGATTATGACCTTGACCTCCTTGCGTTTCTTTGTTGTGATTTTCAAAACGGTCCAAATTTCACTGATAACAATAAAGCCCCTCGCTGAATGCACACCAAGGTGGAACACCAAGTGCGCTCGACGAAACTTAATATAACATGTCCAGATTCAACAAATGTGTGAAGCCTTGAAGTGCCTATGACCTATAAATAGAACAAAAGGGCCTCTATGCTGAAACCACCAAGGGGGAACCATTGAGGATAGATCTTAAGAAACAACCAAGAGAATGTCTGTGAAAAAAAGGCCCTCATCTACCATGGAAACTCCGGAAACACCAATGGTCATATAGGATATGGCTTTCTTGCAACTATACAGAAGAGGCTTCTTCAATCTAGATCGCTTCCATTATATCTTGGCGGAATATATGGCGTTAGGGCAAGTATATGATGGCATATTGTGATGCCAACCTCAAGTATCCCCATTAACCCGATTATAACAAGGTCGTCGGCTCTATGTGCCAGTCTCGAGAGGAGGACATTGACAGGATGTGGGAGATGTATCTTCGAGTGATAATACTTGTAGCAGAATTTTCATTCGACCGGCAAGGTGCTGATCTGAAGAGTATAATAGCTATTTTTTGACTCTACTGCATCTTTGGTCTCAAGAAGTGGAGTCTCGGGGTGAGGAGGTTGAGGCGAAAGCTCTCTTAGCGGGGTTGCAGGCTGCTAGCTCGTGATGCAAAGCGGGTGTTTGGGTGGAATCAGATGCAAAGTAGTTGGTGGAGGTGCTTCAGTCTCGCTCATCCGAAGCTGGGTGGTTACATTGAAATCAACGGTGTGAAGCAAGAGGGGAAACGGGGTTTTGTGTGTGCATTTTGGATTTATACTCTCTATTTTCTCAATTCTCTTGACATTTCTTTTCTTCTGTAACTAATACAGTGGCTCATACTATTGCCCTTCGGGCTAAATGTTTTTGCTTCACCTATGGTTTGGACCCTCCCATCTCCAAACTGGATATCCTCGACCTTGGAGATGGATAAGAGGAATCTCCTTCCATTAGGTAGACTCAATTTTTTTTTTTTTTTTTAATTTGTTTTTCTAATCTATGATTTGGTTAACCAAAAAAAGGGATTTTTGGCTTGTCCCTCTTACTTTATTGATTGAATTTGCATCTCACCCAATGTTTTTAAAATATTTGCCCCTCACCCTTTCCCTTTGACCATGATCAACGCTGTTGACCATAGTCGCCCATTAACAGTTTCCGGATGGACATCCCAATATTTTTTTAAATGATTATAATGACCTTGGGTGTGACAAATATTTTAAAAACATTGGGTGTGATTTAAATTACATCAATAAAGTAAGGGGGACAAGCCAAAAATCCCTTTTCCTTATAAGAAACTAGGGGGTGACATGTGCGTTGCACTTGAGTGATTATAGGGGCCTCATCGATGTTGATGACGGAACACAATTTTGTACAGTAGAAATCAGACCATTTTGAAAACCCCTTCATATAAGGAACACCTACTTTTCAATTGACTTATAAATTAGTTTAATTTATTATAACATTTAAGCCGAAACCTGGGTTCGGGCATCCCGCTCACACATCACTCACATGGCGCTCACATGGTACTCACCTTCACATGTTGTTAAGCACACTGATGTCCCTCATCAATGATGACGAGGGACCACGAAGTCACTAACCGAAGATGCTGGGCCCCATCGCAAGGTGGAGCTAAATACCAAATATCAGTCTGATTAGTGATTTCGAACCATTGGATCTTTGTACCCCAAATAATACTCAAATTCTACGGATAAAATCAACTTAGGAAAACGACTCTAATCCAATGCTTAAAAAAAATTAACAATCAGTCTAATTTTTGATCTTGAGGTCCATTATAGTTGGGCCAAACTCATAAGGTCAGTGGTCTCTAAGAGTGTGCAATAGAGCTCATACTGCGGTCCGTCATCAACATCAATGGGGCCCCTATAATCACTCAGGTGCAACGCACATTCCGCCCCCTAGTTTTTTTTATAAGGAAAAGGGATTTTTGGCTTGTCCCCCTTACTTTATTGATACAATTTGCATTACACCCAATGTTTTTAAAATAGGGAATTTTTGACATGCCCCTACGATTTGAAAAAGCGACATACCCCCCTATGACTCGGTCCACTGTCATTTGACCAGTATGGACCCGAGTTGACTACGAAATTTTGCATTAAAGGACGAAAGTGCCCTTGTCTTCAACTTTAGAACAACGGTTTGGGTTTAGGCCAAAACCCAAATTCCAAATTAAACATGAAAAGAGGAGATTAAAAATAAAAATTAAAACCCCTGTTGGTAAACTTGAGAATTTTTTTTTTATTTTTTGCTGAATTAAGCAAATATTGAGAAAAAAAAACCCCAAACAAAATAGATAAAACTTGTGAAGGAATATTTTAAAATTGAGAGAACCCGTCTTTCCAAAATCCACGTCTCAAAAGCTTAAAATATAAATTGCTTTGTCTTGTTTTTCATTTATGCTAATGAAAATTGTCTTGTTTTACATTTATGTTAATGAAAATTTTAAAACTAAAATTTTATGCTATTTTTTTTTAAACCTTGGATTTTAAATTATTGCCAGAGTGGTGGCCGGTTGTCCATGAGACTCTGGTGGGTTGGTCGCCGGTGATGGGCGGCCAACCCATTGGAATCTCTTGGCTGGCCATCCACAACAGCTGTTTGATTTGGGGTTTGGATTTTCGCCTAAACCCTTGTTCCAAGGTTGAAGATAAGGGTCAATATAATCACTTAAAAAAATATTCGGATGTCCATCGGGAGAATGAGCCTCTTTGGCCAATGGCGTTGATCATGGCCAAATGGTGAGACGCAAATATTTTAAAAACATTGGGTGAGATGCAAATTGCATCTATAAATTTAGCAGGGCAAGCCAAAAATCCCCCCCAAAAAAAGTCCATCAGGGGTGGGCCAACCATTTATGGATCAGTGGGCTCGAAAGTGTCACATAGCGCATATTTATGTGCTCCACAGGAAAAATTCTTCTCAGGGTTGATTTTCATTTTCGAGGTTCTCACGTGTAGGGGTGTTGGATGGACGTGGACGTAGTCGTAGTCTCATAGACGTTTCCACCAGACTTGCAGTCCAAGAAGGAGAAATTCAGGGAAGGAAATCTCGGGCTGGAGAGAGAAACAGACTCCCAACACCCAAGGATTCGTTCTCTTGGCAGTTGGCAGGGTTACTAAAAAAAAGGTTTGACTTGGTAGGGTTACTAAAAGTTATCTTATCTTCCCTTTCTATATTTAGATGAAAGAGAGAGAGAGAGTGAGATACAGTTTAGAAAAACAGCAATCAATGGAAGAGAACCAGGCAAACAGTTCGAGGCGGAGAGAGTGGTGCGATCTTCCAATCGAGCTTCTGCTATTAACATGTGCACATCTCTCCGTTCTCGATCGCCTCTCTATCCGTTCCGTCTGTCGGGGTTGGCGCTCGGCTTCCTCTCAGTGTCTCCTGGAAAATCAACCACGAGACCAACCACCTTGGATCATGTTCTTGAAGGACTACGATTTAACTAGTGATAAATTGGTGGACTCATCTACCAACCGTCGCTACACCATCCATATTCCAGAATTGCAAGGGAGGACTAGAGTGCTCTTGTCGAGGCACGGCTGGCTCTTACTACGTTCATTTTCCAAGAAAAACCGTTCGCCTTTCTTCTTTAATCCCTTCTCTAGAGCAAGAATTGATCCCCCTTATTTAAATTTAGCTGGATCAGTTATGACCACCTTCGCTCTCTCTGCTCCTCCTACATCCCAAGATTGCATCCTATTTGCCATCGGTATGTTATTTTCCGATCGTCAAACTTTCAGTATTAGTACCTGTCGCCGTGGGGAAGACAAATGGACTACAAACATGTATCAAAATAATCAGCTCCATGGACAGAGAGTTCTTAACGTGGTGTTTTCTAAGGGGATCTTCTATTGCTTCCATATAGGAGGAGAGGTGAGCGTTTTCAACGTTGAAAACTATACTTGGGAATGTTTGGGAAGTCCGTTTGATCATATGAGAGGAGCTTCTCTCTTTCTATCGTATGGGATTGAGCGCTGTGACGGGAAAGTAATTCTATATCTTGAACGCAAAGATCATTCTCTTCATAAGGTTATATTGGAGGGAATACAGAGGCGAAGAGTGGTGAAGGACACGAAGGAACTGCCTGTGCCTGTACCTACAATAGATGACGGAGGAGGTCTTCTTTTTCTCACTGTAGATGAAGAAATTGCACAGACACAGAACAAGGACAAGCTTGTCATTTTAGGCTCATGTCACGGCAAGTATGATCCAGATACTGGTTTAATAACTTTTCACTGGCGCTACTCGAATATTGAACAGATATACCGTAATTGCAACTGTAAAAATGCTATTTGGATTGAACCCAAGTGGGTTTCCCCTTCCCCTAGCCTTACTTGGACTACCTAATTTCATTTGATGCTGCCCATGATGATGCCTATCAGATGTTTTAGGAGCTGTGGCGGAGCCAAGATTTTGTTCAAGGGTGGGTGCGGGCAAGCGACGATCAACCAACAATGTCAATAACTGCTGGTGATATTTTCAATTGAAAAAATTACCCTAAAGGGGGGCAATTAAAGTCCAACTTTTTTTTATTTTTTATTTTCAATTTTTCTCTAGCATTGAAGGGCCAATTTTTTTTGAGTAAGTCTTTGATGATGGATGTATGGGATTTTTTTAGTTTTTCACTCGCTCTTAAAGGTATCATCGCATGCAGAGATCACACGCACAATCATCAAAGCATAACATCCATGAAAGAGATGAAGAACACAGACACACACAAGGTTTTAACGTTGTTCCACACAATCAACCAAGGTCGGGTACATCTACGGGCTGCTGGAGTCATATCACTATGCAATCTCGTGTTACAATCAACTAAATAAAGGGCAACATAGCAAATGTAATCAACAGAATGTAGGAACTCACAATCCAATAGAGCAATATCCATTTCAAAGTAGTAAAGAGCTGAAGCACACGTTGTACATGTTGTCTTAAAGCAGATTCATCCCTCCCACTATTGTGCTGCTGTAAGGTTCTATAGACTCTTAGGATTCACAATGGCAACACCCTCTCTTGACAAAATGATTTGAAAAGAACAAAAAATTAGAAGTAGAGTATGTTCTCTTCTTGCATGTGACAACACTATTATGGTCTCTAATGATCAAGTCAAAATCAATGGTCAAAAAAGATTTTTATCCAAAATGATAGGTTGGGCTCATTAGACCCCAAAGCCCAAATCCCATTTGCTAATGCCTCAATCCATTGGAAAAAGTGGTTTAGGATGTGAGAAACTTCTCAAAGTTTCCCATTAAAATTTTCATTCGAAATTGAATGAAAATAAGTATATCTTTCGAAGTCATTCAGGTGTCCTAGGTTCAACAGCCACTAGGAACACAACACCAAAATAAATAGAACATAAATCCACGTGTCCAAACTTCAAACCCCCATAGGTTTAAAAAAAAAAAAAAAAAAAACTTTAAATAACTGGTGGAACTTGTAGCTCCATTTTATCAGACAAAATAATTCATTTTGTTCTGAAAAATCTAACCAGGCCAGAGAATCACCCATCTTGTCAGATCATATATCAACCCTTGCATTAGTGGGCTCATTAATCCAAATATTTCAATTTGGAAAGATGATTCTAACCATCTCAACTATGAGTGGACAAAAGATAAAAGAGTGATTTCAGGCAATTTATGTAGCCCATCCAAGATTTTTTTGGTGCAGCCCCCACAAATTGGTAACGGTCACAGCTTAGGAAATAGATCTCTATATTTGGAGATGAGAGTCCTTTTAGCTCCAAATACGGCTAAGCAGTTGGGAGACACCGCTGGATAGCCTTTTTCATGCTTTTTCACTTTATTTTGAAATGGCTAACTAAGATAGATAGCTGTGGCCAAGTTGGCCTATTTGTCCTGCAATTTCATTTAAAACAATAAATAAAAAAAATATGGCAAGGAAACCACAGATCAAATCAACCACGAATCAGGTAACTAAAATCCAAACTATCATATTGATTGATTGTTTTATTATAGATCCAGTACTGGCGTCGTTAACCTTGGTATTATTGTCTGTTTCACTGTCAAGTCCAGAAAGCTTAGTGGCATAAAGTGAACCAACCGACCAACCCTTTTCCCCACCTTTTAAAAGATCAACACTCCTTATCTAGGTCAGAAAAGCAGCGTTTCACTACAATTACAAATTGTAAAGATGGTTGAGAAAGTGTTGTTAAGATTTACACATAATTATCAGCTATTACATTTATCACCAAACCCAATACATTATATGGATATAAATTTTCCATCCATTTCAAAGTAAAAAAGTGAAAAAAAAAAAAAAAAAAAAACTAATTTAACACTAAGGTGCAGTTGCAATTTGCTGCTGCTGCATCACCCCATCTTTCATGAGCAGTTTGTATCATAAGTTGCAAGTCCCTGCAACTCTGGTCCTTCAAGTCGTGGGTTGTTCTCGAAGCTACATCATGGAAAAAAAATTATCATAACAGTAATTATAGTTACAAAAATGAACTCGTAAAAAGAAAATGAGCAATGCTTTGGTGCACAGCCCCCACACAATGCAGAAACAAGACATGGATGTTCAGTGGAGCTGTGCAAACAGGCAGAAAATAACCTCCTGTGGCATTTCTACTACCACACAATCGCTGGTGCTGCCCCAAAACACTTCCTATAAAAGTAGCACAAAGTACCCATTGCAGCTCCAGATAAGAGTACAATGGCAAGTGACATCAGAATCAGGTCCGTTCATGACCAAATTTTTCTGCAAGAGATCGGTCATTGTACATAGGAAACAGTATTTGATGACCGGGCAGAGTGAAACTTTATGCTTGCTGCCCCAGCTTCCATGCATGTCACACATGCGGGTGGGTAGACATACCCATTAAGTCAGCCTGGTTCAAGATCCCATCCATATAATACACTTTTTTTTTGGTGAAGTAATAAAGTTTTTAAATAAGCAAAAGATACTGACTTTTCCACACCTCAGGTTTCACGTATGCTTCCTCCTAGGTTGACACATCCAAAGTTTAGAATAAATTAAGTTCATCTGTTGAAGAATGGTCACACTTGTAGAGAAAAATGATAGATCCACAAGGATGCTGTGCCTCCATCTGAAAATGGAAGGGCAAAACAGGGCTGGTGGTTAAGTTCAGTACGTTACTTTGGTAACTGCAGAGTCTATAATACATGTACCTATACAATGGTTAGAGGAATCAAGAGTATTTTATCTTTTGCAGCCCTTGTTGAAGGTGCCACCATCTTTCTTCCCTTGTGTTGATCCTACCAAGCCTCTTGTGTTGTGTTGATTCCACACACAATTCCCTTTCTTCTTCTCCTCCTATTCTCTTCGTTCTTCCTACTTCTTTATTTTCTTTATTGCTTACTTGCTGGACCAATAGGATCTAGGGCTATTCCTTAGAATTCCTACATCAGTTTTTGTAATAGAGCAATTTGCTCCTTGTATGTTTCAAAAGCAGTTTTCTTTGCTTCCTTTAAAGCCACACAAGATTTCTTGCCTGTGGCTCAGTGAGCAACACAAGGGTTTTTCCTTCATTGACACTCCTTGAATGGAGTAAAGGTTTGACTTTGTCATCACTCCTTTCATCATGCCAGAGTTGCCCTTTCACCATGATCTTTTGTAGCAAAAGTTCAATTCCAAGCGCAACTTTGGATCGTGGAAAAGATCTCAAGGTGTTTCTCACCACATAAAAAAAATTCAAAACTTAATTTCACCACAGGTATTGCTCACCACAAACTAAGCTCGTGACACCTATTTGTTAAACAATGGATCAAGCCACCAATGTGTTTTAACAAGTGGGGCAAGGCGCTTCAATGGCCTAAAGCATGAAGTGTGTGCCTCATCAGCATGCCTTTAAATGGGTATTAAAAGCAAAACTATCTAAATAATAATAAATAATATAAATCGAATAAAAAATATAATTTTTATAAAATAATATTTATTAATTTCATATGGGGGATACCTTATTATTACTTAACTAAATTTAATTTTTTAAGCCAACATAACCTAAAATTGCCACCATTAGCATGCAAATGAGGTGCACCCCTCTAACAGGGGGCATTAAATAGTAAATAACGTTATATCTAGGTCCAATCCCAAGCCATTAAGCTCATAAACTCGGCCCAGTACGCCTAGGCCACCAGCCTTGGCAAAAATAAAAATTATAAAAATTGTGTACCCGAAGTGGACGTACTTACTGAGTGCGAATGACTCAGAACCTTAGTTGCAGGAAACTCTTATATAGGGTGACGCTCCTGCTCTAAACCGCGCTTCCACACTTCTTACTTGGGAACTTTTCAGACTCACGTTTCTACCTTGAGGGAAACCCGAACTTGTTTGAGACAGAGACTTGATTCGCTAAACAAGTATTTGATAAGAAATTTTGACCAAAAAAAAAAAAAAAACTCAATGGTTCTCTTATGTTGTGAAGAACTTAGGAGGTTATGGAGATCTTGTAATTAACTACAAAAATGACATTATAAACTTCAAATAGAATTTATTAATCAATAATTTAACATATTATTTGGACCTATTACAGCATATTATATCTTCAAAAAAATTTAATTCTCTATTTTATATATATGTATATACAAACATATATTGTACAAATGCTTCCCAGGCATTCCAAACCTTAGGGCTTCCTTAAAACACCCACTTTCTCGCTCTCATTCCTGCAGCCGCTTTCACACCCGCTTCCACTTCATGGAACTAAGCTCAGAATTAGCGAGATGAGTTGTTCATCAAGTTAGCACAAACAAATGGAACAAATACAACTGTTAATGGTGGATACGTGGTAGGAAAGATCTAGAATCCAACCACAAAGAGATCCTAATGAGCAAAAGTTGACAATGAAGGAGGTGATCCAAATGAAAACGAGAGAACAAGCCCCGAGGATGTAACTGACAAGAGTTAATCAGTTAAAACAACCTCCCCAAAATAGGAATACTCCTCAAATTTAGGAATACTAGTTAATTACTTCTCAAAAATAATCAAGCACCTTTTGGAAGAGTGCAACCATTTTTCAACATGCCAAATAATGCCTGAAATACAGATTGAACCGACACGAATGACATGAACCTGATTAAAAACATCATGGTGGAGATTGGAAAGTCAATACAAAAGTTTTTTATTTCAAAAGAAAACCTAATCCTGACTATGATTGTAATTGGTACTTATGTCTAAGGCACCTTGCCAAGACCAAACTCAACGGTCTAGCAAGAATCTAGTGGCACAACACTAAAGAGTGGTACCAACGAGTTAAGTGACCTATTGACACATGGGAGGAAATAAAAGAAAGATTGAAGGAACAATTTCTACTCGTTGACTACAAACAAACTATGTTCATGAAGTTGTTTCAACTCTGGCACAGTAGTAAATCGTTCCATGAATTCCTTGAGATAACCATATGGAATGGATTGATGGAGACAACAGACAGCTAGATACAAAGCTAAGATTCAAGCCACAAATTCAACGAGAAATGGTGATCATACACATGGACTGCCAGATGAGCTTGACAAATAGCTCTTAAATGAACAAAGCCAAATCGATATCTTCATGAGTAAACCTACTTCAAGCACTACCAATCGGGACCATAAATTGGAGTGTTGCTTTTACTAGAAAGACACTCCTATCAAAAAGATTAGATACTATAAATGTGAAGGAGTTGGAATCATAGCATTTCCATGTCCAACCAAGGGATTGCACTGCTAAATGAGAAAATGAGGATAATGCCAAACAAATACCAATCAAAGATGGTGAGGACGCGCGTGATTACCTGAGTATGGTTATAGGAGGAAGTTTAATAGTTCTGAGCATTTTAACTCTGCCTAAAAGTAGTTAAGGAGATCGACTTCGATCCAATATTTTTGCATAGGTGTAGAGTATCAGGGAAAATTATGCACTATGATCATTGACGGTGGCAGCAATGAAAATGTAGTCTTGAAGGAAATGGTTAACAAGCTAAGAGTCAGAAGTTGTTCAAGAACACCCACGTCCTTACAATGTAGCATGGGTAAACGGTTGCACTATTCTGTTGATGTTTTGTTAATGGGCAAAAACTACGCTGATTCGATTTTGTTTGATATCAAGGCTTGTTATCTAACTTCCTAAAAGATCTTGGTCACATGATTGCAGTGCCATACACGATAGAATATATTCAAGAAAAGACGATCACACTGAAGCCCATTGAAAGACAAGAACCAAAACCTACCAGGAGAAACTCTTACTGCCTTGACTATTAACTGAATTCTAATATAAAGTCAAGTTAAGGGGATAATTTAATAACTTTTAAAGATGTCTGTTACAAGAAACAATTGAAGTTGAAAGCCCAATCACAAAAGCTCATGAGATACTTGCAGACTTTGATGACTTAATTCTGGTGCCAAAATAATTGCTACCAGTGCGGCATGTTCAACACACAATCATTTGGTCCCAAGTATTTTTTTCATAAGGATTTGGTCCCAAGTATTACCTTACTAAATCTACCAACATACCCCAATGAAGCATGCTAACTTCATCGCCAAGTTGACAAACTTCTAACAAAGGGGCTACTTCGAGAAAGTCCTAATCCTTGAGTGGTTCTAGGCGGTGGGCCATGTAATACATATCATGGTTGGAGTATGTGTCATGCATATGCATCTAGTCTACACGTGCAAAGTCCAGTTTAGATCTAGATCTATCGTTGGTATAAGGAAAATGTCAACAACAAACATAACCTCTATGACCGAAGTTTAGCCTGCAAGAATCAAGACCCCATAGAGAGAAAACTTGAACTGGCAGGACTGTAAGCTTAGCTCCTTGCCGCTGCCGGAGGGAGAAAATTATAGCCCATACATAACTTTATGGGAACAAACTAAAATAGTGCTATGAGACCGATGTATGCCAAATTGCCAATCAAACTAAAAGGGAAATTTTACAAGACAACATAAAACCAAGAGACTGGGAGAAAAATATTGTGAAATCAAGAAGCAAAATGTTCATAAAATGAGCGTAGCAGAGAATTAGAGACAATGATGTTGAGGTAGATGAGGGGAAAGACTACGAAGGAAAAAAATTAGAAATGGGCACATCCAAAGGAATTAAAATATCAACAATAGAGGATAAAATTAGGAAAGTCAATTGAGATGGTTTGGGCATGTACAATAAAGATTAGAGACTAATAACGGCACCAATGAGGATTACTTTGGTGTGGGTTTAGGGCTCTAAAAGAAGTGAGGAAGGCCAACAATGACATGGATTGTAATAGGAGAAGATTTGAAGACATCAAGACACTCTTAAACAAAAAAATATACCCTAGAGAGAGTTAAATGGCAAAGCAATAGTCATGTTGTCGACCCCGAAAAGTTGGGAGACGGCATTAAAAAGAATGTTGGTGAAGTTATGAGAATGGATTACATCTCTCACTTTTCTGCCTCATCACACCCAAATTGCCCAATATTCAGGGTGAACACCACAGGATAAGAATCAATATCTGCTTTATGAGCGACAAACGTTTCTAATCCAGTAATGGCTTCCAAAGATGCAGCAACTTTTGAGATCGACATCCATGGACAATTACACTAGTTTGCTTACTCATGTGCACTCTCAAGACATTGCTAACTGAATGTTGAACAACTAGCTTTAAAATCAGTTGTAGTGTTGCTAGTTAGGTAACAATGACACGACACCTGTGACGGTGCCCAACACGAATACAGAGTGTCTAATACAGTACCTTTAAGAATCCTGAAACGTGGACACATCCGAACACATGTATTATAAAATAATATTTTAGCTATATATTTGAACCAAAAGTTTTTTAAAATAAAAATAAGGAAAGATATATGAAAAAATATCCAATAACATAATAAATATAATTAGATTTATAAAAGGGAAAACTATCAAACAACTATAACAGCGTTTAACAACTTGAAAAAAGTATTGTATGGAGGATGGAACACACTAACCTTCTTTTAGAAATCATTTTTATAATAAAAATTATGAAAATAAAGGGTGGGTGACACGGCCGTACGTGTCCGGATGTGTGTCGATACACGTGTCCGGGGTCGACATGTCAGCAAAAAACCCTAAAAGTGTTGTGTCCTTGCTACATAGGTTGCTAGATTAATAGCTTACTTTCTCAAGAGCTTTGTAGGAAGTATTGGAAGGATCTATACAGAGCTTCGCCACCACTTATAACTAATATCACACTCTAACTAGAATAACTTAATTAGTTTTAATGTCTTACTGAAAAACTTGCAAATAACCTAATGTAGTGGATTAATTAGCTGGTGGCATTGATCATTACATGGTTCAAAACTGAAGTGATTCAGTTTCCCAGAATAATGGGATTTACTAACTTAGAAAGTCAACTTAGCTGCTAAGCAACTACATTCGTTCTCGTATCACATTTAGTAACCTTTTCCTATATAAACAGGGACTGGAAGCAAATTCCTTTTTCCTTCTAAAAGATTTAAATTGGGCCCACATAGATGACATTGGACTGCTGAGTCACGCCCCAATCATGGAGAATTTGAGTGTACAACTGGGGTAAATGATTAATTCATGTAACTGATATGGATCAAGCATTGGAGACAATGTCTAAAGAGTGACACAATTCGACTTGCATGCAAATAACAGAGTTTGGATTCCCTGGGGAAGTATCTATGAAACCTATGATATCAATATACTTTAAAATGCTAAGTAAGCATATTCATATCTACACAGTACGATACCTACACTTGTATCAGATACTGCATGGATACTTGTGGCATAAACTTTTATCATTTCCTATTACCACTGAAAAGATGAACTAGAGAAAGATATATGGAACAATGACCCACTTATGGGCACAAAGAAATAAAAAGAATCCACCCATGCTGTATTGCACAGATAATGAAGTGTAAGAATTTGACATGGATAAAGAGTGTTGGATTCGCGTGAATCTCAGAAAATGGGATTCATGGATTCAGCAGTATATTTCTAATAATGTAAAATAAAAATAAAAAAAACTAATATGATACTAATATAAAAGGAAGTGACCTTCAATATTGTTATTTGAAGCTGGAACTCCTGTTTCGTATTATAACCCCCACCTTTTATGCCAAACCACATATATAACCATGTAATCTGTAGTTAGTTACACAACTTATCTGTAGGCTAAAATAGTCTTTTGTTTCTAAAGTTCATCTACTAACTATTTTTATTTCCGCTGATTCTTCAACATCAGTAGGTTCGGACCTCCACTTAATTTCACCCAAGCTTCATCCTGACAACTGCCCTAACTATATTTTGATATTTAAAATAATTTAAGATTCCTATAATATCCTTATAATAATGAGGTACAAAAGAGTAATGTCTTCATTTAAATTACTTGAACATTTCAACAAATCTCTCATTACTTAAAAATTAAAATCTAGTGCCATTACTTAAACAGCAAATGCATCTGGCGTGATCCACCGAAAGTGTTAATTTCAATTTCGCATACTATTTCTGTGAGGGCCAAAACCGAAATTTTTGAAATTTTGTGTGAAACCATGGAAAATTTTGAAATAACGAAATTTTTTAATTTTGAGCAATGGCTCATTTTTTATGCCTAGGAGGAGTTTAGTGTGATCACAGACTAGATGAAGCAGAAGACTGGATATCCACCGAAAGTATGGTATTCCAATACCCAAACGAGACTTGTTGAATATGAGATGTGATCAAAATTTCACGATAAGTTCGAAATATATGAAAAATTATAAAGCAAAAAAAATCAAAATTTATAGAAATTTAAAAAAAAAACCTCCATGCGGCACACTTCTGGGGCCCACTGACCTATGGATGTTTGGTACACCCCTTGGTCCAAAAATTAGATTGATTAGAGATTTCTAGCAGTCTCTTCCTAGCCGTTAGATTCGCAACGCTTCTTAGGAACTTGAATCCAATGCTAGAAATCACCAATCAGGCTGATTGTATATGGGTCAAGCATCAATGGGTCAACGGGCCGAAAGAGTGTGCCACAGCATTTTTGGATGAGGTGGCCATTGGGCATCAAAGCTTTTCTTCTTATGTTATCTTTTACCAAAAAAAAAAATATTAATATTAATGTCCAACATGAACATGAACTTTCATGTTCACACTTGAAGGCTCACCGAACTCATGAACATTTAGTAACCCTTCATGGACCTACACAGCAAAAAGAAGCCTGATTGATGATTTTAGCTGTTGGATTTGAGTACCCAAAAATAGGGGTGGGCCAGACATTGGCATTTTTTAGGTGAACATAGAATTTATTGTACATGTGAACATCAAAGTTTTTCCTTAATAACTTTCCCCTTTTTTTTCTTTTTCTTTTTGCTAAACATGTCTCATCTTCTCTTGCTGTGGAAGGAAAAAAAGTAGTGAATGAAAGAAGTAAACAGAAGAGAAAGCGAGGGACTTAGAAGCTGTGATCGAAGTTGAGCTCCAACTCCAAGACTTGTGGTTGCACTTCTTCTATTTCTTTGTCCAAGAGTTGCACTTCTTCACTTCTTTCTCCAAGAGTTGCTTGAAGTGAAAACCAGGAAAACGAAGGAGAAAGGAGAGGAGAGAGAGAAGCAGGTTTTCTCTAGTTTGAGTTGAAAACAACAGACAATGAAAAACGAAGAAAAAGAAGAGGAGGCCTTGATTCGATCAAGGTTCAAAAAAGCGATAAGTTTTTCTTCTCTTTTTTTTAACAATCTTTTCAACTTGATTGGATCACAATCGGCGAGATTCGCGGGACCTTTTCAATATCTCTGAAATTTCGTATGAAATTCACAAAATTTCGTAAAAAACGTATTATTTTGAAATATTTTCAAAAAATTTGAAATTTCAGAACAAAAAATTGAAATTTCTGTTATTTTTATTTTTTATATGGGTTCCAATTTTAGCCCATTAAAACTGATATTTCAGACATTTCGGCGAAATTTAAAACCTTAGATCCACCACCAGTCTTATACAATAAGAAGGATTATATAATGGGAGATATAATGATTGTATCACACATCCAGTGGCAAGAACATATATCAATGTAATGCTATATTTTCCCAAACCTAAATACTACGAGAAAGGAATTATGGTTTGCTACATGTTTTTACACAAATAAAGGCTAATATTAAGATAGTTTTTTTTTTACAAGTAATATTTAGATAGTTTCACTGTCAACCGTTGATCATTTTGTAGTTTTCGGCTTTTTATGGTTATGATATTTTAAGTTGAAGGAGCCTTTTATGGTTAAAAAGAAAAATCTAATAGCACCTTTCACAAGGAACTCCCAAGCAGTTAGGATTAGAGACATTTGTCTAAATTGATGATTTATTCCAACGACTTCGCCTATTCCAAAAGCGAAGTCTTTGGAATAGGCAAGGTGGTATGTCTGGAAGAGATCGCAGTCTGTCTGGCTTGCAAGATAGGCAAGCTCCCAATGACATACCTCGGTCTCCCGCTTGGAGCCCATAGCAGATCGAGGAGAATATGGGATCCGGTTATTGATCGTATCCAAAGGAGATTGGCATCATGGAAGAAGCGTCTCCTATCCAAAGGAGGTAGACTTACCATCGTCAAGAGCACCATTTCTAGTATGCCTATATATTTCATGTTGATGTTCGTGATTCCTAAAGGGGTGGTCAAGAAGATTGACAGACTCATCAGGAACTTCCTTTGGGACGACAGAGAAGATAGCCACAAGCTCCATTTGGTGAGCTAGGAAGGCATTTGCAAACCCAAGAAAGAAGGGGGCCTGGGAGTTCGCCACACACACTTGATGAATAAAGCTCTGATCGGGAAGTGGCACTGGCGCTTTGGGGAGGACAAGGAGAGTCTCTGGAGAAGTATCATCTCGGCTAATCAGGGCTTTGAGAACCATGGGTGGGACAGCGCTACGCCGTTTACCACGTACGGAGTTGGTGTTTGGAAAGGCATTTCCAAGATGAGCCTCGAGATAAAGAACAGGAGTAGATTCAAGGTGGGGAGCGGGAATCGAGTTAGATTCTGGGAAGACATCTGGTGTGGGGACTCTTCCCCAGCCGAATCCTTCCCATCCATTTACACGTTGTCTGACAGGAAAGGTGCTTTGATCAGTGAGGTGGCCCTTAGAGATAACGGCCCTATCTCTTGTGATTTGCGGATTAGAAGAAGGATCAACGATTGGGAGGTGGATTCGGTCGCTTCCTTGTTGCACCGGTTAGATGGGGTCAAGCTTGACGATAACATAGAAGACAAAAGATGGGTGGAATCACGATCCCAAAGGGATCTTCTTGGTCAAATCTCTCTACAATAGTCTCCTGGGGCAGAGTCATTCGTCATTTCCAGCCAAGCGCTTTTGGAGCACCCCCATTCCGTCAAAAGTCATCTTCTTTGCTTGGTGTGCCACTCTTGACAAAATTCTTACCGTGGAGAACCTCAGAAAACGAGGTATGCAAATGCCTAATCGATGTAGTCTATGCCACCGGGAGGAGGAGACGTCAAAGCATCTGCTCATTCATTGCCGAGTGTCTTAAGGAGATTTGGGAGCGTTTTCTTCAGAATTTTGGGATCTCTTGGGTCTTTCCGTCTTCAGTGATCGATACGTTTAAAGGATGGTACTCCAATGCATTCTCTTCTAGTGGAAGACTGTTATGGAGGCTGGTTCCTTTTGCAATTTGGTGGGAGTTATGGAAAGAGAGAAATCATTGTATTTTTGAACGGAAGGAGGCCAACATAGACGAGATTACCCTGACTATCAAAGCCACTCTTATTGGGGCTCGGCCATTCCCGTTCTCAAGTCTTTTAGATTCGAAGACTACGTTTTCCGATGGGATCGCTTATCTTTGTAATGGCATCCTTTTTGGGTTTGGGTTTTGGTTTGGCTCGCTAGCCCTTTTGTTGCTGTTGACGTTTCAGATGCCCTCTCCTTTTCCTTTCTTTTGTCTTCTCTGTATAGTTTTGGGCCCTCTCAGCCCTCAATTAATATATCTCTTTTATTGATAAAAAAAAAAATATTAAAAAGGCCAAAGCACCAAACAAAGATACAACAGCATCCTAGAAGGTCGAGATGACTTACAGAGGACAAGCCAACAAAGACAACTGTTCAAGGACGTCTCTGTTATTAGCTATTGTTTGGAGTCTCTATGTACTTATTTTCTCACTTATGTAAGGGCCCACACTTTTTAATATAAATAAGATTTATTGGGGTGTGTGTAGGGTTAACACACATAACCCATCTTCTCTCTTCTCTCTTCTCTCTCCTCTCTGCAGAACTAAAGAACTCCTACTTGGTATCAGAGCAAATCATCATTGGATCCATATCCGAACCTACGTACGAGATCGTGGGAGGCTTGGAGGAACCCTAGAGGTGTCGTTACTGTGTGCAGTCTCGCTGATGTCATCCAACCGTACGTAGTCTTCGAAACCAAACAATACTTCTAATACATTTCGGTATCGCCCATAAACGATACCGAAACAATACCGGGTACTTTGAACCATGATAAATATAAGTAGATTTATAAGAGGGTAGACTACCAAACAAAACAAGTATAACAGTGTAACAACTTAACAAATCACTGTATGGAGGACTGACCACATCAAAGCAAAAACCCAAAAAGTGTCATGTCCTTATTACATAAAAAAATTTACAGAACTGTCATTATTGTATGTTTGGAAATAGCACAAAATATGGGATTTTTTATGGTAGTAGATGTATTGGAGGTCTGTAAGGCTATCGGGTAGCTTTTGATAAAATGGGCTTTTATTTGAAAGAATTTTGAGAAATCAAGATGAAAGGAAATTGTCAGCATCTGGAAGTTTGTTATTAATGCAAGCCTAGTTGAGAGTTATCGTGTTGGATTTTTTTTTAAGGTATACTCTTTCCAATATATGTAAATATTTCCTTATCAAGGTAGTAAGGTACTAGGACCTCTAGCGCCCCAGCGCCCAGGCGCAAGGCGAGGCACGCGCCTGACTGAAGTGAGGCGCAATATTAAAATTTATAATAAATATATACAAAATTAAAAAAAATAACATCATAAAATAACAAAATAGGTAATCATTAGGCCATAAAACGTAGAAGATAGCAAATGTCTAAAATCTCAAGTAACAGTTCTAGTTAACATTGTCATTATCTAAATAGAAAACAAGTAATCAAAAAGTCATAAAACATAAAAGATAGCAAATGTTCAAAATTTCAAATAGCCCACAATTAGTTCTAACTAACATCGCCATCATTTAAAATATTAAAGCCCTTGCTCTTACTCTTGACCTTGATTGTGATCTAGTATTTGATGTTGATTCACCAACACAGAGGGGTTAGGATTATCGAAGGAAAAGAGAACAGACTCTTTCATCTTTAGGGAGAACATAACCAATCTAATGAGAAAAGATAAGAAGGAAATGAAAACCTACTTGTTCAAGGGGATATGTTCAAAAGGTCCGGTAGTGGGAATAGTTCCACACAAATTGTTGTTTGAGACATCTCTGAAAGCACAAAGTCATGTTTATCTCATGAAGTTAGTGTGAGTGCAGCATATACAACTATTAAATTATTGGAAAGCAAGAAGCCCTGCACTTACACAACTTTGAGGCTTGAAATGCCGACAAGCTCCCTTGCAATTTGCCCAGTTAACTGATTGTTGTTAAGCCGTCTACCAAATTAAAGAACGAATTAGTAATTAGCAAGCAACAAGAAGAAAATATTCAATTGTGGGTGTGTGTGTGTGGAGAGAGAGAGAGAGAGAGAGAGAGAGAGAGATATTTCAGCATTAGATCAGATATTAGGGTCAGAATAATGACAACTTGTCAAGGGCCTAAAAATTTACTACCCGATACTCAAAGAGACAACTACCAATTCACCTACTCCTAACATACTTTTCATGTTTTACTTGGCACCCTTACTTCTGGCCCTTTTGGGCCATCGGTGATGCCGACCCATGAATCAAGCTGACTTTGGGGGAGTCAAAGATGAGATCACCAAGTTCTTGATCCAAGGAATGGCTTGGAGGCAGCATAGCTCAGGCCCAATCTACTCACACATGAATAAACAACATTAAGAAGAACATGACACACAAACTCACAGGAAAACTAGAGACTTCAACTTCCCAAGTGCAGGAGGAATGATCCCTGAAATGTTGTTGTTATACAAGTCCAAGCTGATCAGGCTCTTCAAATTACCAAGCTCAACTGGAATTGTCCCTTGGATGTTGTTTTTGTAAAGCTCTCTGCGTTAATATCCAGATATGAAAAACGAGATTAGAAGTTAATACATGATGCCCACTGAGCGTTATTAACGTCATCTTTGTTTTATTTGAAATCTATGCAAAGATGACTACCGCAAATCACCATCCAGATTATTGCCAGACCATCCATAGATAAAAAAGATAAGGGTTCACAGAAACTAACATTTAATATCCACAGATTCATGGTGGCATCGATGGAAAAACGTATGAGAAAGGTGAAGACACTTACAAATACTGTAGATGTTCAAGTTTCCCTAGTTCAGGTACCAGATGGCCAGATAGGTTTGAATTACCTAGGTCCCTGCAGAAGTATCATAACATGATAAATAAAAGGATGTATATGCAATATGCTTTTCTTGCATGCCATTTTTAAAAAGGAACGCATAGGAGTAGCAACAGCTTCTCTCTATCAAAACCATAAACATGGTCAAACCACACATGACCCCAAAATATCAAAAAGCAGCAGCAAGGATGAAGAAAAGGCTATGACATGATAAACCGCCTATGACCTCTCTCGATTAACCCATCTATCCCTTCATCTTCTGTAACTAGACAAATTCAACTTTAAAACATGCAACAATATCTTTTATATGAGAACAAAATTCCTTGGATTATTTTAGACAGAGACACCTTCAAAAACGTTCTACAGTGGTCGTATCTGAGTAACAGAAATCTATGGACTCGATGGTCACAAACAACTATGCAACAGATCGCTTAAATTGGATAGAAACAAGATAAAATTTAAAGCTATGGAAAAAAAATGAGAGTTTTGATTGTATAATGGTATTAATAGCTTTCTCAAGGGTACAGAACAATACATGGTGGGAATTTAAACTAATCCATTCTAGTTTATAGTATGATGTGATATTTATTGGTAGGAATTGTTTTTTGAAGTCACCAATACGTGCTAATCACAATATTAATACCATGATCATATCTCAACACACATACTAACCAAACATTAAAATAATTAGGATATAATACGATTAGGATTGATTGTGCAATTTATCCAAGGCTCCAATTTAACTACACAGAACAAAAAAAAAAAAAAAAAAAACACAAATTAACTTAGCATCCATGAAGGGAGTATGGGAACTAGAATTTAAAGAACTCCCCCACCAAAAATTGTTCTAAAACCACAAAAAATGCCATAAATTCATCAGATTCCACAACGAACTGTAGCAATTGAAAATGAAATTCAAACAAAACACTAGGTACGAAAAAGCTAGTGTTTTTCAAACCGAGAGAGAGAGAGAGAGAGAGAGAGAGAGAGCAAGCTCACACTCTGGTAACGCGATTGTCCTGATTGCAGGTGATGTGAAACCAGGTGCAAGGGTTGACAAGAGTCGGATCCCAGCTCTGAAGCACGTTGTCGGGATCGGACAAGCTCCGTCGCAGCGTGTAAAGAGCGTCTCCTTCGGAGTTGGCGGATGCCAAAGGGAGGACAATTAGGGTTAGGGTTAAGGCAAGAATGGCCATAGCTTCTGCTGAGAATTCGCGTTAGGGGGTTAGGGTTAGGAGGTTAGGGTTAGGGCTAGGTTTTGAGAAGCAAAGAAAAGGAGAAGAAATGAAAGAGTTGCAGAGTAAGTAAGAAAAAATGAAAGCTTCCCAGGTTTTTAAGGGTACTTTGGAGGGGAGGATCGGCTTTGGGAATGACAGAGCACAAAACATGGGTGGTCTTTTTTTTCAAATTTTTTATTGCTTTGTGTGGGCCCGGCCTTTCTCTAGCCCGGAACTTCTACCAAGTTCCGAATCTTCTGGTAGAGGGAGAAACCTGAGAGGGGGATGAGAAATCATTTGGCAAGCAGGTGAATTTAGTGGGCCACTGGTCAGTGACCAAAATGCCACTGTTTACATTCAACATGTATTAGATATTGTATGGGCCTTTCTGGAAGAAAAATGGCAAAAAACGACGCTGACAGATGATAAAATATTTGTACGGGGGATGAGAGAGTCATTTGCCTATTGTTTGCAGCCATTTTTTTTTGCAAACATTAGACCACTGGCGCAAAAAATGATTAGGTCTAATGCAAATATTTGTTGGAGTTTCCACCAAGCACATCCAAATGCCGCAAACGTTTGTAGTGCTACCAAACAAGGCCTTTGTTCAAACATTTGCAAGAAAATGTTTGCAGCACAACCAAGCATGGCCAATAACAATTGAGAAAAGGGTGATGGTCAATCTTCCAATCATAACTAATTTCCTCTCCCAATGGTTCCTTTAACACTTGATGACAAGACAACAATCACACACACACAATAACATGTGGGACCCATGCTTTGACCTAAGAACCGAACTTTCTTTTTACAAAATCTTACTCAAGGTTTAAAAGGGGCCATTACAAGGGACGGGGCGTTACCATTTTTTCGTTATAACAGCAGATAGTAATGCAACGCATAGGGGCAAAAACAGAAGAAAAAAAAAAAAAAAAAAGGAAAATAACGATGCTAAAATTCAAAATTTGAATTTCAAATTTTCAATAAATTTTAGGGTGTTTTAGTGACACCCCCTGAAATTTGAAAGTAACTAGTAATACCCCCTTATACTTTCAAACTTTAGTATTACCTCCCTTGACCTAGTTTAACCATTATTTGACTAACGTTTTAACGTGACATGCATCATGCGCTTGTTAATGCACCAATGAAAGGACCATAATATTATCGTATAATGCTAACGATGTGTGATTCAAGTCCGTTTTAACTTAAGTCAACCATTGTTAAACTAGGTCAAGGGGGTTAATCCTAAAGTTTGAGAGTATAAAGGGGTATTACTAATTACTTTCAAATTTCAGGGGGGTGTCACTAAAATACATTAAATTTATAACGGAAAATAACAGTCCCTTTTTTTAAACAGTTTTTTTTTCAAAAATTCATTATAAAATCCATTATTTTCACAAAAATAGCTGTTATAACAAAAATTACGGCCATTATTTTTTGAGCATTTTAACGGTACATAATGTAACAGAGGTCTGAATCCGTTATAATGGACGTTTTTTAAAACCATGATCTTACTCGAGTTTGGCTTTCTCAGCTTTATTTTACCAAACATTACTCAAGTAAAATCCAACCACTTCACTTGGAGTGGGCCTGGTCACAGTGTTGGATAAGCTGAGAGGGAATCCGACCAGCTCCACTACTTTGTACATCTTGGTGGATTTGCTTTGGAATTTGTTCCCTTTCTTTACATCATTATATATGTCTTCCCATTGCCATGATTATGTTAAAAGAGAAGAAGTAGTTGACTTCCTTAGAAAGGTGTCATAATATAATCCACACCCATTTGCTTTTTCTTTTTAATGTGCGCACCCTTTGGTACCATTCTCTTTTTCAAAGGAAAGAATCTAAAGTGCGCCATGAGGGACCCTTTTACTTTACAATACCCACCTTCATTTCAAACTATCTTTCCACAAGGCATATAGCTCTCTGATTAAAAAAAAAAAAAAAAAAAAGTAGTTTATTTTCTAGAATGAACACTAAGGCTTTGCTTGGTATGCTGTAAATTAATGCATTTCACAAATGAATGCAAATGCATTCAGTTTCCGTGCATTAGTTTACGGTTGCTTTGTAGCAATTGAGAAAAACTCTGTAAACTAATGCATCATGATTAACGCTCAATGAGTTCATTAGCCCAACAGAGATACATACGCACACTTGAACCTTGGCCTAATTTCTCCACACTCAAACTAGGCACTGCGGTAGACACGAATCTCATCTTCAAGAAAACGGAAGCCCTAGAAAAAATGGCGGGGCCCACAATTTTGAGTTCCTCAAGCAAGCAAAAATCCAAGCTACTACAAGATTCAAATTCCGATACAAGCAAAATGGCGTGGCGATGTAACAAGCTATAGCTTAATCCAAAAGCGTAAGCTAGCACCATTTCTGGAGTAAAACTTGTCTGACCACCGACGGCCAAGGAAATCTAGACCACCCATAATATGAGCCATGTCGTCCACTCTTAGAGGACACTGACTGTATGGATGTTGGGCCAATCCCTAAGTGAACGTACAAAAAAAAAATCAGCCTGGTTAGTGATTTCAAACCTTTGGATCTTTGCACCCAAATAACGGTAAATAATGCTCAAACTCCTATGGTTAAAATCAACCATGAACATGACTTCAACTAATGCTTAGAAATCACTGATCATGTTGATTTTGGGTTTAAGGGTCCACCTAGGGATTGGCCAAACATCAATACAGTCAGTGTGCTCTACGAAATTGCCAAGTGGCTTATACTGTGGGTGGTCAGGTAAGATGTACTCCCATTTCTGTTACTCAACGCTGGCATCTGGGCCCACTGACCGCATGGATGTTTAGCCCACCCCTTGGTGTCACACCAAAAATCACCATGATTGGTAATCTCTAGCCATTAGATTTTAGTACTTTTTAAGACATGATTCTAGCTGTTGAATTCAACCGATTTTGAGTACTAAAACCAACGGCTAAAAGTTATCAAACAAGCTAATTTTTTTGTTTGAAAGTCTACGAAGGGTTGGGCTATACATCCAGCGTTGAGTAACAGCAGGTGCTGACTCACACTTTTGGAGTAAGCTACAGCTTGTTACATCGTGACCCAACCCTAAACCCTCACCACAAATATAGAGGCGCCTTGACTAAAACTCCAAAAACCCCAATTTGTTTTTCTTCTTTATTTGAGTGATGATTTCGGTGTTGTACTGTGCAATCGTGAAATGAACTTTAAATTAGACGGATCGCAAAGGATTTGAGTTCAAGGTGTTTTTTTTTGTCGAGGGAGGGTTCAAACAAAAGTTGGAAATTCGCAGAGAAAAAACAGAAAAGACAATCGAAGCTAACATTTTTCGAGCTTCTTCTTCTTTCAAGAGACTCAGAAAGATATGAGATTCAAAAACGCATCTACAGAGAGAGTTCTCTTCGCTTGATTGATTCCTCGTAGCCATGATTCTTCTTCTTCGTTGGGATTCAGGAACAATGACGTTAAAGTGGAGAAAGCATTATAGTGGAGAGAGAGAGAGAGAGAGAGAGAGAGAGAGAGAAGAAGAGACGATCGAGTTCTGTTCGTGCAGGCAAGTTTTGCATTGAAATTCAGCGAGTATTTTTATGCATTACAATACATATCTTTTACCTTAAAAATACAGAGCCGCTTCATTCATTTACGGTGGCCCCCCTTTGCAAGGGGTAACCAAGCACCAAAATTTGTGGGGGTACTGTAAAGTAATGCATTTACATCCGTTTACAGCTTACCAAGCAGAGCCTAACATGGGGTTCTACTTTCTATTACCACCTCTAAAATAATAGACCCTTTAGTGGCATATCTCTTGTGTGTAACAAAGAGGGATAGATAGAGGCAAAGTCATATATAATTGGCAATTTGGCATACGATATAAAACAAATCACATAATAGTTCATGAAGATATTGGACCGTAAAAAATAAGAAGGCACTAGTAAAAATTATGGATCTCGGAGTCAGAATTGTGCAAGGGCGGACATTCTTGAATGGAACGAAGATTAGTGTTATGCCATGGATTTTTCACTTGAGCCAAATTTCTTCGTTAAGGTCATCAAAAGGGCAATATTGCTATTTTATGAAAGTTTTGTTTTAACAATAACTTTAATTTTAGAGATCTAAATCACTCACCGTCGATTCTGACATGTTTTTAAACTTTAGTATTGTTAGTTTGAGAATTTTTGGCATATCCCCTATGTAATCTTTGAAATTTGACACCACCCCCCCATCTGAAAAACCTGACATACCTCCTATGACTTGGTCCACTATCATTTCACCAGTGTTGACCCGAGTTGATCACCAATTTTTTAATTAAAGCATGAAAATGCCATTGTCTTAAACCTTAGAACAAGGGTTTGGGTGGTGGTAGTGGTGATGTAAGAGATTGATCTTCAGCTTATTCCAACTTCAAAACCCTAAATTTCTTCACTTAGTCTTAGTCTTTGATCTTTAAGGAGTTTGGGTACGTAGAAATGTATGCGTTCTACCCTCTGCTTTGTTTGTTTGATCGTTTTTCTTTATGTACCAAAACCCTAGTGTGTTCTTTGATAGATCTTTAAGACCGTTCGGAGGTGGAACTAATAAAAAAATCCAAGTACTTGTTCGATCTTTAAGCTCTCTTGAGCAAATCTAGGTAGTCCTTTGTCACTACCAGGTTTTAATTCATTTGAGCGGGAATCCTGGATTTCATTTTCTATTCGGTCAATTCGATTATTGAGTCATTAGTGTTTGCAAAGTTTTTTAGGGCCTAAACCAGAACTTTTCTACATCTTTTATAGGTTTTCAAAGCTGAATACCTTTTACCAACTTCATTAGATCAATCTGTTCCACTATTTCTGGTGTTCTTTCAAAAGATTTTTAGGCCATGAAATCTGCAACTAAACCTTCTTCAAACATCTCCAACATCATCAACAGATTCGTGAAGATTTACAGGTTGAGATCCATTGGAGTCTTCTCCAATGAGAACCCAATCACTACTACCACCACCACAATAACATTCCCTCGATCGAAGACAGCAGTGATGCCACGGAGAAAATTGAATGCAATGACCAAAGAATCCTCAAATTAAAAATGTGGTTTGTTCCAAGGTTGTAGACAAGGGCATTTTTGTCTTCAATTAAAAAACTGGTGGTCAAATCCGGTCAATGCTGATCAAATGACTGCGGACCAAGTCATAGGGGGTATATCAAATTTCAAAGTAACATGGGGGGAGTGTAAAATAGGTTGTAAGCCGAAAGGCAAAGGCAATCTATACTATTATAAAGCGAGAACCGGGGTTGCCACCCATGTGACAATTAAAGGCCTTAAGAAGCAAAACCTTCCGACATTAAATGCATCTTATTCTAAAACCAAAACTTGGGTTGGAGTACGCCCTTCACAATTTAAGTTGTCCAGCACGGCAATGTCCCTTATCAATGATGATGAGGGGCCATAGTATAAGTCCCTGGCACATTCTTAGAGGCCACTGATCGTATGGATGTTTACCCATCCTTAGGTAGACCTGTATACCAAATATCATGCTGATTAGTGATTTTGAATCTATCAATCTGGGTACCCCAAATGATGCTCGAAATCTACAGTTAAAAATCAACCCATGAAACCGACTCCAATCAAATCTTTAAAAATCAATAATCAGGCTGATTTTTTGCATGTAGGTCCACCAAGGGATGGGCCAAACATCGATACGGTCAGTGATCTCTATAAGAGTGTGCTAAGTTTAAGGTGCACGTGCAATATCGCACGTGGCGTTCCCCTAGTTTTATTAATAGAACTTCATGATTTAATCTCCTTGAAAGTTCCTCTCCGTCTGGTGCATTCCATTTCTTGGGATTTTGATATAGGTTGTATCCTTTCATTGTTTCACACTATGTCAAAAAAATATAGTATATAAATGTTCGAGTATAATTCGGGGAGACAAAAACGAAAATCTATCTATGCCACCCACGTGACAATTAAAAGTCTCTCTACTTTAAGGCAATACCTCCCCTCATTAAGCACAGGTTAAGATGTCTAGTACGCCCACGTCCCTTATCAATGATGATGAGGGACAATAGTATAAGTCACGTGGCACACTATTTGGGATCACTGACCGCATGGATTTTCGTCGCATCCCTAGGTGGAGCTACATACCAAATATCAGCCTGCAGTTTAGTGATTTCAAACCTTTGGATCTGAATACCCATATAATGCTCAAAAAGTACGGTTAAAAATCAACCCATGAAAACGACTCCAATCAAATCCTTAAAAATAATTAGTAGGCTGATTTTTTGCATGTAAGTCCATCTAAGGATGGCCAAACATCGATACGGTAGTGATCTCTACGAGTGTGCTACGTGTAAGGTGCTGCCACGTGTAAGGTGCACGTGGCGTTCCCCTAGTAAATAAAAAGAAACAAAATTAACAAATGATTTTTTACAAATTTTTTGCTTTTGAAAGTAATTTTAATAATTGGAATAGATCATATTATATATATATGTGTATAATATGCATTTCCTTTTATGATACATATATTTTAATCTTTGAAAAATTAGGCCATATAACATTTTTTTCAAAAATTACGGGCGTGCGCACATACAGAGAGAGAGAGAGAGAGAGAGAGAGAGAGAGAGATCGGGATTATCGAAGCGAGCCATGTTTTATCAAGGTTTTAAGTTGTCCGTAGATCAGGATTATCGAAGCGAGCCATGTTTTATCAAGGTTTTAAGTTGTCCGTTGTAATGTTCGGCTCACATCAGTCACACTAGAGTATAAAAAGAGTCAGAATATTATATAATTATTAATTTTTCAAAATAATCTCAATAAGTGTAAAAAGAATATATTTTTTAAATAATGGCCACTATTTCCATTATGACGACCTATATGCTAAGCCCGTTTTTTCGATTTTGGGTGTTATTTGCGAAATAAATTAACAGGGTTGGGGCATTACTGTTATAACAGCCATTATGTTCTTATAATGACCATTTTGGAAACAGTAGTTTATATTAGGGTCGGGCTCCAGCACCGGCCTTTTTTTGACCGACTCCAGTTACAAGACACAATATGAGCCACGTGGCATACTCTTAGAGGACTTTGACCGTATGGATGTTTGGCCAATCCCTAGGTGGACCTACAAACCAAAAATCAGCATGATTAGCGATTTCAAACCTTTGGATCTTTGCACCTCAAGTACTGCTCAAATTCCCACGGCTGAGATCAACCATGAAAATAAGTCCAATGCAACACCTAAAAAATCGCTAATCAGGCTGATTTTTCGTTTTGTAGGTCCACCTAATGATCGACCAAACATCCATACGGTCAGAGTCCTCTAAGAGTGTGCCACGTGACTCACATTGTGTTCTGTACGGTCAAAAAAGGTCGGTCAAACAAAACGCCCCGCTCAAGTTGTACCACGTCAGCGAAAAAGCAAAAAGTAAGGGAATTTTTTATATATACCCCCATGTTATCTTTGAAATTTGACATATCCCCCACAATTTGAAAAAGCTGACATACCCCTATAAATTGGTCGAGTAAAACTTCCATCACACGAAATTGTAACATGGGTACGTGCCGAGAACTCATTGGATGTGTTTTGTGTGATTTGCAATCCCATTGTGACAGAAGTTTTACTCGAATTGGTCCACCATTATTTGACCAGTGTTGACCCGAGTTGACTGTTATATTATTTGTTAAATGACGATAATACCATTATCTTCACCTTTTTTGGAATAAGGGTTTGGGCAAAAACCCAAACCCCAAATCAAACAGCTGTATGGATGGTCAGCCACAACATTCCAGTGGGTTGATCGCCCATCACCGAAGTCTCATGGCCGGCCGAGCACTCTGAACATTCCAATTGATAGTTTGATCGATGAATCCATTAATGGAATCTTGAATCCAAATGAAACCAGAGAAAAAGGTTATTCGTTGTAAAGGTAAGTTATTCTATTGTTTCTCTTAAATTTATCTTCTTCTTTCATCATGATCATGAAGCTGCTGTTGTATGGGGGGTCCTAGAAAGCCATTTATAGAAGAAGTGCAAATCAATCCTCCTCTGAAAATGGAGTTTCGAATCAAGATCCTTTACACTTCAATCTGTCATACCGATCTTAGTGCTTGTAAAGTAGAGGTAAGACATATCTATATACCAATCAATAGTTTTTTATTTGTGTGTATGTGTAAGCCAGTCAAATTACCACACAAAAAAACCCTTGTACACATAGGACAAGCTAATGGTTAGGATCACGACCCAATGTATCTGGTGCATGATCATTGGGCGCATGATGCTGCTTCAAAAATCCTGCCGCCGCTTCAAAAAAATTCTCAGTAAAGGGTGACCTCAGATGTCAGCGTTACAAGTAACTAAGGGATAGGCATGCAGAAAAATAACAAAAAAGTTCTACATTAACTAATGGTACGTACCTCTGTTTGGTGAAAACATCTGCTATCCCCCAGGGCGTTCAAAGTTTGAAGTCTCTCCCTCTCAAAAATGCCACATGGAGTAATTATCTGGACCATTGACCTTATGGATGTTTGGTCCATCCATACCCCAAAAATCAGCATGATTGGTGATCTTTAGCAGTTAGATTTTAGCACAAAAAAAGCTCAAAGTTAATGGCCAGAAATTTCTCCATTAAAATGCTCAAATCCAATGGCTAGAAATCACCTATTAAGCTGGTACAAGAGGTTTGAAATCACTAATGAAGCTTATTTTTTGTTTGTAGCTCCACCTGAGGATTGGCCAAACATCTATACACCCATCATCCTCTAAAAGTATCCCACATGGCTCATATTGTGGCTGGCCAGCAAAATTCTAATATTTGTATTTCAGTTATCTTTGAAAGATGCACCGTAGAATAAACATTTATATTATACGATCGGACCAACTTTAGAAATTCAAAAAACATTAAGTTTCGAGTTGACCTAGCTGAATTCCCAGGTCAACTCGGCAAAACTTGCAAATCCGAGTTTATATGCCAAGTCGACTTGAAATACGATCTAGTCGAGTCAACTCAGCTGAGTACCGAGTTGACTAGGTGAGTTTTAAAGGTGTATTTTAGTATAGGGAGAAGGCTCTGTATGGTGATTAGCAAAAAGTTTTACAGAAAAAAAGGATTTGTATGTTAAAACGTATTGATGCAGAAAAAGTTACGACATTTGTATGCAAAAATCATTTCTAGAAAACTTATTCAAGGCAATCATACAGAGCCTAAGGAGCAAGGACATAGCTTAAAACTTAACCCTAACCATAGTTCAAGCTAACCCAAAACCATAAAGCTAACCATACCTTAACGATATGGTCGAAAGCACAAAAAGTAGCGAAGAATCAACACAATGACAATTAATTAGCAGCCGCTACAGGGATAGAAGCTGCATAAATTTTGAATGACCATTAAAATAAATAAGCTTTAGCATCCAATTTATGGGGATTAGGGTTCCCAAGCATGTGTTCAAATACTCAATATAGAGAGAAAAGTAAGGGCGAAAAACTAGTGAAGGGACCAAAGGGGTGCATGAAATCACTCCACCAACACGAAGGAATCACTCTTTTAGGAGGAATCACTTTTCCAAGCTAGGTATCTCACCCAGCAAATTTTAGAAATCGATCACTTCTAAAAATAAAATTCTTCATTGAAATAAAAAAAAAATATATCAGAATTTGATAAACAATTAGAAAGAATATTTATAAACTAACTATTCTTATTCTACTTCAAATAAAAGACTTCCTAAGACTCTTCTGGATTACCTAGAAGAATACTTATCTAACAATTGAAAACTAAATATAACAAAGGTTGGGCTCGGGGGACACCCATTTTGGCGTACCCACATAGAAGATGAATCAAGGGCTGATTTTTGGTGGGGATGATCTCCTCACCATATAGATCACCCCAACAAAAAATCAGCCCATTCTGAAATTTCTAACCCCATCAATTTGGTTTTCAAGTTACACGGTAAAAATCAATGATCCATAATTTTTCAGCTTCTAAACCAGTCTATGAATATCAGAATGATTTGAAATTTTGTGAGGATGATCTCCTCACCATAGAGATCATCCTCACCACAAATCAGACATCGATTCGTCTTCTATGTGGGTACGACTGGTAAAAAATATGGGGGTCAAAATATGGCGGAAGGTGATTGCTGGCATTTATGGGGGGGAGGGGTTGGTGTTCCAAGCCTACTAACGCGTATGGCTATAGAGTTTGGAGAGGTATTCTTAAGGCAAATGATCGGGTGATGGAAGGCTCTAGATAGCACTAGGGGATGGCTCCAGGATTAGGTTTGGGAGGATATGTGGGTTGGGGATTTGTGTTTAAGGGAATCTTTTTCTCGAGTTTTCTCTCTCTCACAACGTAAAGGTCTAACAATCGATCGTTTTTTGGATTGATTCTTCTTTGGAAGCACATTAGGACCTAGGCTTCAGAAGGAATCCATTTGAATGGGAGAGAGAACAAATTGAAGTTTTGAAGGATTGTTTGAAATTTTATCTTGTCACTAATCGGGAAGAGGATCATATCGTCTGGATCCATTCAAAATCTGGCAAGTTCTCGGTTCATTCGTTTTATGAGTTTTTATCTACCCCATCCTCACCATCACACTCACACTTCCCTCATATGTACCTTTGGAAATCAAGAGCACCCTTAAAAATTCATTTTTTTTTGCTTGGACCGCTACCCTTAATAAGATCCTTACTGTTGAAAATTTGATAATTAGAAAATGGATTTTAGTGGAGTACTGTGTGATGTGTAAAGCTAATGGGGAAAGCACTAACTATCTTCTTGTACATTGCGAGTTTGCCACGCAGGTATGGTCTTTCTTCCTAGATCTTATGGACTTGTGTTGGGTCTTACTAGATTCGATAGGGGGTGTATTGAATAGTTGGCCCCTAGTTGCTAAGTCTCTTAGAGGCAAATTACTTTGGAAGATGATACCAATGGCAGTCATGTGGGGGGTCTGGCTAGATAGGAACAAAAGAACGTTTCAAGGCAAAGAGAGCTTGTTCCAAAAAGTTATGTTAAATATAAAGGTCTTATTGTTCAGTTGGGGTAGCACTTCTCGCGAGATGAAGGGCACTTTTTTTAGTGATTTTGTGTTTAGATTTGATCAGATTTTATATTAACTTTCTTCCTTTTCCCTCTTGTACTCCTTGAGATCTTCTTGATCTCCTTTTGTAATGAAATTTGACTTATCAAAAAAAAAAAAATGGGTGTCAAAATATGGGGGTCAAAAATGGGTGTCCCCCGAGCCCGACTCATATAACAATTGGAATTAAATAATGATAATAGTCCTATTCAAGGTTTAAAATGGGCCATTATAAAGATATAACGGATTGGGGGTGTTATTGTTTTTTCCGTTATAACAAATTGTAACGCACGGGCAAAAATGAAAAAAGGGAAAGAATGGAAAAAAAAAACAGAAATTATAACAGAAAACAATAAAAAAATAACGGAAGTTTTTTCATAAAATAAAAGAAATAAAAGTAGTTATTTTCTTTATAACGGCCGTTATTTTAAAAAAATGGCAGTTATTACAAAAATAACGGCCATTATTTTCTGAGCGTTAAAAACAGTTCATAAAGTAACAGGTAGGTCCGAATCTGTTATAATGGCATTTATTTTCGTTATAACAGCTGTTTTTTAAATCATGGTCCTATAATCCTATTAACCAATTAAATCTTGTGGGATCCACATATGTGCTAGACGTGGGCCTCCAATTGAACTTGTAGACGGGCCTATAGATGGGCCTGGGCTTGGTCTTGCTCCTACATCACAAAATTTGGATAAGACCAAGGTTTAAAGGAGGCCGTTTTAACGGTTAAACGGACTGGGGGTGTTACCGTTTAAACAGCCATTAAAACGGATTGAAACGGCCAGGGGCAAAAATGGAAAAAACAGAATTTAACGGATTTTAACGATTATAATGGAAAAAATGGCGCTGAAATTCAAATATTGAAATTTGAAATTTAAAAAAAAAAAAAAGAATTTAACAGAATTTAGCGGAAATTAAACGGATTTAACGGCCTTTTTTCACAAAATTTTTCAGAATTAAACGGCTGTTTAAACGATTTTAACGGCCGTTAAAACAAAAAAAATGACCGTTTTATGCAAAAACGATAAAACATGTTTAAACGGAAACGGGCTTGGGGCGTTACCATTTAAACGGCAGTTAAAACCGTTACTGTACAGGAAGGACAGCCTTATTGACAATAAATCTGGCTTTGACCTTAAATTAGAGTTCATTTTTGCTCAACATCACCGAGCATTGGCCTTGAAGCTCAGTGTCTCTGCATTTGACATGTACCCCTAACAATCATGTTTTTAAAAATTCAAATTTCATAAGTTAATAACAGCGTTGTCAAGAGCAAGGTTTAAAAGCGGCTGTTACCATTTTTTCACTTATAAGTGCTGTTATAACGAATTGTAACGTAAATGGGCGAAAATGGAAAAAAGTATATGAAAATAACAGAAAAAATGGAAATAGCGGCGCTAAAATTCAAATTTGAATTTCAAGAATTCAATAAAATTTATAACGGAAATAACAGTCGTTTTTTCACAAATTTTTTCAAAAATAACGGTTGTTATTTCATTATAACGGCTGTTATTTAGTTGTCCATGCAGTCAGTCAACCAAGAAAAATGGGCTACGTGCGCGACCGGATCAAAATGTGACTAGTTCAAATTTCTTTGCGGCCTATGGTTACACTACACTCTCCCAACCTATGACTTTGGAGAACAGAATGTATGTGCTTATATAAAGCAGACCTTAGTTTGGGTCTAGTAAAAGGGATAGATTTTTTTTTTGAAGCAACAGAATTTTAGAAGCCGAGATCATGCACCATTGATTTTGTGCCACATACCCTTGGTTACTTTTTACAAGTACCACTTTTTAACCACTAACCAAAGGCTTAACGTGGGTTGAGTTAAGGGATTGAGGTACCTGTCTGACATTTTAGGTGGGGAGACTTCAAAGTTTGATGTCCCCCGGGGCCATCGAATGTTTTCTCTTTACAAGTAACGAAGGGATAGAGGCATGCAGAAAATAACAAAAAAGTTCTACATTATGTTTGGAGAAAATATGTGCTATCCCTCTCAAAATGCTACGTGGAGTACTCATCCGCACTATTGACCTTATGGATGTTCGGTCCTTCCATACACCAAAAATCAGCCTGATTGGTGATCTTTGGCAGTGAGATTTTAGTACAAAAAAAAGCTCAAAGTTTATGGCCAGAAATTTCCCCATACAAATGCTCAAATCCAATGGCTAGAAATCACCAATTAAGTTGATGATTGGCGCATGGGTTGACCAAGAGGTGAGCCAAACATGCATGGATCTATGGCACTTTTGGAGGGAGTGTTTAAAGTTTGACGTGCCTGGGAGACACAAAATAGTTTATTCTAGTGGAACTTTGCTGACCATCAACACTCTCTTAGTGGATGATGACTGTATGGATGTTTGGCCCAACACTACATGGACATACAAACTAAAATTAGGCTGATTAGTGATTTTCTAGCCATTGGATTGGAGTTGTTTTCATGGGTTGAATTTTTTGTTTTTTTTGAAACGGTGGTATCTGGGCCTCCGACTAGTCCCCCGGGGCATGATAATCACCCTTTCCACACATGCCGGAGTATACTGGAAGAGTTAATGTGGACAGATCCACTTATTACCCTCTACTCTCCGGGGGTGGCCCCAAGGAGAGTTGGAGTCAGAACCTCCTACCTTCTGGAGTGGAGTCCTGGCCATCTCTAGAATCAGCACTCAACCCTTGGAGGTTTGAATTTTAACCGTGGTTTTTTAGCATTATTAACTTTACTTGGGGTACAATGATCCAAAGGTTTTGAAATCACTAATCAAGCTGAATTTTTGTTTGTAGCTCTACCTAATGATTGGCCAAACATCCATACGGTCATTGTCCACTAAAAGTATGCCACATGGCTCATATTGTGGCAGGTCAATAAAATTCTACTCTTGTATTATATTTGTATCTCAGTTATTTTTTAAAGTTGCATTGTAGAATAAATACGTATTATATGGTCGGAACAACTTTTGAAAGACGCAACTGTTTCTTATTTTCCCTCTTCTTTTCCAGCATGTCATAAGACAAATTATATTGATATCCCATTTTTTTTTAAGGGCACCCACCCCATTTTAAAACTATTAGTGGACACCCTCATTGTTTAAAGGCACCCCATTAGAAAACAAACAGTAATGCACTTCGTCTTTTTTCTCCTAGTTGTCGATGCTTAATCCATCTTCTCCTATGGCATCAACGCCAGGAACACCGCTTAGTGGCACTACATCGTTTGGCGATACTATACTTACGCCGGCAACACCGTCCAACCACTATTCCTATGAGTTAAACATCTCTTAGTTTGATTTTCAACTATGTTCTTTGTAATGAGTTTAAAATATTAATTTGCAACCATTCTCTTTGAAATGATCCCTGGAGATTTTTTTTTATTTGTTTCATCATTTGGAAAGCAAATATATATATATATATATATATATTTGTTTCATCATCTTTAGTGTTTGATAAAATGCCTCAAAGAACCTGATTAAAGCTAAAAATTTATATCTTTTTTTGCAAGTGTTTCAATTGCAAGAGCCAAGCCACCTATTACATAACATGTGAATTGTACAAGGGTTGGACCTAGTAAAATGAGTTTTAAACTTAAGAAAATCATGTACATAGCATCTAGTACATAGCATTCAACCGATAGGGGTGATTTAAAATTATAGTTAGTTGGACTCTACCAAAATTCGTTAAGAAATGTCGGTGTGGCATCCAACTGCCATTACTTAATCAGCTTGGGCTGGATCCAACCAACACTAAGAAAAACTTAGACTTCCTTATTGTCGGTTGGATCCAGTTGAGATTGTACCAAAATTAGTGACAATTTCAGTTGGATCCAATCGACACTACTTAAGCATCTCCGGTTGGAAATTGAGAAAAACTCATTTAATCTATTTTTTTATGCTTAATAGGTTGCAATAATGGGAAGACATCCTACTGAGGCACTTGCTCTCGATGCACCACGAAAATGGCATGCTCTTATGGCGTCCCATAGAAAGTATCTTAGGAAAGCCCAATGAAAGTAGGGTTTTTCCGCATCATTGGTTACGGAAACCCTAGAATCAACAAGATTTGTAATTTATCCGAGATTTCCTGCAAAATTCAGAGATTCTAGCATAGGGATTCGTGTCGGATGTCGATCCGCACTCGGGGTCAGTTAGTGCAATTATGAACATAAAATGATGGATTTTTATCAGAATTATGGAGAGTTGAGAATGGTGGATTCGGGATTTTTAAAACATGATTCAGGGTTTTTTTTTAGAGAGGACATTAACTAATATCATGAATAAAATGAACAACACAACACATCAAACTTTTAATCAAAGAAAGCTAGTTTAAGATTCTTCATAAAAACCATTATCTTTTACAATGCTGAAAATCAAAATACTACAGTAATTAAAACAAAAGAAAAGAAACTTGAGAGAGGATAGAATCTAGTGAGAGAAAAGGGAGACAAATTCTAGAGAGAGAAGGGGAACTAGAGAGAGAAAAGGTGAGAGAGAAAGAGAAGAGGGAAAGAAAGATAGAATATTACCTAACGACTTACTTGGAGATCATCCTGATCGACCATTGATGATGGTAGTTTCGACTTAGAGGGAGGATGGAGGACTCAGTCAAACCATGAGTTGCTGCCCGGAGTAGAGGATGCACTTGAAAGTGCACGGTATGCACTGCATGGGAGATAAGATGGTGGGCGTTGCTTGAAGATGTGGACGCTGATGGGAGTCACAGCCTGCTGGTGGTGCTTAAGGCGCTGCCAGGCCTATACACACTTGCAAGTGGTGGCTAGTGGTGGTGTCGCCAGTTGACCTTGCTGCAAGGACAGCAAGAATGGAGAAAAATTGGTGGTGCGTGGTGTGTAGGCGGTCTAGGCGGTGTTGGTGTTGCTGTTATGCAACACCAGCAACGTTGCTGCTACGAAGGTGGGAGGCGCTGACTGTAGTGGAGGTTGAGGCGCTATTGGAGAGGGCGGTGCTGGCGGTAGAGCTTGCAGTGGTGCAGGAGGCACAGGCGGTGGTTGAAGAGAGAAGATGCAGCCACGGTGTTGGAGGAGCAGGCTGGAGACGTTACAGTTGCAGGGAGCAGCGGCGGTGAGGAGGGGCAAGTTGTAGACGAGGAAGAGGGGCAGAAGAAGAGAAGAAAACGATGAAGAAGAAGGGAAGAAGAAGGAAAAGGAGGAGGCGCACGGGCAGAAAGGGCAGCGGTGGCCTGAGTTGCAGACTTGCAACTCCGACGAGAGAAGAGGAGGACTATGCTGCTGTTATGCAGCAGCAGTAGCAAGAAGAAGAAGAAACAGGAGAAAGAGAAGAGGAAGAAGCGAAAGAGAAGGGAGAAGGACGTGCAGGATGCCGGAGTTGTTGCCTGCAACTCCGGCAAGAGAAAAGATGAAGAAGATGATAAGGAGGAGGAAGAGAATGAAGAAAGAAAAGGAGAAGAAGGAGAGGAAAACGTCCGAAAATGTTTTGGGGGAGGAGAGAAAAAGATAGGAGGGGGATTAGGGTTCCAAAGAACCCTTCTCCTTCCCTTTTAAAGCTCCCTAGTTTCCATTAATGGAAATTAGGGAATTTTTGAAATAAAAAATAATTTTTTTTTAAGTAAAACACTACTTTTCTTTGGGGAATGTCCCCATTTAGTGGACTCCCCATTTTTTAAAATTTAATTAAAATTATTTTGAAGTTCACGGGCTCTACTAACTAGTCGGACAGCAGGTCGATGATGATGGGCCCGGCTACTGGCCCACATGGATTGATGATGTCCATCGTCTCACAAGATGATGTGACAGACAGTCTGATGGCGATCGGATGGATGGTGACTTGATTGGGACCCAGATTGATAGATCGACGGATCTAGAGAGATCCAACGGTCCGATTGAAGATCCAATGGTCCGATGGAAGATCCAACGGTTAGAAATCTAAGGGAGATGAGATAGAGTCGATGGGCAGGAATTCTGGGGTTAGGTCAGTAGATTCGAGGACCGAGAGATGAAGAGAGAGAGAAAATAAAGAGATATGAGAGAGAAAGTATCAGAAAATGGAAATAAAAGTATTGGTAGAGGGTTTGGAACCCTGGTCTTCACTGTGACCATCCTCACGCTTCTCTAGTAGAGTAGACTATCATTCCTAGCTGATTCAAGTGGCTTTAAACGCTTTGGTCCGTCTCTTGGTCATTGGTTCTCCTACTCTCTTTGTTCTTTAGGCCAGCTTTTTGGTCATCTTATTCAGCCCATATTTGGCCCATATCTTCTAGTCATAGCATGTGGGCTCTTTAAGCTTTGATAATGGGCTTTCTGATCGATGTGAGCTAGTAAGTCTTGAGAATTGTCCCATTGGGGTTTCCTGCGATAGAAGAAGCACGTAATGAGACTTTATCAGAACGACTCAATGTCTAGACTTCCTAAAATGTGTTTAATGCATGCAAATATACCATTTCGTCCAGAAAAGTGTGTTCTATGCAACAGAAGAGATTCTTACGTAGAAAAGTAGATAAATAGAGCCTTTTACGTAGGAGAGTGCGATAACGCTAAAAGGATAATTGATTAAAATAAGCACTTTTGAGCGAATATCACCCAAGAAAAGCAATCAATATGAGATGTGAGATTTGTTTTGGAGTTGTAGAGATTGTTTTCATCCATGTTTTTCTTCTATTGTTGCCTTTTGATTTAATTAAAATATAAACTAACTGTTTTGTATTATATTTAGGTTGTTAAAGAGTTTTCCATATCTACAAGACAAAAAAGTCAAATCTGTTGAGTTGTAAATCTTTTTAAAGATGGTTTAAATAGTTTAAAATTTATTTGAAAAAGATTTTTTAATTTGTTAAATTTTGTCTGACTATGGATGTATAATTTTGTAAAAAAAAATCTAAACCATTGATGTATTTAGATTAATATAATTGTATATTTTTATTGTCTTATACATATGTTTTGTGTTGCACCCGTACTTCAATTCTGTATTTGATGCATGCTAGTTATCTGCTTATTTCTGTACCACTGTCATTCTGTGAGAAAAAAGAATACAGAAAAATCAAAAAAGGTAAACAAGTAGATGCATGAGATAGAGAAAAAAAATTCTTGATTAATTTTCTAATTTCTATCATTTCTACTAGTACATGTTTAAATCGATGTGCAATAGTAACTCACTGCATGATTTTAATTATCAATTTTTGCCGATGATATTACATGGTATGTATTATTGGTGGTTGTGTAGGAAACAGATGGAAGCTAATATATATTATCTGTTTATTATCTTCGAGAGAATGTGAGATAGTGAGAGAATCATATAAAAATGTGAGATTTTTTTTTCTTATTTTTGTTTATCCTTTATGTGATTAATGTTTTTTGTCACAGAATTGTTTAATGAGAGATTGTAAAGAATAAATTCATATTCTAGTTTTGGCAAAAATTCTGTGTGATATAAACATTTTTGTAACTGTTCCTACGATCACTAGTGTAGCTTTGAAGATGTCGTGGTACGTATACTTTATCAACTACGTTAAGACAAAAAGACAAAGATTGCAAGCATCAGACGGTTGAGGACTTGAGTCATCTAAGGAACTGCTATTTGTCAGTTAAAGATCGTATTCGCTCGCATAAGAAGGTAAGTGACCTAGTGGCCATAGGAATAGATTTTTAATAGATAAAAATATAATGATCGCACCTTGTCACAGGACAGACCCAGTCAATGTGCAAAAGAAGTAAAATATTGACTAAAGGAAGTCTGATCAATTGGAGTTTACTTTACAATCGATTAGACTCTACGGGATATAACATTCCCTGAGTACAATCGATTGGATCATCCAGGATAGAAATTCTAAAGTATACAATCGATTGGACCCTGAGTACAATCGATTGTAATTACGAACAAAAATCCATCTGAACAGTACAATCGATTGAACTGGAGTCTGATGGATTGGATCAAGAGTACACTCGATAGGATTTCGCAGAAATTGTCAAATTTCAGATCCAATTTTTGTGGTCCCACTTTCCAATTACTTATACGACCTTGGGCTATACACACACTTATAGACAACAAGAGTGAGTTTCTGAATAAGAGTTGTCCATTATGAAGAGCAAAAGCCCTACTTCCCATTATTATCATTGTGAGCTTTTCTCTTCTTCTTCTTCTTCGATAAAAGCTTAGTGCTTGATCTGTACTCTGCCTAGGTTTTTTTTTTATCTAGAATCCTAACCTAATAAGTCAGAGAGTACCAGTGTGTCTCAACACTATTTGAGCGACTTTGGGGTTCATGGTGTATTAAATCCTTCACCTGCGGTAGCGACCGTTGAATGAGAATTAAGATTGGGGTGTCTTAGATCGACGGTAGGTTTGGAGTGTACCAAACTGAACACGCGGCAAAGGCTTCATGATTATAAGGGCGCGCATATGACTCGTAACGTAGAGTCAGATGACGTAGAAGCACCGGTAGTTGACCTTGGCTAAGGTTGAAAATTGTATTTACAACGACGTAGTGTAGGTAACTTCTGTATACTTATAACTTTCCAGCTAGTGATACTTTTTGTCTGGACGTGGTCTCGTGGTTTTCCTTAACTAAGGTTTTCGCGTAAAAACTCTTTGTGTTGTGGTTATTTGATTTCCGTATAATTGCTTGATTAACCCAAACGATAGAGAAGACAATATATCACGGATATATATTTCATTCGAGTCGATTGAGATAATCTTTCCCTTTATCAGTCAACTATTTTATTGTGGCATATGAGTTTATTACCCCTACTGGACCAGTAAAACTGTTTAGGTTAAAGTAAAATTTAATACCTAATCAACCCCCCTTCTAGGTATTCTGAATAAAGAGAATGAGGGTCTGGACTCAATCTAAATCTCAATAGGATTGTTTATGAAAAAATCTATATTTCGTGGTGATTGAAGAAATTTCAAAACTTTAAAATAGTCCCTAGACTTTCTTATAGTGAGAGAATCTTACTAGAATTGCTCTTATAGTTTACTGGATTGAGCACTATGTGATATCCATTAAAATAGCCGTTATAACATTAAGTTGAGTAAATCTTTGATAACGGACGTCATCATTGACCAAATACAAGCAACATGGCTCAATCGTAGAGACCACTGACCGTATGGATGTTTGGCCCATCCCTATGTGGATTCATAACCAAAATCATCTTGAATAGTGATTTTTAACCATTGGATTGGAGTTGTTTTCATGGGTTTATTTTTTAGCACGTAGCTCATATTGTTGGTGACCGATGTCCATCATTCAAAGATTTATTCATGTAATGTCTTTTCTTTTTTGGGTTTGGACCTTATTTTAGTAGATAATTTAACAATATTGGAGGGTTATACCCTTGTAACAGCCATTTAACGGATGTTACAATGCTTTTTTTAAACTTGTGGTCCCCCTACGTCTACAGTGTCAATTGATCCTCGGAGACACACTAGACGTATGGTTGTCATAAACACACCAGACGTATGTTTGTCAAATTGATCTACATTGGCTGCAATCTCTCTTTCTCTAATAAATGGTTTTATTGCGCACAGATGGATAATAACAAATAACGCACTACGTAGGCCCAGTCATCGGCTTACTTTTATGAATGTCCCAAGGGAGTAGGTGGCTCCTTAAATTTACTTGGGGCCTTAAAGGGTCACAAGCGTCCACAATTAAGGCCTTTAGGTTTTTTACCCTTTCAACCATTTTTTTCAAGTTAGCTGTCAAATGCGATTCTTTGGCGATCTTAGCTGATTGTCCGACGATTCTGAGGTCAACGATGACATTATTGGCCTTCAGGTGTAAGGATAAGGTGAAGGAGGAGATGAGCAAGATAAGTGGGTGCTCTCATAACAGGTATTAGTAAGGGGCCAATAAAGGCTCCACGTATTTAAAGGAAAAATAAGTGGGTGCCCTTGAAAAATATTGGGGTGTCAATATAACTTACCTAACAAAAATTATGTCCATAAAAGGTTATTATAAGGTCATATTCTTGTGACAAAAACCTTACTCCCAAGCATTAGAGAGCGAAGTTGCTCCAATGAAAAAATAACGGAAGTTCTTTCATAAAATAAAAGTAGTTATTTTCGTTATAACAGCTGTTTTTTCATAAAATGAAATTTAATTACAATGCAAAATTAGATTTTAGTACTTTTTATGTGCATTTTAAGGTGTGCATACAGCTATTTAATTCAACCATTTTTTAGTACGAAAACCAACGGCTAAAAATCTTCAATCATGCTGAATTTTGGTATGAAAGTATACGAATGGGTGGACTAAATATCCATGCGGTCAGTGAGCCCAGATGTCAGTGGTGAATAACAAAAATGCGCTTCCGCTGGGAGAAAATAATACCCCTGCTAGGAGAAAATCTGTATTATGTCCCAGGCTTTCAGAGTTTTAAGTCTTTCCCTCAAAATATTCCCCGTGGTGTACTCTTCGGGATTTCTAACCTTATGGATGTTTGGCCTAACACTTGGTGGACCGGCTCATCAAAAATCAGCCTGATTGGTGATGAGGAAGATAAAGCACGACCAATATAATTCATCTCCGATGCTTGTGATTCATGGTGTCCGAAGCGCCATTGGCTTATGTTTATCCTATCACTAGCAATTCATAATTTTGCATTGTAATTAAATTTTCTTGGTTCTAAATTTTAGAGCTTCTCGCAGGGCTTTGAATAGTCCTCGTGATGATCGATAGGTATCCGTTGGACAGGCCTACTCATTGGAAAATGATTGAAAAGGACTCTAGAGTAAATTTTCTCAAGATTCCATTAAGCTCTTCCATTCGAATTGATTGATGTGTGTATCAGTGGTTTTTTAACCACTGAGGTCCACCGCGCAGCTTCTTTTGACAATTGAGGATCGACAGCAGCTTCTTTTAATAAATTTCTCATTGTAGTGGGCCCGCCCTAAAGCTTAGTGTCATTGATCCGTCTATATCACACCAATGACATCCAGCTGGCTTTTCTCATGGGAAAAATTTAGACGTATTGACTCCCAATTAATGCAATCATGCAAAGGACGCTGTGGCCCTACATAGTTCATCTTTCTTGGGTCCACTGACCATACGGGTGTTTAGACGATCCATTGTTGGTTAAACACACTAAATAATTGATTGCTGATTTGTAGCCATTAAATTTAGTACCCAAAAAAAAACATGCTTGAATCCAACGGCTAGTATCAAATACTATAATGTATTGGGCTAAAGATAACCGATCAGGGGGTGGGCCAAACATCTATGCGGTTACTTGGCCCAAAAACATGAGCTATGCTCCACTGTTGGACTGGGCAAACATACATACGGTAAGCATCCATTAAGACTACCACGTGGCCCGTATTGAGGGTTGTGACTCGTTCCGTCACAAGTTTTAGTCAATTTTCTCAAAGATTCCATTAAGCTATTCCTTTCGAACTGATTGATGTGTATTACGGGATTAGGCCCACCACGCAGCTTCTTTTGACCATTGAAGCCCGACGGCATCTTTGAATCAATCCTTTATTTTGGTGGGCCCGCCTTAAAGCTTAGTGTCATTAGTCAGTTTGTGTCGGCCAATAACATCCAGCTGATTTTTTTATGGGAAAATTTTAGGTGTAGTGGACCCCAATGCAGTCAATGCAAAGGACTCATGTAGTTATGTGGCCCTATATAGTGCATCTTTTTTTGGGCTCACTGACCATATGGGTATTTAGCCGATCGATTGTTGGCTAAAGACACCAAATGGTACCCAAAAAAAACATGCTTGAATCCAACGGCTATTATCATTAGTATAAAGTTACTAAATTTTAGGGTGGTGATGTAACAAGGTATACCTGAGATCTTTTTAATTGTGGAAGCGGCAGTTTTGGTAGTCACCACTGCCATCTGGGCCCACTGACCGCATGGATGTTTAACCCAAGGTTTAAAAAATGGTCGTAATAACGAAAATAACGGCCGTTATAACGGATTTGGACCTACCCCGTTATGTTATGAACCGTTAAAACGCCCAGAAAATAACGGCTGTTATTTTCCGATATAACAAAAATAACAACCGTTATTTTCTAGAAAATTTTGTGAAAATAAACGGCCGTTATTTTCTTCTTTTTTTTTCCGTTATATTCCGTTTTTCCCGTTATTTTTCATTTTTGAAAATTTGAAATTCAACGCCATTTTTTCCGTTTTTCTACCATTTTTTTTCGTTTTTGCCCCTGAGTGTTTTTTTTTTTTTTCGTTATAAAGGAAAAAATGGTAACGCCCCCAGTCCGATATACCGTTATAACGGTTCCCTTTAAACCTTGGTTTGATCCACCCCTTAATAGACAGTCGTACCAAAAATCAGCTTGTTTGACGAATTTTAGCCATTGGTTTTAGTACAAAAATAATGGTTACATTCAACGGCTATAAGAATGCCTTAAAAAGTGCTAAAATCTAATGGTTACAGAATACCAATCAAGATGATTTTTGGTTTGTATATCCACCAAGGGGTGGGATAAACATCCATGCGGTTAGTGGGTCCAGATGACAGCGGTGAGTACCAGAAATGGTGCTTCTGCATTTGAAACAGTTTCAGGCATACCTTGTTACATCTTTTTCCTAAATTTTATAGCTAGAGAGAACCAATCAGGTTTATCTATCGTTGGACGGTCTATTATTGCAGCCGTGACAACTTGGATGCCTTAGCCATCTTGAATAAATCTTTGATGACAGACGTTCTGTCGTTAAAGTTCTTGACGGACCAAAGTACAAGCCACGTGGCATACTCTTGATGACCACTGACCGTATGGATGTTTGGCCAATCCCGAAGAAGAACTACATTCCAAAAATCAGCCTGATTAGTGATTTCTAACGGTACGAGCCACGTGTGACACTCTTAGTAGAAGCTGACCGTATGGATGTTTGGCCAGTCTCTCGGTCGACCTGCAAACCAAAAATCTGCTTTGTCAGTTATTTCCAAGCATTGGATTGAAGTTATTTTCATGGGTATTTAACAGTAGGAATTTGAGCATTATTGTGCATTATTTGGGTGCAAAGATCAAAGGCTGGAAATCACTAATCTGGCTGATTTTTTGGTTTCCAAGTCCACTGATAGAAGAACTGGCCAAACATCCATATGGTCAGCGTCCACTAAGAGTGTGCCACGTGGCTTGTAGCCTCGTAATGTGCTCAAACAAACCCAAGAAGGCGACGAGGAAGAAGATCAAGCACGTACAATATAACTCATATCCGATGCTTGTGATTCATGGCTTCCGAAGCGCAGATGGCTTATTCATAATTTTGCATTGTAATTAAATTTTCTTGGTTCTAAATTTTAGAGCTTCTCGCGGATCTTTGGAGAATACGTCCTTGTGACTGATTCATCGAATGTACAAAATCTCCACAGTATTAATGGATTTCTCTTTCTTTTTATTATTTTTTAAATTTATTGTTATTATCTCTTTTGGACCAGATTTAATTTTTTCTTCTTCTGAGCTTAATATCTTTATTGGGTGGGTAAAACTTCTTAGACCAAAATAATCAAGTTATAACAAGGAAATATTTGAATTTTCAAGAAATTTGGATATCAAATATCGAAAATTTGATAATAATAAATTGGTGTTTATTAACGGATTTCGGATAGCATTCAAATCCAATTTGCTTATCGGTCGAATTCGGATATACCCCTATTTGTATCGATAAGTATCCATCGACAGGCATACTCACTAGGGGTATCAATTTTATCCGTTTAACCGAAACCGAATCGGAACCGAAACCGAAAATGCCGATTTTGGTTCCATATTTTTGGGAACTGATTAAAAGGTACCAGAATCAAACCGAAAATAATGGTTTCGGTTCTGAGTAGTTTAATATGGAACAAAAACCGATAAGAACTGGAACCGAACTAATAAGAACCGATACCAATATATAAATAGTGTAAAAATTCTCATATTCTCATGATTTGGCCCAATATACTCAGAACCTACAGAAATATATAATCGATTCAAGTTCCGGATCCATCACTTTGAGAACTGAACAGATAAGAACCGAAACCGATTGTTCGGGTTGTAGCCACCTTATAAACCGAACCGGAACTGAATCGTTGACACCCCTACAACTCTCTGGGAAAGGACTAGAGTAAATTTTGGACTAGAGTAAATTTTTTCAAAGATTCTATTTAGCTCTTCCTTTCGAATTGATTGATGTGTGCGTCACGTTTTTTGCTAACCACCGACCGGAGGCCCCCCCCTGGCAGCTTCTTTTGATAATTGAGGGTTGACAGCATCTTCTTTTGAATCAATCTCCAATTGGTTGGTCCACCACTTGAGGGATCCTGATTGGTGATCTCTATCCGTTGGATTTGAACATTTTTTTTTATACTTAGATCACATCACCAATCGATCAGCCTGATTTTTAGTGTAGGTCCATCAATGGTATGCCAATTGAGGCTTGACAGCATCTTCTTTTGACAATTGAGGCTTGACAGCATCTTCTTTTGAATCGATCTCTTATTGCAGTGGGCCCGCCCTAAAGCTTAGTGTCATTGATCAGTCTATATCACACCAATGACATCCAGCTGGCTTTTCTCATGGGAAAATTTTAAATGAAGTGACTCCCAATGAATGCAATCATGCAAAGGACGCTGTGGCCTTACATAGTTCATCTTTCTTGGGCCCACTGACCATATGGGTGTTTAGACGATCCATTGTAGGCTAAACACAATAAATAATAGTATTGATTGCTGATTTGTAGCCATTAGATTTAGTACCCTTAATAAGATCCTTACTGTTGAAAATTTGATCATTAGAAAATTGATCTTAGTGGATTAATGTGTGATGTATAAAACTAGTAGGTAAAGCACTAACCATCTTCTTGTACATAGCGAGTTTGCCAGGCAGGTGTGGTCTTTCTTCCTAGATGTTATGGACTTGTGTTGGGTCTCTTTGGATTCAATAGGGGGTGTATTGAATAGTTGGCCCCTAGTTGCTAAGTCTCCTAGAGGCGAATTACTTTGGAAGATGATACCAATGGCAGTCATGTGGGGGGTCTCGCTAGAAAGGAACAAAAACACGTTTCAAGGCAATGAGAGTTCATTTCAAAAAGTTATGTTAAATATAAAGATCTTATTGTTCAGTTGGGGTAGCACTTCTAAGGAGATGCGGAGCACTTTTTTTAGTGATTTTGTGTTTAGATTTGATCAAATTATGTTAACTTTCTTCCTTTTCCCTCTTGTACTCCTTGAGATCTTCTCGATCTCCTTTTGCAATGAAATTTGACTTATCATGAACAAAAAAAAAAATGGGTGTCAAAATATGGGGGTCAAAAATGGGTGTCCCCCGGCCCGAGCTAAATAATGATAATAGTCCTATTCAAGGTTTAAAAGGGGCCATTATAAAGTTATAACGGATTGGGGGTGTTATTGTTTTTTCCGTTATAACAAATTGTAACGCATGGGCAAAAATGAAAAAAGGGAAAGAACGGCAAAAAAAAAAAAAAAAAACAGAAATTATAACAGAAAACAATCAAAAAATAACTGAAGTTCTTTGATAATATAAAAGTAGTTATTTTCGTTATAAGGGCTGTATTTTCATAAAATAAAATTTAATTACAATGCACAATTAGATTTTAGTACTTTTTATGTGCATTTTAAGGTGTGGATATAGCTATTTAATTCAACCATTTTTTAGTACGAAAACCAACGGTTAAAAATCTTCAATCATGCTGAATTTTGGTATGAAAGTATACGAATGGGTGGACTAAATATCCATGCGGTCAGTGAGCCCAGATGTCAGTGGTGAATAACAAAAATGCGCTTCCGCTGGGAGAAAATAATACCCCTGCTAGGAGAAAATCTGTATTATGTCCCATATTTTCAGAGTTTTAAGTCTTTCCCTCAAAAAATTCCCCGTGGTGTACTCTTCGGGATTTCTAACCTTATGGATGTTTGGCCTAACACTTGGTGGACCGGCGCATAAAAAATCAGCCTGATTAGTGATGAGGAAGATAAAGCGACCAATATAATTCATCTCCGATGCTTGTGATTCATGGTGTCCGAAGCGCCATTTGGCTTATGTTTATCCCGTCACTAGCAATTCATAATTTTGCATTGTAATTAAATTTCTTGGTTCTAAATTTTTGAGCTTCTCGCAGAGCTCTGAATAGTCCTCGTGATGATGGAAAAGGATCAGAAAGGACTCTAGAGTAAATTTTCTTAAAGATTCCATTAAGCTCTTCCATTCGAATTGATTGATGTGTGTATCACGGGTTTTTTAACCGCTGAGGTCCACCGCATAGCATCTTTTGACAATTGAGGATCGACAGCATCTTCTTTTAATAAATTTCTCATTGTAGTGGGCCCGCCCTAAAGCTTAGTGTCATTGATCCGTCTATATCACACCAATGACATCCAGCTGGGCTTTTCTCATGGGAAAAATTTAGATGTAGTGACTCCCAATTAATGCAATCATGTGGCCCTACATAGTTCATCTTTCTTGGGCCCACTGACCATATGGGTGTTTAGACGATCCATTGTTGGCTAAACACACTAAATAATTGATTGCTGATTTGTAGCCATTAAATTTAGTACCAAAAAAAAAACATGCTTGAATCCAACGGATAGTATCAAATACTGTAATGTATTGGGCTAAAGATAACCCATCAGGTTTATTTTTGGTATTGATATCCGACAAGGGGTGGGCCAAACATCTATGCGATTACTTGGCCCAAAAACATGAGCTATGCTCCACCACTTCGTTCGAAGTCCTCCACATCTAAATTTTTTCCTCCTTTGTGTGTGAATCACACATAGGATGCCTTGGGCCTAAATTCATCTTAAAATTTGGTGATGACATCGATGGACTAAGTATGAACATGGCATGTTTTACGCTCCACCACGTCGTCCTCACTGGAAAAGGACTCGAGAGCAAATTTTCTGGAGTAATACTTCGGTCACAACACGTTGTGACAGATGCCGGTCACAACCCATAATTCGAACCGTGGCACACTCTTAGTGGATGCTGACCGTGTGGATGTTTGGCCAGTCCCTCGGTGGACCTGCAAACCAAAAATCAGCCTGATCAGTGATCTCTAAGCATTCGAGTGAATTTATTTTGAAGGGTTGATTTTAACCGTAGTAATTTGTGCATTATTGATTGTTATCTGGGTGCAAAGATCCAAAAGTTGTAAATCACTAATCAGACATACATACGGTAAGCATCCATTAAGAGTGTGCCACGTGGCCCGTATTGTGGGTTGTGACTCGTTACGTCACAAGTTTTAGTCAATTTTCTCAAAGATTCCATTAAGCTATTCGTTTCGAACTGATTGATGTGTATCATGGGATTAGGTCCACAACGCAGCTTCTTTTGACCATTGAAGCCCGACGCCCGACGGTATCTTCCTTTGAATCAATCCCTTATTTTGGTGGGCCCTCATTAGTCAGTTTGTGTCGGCCAATAACATCCAGCTGGTTTTTTTATGGGAAAATTTTAGGTGTAGTGGACCCCAATGCAGTCAATGCAAAGGACTCACTCTGAGTAAAACTTGTGTCACAAGATGTTGTGACGGAAGCCGGTCACAGCACTCAATATGTGCCACGTGGCATACGATCAGAGGGCTCTGACCGTATGGATGTTTGGCCAGTCCCTCGGTGGACCTAACAAACCAAAACTGAGCCTGATTAGTGATTTCCAACCTTTGGATTTTTGCACCCAAATAACGTTCAATAATGCTCAAATTCTTACCGTTAAAATCAACCCATGAAAATAACTTCAATCGAATCGGTTAGAAATCACTAATCCTGCTGATTTTTTGTGTACCAGTCCAACGAGGGACTGGGCAAACATCCATACGGTCAGCGCCCTCTGATCATGTGCCACGTGGCTCGCATTTTGTGCTGTGACTGGCTTCCATCACAACATCTTGTGACACAAGTTTTACTCACTCCTGTGGCGCTATATAGTTCATCTTTTTGTGGGCCCACTGACCATATGGGTAAACACACTAAATAGTACCCAAAAGAACATACTTGAATCCAACGGCTATTATGAATAGTATAAAGTAACTAAATTTTAGGGTGGTGATGTAACAAGGTATACCTGAGATCTTTTTAATTGTGGAAGTGGCATTTTTGGTAGTCACCGCTGCCATATGGGCCCACTGACCCATGAAAGTTTAGCCCACCCCTTTATAGATAGTCGTACCAGAAATCAGCTTGTTTGATGAATTTTTGCCGTTGGTTTTAGTACACAAATAATGGTTGCATTCAACGGCTATAAAATACCAATCAGGGTAATTTTTGGTTTGTATATCCACCAAGGGGTGGGATAAACATCCATGCGGTCAGTGGGTCCAGATGACATCGGTAAGTAACCAAAATGGTGCTTCCGCATTTGAAACAGTTTCAGGCATACCTTGTTACATCTTTTTCCTAAATTTTATAGCTAGAGATAACCAATCAGGTTTATCTATCGTTGGTCGGTCTGTGATTGCAGGCTTGCAGCCGTGACATCCAGCTGGCTTTCTTTTATGTCAATCACAACTTGGATGCCTTAGCCATCTTGGATAAATCTTTGATGACAGACGTTCTGTCCTTAAAGTTCTTTACGGACCCAAGAACTAGCCACGTGGCATACTCTTGATGACCACTGACCGTATGGATGTTTGGCCAATCCCTAAGAAGAACTACACAAGGTTTAAAGGGGACCGTTATAACGGTATAACGGACTGGGGGCGTTACCGTTTTTTCTGTTACAACGTAAAAAAAATGCTCAGGGGTAAAAACGGAAAAAATGGGAAAATAACGGAAAAAAAGGCGTTGAAATTCAAATTTTGAAAAATTTCAAAAATGGAAAATAATGGAAAAAAACGGAAAAAACAAAAATAATGGTCGCTTTTTTTCACAAAATTTTCCAGAAAATAACGGTCGTTATTTTCGTTATAACGGAAAAGAACGTTATAATGGCCGTTATTTTCTGGGCATTTTAACGGACCATAATGTAACGGGGTAGGTCCGAATCCGTTATAAGGGACGTTTTTTAAACCTTGGGACTACATACCAAAAATCAGCCTGATTAGTGATTTCTAAGGGTTTGGATTGGAAATTAACTTTTTCATGGATTGAGTTTAAACCGTGGGATTGGAGAATTATTTGGGGGTACTTAAGGTTAAAATAACTAATCAGGATGATTTTTTGGTATGTAGGTCCCCTTGTGGAATGGCCAAATATCCACCGCGTGGCTCATTCTGTGGTCCATAAGGAACTTTGATGATGGACATCAACTTAAAAACTATTCATTAGGAGCGTTAGAGTTGCAGACTTGCAATTCTCCCTTCTGCTTTCTGTTCTCTCCATCGTCATTCATCACTTCCCTTCTTCTGTCAACACTAAGTATGGCTGATGCACTTGTTTCCGTTGTGTTGGAACAATTGGCCTCCATCATCCGTCAACAGGTCGAACGAGAGCTGACACTGGTGGTAGGTGTTGAAAATGAGATTCAAAACCTATCGGATACGTTCGAAGCCGTCCAAGCTGGGCTTGATGATGCCGAGAAGAAGCAAATAACGAACAAATCAGTGATGGTTTGGTTAGAAAAGCTCAAATACGTAGCCTTCGACATGGAGGACGTGTTGGACGAGTGGAGCACAGAACTTCTCAAATCACAAATCGAAGGAGTTGACAACACTCGCAAAGGAAAGAAGAAGGTAAGTTCTTACTTGTTCTCTCCTTGTTCTTGTTTCAATCAAGTTGTTTTGCGTCGTGACATCGGTCATACGATAAAAGAAATAAAGGAAAGACTAGATGTGATTGCAAATGAAAAGGGTAATTACCAGCTTATTGAAAGTAGGAGGGAGTTTGAGGAACCACAACGTGAAATGACTAGCTCTGTGATCAATGTATCAGAGATACATGGTCGGAATTCGGATAAAGATATTATAATAAGCAAGTTGCTGAGCGAGGGCAGTCAACAAGAAATGGGCACCCCTGTCATCTCCATAGTTGGCATGGGGGGCTTCGGCAAGACGACTCTCGCCCAACTAGTTTACGATGCTGAGAATGTGAAGAACCATTTTGAGAAGACACTATGGGTTTGTGTGTCTGAGCTTTTCGATAAGAAAAGGCTAGCCAAGGCAATCATCACTGCTGTTGGTGAGAATGTTCCCGATGTCATTGAATGGAATGATTTGCATCATCGATTATGTAACTCCGTTAAAGGAAAACTATTTTTGCTCGTGCTAGATGATGTGTGGACTGAGGATCACACAAAATGGAATCCATTGAAGCTTTCACTCGACGGTGGTGCCGAAGGAAGTAGAATTCTGGTCACCACGCGCAGTGAGAGAGTTGCAATGATGATGGGTTCAACTTCATTCCATAGATTGGAGATATTGTCCACGGAGGACTGTTGGTTATTGTTTAGTCGTATTGCTTTGGAGGGAAGGGGAGAAGAAGAGTGTAAAGAATTGGAAGAAATTGGCAAGAAAATCACAGAAAAGTGCAAAGGCGTGCCTCTCTTTGTAAAGACTTTAGCAAGTCTCATGCGCTTCAAAAGAACCAAACAAGATTGGGAAGATGTCTTGGTAAATGACATGTGGGGACTACATGAGGTTGTAGCTGGTGTTTCACCAGCTTTGTTCTTGAGTTATTATGCTTTGCCCTCTCATTTCCGCCGATGCTTTACATATTGTGCTATTTTTCCAAAAGATTCTTATATATGGAAAGATGAGTTAATCAAGATGTGGCTCGCACAAGGTTTTGTTAGCAGCTCCACAAGAAGAATAGATTTGGAGAAAGTTGGTGGAGAGTATTTTGATAATTTAGTGATGCGCTCATTTTTCCAAAATATAGAAAAAGATAGTGATGACAACATAATTGGTTGCAAGATGCATGATCTCGTGCATGATTTTGCCCAATATCTCATGAAGAACGAATGCTCTATAATTGAATTGAACAAAATAGAATTCGATGGTGGCAAAGTCCGGCATTTGACGTTAACATCGAATGTGGATATAAATTCCATTCTACCCTCCATGTGCAAGGCAAAGAAGTTACGCACTCTCCGATCTAGTTGGTTATCATCAATTCCTACAGCCCTTCCTGATTTACTCCATCACTTGACATGTCTTAGAACATTGGATTTGAGCTACAATAATCTTGAGAAATTGCCAAGTGAAGTGGAGAAATTGATACATCTAAGATACCTTGATTTGTCTGGTAATTATAGATTGAAGGAATTGCCTGAAACAGTGAGTAATTTATATAATTTGCAGACCTTGAAACTTAACAAGTGTAGTGAAATTCAAAAACTACCCGAGGGAATGGGGAAAATGGTTAACTTGAGACATCTTGAAATTGTATGGACTCAAAAATTAAGGTCCATACCCCAAGGAATTGGAGGATTAAGCTCGCTTCGAACATTATCAAAGTTCATTGTGAGTGAAAGGTGTAAGATGGGAGAACTAAAAGACCTCAACCTTCTCCAAGGGGAGCTCAAAATAAGTGGATTGGGGAGAGTGAGAAATGTGAATGAGGGTGAGGTGGCAGAATTGAAGAAGAAAGAGTACCTTAGTGGTCTGTATTTGAAGTTTGATGAGTTGGAAGATGTAGAAGAGGGCAATGTAGAGAGGATGGAAGGTGTGCTTGAAAGCCTCCAACCACATCCGAACTTGAAGGAATTGTTTATATCATCCTACCATGGTTTCAAGTTACCAAGTTGGGTGATGAGTAACTCAATGTTGCCCAATCTACATTCTTTGCATTTAGAAAATTGGTCGAATTGTAAGGTGACACGCATTGGGCCTGAGATTTTTGGAATTTGTGGTAGTGGTGAGAGATCATTCCCAAAGTTGCAAATATTTAATATTTATGGAATGGATAACTTGGAGGAGTTGGATTTGAGAATAGAAGGCAAAGATATTATGCCTTGTCTTCGGGAATTGCGTCTTTATTATTGTTCAAAGTTGAAGGTATTGCCAGCTGTCGGAAATTTGGCACTCCTTGAAAGCCTTAAGATACATGGAATGGAGTCCGTGAAACGTGTGGGTCTTGAGTTTTTGGGAATTTCCGATGATGATGGTACTAAAAGAGGTAGTGGAAAATCAATATTTCCCAAGTTGATGAAGCTCACCTTTAGTTACATGGAAAAGTGGGAGGAGTGGGAGATTATGAGAAGAAGGGAAGATGATGAAGAACGACATGGTGCTGAGGGAGAGGGAGATGGAGGAGAAGATTTTATTAGTATTTTGCCGTGTCTCCAAATATTAGGAATTTACAATTGCCCCAAGTTAAAGGCGCTGCCGGACCACATCTTCTTCCTTGATACACTAAGGAAACTGGAAATAACTGATTGTCCAGAATTGACTTGGACGGTGTCATGCTTTCCTCCGCACCTCGAGGCATTGAGGTTAGAAGGGGATGCAGGTGAACTCTCAAGGTCATTACCCATCACCAATAATAACAACATCAAGTCTTTGACTATCAGAGAATCACCGCTTTCATCACTCCCCAAAGGCTTGGAATACCTCAAAGCGCTTCAAAGTTTGAGTATATGCTATTGCTACTCCGTTGAATTTATGCCAGAGGGACTGCAACATCTCACCATGCTTCGACACTTGTACATCTACAAGTGTCCTATTCTAAAATCACGTTGCGAAAAGGAGGTAGGAGAGGACTGGAACATCATATCCCACATCCCCAACATCCGCATTTATGGTTAACACAGACAAAGAGGTAACATAGAATAGTTAATTGTTCAATTTAATTTATTTATTTAATTTTTTTAATGGATATATAAATTCTTACTCCGTCTTTTTTTCTTGTCAATGAGACACACGGCATGCAATCCGTACCAAAGTACAACACGAGCATATGTGGTCTGTTGAGTGCTTAAAAACGCACCACCTGCCTCATTCTTTTGGTTGGTCCACCACTTGAGGGATCCTGATTGGTGATCGATCTCTATCCGTTGGATTTGAACATTTTTTTTTATACTTAGATCACATCACCAATCGATCAGGCCGATTTTTAGTGTAGGTCCATCAATGGTATGCCAATTATTCATGGGTCAGTGTACCAGAAAGAATGAGCCAAATTGCGCACACAGAAAATAACGGCCTTTATTTTTCGTTATTTTTCTGTTATAACGAAAATAACGACCGTTATTTTCTGAAAAATTTTGTGAAAAAAATGCCCGTCGTTTTTTCTTTTTTTTTTTTTCCGCTATTTTGCATTTTTTTTTTTTTTTTTTTTTTTTTTACGTTTTTTAAAGTTTGAATTTCAAATTTCAAAATTTGAATTTCAGCACCATTTTTTTTGTTGTTTTCCATTTTTGCCCCTGGGCATTACAATTCGGTATAACGGAAGAAACGGTAACGCCTCCAGTCCGTTATATGTTATAACAGCCCTTTTTAAACCTTGGTTTAGCCCACCCCTTAATGGATATACACACCAAAAATGAGCTTGATCGATAATTTCATGTCAGTGTTAGTGAACAAAAAAATATAGGCTTGAATCTAACGGCCACAATCACTCCTAAAAAAGTGCTAAAACTAATGGCGAAAGATAGCCAATCAACCAATCAGGTAGATGTTTTGTGCGTATACCCCCCAAGGGGCGAGGCAAACGTCCATGCGGTTTGACTGATTTGGTCTAGCAAATCTATCTATACCTTTTGTCATCTCTCAAACGCCCTCATGATGTCCAATTGGAAGCTTATGATGCATCTTTTTGCAAGCTAAAAGATTTCTCTTACTAATGGTTTCGTTAACACATTTCGCTAGTGAAGGTAGCTGATGATGAAGCTGCTTTTGCGTCACGTCGCGGAGGTCTTGGAAGCAATGTAATGGTTTCTTTGGGGGTTCTAGTGGTAATATAGAAGATGCAAATATAAGCAAGGGTCTTTGGAAAATGGACATCGTTCTTATGGTTCAACACATCGGCCGTACTGTAGTAGTTGACATGTGGTTATGGCTCCACGTAAAAAAATTTACTCGGACAAGCAAGTGGAGCAGGACAATGCGTGATGCTAACAAGGCGGGCAGGGTGGAAGTGATAAATCAGGTAAAAAAGAAGGAACCAGCAGACATGGAACTTATGTGTTCAAGCTTTATTCCATGGATGATCTATGCTTTCAAATCAAAATTAGTGTACACATTTTAACCAATAATTTTAAACATGTTCATGGCAGGAAATATTTTGTTAGTCTTCTAGCATCAATGAATTCATAACCCACATCCCCAACATCTACATGGAAGATGCATAACACAGACAGTGAGGTAACAGAATAGTTAATATTGTTCAATTTAATTAATTTATTTATTTATTTTTATGGATAAATTCCTACTCTAGCCGTTGGATTTGAACATTTTTTTTATACTTAGATCAGATCACCAATCAGGCTGATTTTTAATGTAGGTCCATCAGTGGTAGACCAATCATTCATGGGTCCTGAAAGAATGAGCCAAATTGCACAGAAAATAACATTTTTTTGTTATTTTTCTGTTATAACGAAAACAGAAAATTATGAAAAAAAATACAAAATTAAATCTATTTGTAGAAAAGAATACTCGTTTTCAAAAATTGTAAAAACGAATACACATAGCCGTTTCTATTGGCGTCAATAAGATGGCGCCATTTCCTTTGGCGCCAAAACAACTTATTTTTAATTAAATCCAATTTTACCCTCACCGTTTTGACTCCAATTGAAACGGCGCCAAAACGAATTTGGCTCCGTTTCAAACGGAGTCAAATCTGATTTGGGGCCCTTTGAAATGGAGCCAAACTCATTTTGACTCAATTTCAAACGGAGTCAAAACGCTTTTGGCGCCATTGACAATATAAACAAAATTCGTCATTTGAAATGGCGACCGATCACACCTTTGCTCCATCCTACGTGGTGTCCTACTCCTACGGCGCTATCCTTCGTTCCAAGTACGATATATTTTTTTTAATAATTATATTTATGTGTTTGTGTTCATGAGTTTGTTTGAATGTTAGTTACTATTTTTTTTTAAATGTGATTAGTTTGTTATTTGAATGTAAATAGTTACTGATTTATTTATTAAAATGTGATTAGTTTGTTAGAGTGTGATTAACTAGTTACTAAGTTGTTTGTTAAAATGTGATTAGTTTTTTTGAACGAGAATGATTTTGACAAAGTTGCAAATTATTAGAAAAATGTGGATCAATATTTTTTTGACAAAGTTGTTAGACCCAAGGTTTAAAGGAGGCCGTTTTAACGGTTAAATGGACTGGGGGCGTTACCGTTCAAACCGTTTAAACGGCCATTAAAACGGATTGAAACGGTCAGGGGCAAAAATGGAAGAAAATGGAAAAAAAATGGAATTTAACGGATTTTAACGGTTTTAACGGAAAAAACGGAAAAAGTGGTGTTGAAATTCAAAATTTGAAATTTAAAAATTAAAAAAAAATAGAATTTAATGGATTTTAACTGAAATTAAACGGATTTTAACGGAATTAAACGGCCCTTTTTTTCAAAACCGATAAAACGAGTTTAAACGGTTTTAACGGAAACGGGCTTGGGGCGTTACCGTTTAAACGGCCGTTTTTAAAACCATGGTTAGTCCCTTATAATTTTTTTTCAATTATTTGATAAATACATATAAAATTTATTTGATTAATTTTTTAGATGGCTTATAATGATGGTCAATTTCCCGGTTGCCCGACTACACATGACGTAATCATGGATCGAGCAGGTCATCGAACTTCAAATATTTATAAGGGATAGGTAATTTATTTTTAAAATTTTTAAATCATTATATTACGATGCATTAAATAATTCTAACAATTATAATAATAAATATAGGTTGATTGTTCTAAACATCGGTCATGATATCATGGTAGATGGAATATAGGGTGGGATTTGACAGATTATCAGCGTGAGTTAATATCACGCGCTGGCTTCGGTTATTTTGATTCTTTTCAATGGCTTTATTGTGATCTACCCTTATGTTATGTTATTACCGAGAGATTTTGGCCTAAGACATGCACATTTCATTTTCCATTTGGAGAGATGTCTGTCACTTTGGAGGACACTATGAATTGCCTTGGATTGAGCATCACAGGTATGCCTGTGATGATAACTGGTTCAATTTAATTAATTTATTTATTTATTTTTATGGATAAATTCCTACTCTAGCCGTTGGATTTGAACATTTTTTTATACTTAGATCAGATCACCAATCAGGCTGATTTTTAATGTAGGTCCTTCAGTGGTAGGCCAATCATTCATGGGTCCTGAAAGAATGAGCCAAATTGCACAGAAAATAACGGCCATTATTTTTTGTTATTTTTCTGTTATAACGAAAACAGAAAATTGTGAAAAAAAATACAAAATTAATTCTATTTGTAGAAAAGAATACTTGTTTTCAAAAATTGTAATAACAAATACACATAGCCGTTTCTATCGGCGTCAATAAGATGGCGCCATTTCCTTTGGCGCCAAAACAATTTTTTTTAATTAAATCCGATTTTACCCTCACCGTTTTCACTCCGATTGAAACGGCGCCAAAACGAATTTGGCTCCGTTTCAAACGGAGTCAAATCTGATTTGGCGTCGTTTGAAACGGAGCCAAACTCATTTTGACTCAATTTCAAACGGAATCAAAACGCTTTTGGCGCCATTGACAATATAAACAAAATTCGTCATTTGAAATGGCGACCGATCACACCTTTGCCCCATCCTACGTGGTGTCCTACTCCTACGCCGTTATCCTTCGTTCCAAGTACGATATATATATTTTTTAATAATAATATTTATGTGTTTGCGTGCATGAGTTTGTTAGAATGTTAGTTACTATTTTTTTTTTAAATGTGATTAGTTTGTTATTTGAATGTAAATAGTTACTGATTTATTTGTTAAAATGTGATTAGTTTGTTAGAGTGTGATTAACTAGTTACTAAGTTGTTTGTTAAAATGTGATTAGTTTTTTTGACAAAGTTGCAAATTATTATAAAAATGTGGATCAATATTATTTTGACAAAGTTGTTAGACCCAAGGTTTAAAGGAGGCCGTTTTAACGGTTAAACGGACTAGGGGCGTTACCGTTTAAACCATTGAAACGGTCAGGGGCAAAAATGGAAGAAAACGGGAAAAAGTAGAATTTAACGGATTTTAACGGTTTTAACGGAAAAAGTGGCGCTGACATTCAAAATTTGAAATTTGAAAATAAAAAAAAAAACAAAATTTAACGGAATTAAACGGCCATTTTTTTCAAAACCGATAAAACGAGTTTAAACGGTTTTAACGGAAACGAGCTTGGGGCGTTACCGTTTAAACGGTCGTTTTTAAAACCATGGTTAGACCCTTATAGTTTTTTTTTCAATTATTTGATAAATACATATAAAATTTATTTGACTAATTTTTTAGATGGCTTATAATGATGGTCAATTTCCCGGTGGCCCGACTACACATGACGTAATCATGGATCGAGCAGGTCATCGAGCTTCAAATATTTATAAGGGACAGGTAATTTATTTTTAAAATTTTTAAATCATTATATTACGATGCATTAAATAATTCTAACAATTATAATAATAAATATAGGTTGATTGTTCTGAACATCGGTCACGATATCATGATAGATGGAATATAGGGTGGGATTTGACAGATTATAAGTGTGAGTTGATATCATGCGCTGGCTTCGGTTATTTTGATTCTTTTCAATGGCTTTATTGTGATCTACCCTTATGTTATGTTATTACCGAGAGATTTTGGCCTAAGACATGCACATTTCATTTTCCATTTGAAAAGATGTCTGTCACTTTGAAGGACACTATAAATTATCTTGGATTGAGCATCACAGGTATGCCTGTGATGATAACTGGTGATATGGAGGACTATACCGACATCATTGGGCACTTATTGGGGGTAGTGCCACAGGATAGACATGCTGCAAATGGTCGAATAAGGTTGACGTGGCTACGTGAGACCTTTTCACGTTTACCTACTGAGCCGAGTCAGCATCAGGTAATTTTAACATACTCAATAAAATTTGATTATTATTAAATATTCAAAATTAATAATATATTATTTTCTTGCAGGTTGAGTGTTACACACGTGCATATTTATTAGCACTGTGTGGAAGCACTCTTTTTTATGATGGCACTGGTACATTTGTGTCTGCAGATTTGTTGTGTTTGTTTGAAGATTTCTATCATGCAGGAAAATATGCATGGGGTGCTGCTATCCTGTCATATTTGTACACTCAACTTACAAGTTTTGTCCTTAAGGAGAAGAAATCTCTCCTAGGATGCATTATGCTCTTATAGGTTATAATGCATTCATATTATTTATTTTGTATTTATTCAGTAATGAAGGTGTGAGCATATAAGCATTTTTTTTTGTTATTGAAGGTGTGGGCATATGAGCATTTTTCTATTGGGAGGCCGATGCTTATGTCCAGTGATTACACATTTCCATTAGCACGAAAATGCATACCCGGCGAAAGAGCGTATGTTGCAGAGCCTACCCGCGATATAGGGATCTACCGGCAGGAGTTCGACTTACTGCAAAAAACGTAAGTTATTTTTTAAATTGGTTTTATATAAATTTTTGTATAGTTTTATTTTATTTAAAATTTGTTTGTATGTAGGTTATTTGGAGGCCATACTATTCTGTCTTGGATAATGCTCCAGAGATTGTACATGAAGCACGACAGTATCGTCTTCATTGTGCATGTGTCATTTACATGGATGCCGCTCAGTATCATCCGATGCAGGGCTCAATTAGGTTTTTGTCAGGGTATTCCTGGTCCTCCTTCAACATGGATCAAGACTCGCAAGGCACGTAGTTATGTTGATATGAAGCAAGCAGTTAATGATTGGTGATGTAGGTTTGAACATTTTGGAGTTGTTGGTGATTTGTCTTGTATCATGCATGGTAAGTTTTAATAAATTTTAATTAGTTAGTTTTTTTTTATGATATTCTCACTATTTGCTTTGGTCATTTGATCAGATGAATCATACCATCAATGGTATGGTAACCCCCGGATATATAGTGCAGACGTACAATATCAAGAGCTTAGGTATAAACCTAGGGGATACTATGATGAACATGTTAGCTGGTATAGGGCCAGATGCGATCTTGTGGTAAGTTATTGTGTTATTGATATTTTAAGTTATAGTGTTATCTTGTGGCCATATGTCATCTTTTATTATATTATATATAAATTTTTGGTGCAGGCTACAGAATTATCTGGTATTGTTGCAACCATGCCTAGTGGGCATCCTTTTATTGTTGGAGTGCAGCGCTCCGTTGATTTACTGAGAGATGACCCACGACATCATATTAGAGCCCAACAGCCATCCCAGTCTTATCAGGTTCCTACACGAGTTATACCTCATCGTTATGACCACCACCTCCCAAAGGAGCTAGAGGAGCATTTGGATGATATATTGGATGGCTTAAATGTGACAGTCGATGATGATGATGTTATGCCGAATGATATTATGATGTATGCGGAAACCATCATCTATGGCATTTCATACATCGACACCTGCGGCTCTTGTACCCCCATTCCATGCATCGGCAAGTCCATCACAGGGTCCCCCATAGGATCCAAATGTTGGGCGTGCACGTCCAAAAAGAAATAAAAAATATACAGAAGCCCGCGAGTTATTAGGGATGAAGCCACTATGAGGTGGAGATTAGTATTTTCTTTATAAATTTAGCTACTTTTTTGTGAGTTGGACATACTCTTTATTGTATGAATATTATACTCTATTTTGCGCCTTGGGCAAATAGCATGAATGCCAAGTATTAGAAGTATTTGCTTATTAGTTAGCTTAGAAGATGCGTAAAAAAATAAACACAAGAATTTACGTGGTTCCCCATTCAACAATGAGTACATCCACGGGCATTTTTTTACTTTGCCAAATTCACTATTTTCTAACTTGGTTACAATATATGAAGACATTACAACAATAACAAATAAAATAAACTAAAATAAATTTGTGACTCTACTTGATTTCTCATAGTAGCTTCGTTCCTTGTCCCAACTTGAGTTTCTTATTTCGCATCGCTTGACTCCATGTATTGTATCAGCCAAATCTACTGTTCTCAATGACAAACAAATAGAAGAAATACAAAAAATACAACAAATACAATAACATATATATACATACATATATAAGAAGTTTGAGCCTTTCCACGTAACATTGTGATCAAGTGCCCGTAGTTAGGCCGTTTCAAAACTCAACTCCCACAGTCCATTTGATTTTCCAACACTACCAGTGTATAGTCTCTACTACCCTTTATAAACTCCTAAAGTCCCAAACTCAAAAATTCATTTAGTAACCATAATAAAAATTAGCTCAAACATCCTTCGTTGGTCATTTTCGCAGGTTCTACAAAAAAGTTGTCATTGTGATCGAGCGCCCGTATTTAGGCCATTCGAAAACCCATTTTCCAGAGTCAAGTGAACCTACAAACACAGCCATTTTGGATGCTTTACTACTCTCTATCAACTCCAAAAAGATTAAACTCGAATCAGTTTAGGAGTCATCCCAAATAGCAACCCAAATATCCTCAGTTGGTCATTTCAACAATTTTGCCCAGACTTGGACAAATTTTTAGCAGCTCATGATAGAAGTGTCCTCAAAAGATTTTGACGAAACTCATGTTTTCAAGGGATCTAAAGTTTCGAAAAGGATTCAAGGGGCCATAAAATATGGTGATATCATTTCTTATTCTATTTTCTCATTTATTTGATTATTTTCATCTATTCTTTTTAAATTACTATTTTTTTTCATAATCATTTACTCTATTTTTCATAGCCAAGGGAGCACACGTGAGTAAGTGGTGAGACGCATGAGATCCCTCTAAAAATATATTTAGCCTTTTTTTCTTTTCTCTTAAAACTTTATTTGATTATTTCCCTTTCCTATTTCATTGCTACACCGGTATTATTTTTGGTTATCATTACTACATAGTGGTGCAAGAAGGCAATTCGTCAACTAACACATGGACAAGCATTTATTGAGGCGCTAAGGTTTGAACGAGTTGTCTCTTGGACTTCAGCTTGGTGTGGCATGAGACAAGCTCCTCATAAATATAAAGAGCTCTTGCTTAGCCGTCAAATTTGCAAGCAATCAACGACTAAGGGGAAGAGTTATATTTTGTTATCCCCAGATCCCGACACTTGTTCTTTTCCCTCTTTCTTTCTAACGACATGTCAAAAATACCCCTTAAGGCAAGAAAAACTTCGTTGGCAGTCGATTGTCAATGAAGCCGCTGACCACCCACAATGTGAGTCATGTGGGCGTTGACACCTCTAGCGGTTATTTGGGGTTTGTGGATGGGAAGGAATAAAAGAGTGTTCGAAAGTAAGAGTCTTCAAGTGGAACAAGTGGTTATGGAGATTAAGGCATTGGACATAGTTTGAAGTCTCCCTCGCACTGCACACCATGCTAGAAACCCCACTGTAGATGGAGCTTTGATTCCCCAAATTCTAGCTGTTGGAAACTCCTTAGTCTCTCCCCCTTCCAATGCGCCATAAAAAGAATGAATTGAAAATTTACCTTTGCTATCGTGATTCCACCATCTAGAATCGTTACATTCGCTTATAATAGGTGTATCTCCCACCTTATTCTTGAGAGCTTCCACATTTGGAACCTCCCAATCATGAAGTTGACTACGAAAGCCTAGCTCCAAGCCGGTTGCCCATCAATAGTAACATGCATCTCGCTTATAAAAGTAGACTTATTATCTGAAATAAGAAAAGATCATGAAAACTCAGATTTGAGATTAATCTACGTACACCATCTATCTTCCTAGAATAAAACCTTATTCCCTCTATCCACTTTAAACATCACAGCCTCACCAAATTTTTGTAAACCATTAATAATACCCCTCCACACGCCACATCCATATGATCCTCCCGGCATGCCACTACTCCACCCCACGGTTCCTTCTCCAAACTTTTCCCTTATGACCTTTTGCCACAAACTATCCCTCTCTGTCCCAAATCTCCATAACCATTTTCCTTTCAGCGCTTGATTCATCTTTCGTAAATCTCTCACACCTAATCCCCCTCTTTCTTTTGGACTAGGTCCCCATATTAAAATATTACTCTTTGAGGTCACAAATCCTGGATCACACTATTTAAGTGACACTTAGAGTCGAATTAGCTATTGTGGGGACTCTACCGTACATATAGTGCAGATGCATGTGAATCCAAACCATCTAATCAATGATTCGACACTTTTTGTTATTGGGCAAATCTCTGATGTTTCTGCCATGGACTAATTTAATTATCTCTGAACTCGCAAAGGTCAAAGGTCCATTGAAAGATCCACAAATCAATGGCTACTATCGGTCAATCATCTGATTTGTCTATGAAATTACCACTGGTTCTGCTAGTGTAGGTATTGTACGGACCACAATTACATTCTATGATGGTCCTTCCCAAATGAAGGAGTAAATCTTCTGTCACAATCGGATTGGAAATCACACAATCACAGCCAATGAGTTCTCGGCACGTACACCTAAAAGCAAAAGCACATGGTACGTTGCAAAGCACTTGTGTACGTGCCGGGCTTGTGATCGTGTGGTTTACAATTTCGTGTGATAGAAGTTTTACTCTGAAGAAGGTCCTCTAATCATCAAAACACTGTATCGAGAGTCAGTGATGCCGCTGACTGCTGCAGAAAAGGATGATGCTGACTGCAGCCAATATGGATCACGTGGCACACTCTTAGAGGACGCTGACCGTATGGATGTTTGGCCAAACCCTAGGTGGACCTACAAACCAAAAAGGGTGGTGATGTAACAAGGTATACCTTACGCTTTTTGGTTTTTTTTACTCCCTGCTGCCATTTAGGCTCACTAACCACATGGATGTTTAGCCCACCTATTAGTAGACATTCATCCCAAAAAATCAGCTTGTTTTGATGATTTTTGGCCGTCGGTTTTAGTACTCCAAAACAATTGTTGAATCCAACGGATATAATCATGCCTTATTAGTACTTAAAACTAATGGGTAGAGATTACCAATTAATAAGGGTATTTTTGGGTGTGCATATCCAAGGGGTGGGCTAAACATTGATGCTGTCAGCGGTGAGTAAAAAAATCTTGCTTTCGCATGCCAAAAAGGTGAGGTATGCCTTGTTACATCTTTTTCCATCCAAAAAATCAGCTTGATTAGTGATTTACAACCTTTTGATTTTTGTACCCAAATAATGGTCAATAATGCTCGAATTCATACCGTTAAAATCAACCCATGAAAATGACTTCAATCCAACGCTTAGAAATCACTGATCAGGTGGATTTTGGTTTGTAGGTCCACCTACAGATTGGCGAAAACATCCATACAGTCAGCATCCCCTAAGAATGTGTCACATGGCTCATATTGGCTGCAGTCAGCAAAGTTTTACTCTCATCGAGATGGCCCTGCATAGAATAAACCTTCACTGACACCTGTAGTGACTGCGGCCAACATGAGGCACGGGGCACATTCTTAAGAGTACACTGACTGTATGGATGTTTGGCCAATCACTAGGTGGACCTACAAACCAAAATTCAGCCTGGTTAGTGATTTAAAACCTTTGGATATTTTTACTCAAATAATGCTCATGTTGGTAACGGATACTGCTATTTTACAAGACACCATGCAAAAATGGTATAGGAGATAGAGTTACTGTTACAATGGCCATTATAACTGCTTTTCTAAACCATGTCTGTCTTTAAAAAAAAGATGAATTTGGTATATGTTCATTGGGTAGACGGGTAATTGGGTACCCATTGATACCCTCAAACTAGCAGGCGTGTCAATTTATAACCGATTAACTGACTCCAATTATCTCGATCATGGGTCTAGCTATTTTTAGAACCGAACCCAAAAAGACCTTGAACTAGCTCCAATTATCTCGATCCTGGGACTAGCTATTATAGAATCGAACCCAAAAAGACCCGGAATCAAAGTACGTAATAGGTTCCAGCCAGTTGTTATCTGGACTGAATAAGAACCGAACTGAAAGACCTGGAACCGACATAATTAAGTAGTAGTTATAAAGATGCAAAGTTTTTTCAAAGCACACAGGTGGTAGTGATTGAGATGGACTTGAGTTATCATGCAAGGACTGGCACCACGTGGCATTAGTCAAGTGTTGATTTTGGTGAGGATAATCTCCACACCACGAAGATCATCGTCGCAACAGTTCTTGTCCAATGAAAATTGGATTACTAGCTGTGTTATATGGCGTGTTAAAATAACTCAATTCATGTATAAATGGGACCCACATGGAGATGAGTCAAGGGCTGATTTTTGTGAGAAGAATCTCCACACCACAGAGATTATCCTCACAAAAAATGAGCCCACTAGGTGTGTCTAGGCCTGTAATTTTGGCCCACGGCCTGGCCGGTCTGAGCCTGATGATATGGCCCTTGGACTGGGCCCGGGCTTACCCACTTGAAACCCGACATGGCCCCGAGGCCCGGCTCTAGTCTATCTCTCTCTTTTCAACAGCAACAATGAACTCCCAACCTCCCAAACCATCAAAAGCTTTGGATCAACCCATCAACAACACCACCCCCAACAATTGCTTCATCATTAACATCAAGACCCTCCTCTTTAAATTAGGAGCAAAGAGGTACCAAAAGTATATGTTTGCCAACATTTAATATTTGCAAAAATTTTATCAGCAAACAAGCAAGGTTAAACATCAAAAAATTTCTCAAAAAATCATGGGTACCGAAAAAACCGAGACCACTTTTGCTCAACGATGCTGTTGAGCAAAAATGTTCAACAATGTCTCTACTCAGTCGATACCTCAGACAACACTTTTTTGAAAATTTGAAATTTAATTTTTTTATTTTTAAATAGGGCTGTAACAGTATTATCACTTTGTCAGGGGTATCGGATTGTGTAGAGGTGCCATTAAGCATTTTTGCTAAGACAAATTTTGAATACCCCATCCATTTCTCTCGTTATCCTCAACTTTAACATAAAATAAAATGACATCTATATCCCTTGTGTTTTCTCTTATCTTCCCCCACCTAAAAATGCGCTTCCGCTGGGAGAAAATAATACCCTTGCTAGGAGAAAATCTGTATTATGTCCCAGGCTTTCAGAGTTTTAAGTCTTTCCCTCAAAAAATTCCCCGTGGTGTACTCTTCGGGATTTCTAACCTTATGGATGTTTGGCCTAACACTTGGTGGACCGGCTCATCAAAAATCAGCCTGATTGGTGATGAGGAAGATAAAGCGCGACCAATATAATTGATCTCCGATGCTTGTGATTCATGGTGTCCGAAGCGCCATTGGCTTATGTTTATCCCGTCACTAGCAATTCATAATTTTGCATTGTAATTAAATTTTCTTGGTTCTAAATTCTAGAGCTTCTCGCAGAGCTCTGAATAGTCCTCGTGATGATCGAAAAGGATCAGAAAGGACTCTAGAGTAAATTTTCTTAAAGATTCCATTAAGCTCTGAATGTGTTTATCACGGGTTTTTTAATCGCTGAGGTCCACCGCATAGCATCTTTTGACAATTGAGGATCGACAGCAACCGATCAGGTTTATTTTTGGTATTGATATCCGACAAGGGGTGGGCCAAACATCTATGCGGTTACTTGGCCCAAAAACACGAGCTATGCTCCACCACTTCGTTCGAAGTCCTCCACATCTAAATTTTTTCCTCCTTTGTGTGTGAATCACACATAGGATGCCTTGGGCCTAAATTCATCTTAAAATTTGGTGATGACATCGACGGACTAAGTATGAACATGGCATGTTTTACGCTCCACCACGTCGTCCTCACTGGAAAAGGACTCGAGGGCAAATTTTCTGGAGTAATACTTCGGTCACAACACGTTGTGACAGATGCCGGTCACAACCCATAATTCGAGCCGTGGCACACTCTTAGTGGATGCTGACCGTGTGGATGTTTGGCCAGTCCCTCGGTGGACCTGCAAACCAAAAATCAGCCTGATCAGTGATTTCTAAGCGTTCAATTGAAGTTATTTGCAAGGGTTGATTTTAACCGTAGTAATTTGTGCATTATTGAGTGTTATTTGGGTGCAAAGATCCAAAAGTTGTCAATCACTGATCAGGTTGATTTATGTTTTGCAGGTCCACTGTGGGACTGGCCAAACATACATACAGTACGCATCCACTAAGAGTGTGCTACGTGGCTCGTATTGTGGGTTGTGACTCGTTCGGTCACAAGTTTTAGTCAATTTTCTCAAAGATTCCATTAAGCTATTCCTTTCGAACTGATTGATGTGTATCACGGGATTAGGCCCACTACGCAGCTTCTTTCGACCATTGAAGCCCGACGGCATCGTCCTTTGAATCAATCCCTTATTTTGGTGGGCCCGCCTTAAAGCTTAGTGTCATTAGTCAGTTTGTGTCGGCCAATAACATCCAGCTGATTTTCTTATGGGAAAATTTTAGGTGCAGTGGACCCCAATGCAGTCATTGCAAAGGACTCATGTAGTCATGTGGCCCTATATAGTGCATCTTTTTTTGGGCCCACTGACCATATGGGTATTTAGCCGATCGATTGTTGGCTAAAGACACCAAATAGTACCCAAAAAAACATGCTTGAATCCAACGGCTATTATCATTAGTATAAAGTTACTAAATTTTAGGGTGGTGATTTAACAAGGTATACCTGAGATCTTTTTAATTGTGGAAGCGGCAGTTTTGGTAGTCACCACTGCCATCTGGGCCCACTGACCGCATGGATGTTTAACCCAAGGTTTAAAAAATGGCCGTTAAAACGAAAATAACGGCCGTTATAACGGATTCCGACCTACCCGTTACGTTATGGACCGTTAAAACGCCCAGAAAATAATGGCTGTTATTTTCCGTTATAACAAAAATAACGACCGTTATTTTCTGAAAATTTTTGTGAAAATAAACTGCCGTTATTTTCTTCTTTTTTTTCCGTTATATTCCGTTATTTTTTATTTTTGAAAATTTGAAATTCAACGCCATTTTTTCCGTTTTTTTCCATTTTTTTACCATTTTTTTCCGTTTTTGCCCCTGAGCGTTTTTTTTCGTTATAAAGGAAAAAATGGTAACACCCCCAGTCCGTTATACCGTTATAATGGTCCCCTTTAAACCTTGGTTTAACCCACCCCTTAATAGCCAGTCGTACCAAAAATCAGCTTGTTTGACGAATTTTAGCCATTGGTTTTAGTACAAAAATAATGGTTACATTCAGCGGCTATAAGAATGCCTTAAAAAGTGCTAAAATCTAATGGTTACAGAATACCAATCAAGGTGATTTTTGGTTTGTATATCCACCAAGGGGTGGGATAAACATCCATGCGGTTAGTGGGTCCAGATGACAGCGGTAAGTACCAGAAATGGTGCTTCCGCATTTGAAACAGTTTCAGGCATACCTTGTTACATCTTTTTCCTAAATTTCATAGCTAGAGAGAACCAATCAGGTTTATCTATCCTTGGACGGTCTATTATTGCAGCCGTGACAACTTGGATGCCTTAGCCATCTTGAATAAATCTTTGATGACAGACGTTCTGTCGTTAAAGTTCTTGACGGACCAAAGTACAAGCCACGTGGCATACTCTTGATGACCACTGACCGTATGGATGTTTGGCCAATCCCTAAGAAGAACTACATTCCAAAAATCAGCCTGATTAGTGATTTCTAACTGTTTGGATTGGAAACTTTTTCATGGATTGATTTTTAACCGTGGGATTGGAGAATTATTTGGGGGGTACGCTAAGGTTAAAATCACTAATTGATAATAATAAATTGGTGTTTATTAACGGATTTCGGATAGGATTCAAATCCAATTTGCTTATCGGTCGAATTGCTTATTGAATTCGAATACAAATAGTGGTTTGAAATATACTTGGATTTCGAATTCGGATATACCCCTATTTGTATCTATAGGTATCCATTGACAGGCCTACTCACTAGGGGTGTCAATTTTATCCGTTTAACCGAAACCGAAAATACCGATTTTGGTTCCATATTTTTGGGAACTGATTAAAAAGGTACCAGAATCGAACCGAAAATAATAGTTTCGGTTTTGAGTAGTTTAATATGGAACCAAAACCGATAAGAACTGGACCGAACTAATAAGAACCGATACCAATATATAAACAGTGTAAAAATTCTCATATTCTCATGATTTGGCCCAATATACTCGGAACCTACAGAAATATATAATCGATTCAAGTTCCGGATCCATCACTTTGAGAACTGAACAGATAAGAACCGAAACCGATTGTTCGGGTTCTAGCCACCTTAGAAACCGAACCGGAACTGAATCGTTGACACCCCTACAACTCTCTGGGAAAGGACTAGAGTAAATTTTGGACTAGAGTAAATTTTTTCAAAGATTCTATTTAGCTCTTCCTTTCGAATTGATTGATGTGTGCGTCACGCGTTTTTTGCTAACCACCGACCGGAGGCCCCCCAGGCAGCTTCTTTTGATAATTGAGGGTCGACAGCATCTTCTTTTGAATCAATCTCCAATTGCGGTGGGCCCGCCCTACAGCTCAATTTCACGCCGGTGACAGCCAGCTGGCTTTTCTCGTGGGAAAATTTTAGATGTAGTGGACTACCAATTAATGCAATCTATGCAAAGGACTCTTGTGGGCCTACATAGTTCATCTTTTTTCGGGCCCACTAACCATATTCGTGTTTAGCCGATCCATTGTTGGCTAAACAAACTAAATAATAGTATTGATTGATGACTTCTAGCCATTAGATTTAGTACACAAAAAATCGTGTTTGAATCCAGCGGCTAATATAAAAAGCAGGTTTAATTTTTGTGTGTATATCCAACAAGGGGTGGGCTTAACATCTATGCGGTTAGTGGGCTTAACATCCACCACGTACGTCCTCACTGGAAAAGGACTAGAGTAAATTTTCTCGAGTAACACTTCATCAAAGTCGGTCACAACTCACAACGCGTTGGGACCGAAGTCGGTATGAGCCACGTGGGAAACTCTTAGTAGAAGCTGACCGTACGGATGTTTGGCCAGTCTCTCGGTCGACCTGCAAACCGAAAGATCTACCTTTCCAGTTATTTCCAGGCATTGGATTGAAGTTGTTTTCATGGGTTGATTTTAACCGTAGGAATTTGAGCATATTTGTGCGTTATTTGGGTGCAAAGATCCAAAGGTTGGAAATCACTAATCAGGCTGATTTTTGGTTTCCAGGTCCACCGAGTAACTGGCCAAACATCAATATGGTCAGCGTCTACCAAGAGTGTGCCAAGTGGCTCGTAATGTGGGTTGTGACCGGGCTTTGGTTACAACGCGAAGTTTTACTCAATTAAGCTCTTTCTTTTTCCAACCGATTGATGTGTATCATGGGTTTTTTTAACCATTAGGCCCACAACGCATCTTCTTTTGACTATTAAGGCCCGATGGCATCTTCTTTCGAATAAATCCCTTATTTTGGTGGGCCAAAAAATGAACCTGGTCAGTGATTTCTAAGCGATGGATTGAAGTTATTTTCATGGGTTGATTTTAACCGTAGGAATTTGAGCATTATTTGGATACAAAGATCCAAAGGTTGTAAATCACTAATCAGGGGTATTTTTGGGTTGCAAAGTCCACCGAGGGACTGGCTAAACATCCATACTGTCAGCGTCCACTAAGAGTGTGCCACATGTCTAATATTGTGGGCTGTGATCGGCAACGCTCATACCGGGCTGTGAGCGAAGGTTTACTCAGAACTTTGACGATGGACATCAAGATTTATTCCTAAACTTGCATCTCTCTTCTGCTTTCTATTCTCTCCATCGTCATTCATCACTTCCCTTCTTCGGTCAACACTAAGTATGGCCGATGCGCTTGTTTCTGTTGTGCTGGAGCAATTGGCCTCCATCTCTCGTCAACTGATCGAACAAGAGGTGAGACTGGTGGTCGGTGTAGAAAATGAGATTGAAAACCTAAGGACTACCTTCGAAGCCGTCCGAGCTGTGCTCAATGATGCAGAGAAGAAACAAGTAAAGCAGGAATCTTTGACCCTTTGGTTGGAGAGGCTCAAATACGTAGCCTTCGACATGGAGGACGTGTTGGACGAGTGGAGCACAGAACTTCTCAAATCACAAATCGAAGGAGTTGACAACACTCGCAAAGGAAAGAAGAAGGTAAGTTCTTACTTGTTCTCTCCTTGTTCTTGTTTCAATCAAGTTGTTTTGCGTCGTGACATCGGTCATACGATAAAAGAAATAAAGGAAAGACTAGACGTGATTGCAAATGAAAAGGGTAATTACCAGCTTATTGAAAGTAGAAGGGAGTTTGAGGAACCACAACGTGAAATGACTAGCTCTGTGATCAATGTATCAGAGATACATGGTCGGAATTCGGATAAAGATATTATAATAAGCAAGTTGCTGAGCGAGGGCAGTCAACAAGAAATGGGCACCCCTGTCATCTCCATAGTTGGCATGGGGGGCTTCGGCAAGACGACTCTCGCCCAACTAGTTAACGATGCTGAGAATGTGAAGAACCATTTTGAGAAGACACTATGGGTTTGTGTGTCTGAGCCTTTCGATAAGAAAAGGCTAGCCAAGGCAATCATCACTGCTGCTGGTGAGAATGTTCCCGATGTCATTGAATGGAATGATTTGCATCATCGATTATGTAACTCCGTTAAAGGAAAACTATTTTTGCTCGTGCTAGATGATGTGTGGACTGAGGATCACACAAAATGGAATCCATTGAAGCTTTCACTCGACGGTGGTGCCGAAGGAAGTAGAATTCTGGTCACCACGCGCAGTGAGAGAGTTGCAATGATGATGGGTTCATCCTGCATCCATAGATTGGAGATATTGTCCACGGAGGACTGTTGGTTATTGTTTAGTCGTATTGCTTTGGAGGGAAGGGGAGAAGAAGAGTGTAAAGAATTGGAAGAAATTGGCAAGAAAATCACAGAAAAGTGCAAAGGCGTGCCTCTCTTTGTAAAGACTTTAGCAAGTCTCATGCGCTTCAAAAGAACCAAACAAGATTGGGAAGATGTCTTGGTAAATGACATGTGGGGACTACATGAGGTTGTAGCTGGTGTTTCACCAGCTTTGTTCTTGAGTTATTATGCTTTGCCCTCTCATTTCCGCCGATGCTTTACATATTGTGCTATTTTTCCAAAAGATTCTTATATATGGAAAGATGAGTTAATCAAGATGTGGCTCGCACAAGGTTTTGTTAGCAGCTCCACAAGAAGAATAGATTTGGAGAAAGTAGGTGCAGAGTATTTTGATAATTTAGTGATGCGCTCATTGTTCCAAAATTTAGGAAAAGATAGTGATGGCAACATAATCTATTGCACGATGCATGATCTCGTGCATGATTTTGCCCAATATCTCACGAAGAACAAATGCTCCATAATTGAATTGAACAAAATAGAATTCGATGGTGGCAAAGTCCGGCATTTGACGTTAACATCGAATGTGGATATAAATTCCATTCTACCCTCCATGTGCAGGGCAAAGAAGTTACGCACTCTCCGATCTAGTTTGTTATCATCAATTCCTACAGCTCTTCCTGATTTACTCCATCACTTGACATGTCTTAGAACATTGGATTTGAGCAACAATTATAGGGCGCTTGAGAAATTGCCAAGTGAAGTGGAGAAATTGATACATCTAAGATACCTTGATTTGTCTAGTAATTATAGATTGAAGGAATTGCCTGAAACAGTGAGTAATTTATATAATTTGCAGACCTTGAAACTTAACTACTGTTATGATATTCAAAAACTACCCGAGGGAATGGGGAAAATGGTTAACTTGAGACATCTTGAAATTGCAGGGACTGATAAACTAAGGTCCATACCCCAAGGAATTGGAGGATTAAGCTCGCTTCGAACATTATCAAAGTTCATTGTGAGTGAAAGATGTAAGATGGGAGAACTAAAAGACCTCAACCTTCTCCAAGGGAAGCTCGAAATAAGTGGATTGGGGAGAGTGAGAAATGTGAATGAGGGTGAGGTGGCAGAATTGAAGAAGAAAGAGTACCTTAGTGCTCTGTGTTTGAAGTTTGATGAGTTGGAAGATGTAGAAGAGGGCAATGTAGAGAGGATGGAAGGTGTGCTTGAAAGCCTCCAACCACATCCGAACTTGAAGGAATTGGAAATATCTTACTACCATGGTTTCAAGTTACCAAGTTGGGTGATGAGTAATTCAATGTTGCCCAATCTACATTCTTTGCATTTAGAAAATTGGTCGAATTGTAAGGTGAGACGCATTGGGCCTGAGTTTTTTGGAATTTGTGGTAGTGGTGAGAGATCATTCCCAAAGTTGCAAAAATTCCATATTGTCCAAATGGATAACTTGGAGGAGTTGGATTTGAGAATAGAAGGCAAAGATATTATGCCTTGTCTTAGGAAATTGTATCTTATTAATTGTTCAAAGTTGAAGGTATTGCCAGCTGTCGGAAATTTAGCACTCCTTGAAAGCCTTGAGATGGGGAGAATGGAGTCCGTGAAACGTGTGGGTCTTGAGTTTTTGGGAATTTCCGATGATGATGGTACTAAAAGAGGTAGTGGAAAATCAATATTTCCCAAGTTGAAGGAGCTCAACATTTGGGACATGAAAGAGTGGGAGGAGTGGGAGATTATGAGAAGAAGGGAAGATGATGAAGAGGGAGAGGGAGAGGGAGATGGAGGAGAAGATTTTATTAGTATTTTGCCGTGTCTCCAAGAATTGGGAATTGAAAGATGCCCCAAGTTAAAGGCGCTGCCGGACCACATCTTCTTCGTTGATACACTAAGGAAACTGGAAATAAATGAGTGTCCAGAATTGACTTGGACGGTGTCATGTTTTCCTCCGCACCTCGAGGAATTGAGTTTACGAGGGGATGCAGGTGAACTCTCAAGGTCATTACCCATCACCAATAATAACAACATCAAGTTTTTGGCTATCAGAGAATCACCGCTTTCATCACTCCCCAAAGGCTTGGAACACCTCAAAGCGCTTCAAAGTTTGAGTATCGAATATTGCGACTCCGTTGAATTTATGCCAGAGGGACTGCAACATCTCACCATGCTTCGACACTTGTACATCATCTCCTGTCCTATTATAAAATCACGTTGCGAAAAGGAGGTAGGAGAGGACTGGAACATCATATCCCACATCCCCAACATCCACATTTCTGATTACTGATGAAGTATGCATAACGCAGACAGAGAGGTAACATAGAATAGTTAATTGTTCAATTTAATTTATTTATTTAATTTTTTTAATGGATATATAAATTCTTACTCCGTCTTTTTTTCTTGTCAATGAGACACACGGCATGCAATCCGTACCAAAGTACAACACGAGCATATTTAGTCTGTGGAGTGCTTAAAAACGCACCACCTGCCTCATTCTTTTTTGGACCCACTGACTTGTGTTTGGTCCACCACTTGAGGGATCCTGATTGGGGATCTCTATCCAGGGTGTGATGATCATGGACGGTTCCAGTACAGTTTCTAAGTTCATCCACTACTCCATCCATTGAAGATCCAGTACAGTTTCCCATATCGGGTGGAAAGGAGAAATTATCTGTGCAATTAAAATACTTCATGCTATAATGCAAGTTTATATTTTATTTTGAGTGTTCATTCGCAAATTCTATACTTGATAGCTTAATTATGAAATTTCTAGATCAAGAAACTGAGTTATGTACTGTATTACTGTCATCTGACTACTAAAAATCACAAATCAAGTAGATTTTAGGCATGTATGTCTACCAAGAGGAGGGCAAAACATCTATGGGACAGTGGCCGCGAAAGAGTGTTCTATGCGGTACTCGGGGAGGGAGGGGATTTCAAACTTTGAAGTCCTCGTGAACACCAATGCTTTTTTCCAAGTACATGTTGTATGCGATTTGGGTGTCTCGAATTCTTTTATTGTTGCAAATTTATTCTCCATGTATTTGTATGCGCTAATGCTCCATGACTTGCATTTTTGTTGTAATCTGTTATTTTAGATCATCCTTCTACCATTCTGACATCTTCTATTGGTTATGAGTAATAATAAATATGATTCATGACTAAAATATTTTTCTTTCATACATAGATGCTGTTTGTACAATCCAATTTTGATCATGCTCTTTACAGTGTCTAAGTTCCTATATTATTTCTCCACACATTTTTAATTTCATGGTTATATTTTCTTATGGTTCTATTAGAAAATTTATATTTTGAAGTTGATTCTCTGTTGTTCTATGGATCGAATATCTTAAATTTTAAATTCAAATTTGTGCAAGGGATGATTCTCTTCATTCTTGTAGTTTGGCAGTGAATACATCATTGAAAAATGCTATGATCATAGGCCGATTACCGTTGAGTTGGTTATCTTTGGAAAAATTTACAACACGCACATGTTCTCTAGTTGCACCAAGTATTTTTGAGTTGCTAGGCACATTATTGAAGGGAATTTTGGTGGTGGGTTGTGCATTTTTAGAGTGTTCTAGTGATGGGGTGTCGTTGCAGGAGAAGGTTGGTGATATATCGGATATCCCTAGAACCACCTCTATTTTAGATAGAGAAAGCACTTACACCATTTCGCTCAATGTGAAGGAGAGGTGGGCCACCGTGGAAGGTTATAGGTTATAGTAGGCAATTGTCCGTTCGTTAGATCAGGTATTGTCAAGCAGGATGCCTCTAATGTAGATTAGTCTAGATCTCAGGAAGAGGAAGCAAATATTGTTGGTAGTGAGATGCAGCCGATGAGAACGTCAGGGGAATTATATGGAGGAGGTTGATATGTCATCCACGCATTTGTCATTTAAATCTAGCATGAATAGGAGAACACGTATAGACCGATCTTAATATAAGGGTGTTGTTTTGGAGATGGCTAGAGATGCTATAGCGGGCGGTGCAAGGAAATATATATGTTAGTAGGGGAAAACAAAAGGAGCATTGTCATGCCATTACTTCTTGAAGGAGCTCTGCAAGCTTCTCATGCTCCTCTTTCTTTTTAATCCACCTCTTCGCTACAAAGCGATAAACATTTCATTCTTTTGATTTTTATGAGTCGTATGATTATTTTTATGAATTAGTGTTTCTTTTGATCTTTTAAGATCTATATACCTAAATCTAGATATTCCTTCTATTTTAATGTTCATAAAACCCTATTTATAAGTTTTATAAAACCTTAATTGTCTATTTTTAATTTTTTAAGTTTTTAACCCGAATCAATTTAGGAGTCATCCCAAATAGCAACCCAAATATCCTCGGTCATTTCAACAGTTTTGCCCAAACTTGGCCAAATTTTTAGCAGCACGTGATAGAAGTGTCCTCAAAAGATTTTGACGAAACTCATGTTTTCAAGGGATCTAAAGTTTCAAAAAGGATTCAAGGGGCCATAAAATATGGTGATATTATTTCTTATTCTATTTTCTCATTTATTTGATTATTTTCATCTATTCTTTTTAAATTGATGCTGTCGAGCCTCAATTGTCAAAAGAAGCCGTACCTTCTCACCTCATTTGCTGCCCTTTGAGAATGAGAAGTAAAAGCACTTCTACTTGTAGTAGAAGTTATAAGTTGATTTTTTTACCTCCGAAAAAGTCAGAAATTCAAATGTCGGGAGGGATTCTAATATTTGAGAAGTTATTTCTTTTAGAAGTCAAATGCTAAAAATTTTAGCTTCAATTTTATGTTAATTTTAACTTTTTAAAAGTTAAAATATAAAACACATCCAAACTAACTTTTCGACTTATAAAAGTCCATAAGTTACTTATTTTTGTGTTGCCAAACGCCCCTTAGGAATTATTGAATGAAATAAGGAGATGAAGAGTCTAAGATTGGAAAGAGAGGAAGACGTTTTGAAATTAATTGGAGATGGTAAAAAATTTGAGAATTAATGAAGAAATTAAAGAGAGGGAGAGTGACAGGATTGGAAAGAGAGATGTTTTGTGCAGGGGTATTTTTGAGATAAATTAAAAAATTGGATAAAGCGCCACCTCAGTAGGGTCGAGCTTTAGTATAGATAATAGATAGATAGAAGATTGTAACAATTGTAACAATTTAAATGTTTTTTTTTTCTTCAAGCTATTTGAATTCTCAAGTTCTTGAAGTTCATCTCTAACCACCCTTCCCTGTCAAAGAACGAGAGAGGTTAGCCAACGAACCTATCCTCAGCTACTAAGCAGCTGGGTAAAGTAGCTATAGAAATCTAATTGTACCCATTTTTCTTTTCATTGGGTCTTTAACGAAGAACATCTTTGTTGATCACTTCTCTGCTTTACAGGATCGTCGAGAGTGTCGTGTTCAACGTGAAAGAATGTAACCAAGTTAACCCAATGAAGAGCATCATTGTTTTGACCTTCTAATCTAAAAATAGAATGTTAGGAGTCATGGCGGGTCGTCCACAGTAGCTGTTTGATTTGGGGTTTGGATTTTGGCTTAAACCATTGTTCCAAGATTGAAGACAAGGGTATTATCATCATTAAACAAATAATATAACAGTCAACTCGGGTCAACAATGGTCAAATAACAGTAGACCAAGTAATAGGGGGGTATGTCAGCTTTTTCAAATTGCGGGGTATGTCAAATTTCAAAAATAACATGGGGGGTATGTCAAAAATTCCCAAAAAGTAATTGCATCCTTCCACTGACATTAACCTGGGTTGCGGTGCTGATGTGGCGCAACTTGAGCAGGGTGTTGTTTTGGAGATGGCTAGAGATGCTATAGCGGGCGGTGCAAGGAAATATAAAAAAAAATGCAAAACAGGAAAACAAAATTTTATAGGGAAAAACAACTAATATCATGCACATCTATACAAAATCTGTCGAAATTATAAATATTATCTGAAACGTATTAAGTTCATGGACTCATAAAAGTGAACTCATAAGTTCACTCATGTTCTCTGATGTGGATTTTGAGAATTCAACTGTGGTTGATAGTGCTGAGCTGGCTTTGACTTTTGCAAAAGCAAAATCACCGTTGGATTCTCAGAATTCATGCCCCAGAACATGAGTGAACTTATGAGTTCACTTTTCCAAGTACACAGATCCCGACCTTTAAGTAAATAAAAAAAAAGAGTGTTATTAACCAATCAATAGTTTTTTATTTTTTTTATGGAGAAAGATGTAATAAGGTATGCCTGAAACTGTTCATTTGCGGAAGCGGCATCTGGGCCTACTGACCGCTTGGATGTTTATCTCACCCCTTAGTGGATATACATACCAAAATTCACCTTGATTGGTAATCTATAACCATTAGATTTTAACACTTTTTAGCACCATTTAAGGCGTTCATATAGCCGTTGAATACAACCATCATTTGAGTACTAAAACCAACTGCTAAAAATCATTAAACAAGCTGATTTTTTGTATGAATGTCTATTAAAGGGTGGGCTAAACATCCATGCGGTCAGTGGGCCCAGATGGCAGTGGTGACTACCAAAAATGCCGCTTCCATAAATAAACAGTTTCAGGCATACCTTGTTACATCACGACCCATTTTTTATTTGTGTGTGTGTAAGCCAGTCAAATTACCAAACCAAAAAACCTTTGCACACATAGGACAAGCTAATGGTTAGGATCATGGTTTTAAAAACTGCCGTCTAAACGGTAACGCCCCAAGCCTGTTTCCGTTAAAACCGTTTAAACACGTTTTATCGTTTTTGAATAAAACATCCATTTTTTTTGTTTGTTAGGCCATTAAAATCGTCTAAACGGCCATTTAATTCTAAAAAATTTTGTGAAAAAAACGGCCGTTAAATCCGTTAAAATCTGTTTAATTTCCGTTAAATTCTCTTTTTTTATAATTTTCAAATTTCAAAATTTGAATTTCAGCGCCATTTTTTCTGTTAATTAAAATCCGTTTAATTCCGTTAAATTTCTTCTTCTTTTTCCTATTTTTTCCATTTTTGCCCCTTCCCGTTTCAATCCGTTTTAACGGCCGTTTAAACGGTAATGCCCCAGTCCGTTTAACCGTTAAAACGGCCTCCTTTAAACCTTAGTTAGGTACACGACCCAATGTATGTGGCGCATGATCATTGGGCGCATGACGCTGCTTCAAAAATCCTGCCGCGGCTTCAAAAAAATTCTCAGTAAAGGGTTACCTCAGATGTCATCGTTACGAGCATGGTTTTAAAAACGGGCGTTTAAACTGTTTTAACGGCTGTTTAAACGGTAATGCCCCAAGCCCGTTTCCGTTAAAACCGTTTAAACAGATAGTCTTCATTGTGCATGTGTATGTTGCAGAGCCTACACACGATATAGGGATCTATCGGCAGGAGTTCGACTTACTGTCAACAACGTAAGTTATTTTTTAAATTGGTTTTATATAAATTTTTGTATAGTTTTATTTTATTTAAAACTTGTTTGTTTGTAGGTTATTTGGAGGCCATACTATTCTGTCTTGGATAATGCTCCAGAGATTGTACAGGAAGCACGACAGTATAGTCTTCATTGTGCATGTGTCATTTACATGGATGCCGCTCAGTATCATCCGGCGGATCGATTCAGGGCTCAATTAGGTTTTTGTCAGGGTATTCCTGGTCCTCCTTCAACATGGATCAAGACTCGCAAGGCACGTAGTTATGTTGATATGAAGCAAGCAGTTAATGATTGGGGATGTAGGTTTGAACATTTTGGAGTTGTTGGTGATTTGTCTTGTATAACGCATGGTAAGTTTTAATAAATTTTAATTAGTTAATTTTTTTTTATGATATTCTCACTATTTGCTTTGGTCATTTGATCAGACGAATCATACCATCAATGATATGGTAACTCCGGATATATAATGCAGAGGTACAATATCAAGAGCTTAGGTATAAACCTAGGGGATATTATGATGAACATGTTAGCTGGTATAGGGCCAGATGCGATCTTGTGGTAAGTTATTGTATTATTGATATTTTAAGTTATAGTGTTATCTTGTGGCCATATGTCATCTTTTATTATATTATCCAATTTTTGGTGCAGGCTACAGAATTATCTAGTATTGTTGCAACTATGCCTAGTGGGCATCCTCTTATTGTTGGATTGCAGAGCTCTGTTGATTTACTGAGAGATGACCCACGACATCATATTAGAGCCCAACAGCCATCCTAGTCTTATCAGGTTCCTACACGAGTTATACCTCATCGTTATGACCGCCATCTCCCAAAGGAGCCAGAGGAGCATTTGGATGATATATTGGATGGCTTGAATGTGACAGTCGATGAGGACGATGTTATGCCGAATGATTTTACGATGTATGCAGAAGGACCATCATCTATGGCATGTCATACATCGACACCTGCGGCTCTTGTACCCCCATTCCATGCATCGGCAAGTCCATCACAGGGTCCCCCAGAGGATCCCCCACAGGATACAAATGTTGGGCGTGCACGTCCAAAAAGAAATCGAAAATATATAGAAGCCCGCGAGTTATTAGGGATGAAGCCACTATGAGGTGGAGATTAGTATTTTCTGTATAAATTTAGCTACTATGAGGTGGAGATTAGTATTTCATCGTTACGAGCATGGTTTTAAAAACGGGCGTTTAAACTGTTTTAACGGCTGTTTAAACGGTAATGCCCCAAGCCCGTTTCCGTTAAAACCGTTTAAACACTTTTATCGATTTTGAAAAAAACGGCTGTTTTTTTGTTTAAACGGCCGTTAAAATCTTTTAAACAGCCGTTTAATTCTGAAAAATTTTGTGAAGAACGGCCGTTAAATCCGTTTAATTCCTTTAAAATCCGTTTAATTTCAGTTAAATTCAATTTTTTTTTATATGTTAAAATTTCAAAATTTGAATTTCAGCGCCATTTTTCCATTTTTTTTCGTTAAAATCATTAAAACCCGTTAAATTCTATTTTTTTCCTTTTTTTTTTTCATTTTTGCCCCTGACTGTTTCAATCCGTTTTAACGGCCGTTTAAATGGTAATGCCCCCAGTCCGTTTAACCGTTAAAACGGCCTCCTTTAAACCTTGGTTACAAGTAACTAAGGGATAGGCATAGGCATAGGCATGCAGAAAATAACAAAAAAGTTCTACATTAACTAATGGAGTTCTACATTAACTAATGGTACCCCTGTTTGGTGAAAACATCTGCTATCAAAGTTTGAAGTCTCTCCCTCTCAGAATGCCACATGGAGTACTTATCTGGACCATTTGCCTTATGGATGTGTGGTCCATCCATACACCAAAAATCAGCATGATTGGTGATCTTCTTTAGCAGTTTGATTTTAGCACAAAAAAAGGTCAAAGTTAATGGCCAGAAATTTCTCCATTAAAATGATCAAATGCAATGGCTAGAAATCACCTATTAAGCTAGTATTTGGCGTATAGGTCGACCAAGAGGTGAGCCAAATATGCATGGATCTATGGCACTTTTGGAGGGAGTGTTCAAAGTTTGATTTGCCCGGGAGACACAAAATAGGGCTTCCCCTTGTACTCGAGTAGCACCTACTTTTCTGACTGTCGCTTCCACGTGGCACTCTCTTAGCGGATGACGACGATATAGATGTTTGGCCCAACCCTAAATGGACATGCAAACTAAAATTAGCCTCATTAGTGATTTCTAACCATTGGATATTGGAGTCGTTTTCATGGATTGATTTTTAACTGTGATTTTTGAGTATTATTGAATATTACTTGAGGTACAAAGATCCAAAGGTTTGAAATCACTAATGAAGCTTATTTTTTGTTTGTAGCTCCACCTGAGGATTGGCCAAACATCTATACACCCATCATCCTCTAAAAGTATGCCACATGGCTCATATTGTGGCCGGCCAGCAAAATTCTAATATTTGTATTTCAGTTATCTTTGAAAGATGCATCGTAGAATAAACATTTATATTATACGATCGGACCAACTTTAGAAATTCAAAAAACATTAAGTTTCGAGTTGACTTGGCTGAATTCCCAGGTCAACTCGGCAAAACTTGCAAATCCGAGTTTATATGCCAAGTCGACTTGAAATACGATCTAGTCGAGTCAACTCAGCTGAGTACCGAGTTGACTAGGTGAGTTTTAGTATAGGGAGAAGGCTCTGTATGGTGATTAGCAAAAAGTTTTACAGAAAAAAAGGATTTGTATGTTAAAACGTATTGATGCAGAAAAAGTTATGACATTTGTTTGCAAAAATCATTTCTAGAAAACTTATTCAAGGCAATCATACAAAGCCTAAGGTGCAAGAACATAGCTTAAAACTTAACCCTAACCATAGTTCAAGCTAACCCAAAACCATAAAGCTAACCATACCTTAACGATATGGTCGAAAGCACAAAAAGTAGCGAAGAATCAACACAATGACAATTAATTAGCAGCCGCTACAGGGATAGAAGCTGCATAAATTTTGAATGACCATTAAAATAAATAAGCTTTAGCATCCAATTTATGGGGATTAGGGTTCCCAAGCATGTGTTCAAATACTCAATATAGAGAGAGAAAAGTAAGGGCGAAAAACTAGTGAAGGGACCAAAGGGGTGCATGAAATCACTCCACCAACACGAAGGAATCACTCTTTTAGGAGGAATCACTTTTCCAAGCTAGGTATCTCACCCAGCAAATTTTAGAAATCGATCACTTCTAAAAATAAAATTCTTCATTGAAATAAAAAAAAAATATATCAGAATTTGATAAACAATTAGAAAGAATATTTATAAACTAACTATTCTTATTCTACTTCAAATAAAAGACTTCCTAAGACTCTTCTAGATTACCTAGAAGAATACTTATCTAACAATTGAAAACTAAATATAACAAAGGTTGGGCTCGGGGGACACCCATTTTGGCGTACCCACATAGAAGATGAATCAATGGCTGATTTTTGGTGGGGATGATCTCCTCACCATATAGATCACCCCAACAAAAAATCAGCCCATTCTGAAATTTCTAACCCCATCAATTTGGTTTTCAAGTTACACGGTAAAAATCAATGATCCATAATTTTTCAGCTTCTAAACCAGTCTATGAATATCAGAATGATTTGAAATTTTGTGAGGATGATCTCCTCACCATAGAGATCATCCTCACCACAAATCAGACATCGATTCGTCTTCTATGTGGGTACGACGGGTAAAAAATATGGGGGTCAAAATATGGCAGAAGGTGATTGTTGGCATTTATGGGGGGGAGGGGTTGGTGTTCCAAGCCTACTAACGCGTATGGCTATAGAGTTTGGAGAGGTATTCTTAAGGCAAATGATCGGGTGATGGAAGGCTCTAGATAGCACTAGGGGATGGCTCCAGGATTAGGTTTGGGAGGATATGTGGGTTGGGGATTTGTGTTTAAGGGAATCTTTTTCTCGAGTTTTCTCTCTCTCACAACGTAAAGGTCTAACAATCGATCATTTTTTGGATTGATTCTTCTTTGGAAGCACATTAGGACCTAGACTTCAGAAGGAATCCATTTGAATGGGAGAGAGAACAAATTGAAGTTTTGAAGGATTGTTTGAAATTTTATCTTGTCACTAATCGGGAAGAGGATCATATCGTCTGGATCCATTCAAAATCTGGCAAGTTCTCGGTTCATTCGTTTTATGAGTTTTTATCTACCCCATCCTCACCATCACACTCACACTTCCCTCATATGTACCTTTGGAAATCAAGAGCACCCTTAAAAATTCATTTTTTTTTGCTTGGACCGCTACCCTTAATAAGATCCTTACTGTTGAAAATTTGATAATTAGAAAATGGATTTTAGTGGAGTACTGTGTGATGTGTAAAGCTAATGGGGAAGCACTAACTATCTTCTTGTACATTGCGAGTTTGCCACGCAGGTATGGTCTTTCTTCCTAGATCTTATGGACTTGTGTTGGGTCTTACTAGATTCGATAGGGGGTGTATTGAATAGTTGGCCCCTAGTTGCTAAGTCTCTTAGAGGCAAATTACTTTGGAAGATGATACCAATGGCAGTCATGTGGGGGGTCTGGCTAGAAAGGAACAAAAGAACGTTTCAAGGCAAAGAGAGCTTGTTCCAAAAAGTTATGTTCAATATAAAGGTCTTATTGTTCAGTTGGGGTAGCACTTCTCGCGAGATGAGGGGCACTTTTTTTAGTGATTTTGTGTTTAGATTTGATCAGATTTTATATTAACTTTCTTCCTTTTCCCTCTTGTACTCCTTGAGATCTTCTTGATCTCCTTTTGTAATGAAATTTGACTTATCAAAAAAAAAAAAAATGGGTGTCAAAATATGGGGGTCAAAAATGGGTGTCCCCCGAGCCCGACTCATATAACAATTGGAATTAAATAATGATAATAGTATTCAAGGTTTAAAATGGGCCATTATAAAGATATAACGGATTGGGGGTGTTATTGTTTTTTCCGTTATAACAAATTGTAACGCACGGGCAAAAATGAAAAAAGGGAAAGAATGGAAAAAAAAAACAGAAATTATAACAGAAAACAATCGAAAAATAACGGAAGTTTTTTCATAAAATAAAAGAAATAAAAGTAGTTATTTTCGTTATAACAGCCGTTATTTTAAAAAAATGGCAGTTATTACAAAAATAACGGCCATTATTTTCTGAGCGTTAAAAACAGTTCATAAAGTAACAGGTAGGTCCGAATCTGTTATAATGGCATTTATTTTCGTTATAACAGCTGTTTTTTAAATCATGGTCCTATAATCCTATTAACCGATTAAATCTTGTGGGATCCACATATGTGCTAGGCGTGGGCCTCCAATTGAACTTGTAGACGGGCCTATAGATGGGCCTGGGCTTGGTCTTGCTCCTGCATCACTAAATATGGATAAGACCAAGGTTTAAAGGAGGCCGTTTTAACGGTTAAACGGACTGGGGGCGTTACCGTTTAAACCGTTTAAACAGCCATTAAAACGGATTGAAACGGCCAGGGGCAAAAATGGAAAAAACAGAATTAAACGGAATTAAACGGATTTTAACGATTATAATGGAAAAAATGGCGCTGAAATTCAAATATTGAAATTTGAAAATTAAAAAAAAAAACAGAATTTAACGGAAATTAAACGGATTTAACGGTCGTTTTTTTCACAAAATTTTTCAGAATTAAACGGCTGTTTAAAAGATTTTAACGGCCGTTAAAACAAAAAAATGACCATTTTATTCAAAAACGATAAAACGTGTTTAAACGGACGTTAAAACCGTTACTGTACAGGAAGGACAGCCTTATTGACAATAAATCTGGCTTTGACCTTCTTAAATTAGAGTTCATTTTTGCTCAACATCACTGAGCATTGGCCTTGAAGCTCAGTGTCTCTGCATTTGACAAGTACCCCTAACAATCATGTTTTTAAAAATTCAAATTTCATAAGTTAATAACAGCGTTGTCAAGAGCAAGGTTTAAAAGCGGCCGTTACCATTTTTTCACTTATAAGTGCTGTTATAACGAATTGTAATGTAAATGGGCGAAAATGGAAAAAAATTAATATATGAAAATTACAGAAAAAATGGAAATAGTGGCGCTAAAATTCAAAATTTGAATTTCAAGTTTTCAATAAAATTTATAACGGAAATAACAGTCATGTTTTCACAAATTTTTTCAAAAATAACAGTTGTTGTTTCGTTATAACGGCTGTTATTTAGTTGTCCATGCAGTCAGTCAACCAAGAAAAATGGGCTACATGCGCCACCGGATCAAAATGTGACTAGTTCAAATTTCTTTGCGGCCTATGGTTACACTACACTCTCCCAACCTATGACTTTGGAGAACAGAATGTATGTGCTTATATAAAGCAGACCTTAGTTTGGGTCTAGTAAAAGGGATAGATTTTTTTTTTTGAAGCAACAGAATTTTAGAAGCCGAGATCATGCACCATTGATTTCGTGCCACATACCCTTGGTTACTTTTTACAAGTACTCCTTTTTAACCACTAACCAAAGGCTTAAAGTGGGTTGAGTTAAGGGATTGAGGTACGTGTCTGACATTTTAGGTGGGGAGACTTCAAAGTTTGATGTCCCCGGGGCCATCGAATGTTTTCTCTTTACAAGTAACTAAGGGATAGAGGCATGCAGAAAATAACAAAAAAGTTCTACATTATGTTTGGAGAAAATATGTGCTATCCCTCTCAAAATGCTACGTGGAGTACTCATCCGCACTATTGACCTTATGGATGTTCGGTCCTTCCATACACCAAAAATCAGCCTGATTGGTGATCTTTGGCAGTGAGATTTTAGTACAAAAAAAAGCTCAAAGTTTATGGCCAGAAATTTCCCCATACAAATGCTCAAATCCAATGGCTAGAAATCACCAATTAAGTTGATGATTGGCGCATGGGTTGACCAAGAGGTGAGCCAAACATGCATGGATCTATGGCACTTTTGGAGGGAGTGTTTAAAGTTTGACGTGCCTGGGAGACACAAAATAGGGCTTCCCCTATTTTTATTCTAGTGGAACTTTGCTGACCGTCGACACTCTCTTAGTGGATAATGACTGTATGGATGTTTGGCCCAACACTAGATGGACATATAAACTAAAATTAGGCTGATTAGTGATTTTCTAGCCTTTGGATTGGAGTTGTTTTCATGGGTTGAATTTTTGTTTTTTTTGAAACCGTGGTATCTGGGCCTCCGACTAGTCTCCCGAGGCATGATAGTCACCCCTTCCACACATGCCGGAGTATACTGGAAAAGTTAATGTGGACAGATCCACTTATTACCCTCTACTCTTTCCAGGGGTGGCCCCAAGGAGAGTTGGAGTCAGAACCTCCTACCTTCTGGAGTGGAGTCCTGGCCATCTCCAGAATCAGCACTCAACCCTTGGAGGTTTGAATTTTAACCGTGGTTTTTTAGCATTATTAACTTTACTTGGGGTACAATGATCCAAAGGTTTTGAAATCACTAATCAAGCTGAATTTTTGTTTGTAGCTCTACCTAATGATTGGCCAAACATCCATACGGTCATTGTCCACTAAAAGTATGCCACATGGCTCATATTGTGGCAGGTCAATAAAATTCTACTCTTGTATTCTATTTGTATCTCAGTTATTTTTTAAAGTTGAATTGTAGAATAAATACGTATTATATGCTTGGAACAACTTTTGAAAGACGCAACTGTTTCTTATTTTCCCTCTTCTTTTCCAGCATGTCATAAGACAAATTATATTGATATCCCATTTTTTTTAAGGGCACCCACCCCATTTTAAAACTATTAGTGGACACCCTCATTGTTTAAAGGCACCCCATTAGAAAACAAACAGTAATGCACTTCGTCTTTTTTCTCCTAGTTGTCGATGCTTAATCCATCTTCTCCTATGGCATCAACGCCAGGAACACTGCTCAGTGGCACTACATCGTTTGGCGATACTATACTTACGCCGGCAACACTGTCCAACCACTATTCCTATGAGTTAAACATCTTTTAGTTTGATTTTCAACTATGTTCTTTGTAATGAGTTTAAAATATTAATTTGCAACCATTCTCTTTGAAATGATCCCTGGAGATTTTTTTTTATTTGTTTCATCATTTGGAAAGCAAAATATATATATATATATATATATATATATATATATATATATATATATTTGTTTCATCATCTTTAGTGTTTGATAAAATGCCTCAAAGAACCTGATTAAAGCTAAAAATTTATATCTTTTTTTGCAAGTGTTTCAATTGCAAGAGCCAAGCCACCTATTACATAACATGTGAATTGTACAAGGGTTGGACCTAGTAAAATGAGTTTTAAACTTAAGAAAATCATGTACATAGCATCTAGTACATAGCATTCAACCGATAGGGCTAGAATTGATTTAAAATTATAGTTAGTTGGACTCTACCAAAATTCGTTAAGAAATGTCGGTGTGGCATCCAACTGCCATTACTTAATCAGCTTGGGCTGGATCCAACCGACACTATGAAAAACTTAGACTTCCTTATTATCGGTTGGATCCAGTTGAGATTGTACTAAAATTAGTGACAATTTCAGTTGGATCCAATCGACACTACTTAAGCATCTCCGGTTGGAAATTGAGAAAAACTCATTTAATCTATTTTTGTATGCTTAATAGGTTGCAATAATGGGAAGACATCCTACTGAGGCACTTGCTCTCGATGCACCACGAAAACGGCATGCTCTTATGGCGTCCCATAGAAAGTATCTTAGGAAAGCCCAATGAAAGTAGGGTTTTTCCGCATCGTTGGTTACAGAAACCATAGAATTAACAAGATTTGTAATTTATCTGAGATTTTCTGCAAAATTCAGAGATTCTAGCATAGGGATTTGTGTCGGATGTCGATCCGCACTCGGGGTCAGTTAGTGCAATTATGAACATAAAATGATGGATTTTTATCAGAATTATGGAGAGTTGAGAATGGTGGATTTGGGATTTTTAAAACATGATTCAGGGGTTTTTTTTAGAGAGGACATTAACTAATATCATGAATAAAATGAACAACGCAACACATCAAACTTTTAATCAAAGAAAGCTAGTTTAAGATTCTTCATAAAAACCATTATCTTTTACAATGCTGAAAATCAAAATACTACAGTAATTAAAACAAAAGAAAAGAAACTTGAGAGAGGATAGAATCTAGTGAGAGAAAATAGAGACAAATTCTAGAGAGAGAAGGGGAACTAGAGAGAGAAAAGGTGAGAGAGAAAGAGAAGAGGGAAAGAAAGATAGAATATTACCTAACGACTTACTTGGAGATCATCCAGATCGACCATTGATGATGGTAGTTTCGACTTAGAGGGAGGATGGAGGACTCAGTCAAACCATGAGTTGCTGCCCGGAGTAGAGGATGCACTTGAAAGTGCACGGTATGCACTGCATGGGAGATAAGATGGTGGGCGTTGCTTGAAGATGTGGATGCTGGTGGGAGTCACAACCTGCTGGTGGTGCTTAAGGCGCTGCCAGGCCTATACACACTTGCAAGTGGTGGCTAGTGGTGGTGTCGCCAGTTGACCTTGCTGCAAGGACAGCAAGAATGGAGAAAAATTGGTGGTGCGTGGTGTGTAGGCGATCTAGGCGGTGTTGGTGTTGCTGTTATGCAACACCAGCAACGTTGCTGCTACGAAGGTGGGAGGCGCTGACTGTAGTGGAGGTTGAGGCGCTATTGGAGAGGGCGGTGCTGGCGGTAGAGCTTGCAGTGGTGCAGGAGGCACAGGCGGTGGTTGAAGAGAGAAGATGCAGCCACACGGTGTTGGAGGAGCAGGCTGGAGACGTTACAGTTGCAGGGAGCAGCAGCGGTGAGGAGGGGCAAGTTGCAGACGAGGAAGAGGGGCAGAAGAAGAGAAGAAAACGATGAAGAAGAAGGGAAGAAGAAGGAAAAGGAGGAGGCGCACGGGCAGAAAGGGCAGGGGTGGCCGGAGTTGCAGACTTGCAACTCCGGCAAGAGAAGAGGAGGACTATGCTACTGTTATGCAGCAGCAGTAGCAAGAAGAAGAAGAAACAGGAGAAAGAGAAGAGGAAGAAGCGAAAGAGAAGGGAGAAGGACGTGCAGGATGCCGGAGTTGTTGCCTGCAACTCCGGCAAGAGAAAAGATGAAGAAGATGATAAGGAGGAGGAAGAGAATGAAGAAAGAAAAGGAGAAGAAGGAGAGGAAAACGTCCAAAAATGTTTTGGGGGAGGAGAGAAAAAGATAGGAGGGGGATTAGGGTTCCAAAGAACCCTTCTCCTTCCCCTTTTAAAGCTCTCTAGTTTCCATTAATGGAAATTAGGGAATTTTTGAAATAAAAAATTAATTTTTTTTTTTTAAGTAAAACACTACTTTTCTTTGGGGAATGTCTCCATTTAGTGGACCCCCCATTTTTTAAAATTTAATTAAAATTATTTTGAAGTTCACGGGCTCCACTAACTGGTCAGACAGCAGGTCAATGATGATGGGCCCGGCTACTGGCCCACATGGATTGATGATGTCAATCGTCTCACAAGATGATGTGACAGACAGTCTGATGGCGATCGGATGGATGGTGACTTGATTGGGACCTAGATTGGTAGATCGACGGATCTAGAGAGATCCAACGGTCCGATTGAAGATCCAACGGTCAGAAAGCTAAGGGAGATGAGATAGAGCTGATGGGCAGGAATTCTGGGGTTAGGTTAGTAGATTCGAGGACCGAGAGATGAAGAGAGAGAGAAAATAAGGAGATATGAGAGAGAAAGTATCAGAAAATGGAAATAAAAGTATTGGCAGAGGGTTTGGAACCCTGGTCTTCACTGTGACCATCCTCACGCTTCTCTAGTAGAGTAGACTATCCTTCCTAGCTGATTCAAGTGGCTTTAAACGCTTTGGTCCGTCTCTTGGTCATTGGTTCTCCTACTCTCTTTGTTCTTTAGGCCAGCTTTTTGGTCATATTATTCAGCCCATATTTGGCCCATATCTTCTAGTCATAGCATGTGGGCTCTTTAAGCTTTGATAATGGGCTTTCCTGATCGATGTGGGCTAGTAAGTCTCGAGAAATGTCCCATCGGGGTTTCCTGCGACAGAAGAAGTGCGTAATGAGACTTTATCAGAACGACTCAATGTCTAGACTTCCTAAAATGTGTTTAATGCATGCAAATATACCATTTCGTCCAGAAAAGTGTGTTCTACGCAACAGAAGAGATTCTTACGTAGAAAAGTAGATAAATAGAGCCTTTTACGTAGGAGAGTGCGATAACGCTAAAAGGATAATTGCTTAAAATAAGCACTTTTGAGCGAATATCACCCAAGAAAAGCAATCAATAGGAGATGTGAGATTTGTTTTGGAGTTGTAGAGATTGTTTTCATCCATGTTTTTCTTCTATTGTTGCCTTTTGATTTAATTTTAATATAAACTAACTGTTTTGTATTATATTTAGGTTGTTAAAGAGCTTTCCATATCTATAAAACAAAAAAGTCAAATCTGTTGAGTTGTAAATCTTTTTAAAGATGGTTTAAATAGTTTAAAATTTATTTGAAAAAGATTTTTTAATTTGTTAAATTTTGTCTGACTATGGATGTATAATTTTGTAAAAAAAAATCTAAACCATTGATGTATTTAGATTAATATGATTGTATATTTTTATTGTCTTATACATATGTTTTGTGTTGCAACCGTACTTCAATTCTGTATTTGATGCATGCTAGTTATCTGCTTATTTCTGTACCACTGTCATTCTGTGACAAAAAAGAACACAGAAAGATAAAAAAAAGTAAACAAGTAGATGCATGAGATAGAGAAAAAAAATTCTTGATTAATTTTCTAATTTCTATTATTTCTACTAGTACATGTTTAAATCGATGTGCAATAGTAACTCACTACATGATTTTAATTATCAATTTTTGCCGATGATATTACATGGTATGTATTATTGGTGGTTGTGTAGGAAACAGATGGAAGCTAATATATATTATCTGTTTATTATCTTCGAGAGAATGTGAGATAGTGAGAGAATCATATAAAAATATGAGATTTTTTTTCTTATTTTTGTTTATCCTTTATGTGATTAATGTTTTTTGTCACAGAATTGTTTAATGAGAGATTGTAAAGAATAAATTTATATTCTAGTTTTGGCAAAAATTCTGTGTGATATAAACATTTTTGTAACTGTTCCTACGATCACTAGTGTAGCTTTGAAGATGTCGTGGTACGCATACTTCATCAACTACGTTAAGACAAAAAGACAAAGATTGCAAGCATCAGACAGTTGAGGACTTGAGTCATCTAAAGAACTGCTATTTGTCAGTTAAAGATCGTGTTCGCTCGCATAGGAAGGTAAGTGACCTAGTGGCCATAGGAATAGATTTTTAATAGATAAAAATATAATGATCGCACCTTGTCACAGGACAGACCCAGTCAATGTGCAAAAGAAGTAAAATATTGACTAAAGGAAGTCTGATCAATTGGAGTTTACTTTACAATCGATTAGACTCTACGGGATATAACATTCCCTGAGTACAATCGATTGGATCATCCGGGATAGAAATTCCAAAGTATACAATTGATTGGACCCTGAGTACAATCGATTGTAATTACGAACAAAAATCCATCTGAACAGTACAATCGATTGAACTGGAGTCTGATGGATTGGATCAAGAGTACACTCGATAGGACTTCGCAGAAATTGTCAAATTTCAGATCCAATTTTTGTGGTCCCACTTTCCAATTACTTATACGACCTTGGGCTATACACACACTTATAGACAACAAGAGTGAGTTTCTGAATAAGAGTTGTCCATTATGAAGAGCAAAAGCCCTACTTTCCATTATTATCATTGTGAGCTTTTCTCTTCTTCTTCTTCTTCGATCAAAGCTTAGTGCTTGATCTGTACTCTGCCTAGGTTTTTTTTTATCTAGAATCCTAACCTAATAAGTCAGAGAGTACCAGTGTGTCTCAACACTATTTGAGCGACTTTGGGGTTCATGGTGTATTAAATCCTTCACCTGCGGTAGCGACCGTTGAGTGAGAATTAAGATTGGGGTGTCTTAGATCGACGGTAGGTTTGGAGTGTACCAAATTGAACACGCGGCAAAGGCTTCATGATTATAAGGGCGCGCATATGACTCGTAGCGTAGAGTCAGATGACGTAGAAGCACCGGTAGTTGACCTTGGCTAAGGTTGAAAATTGTATTTACAACGACGTAGTGTAGGTAACTTCTGTATACTTATAACTTTCCAGCTAGTGATACTTTTTGTCTGGACGTGGTCTCGTGGTTTTCCTTAACTAAGGTTTTCGCGTAAAAACTCTTTGTGTTGTGGTTATTTGATTTCCGTATAATTGCTTGATTAACCCAAACGATAGAAAAGACAATATATCACGGATGTATATTTCATTCGAGTCGATTGAGATAATCTTTCCCTTTATCAGTCAACTATTTTATTGTGGCATATGAGTTTATTACCCCTACTGGACCAGTAAAACTGTTTAGGTTAAAGTAAAATTTAATACCTAATCAACCCCCCTTCTAGGTATTCTGAATAAAGAGAATGAGGGTCTGGACTCAATCTAAATCTCAACAGGATTGTCTATGAAAAAATCTATATTTCGTGGTGATTGAAGAAATTTCAAAACTTTAAAATAGTCCCTAGACTTTCTTATAGTGAGAGAATCTTACTAGAATTACTCTTATAGTTTACTGGATTGAGCACTATGTGATATCCATTAAAATAGCCGTTATAACATTAAGTTGAGTAAATCTTTGATGACGGACGTCATCATTGACCAAATACAAGCAACATGTCTCAATCGTAGAGACCACTGACCGTATGGATGTTTGGCCCATCCCTATGTGGATTCATAACCAAAATCATCTTGAATAGTGATTTTTAACCATTGGATTGGAGTTGTTTTCATGGGTTTATTTTTTAGCACGTAGCTTATATTGTTGGTGACCGATGTCCATCATTCAAAGATTTATTCATGTAATGTCTTTTCTTTTTTGGGTTTGGACCTTATTTTAGTAGATAATTTAACAATATTGGAGGGTTATACCCTTGTAACAGCCATTTAACGGATGTTACAATGCTTTTTTTAAACTTGTGGTCCCCCTACGTCTACAGTGTCAATTGATCCTCGGAGACACACTAGACGTATGGTTGTCATAAACACACCAGACGTATGTTTGTCAAATTGATCTACATTGGCTGCAATCTCTCTTTCTCTAATAAATGGTTTTATTGCGCACAGATGGATAATAACAAATAACGCACTACGTAGGCCCAGTCATCGGCTTACTTTTATGAATGTCCCAAGGGAGTAGGTGGCTCCTTAAATTTACTTGGGGCTTTAAAGGGTCACAAGTGTCCACAATTAAGGCCTTTAGGTTTTTTACCCTTTCAACCATTTTTTTCAAGTTAGCTGTCAAATGCGATTCTTTGGCGATCTTAGCTGATTGTCCGACGATTCTGAGGTCAACGATGACATTATTGGCCTTCAGGTGTAAGGATAAGGTGAAGGAGGAGATGAGCAAGATAAGTGGGTGCTCTCATAACAGGTATTAGTAAGGGGCCAATAAAGGCTCCATGTATTTAAAGGAAAAATAAGTGGGTGCCCTTGAAAAATATTGGGGTGTCAATATAACTTACCTAACAAAAATTATGTCCATAAAAGGTTATTATAAGGTCATATTCTTGTGACAAAAACCTTACTCCCAAGCATCAGAGAGCGAAGTTGCTCCAATGAAAAAATAACGGAAGTTCTTTCATAAAATAAAAGTAGTTATTTTCGTTATAACAGCTGTTTTTTCATAAAATAAAATTTAATTACAATGCAAAATTAGATTTTAGTACTTTTTATGTGCATTTTAAGGTGTGCATATAGCTATTTAATTCAACCATTTTTTAGTACGAAAACCAACGGTTAAAAATCTTCAATCATGCTAAATTTTGGTATGAAAGTATACGAATGGGTGGACTAAATATCCATGCGGTCAGTGAGCCCAGATGTCAGTGGTGAATAACAAAAATGCGCTTCCGCTGGGAGAAAGTAATACCCCTACTAGGAGAAAATCTGTATTATGTCCCAGGCTTTCAGAGTTTTAAGTCTTTCCCTCAAAAAATTCCCCGTGGTGTACTCTTCGGGATTTCTAACCTTATGGATGTTTGGCCTAACACTTGGTGGACCGGCTCATCAAAAATCAGCCTGATTGGTGATGAGGAAGATAAAGCACGACCAATATAATTCATCTCCGATGCTTGTGATTCATGGTGTCCGAAGCGCCATTGGCTTATGTTTATCCTGTCACTAGCAATTCATAATTTTGCATTGTAATTAAATTTTCTTGGTTCTAAATTTTAGAGCTTCTCGCAGGACTCTCGTGATGATCGATAGGTATCCGTTGGACAGGCCTACTCATTGGAAAATGATTGAAAAGGACTCTAGAGTAAATTTTCTCAAGATTCCATTAAGCTCTTCCATTCGAATTAATTGATGTGTGTATCAGTGGTTTTTTAACCACTGAGGTCCACCGCGCAGCTTCTTTTGACAATTGAGGATCGACAGCAGCTTCTTTTAATAAATTTCTCATTGTAGTGGGCCCGCCCTAAAGCTTAGTGTCATTGATCCGTCTATATCACACCAATGACATCCAGCTGGCTTCTCTCATGGGAAAAATTTAGACGTATTGACTCCCAATTAATGCAATCATGCAAAGGACGCTGTGGCCCTACATAGTTCATCTTTCTTGGGCCCACTGACCATACGGGTGTTTAGACGATCCATTGTTGGTTAAACACACTAAATAATTGATTGCTGATTTGTAGCCATTAAATTTAGTACCCAAAAAAAAACATGCTTGAATCCAACGGCTAGTATCAAATACTATAATGTATTGGGCTAAAGATAACCGATCAGGGGGTGGGCCAAACATCTATGCGGTTACTTGGGCCCAAAAACATGAGCTATGCTCCACTGTGGGACTCGGCAAACATACATACGGTAAGCATCCATTAAGACTACCACGTGGCCCGTATTGAGGGTTGTGACTCGTTCCGTCACAAGTTTTAGTCAATTTTCTCAAAGATTCCATTAAGCTATTCCTTTCGAACTGATTGATGTGTATTACGGGATTAGGCCCACCACGCAGCTTCTTTTGACCATTGAAGCCCGACGGCATCTTTGAATCAATCCCTTATTTTGGTGGGCCCGCCTTAAAGCTTAGTGTCATTAGTCAGTTTCTGTCGGCCAATAACATCCAGCTGATTTTTTTATGGGAAAATTTTAGGTGTAGTGGACCCCAATGCAGTCAATGCAAAGGACTCATGTAGTTATGTGGCCCTATATAGTGCATCTTTTTTTGGGCTCACTGACCATATGGGTATTTAGCCGATCGATTGTTGGCTAAAGACACCAAATGGTACCCAAAAAAAACATGCTTGAATCCAACGGCTATTATCATTAGTATAAAGTTACTAAATTTTAGGGTGGTGATGTAACAAGGTATACCTGAGATCTTTTTAATTGTGGAAGCGGCAGTTTTGGTAGTCACAACTGCCATCTGGGCCCACTGACCGCATGGATGTTTAACCCAAGGTTTAAAAAATGGTCGTAATAACGAAAATAACGGCCGTTATAACGGATTTGGACCTACCCCGTTATGTTATGAACCGTTAAAACGCCCAGAAAATAACGGCTGTTATTTTCCGATATAACAAAAATAACAACCGTTATTTTCTAGAAAATTTTGTGAAAATAAACGGCCGTTATTTTCTTCTTTTTTTTCCGTTATATTCCGTTTTTTCCGTTATTTTTCATTTTTGAAATTTTGAAATTCAACGCCATTTTTTCCGTTTTTCTACCATTTTTTTTTCGTTATAAAGGAAAAAATGGTAACGCCCCCAGTCCGATATACCGTTATAACGGTTCCCTTTAAACCTTGGTTTGATCCACCCCTTAATAGACAGTCGTACCAAAAATCAGCTTGTTTGACGAATTTTAGCCATTGGTTTTAGTACAAAAATAATGGTTACATTCAACGGCTATAAGAATGCCTTAAAAAGTGCTAAAATCTAATGGTTACAGAATACCAATCAAGATGATTTTTGGTTTGTATATCCACCAAGGGGTGGGATAAACATCCATGCGGTTAGTGGGTCCAGATGACAGCGGTAAGTACCAGAAATGGTGCTTCTGCATTTGAAACAGTTTCAGGCATACCTTGTTACATCTTTTTCCTAAATTTTATAGCTAGAGAGAACCAATCAGGTTTATCTATCGTTGGACGGTCTATTATTGCAGCCGTGACAACTTGGATGCCTTAGCCATCTTGAATAAATCTTTGATGACAGACGTTCTGTCGTTAAAGTTCTTGACGGACCAAAGTACAAGCCACGTGGCATACTCTTGATGACCACTGACCGTATGGATGTTTGGCCAATCCCGAAGAAGAACTACATTCCAAAATTCAGCCTGATTAGTGATTTCTAACGGTACGAGCCACGTGTGACACTCTTAGTAGAAGCTGACCGTATGGATGTTTGGCCAGTCTCTCGGTCGACCTGCAAACCAAAAATCTGCTTTGTCAGTTATTTCCAAGCATTGGATTGAAGTTACTTTCATGGGTATTTAACAGTAGGAATTTGAGCATTATTGTGCATTATTTGGGTGCAAAGATCCAAAGGCTGGAAATCACTGATCTGGCTGATTTTTTGGTTTCCAAGTCCACTGATAGAAGAACTGGCCAAACATCCATATGGTCAGCGTCCACTAAGAGTGTGCCACGTGGCTTGTAGCCTCGTAATGTGCTCAAACAAACCCAAGAAGGCGACGAGGAAGAAGATCAAGCACGGACAATATAACTCATATCCGATGCTTGTGATTCATGGCTTCCGAAGCGTAGATGGCTTATTCATAATTTTGCATTGTAATTAAATTTTCTTGGTTCTAAATTTTAGAGCTTCTCGCGGATCTTTGGAGAGTACGTCCTTGTGACTGATTCATCGAATGTACAAAATCTCCACAGCATTAATGGATTTCTCTGTTTTTTTTTTTTAATTTATTGTTATTTTCTCTTTTGGACCGGATTTAATTTTTTCTTCTTCTGAGCTTAATAAAAAAAAATATCTTTATTGGGTGGGTAAAAATTCAAATATAACATGGAAATATTTGAATTTTCAAGAAATTTGGATATCAAATATTGAAAATTTGATAATAATAAATTGGTGTTTATTAACGGATTTCGGATAGCATTCAAATCCGATTTGCTTATCAGTCGAATTGCTTATTGAATTCGAATACAAATAGTGGTTTGAAATATACTTGGAATTCGAATTCAGAGATAGTTATTTTTTTTCGAATTCGGATATACCCCTATTTGTATCTATAAGTATCCATTAACAGGCCTACTCACTAGGGGTGTCAATTTTATCCGTTTAACCGAAACCGAATCGGAACCGAAACCGAAAATACCGATTTTGGTTCCATATTTTTGGGAACTGATTAAAAAGGTACCAGAATCGAACCGAAAATAATGGTTTCGGTTCTGAGTAGTTTAATATGGAACCAAAACCGATAAGAACTGGAACCGAACTAATAAGAACCGATACCAATATATAAATATAGTGTAAAAATTCTCATATTCTCATGATTTGGCCAATATACTCGGAACCTACAGAAATATATAATCGATTCAAGTTCCGGATCCATCACTTTGAGAACTGAACAGATAAGAACCGAAACCGATTGTTCGGGTTCTAGCCACCTTAGAAACCGAACCGGAACTGAATCGTTGACACCCCTACAACTCTCTGGGAAAGGACTAGAGTAAATTTTTTCAAAGATTCTATTTAGCTCTTCCTTTCGAATTGATTGATGTGTGCGTCACGCGTTTTTTGCTAACCACCGACCGGAGGCCCCCCAGGCAGCTTCTTTTGATAATTGAGGGTCGACAGCATCTTCTTTTGAATCAATCTCCGATTGCGGTGGGCCCGCCCTACAGCTTAGTGTCATTGAGCAGTCTATTTCACGCCGGTGACAGCCAGCTGGCTTTTCTCGTGGGAAAATTTTAGATGTAGTGGACTACCAATTAATGCAATCTATGCAAAGGACTCTTGTGGGCCTACATAGTTCATCTTTTTTCGGGCCCACTAACCATATTCGTGTTTAGCCGATCCATTGTTGGCTAAACAAACTAAATAATAGTATTGATTAATGACTTCTAGCCATTAGATTTAGTACACAAAAAATCATGTTTGAATCCAACGGCTAATATAAAAAGCAGGTTTAATTTTTGTGTGTATATCCAACAAGGGGTGGGCTTAACATCTATGCGGTTAGTGGGCCCAAAGAAATAAGTGACAACGTCGACAGACGGACTAAATATGAACATGGCATGTTTTATGCTCCACCACGTACGTCCTCACTGGAAAAGGACTAGAGTAAATTTTCTTGAGTAACACTTCATCAAAGTCGGTCACAACTCACAACGCGTTGGGACCGAAGTCGGTATGAGCCACGTGGGGATCTCTTAGTAGAAGCTGACCGTACGGATGTTTGGCCAGTCTCTCGGTCGACCTGCAAACCAAAAGATCTACCTTCCCAGTTATTTCCAAGCATTGGATTGAAGTTGTTTTCATGGGTTGATTTTAACCGTAGGAATTTGAGCATATTTGTGCGTTATTTGGGTGCAAAGATCCAAAGGTTGGAAATCACTAATCAGGCTGATTTTTGGTTTCCAGGTCCACCGAGTAACTGGCCAAACATCAATATGGTCAGCGTCTACCAAGAGTGTGCCAAGTGGCTCGTAATGTGGGTTGTGACCGGGCTTTGGTTACAACACGAAGTTCTACTCAATTAAGCCCTTTCTTTTTCCAACCGATTGATGTGTATCATGGGTTTTTTTAACCATTAGGCCCACAACGCATCTTCTTTTGACTATTAAGGCCCGATGGCATCTTCTTTCGAATAAATCCCTTATTTTGGTGGGCCAAAAAATGAACCTGGTCAGTGATTTCTAAGCGATGGATTGAAGTTATTTTCATGGGTTGATTTTAACCGTAGGAATTTGAGCATTATTTGGATACAAAGATCCAAAGGTTGTAAATCACTAATCAGGGGTATTTTTGGGTTGCAAAGTCCACCGAGGGACTGGCTAAACATCCATACAGTCAGCGTCCATTAAGAGTGTGCCACATGTCTAATATTGTGGGCTGTGATCGGCAACGCTCATACCCGGCTGTGAGCGAAGGTTTACTCAGAACTTTGACGATGGACATCAAGATTTATTCCTAAACTTAAAAACTATTAGGAGCATTAGTAGCAGACTTGCATCTCTCTTCTGCTTTCTATTCTCTCCATCGTCATTCATCACTTCCCTTCTTCTGTCAACACTAAGTATGGCCGATGCGCTTGTTTCTGTTGTGCTGGAGCAATTGGCCTCCATCGCTCGTCAACTGATCGAACAAGAGGTGAGACTGGTGGTCGGTGTAGAAAATGAGATTGAAAACCCAAGGACTACCTTCGAAGCCGTCCGAGCTGTGCTCAATGATGCAGAGAAGAAACAAGTAAAGCAGGAATCTTTGACCCTTTGGTTGGAGAGGCTCAAATACGTAGCCTTCGACATGGAGGACGTGTTGGACGAGTGGAGCACAGAACTTCTCAAATCACAAATCGAAGGAGTTGACAACACTCGCAAAGGAAAGAAGAAGGTAAGTTCTTACTTGTTCTCTCCTTGTTCTTGTTTCAATCAAGTTGTTTTGCGTCGTGACATCGGTCATACGATAAAAGAAATAAAGGAAAGACTAGATGTGATTGCAAATGAAAAGGGTAATTACCAGCTTATTGAAAGTAGGAGGGAGTTTGAGGAACCACAACGTGAAATCACTAGCTCTGTGATCAATGTATCAGAGATACATGGTCGGAATTCGGATAAAGATATTATAATAAGCAAGTTGCTGAGCGAGGGCAGTCAACAAGAAATGGGCACCCCTGTCATCTCCATAGTTGGCATGGGGGGCTTCGGCAAGACGACTCTCGCCCAACTAGTTAACGATGCTGAGAATGTGAAGAACCATTTTGAGAAGACACTATGGGTTTGTGTGTCTGAGCCTTTCGATAAGAAAAGGCTAGCCAAGGCAATCATCACTGCTGTTGGTGAGAATGTTCCCGATGTCATTGAATGGAATGATTTGCATCATCGATTAAGTAACTCCGTTAAAGGAAAACTATTTTTGCTCGTGCTCGATGATGTGTGGACTGAGGATCACACAAAATGGAATCCATTGAAGCTTTCACTCGACGATGGTGCCGAAGGAAGTAGAATTCTGGTCACCACGCGCAGTGAGAGAGTTGCAATGATGATGGGTTCATCCTGCATCCATAGATTGGAGATATTGTCCACGGAGGACTGTTGGTTATTGTTTAGTCGTATTGCTTTGGAGGGAAGGGGAGAAGAAGAGTGTAAAGAATTGGAAGAAATTGGCAAGAAAATCACAGAAAAGTGCAAAGGCGTGCCTCTCTTTGTAAAGACTTTAGCAAGTCTCATGCGCTTCAAAAGAACCAAACAAGATTGGGAAGATGTCTTGGTAAATGACATGTGGGGACTACATGAGGTTGTAGCTGGTGTTTCACCAGCTTTGTTCTTGAGTTATTATGCTTTGCCCTCTCATTTGCGCCGATGCTTTACATATTGTGCTATTTTTCCAAAAGATTATTATATATACAAAGATACGTTAATCAAGATGTGGCTCGCACAAGGTTTTGTTAGCAGCTCCACAAGAAGAATAGATTTGGAGAAAGTTGGTGCAGAGTATTTTGATAATTTAGTGATGCGCTCATTGTTCCAAAATTTAGTAAAAGATGGTGATGGCAACATAATCGGTTGCAAGATGCATGATCTCGTGCATGATTTTGCCCAATATCTCACGAAGAATGAATGCTCCATAATTGAATTGAACAAAATAGAATTCGATAGTAGCAAAGTCCGGCATTTGACGTTAACATCTAATGCGGATATAAATTCCATTCTCCCCTCCATGTGCAAGGCAAAGAAGTTACGCACGTTCCGATGTAGTGGGTTATCATCAATCGGTACAGCCCTTCCTGATTCACTAAATCAATTGGCATGTCTTAGAACATTGGATTTGAGCAACAATAAGCTTCGGAAATTACCAAGTGAAGTGGAGAAATTGATACATTTAAGATACCTTGATTTGTCTAGTAATTATAGATTGAAGGAATTGCCTGAAACAGTGAGTAATTTATATAATTTGCAGACCTTGAAACTTAACTACTGTTATGATATTCAAAAACTACCCGAGGGAATGGGGAAAATGGTTAACTTGAGACATCTTGAAATTGCAGCGACTGATAAACTAAGGTCCATACCCCAAGGACTTGGAGGATTAAGCTCGCTTCGAACATTATCAAAGTTCATTGTGAGTGAAAGATGTAAGATGGGAGAACTAAAAGACCTCAACCTTCTCCAAGGGAAGCTCGAAATAAGTGGATTGGGGAGAGTGAGAAATGTGAATGAGGGTGAGGTGGCAGAATTGAAGAAGAAAGAGTACCTTAGTGGTCTGTGGTTGAAGTTTGATGAGTTGGAAGATGTAGAAGAGGGCAATGTAGAGAGGATGGAAGGTGTGCTTGAAAGCCTCCAACCACATCCGAACTTGAAGGAATTGTTTATATCATCCTACCATGGTTTCAAGTTACCAAGTTGGGTGATGAGTAATTCAATGTTGCCCAATCTACATTCTTTGCATTTAGACAATTGGTCGAATTGTAAGGTGAGACGCATTGGGCCTGAGTTTTTTGGAATTTGTGGTAGTGGTGAGAGATCATTCCCAAAGTTGCAAATATTTCGTATTTTTAAAATGGATAACTTGGAGGAGTTGGATTTGAGAATAGAAGGCAAAGATATTATGCCTTGTCTCTGTGCATTGTCTCTTTCTTATTGTTCAAAGTTGAAGGTATTGCCAGCAGTTGGAAATTTAGCACTCCTTGAAAGCCTTCGTATCATTGGAATGGAGTCTGTGAAACGTGTGGATCTTGAGTTTTTGGGAATTTCCGATGATGATGGTACTAAAAGAGCTAGTGGAGAATCAATATTTCCCAAGTTGAAGAAGCTCACCTTTAGCGATATGAAAAAGTGGGAGGAGTGGGAGATTATGAGAAGAAGGGAAGATGATGAAGAACGACATGCTGCTGAGGGAGAGGGAGAGGGAGGGGAAGATATTATTAGTATCTTGCCGTGTCTCCAAGAATTAGGAATTTCCATATGCCCCAAGTTAAAGGCGCTGCCGGACCACATCTTCTTCCTTGATACACTAAGGGAACTTACCATACATGATTGTCCAAAATTGACTTGGACGGTGTCATGTTTTCCTCGGCACCTCGAGGAATTGACTTTACGAGGGGATGCGGGTGAACTCTCAAGGTCATTACCCATCACCAATAATAACAACATCAAGTCTTTGACTGTTGATGAGTCACCGCTTTCATCACTCCCCAAAGGCTTGGAACACCTCAAAGCGCTTCAACATTTGCGTATCACAATGAACTCCCAACCTCCCAAACCATCAAAAGCTTTGGATCCACCCATCAACAACACCACCCCACCCCCAACAATTGCTTCATCAACAGCATCATTGACCCTCCTCTTTAAATTAGGAACAAAGAGGTACTAAAAGTATGCGTTTGCCAACATTTACAAAATGCAAAAAATTTATCAGCAAACAAGCAAAGTTAAACATCAAAATATTTCTCAAAAGATCATGGGTACCAAAAAAACGTCAAAAATATGGGGGTCAAAAAATGGGTGTCCCCCGAGCCCAACTCATATAACAATTGGAATTAAATAATGATAATAGTCCTATTCAAGGTTTAAAAGGGGCCATTATAAAGTTATAACGGATTGGGGGTGTTATTGTTTTTTCCGTTATAACAAATTGTAACGCATGGGCAAAAGCGAAAAAAGGGAAAGAACGGAAAAAAAAAAAAAAAAAAACTGAAATTGTAACAGAAAACAATCAAAAAATAACTGAAGTTCTTTGATAATATAAAAGTAGTTATTTTCGTTATAACGGCTGTTTTTTCATAAAATAAAATTTAATTACAATGCAAAATTAGATTTTAGTACTTTTTATGTGCATTTTAAGGTGTACATATAGCTATTTAATTCAACCATTTTTTAGTACGAAAACCAACGGTTAAAAATCTTCAATCATGCTAAATTTTGGTATGAAAGTATACGAATGGGTGGACTAAATATCCATGCGGTCAGTGAGCCCAGATGTCAGTGGTGAATAACAAAAATGCGCTTCCGCTGGGAGAAAATAATACCCTTACTAGGAGAAAATCTGTATTATGTCCCAGGCTTTCAGAGTTTTAAGTCTTTCCCTCAAAAAATTCCCCGTGGTGTACTCTTCGGGATTTCTAACCTTATGGATGTTTGGCCTAACACTTGGTGGACCGGCTCATCAAAAATCAGCCTGATTGGTGATGAGGAAGATAAAGCGCGACCAATATAATTGATCTCCGATGCTTGTGATTCATGGTGTCCGAAGCGCCATTGGCTTATGTTTATCCCGTCACTAGCAATTCATAATTTTGCATTGTAATTAAATTTTCTTGGTTCTAAATTCTAGAGCTTCTCGCAGAGCTCTGAATAGTCCTCGTGATGATCAAAAAGGATCAGAAAGGACTCTAGAGTAAATTTTCTTAAAGATTCCATTAAGCTCTTCCATTCGAATTGATTGATGTGTGTATCACGGGTTTTTTAACCGCTGAGGTCCACCGCATAGCATCTTTTGACAATTGAGGATCGACAGCATCTTCTTTTAATAAATTTCTCATTGTAGTGGGCCCGCCCTAAAGCTTAGTGTCATTGATCCGTCTATATCACACCAATGACATCCAGCTGGGCTTTTCTCATGGGAAAAATTTAGATGTAGTGACTCCCAATTAATGCAATCATGCAAAGGACGCTGTGGCCCTACATAGTTCATCTTTCTTGGGCCCACTGACCATATGGGTGTTTAGACGATCCATTGTTGGCTAAAGACACTAAATAATTGATTGCTGATTTGTAGCCATTAAATTTAGTACCCAAAAAAAAAACATGCTTGAATCCAACGGCTAGTATCAAATACTATAATGTATTGGGCTAAAGATAACCGATCAGTTTTATTTTTGGTATTAATATACGACAAGGGGTGGGCCAAACATCTATGCGGTTACTTGGCCCAAAAACATGAGCTATGCTCCACTGTGGGACTGGGCAAACATACATACGGTAAGCATCCATTAAGACTGTGCCACGTGGCCCGTATTGTGGGTTGTGACTCGTTACGTCACAAGTTTTAGTCAATTTTCTGAAAGATTCCATTAAGCTATTCGTTTCGAACTGATTGATGTGTATCATGGGATTATGTCCACTACGCAGCTTCTTTTGACCATTGAAGCCCGACGCCCGACGGTATCTTCCTTTGAATCAATCCCTTATTTTGGTGGGCCCGCATTAAAGCTTAGTGTCATTAGTCAGTTTGTGTCGGCCAATAACATCCAGCTGGTTTTTTTATAGGAAAATTTTAGGTGTAGTGGACCCCAATGCAGTCAATGCAAAGGACTCACTCTGAGTAAAACTTGTGTCACAAGATGTTGTGACGGAAGCCGGCCACAGCACTCAATATGTGCCACGTGGCATACGATCAGAGGGCGCTGACCGTATGGATGTTTGGCCAGTCCCTCGGTGGACCTACAAACCAAAACTGAGCCTGATTAGTGATTTCCAACCTTTGGATTTTTGCACCCAAAATAACGTTCAATAATGCTCAAATTCTTACTGTTAAAATCAACCCATGAAAATAACTTCAATCGAATCGGTTAGAAATCACTAATCCGGCTGATTTTTTGTGTACCAGTCCAACGAGGGACTGGGGAAACATCCATACGGTCAGCGGCCTCTGATCGTATGCCACGTGGCTCGCATTTTGTGCTGTGACTGGCTTCCATCACAACATCTTGTGACACAAGTTTTACTCACTCCTGTGGCGCTATATAGTTCATCTTTTTGTGGGCCCACTGACCATATGGGTAAACACACTAAATAATACCCAAAAGAACATACTCGAATCCAACGGCTATTATCAATAGTATAAAGTTACTAAATTTTAGGGTGGTGATGTAACAAGGTATACCTGAGATCTTTTTAATTGTGGAAGTGGCATTTTTGGTAGTCACCGCTGCCATATGGGCCCACTGACCCATGAAAGTTTAGCCCACCCCTTAATAGATAGTCGTACCAGAAATCAGCTTGTTTGATGAATTTTTGCCGTTGGTTTTACTACACAAATAATGGTTGCATTCAACGGCTATAAAATACCAATCAGGGTAATTTTTGGTTTGTATATCCACCAAGGGTTGGGATAAACATCCATCGTTGGTCGGTCTATCAGGTTTATCTATCGTTGGTCGGTCTGTGATTGCAGGCTTGCAGCCGTGACATCCAGCTGGCTTTCTTTTATGTCAATCACAACTTGGATGCCTTAGCCATCTTGAATAAATCTTTGATGACAGACGTTCTGTCCTTAAAGTTCTTGACGGACCAAAGAACGAGCCACGTGGCATACTCTTGATGACCACTGACCGTATGGATGTTTGGCCAATCCCTAAGAAGAACTACACAAGGTTTAAAGGGGACCGTTAGAACGGAATAACAGACTGGGGGCGTTACTGTTTTTTCTGTTATAACGAAAAAAAATGCTCAGGGGTAAAAACGGGAAAAAATGGGAAAATAACGGAAAAAACGGCGTTGAAATTCAAATTTTGAAAAATTTCAAAAATGGAAAAAAACGGAAAAAAACAAAAATATGGCCGCTTTTTTTCACAAAATTTTCCAGAAAATAACGGTCGTTATTTTCCGTTATAATGGCCGTTATTTTCTGGGCGTTTTAACGGACCATAATGTAACGGGGTAGGTCCGAATCCGTTATAGCGGCCGTTTTTTAAACCTTGGGACTACATACCAAAAATCGGCCTGATTAGTGATTTCTAACGGTTTGGATTGGAAATTAACTTTTTCATGGATTGAGTTTAAACCGTGGGATTGGAGAATTATTTGGGGGTACTTAAGGTTAAAATAACTAATCAGGCTGATTTTTTGGTATGTAGGTCCCCTTGTGGAATGGCCAAATATCCATATGTTTAGTGGTCTCTAAGAGTATACCGCGTGGCTCATTCTGTGGTCCATAAGGAACTTTGATGATGGACATCAACTTAAAAACTATTCATTAGGAGCGTTAGAGTTGCAGACTTGCAATTCTCCCTTCTGCTTTCTGTTCTCTCCATCGTCATTCATCACTTCCCTTCTTCTGTCAACACTAAGTATGGCTGATGCACTTGTTTCCGTTGTGTTGGAACAATTGGCCTCCATCATCCGTCAACAGGTCGAACGAGAGCTGACACTGGTGGTAGGTGTTGAAAATGAGATTCAAAACCTATCGGATACGTTCGAAGCCGTCCAAGCTGGGCTTGATGATGCCGAGAAGAAGCAAATAACGAACAAATCAGTGATGGTTTGGTTAGAAAAGCTCAAATACGTAGCCTTCGACATGGAGGACGTGTTGGACGAGTGGAGCACAGAACTTCTCAAATTACAAATCGAAGGAGTTGACAACACTCGCAAATTAAAGGAAAGAAGAAGGTAAGTTCTTACTTGTTCTCTCCTTGTTCTTGTTTCAATCAAGTTGTTTTGCGTCGTGACATCGGTCATACGATAAAAGAAATAAAGGAAAGACTAGATGTGATTGCAAATGAAAAGGGTAATTACCAGCTTATTGAAAGTAGGAGGGAGTTTGAGGAACCACAACGTGAAATGACTAGCTCTGTGATCAATGTATCAGAGATACATGGTCGGAATTCGGATAAAGATATTATAATAAGCAAGTTGCTGAGCGAGGGCAGTCAACAAGAAATGGGCACCCCTGTCATCTCCATAGTTGGCATGGGGGGCTTCGGCAAGACGACTCTCGCCCAACTAGTTTACGATGCTGAGAATGTGAAGAACCATTTTGAGAAGACACTATGGGTTTGTGTGTCTGAGCCTTTCGATAAGAAAAGGCTAGCCAAGGCAATCATCACTGCTGCTGGTGAGAATGTTCCCGATGTCATTGAATGGAATGATTTGCATCATCGATTATGTAACTCCGTTAAAGGAAAACTATTTTTGCTCGTGCTAGATGATGTGTGGACTGAGGATCACACAAAATGGAATCCATTGAAGCTTTCACTCGACGGTGGTGCCCAGGGAAGTAGAATTCTGGTCACCACGCGCAGTGAGAGAGTTGCAATGATGATGGGTTCATCCTGCATCCATAGATTGGAGATATTGTCCACGGAGGACTGTTGGTTATTGTTTAGTCGTATTGCTTTGGAGGGAAGGGGAGAAGAAGAGTGTAAAGAATTGGAAGAAATTGGCAAGAAAATCACAGAAAAGTGCAAAGGCGTGCCTCTCTTTGTAAAGACTTTAGCAAGTCTCGTGCGCTTCAAAAGAACCAAACAAGATTGGGAAGATGTCTTGGTAAATGACATGTGGGGACTACATGAGGTTGTAGCTGGTGTTTCACCAGCTTTGTTCTTGAGTTATTATGCTTTGCCCTCTCATTTGCGCCGATGCTTTACATATTGTGCTGTTTTTCCAAAAGATTTTAAGATAAAGAAAGATGAGTTGGACGAGTGGAGGACGTGTTGGACGTGTTGGAGCACAGAACTTCTCAAATCACAAATCGAAGGACTTGACAACACTCGCAAAGGAAAGAAGAAGGTAAGTTCTTACTTGTTCTCTCCTTGTTCTTGTTTCAATCAAGTTGCTTTGCGTCATGACATCGGCCATAGGATAAAAGAAATAAAGAAAAGAGTAGATGTGATTGCAAATGAGAAGGGTAAGTACCATCTTATTGAAACTAGGAGAGAGTTTGAGGAACCACAACGTCAAATGACTAGCTCTGTGATCAATGTATCAGACATACAAGGTCGGAATTCGGATAAAGAGATTATAATGAGCAAGTTGCTGAGCGAGGGCAGTCAACAAGAAAGGGGCATCCCTGTCATCTCCATAGTTGGCATGGGGGGCCTCGGCAAGACGACTCTCGCCCAACTAGTTTACGATGATGAGAATCTGAAGAACCATTTCGAGAAGACAATGTGGGTTTGTGTGTCTGAGCCTTTTGATCTTAAATTAGTTGCCAAATTAATAATTGAAGCAGCTGGCAACAATGTCTCTAATGTCATTGGGTGGGAAGCTTTGCATCAACACTTGTGCAACTCTGTCAAAGGAAAGCGATTTTTGCTTGTGCTAGATGATGTGTGGACTGAGGATCACACAGAATGGAATCCATTGAAGCTTTCACTCGATGGTGGTGCCCAAGGAAGTAGAATTCTGGTCACCACACGCAATGTGAGAGTTGCAATGATGATGTGTTCGACCTACACATATGAATTGGGACTATTGTCCGAGGAGGACTGTTGTTTATTGTTTAGTCGTATTGCTTTGGAGGGAAGGGGAGAAGAAGCAGAGTGTAAGGAATTAGAAGAAATTGGTAAGAAAATTACAGAAAAGTGCAAAGGCGTGCCTCTCTTTGTAAAGACTTTAGCAAGTCTCATGCGCTTCAAAAGAACCAAACAAGATTGGGAAGATGTCTTGGTAAATGACATGTGGGGACTACATGAGGTTGTAGCTGGTGTTTCACCAGCTTTGTTCTTGAGTTATTATGCTTTGCCCTCTCATTTGCGCCGATGCTTTACATATTGTGCTATTTTTCCAAAAGATTCTTATATATGGAAAGATGAGTTAATCAAGATGTGGCTCGCACAAGGTTTTGTTAGCAGCTCCACAAGAAGAATAGATTTGGAGAAAGTTGGTGCAGAGTATTTTGATAATTTAGTGATGCGCTCATTGTTCCAAAATTTAGTAAAAGATGGTGATGGCAACATAATCGGTTGCAAGATGCATGATCTCGTGCATGATTTTGCCCAATATCTCAGGAAGAACGAATGCTCTATAATTGAATTGAACAAAATAGAATTCGATGGTGGCAAAGTCCGGCATTTGACGTTAACATTGAATGTGGATATAAATTCCATTCTGCCCTCCATGTGCAAGGCAAAGAAGTTACGCACGTTCCGATGTAGTGGGTTATCATCAATTGGTACAGCCCTTCCTGATTCACTAAATCAATTGGCATGTCTTAGAACATTGGATTTGAGCTACAATGAGCTTCGGAAATTACCAAGTGAAGTGGAGAAATTGATACATTTAAGATACCTTGATTTGTCTGGTAATGATAGATTGAAGGAATTGCCTGAAACAGTGAGTAATTTATATAATTTGCAGACGTTGAAACTTAACGAGTGTAGTGAAATTCAAAAACTACCGAAGGGAATGGGGAAAATGGTTAACTTGAGACATCTTGAAATTGTATGGACTCCAAAATTAAGGTCCATACCCCAAGGAATTGGAGGATTAAGCTCGCTTCGAACATTATCAAAGTTCATTGTGAGTAAAAGATGTAAGATGGGAGAACTAAAAGACCTCAACCTTCTCCAAGGGAAGCTCGAAATAAGTGGATTGGGGAGAGTGAGAAATGTGAATGAGGGTGAGGTGGCAGAATTGAAGAAGAAAGAGTACCTTAGTGGTCTGTATTTGATGTTTGATGAGTTGGAAGATGTAGAAGAGGGCAATGTAGAGAGGATGGAAGGTGTGCTTGAAAGCCTCCAACCACATCCGAACTTGAAGGAATTGGAAATATCTTACTACCATGGTTTCAAGTTACCAAGTTGGATGATGAGTAATTCACTGTTGCCCAATCTACATTCTTTGTCACTACATGTTTGGTGGAATTGTAATGTGACATGCATTGGGCCTGAGTTTTTTGGAATTTGTGGTAGTGGTGAGAGATCATTCCCAAAGTTGCAAATATTTCGTATTTTTAAAATGGATAACTTGGAGGAGTTGGATTTGAGAATAGAAGGCAAAGATATTATGCCTTGTCTTCGGGAATTGCGTCTTTATTATTGTTCAAAGTTGAAGGTATTGCCAGCTGTTGGAAATTTGGCACTCCTTGAAAGCCTTGAGATACATGGAATGGAGTCCGTGAAACGTGTGGGTCTTGAGTTTTTGGGAATTTCCGATGATGATGGTACTAAAAGAGGTAGTGGAAAATCAATATTTCCCAAGTTGAAGGAGCTCAACATTTGGGACATGAAAGAGTGGGAGGAGTGGGAGATTATGAGAAGAAGGGAAGATGATGAAGAGGGAGAGGGAGAGGGAGATGGAGGAGAAGATTTTATTAGTATTTTGCCGTGTCTCCAACAATTAATAATTTCCAAATGCCCCAAGTTAAAGGTGCTGCCGGACCACATCTTCTTCCTTGATACACTAAGGGAACTTCACATAGGTTACTGTCCAGAATTGACTTGGACGGTGTCATGCTTTCCTCCGCACCTCGAGGCATTGAGGTTAGAATGGGATGCAGGTGAACTCTCAAGGTCATTACCCATCACCAATAATAACAACATCAAGTCTTTGACTGTTTATAAGTCACCGCTTTCATCACTCCCCAAAGGCTTGGAACACCTCAAAGCGCTTCAAAGTTTGAGTATCGAATATTGCGACTCCGTTGAATTTATGCCAGAGGGACTGCAACATCTCACCATGCTTCGACACTTGTACATCATCTCCTGTCCTATTATAAAATCACGTTGCGAAAAGGAGGTAGGAGAGGACTGGAACATCATATCCCACATCCCCAACATCCACATTTCTGATTACTGATGAAGTATGCATAACGCAGACAGAGAGGTAACATAGAATAGTTAATTGTTCAATTTAATTTATTTATTTAATTTTTTTAATGGATATATAAATTCTTACTCCGTCTTTTTTTCTTGTCAATGAGACACACGGCATGCAATCCGTACCAAAGTACAACACGAGCATATTTAGTCTGTGGAGTGCTTAAAAACGCACCACCTGCCTCATTCTTTTTTGGACCCACTGACTTGTGTTTGGTCCACCACTTGAGGGATCCTGATTGGGGATCTCTATCCAGGGTGTGATGATCATGGACGGTTCCAGTACAGTTTCTAAGTTCATCCACTACTCCATCCATTGAAGATCCAGTACAGTTTCCCATATCGGGTGGAAAGGAGAAATTATCTGTGCAATTAAAATACTTCATGCTATAATGCAAGTTTATATTTTATTTTGAGTGTTCATTCGCAAATTCTATACTTGATAGCTTAATTATGAAATTTCTAGATCAAGAAACTGAGTTATGTACTGTATTACTGTCATCTGACTACTAAAAATCACAAATCAAGTAGATTTTAGGCATGTATGTCTACCAAGAGGAGGGCAAAACATCTATGGGACAGTGGCCGCGAAAGAGTGTTCTATGCGGTACTCGGGGAGGGAGGGGATTTCAAACTTTGAAGTCCTCGTGAACACCAATGCTTTTTTCCAAGTACATGTTGTATGCGATTTGGGTGTCTCGAATTCTTTTATTGTTGCAAATTTATTCTCCATGTATTTGTATGCGCTAATGCTCCATGACTTGCATTTTTGTTGTAATCTGTTATTTTAGATCATCCTTCTACCATTCTGACATCTTCTATTGGTTATGAGTAATAATAAATATGATTCATGACTAAAATATTTTTCTTTCATACATAGATGCTGTTTGTACAATCCAATTTTGATCATGCTCTTTACAGTGTCTAAGTTCCTATATTATTTCTCCACACATTTTTAATTTCATGGTTATATTTTCTTATGGTTCTATTAGAAAATTTATATTTTGAAGTTGATTCTCTGTTGTTCTATGGATCGAATATCTTAAATTTTAAATTCAAATTTGTGCAAGGGATGATTCTCTTCATTCTTGTAGTTTGGCAGTGAATACATCATTGAAAAATGCTATGATCATAGGCCGATTACCGTTGAGTTGGTTATCTTTGGAAAAATTTACAACACGCACATGTTCTCTAGTTGCACCAAGTATTTTTGAGTTGCTAGGCACATTATTGAAGGGAATTTTGGTGGTGGGTTGTGCATTTTTAGAGTGTTCTAGTGATGGGGTGTCGTTGCAGGAGAAGGTTGGTGATATATCGGATATCCCTAGAACCACCTCTATTTTAGATAGAGAAAGCACTTACACCATTTCGCTCAATGTGAAGGAGAGGTGGGCCACCGTGGAAGGTTATAGGTTATAGTAGGCAATTGTCCGTTCGTTAGATCAGGTATTGTCAAGCAGGATGCCTCTAATGTAGATTAGTCTAGATCTCAGGAAGAGGAAGCAAATATTGTTGGTAGTGAGATGCAGCCGATGAGAACGTCAGGGGAATTATATGGAGGAGGTTGATATGTCATCCACGCATTTGTCATTTAAATCTAGCATGAATAGGAGAACACGTATAGACCGATCTTAATATAAGGGTGTTGTTTTGGAGATGGCTAGAGATGCTATAGCGGGCGGTGCAAGGAAATATATATGTTAGTAGGGGAAAACAAAAGGAGCATTGTCATGCCATTACTTCTTGAAGGAGCTCTGCAAGCTTCTCATGCTCCTCTTTCTTTTTAATCCACCTCTTCGCTACAAAGCGATAAACATTTCATTCTTTTGATTTTTATGAGTCGTATGATTATTTTTATGAATTAGTGTTTCTTTTGATCTTTTAAGATCTATATACCTAAATCTAGATATTCCTTCTATTTTAATGTTCATAAAACCCTATTTATAAGTTTTATAAAACCTTAATTGTCTATTTTTAATTTTTTAAGTTTTTAACCCGAATCAATTTAGGAGTCATCCCAAATAGCAACCCAAATATCCTCGGTCATTTCAACAGTTTTGCCCAAACTTGGCCAAATTTTTAGCAGCACGTGATAGAAGTGTCCTCAAAAGATTTTGACGAAACTCATGTTTTCAAGGGATCTAAAGTTTCAAAAAGGATTCAAGGGGCCATAAAATATGGTGATATTATTTCTTATTCTATTTTCTCATTTATTTGATTATTTTCATCTATTCTTTTTAAATTGATGCTGTCGAGCCTCAATTGTCAAAAGAAGCCGTACCTTCTCACCTCATTTGCTGCCCTTTGAGAATGAGAAGTAAAAGCACTTCTACTTGTAGTAGAAGTTATAAGTTGATTTTTTTACCTCCGAAAAAGTCAGAAATTCAAATGTCGGGAGGGATTCTAATATTTGAGAAGTTATTTCTTTTAGAAGTCAAATGCTAAAAATTTTAGCTTCAATTTTATGTTAATTTTAACTTTTTAAAAGTTAAAATATAAAACACATCCAAACTAACTTTTCGACTTATAAAAGTCCATAAGTTACTTATTTTTGTGTTGCCAAACGCCCCTTAGGAATTATTGAATGAAATAAGGAGATGAAGAGTCTAAGATTGGAAAGAGAGGAAGACGTTTTGAAATTAATTGGAGATGGTAAAAAATTTGAGAATTAATGAAGAAATTAAAGAGAGGGAGAGTGACAGGATTGGAAAGAGAGATGTTTTGTGCAGGGGTATTTTTGAGATAAATTAAAAAATTGGATAAAGCGCCACCTCAGTAGGGTCGAGCTTTAGTATAGATAATAGATAGATAGAAGATTGTAACAATTGTAACAATTTAAATGTTTTTTTTTTCTTCAAGCTATTTGAATTCTCAAGTTCTTGAAGTTCATCTCTAACCACCCTTCCCTGTCAAAGAACGAGAGAGGTTAGCCAACGAACCTATCCTCAGCTACTAAGCAGCTGGGTAAAGTAGCTATAGAAATCTAATTGTACCCATTTTTCTTTTCATTGGGTCTTTAACGAAGAACATCTTTGTTGATCACTTCTCTGCTTTACAGGATCGTCGAGAGTGTCGTGTTCAACGTGAAAGAATGTAACCAAGTTAACCCAATGAAGAGCATCATTGTTTTGACCTTCTAATCTAAAAATAGAATGTTAGGAGTCATGGCGGGTCGTCCACAGTAGCTGTTTGATTTGGGGTTTGGATTTTGGCTTAAACCATTGTTCCAAGATTGAAGACAAGGGTATTATCATCATTAAACAAATAATATAACAGTCAACTCGGGTCAACAATGGTCAAATAACAGTAGACCAAGTAATAGGGGGGTATGTCAGCTTTTTCAAATTGCGGGGTATGTCAAATTTCAAAAATAACATGGGGGGTATGTCAAAAATTCCCAAAAAGTAATTGCATCCTTCCACTGACATTAACCTGGGTTGCGGTGCTGATGTGGCGCAACTTGAGCAGGGCCGTTTTGTTTGCTCTGTGTGGCCCTGGCGCATAGAAGCCTCTCCCCACACATATCCTACCACGTCGAGAAAATTTTCGAAGCGGCAATCAAGTGGCCAACGATTGTGCGCCACATATACCTAGCGTTTAGGATTTTGTTTTAAAAAACTTTTTATAACATAACCCCATGGTTACAAAAAAAAAAAAAAAAACATAACCCCATGTATATGTGGCGCGATCATTGAAGGATGATAGCGGCTTCAAAAATCCCATCGCTGCAAAAAATTTCTTTACCATGTCTAGCACTTTTCTCCAATGAATGACAGCTCTGCAATTTTTAAAAAAATTCTCAACAGAAAAAATAGTTAATAAAATAAGATAATTTGAAGAAACTTGCCTCCTGCCATTTGAGGGAGATAAGAAGACTGAACTTTGCCACATGGAGAGAGGTGGTCAAACAGGTGGACCTACTTAGGTCCGACCACCTCAGTTGCCATTTATGAAAGGACAAATCTAGTATGCAACCAAACAAGTATTGTTGGATGTCCCTTGAAAAATGTGTTATTTCAACGTTTTTTAAAAAAATATTTTATAAATTAAAAACACTTTTTTCAAGGAGCATTCAATGGTGGATACAATGTTCGCATACTTTTAAGTATGTAAATAGTTGCATACTAGATTTGCCCCTTGTGAAAACCCTAATGTACTTTAGTAATACCCTCCCGAAATTTGAAAGTAATTAGTAATGCCCCCTTATATTTTTAAACTTTAGGATTACCCCCTTACCTAATTTAACAGTGGTTGACTTAATTTAAAACAGACTTGAATCACACCTTGTGAATTAACAGGCGCATGATGCGCATGATGCGTCATGTTTTAACGTTAGTCAAATGATAGTTAAACTAGGTCAAGGGGGGTAATTCTAAAGTTTGAAAGTATAAGGGGTATAACTAATTACTTCCAAATCTCAGGGGGTTTATTAAAATATCCTAATATTTATAATTGGGGAAAGATGTCTTATCTTTGCTTGCTCAAGTATAAGGGGGTATTACCATTTTTGTTGAGTAACACTGATCAGCTCTATCCACTTGACACGTATCTTGACAACCTTGTTTACAAAAATAGTTCAAATTTAAAAAAATTAAAACCAGGGGCTGTCAATTTAGGGGTACGTGTCAAGTGGAAAGATCGTTAGGGCTACTCGGCCAAAATATATACACTCATTTTATAACACTAGTCAAGGTCCATTTGATAGGAATTAGAATATTTGCAAGAATAGAATTCCTATCAATTTGAAATCCACTGTTTGGATCAAGGTTTAAAGGAGGCCGTTTTAACGGTGTAATGGACTGGGGGTGTTGCCGTTAAAACGGATTGGAACGGCCCAGGGCAAAAATGAAAAAAAAAACTGAAAAAATGGAATTTAACGGATTTTAATGAAAAAAATGACACTGAAATTCAATATTCAAAATGTGAAATTTGAATCTGAAAATTTCGAAAAAAAAAAAAAAAAACGGAATTTAACGGATTTAACAGCAGTTTTTTTTTTCACAAAATTTTACAGAATTTAACGGCTATTAAAACGATTTTAATGGCCGTTAAAACAACAAAAACAGCCATTGTTTTGGAAGTTTAAAAACGGTTTTTAACCTAACGGGAAAAACACTTAAAAAAATGCAAAACAGGAAAACAAAATTTTATAGGGAAAAACAACTAATATCATGCACATCTATACAAAATCTGTCGAAATTATAAATATTATCTGAAACGTATTAAGTTGATGGACTCATAAAAGTGAACTCATAAGTTCACTCATGTTCTCTGATGTGGATTTTGAGAATTCAACTGTGGTTGATAGTGCTGAGCTGGCTTTGACTTTTGCAAAAGCAAAATCACCGTTGGATTCTCAGAATTCATGCCCCAGAACATGAGTGAACTTATGAGTTCACTTTTCCAAGTACACAGATCCCGACCTTTAAGTAAATAAAAAAAAAGAGTGTTATTAACCAATCAATAGTTTTTTATTTTTTTTATGGAGAAAGATGTAATAAGGTATGCCTGAAACTGTTCATTTGCGGAAGCGGCATCTGGGCCTACTGACCGCTTGGATGTTTATCTCACCCCTTAGTGGATATACATACCAAAATTCACCTTGATTGGTAATCTATAACCATTAGATTTTAACACTTTTTAGCACCATTTAAGGCGTTCATATAGCCGTTGAATACAACCATCATTTGAGTACTAAAACCAACTGCTAAAAATCATTAAACAAGCTGATTTTTTGTATGAATGTCTATTAAAGGGTGGGCTAAACATCCATGCGGTCAGTGGGCCCAGATGGCAGTGGTGACTACCAAAAATGCCGCTTCCATAAATAAACAGTTTCAGGCATACCTTGTTACATCACGACCCATTTTTTATTTGTGTGTGTGTAAGCCAGTCAAATTACCAAACCAAAAAACCTTTGCACACATAGGACAAGCTAATGGTTAGGATCATGGTTTTAAAAACTGCCGTCTAAACGGTAACGCCCCAAGCCTGTTTCCGTTAAAACCATTTAAACACGTTTTATCGTTTTTGAATAAAACATCCGTTTTTTTTGTTTGTTAGGCCATTAAAATCGTCTAAACGGCCATTTAATTCTAAAAAATTTTGTGAAAAAAACGGCCGTTAAATCCGTTAAAATCTGTTTAATTTCCGTTAAATTCTCTTTTTTTATAATTTTCAAATTTCAAAATTTGAATTTCAGCGCCATTTTTTCTGTTAATTAAAATCCGTTTAATTCCGTTAAATTTCTTCTTCTTTTTCCTATTTTTTCCATTTTTGCCCCTTCCCGTTTCAATCCGTTTTAACGGCCGGTTAAACGGTAATGCCCCAGTCCGTTTAACCGTTAAAACGGCCTCCTTTAAACCTTAGTTAGGTACACGACCCAATGTATGTGGCGCATGATCATTGGGCGCATGACGCTGCTTCAAAAATCCTGCCGCGGCTTCAAAAAAATTCTCAGTAAAGGGTTACCTCAGATGTCATCGTTACGAGCATGGTTTTAAAAACGGGCGTTTAAACTGTTTTAACGGCTGTTTAAACGGTAATGCCCCAAGCCCGTTTCCGTTAAAACCGTTTAAACACTTTTATCGATTTTGAAAAAAACGGCTGTTTTTTTGTTTAAACGGCCGTTAAAATCTTTTAAACAGCCGTTTAATTCTGAAAAATTTTGTGAAGAACGGCCGTTAAATCCGTTTAATTCCTTTAAAATCCGTTTAATTTCAGTTAAATTCAATTTTTTTTTATATTTTAAAATTTCAAAATTTGAATTTCAGCGCCATTTTTCCATTTTTTTTCGTTAAAATCATTAAAACCCGTTAAATTCTATTTTTTTCCTTTTTTTTTTTCATTTTTGCCCTTGACTGTTTCAATCCGTTTTAACGGCCGTTTAAATGGTAATGCCCCCAGTCCGTTTAACCGTTAAAACGGCCTCCTTTAAACCTTGGTTACAAGTAACTAAGGGATAGGCATAGGCATAGGCATGCAGAAAATAACAAAAAAGTTCTACATTAACTAATGGAGTTCTACATTAACTAATGGTACCCCTGTTTGGTGAAAACATCTGCTATCAAAGTTTGAAGTCTCTCCCTCTCAGAATGCCACATGGAGTACTTATCTGGACCATTTGCCTGATGGATGTGTGGTCCATCCATACACCAAAAATCAGCATGATTGGTGATCTTCTTTAGCAGTTTGATTTTAGCACAAAAAAAGGTCAAAGTTAATGGCCAGAAATTTCTCCATTAAAATGATCAAATGCAATGGCTAGAAATCACCTATTAAGCTAGTATTTGGCGTATAGGTCGACCAAGAGGTGAGCCAAATATGCATGGATCTATGGCACTTTTGGAGGGAGTGTTCAAAGTTTGATTTGCCCGGGAGACACAAAATAGGGCTTCCCCTTGTACTCGAGTAGCACCTACTTTTCTGACTGTCGCTTCCACGTGGCACTCTCTTAGCGGATGACGACGATATAGATGTTTGGCCCAACCCTAAATGGACATGCAAACTAAAATTAGCCTCATTAGTGATTTCTAACCATTGGATATTGGAGTCGTTTTCATGGATTGATTTTTAACTGTGATTTTTGAGTATTATTGAATATTACTTGAGGTACAAAGATCCAAAGGTTTGAAATCACTAATGAAGCTTATTTTTTGTTTGTAGCTCCACCTGAGGATTGGCCAAACATCTATACACCCATCATCCTCTAAAAGTATGCCACATGGCTCATATTGTGGCCGGACAGCAAAATTCTAATATTTGTATTTCAGTTATCTTTGAAAGATGCATCGTAGAATAAACATTTATATTATATGATCGGACCAACTTTAGAAATTCAAAAAACATTAAGTTTTGAGTTGACTTGGCCGAATTCCCAGGTCAACTTGGCAAAACTTGCAAATCCGAGTTTGTATGCCAAGTCGACTTGAAATACGATCTAGTCGAGTCAACTCAGCTGAGTCCCGAGTTGACTAGGTGAGTTTCAAAGGTGTATTTTAGTATAGGGAGAAGGCTCTGTATGGTGATTAGCAAAAAGTTTTACAGAAAAAAGGATTTGTATGTTAAAACGTATTGATGCAGAAAAAGTTATGACATTTGTATGCAAAAATCATTTCTAGAAAACTTATTCAAGGCAATCATACAAAGCCTAAGGAGCAAGAACATAGCTTAAAACTTAACCCTAACCATAGTTCAAGCTAACCCAAAACCATAAAGCTAACCATACCTTAACGATATGGTCGAAAGCACAAAAAGTAGCGAAGAATCAACACAATGACAATTAATTAGCAGCCGCTACAGGGATAGAAGCTGCATAAATTTTGAATGACCATTAAAATAAATAAGCTTTAGCATCCAATTTATGGGGATTAGGGTTCCCAAGCATGTGTTCAAATACTCAATATAGAGAGAAAAGTAAGGGAGAAAAACTAGTGAAGGGACCAAAGGGGTGCATGAAATCACTCCACCAACACGAAGGAATCACTCTTTTAGGAGGAATCACTTTTCCAAGCTAGGTATCTCACCCAGCAAATTTTAGAAATCGATCACTTCTAAAAATAAAATTCTTCATTGAAATAAAAAAAAAATATATCAGAATTTGATAAACAATTAGAAAGAATATTTATAAACTAACTATTCTTATTCTACTTCAAATAAAAGACTTCCTAAGACTCTTCTAGATTACCTAGAAGAATACTTATCTAACAATTGAAAACTAAATATAACAAAGGTTGGGCTCGGGGGACACCCATTTTGGCGTACCCACATAGAAGATGAATCAATGGCTGATTTTTGGTGGGGATGATCTCCTCACCATATAGATCACCCCAACAAAAAATCAGCCCATTCTGAAATTTCTAACCCCATCAATTTGGTTTTCAAGTTAGACGGTAAAAATCAATGATCCATAATTTTTCAGCTTCTAAACCAGTCTATGAATATCAGAATGATTTGAAATTTTGTGAGGATGATCTCCTCACCATAGAGATCATCCTCACCACAAATCAGACATCGATTCGTCTTCTATGTGGGTACGACGGGTAAAAAATATGGGGGTCAAAATATGGCAGAAGGTGATTGTTGGCATTTATGGGGGGGAGGGGTTGGTGTTCCAAGCCTACTAACGCGTATGGCTATAGAGTTTGGAGAGGTATTCTTAAGGCAAATGATCGGGTGATGGAAGGCTCTAGATAGCACTAGGGGATGGCTCCAGGATTAGGTTTGGGAGGATATGTGGGTTGGGGATTTGTGTTTAAGGGAATCTTTTTCTCGAGTTTTCTCTCTCTCACAACGTAAAGGTCTAACAATCGATCGTTTTTTGGATTGATTCTTCTTTGGAAGCACATTAGGACCTAGACTTCAGAAGGAATCCATTTGAATGGGAGAGAGAACAAATTGAAGTTTTGAAGGATTGTTTGAAATTTTATCTTGTCACTAATCGGGAAGAGGATCATATCGTCTGGATCCATTCAAAATCTGGCAAGTTCTCGGTTCATTCGTTTTATGAGTTTTTATCTACCCCATCCTCACCATCACACTCACACTTCCCTCATATGTACCTTTGGAAATCAAGAGCACCCTTAAAAATTTATTTATTTTTGCTTGGACCGCTACCCTTAATAAGATCCTTACTGTTGAAAATTTGATAATTAGAAAATGGATTTTAGTGGAGTACTGTGTGATGTGTAAAGCTAATGGGGAAAGCACTAACTATCTTCTTGTACATTGCGAGTTTGCCACGCAGGTATGGTCTTTCTTCCTAGATCTTATGGACTTGTGTTGGGTCTTACTAGATTCGATAGGGGGTGTATTGAATAGTTGGCCCCTAGTTGCTAAGTCTCTTAGAGGCAAATTACTTTGGAAGATGATACCAATGGCAGTCATGTGGGGGGTCTGGCTAGAAAGGAACAAAAGAACGTTTCAAGGCAAAGAGAGCTTGTTCCAAAAAGTTATGTTAAATATAAAGGTCTTATTGTTCAGTTGGGGTAGCACTTCTCGCGAGATGAGGGGCACTTTTTTTAGTGATTTTGTGTTTAGATTTGATCGGATTTTATATTAACTTTCTTCCTTTTCCCTCTTGTACTCCTTGAGATCTTCTTGATCTCCTTTTGTAATGAAATTTGACTTATCAAAAAAAAAAAAAATGGGTGTCAAAATATGGGGGTCAAAAATGGGTGTCCCCCGAGCCCGACTCATATAACAATTGGAATTAAATAATGATAATAGTATTCAAGGTTTAAAATGGGCCATTATAAAGATATAACGGATTGGGGGTGTTATTGTTTTTTCCGTTATAACAAATTGTAACGCACGGGCAAAAATGAAAAAAGGGAAAGAATGGAAAAAAAAAACAGAAATTATAACAGAAAACAATCGAAAAATAACGGAAGTTTTTTCATAAAATAAAAGAAATAAAAGTAGTTATTTTCGTTATAACAGCCGTTATTTTAAAAAAATGGCAGTTATTACAAAAATAACGGCCATTATTTTCTGAGCGTTAAAAACAGTTCATAAAGTAACAGATAGGTCCGAATCTGTTATAATGGCATTTATTTTCGTTATAACAGCTGTTTTTTAAATCATGGTCCTATAATCCTATTAACCAATTAAATCTTGTGGGATCCACATATGTGCTAGGCGTGGGCCTCCAATTGAACTTGTAGACGGGCCTATAGATGGGCCTGGGCTTGGTCTTGCTCCTGCATCACTAAATATGGATAAGACCAAGGTTTAAAGGAGGCCGTTTTAACGGTTAAACGGACTGGGGGCGTTACCGTTTAAACCGTTTAAACAGCCATTAAAACGGATTGAAACGGCCAGGGGCAAAAATGGAAAAAACAGAATTTAACGGAATTAAACGGATTTTAACGATTATAATGGAAAAAATGGCGCTGAAATTCAAATATTGAAATTTGAAAATTAAAAAAAAAAACAGAATTTAACGGAAATTAAACGGATTTAACGGTCGTTTTTTTCACAAAATTTTTCAGAATTAAACGGCTGTTTAAAAGATTTTAACGGCCGTTAAAACAAAAAAATGACCATTTTATTCAAAAACGATAAAACGTGTTTAAACGGACGTTAAAACCGTTACTGTACAGGAAGGACAGCCTTATTGACAATAAATCTGGCTTTGACCTTCTTAAATTAGAGTTCATTTTTGCTCAACATCACTGAGCATTGGCCTTGAAGCTCAGTGTCTCTGCATTTGACAAGTACCCCTAACAATCATGTTTTTAAAAATTCAAATTTCATAAGTTAATAACAGCGTTGTCAAGAGCAAGGTTTAAAAGCGGCCGTTACCATTTTTTCACTTATAAGTGCTGTTATAACGAATTGTAATGTAAATGGGCGAAAATGGAAAAAAAATTAATATATGAAAATTACAGAAAAAATGGAAATAGTGGCGCTAAAATTCAAAATTTGAATTTCAAGTTTTCCATAAAATTTATAACGGAAATAACAGTCATGTTTTCACAAATTTTTTCAAAAATAACGGTTGTTATTTCGTTATAACGGCTGTTATTTAGTTGTCCATGCAGTCAGTCAACCAAGAAAAATGGGCTACGTGCGCGACCGGATCAAAATGTGACTAGTTCAAATTTCTTTGCGGCCTATGGTTACACTACACTCTCCCAACCTATGACTTTGGAGAACAGAATGTATGTGCTTATATAAAGCAGACCTTAGTTTGGGTCTAGTAAAAGGGATAGATTTTTTTTTTTTGAAGCAACAGAATTTTAGAAGCCGAGATCATGCACCATTGATTTCGTGCCACATACCCTGGGTTACTTTTTACAAGTACCCCTTTTTAACCACTAACCAAAGGCTTAACATGGGTTGAGTTAAGGGATTGAGGTACGTGTCTGACATTTTAGGTGGGGAGACTTCAAAGTTTGATGTCCCCCGGGGCCATCGAATGTTTTCTCTTTACAAGTAACTAAGGGATAGAGGCATGCAGAAAATAACAAAAAAGTTCTACATTATGTTTGGAGAAAATATGTGCTATCCCTCTCAAAATGCTACGTGGAGTACTCATCCGCACTATTGACCTTATGGATGTTCGGTCCTTCCATACACCAAAAATCAGCCTGATTGGTGATCTTTGGCAGTGAGATTTTAGTACAAAAAAAAGCTCAAAGTTTATGGCCAGAAATTTCCCCATACAAATGCTCAAATCCAATGGCTAGAAATCACCAATTAAGTTGATGATTGGCGCATGGGTTGACCAAGAGGTGAGCCAAACATGCATGGATCTATGGCACTTTTGGAGGGAGTGTTTAAAGTTTGACGTGCCTGGGAGACACAAAATAGGGCTTCCCCTATTTTTATTCTAGTGGAACTTTGCTGACCGTCGACACTCTCTTAGTGGATAATGACTGTATGGATGTTTGGCCCAACACTAGATGGACATATAAACTAAAATTAGGCTGATTAGTGATTTTCTAGCCTTTGGATTGGAGTTGTTTTCATGGGTTGAATTTTTGTTTTTTTTGAAACCGTGGTATCTGGGCCTCCGACTAGTCTCCCGAGGCATGATAGTCACCCCTTCCACACATGCCGGAGTATACTGGAAAAGTTAATGTGGACAGATCCACTTATTACCCTCTACTCTTTCCAGGGGTGGCCCCAAGGAGAGTTGGAGTCAGAACCTCCTACCTTCTGGAGTGGAGTCCTGGCCATCTCCAGAATCAGCACTCAACCCTTGGAGGTTTGAATTTTAACCGTGGTTTTTTAGCATTATTAACTTTACTTGGGGTACAATGATCCAAAGGTTTTGAAATCACTAATCAAGCTGAATTTTTGTTTGTAGCTCTACCTAATGATTGGCCAAACATCCATACGGTCATTGTCCACTAAAAGTATGCCACATGGCTCATATTGTGGCAGGTCAATAAAATTCTACTCTTGTATTCTATCTGTATCTCAGTTATTTTTTAAAGTTGCATTGTAGAATAAATACGTATTATATGGTCGGAACAACTTTTGAAAGACGCAACTGTTACTTATTTTCCCTCTTCTTTTCCAGCATGTCATAAGACAAATTATATTGATATCCCATTTTTTTTTAAGGGCACCCACCCCATTTTAAAACTATTAGTGGACACCCTCATTGTTTAAATTAGAAAACAAAGAGTAATGCACTTCGTCTTTTTTCTCCTAGTTGTCGATGCTTAATCCATCTTCTCCTATGGCATCAACGCCAGAACACCGCTCAGTGGCACTACATCGTTTGGCGATACTATACTTACGCCGGCAACACCGTCCAACCACTATTCCTATGAGTTAAACATCTTTTAGTTTGATTTTCAACTATGCTCTTTGTAACGAGTTTAAAATATTAATTTGCAACCATTCTCTTTGAAATGATCCCTGGATATTTTTTTTATTTGTTTCATCATTTGGAAAGCAAAATATATATATATATATATATATATTTTTTTAATAAATCATCTTTAGTGTTTGATAAAATGCCTCAAAGAACCTGATTAAAGCTAAAAATTTATATCTTTTTTTGCAAGTGTTTCAATTGCAAGAGCCAAGCCACCTATTACATAACATGTGAATTGTACAAGGGTTGGACCTAGTAAAATGAGTTTTAAACTTAAGAAAATCATGTACATAGCATTCAACCGATAGGGCTAGAATTGTTTTAAAATTATAGTTAGTTGGACTCTACCAAAATTCGTTAAGAAATGTCGGTGTGGCATCCAACTGCCATTACTTAATCAGCTTGGGCTGGATCCAACCGACACTAAGAAAAACTTAGACTTCCTTATTGTCGGTTGGATCCAGTTGAGATTGTACCAAAATTAGTGACAATTTCAGTTGGATCCAATCGACACTACTTAAGCATCTCCGGTTGGAAATTGAGAAAAACTCAGTTAATCTATTGTTTTATGCTTAATAGGTTGCAATAATGGGAAGACATCCTACTGAGGCACTTGCTCTCGATGCACCACGAAAATGGCATGCTCTTATGGCGTCCCATAGAAAGTATCTTAGGAAAGCCCAAGAAAAGTAATCAATAGGAGATGTGAGATTTGTTTTGGAGTTGTAGAGATTGTTTTCATCTATATTTTTCTTCTATTGTTGCATTTTGATTTAATTTTAATATAAACTAACTGTTTTTGTATTATATTTAGGTTGTTAAAGAGCTTTCCATATCTACAAGACAAAAAAGTCAAATCTGTTGAGTTGTAAATCTTTTTAAAGATGATTTAAATTGTTTAAAATTTATTCGAAAAAGATTTTTTAATTTGTTAAATTTTGTCTGACTATAGATGTATAATTTTGTAAAAGAAATCTAAACCATTGATGTATTTAGATTAATATGATTGTATATTTTTATTGTCTTATACATATGTTTTGTGTTGCACCCGTACTTCAATTCTATATTTGATGCATGCTAGTTATCTGCTTATTTCTGTACCATTGTCATTCTGTGACAAAAAAGAACACAAAAAAATCAAAAGAGGTAAACAAGTAGATGCATGAGATAGGGGAAAAAAATTCTTGATTAATTTTCTAATTTTTATCATTTCTACTAGTACATGTTTAAATCGATGTGCAATAGTAACTCACTGCATGATTTTAATTATCAATTTTTGTCGATGATATTACATGATATGTATTATTGGTGGTTGTATAGGAAACAGATGAAAGCTAATATATATTATCTGTTTATTATCTTCGAGAGAATGTGAGATAGTGAGAGAATTATATAAAATGGTGAGATTTTTTTTTCTTATTTTTGTTTGCCCTTTATGTGATTAATGTTTTTTGTCATTGAATTGTCTAATGGGAGATTGTAAAGAATAAATTCATATTCTAGTTTTGGCAAAGATTCTGTGTGATATAAACATTGTTGTAACTGTTCCTACGATCACTAGTGTAGCTTTGAAGATGTCTTGGTACACATACTTTGCCAACTACGTTAAGACAAAAAGATAAAGATTGCAAGAATCAGACGGTTGACGACTTGAGTCATCTAAGGAACTGCTACTTGTCAGTTAAAGATCGTGTTCACTCGCATAGGAAGATAAGTGACCTAGTGGCCATAGGAATAGATTTTTAATAGATAAAAATATAATGATCGCACCTTGTCACAGGACAGACCCAGTCAATGTGCAAAAGAAGTAAAATATTGACTAAGGGAAGTCTGATCAATTGGAGTTTATTTTACAATCGATTAGACTCTACGGGATATAACATTCCCTGAGTACAATCGATTGGATCATTCGGGACAGAAATTCCAAAGTATACAATCGATCGGACCCGGAGTACAATCGATTATAATTACGAACAAAAATCCATCCGAACAGTACAATCGATTGGACTGGAGTCCGATGGATTGGATCAAGAGTACACTCGATAGGACTTCGCAGAAATTGTCAAATTTCAGATCCAATTTTTGTGGTCCCACTTTCTAATTACTTATACGACCTTGGGCTATACACACACTTATAGATAACAAGAGCGAGTTTCTGAATAAGAGTTGTCCATTATGAAGAGCAAAAGCCCTACTTCCCATTGTTATCATTGTGAGCTTTTCTCTTCTTCTTCTTCGATCAAAGCTTAGTGCTTGATATGTACTCTGCCTAGGTTTTTTTTATCTAGAATCCTAACCTAATAAGTCAGAGAGTACCAGTGCGTCTCAACACTATTTGAGCGACTTTGGGGTTCAGGGTGTATTAAATCCTTCACTTGCGGTAGCGACCGTTGAGTGAGAATTAAGATTGGGGTGTCTTAGATCGACGGTAGGTTTGGAGTGTACCAAACTGAACACGCGGCAAAGGCTTCATGATTATAAGGGCGCGCATATGACTCGTAGCGTAGAGCCAGATGACGTAGAAGCACTGGTAGTTGACTTTGGCTAAGGTTGAAAATTGTATTTGCAACGATGTAGTGTAGGTAACTTCTGTATACTTATAACTTTTCAGCTAGTGATACTTTTTGTCTGGACGTGGTATCGTGGTTTTCCTTAACTAAGATTTTCGCGTAAAAACTCTTTGTGTTGTAGTTGTTTGATTTCCGTATAATTGTTTGATTAACCCAAACGATAGAGAAGACAATATATCACGGATGTATATTTCATTCGAGTCGATTGAGATAATCTTTCCATTTATCAGTCAACTGTTTTATTGTGGCATGTGAGTTTATTACCCTACTGGACCAGTAAAACTGTTTAGGTTAAAGTAAAATTTAATACCTAATAATCAACCCCCCTTCTAGGTATTCTAAATAAAGAGAATGAGGGTTTGGACTCAATCTAAATCTCAAAAGGATTGTCTATGAAAAAATCTATATTTCATGGTGATTGAAGAAATTTCAAAACTTTAAAATAGTCCCTAGACTTTCTTATAGTGAGAGAATCTTACTAGAATTACTCTTATAGTTTACTGGATTGAGCACTATGTGATATCAATTAAAATAGCCGTTATAACATTAAGTTGAGTAAATCTTTGATGACGGACGTCATCATTGACCAAATACAAGCAACATGGCTCAATCATAGAGACCACTGACCGTATGGATGTTTGGCCCATCCCTATGTGGATTCATAACCAAAATCATCTTGAATAGTGATTTTTAACCATTGGATTGGAGTTGTTTTCATGGGTTTATTTTTTAGCACGTAGCTCATATTGTTTGTGACCGATGTCCATCATTCAAAGATTTATTCATGTAATGTCTTTTTTTTTTTGGGTTTGGACCTTATTTTAGTAGATAATTTAACAATATTGGAGGGTTATACCCTTGTAACAGCCATTTAACGGATGTTACAATGCTTTTTTTAAACTTGTGGTCCCCCTAAGTCTACAGTGTCAATTGATCCTCGGAGATACACTAGACGTATGGTTGTCATAAACACACCAGACGTATGTTTGTCAAATTGATCTACATTGGTTGCAATCTCTCTTTCTCTAATAAATGGTTTTATTGCGCACAGATGGATAATAACAAATAACGCACTACGTAGGCCCAATCATCGGCTTACTTTTATGAATGTCCCAAGGGAGTAGGTGGCTCCTTAAATTTACTTGGGGCCTTAAAGGGTCACAAGCGTCGACACTTAAGGCCTTTAGGTTTTCTACCCTTTCAACCATTTTTTTCAAGTTAGCTATCAAATACGATTCTTTGGCGATCTTAGCTGATTGTCCGACGATTCTGAGGTCAACGATGACATTATTGGCCTTCGGGTGTAAGGATAGGTGAAGGAGGAGATGAGCAAGATAAGTGGGTGCTCTCACAACAGGTATTAGTAAGGGGCCAAGAAAGGCTCCACGTATTTAAAGGAAAAATAAGTAGGTGCCCTTGAAAAATATTGGGGTGTCAGTATAACTTACCTAACAACAATTATGTACATAAAAGGTTATTATAAGGTCATATTCTTGTGACAAAAACCTTACTCCCAAGCATCAGAGAGCGAAGTTGCTCCAAAGCGGTTCTCCATTCAACACATACCTCAATGAACCCATTTTTCAAATTTTAAAATTTAAAATCAAAGTTGAATTCAGTCTTTTTTTTTTCTTATACAAAGTTAGGGTTATGAATGTATATGTAGAGTGGAGTACCACTTTACTCTTAAGCTCTTGGGAGCAAAGATTTCCTCCACCCGAGTAAACCTTTGATGATAATGGGCTGTCAGCGAAGCTGCTGACTACCAGAGTTCTCCGCCCGTACCCTAAGTACTTTTTGCCACGTACGCAAGTGCATTTTCTTTTGTTATAAAATAGTTTAAAAAAATCTTAAACACACTCACTTGGGTACGTGGCAAAAAGCACTCGAGGTATGTGCCAAGAACTCTATGGTGCTGTCATCAAAGGTTTACTCTCTTCGATTCCAAAAAGACTTTAGGATGGGTAGTCTTACTGACAATAACTCTAGATCTAACCTTCTTAAATTAGAGTTCTTTTTGCTCAACATCACCGAGCTTTGTCCTTGAAGTTAAGCGTCTCTGCATTTGACATGTACCCCGACAATCATGCATGTTTTTAAAAATGGAAACAGATGTAACAAGGTATGCCTGGAACTTTTTTAAATGAGGAAGAACGATTTTTGTTACTTACCGCTGTCATCTGGGCCCACTGATCACATGGATGTTTATCCCACCCCTTGGTAGATATACAAACCAAAAATCATCCTGATTAGTAATCTCTAACCATTAGATTTTAGTACTTTTTATGTGCATTTTAAGGTGTGCATATAGCTGTTTAATTCAACCATTTTTTTGTACGAAAACCAACAACTAAAAATCTTAATCATGCTGAATTTTGGTATGAAAGTCTATGAAGGTGTGGACTAAACATCCATGCGGTTAGTGGGCCCAGATGTCAGTGGTGAGTAACAAAAATACGCTTCCGCTGGGGGAAAATAATACCCCTGCTAGGAGGAAATCTGTATTGTGTCCCAGGACTTCAGAGTTTGAAGTCTTTCTCTCAAAAAATTCCTTGTGGTGTACTCTTCGGGACTACTAACCTTATGGATGTTTGGCCCAACTCTTGGTGGACCAGCACATCAAAAATTAGCCTGATTGGTGATGAGGAAGAAGATCAAGTGCAGCCGGTATAATTCATTTCCGATGCTTGTGATTCATGGTGTCTGAAGAGCAACTGGCTTATGTTTATCCCGTCACTAGCAATTCATAATTTTGCATTGTTATTAAATTTTCTTGGTTCTAAATTTTAGAGCTTCTCGCAGATCTATGAAGAGTCCTCGTGATGATCGATAGGTATCCGTTGGACAGGCCTACTCACCGGAAAAGGACTCTAGAGTAAATTTTCTCGAAGATTCCATTAAGCTCTTCCTTTTGAATTGATTGATGTGTGTATCATGGGTTTTTTTAGTTTTTAACCACGGACCAGAGGTCCACCGTGCAGCTTCTTTTGATAATTGAGGCTTGACAGCATCTTCTTTTGAATCAATCTCTTATTGCAGTGGGCCCGCCCTAAAGCTTAGTGTCATTGATCAGTCTATATCACACCAATGACATCCAGCTGGCTTTTCTCATGGGAAAATTTTAGATGAAGTGACTCCCAATGAATGCAATCATGCAAAGGACGCTGTGGCCTTACATAGTTCATCTTTCTTGGGCCCACTGACCATATGGGTGTTTAGACGATCCATTGTAGGCTAAACACAATAAATAATAGTATTGATTGCTGATTTGTAGCCATTAGATTTAGTACCCTTAATAAGATCCTTACTGTTAAAAATTTGATCATTAGAAAATCGATCATAGTGGATTAATGTGTGATGTATCACTAACCATCTTCTTGTACATAGCGAGTTTGCCAGGCAGGTGTGGTCTTTCTTCCTAAATGTTATGGACTTGTGTTGGGTCTCTTTGGATTCGATAGGGGGTGTATTGAATAATTGGCCCCTAGTTGCTAAGTCTCCTAGAGGCGAATTACTTTGGAAGATGATACCGATGGCAGTCATGTGGGGGGTCTCGCTAGAAAGGAACAAAAACACGTTTCAAGGCAATGAGAGTTCATTTCAAGAAGTTATGTTAAATATAAAGATCTTATTGTTCAGTTGGGGTAGCACTTCTAGGGAGATGCGGGGCACTTTTTTTAGTGATTTTGTGTTTAGATTTGATCAAATTTTATGTTAACTTTATTCCTTTTCCCTCTTGTACTCCTTGAGATCTTCTCGATCTCCTTTTGCAATGAAATTTGACTTATCATGAACAAAAAAAAAATGGGTGTCAAAATATGGGGGTCAAAAATGGGTGTCCCCCGGCCCGAGCTAAATAATGATAATAGTCCTATTCAAGGTTTAAAAGGGGCCATTATAAAGTTATAACGGATTGGGGGTGTTATTGTTTTTTCCGTTATTTCCGTTATAACAAATTGTAACGCATGGGCAAAAACGAAAAAAGGGAAAGAACGGAAAAAAAAAAAACAGAAATTATAACAGAAAACAATCAAAAAATAACTGAAGTTCTTTGATAATATAAAAGTAGTTATTTTCGTTATAACGGCTGTTTTTTCATAAAATAAAATTTAATTACAATGCAAAATTAGATTTTAGTACTTTTTATGTGCATTTTAAGGTGTGCATATAGCTATTTAATTCAACCATTTTTTAGTACGAAAACCAACGGTTAAAAATCTTCAATCATGCTGAATTTTGGTATGAAAGTATACGAATGGGTGGACTAAATATCCATGCGGTCAGTGAGCCCAGATGTCAGTGGTGAATAACAAAAATGCGCTTCCGCTGGGAGAAAATAATACGCGTGCTAGGAGAAAATCTGTATTATGTCCCAGGCTTTCAGAGTTTTAAGTCTTTCCCTCAAAAAATTCCCCGTGGTGTACTCTTCGGGATTTCTAACCTTATGGATGTTTGGCCTAACACTTGGTGGGCCGGCTCATCAAAAATCAGCCTGATTGGTGATGAGGAAGATAAAGCCCGACCAATATAATTGATCTCCGATGCTTGTGATTCATGGTGTCCGAAGCGCCATTGGCTTATGTTTATCCCGTCACTAGCAATTATAATTTTGCATTGTAATTAAATTTTCTTGGTTCTAAATTCTAGAGCTTCTCGCAGAGCTCTGAATAGTCCTCGTGATGATCGAAAAGGATCAGAAAGGACTCTAGAGTAAATTTTCTTAAAGATTCCATTAAGCTCTTCCATTCGAATTGATTGATGTGTGTATCACGGGTTTTTTAACCGCGCTGAGGATCGACAGCATCTTCTTTTAATAAATTTCTCATTGTAGTGGGCCCGCCCTAAAGCTTAGTGTCATTGATCAGTCTATATCACACCAATGACATCCAGCTGGGCTTTTCTCATGGGAAAAATTTAGACGTAGTGACTCCCAATTAATGCAATCATGCAAAGGACGCTGTGGCCCTACATAGTTCATCTTTCTTGGGCCCACTGACCATATGGGTGTTTAGACGATCCATTGTTGGCTAAACACACTAAATAATTGATTGCTGATTTGTAGCCATTAAATTTAGTACCCAAAAAAAAAATGCTTGAATCCAACGGCTAGTATCAAATACTATAATGTATTGGGCTAAAGATAACCGATCAGGTTTATTTTTGGTATTGATATCCGACAAGGGGTGGGCCAAACATCTATGCGATTACTTGGCCCAAAAACATGAGCTATGCTCCACCACTTCGTTCGAAGTCCTCCACATCTAAATTTTTTCCTCCTTTGTGTGTGAATCACACATAGGATGCCTTGGGCCTAAATTCATCTTAAAATTTGGTGATGACATCGACGGACTAAGTATGAACATGGCATGTTTTACGCTCCACCACGTCGTCCTCACTGGAAAAGGACTCGAGAGCAAATTTTCTGGAGTAATACTTCGGTCACAACACGTTGTGACAGATGCCGGTCACAACCCATAATTCGAGCACTGGCACACTCTTAGTGGATGCTGACCGTGTGGATGTTTGGCCAGTCCCTCGGTGGACCTGCAAACCAAAAATCAGCCTGATCAGTGATTTCTAAGCATTCGATCGAATTTATTTTCAAGGGTTGATTTTAACCGTAGTAATTTGTGCATTATTGATTGTTATGTGGGTGCAAAGATCCAAAAGTTGTAAATCACTAATCAGGCTAATTTATGTTTTGCAGGTCCACTGTGGGACTGGGCAAACATACATACGGTAAGCATCCATTAAGAGTGTGCCACGTGGCCCGTATTGTGGGTTGTGACTCGTTACGTCACAAGTTTTAGTCAATTTTCTGAAAGATTCCATTAAGCTATTCGTTTCGAACTGATTGATGTGTATCATGGGATTAGGTCCACTACGCAGCTTCTTTTGACCATTGAAGCCCGACGCCCGACGGTATCTTCCTTTGAATCAATCCCTTATTTTGGTGGGCCCGCATTAAAGCTTAGTGTCATTAGTCAGTTTGTGTCGGCCAATAACATCCAGCTGGTTTTTTTATGGGAAAATTTTAGGTGTAGTGGGCCCCAATGCAGTCAATGCAAAGGACTCACTCTGAGTAAAACTTGTGTTACAAGATGTTGTGACGGAAGCCGGTCACAGCACTCAATATGTGCCACGTGGCATACGATCAGAGGGCGCTGACCGTATGGATGTTTGGCCAGTCCCTCGGTGGACCTACAAACCAAAACTGAGTCTGATTAGTGATTTCCAAGCTTTGGATTTTTGCACCCAAATAACGTTCAATAATGCTCAAATTCTTACCGTTAAAATCAACCCATGAAAATAACTTCAATCGAATCGGTTAGAAATCACTAATCCGGCTGATTTTTTGTGTACCAGTCCAACGAGGGACTGGGCAAACATCCATACGGTCAGCGCCCTCTGATCGTATGCCACGTGGCTCGCATTTTGTGCTGTGACTGGCTTCCATCACAACATCTTGTGACACAAGTTTTACTCACTCCTGTGGCGCTATATAGTTCATCTTTTTGTGGGCCCACTGACCATATGGGTAAACACACTAAATAGTACCCAAAAGAACATACTTGAATCCAACGGCTATTATCAATAGTATAAAGTTACTAAATTTTAGGGTGGTGATGTAACAAGGTATACCTGAGATCTTTTTAATTGTGGAAGTGGCATTTTTGGTAGTCACCGCTGCCATATGGGCCCACTGACCCATGAAAGTTTAGCCCACCCCTTAATAGATAGTCGTACCAGAAATCAGCTTGTTTGATGAATTTTTGCCGTTGGTTTTACTACACAAATAATGGTTGCATTCAACGGCTATAAAATACCAATCAGGGTAATTTTTGGTTTGTATATCCACCAAGGGGTGGGATAAACATCCATGCGGTCAGTGGGTCCAGATGACATCGGTAAGTAACCAAAATGGTGCTTCCGCATTTGAAACAGTTTCAGGCATACCTTGTTACATCTTTTTCCTAAATTTTATAGCTAGAGATAACCAATCAGGTTTATCTATCGTTGGTCGGTCTGTGATTGCAGGCTTGCAGCCGTGACATCCAGCTGGCTTTCTTTTATGTCAATCACAACTTGGATGCCTTAGCCATCTTGGATAAATCTTTGATGACAGACGTTCTGTCCTTAAAGTTCTTGACGGACCAAAGAACGAGCCACGTGGCATACTCTTGATGACCACTGACCGTATGGATGTTTGGCCAATCCCTAAGAAGAACTACACAAGGTTTAAAGGGGACCGTTATAACGGTATAACGGACTGGGGGTGTTACCGTTTTTTCTGTTATAACGAAAAAAAATGCTCAGGGGTAAAAACGGGAAAAAATGGGAAAATAACGGAAAAAACGGCGTTGAAATTCATATTTTGAAAATTTTCAAAAATGGAAAATAATGGAAAAAAACGGAAAAAACAAAAATAATGGCCGCTTTTTTTCACAAAATTTTCCAGAAAATAACGGTCGTTATTTTCGTTATAACGGAAAAGAACGTTATAATGGCCGTTATTTTCTGGGCATTTTAACGGACCATAATGTAACGGGGTAGGTCCGAATCCGTTATAAGGGACGTTTTTTAAACCTTGGGACTACATACCAAAAATCAGCCTGATTAGTGATTTCTAAGGGTTTGGATTGGAAATTAACTTTTTCATGGATTGAGTTTAAACCGTGGGATTGGAGAATTATTTGGTGGTACTTAAGGTTAAAATAACTAATCAGGCTGATTTTTTGGTATGTAGGTCCCCTTGTGGAATGGCCAAATATCCATATGTTTAGTGGTCTCTAAGAGTATACCGCGTGGCTCATTCGGTGGTCCATAAGGAACTTTGATGATGGACATCAACTTAAAAACTATTCATTAGGAGCGTTAGAGTTGCAGACTTGCAATTCTCCCTTCTGCTTTCTGTTCTCTCCATCGTCATTCATCACTTCCCTTCTTCTGTCAACACTAAGTATGGCTGATGCACTTGTTTCCGTTGTGTTGGAACAATTGGCCTCCATCATCCGTCAACAGGTCGAACGAGAGCTGACACTGGTGGTAGGTGTTGAAAATGAGATTCAAAACCTATCGGATACGTTCGAAGCCGTCCAAGCTGGGCTTGATGATGCCGAGAAGAAGCAAATAACGAACAAATCAGTGATGGTTTGGTTAGAAAAGCTCAAATACGTAGCCTTCGACATGGAGGACGTGTTGGACGAGTGGAGCACAGAACTTCTCAAATCACAAATCGAAGGAGTTGACAACACTCGCAAAGGAAAGAAGAAGGTAAGTTCTTACTTGTTCTCTCCTTGTTCTTGTTTCAATCAAGTTGTTTTGCGTCGTGACATCGGTCATACGATAAAAGAAATAAAGGAAAGACTAGATGTGATTGCAAATGAAAAGGGTAATTACCAGCTTATTGAAAGTAGGAGGGAGTTTGAGGAACCACAACGTGAAATGACTAGCTCTGTGATCAATGTATCAGAGATACATGGTCGGAATTCGGATAAAGATATTATAATAAGCAAGTTGCTGAGCGAGGGCAGTCAACAAGAAATGGGCACCCCTGTCATCTCCATAGTTGGCATGGGGGGCTTCGGCAAGACGACTCTCGCCCAACTAGTTTACGATGCTGAGAATGTGAAGAACCATTTTGAGAAGACACTATGGGTTTGTGTGTCTGAGCTTTTCGATAAGAAAAGGCTAGCCAAGGCAATCATCACTGCTGTTGGTGAGAATGTTCCCGATGTCATTGAATGGAATGATTTGCATCATCGATTATGTAACTCCGTTAAAGGAAAACTATTTTTGCTCGTGCTAGATGATGTGTGGACTGAGGATCACACAAAATGGAATCCATTGAAGCTTTCACTCGACGGTGGTGCCGAAGGAAGTAGAATTCTGGTCACCACGCGCAGTGAGAGAGTTGCAATGATGATGGGTTCAACTTCATTCCATAGATTGGAGATATTGTCCACGGAGGACTGTTGGTTATTGTTTAGTCGTATTGCTTTGGAGGGAAGGGGAGAAGAAGAGTGTAAAGAATTGGAAGAAATTGGCAAGAAAATCACAGAAAAGTGCAAAGGCGTGCCTCTCTTTGTAAAGACTTTAGCAAGTCTCATGCGCTTCAAAAGAACCAAACAAGATTGGGAAGATGTCTTGGTAAATGACATGTGGGGACTACATGAGGTTGTAGCTGGTGTTTCACCAGCTTTGTTCTTGAGTTATTATGCTTTGCCCTGTCATTTGCGCCGATGCTTTACATATTGTGCTATTTTTCCAAAAGATTCTTATATATGGAAAGATGAGTTAATCAAGATGTGGCTCGCACAAGGTTTTGTTAGCAGCTCCACAAGAAGAATAGATTTGGAGAAAGTTGGTGGAGAGTATTTTGATAATTTAGTGATGCGCTCATTTTTCCAAAATATAGAAAAAGATAGTGATGACAACATAATTGGTTGCAAGATGCATGATCTCGTGCATGATTTTGCCCAATATCTCATGAAGAACGAATGCTCTATAATTGAATTGAACAAAATAGAATTCGATGGTGGCAAAGTCCGGCATTTGACGTTCACATCTAATGCGGATATAAATTCCATTCTACCCTCCATGTGCAAGGCAAAGAAGTTACGCACTCTCCGATCTAGTTGGTTATCATCAATTCCTACAGCCCTTCCTGATTTACTCCATCACTTGACATGTCTTAGAACATTGGATTTGAGCTACAATAATCTTGAGAAATTGCCAAGTGAAGTGGAGAAATTGATACATCTAAGATACCTTGATTTGTCTGGTAATTATAGATTGAAGGAATTGCCTGAAACAGTGAGTAATTTATATAATTTGCAGACCTTGAAACTTAACAAGTGTAGTGAAATTCAAAAACTACCCGAGGGAATGGGGAAAATGGTTAACTTGAGACATCTTGAAATTGTATGGACTCAAAAATTAAGGTCCATACCCCAAGGAATTGGAGGATTAAGCTCGCTTCGAACATTATCAAAGTTCATTGTGAGTGAAAGGTGTAAGATGGGAGAACTAAAAGACCTCAACCTTCTCCAAGGGGAGCTCAAAATAAGTGGATTGGGGAGAGTGAGAAATGTGAATGAGGGTGAGGTGGCAGAATTGAAGAAGAAAGAGTACCTTAGTGGTCTGTATTTGAAGTTTGATGAGTTGGAAGATGTAGAAGAGGGCAATGTAGAGAGGATGGAAGGTGTGCTTGAAAGCCTCCAACCACATCCGAACTTGAAGGAATTGTTTATATCATCCTACCATGGTTTCAAGTTACCAAGTTGGGTGATGAGTAACTCAATGTTGCCCAATCTACATTCTTTGCATTTAGAAAATTGGTCGAATTGTAAGGTGACACGCATTGGGCCTGAGATTTTTGGAATTTGTGGTAGTGGTGAGAGATCATTCCCAAAGTTGCAAATATTTAATATTTATGGAATGGATAACTTGGAGGAGTTGGATTTGAGAATAGAAGGCAAAGATATTATGCCTTGTCTTCGGGAATTGCGTCTTTATTATTGTTCAAAGTTGAAGGTATTGCCAGCTGTCGGAAATTTGGCACTCCTTGAAAGCCTTAAGATACATGGAATGGAGTCCGTGAAACGTGTGGGTCTTGAGTTTTTGGGAATTTCCGATGATGATGGTACTAAAAGAGGTAGTGGAAAATCAATATTTCCCAAGTTGAAGGAGCTCAACATTTGGGACATGAAAGAGTGGGAGGAGTGGGAGATTATGAGAAGAAGGGAAGATGATGAAGAGGGAGAGGGAGAGGGAGATGGAGGAGAAGATTTTATTAGTATTTTGCCGTGTCTCCAAATATTAGGAATTTACAATTGCCCCAAGTTAAAGGCGCTGCCGGACCACATCTTCTTCCTTGATACACTAAGGAAACTGGAAATAACTGATTGTCCAGAATTGACTTGGACGGTGTCATGCTTTCCTCCGCACCTCGAGGCATTGAGGTTAGAAGGGGATGCAGGTGAACTCTCAAGGTCATTACCCATCACCAATAATAACAACATCAAGTCTTTGACTATCAGAGAATCACCGCTTTCATCACTCCCCAAAGGCTTGGAATACCTCAAAGCGCTTCAAAGTTTGAGTATATGGTATTGCTACTCCGTTGAATTTATGCCAGAGGGACTGCAACATCTCACCATGCTTCGACACTTGTACATCGACAAGTGTCCTATTCTAAAATCACGTTGCGAAAAGGAGGTAGGAGAGGACTGGAACATCATATCCCACATCCCCAACATCCGCATTTATGGTTAACACAGACAAAGAGGTAACATAGAATAGTTAATTGTTCAATTTAATTTATTTATTTAATTTTTTTAATGGATATATAAATTCTTACTCCGTCTTTTTTCTTGTCAATGAGACACACGGCATGCAATCCGTACCAAAGTACAACACGAGCATATGTTGTCTGTTGAGTGCTTAAAAACGCACCACCTGCCTCATTCTTTTGGTTGGTCCACCACTTGAGGGATCCTGATTGGTGATCGATCTCTATCCGTTGGATTTGAACATTTTTTTTTTATACTTAGATCACATCACCAATCGATCAGGCCGATTTTTAGTGTAGGTCCATCAATGGTATGCCAATTATTCATGGGTCAGTGTACCAGAAAGAATGAGCCAAATTGCGCACACAGAAAATAACGGCCTTTATTTTTCGTTATTTTTCTGTTATAACCAAAATAACGACCGTTATTTTCTGAAAAATTTTGTGAAAAAAATGTCCGTTGTTTTTTCTTTTTTTTTTTTTCCGCTATTTTGCATTTTTTTTTTTTTTTTTTTTTTTTTTTACGTTTTTTAAAGTTTGAATTTCAAATTTCAAAATTTGAATTTCAGCACCATTTTTTTTGTTGTTTTCCATTTTTGCCCCTGGGCATTACAATTCGGTATAACGGAAGAAACGGTAACGCCTCCAGTCCGTTATATGTTATAACAGCCCTTTTTAAACCTTGGTTTAGCCCACCCCTTAATGGATATACACACCAAAAATGAGCTTGATCGATAATTTCATGTCAGTGTTAGTGAACAAAAAAATATAGGCTTGAATCTAACGGCCACAATCACTCCTAAAAAAGTGCTAAAACTAATGGCGAAAGATAGCCAATCAACCAATCAGGTAGATGTTTTGTGCGTATACCCCCCAAGGGGCGAGGCAAACGTCCATGCGGTTTGACTGATTTGGTCTAGCAAATCTATCTATACCTTTTGTCATCTCTCAAACGCCCTCATGATGTCCAATTGGAAGCTTATGATGCATCTTTTTGCAAGCTAAAAGATTTCTCTTACTAATGGTTTCGTTAACACATTTCGCTAGTGAAGGTAGCTGATGATGAAGCTGCTTTTGCGTCACGTCGCGGAGGTCTTGGAAGCAATGTAATGGTTTCTTTGGGGGTTCTAGTGGTAATATAGAAGATGCAAATATAAGCAAGTGTCTTTGGAAAATGGACATCGTTCTTATGGTTCAACACATCGGCCGTACTGTAGTAGTTGACATGTGGTTATGGCTCCACGTAAAAAAATTTACTCGGACAAGCAAGTGGAGCAGGACAATGCGTGATGCTAACAAGGCGGGCAGGGTGGAAGTGATAAATCAGGTAAAAAAGAAGGAACCAGCAGACATGGAACTTATGTGTTCAAGCTTTATTCCATGGATGATCTATGCTTTCAAATCAAAATTAGTGTACACATTTTAACCAATAATTTTAAACATGTTCATGGCAGGAAATATTTTGTTAGTCTTCTAGCATCAATGAATTCATAACCCACATCCCCAACATCTACATGGAAGATGCATAACACAGACAGAGAGGTAACAGAATAGTTAATATTGTTCAATTTAATTAATTAATTTATTTATTTTTATGGATAAATTCCTACTCTAGCCGTTGGATTTGAACATTTTTTTTATACTTAGATCAGATCACCAATCAGGCTGATTTTTAATGTAGGTCCTTTAGTGGTAGGCCAATCATTCATGGGTCCTGAAAGAATGAGCCAAATTGCACAGAAAATAACGGCCATTATTTTTTGTTATTTTTCTGTTATAACGAAAACAGAAAATTGTGAAAAAAAATACAAAATTAATTCTATTTGTAGAAAAGGATACTTGTTTTCAAAAATTGTAATAACGAATACACATAGCCGTTTCTATCGGCGTCAATAAGCTGGCGCCATTTCCTTTGGCGCCAAAACAATTTTTTTTAATTAAATCCGATTTTACCCTCACCGTTTTCACTCCGATTGAAATGGCGCCAAAACGAATTTGGCTCCGTTTCAAACGGAGTCAAATCTGATTTGGTGTCGTTTGAAACGGAGCCAAACTCATTTTGACTCAATTTCAAACGGAGTCAAAACGCTTTTGGCGCCATTGACAATATAAACAAAATTCGTCATTTGAAATGGCGACCGATCACACCTTTGCTCCATCCTACGTGGTGTCCTACTCCTACGGCGTTATCCTTCGTTCCAAGTACGATATTTTTTTTTTTTAATAATAATATTTATGTGTTTGTGTGCATGAGTTTGTTAGAATGTTAGTTACTATTTTTGAATGTGAATAGTTAGTTTGTTATTTGAATGTGAATAGTTACTGAGTTGTTTGTTAAAATGTGATTAGTTTTTTTGAATGAGACTGATTTTGACAAAGTTGCAAATTATTAGAAAAATGTGGATCAATATTATTTTGACAAAGTTGTTAGACCCAAGGTTTAAAGGAGGCCGTTTTAACGGTTAAACGGACTAGGGGCGTTACTGTTTAAACCGTTTAAACGGATTGAAACGGTCAGGGGCAAAAATGGAAGAAAATAGAATTTAACGGATTTTAACGATTTTAACGGAAAAAAATGGAAAAAGTGGTGCTGAAATTCAAATTTTGAAAATTAAAAAAAAAAAAATGGAATTTAACGGATTTTAACGGAAATTAAACGGATTTTAACGGAATTAAACGGCCGTTTTTAAAACCATGGTTAGACCCTTATAATTTTTTTTTCAATTATTTGATAAATACATATAAAATTTATTTGATTAATTTTTTAGATGGCTTATAATGATGGTCAATTTCCCGGTGGCCCAACTACACATGACGTAATCATGGATCGAGCAGGTCATCGAGCTTCAGATATTTATAAGGGAGAGGTAATTTATTTTAAAATTTTATAAATCATTATATTACGATGCATTAAATAATTCTAACAATTATAATAATAAATATAGGTTGATTCTTCTGAACATCGGTCACGATATCATGGTAGATCGAATATAGGGTGGGATTTGACAGATTATCAACGTGAGTTGATATCACGCGCTGGCTTCGATTATTTTGATTCTTTTCAATGACTTTATTGTGATCTACCCTTATGTTATATTATTGCCGAAAGATTTTGGCCTAAGACATGCACATTTCATTTTCCATTTGGAGAGATGTCGGTCACTTTGGAGGACATTATGAATTGTCTTGGATTGAGCATCACAGGTATGCCTGTGATGATAACTGGTGATATGGAGGACTATACCGACATCATTAGGCGCTTATTGGGGGTAGTGCCACAGGATACACACGTTGCAATAGTCGAATAAGGTTGACGTGGCTACGTGAGACCTTTTCATGTTTACCTATTGAGCCGAGTCAGCATCAGGTAATTTTAACATACTCAATAAAATTTGATTATTATTAAATATTCAAAATTAATAATATATTATTTTCTCACAGGTTGAATGTTACACATGTGCATATTTATTAGCACTATGTGGAAGCACTCTTTTTTGTGATGGCACTGGTACATTTGTGTCTGCAGATTTATTGTGTTTGTTTGAAGATTTCTATCAGGCAAGAAAACATGCATGGGGTGTTGCTACCTTGTCATATTTGTACACTCAACTTACAAGTTTTGTCCTTAAGGAGAAGAAATCTCTCCTAGGATGCCTTATGCTCTTACGGGTGATAATGTATTCATATTATTTATTTTGTATTTATTCAGTAATGAAGGTTTGAGCATATAAGCATTTTTTTTTTGTTATTGAAGGTGTGGGCATATGAGCATTTTTCTATTGGGAGGCCGATGCTTATGTTCAGTGATTACACATTTCCATTAGCACAAAAATGGATACCCGGCGAGAGAGTGTACGTTGCAGAGCCTACCCACGATATAGGGATCTATCGGCAGGAGTTCGACTTACTGTCAACAACGTAAGTTAGTTTTTAAATTGGTTTTATATAAATTTTTGTATAGTTTTATTTTATTTAAAACTTGTTTGTATGTAGGTTATTTGGAGGCCATACTATTCTGTCTTGGATAATGCTCCATAGATTGTACAGGAAGCACGACAGTAGAGTCTTCATTGTGCATGTGTCATTTACATGGATGCCGTTCAGTATCATCCGGCGGATCGATTCAGGGCTCAATTAGGTTTTTGTCAGGGTATTCCTGGTCCTCCTTCAACATGCATGGATCAAGACTCGCAAGGCATGTAGTTATGCTGATATGAAGCAAGCAGTTAATGATTGGGGATGTAGGTTTGAACATTTTGGAGTTGTTGGTGATTTGTCTTGTATAACGCATGGTAAGTTTTAATAAATTTTAATTAGTTAATTTTTTTTGTGATATTCTCACTATTTGCTTTGGTCATTTGATCAGACGAATCATACCATCAATGGTATGGTAACCCCTGGATATATAATGCAGAGGTACAATATCAAGAGCTTAGGTATAAACCTAGGGGATATTATGATGAACAAGTTAGCTGGTATAGGGCCAGATGCGATCTTGTGGTAAGTTATTGTATTATTGATATTTTAAGTTATAGTGTTATCTTGTGGCCATATGTCATCTTTTATTATATTATATATAAATTTTTGGTGCAGGCTACAGAATTATCGAGTATTGTTGCAACTATGCCTAGTGGGCATCCTCTTATTGTTGGATTGCAAAGCTCTGTTGATTTACTGAGAGATGACCAACGACATCATATTAGAGCCAAACAGCCATTCTAGTCTTATCAGGTTCCTACACGAGTTATACCTCATCGTTATGACCGCCATCTCCCAAAGGAGCCAGAGGAGCATTTGGATGATATATTGGATGGCTTGAATGTGACAGTCGATGAGGACGATGTTATGCCGAATGATTTTACGATGTATGCGGAAGGACCATCATCTATGGCATGTCATACATCGACACCTGCGGCTCTTGTACCCCCATTCCATGCATCGGCAAGTCCATCACAGGGTCCCCCAGAGGATCCCCCCACAGGATACGAATGTTGGGCGTGCACGTCCGAAAAGAAATCGAAAATATACAGAAGCCTGCGAGTTATTAGGGATGAAGCCACTATGAGGTGGAGATTAGTATTTTCTGTATAAATTTAGCTACTTTTTTGTGAGTTGGACATACTCTTTTTTGTATGAATATTATACTCTATTTTGTGCCTTGGGCAAATAGCATGAATGCCAAGTATTAGAAGTATTTTCTTATTAGTTAGCTTAGAAGATGCGTAAAAAAATAAACACAAGAATTTACGTGGTTCCCCATTCAACAATGGGTACATCCACGGGCATTTTTTTACTTTGCCAAATCCACTATTTTCTAACTTGATTACAATATATAAAGACATTACAATAATAACAAATAAAATAAACTAGAATAAATTTGCGAACTCTACTTGATTTCTCATAGTAGCTTCGTTCCTCGTCCCAACTTAAGTTTCTTATTTCGTCTCGCTTGACTCCATGTGTTGTATCAGCCAAATCTACTGTTCTCAATGACAAACAAATAGAAGAAGTACAAAAAATACAAAAAATACAATAACATATATATATATAATTTGATCAAATGGGATTTCTACAAGATGATCGATTATGTCCAATACCGCCACAACGACTACAACGAAATGCACGTACTTCTTGAAAGTTGGTGTTTCGTCGACTTACTTTGGGACGACCAGGGCTACGTCGAGTCAATGGTGGTATTATTGAAATTAGTGTCATATTTTCTAGATGTTGCAATTCATATGGATTTGATATTCCTTCCATACAAGTTGTATAAACTTGTCGATAACTTTGAACCGTGAGAAGTTGAGGACAAAAATCATTTTCATCCCATCTCCTGTTTGAACCTACTCTGTCTTTTTTTCTTGTTGGCGAGACACACTTCAAATACTGACTCGTGAATGATTGGTCCACCACTTGAGGGAGCCTGATTGATGATCTCTAGCCGTTGGATTTGAACATTTTTTTTATACTTAGATCAGATCACCAATCAGGCTGATTTTTAATGTAGGTCCTTCAGTGGTAGGCCAAATTGCACAGAAAATAACGGCCATTATTTTTTGTTATTTTTCTGTTATAACGAAAACAGAAAATTGTGAAAAAAAATACAAAATTAATTCTATTTGTAGAAAAGAATACTTGTTTTCAAAAATTGTAATAACGAATACACATAGCCGTTTCTATCGGCGTCAATAAGCTGGCGCCATTTCCTTTGGCGACAAAACAATTTTTTTTAATTAAATCCGATTTTACCCTCACCGTTTTCACTCCGATTGAAACGGCGCCAAAACGAATTTGGCTCCGTTACAAACGGAGTCAAATCTGATTTGGCGTCGTTTGAAACGGAGCCAAACTCATTTTGACTCAATTTGAAACGGAGTCAAAACGCTTTTGGCGCCATTGACAATATAAACAAAATTCGTCATTTGAAATGGCGACCGATCACACCTTTGCCCCATCCTACGTGGTGTCCTACTCCTACGCCATTATCCTTCGTTCCAAGTACGATATATATATATTTTTTTAATAATAATATTTATGTGTTTGTGTGCATGAGTTTGTGAGGATGTTAGTTACTATTTTTTTTTAAATGTGATTAGTTTGTTATTTGAATGTAAATAGTTACTGATTTATTTGTTAAAATGTGATTAGTTTGTTAGAGTGTGATTAACTAGTTACTAAGTTGTTTGTTAAAATGTGATTAGTTTTTTTGAACGAGAATGATTTTGACAAAGTTGCAAATTATTAGAAAAATGTGGATCAATATTATTTTGACAAAGTTGTTAGACCCAAGGTTTAAAGGAGGCTGTTTTAATGGTTAAACGGACTAGGAGCGTTACCGTTTAAACCATTGAAACGGTCAGGGGCAAAAATGGAAGAAAATGGGAAAAAGTAGAATTTAACGGATTTTAACGGTTTTAACGATTTTAACGGAAAAAACGGAAAAAGTGGCGCTGAAATTCAAAATTTGAAATTTGAAAATTAGAAAAAAAAAAACGGAATTTAACGGAATTAAATGGCCTTTTTTTCAAAACCGATAAAACGAGTTTAAACGGTTTTAACGGAAACGGGCTTGGGGCGTTACGTTTAAACGGCCGTTTTTAAAACCATGGTTAGACCCTTATAATTTTTTTTTCAATTATTTGATAAATACATATAAATTTTATTTGATTAATTTTTTAGATGGCTTATAATGATGGTCAATTTCCCGGTGGCCCGACTACACATGACGTAATCATGGATCGAGCAGGTCATCGAGCTTCAAATATTTATAAGGGACAGGTAATTTATTTTTAAAATTTTTAAATCATTATATTACGATGCATTAAATAATTCTAACAATTATAATAATAAATATAGGTTGATTGTTCTAAACATCGGTCACGATATCATGATAGATGGAATATAGGGTGGGATTTGACAGATTATAAGTGTGAGTTGATATCATGCGCTGGCTTTGGTTATTTTGATTCTTTTCAATGACTTTATTTTGATCTACCCTTATGTTATGTTATTACCGAGAGATTTTGGCCTAAGACATGCACATTTCATTTTCCATTTGGAGAGATGTCGGTCACTTTGGAGGACACTATGAATTGTCTTGGTTTGAGCATCACAGGTATGCCTGTGATGATAACTGGTGATATGGAGGACTATACCGACATCATTGGGCGCTTATTGGGGGTAGTGCCATAGGATAGACATGCTGCAAATGGTCGAATAAGGTTGACGTGGCTACGTGAGACCTTTTCACATTTACCTACTGAGCCGAGTCAGCATCAGGTAATTTTAACATACTCAATAAAATTTGATTATTATTAAATATTCAAAATTAATAATATATTATTTTCTTGCAGGTTGAGTGTTACACACGTGCATATTTATTAGCACTGTGTGGAAGCATTCTTTTTTGTGATGGCACTGGTACATTTGTGTCTGCAGATTTGTTATGTTTGTTTGAAGATTTCTATCAGGCAGGAAAATACGCATGGGGTGCTGCTATCCTATCATATTGTACACTCAACTTACAAGTTTTGTCCTTAAGGAGAAGAAATCTCTCCTAGGATGCATTATGCTCTTATAGGTGATAATGTATTCATATTATTTATTTTGTATTTATTCAGTAATGAAGTTGTGAGCATATAAGCATTTTTTTTTTGTTATTGAAGGTGTGGGCATATGAGCATTTTTCTATTGGGAGGCCGATGCTTATGTCCAGTGATTACACATTTCCATTAGCACGAAAATGGATACCCGGCGAGAGAGTGTATGTTGCAGAGCCTACCCGTGATATAGGGATCTACCGGCAGGAGTTCGACTTACTGCCAACAACGTAAGTTATATTTTAAATTGGTTTTATATAATTTTGTATAGTTTTATTTTATTTAAAACTTGTTTGTATGTAGGTTATTTGGAGGCCATACTATTCTGTCTTGGATAATGCTCTAGAGATAGTACAGGAAGCACGACAGTATCGTCTTCATTGTGCATGTGTCATTTACATGGATGCCGCTCAGTATCATCCGACGGATCGATGCAGGGCTCAATTAGGTTTTTGTCAGGGTATTCCTGGTCCTCCTTCAACATGGATCAAGACTCGTAAGGCACGTAGTTATGTGATATGAAGCAAGCAGTTAATGATTGGGGATGTAGGTTTGAACATTTTGGAGTTGTTGGTGATTTGTCTTGTATCACGCATGGTAAGTTTTAATAAATTTTAATTAGTTAGTGTTTTTTTATGATATTCTCACTATTTGCTTTGGTCATTTGATCAGACGAATCATATCATCAATGGTATGGTAACCCCCGGATATATAATGCAGAGGTACAATATCAAGAGCTTAGGTATAAACCTAGGGGATACTATAATGAACATGTTAGCTGGTATAGGGCTAGATGCGATCTTGTGGTAAGTTATTGTGTTATTGATATTTTAAGTTATAGTCTTATCTTGTGGCCATATGTCATCTTTTATTATATTAGATATAGATTTTTGGTGCAGGCTACAGAATTATCTGGTATTGTTGCAACCATGCCTAGTGGGCATCCTTTTATTGTTGGAGTGCAGCGCTCCGTTGATTTACTGAGAGATGACCCACGACATCATATTAGAGCCCAACAGCCATCCCAGTCTTATTAGGTTCCTACACGAGTTATACCTCATCGTTATGACCGCCATCTCCCAAAGGAGCCAGAGGAGCATTTGGATGATATATTGGATGGCTTGAATGTGACAGTCGATGAGGACGATGTTATGCCGAATGATTTTACGATGTATGCGGAAGGACCATCATCTATGGCATTTCATATATACATCGACACCTGCGGCTCTTGTACCCCCAGCTCTTGTACCCCATTCCATTCATCGGCAAGTCCATCACAGGGTCCCCCACAGGATCCAAATGTTGGGCGTGCACGTCCAAAAAGAAATCGAAAATATATAGAAGCCCGCGAGTTATTAGGGATGAAGCCACTATGAGGTGGAGATTAGTATTTTCTGTATAAATTTAGCTACTTTTTTGTGAGTTGGACATACTCTTTTTTGTATGAATATTATACTCTATTTTGCGCCTTGGGCAAATAGCATGAATGCCAAGTATTAGAAGTATTTGCTTATTAGTTAGCTTAGAAGATGCGTAAAAAAATAAACACAAGAATTTACGTGGTTCCCCATGGGCACATCCACGGGCATTTTTTTACTTCGCCAAATCCACTATTTTCTAACTTGATTACAATATATGAAGACATTACAACAATAACAAATAAAGTAAATTAAAATAAATTTGTGACTCTACTTGATTTCTCATAGTAGCTTCGTTCCTCGTCCCAACTTGAGTTTCTTATTTCACATCGCTTGACTCCATGTGTTGTATCAACCAAATCTACTGTTCTCAATGACAAACAAATAGAAAAAGTACAAAAAATACAACAAATACAATAACATATATTATATATATATATATATATATACACATATATAAGAAGTTTGAGCCTTTCCACGTAACATTGTGATCAAGTGCCCGTAGTTAGGCCATTTGAAAACTCAACTCCCACAGTCCATTTGATTTTCCAACACTACCAGTCTATAGTCTCTACTACCCTTTATAAACTCCTAAAGTCCCAAACTCAAAAATTCATTTAGTAACCATAATAAAAATTAGCTCAAACATCCTTAGTTGGTCATTTTCACAAGTTCTACACAAAAGTTGTCATTGTGATCGAGCACCCGTATCTAGGCCATTCGAAAACCCATTTTCCAGAGTCAAGTAAACCTACAAACACAACCATGTTGGATGCTTTACTACTCTCTATCAACTCCAAAAAGATTAAACTCGAATCAGTTTAGGAGTCATCCCAAATAGCAACCCAAATATCCTCAGTTGGTCATTTCAATAGTTTTGCCCAGACTTGGCCAAATTTTTAGCAGCACATGATAGAAGTGTCCTCAAAAGATTTTGACGAAACTCATGTTTTCAAGGGATCTAAAGTTTCGAAAAGGATTCAAGGGGCCATAAAATATGGTGATATTATTTCTTATTCTATTTTCTCATTTATTTGATTATTTTCATCTATTCTTTTTAAATTACTATTTTTCTTCATAATCATTTACTCTATTTTTCATAGCCAAGGAAGCACACGTGAGTAAGCGGTGAGACGCATGAGATCCCTCTGAAAATATATTTAGCCTTTTTTTCTTTTCTCTTAAAACTTTATTTGATCATTTCCCTTTCCTATTTCATTGCTACACCGGTATTATTTTTGGTTAGCATTACTACATAGTGGTGCAAGAAGGCAATTCATCAACTAACACATGGAGAAGCATTTATTGAGGCGCTAAGGTTTGAACGAGTTGTCTCTTAGACTTCAGCTTGGTGTGGCATGAGACAAGCTCCTCATAAATATAAAAAGCTCTTGCTTAGCCGTCAAATTTGCAAGCAATCAACGACTAAGGGGAAGAGTTATATTTTGTTATCCCCAGATCCCGACACTTGTTCTTTTCCCTCTTTCTTTCTAACGACATGTCAAAAATACACCTTAAGGCAAGAAAAACTTCATTGGCAGTCGATTGTCAATGAAGCCGCTGACCACCCACAATGTGAGTCATGTGGGCGTTGACACCTCTAGCGGTTATTTGGGGTTTGTGGATGGAAAGGAATAAAAGAGTGTTCGAAAGTAAGAGTCTTCAAGTAGAACAAGTGGTCTTGGAGATTAAGGCATTGGACATAGTCTGAAGTCTCCCTCACATTGCACACCATGCTAGAAACCCCACTGTAGATGGAGCTTTGATTCCCCAAATTCTAGCTGTTGGAAACTCCTCAGTCTCTCCCCCTTACAATGCGCCATAAAAAGAATGAATTGAAAATTTACCTTTGTTATCGAGATTCCACCATCTAGAATCATTACATTCGATTATAATAGGTGTATCTCCCACCTTACTCTTGAGAGCTTCCACATGTGGAACCTCCCAATCATGAAGTTGACTATGAAAGCCTAGCTCCAAGCCGGTTGCCCATCAATAGTAACATGCATCTCGCTTATCAAAGCAGACTTATTATCTGAAATAAGAAAAAGATCATGAAAACTCAGATTTTAGATTAATCTCCGTACACCATCTATCTTCCTAGAGTAAAACCTTATTCCCTCTATCCACTTTAAACATCACACCCTCACCGAATTTCTGTAAACCATTAATAATACCCCTCCACACGCCACATCCATATGATCCTCTCGGCATGCCACTACTCCACTGAACGTAGGGTTTTTCCGTCGTTGAGAAGACGACCCTAATCTCAACACATTTGTATATTATCCGAGATTTTAATCCTATAAAATATGAAAATCTTGTATAGGGATTCGTGTCGGATGTCGATCCGTACTCGGGGTTAGAGAACACGTAATTCAAACACATGAAATGACGGATTTTTCCATAGAAAGTGCTACAAAGAAAGGATGGAGGGTGAGAGTGGTGGGATCTAGCATTAAAACTTTATTTTAGAGAGATCCGTTAAAGCTAATAAAATGCATAAAATATATCATTAAACTAATAACAAGAAATGAACATGAACAATTCAACTTTTATTAAATCAACTGTATTACATTCACTAAACTCATGCAAAAATTAACTAGACTTACTAGAAAGCATTGAGAAAGAGAATAAGAGATTCTTGAGAGAGAAAATTTGGAAGCTAGAGAGAGAAAGTGGTAGACTAAGGAGGAGAGAAAAGACCCAATCTAGAGGGAGAAAGATGGATAGAGATAGAGAAAGAAAGAAGATGAGAGAAATGGCGTAGGAGCACTTACCGGAGCGAGTTCGGCCATTGTTGTGGTGTTTAGTGAATGGTCCGACTAAGTGGTGGAGGTGGTGTGCACAAGACTAAGGGAACTATCGGTTCCTCTTCTTCCTTCTTCTCTTCTTTTCCTTTTTTTAAATTTCTTTTGTTTGCTGCCTTTCTTGAGAAGAAGAGGGCAGGAAGAAGTGAGGGAGAAAATGGTTGGCAACAATGGAAGGGCACCTCACCCGCGATAATGGAGGTAGCAAGAGTTGCAGAATCGCTGCCCGTTTGAGTTGATGTACGTGTGCAAGTTGACGGTGGTGGTACTCCCAAAAGAACCGTTGATGAGAAGATCAAAGGACGAAGTTGCGAGGGAGCATCACCGTTGAATTGCCGGTCCAGCAAGAGGACATTGCTGGTGGTGCTTGGAGGTGAAGTTGCTGGCCGTTGAGGGGCACCTGTCGGTGGTGTGCTATGGTAAGGAGTGTCACTGGTTTACCCAGCAACGATCACAAAACCAGCACTACTCATGAAGAAGGAGATCCAGATCTACAGCTCAAGAGTTGCAAGTGGTTCGGGGCCGCCCAAAGGGGAGAAGCAGGTGTTGATCGTGAAGAGGGCCAAACTGTTGTTGCTGGTTGCAACACCAGAAACGGTGGTGACAGTGAGGATGACAGCTAGAGAAGTAAGTTTTTCTCTTGCCAAAACGTGGAAGGAGAAGGTGAGTGGGAGAGGGTAGGACGGCTGGGTTAGAAAGGAAAGGAGTGAGTTCTTGATCGGCCGAAGTTGCAGCCTGCAACTCCGGTAATAACGTAGTGAAAAGGTGAAGAAGATGACGGAGAAGAGGCGCAAAACGGGCCAAAAACGAATGAGAATCCGGATAGAAAGGTTTGGGGGAAAGAGATGAGAAGAAAGGATGGGGATTAGGGTTCCAAAGAACCCTCTCTTCTCTCATTTTTAAGCTCCCTAGTTTCCATTAATGAAAATTAGGGACTTTTTTTTGAAAAAAAATATTTTTTTTAAAGTAAAACCTTACTTTTCTTTGGGGAATTTCCCTATTTAGTGGACCCCCCCTTTTTTATTTAAAAATAATTAATTTAAAGCATTTGAAAATCACGAGGTCCACTAAATGGTCTGGCCACGGGTCGATGATGATGGGCCCGGCTACTAGTCCACAAGGATTGATGATGTCCATCGTCTCACAAGATGATGTGACGGACAATTTGATGACGATCGGATGGATGGTGACTTGATTGGGACCCAGATTGGTAGATCGGCAGATCTAGAGAGCTCAAACTGTCCGATTGAAGATCCAACGGTCAGAAAGCTAAGGGAGATGAGACAGAGCCAACGGGCAGGAGTTCTGGGGTAAGGTCAGTAGATCCGGGGACCGAGAGATGAAGAGAGAGAGAATAAGGAGAGATGAGATAGAAAATTAGAAGGAGGAGATAGAAAATATCAGAAAATGGAGATAAAAGTATTGGCAGAAGGTCTGGAACCCTGGTCTTCACTGTGACCATCCTCACACTTCACCAGTATAGTAGCCCACCGTTCCTTGCTGACTCATGTGGCTTTAAACGCTTTGGTCCGTCTCTTGGTCATTGGCTCTCCTACTCTTTTCGTTCTTTGGGCCGGCTTTTTGGTCCTCTTATTCAGCCCATATTTGGCCCATATCTTCTAGTCATAGCCTATGGCTCTTCAAGCTTTGATATTATGCTTCTGTGGTTGATCGTGGGCCCGCAAGTCTCGAGAATAGCTCGATCGAGTTTTCTGCAAGAAAAAAGCACGTAATAAGATTTGATCATAACGTCTTTATACCTAGACTTCTAGAAATGCGTTTAATGCATGCAAATATATCATTTCGTCCAGAAAAATGTGTTCTGTGCAATGAAATAGACTCTTACGTAGAAAAGTTGATAATTAGAACAGTTTTACGTAGGAGAGTGTGATAACGCTTAGAAGATAACAGTGGAAAATATACACTTTTAAGCGAATATCATCCACCCCACGGTTCCTTCTCCAAACTTTTCCCCTATGACTTTTCGCTACAAACTATCCCTCTCTGCCCCAAATTTCCATAACCATTTTCCTTTCAGCGCCTCATTCTCTTTCGTAAATCTCTCACACCTAATCCCCCTCTTTCTTTTGGACTAGGTCCCCATATTAAAATATTACTCTTTGAGGTCACAAATCCTCGATCACGCTATCTAAGTGACACTTATAGTCCAATTAACGATTGTGGGGACTCTACCGTACATGTAGTGCGGATGCATGTGATGATTCGACACCTTTTGTTATTGGGCAAATCTCTGATGTTTCTGCCATGGACTAATTTAATTATCTCTGAACTCGCAAAGGTCCAAGGTCCATTGAAAGATCCACAAATCAATGGCTACTATCGGTCAATCATCTGATTTGTCTATGAAATTACCACTGGTTGTGCTAGTGTAGGTATTGTACGGACCACAATTACATTCTATGATGGTCCTTCCCAAATGAAGGAGTAAAACTTCTGTCACAATCGGATTGCAAATCACACAATCACAGCCAATGAGTTCTCGGCACATACACCTAAAAGCAAAAGCACATGGTAAGTTGCAAAAGCACTTGTGTACGTGCCGAGAACTCATTGGCTTGTGATTGTGTGATTTACAATTTCGTGTGATAGAAGTTTTACTCTGAAGGTCCTCTCATCATCAAAACACTGTATCGAGAGTCAGTGATGCCGCTGACTGCTGCAGACAAGGATGATGCTGACTGCAGCCAATATGGATCACGTGGCACACTCTTAGAGGACACTGACTATATGGATGTTTGGCCAAACCCTAGGTGGACCTACAAACCAAAAAGGGTCGTGATGTAACAAGGTATACCTCACGCTTTTTGGTTTTTGTTACTCCCCGCTGCCATTTAGGCTCACTAACCACATGGATGTTTAGCCCACCTATTAGTAGACATTCACACAAAAAATCAGCTTGTTTTGATGATTTTTGGCCGTCGGTTTTAGTACTCCAAAACAATTGTTGAATCCAACGGATATAATCATGCCTTATTAGTACTTAAAACTAATGGGTAGAGATTACCAATTAATCAGGGTATTTTTGGGTGTGCATATCCAAGGGGTGGGCTAAACATTGATGCTGTCAGCGGTGAGTAAAAAAATCGTGCTTTCGCATGCCAAAAAGGTGAGGTATGCCTTGTTACATCTTTTTCCATCCAAAAAATCAGCTTGATTAGTGATTTACAGCCTTTTGATTTTTGTACCCAAATAATGGTCAATAATGCTCAAATTCGTACCGTTAAAATCAACCCATGAAAATGACTTCAATCCAACGCTTAGAAATCACTGATCAGGTGGATTTTGGTTTGTAGGTCCTCCTACGGATTGGCCAAACATCCATTCAGTCAGCATCCCTTAAGAATGTGTCACATGGCTCATAATGGCTGCAGTCAGTGAAGTTTTACTCTAGTCGAGATGGCCCTGCATAGAATAAACCTTCACTGACACCTGTAGTGACTGCGGCCAACATGAGCCACGGGGGACATTCTTAAGAGGACACTGACCGTATGGATGTTTGGCCAATCACTAGGTGGACCTACAAACCAAAAATCGGCCTGGTTAGTGATTTAAAACCTTTGGATATTTTTACTCAAATAATGCTCATGTCGGTAACGGATACTGCTATTTTACAAGACACCATGCAAAAATGGTATAGGAGATAGAGTTACGGTTACAACGGCCATTATAACTGCTTTTCTAAACCATGTCTGTCTTTAAAAAAAAAGATGAATTGGGTATATGTTCATTGGGTAGACGGGTAATTGGGTACCCATTGATACCCTCAAACTAGGCGTGTCAATTTATACCCGATTAACTGACTCCAATTAGAACCGAACCCAAAAAGACCTTGAACTAGCTCCATTAGTCAAGTGTTGATTTTGGTGAGGATAATCTCCACACCACGAAGATCATCTTCGCAACAGTTCTTGTCCAATGAGCCCACTGCACATTGGACATTTCTAATCTAATGAAAAGTGGAATACTAGGTGTGTCTAGGCCTGTAATTTTGGCCCACGGCCTTGCCGGTCTGAGCCTGATATGGCCCTTGGACTGGGCCCGGGCTTACCCTCTTGAAACCCAACATGGCCCCGAGGCCCGGCTCTAGTCTATCTCTCTCTTTGCAACAGCAACAATGAACTCCCAACCTCCCAAACCATCAAAAGCTTTGGATCAACCCATCAACAACACCATCCCCAACAATTGCTTCATCAACAGCATCATTGACCCTCCTCTTTAAATTAGGAATAAAGAGGTACCAAAAGTATGCGTTTGCCAACATTTACAAAATGCAAAAAAATTTATCAACAAACAAGCATGGTTAAACATCAAAAAATTTCTCAAAAGATCATGGGTATCGAAAAAACCAAGACCACTTTTGCTCAACAATGCTGTTGAGCAAAAATGTTCAACAACGTCTCTACTCAGTCGATACCTCAGACAACACTTTTTTGAAAATTTGAAATTTAATTTTTTTTTTTTAAAATAGGGGCTGTAACAGTATTATCGCTTTGTCAGGGGTATCGGACTGTGTTGAGGTGCCTTTAAGCATTTTTGCTAAGACAAATTTTGAATACCCCATCCATTTCTCTTGTTATCCTCAACTTTAACATAAAATAAAATGACATCTATATCCCTTGTGTTTTCTCTTATCTTCCCCCACCTAAAAATATAAAATACCAACTTTGCCCGTTTTCTCATTAACTTGCCTTCTCCCCTCAACTGTTACTATGCCTGCTCCTCGACTGTTACCATCAATGTTAGGAACCACTACTAAAGTCAAGGAGGATTATCCTAAGCAATGTTTGAAAAAGTTGGACTGTGCTCGAGACTTCAGTGGAAATATTGTTGAAATTGATTTGTAAACACAGCCTTGCCATGGACATGTTAACTTAGATAAACTAAGAAGTGGGTTAAGGATACTTTATTTCTAATAATCTTGTCGGAACGATTCATTGGGGGTTTGTTTCTCATACAGTTTTGGTCATGGTCTTTGAATTGATTGTTCTGATTGCATTAACTATTCGGACTTAACAGTCCAAATTGTGAAGCATTGACCTACAAAACGAGAGGTGCCTCCACTCGAAACTTTTCTCCACCGGTGCTTATTGTGGAGAATAGATTTTCTCTATTGAAGCTCCAGTCCACCATGATGAAGCTATTCCAAAATTTGCCTTTTGCTAAACGACGTTTTTGAGCAAAAATGGCCTTAAAAAAAATCTATCTCTATCTCAAGTAAAACGTTGATGACTAGGTCCTGTTTTACTCCTCTATCTCTATTGTAAATCTTGAGGACATGCTTAGTTTGGACTTGGGAGGAAGTCCTCCTAAGAATGATTGCGACATTGCTCTTCCATACTTTAGTCTGAAAAGTACCAGTTTAAATTACCAAAATACTCTTAATTAGACACTTATCCAACTCTAACATAGAGAGAATAAGACGTACGCTCTGATGCTGTCAGCCTTAGGAGGATGGCATCCCATGTAGAGGTGCCGTTGAGCAGTTTTGCTAAACGTAAGAAAATAAATTTCGGTTTCGAGGTTTATTTCGAATAGCCCGGAAATGAAAATATTTCGTGAAAATATTTCAACCAGTGTGGAAATAATACATTTTCGTGGAAATGATGTAAATAATGCGGAAATGATGAAAATATTATAAAAATGTTTGTGGAAAGTTTAGAAAATGATAAAACAAGCCTAAAAACGCACTAATAAACTATCAAACCATAATATACAACCATATGTAGTGTGGAAATTAATGCCTATAGCGGTCTGTAATATGTTGAGACATGTATTTGATAGGCTGTCCAAATATTATTTAATTACTTATTTTAAAAAAAATTGTAAATCAAGGTATTAACGAATCTTTATTCACTTACGTTAGTGTCTTAATATTATATAATTTTAGAAAACTTATTTATTATTAACTTTTAACATTACTTTTTGAATGTTTAAATATTTTTTTGGGAAAAATATTTAACCCAACCAACTTGTAGAACAAGCTAAGTTATATATATAATCCATTTATACACAATCATGGATGTTTAGGGTAAAAATCAATGAAATTGGGGTTTTTCCCAAATTTTAATTTTTACCCTAAATGATTTTCGATCTTTGCACAAATCAAGTGTAAATGCATAATAGCATCATAGATTCATAGATTTGATGCATTTACACCTAATCTATCTATTTGTAGCGAGAAATGATAGCAAAAAATTCTATTCTCATATACATTTCGAATTTCAAAAATGGGATTCGATTCGTCATCACAATCAATCTGCGAACTAAGAAATCTATAATGGATTGGTATATATATATATATATGTGTGTGTGTGTGTGTGTGTGTGTGTGTGTGTGTGTGTGTGTGTGAAAATGGGTTAAATAATCCAATATGGGATTTGTGGTGCTCAAATGGGATGTTTCTTACCTTCGATCGAAATGTTTCGACATCTAATCGAAATGTTTCTATAGATGTCGAAACATTTCAACCGAAATAATACATATTTACACCGTCAATTGATCGATACTTACTATTAACGCGAAATATTTCAACATGTATAGAAACATTTCGTGTATGTATACTTTCTTGTCGGTAACCTAGAAAATTAAAATATTTCGCGAAATATTTCGTTAATTTCAAGAAATTTATTTCCTTGGCTAAACGAATTTTTGGGCAAATATGAACTCGAAAGAATCCTATATGAATGGTACTATGGTGTAAATAGGTTTGGAGTTGGGGAGGAAGCCCTCCAAAGGCTGAGGGCGACATTGCTCTTTCATACTTTACGTGAAAGTTGTTGAAATTACAAAAAAGGTCGCGATGTAAGAAGCTGTGGCTAGCACCATTTTTGTTACTCACTGCTACCGTCTAGGCCCATTGACCATGCGCATGGATGTTTAGCTCACCCCTTGGTGGATATACACACCAAAAATCACCAAGATTGGTAATCCCTAGCCATTAAATTTTAGTACTTTTTAAGGTGATTCTAAGTGTTGGATTCAACCATTTTTTTAGTACCAAAAACCAACGGCTAAAAATCATCAAACAAGCTGAAATTTGTTATGGATGTCTACCAAAGGGTAGGCTAAACGTACATACGGCCAGTGGACCCAGATTGCATCGGTGAGTACAAAAGAGTGGTGCTAGCTGATGCCAGAAGCATAAAAAAGTACTAAAATCTAATGGCTAGAGATTACCAATCAAGGTGATTTTTGGTATGTATATCCACCATGGGGTGGGCTAAACATCCATGCAGTCAGCGGGACCAGATGACAGCGATGACTATCAAAAATTAGGGCTGCAATTTGGACAGGCTCAACCCTGTGGATTTGGATGCTCGCAAGGCTTTGGATGATCATCTGGATGTTGGACTTTAGGGCCTCGAAGAATAGACCTAAGAGGACTACGTACGACGAGGCAAGCGGCGGACATTGGGCTATGGTTGGATTGGCCCTTTCAATATTTTGGTTGGGTTCGGGCCCGGGTTTTGACAACACAATCAAATGGGGTTGGATTAGGGTTGAGGCTTTAGCCCAACCCATATTTGACATACACACACCATATATACACACACATTATCAAAGAAATGTTTGAGACAAATCCATGGAGGCAGTCACTACAAGAGGTGCATCACAGCACCAATGGCTTGACGTCAATTCTTTACAAGAAGGTGAGTAGTACTGAAAGGGTCGTTGCTATGTTGCTAACAATGGATGTGCTTTGGAGTCTTGGCTGAAGCTGTGATTTTCGCCAATGTATAGGTCTCGTTCTGCTGTAAACTTATTTTATCATCCACACATGTGTTACTATTTGCAGCTAAAGGCAAATTGTTAGCATTTTTATAAGCAAGATTATGTGGAGAATTTTGAATTTGTAATTATTGTATGAATAAACCTGTAAAAATGACGAATATAAATAATTATACATTTTGTTAATATGATCCTATTTAACATAATGTTGAAATGAAGCTATTATTTAACAATATCGGTAATTATATTGACCGACCATTAAACAAGTTTAATATGAAAAATTTTCAACTAATAAAAATAAATAAAAAATTGACCAACTAAACCAACCTGATCAACTCGATTTTGGATCCACAACCTTGAAAGTTGGGTTGGGTTAGTTGCAGCCCTAACAATAATGGTGCTAGCTGACACAAAAAGCGTGAGACCTTTGTCTTTCCGGGTCAGGATCGGAGGACGACCATTTTGGCGTACCCACATAGAAGCTATGAATCAATGGCTGGTTTTTTGTGAGGATGATCACCTCACCTTATTGATCACCCCTACAAAAAATCAGCCTGGGCTTACCCTCTTGAAACCCGACATGGCCCCGAGGCCCGGCTCTAGTCTATCTCTCTCTTTGCAATAGCAACAATGAACTCCCAACCTCCCAAACCATCAAAAGCTTTGGATCCACCCATCAACAACACCACCCCCAACAATTGCTTCATCAACAACATCATTAACATCAAGACCCTCCTCTTTAAATTAGGAGCAAAGAGGTACCAGAAGTATGCCTTTGCCAACATTTACAAAATGCAAAAATTTTATCAGCAAACAAACAAGGTTAAACATCAAAAAATTTCTCAAAAGATCATGGGTACCGAAAAAACCAAGACCACTTTTGCTCAACGATGCTGTTGAGCAAAAATGTTCAACAACGTCTCTACTCAGTCGATACCTCGGACAACACTTTTTTTTAAATTTGAAATTTAATTTTTTTTTTTTTTAAATAGAGCTGTAACAGTATTATCACTTTGTCAGGGGTATCGGACTGTGTAGAGGTGCCATTAAGCAGTTTTGCTAAGGCAAATTTTGAATACCCCATCCATTTCTCTTGTTATCCTCAACTTAAACATAAAATAAAATGACATCTATATCCCTTGTATTTTCTCTTATCTTCCCCCACCTAAAAATATAAAATACCAACTTTGTCCGTTTTTTGATTAACTTGCCTTCTCCCCTCAACTGTTACTATGCCTTCTCCTCAACTGTTACCATCAATGTTAGGAACCACTAATAAAGTCAAGGAGGATCCCAAGCAATGTTTGAAAAAGTTGGACTGTGCTCGAGACTTCGGTGGAAATATTGTTGAGATTGATCTGTAAACACAGCCTTGGACATGTTAACTTAGATAAACTAAGAAGTGGGTTTAGGACACTTTTTCAGTGAAGTGTGCCCTGTAAAAGGGGAATGATTTTGGCAACCTTCTCAATTGTTTTCGGTCAACATTTATACAGGTTGGCAAAAATGCCCTTCTAATAACCCTGTTCGAAAATTGTCGTTTAAAATAGAAAAATCTAGTATGCAAATGGTTGCATAATTTTAGAATATGCAAATGTTGCCTGAAGGCGACACTTATCAACAAAAACCCATGTTAACCCAAGGTTTTGGTAACCTCACTCCTTAACCAGAGTTAACTAGGGTTTAGGTTGTTACGTGTCACTTTCTGGCAGTATTTGCATACTCTAAAGAACCCAACCGTTTGCATAAAGCATATTCTTTTTGGAAAAAAATCTTGTTTTCTGATAAAAAAAAAAGCATTAACAATCATTGGTGTTTTCAAAACATCACCAAAAGAACATGAAATATTAACAATTAATCTATACTATTATAAAGCAAAAAGCGGTAGTGTCACCCACGGTTGTCACAATTAAAGGTCTCTCTACTTTCAAAGGTAAAACCTTCCCTCATTAAATGTTCCTTCGGTTGTCTGGCACGCCCACGTCAATGATGATGAAGGACAATAGTATAAGCCACATGGCACACTCTTAGAGACCACTTGCCTTATGGATGTTTGTCAATCCCATTCCTAGGTGGACCTATATGCCAAATATCAGTCTGATAAGTGATTTCTGAGTACCCCCAAACAATGCTTGAAATCTATGGTTAAAAATCAATCCATGAAAATGACTCCAATCAAATCCTTAAAAACCACTAATCAGGCTGATTGTTTGCATATAGGTCCACCTAGGGATGGGTCAAACATCGATATGGTCAGTGATCTCTATGAGTGTGCCACATGTAAGGTGCTTCCATGTGTAATGTGCACGTGCATTCTGTTCCCCTAGTCCCAAATAACCCCATATATAATTTTAGAACTTTCAAAAAACCTCCTTAAGAAAACTCAATCTTATTTCCAAAAATTAAATAATACATTTTATTTAGAACATGTCACCTATTTGCTATTTAAAAAAAAATACTTTTTAGAGAAGAGTAAAGATTCCTACTTTTTAAACATCTGGATAATGAGAAATATGTTCGAGAAACTACGAATTTTTCTTATATTAGACTTAAGAGAACCGTCATATAGTTTCAGTACTATTATATTTATATTATTACTTTGCCTACATTATATCATGGGTGTATGCACACATATGTATATGTTTTTTGAGTTTGTAGTTTTGGATAAAAAAGTATTAATCAGACGTCCTATCTTTAACGATCTTTTGACGTTTTCGTCTTTTTGACACTTTTTTTTGGCCTAAATTATTTTAAACTTGTGAAGTTTTGCCATGCTATGCGATTTGTTTACTATGATCCTTATTAATGTATATTTATATTAAAGCAGAGTCCCGTTGAGGTGGCAACTTTTTTAACCTATTCTAAAAAATGCCGAACACAATTATTAAATTCCAATTGACATTATTTTTGTCTTCATACCTTTTACTAGTAGGTTGCCTGTGCCCATGGCACTCTCCGACAAAGCTTTTGCCAAAATTGGGTGTGAGTGGCTTAGATCCACCATCCATTTGGGGTGGTAAGATCTCGGCCATCCTTTGTGAAGCCGATAAGAGGGGGATAAGTGACTTCTCTGTTTTGTTATATAGATGTATAGTGGGTGACCCGTGCCCTCGGCACTCCCCTACAAAGCACTTCCCAAAATCGGGTGTGAGTGGTTGAGATCCATAGTCCATTTGGGGATAAGATCTCGGCCATCCTTTGTGAAGCCGATAAGACGGGTGTAAGTGGGAAGACAATTAATCCAACCGTCTAAATTTTATTTTATGTAAGGGTTGATATGGGCCCTTGGATATATGAAGCCTATAAGAGGGGGGGTCAACTGAGCTGTTTTGTTATATAGACTATTTCTATACGTCTCTCCCTATCCCGATTTTCAACACATGTTTCTCTTTTAGCATCTTTATTCTCGCCAAAAATCTTTCAACCCTCTCCCTTTTCTCTCTTTCTCCAACAACACAACCCTACACGTTTCTCTCCGAGCATCTTTATTCTCTCCAAGAATCTCTCAACCCATAACTTCTCTCCCTTTTCCCTCTTTCTCCAACAAAACAACCCTAACAATTTCTCCAAATACTCGATTGGAGATGGACGAAGAGGGATTTTTTTCTTTAATTTCTTAGAAAACGATATGCTAAGCACATGCCAACAACACTAGTTTCAATCATGGTTTTAAAAACGGCCGTTAAAACCGTTTAAACGGCCGTTAAAATCGTTTAAACAGCCGTTTAATTCTGAAAATTTTGTGAAAAAAAAACGGCCGTTAAATCCGTTAAATTCCTTTTTTTTTTTTCAAATTTCAAAATTTGAATTTCAGCGTCATTTTCCAATTTTTTCTGTTAAAATCGTTAAAACCCGTTAAAATCCGTTTAATTCTGTTAACTTCTATTTTTTTCCATTTTTGCCCTTGGCCGTTTCAATCCGTTTAAATGACCGTTTAAACGGTAACACCCCCAGTCCGTTTAACCGTTAAAACGGCCTCCTTTAAACCTTGGTTTCAATCACTCTATGAAAAAGTTGATATGAGAAAAATATATGTGAAAAAGTTGAGCCGAAGAGGTTACAAGCTTACTCCAAAAATCATTACCTTTTGAAAAAAAAAAAAGGCAAAATACTCCATAAATGCACTGTAACTCATTCTATGTTTCAAAATCTTATTGGTTTTTGACCTTTGAACTTCCAACCACAACCCTTTGGAGCAGAGAAAAAATTTGTTGCCCCATGGGGACTTCAAACTTTGAAGTTCCCCTCCCAAAATGTCTGACACGTACCCCAAAACTTTAACCCAATCCACATTAAGTCCTTGGTTAGTTGGTTAAGGGTGGTTAACAAGGAGAATGTGTCAGACAATTTAGGAGGGGGACTTCAAGGGACAACGAGTCTTTTTTCCTTCGGAACATGTTGGGTCCCACTACATTGTATAGCGGGAGTCTGAGGTAACTCATGTCTAGTGCATAGTTAGCAATTTGGAGTGTGGCAAACATACAGTAAAAGAAATGTTCTAACTTTTAAGTACAATTTGGGTTTGTCATTTAAAATTGAATTCAAAAATTCGGCAAATAACTTTTAAAAATAAAATAAAATAAAAAAAATAAAATTATTGATAAATTTTTATGTTTTAAAATGATTTTCATGTTCAAAACAAAATAACTCTGAGAAGTTGCGTATTTTATTCGAGAACAATTCGATCATGTTAAGCTTCTACACTTTTGAATGTGTAAATGATAAACTGGGGGAACTTTGATGATCATTGTTTCGAGCTTTTGTTTTCGTGTCGTCTTCTTTCTTAGATTGAAAGATTTGGATCGAATACCCGATTGAATTTAGTATCTTTAGAAAGCTTTACGGGCTGAGATTTCGTTTGATGGGGTGTTTCGAATGGCAGAGAACAGAGAAGCATTGCTGAAGAAGGTTTACTATGAGAATTGCCCAGGTTGCAAGGTGGATCAACTTAATGAGACGCGAAGTTGCATTGTAGGAAGTGAGTGCCAGGTTGCAAGGTGCTTTTGCTTTTAGGTGTACGTGCCCGAGAACTCATTGGCTGTGATTGTGTGATTTGCAATCCGATTGTGACAGAAGTTTTACTCGAGTGCGAGCAGGAATGACTACTCACTGTCTAAACTCTTTCATTTTCAAAAATACATTAATGATGGTCCATACGGCCTTTTGAAGGAAAATACATTTTCAAAAAAAGTCATTTTTTAGAATAAAATAGTTTTTTTATATGGTAATGCAAACAGGCCCTAAATCTTGCAACCTTGAAGAGTAAAATCTAGTCCCACCTTTGTCATTTTTTTCCATAAGATGTGCTCAACCCTCTTTAACTCTCTTTAATTTAGCAATAACAACAAAGGGTAAAAATGTCTTAGGATTCCAAGAATCCAACGGTGGTTGTTAGTGCTGAGTTGGCATCAATTTTTTAACTTTTGGCTGCACTAACAACCACCGTTGGATTCTCGAAATCCACGGCCGGGAACAGAAGTCCCGAGATGGGGCACAAAAAGAGGGGCTCTGAGCCTAACCCAAAGTAAATTTTAAGGAACTTATCTAAGTTGGAAAATATATCAGATTTGTTTTTAAGGGGAACACGTGTCAGCTTCTCAAGGTATGAACTTCAAGCTCGAAGTTGAGGCACACTGGTTTGGATTGGAATCTTTTTCATGGGTTGATTTTTAACCGTGGGATTGGAGATTTATTTGGGGTACTCCTAGGCTAAAAATCAGTAATCAGGCTTATTTTTGTTATGTAGGTCCACTTGGGGCTCAGTGGTCTCTAAGAGTATACCACGTGGCTCATTCTGTGGTCCATCAGGAACTTTGACGATGGACATCAAGACAAGATTTATTCCTAAACTTAAAAACTATTAGGCGCATTGGAGTAGCAGACTTGCAATTCTGATCCCTTCTTCTGCTTTCTGTTCTCTCCATCGTCATTCATCACTTCCTTTCTTCTGTCAACACTATGGCTGAGGCGCTTGTTTCTGTTGTGCTGGAGCAATTGGCCTCCATCGCTCGTCAACTGATCGAACAAGAGGTGAGACTGGTGGTCGGTGTAGAAAATGAGATTGAAAACCTAAGGACTACCTTCGAAGCCGTCCGAGCTGTGCTCAATGATGCAGAGAAGAAACAAGTAAAGCAGGAATCTTTGACCCTTTGGTTGGAGAGGCTCAACTACGTAGCCTTCGACATGGAGGACGTGTTGGACGAGTGGAGCACAGAACTTCTCAAATCACAAATCGAAGGAGTTGACAACACCCGCAAAGGAAAGAAGAAGGTAAGTTCTTACTTGTTCTCTCCTTGGTCTTGTTTCAATCAAGTTGTTTTGCGTCGTGACATCGGTCATACGATAAAAGAAATAAAGGAAAGACTAGATGTGATTGCAAATGAAAAGGGTAATTACCAGCTTATTGAAAGTAGGAGGGAGTTTGAGGAACCACAACGTGAAATGACTAGCTCTGTGATCAATGTATCAGAGATACATGGTCGGAATTCGGATAAAGATATTATAATAAGCAAGTTGCTGAGCGAGGGCAGTCAACAAGAAATGGGCACCCCTGTCATCTCCATAGTTGGCATGGGGGGCTTCGGCAAGACGACTCTCGCCCAACTAGTTAACGATGCTGAGAATGTGAAGAACCATTTTGAGAAGACACTATGGGTTTGTGTGTCTGAGCCTTTCGATAAGAAAAGGCTAGCCAAGGCAATCATCACTGCTGTTGGTGAGAATGTTCCCGATGTCATTGAATGGAATGATTTGCATCATCGATTATGTAACTCCGTTAAAGGAAAACTATTTTTGCTCGTGCTAGATGATGTGTGGACTGAGGATCACACAAAATGGAATCCATTGAAGCTTTCACTCGACGGTGGTGCCGAAGGAAGTAGAATTCTGGTCACCACGCGCAGTGAGAGAGTTGCAATGATGATGGGTTCATCCTCCATCCATAGATTGGAGATATTGTCCACGGAGGACTGTTGGTTATTGTTTAGTCGTATTGCTTTGGAGGGAAGGGGAGAAGAAGAGTGTAAAGAATTGGAAGAAATTGGCAAGAAAATCACAGAAAAGTGCAAAGGCGTGCCTCTCTTTGTAAAGACTTTAGCAAGTCTCATGCGCTTCAAAAGAACCAAACAAGATTGGGAAGATGTCTTGGTAAATGACATGTGGGGACTACATGAGGTTGTAGCTGGTGTTTCACCAGCTTTGTTCTTGAGTTATTATGCTTTGCCCTCTCATTTGCGCCGATGCTTTACATATTGTGCTATTTTTCCAAAAGATTCTTATATATACAAAGATACGTTAATCAAGATGTGGCTCGCACAAGGTTTTGTTAGCAGCTCCACACGAAGAATAGATTTGGAGAAAGTTGGTGCAGAGTATTTTGATAATTTAGTGATGCGCTCATTGTTCCAAAATTTAGGAAAAGATAGTGATGGCAACATAATCAATTGCACGATGCATGATCTCGTGCATGATTTTGCCCAATATCTCACGAAGAATGAATGCTCCATAATTGAATTGAACAAAATAGAATTCGATAGTAGCAAAGTCCGGCATTTGACGTTAACATCTAATGCGGATATAAATTCCATTCTCCCCTCGTTAGTGAGTTATCATCAATTCCTACAGCCCTTCCTGATTTACTCCATCACTTGACATGTCTTAGAACATTGGATTTGAGCAACAATTATAGGGCGCTTGAGAAATTGCCAAGTGAAGTGGAGAAATTGATACATCTGAGATACCTTGATTTGTCTAGTAATTATAGGTTGAAGGAATTGCCTGAAACAGTGAGTAATTTATATAATTTGCAGACCTTGAAACTTAACCCGTGTCATGAAATTCAAAAACTACCGGAGGGAATGGGGAAAATGGTTAACTTGAGACATCTTGAAATTGAATGGACTCTTGAGTTAATGTCCATACCCCAAGGAATTGGAGGATTACGCTCGCTTCGAACATTATCAAAGTTCATTGTGAGTGAAAGATGTAAGATGGGAGAACTAAAAGACCTCAACCTTCTCCAAGGGAAGCTCGAAATAAGTGGATTGGGGAGAGTGAGAAATGTGAATGAGGGTGAGGTGGCAGAATTGAAGAAGAAAGAGTACCTTAGTGCTCTGTGTTTGAAGTTTGATGAGTTGGAAGATGTAGAAGAGGGCAATGTAGAGAGGATGGAAGGTGTGCTTGAAAGCCTCCAACCACATCCGAACTTAAAGGAATTGGAAATATCTTACTACCATGGTTTCAAGTTACCAAGTTGGATGATGAGTAATTCAATGTTGCCCAATCTACATTCTTTGTCACTAGAATATTGGTCGAATTGTAAGGTGACACGCATTGGGCCTGAGTTTTTTGGAATTTGTGGTAGTGGTGAGAGATCATTCCCAAAGTTGCAAAAATTCCAAATTGTCCACATGCATAACTTGGAGGAGTTGGATTTGAGAATAGAAGGCAAAGATATTATGCCCTGTCTTCGGGAATTGCGTCTTTATTATTGTTCAAAGTTGAAGGTATTGCCAGCTGTTGGAAATTTGGCACTCCTTAAAAGCCTTGAGATAGAAGGAATGAAGTCCGTGAAACGTGTGGGTCTTGAGTTTTTGGGAATTTCCGATGATGATGGTACTAAAAGAGGTAGTGGAGAATCAATATTTCCCAAGTTGATGAAGCTCACCTTTACGAACATGAAAGAGTGGGAGGAGTGGGAGATTATGAGAAGAAGGGAAGATGATGAAGAACGACATGGTGCTGAGGGAGAGGGAGATGGAGGAGAAGATTTTATTAGTATTTTGCGGTGTCTCCAAGAATTAAGAATTTTCAGTTGCCCCAAGTTAAAGGCGCTGCCGGACCACATCTTCTTCCTTGATACACTAAGAAAACTGACCATACATGATTGTCCAAAATTGAGTTGGACGGTGTCATGTTTTCCTCGGCACCTCGAGGCATTGAGTTTAGTCTGGGATGCAGGTGAACTCTCAAGGTCATTACCCATCACCAATAATAACAACATCAAGTATTTGACTATCTCTTATTCACCGCTTTCATCACTCCCCAAAGGCTTGGAACACCTCAAAGCGCTTCAAAGTTTGACAATCATATATTGCTACTCCGTTGAATTTATGCCAGAGGGACTGCAACATCTCACCATGCTTCGACACTTGGACATCTACAAGTGTACTATTCTAAAATCACGTTGCGAAAAGGAGGTAGGAGAGGACTGGAACATCATATCCCACATCCCCAACATCCACATTTATGATGACTGATGAAGTATGCATAACGCAGACAGAGAGGTAACATAGAATAGTTAATTGTTCAATTTAATTTTTTTAATGGATATATAAATTCTTACTCCGTCTTTTTTTCTTGTCAATGAGACACACGGCATGCAATCCGTACCAAAGTACAACACCAGCATATGTTGTCTGTTGAGTGCTTAAAAACGCACCACCTGCCTCATTCTTTTTTGGACCCACTGACTTGTGTTTGGTCCACCACTTGAGGGATCCTGATTGGTGATCTCTATCCGTTGGATTTGAACATTTTTTTTTTATACTTAGATCACATCACCAATCGATCAGCCCGATTTTTAGTGTAGGTCCATCAATGGTATGCCAATTATTCATGGGTCAGTGTACCAGAAAGAATTAGCCAAATTGCACAGAAAATAACGGCTTTTATTTTTCGTTATTTTTCTGTTACAACGAAATTAACGACCGTTATTTTCTGAAAAAGTTTGTGAAAGAAAACGTCTGTTATTTTTTCCTTTTTTCTGTTATTTTTCATTTTTTTTTTTTTTTGCGTTTTTGAAAGTTTGAATTTCAAATTTCAAAATTGGAATTTCAACGCCAGTTTTTTGTTATTTTCCGTTTTTGCCCCTGAGCATTACGATTCGTTATAATGGAAAAAACGGTAACACCCCCAGTCCGTTGTACATTATAACAGCCCTTTTTAAAGCTTGGTTTAGCCCACCCCTTAGTGGATATACACACCAAAAATCAGCTTAATTACTAATTCTTGTATGTCAGTGTTAGTACCTAAAAAAAATGTTTTAATCCAACAGCTACAATCACTCATTAAAAGTCCTAAAAGTAATTAATGGTTGCAGATAACCAATCAGGCAGATGTTTTGTGTATATCCAAGAGGTGGGGTAAACATCCATGTTGTTGGTGTGGTCAAGAAAATGCTTTCTCTTATTAATGGTTTCGTTAACACATTTTGCTAGTGAATGTGGCCGATAATGAAGCTGCTGCTGCGTCACGTCGCGGAGGCCTTGGAAGCAATGGAAATGTTAAATGGTTTCTTTGGAGGTTCTAGTGGTAATATAGAAGACGCAAATATAAGCAAGTGTCTTTGGAAAATGGACATGGTTCTTATGGTTCACCACACCGGCCATATTGTAGCAGTTGACATGTGGTTATAGCTCCACTTAAAAAAATTTACTCGGACAAGCAAGTGGAGCAGGACAATGTGTGATGCTAACAAGGCGGGCAAGGTGGAAGTGATAAATCAGGTAAAAGAGAAGGAACTAGCGGACATAGAACTTATGTGTTCAAGCTTTATTCCATGGATGATCTATGCCCTTCAAATCAAAATTAATGTACGCTTTTTAACCAATAATTTTAAATATGTTCATGGCAGGAAATATTTTGTTAGTCTGTAAGCATCGATGAATTCTTGAAGCCAGTTGAAGGAGAAAGGTACCATACTCTAGAGGTCGCCATGACCAGGGTGTGATGATCATGGACGGTTCCAGGAGGTTTTGAAGGTGGCAAAACAAGCTCATCCACTACTCCATCCATTGAAGATCTAGTACAGTTTCCCATATTGGGTGGAAAGGAGAAATTATCTGTGCAATTAAAATACTTCATGCTATAATGCATGTACACTTATATTTTATTTTGAGTGTTCATTCGCAAATTCTATACTTGATAGCTTAATTATGAAATTTCTAGGTCAAGAAACTGAGTTATGTACTGTATTATTGTCATCTGACTACTAAAAATCACAAATCAAGTAGATTTTGGGCATGTATGTCTAGCAAGAGGAGGGCAAAACATCTATAAGATTGTGGCCGTGAAAGAGTGTTCTATGCGGTACTTGGGGAGGGAGGGGATTTCAAACTTTGAATTCCTCGTGAACACCAATGCTTTTCTCCATGTTGCAAATTTATTCTCCATGTATATTTAACCAGTCGATGTCACCTTTTGTATGCGCTAAAGCTCCATGACTTGCATTTTTGTTGTAATCTGTTATTTTAGATCATCCTTCTACCATTCTGACATCTTCTATTGGTTATGAGTAATAATAAATATGATTCATGACTAAAATATTTTTCTTTCATACATAGAAGCTGTTTGTACAATTCAATTTTGATCATGCTCTTTACAGTGTCTAAGTTCCTATATTATTTCTCCACACATTTTTAATTTCATGGTTATATTTTCTTATGGTTCTATTAGAAAATTTATATTTTGAAGTTGATTCTCTGTTGTTCTATGGATCGAATATCTTAAATTTTAAATTCAAATTTGTGCAAGGGATGATTCTCTTCATTCTTGTAGTTTGGCAGTGAATACATCATTGAAAAATGCTATGATCATAGGCCGATTACCGTTGAGTTGGTTATCTTTGGGAAAAATTTATAACACGCACATGTTCTCTAGGTGCATGCACCTAGTATATTTGAGTTGCTAGGCACATTATTGAAGGGAATTTTGGAGGTGGATCGTGTATCTTTAGAGTTGCTAGGCACACAAAATGAGTTCCTAACAGTGTATTCTTGTTCATCTGAAGGTCCGAATAATTTTGAATAGTAATACCAGATTGGTCTCATGAAACTTGCAAAACCCCCATCCACCTTTCGAGCTGACTTGACAAATAGATGCCTAGCTGGCTAGATGTATAACAAATTTGTCCGGTGTCGCTCCCCACCAATATTTGTTGATAATTTGGTCCATTTGTGAATATACTTTCATCGAAAACAAGAATGATTGCATAAGGTACATAAGAACAACTGACGATTACAGGTTTGATAAGAGTGCACTTACCTAATTGTGAGAGACATTTCTTCCTCTAACCTTCAGTAAGAAGTTTGAGCCTTTCCAAGTAACATTGTGATCAAGTGTCCGTAGTTAGGCCATTTGAAAACTCAGCTCTCACAGTCTATTTGATTTTCCAACACCACCAGTGTATAGTCTATACTACCCTTTTTGAACTCCTAAAGTCCCAAACTCAAAAATTCCTTTAGTAACCATAGTAAAAATTAGCTCAAATAACCTTAGTTGGTCATTTTCACAGGTTCTACACAAAAGTTGTCATTGTGATCGAGCGCCCGTATCTAGGCCATTTGAAAACCCATTTTCCAGAGTCAAGTGAACCTACAAACACAGCCATTTTGGATCCTTTACTACTCTCTATCAACTCCAAAAAGATCAAACCCGAATCAGTTTAGGAGTCATCCCAAATAGCAACCCAAATATCCTCAGTTGGTTATTTCAACAGTTTTGCCCAGACTTGGCCAAATTTTTAGCAGCATGTGATAGAAGTGTCCTCAAAAGATTTTGACAAAACTCGTGTTTTCAAGGGATCTAAAGTTTCGAAAATGATTCAAGGGGCCATAAAATATGGTGATATTATTTCTTATTCTATTTTCTCATTTATTTGATTATTTTCATCTATTCTTTTTAAATTACTATGTTTTTTCTTAATCATTTACCCTATTTTTCATAGCCAAGGGAGCACACGTGAGTAAGCGGTGAAACACATGAGATCCCTGTGAAAATATATTTAGCCTTTTTTTTATTTTCTCTTAAAACTTTATTTGATCATTTTCCTTTCCTATTTCATTGCTACACCGGTATTATTTTTGGTTATCATTACTACACAGTGGTGCAAGAAGGCAATTCGTCAACTAACACATGGACAAGCATTTATTGAGGCGCTAAGGTTTGAACGAGTTGTCTCTTGGACTTCAGCTTGGTGTGGTATGAGACAAGCTCCTCATAAATATAAAGAGCTCTTGCTTAGCCGTCAGATTTGCAAGCAATCAACGACCAAGGGGAAGAGTTATATTTTGTTATCCCCGGATCCCGACACTTGTTCTTTTCCCTCTTTCTTTCTAACGACATGTCAAAAATACCCCTTAAGGCAAGAAAAACTTCGTTGGCAGTCGATCGTCAACGAAGCCGCTGACCACCCACAATGTGAGTCATGTGGGCGTTGACACCTCTAGCGGTTATTTGGGGTTTGTGGATGGAAAGGAATAAAAGAGTGTTCGAAAGTAAGAGTCTAAAAAGAGGAACAAGTGGTCTTGGAGATTAAGGCATTGGACATAGTCTGAAGTCTCCCTCGCACTGCACACCATGCTAGAAACCTCATTGTAGATGGAGCTTTAATTCCCTAAATTCTAGCTGTTGAAAACTCCTTAGTCTCTCCCCCTTCCAATGCGCCATAAAAAGAATGAATTGAAAATTTACCTTTGTTATCATGATTCCACCATCTAGAATCGTTACATTCGCTTATAATAGGTGTATCTCCCACCTTACTCTTGAGAGCTTCCACATGTGGAACCTCCCAATCATAAAGTTGACTACGAAAGCCTAGCTCCAAGCCGGTTGCCCATCAAAAGTAACATGCATCTCGCTTGTCAAAGCAGACTTATTATCTGAAATAAGAAAAAGATCATGAAACTCAGATTTGAGATTAATCTCCGTACACCATCTATCTTCCTAGAATAAAACCTTATTCCCTCTACCCACTTTAAACATCACATCCTCATCGAATTTCTGTAAACCATTAATAATACCACTCCACACGCCACATCCATATGATCCTCTCGGCATGCCACTACTCCACCCCATGGTTCATTCTCCAAACTTTTCCCCTATGACCCTTCGCCACAAACTATCCCTCTTTGCCCCAAATCTCCATAACCATTTTCTTTTCAGCGCCTCATTCATCTTCCGTAAATCTCTCACACCTAATCCCCCTCTTTGTTTTGGACTAGGTCCCCATATTAAAATATTACTCTTTGAGGTCACAAATTCTCGATCACACTATCTAAGTGACACTTATAGTCCAATTAACTATTGTGGGGACTCTACGGTACATATAGTGCAGATGCATGTGAATCCAAACCATCTGATCAATGATTCGACACCTTTTGTTATTCGGCATATCTCTGATGTTTCTGCCATGGACTAATTTAATTATCTCTGAACTCGCAAAGGTCAAAGGTCCCTTGAAAGATTCACAAATCAATGGCTACTATCGGTGAATCATCTAATTTGTCTATGAAATTACCATTGGTGGTGCTAGTGTAGGTATTGTATGGACCACAATTACATTCTGTGATGGTCCTTCCCAAATGAAGGAGTAAAACTTCTGTCACAATCGGATTGCAAATCACACAATCACAGCCAATGAGTTCTCGGCACGAACACCTAAAAGCAAAAGCACATAGTACGTTGCAAAGCACTTGTGTACGTGCCGAGAACTCATTGGCTTGTGATTGTGTGATTTACAATTTCGTGTGATAGAAGTTTTACTCTGAAGAAGGTCCTCTAATCTTCAAAACACTAGATCCAGTCGGTGATGCCGCTGACTGCTGCAGACAAGGATGACGCTGATTGGAGTAAAACTTGCCTGACCACCTGTGGTGTGGTATCCTACCAGACCACACGCAAGCTGCTTGCCTCGTGGATTTTGTAGGGTAGCAAGTCACATCGGCACGAGCCACAAACTCATCCTCTCCTCCTTGGTTAACTTACTCAGGTTTGGTGAGAGTAAATGACAAGAGCGAGAAAAAATAAATGTAAAAAAAAGTAAAGCAACATGAAGAAGACACGTGGCAATTTCTTATAAGACACTGACTTTAGATGTTTGACCCATGGTTTTATAAACGGCCGTTATAACGAAAATAACGGCCGATATAACGGATTCGGACCTACCCCGTTACGTTATGGACCGTTAAAACGCCCAGAAAATAACGGCTGTTACAACAAAAATAACGGATGTTATTTTTCTGTTATAACGACCATTATTTTCTGGAAAATTTTGTGAAAAAAAATGGCCGTTCTTTTCGTTTTTTTTCCATTATATTCTATTTTTTTCCATTTTTGAAATTTTGAAATTCACATTTTAAAATTCAAAATTTGAATTTCAGAGCCATTTTTTCCGTTATTTTCCCATTTTTGCCCCTGAGCGTTTTTTTCGTTATAACGGAAAAACGGTAACGCCCCCAGTCCATTATACCATTATAACGAACCCCCTTTAAACCTTGGTTTGACCCATGGTTTTAAAAACGGCCGTTTAAACGGAAACGCCCCAAGCCCGTTTCTGTTAAAATCGTTTAAACACTTTTAACGTATTTGAATTTAACAGCCATTTTTTTGTTTTAACAACCGTTAAAATCATTTAAACAGCCGTTAAATTCTGAAATTTTTTGTGAAAAAAATGTTCGTTAAATTCAGTGTTTTTTTTTAATTTTCAAAATTCAAAATTTGAATTTCAGCGCCATTTTTTCCATTTTTTACCGTTAAACCCCGTTAAAATCAGTTTAATTCTCTTAAATTCCGATTTTTGCCCCTGGCTGTTTCAATCCATTTTAACGTCCGTTTAAACGGTGACGCCCCCAGTCCGTTTAACCGTTAAAATGGCCTCCTTTAAACTTTGGGTAAAACCAGGGTTTAAAGGTGGCCGTTTTAACGGTATAACGCACTGGGGGGCATTACCGTTAAAACGGATTGTAACAGCCAGGGCCAACAAAAGAAAAAAAAAAAAAGGAAAAAATGGAATTTAACGGATTTTAACAGAAAAAATGGCGTTGAAAGTCAAATTTTGAAATTTGAAATTGAAAATTTCAACAAATGAAAAAATGATTTTAACGGCCATTTTTTTTCCACAAAAATTTCCAGAATTTAATGACTGTTAAAACGATTTTAACGGCGGTTAAAATAAAAACGGCCGTTTAAACGGTAATGCCCCAAGCCCGTTTCCGTTAAAACCGTTTAAGCACGTTTTATCGGTTTTGAAAAAAAATGGCCGTTTTTTGTTTTAACGGCCATTAAAATCATTTAAACAACAGTTTAATTCTGAAAATTTTGTGAAAAAAACGGCCGTTAAAATCTGTTAAATTCAGTTTTTTTTTTTAATTTTCAAATTTCAAAATTTGAATTTCAGAGCCATTTATTCCATTTTTTTCCGTTAAAATCAGTTAAAATCGGTTAAATTCCAATTTTCTCATTTTTTCCATTTTTGCCCCTAGCCGTTTCAATCCGTTTTAACGGTAACGCCCCCAGTCCGTTTAACGTTAAAACGGCCTCCTTTAAACCTTGATTTTACGGTAAAGGGCTTGGGGCATTACCCTTTAAACTGCTGTTTTTAAAACCATACTTTGACCCTAGCTAGTAAATTCGCGTATTATACACGTTTAATACACGATTTTATTTTTTGAAGGAACATTTAATATTACCTTATAAAATAAAAAATCAAAAAAATCACTAATTTTTAGATTATACGAATAAAACATGTATTATTCGTGTTTAATACACGTTAAATGGTTGCATAAAATGAAAAAATAGATAAAATCTAGGCTTTTTAAGGCTAAACGAATATAAATTTCAACAATGACCGAATTTTTGACCAGATGTTTTATCCCGAAACCGAATTAAACTCGAAGTTTTCTCGTTTCAAATCTTTACCGAATTGCTAACTGGTACGTTAAAAACTGTTAATACCCGTTTTGATGCTTAAAATCGTGTGATAGAAGTTTTACCCTGAAGAAGGTCCTCTAATCATCAAAACACTGTATCGAGAGTCAGTGATGCCGCTGACTGCTGCTGACAAGTATGATGCTGACTGCAGCCAATATGGATCACGTGGCGCACTCTTAGAGGACACTGACCGTATGGATGTTTGGCCAAACCCTAGGTGGACCTACAAACCAAAAAAGGTCGTGATGTAACAAGGTATACCTCACGCTTTTTGGTTTTTGTTACTCCCCGCTACCATTTAGGCTCCCTAACCACATGGATGTTTAGCCCACCTATTAGTAGAGATTCATACAAAAAATCAGCTTGTTTTGATGATTTTTCGCCGTCGGTTTTAGTACTCCAAAACAATTGTTGAATCCAACAAATATAATCATGCCTTATTAGTACTTAAAACTAATGGGTAGAGATTACCAATTAATCAGGGCTAAACATCGATGCTGTCAGCGGTGAGTAAAAAAATCGTGCTTCCGCGTGCCAAAAAGGTGAGTAAAAAATGTTACATCTTTTTCCATCCAAAAAATCAGCTTGATTAGTGATTTCAACCTTTTGATTTTTGTACCCAAATAATGGTCAATAATGCTCAAATTCATACGGTTAAAATCAACCCATGAAAATGACTTCAATCCAACTCTTAGAAATCACTGATCAGGTGGATTTTGGTTTGTAGGTCCACCTACGGATTGGCCAAACATCACATGGCTCATATTGGCTGCAGTCAGTGAAGTTTTACTCTAGTCGAGATGGCCATGCATAGAATAAACCTTCACTGACACCTGTAGTGACTGCGGCCAACATGAGCCACGGGGCACATTCTTAAGAGGACACTGACCGTATGGATGTTTGGCCAATCACTAGGTGGACCTACAAACCAAAAATCAGCCTGGTTAGTGATTTAAAACCTTTGGATATTTTTACTCAAATAATGCTCATGTCGGTAACGGATACTGCTAGACACCATGCAAAAATGGTATAGGAGAGTTACTGTTACAACGGCCATTATAACTGCTTTTCTAAACCATGTCTGTCTTTAAAAAAAAAAAGATGAATTGGGTATATGTTCATTGGGTAGACGGGTAATTGGGTACCCATTGATACCCTCAAGCTAGCAGGCGTGTCAATTTATACCCGATTAACTGACTCCAATTATCTCGATCATGGGTCTAGCTATTTTTAGAACCGAACCCAAAAAGACCTTGAACTAGCTCCAATTATCTCGATCCTGGGACTAGCTATTTTAGAATCGAACCCAAAAAGACCCAGAATCAAAGTACGTAATAGGTTCCAGCCAGTTGTTATCCGGACTGAATAAGAACCGAACTGAAAGACCTGGAACCGACATAATTAAGTAGTAGTTATAAAGATGCAAAGTTTTTTCAAAGCACACAGGTGGTAGTGATTGAGATGGACTTGAGTTATCATGCTAGGACTGGCACCACGTGGCATTAGTCAAGTGTTGATTTTGGTGGGGATAATCTCCACACCACGAAGATCATCTTCGCAACAGTTCTTGTCCAATGAAAATTGGATTACTAGCTGTGTTATATGGCGTGTTAAAATAACTCAATTCATGTATAAATGGGACCCACATGGAGATGAGTCAAGGGCTGATTTTTGTGAGAAGAATCTCCACACCACAGACATTATCCTCACAAAAAATGAGCCCACTGGGTGTGTCTAGGCCTGTAATTTTGGCCCACGGCCTGGCCGGTCTGAGCCTGATGATATGGCCCTTGGACTGGGCCCGGGCTTACCCTCTTGAAACCCGACATGGCCCCGAGGCCCGGCTCTAGTCTATCTCTCTCTTTTCAACAGCAACAATGAACTCCCAACCTCCCAAACCATCAAAAGCTTTGGATCAACCCATCAACAACACCACCCCCAACAATTGCTTCATCATTAACATCAAGACCCTCCTCTTTAAATTAGGAACAAAGAGGTACCAAAAGTATGTGTTTGCCAACATTTAATATTTGCAAAAATTTTATCAGCAAACAAGCAAGGTTAAACATCAAAAAATTTCTCAAAAAATCATGGGTACCGAAAAAACCGAGACCACTTTTGCTCAACGATGCTGTTGAGCAAAAATGTTCAACAATGTCTCTACTCAGTCGATACCTCAGACAACACTTTTTCGAAAATTTGAAATTAAATTTTTTTTTTTAAATAGGGCTGTAACAGTATTATCACTTTGTCAGGGGTATCGGACTGTGTAGAGGTGCCATTAAGCATTTTTGCTAAGACAAATTTTGAATACCCCATCCATTCTCTCGTTATCCTCAACTTTAACATAAAATAAAATGACATCTATATCCCTTGTGTTTTCTCTTATCTTCTCCTACCTAAAAATATAAAATATCAACTTTGCCCGTTTTCTCATTAACTTGCCTTCTCCCCTCAACTGTTACTATGCCGGCTCCTCAACCGTTACCATCAATGTTAGGAACCACTACTAAAGTTAAGGAGGATTATCCCAAGCAATATTTGAAAAAGTTGGACTGTGCTCGAGACTTTGGTGGAAATATTGTTGAGATTGATCTGTAAACTCAGCCTTGCCATGGACATGTTAACTTAGATAATCTTAGAAGTGGGTTAAGGACACTTTATTTCTAGTAATCTCGTCGGAACGATTCATTGGGGGTTTGTTTCTCATGTAGTTTCGGTCATGGTCTTTGAATTGATTATTCTGACTGCATTCACTGTTCGGACTTAACAGTCCGAACTGCGAAGCATTGACCTACAAAACGAGAGGTGCCTCAACTCGAAGCTTTTCTCCACCTGTGCTTATTGTAGAGAATAGATTTTCTCTACCGAAGCTCCAGGCCACCATGATGAAGCTATTCCAAAATTTGCCTTTTCCTAAATGACGTTTTTGAGCAAAAATGACCTTAAAAACAATCCTATCTCTATCTCAAGTAAAACGTTGATGAATAGGTCCTGTTTTACTCCTCTATCTCTATTGTAAATCTTGAGGACAGTCCTCCTAAGAATGATTGCGACATTGCTCTTCCATACTTTAGTCTGAAAAGTGCCAGTTTAAATTACCAAAATACTCTTAATTAGACACTTATCCAACTCCAACATAAAGAGAATAAGACGCTCTGATGCTGTCAGCCTTAGGAGGATGGCATCCCATGTAGAGGTGCCGTTGAGCAGTTTTGCTAAACGAATTTTTGGGCAAATATGATCTCGAAAGAATCCTATATGAATGGTACTATGGTGTAAATAGGTTTGGAGTTGGGGAGGAAGCCCTCTGAAGGCGGAGGGCAACATTGCTCTTTCATACTTTACGTGGAAGTTGTTTAAATTACAAAAAAGGTCGCGATGTAAGAAGCTGTGGCTAGCACCATTTTTATTACTCACTGCTACCATCTAGGCCCATTGACCGCGCGCATGGATGTTTAGCCCACCCCTCAAAAATCACCAAGATTGGTAATCCCTAGCCATTAAATTTTAGTACTTTTAAGGTGATTCTAAGTGTTGGATTCAACCATTTTTTTTAGTACCAAAAACCAACAGCTAAAAATCATCGAACAAGCTGAAATTTGTTATGGATGCCTACCAATGGGTAGGCTAAACATCCATACGGCCAGTGGACCCAGATGGCATCGGTGAGTACTAAAGAGTGGTGCTAGCTGATGCCAAAAGCATAAAAAAAGTACTAAAATCTAATGGCTAGAGATTACCAATCAAGGTGATTTTTGGTATGTATATCCACCATGGGGTGGGCTAAACATCCATGCAGTCAGTGGGACCAGATGACAGCGATGACTATCAAAAATTAGGGCTGCAACTTGGACAGGCTCAACCCTATGGATTTGGATGCTCGCAAGGCTTTGGATGATCATCTGGATGTTGGACTTTAGGGCCTCGAAGAATAGACCTAAGAGGACTACGTACGACGAGGCAAGCGGCGGACATTGGGCAATGGTTGGATTGGCCCCTTCAGTATTTTGGTTGGGTTCGGGCCTGGATTTTGACAACACAATCAAATCGGGTTGGATTAGGGTTGAAGCTTTAGCCCAACCCATATTTGACATACACACACATTATCAAAGAAATGTTTGAGACAAATCCATGGAGGCAGTCACTACAAGAGGTGCATCACAGCACCAATGGCTTGACTTCAATTCTTTACAAGAAGGTGAGTAGTACTGAAAGGGTCGTTGCTATGTTGCTAACAATGGATGTGCTTTGGAGTCTTGGCTGAAGCTGTGATTTTCGCCAATGTATAGGTCTCGTTCTGCTGTAAACTTATGTTATCATCCACAAATGTGTTACTATTTGCAGCTAAAGGTAAATTATTAGCATTTGTATAAACAAGATTATGTGGAGAATTTTGAATTTGTAATTATTGTATGAATAAACCTGTAAAAATGACGAATATAAATAATTATACATTTTGTAAATATGATCCTATTTAACATAATGTCAAAATGAAGCTATTATTTAACAACATCGGTAATTATATTCACCGACCAATAAACAAGTTTAATATGAAAATTTTCCAACTAATAAAAATAAATAAAAAATTGACCAACTAAACCAACCTGATCAACTCGATTTTGGATCCACAGCCTTGAAAGTTGGGTTGGGTTAGTTGCGGCCCTAACAATAATGGTGCTAGCTAACACCAAAAGCATGAGACCTTTGTCTTTCCAGGTCAGGATCGGGGGACGACCATTTTGGCGTACCCACATAGAAGCTATGAATCAATGGCTCGTTTTTTGTGAGGATGATCACCTCACCATATTGATCACCCCTACAAAAACTCAGCCTGGGCTTACCCTCTTGAAACCCGACATGGCCTCGAGGCCGGGCCCTAGTCTATCTCTCTCTTTGCAATAGCAACAATGAACTCCCAACCTCCCAAACCATCAAAAGCTTTGGATCCACCCATCAACAACACCACCCCCAACAATTGCTTCATCAACAGCATCATTAACATCAAGACCCTCCTCTTTAGATTAGGAGCAAAGAGGTACCAAAAGTATGCCTTTGCCAACATTTACAAAATGCAAAAATTTTATCAGCAAACAAAAAAGGTTAAACATCAAAAAATTTCTCAAAAGATCATGGGTACCGAAAAAACCGAGACCACTTTTGCTCAACGATGCTGTTGAGCAAAAATGTTCAACAATGTCTCTACTCAGTCGATACCTCGGACAACACTTTTTCTTAAATTTGAAAGTTAATTTTTATTTTTTTTTAAATAGGGTTGTAACAGTATTATCACTTTGTCAGGGGTATCAGACTGTGTAGAGGTGCCATTAAGCATTTTTGCTAAGGCAAATTTTGAATACCCCATCCATTTCTCTTGTTATCCTCAACTTTAACATAAAATAAAATGACATCTATATCCCTTGTGTTTTCTCTTATCTTTCCCCACCTAAAAATATAAAATACCAACTTTGTCCATTTTCTGATTGACTTGCCTTCTCCCCTTAACTGTTACTATGCCTTCTCCTCAACTATTACCATTAATGTTAGGAACCACTTATAAAGTCAAGGAGGATCCCAAGCAATGTTTGAAAAAGTTGGACTGTGCTCGAGACTTCGGTGGAAATATTGTTGAGATTGATCTGTAAACACAGCCTTGGACATGTTAACTTAGATAAACTAAGAAGTGGGTTAAGGACACTTTTTCAGCGAAGTATGCCCTGTAAAAGGGGAATGATTTTGGCGACCTTCTCAATTGTTTTTGGTCAACATTTATACAGGTTGGCAAAAATGCCCTTCTAATAACCCTGTTCGAAAATTGTCGTTTAAAATAGGAAAATCTAGTATGCAAATGGTTGCATAATTTTAGAATATGCAAATGTTGCCAGAAGGTGACACTTAACAACAAAAACCCATGTTAACCCAAGGTTTTGGTAACCTCTCTCCTTAACCAGAGTTGTTACGTGTCACTTTCTGGCAGTATTTGCATACTCTAAAGAACCCAACCGTTTGCATGAAGCATGATCTTTTTGGAAAAAAATCTTGTTTTCTGATTAAAAAAAAAAAAGCATTAACAATCATTGGTGTTTTCAAAACATCACCAAAAGAACATGAAATATTAACAATTAATCTATACTATTATAAAGCAAAAACCGGTAGTGTCACCCACGGTTGTCACAATTAAAGGTCTCTCTACTTTCAAAGGTAAAACCTTCCCTCATTAAATGTTCCTTCGGTTGTCTGGCACGCCGACATCTATGAGGATGAAGGACAATAGTATAAGCCACATGGCACACTCTTAGAGACCACTGGCCTTATGGATGTTTGTCGATCCCATTCCTAGGTGGACCTATATGCCAAATATCAACAGTCTGATAAGTGATTTCTGAGTACCCCCAAACAATGCATGAAATCTATGGTTAAAAATCAATCCATGAAAATGACTCCAATCAAATCCTTAAAAACCACTAATCAGGCTGATTGTTTGCATATAGGTCCACCTAAGGATGGGTCAAACATCGATATGGTCAGTGATCTCTACGAGTGTGCCACATGTAAGATGCTTCCATGTGTAAGGTGCACGTGCATTCTGTTCCCCTAGTCCCAAATAACCCCATATATAATTTTAGAACTTTCAAAAAACCTCCTTAAGAAAACTCAATCTTATTTCCAAAAATTAAATAAAACATTTTATTTAGAACATGTCACCTATTTTTTGTTTTAAAAAAATACTTTTTAGAGAAGAGTAAAGATTCCTACTTTTTAAACATCTGGATAATGAGAAATATGTTCGAGAAACTACGAATTTTTCTTATATTAGACTTAAGAGAACCGTCATATAGTTTCAGTACTATTATATTTATATTATTACTTTGCCTACATTATATCATGGGTGTATGTACACATATGTATATGTTTTTTGAGTTTGTAGTTTTGGATAAAAAAGTATTAATCAGACGTCCTATCTTTAAGGATCTATTGACAATTTTGTCTTTTTGACACTTTTTTGGCCTAAATTGTTTTAAACTTGTGAAGTTTTGCCATGCTTCGCGATTTGTTTACTATGATCCTTATTAATGTATATTTATATTAAAGCAGAGTCCCGTTGAGGTGGCAACTTTTTTAACCTATTCTAAAAAATACCGAACACAATTATTAAATTCCAATTGACATTATTTTTGTCTTAATACGTCTCTTACTAGTAGGTTGCCCATGCCCACGGCACTCTCCGACAAAGCTGTTGCCAAAATCGGGTGTGAGTGGCTTAGATCCACCATCCATTTTGGGTGATAAGATCTCGGCCATCCTTTGTGAAGCCGATAAGAGGGGGATAAGTGACTTCTCTGTTTTGTTATATAGATGTATAGTGGGTGGCCCGTGCCCTCGGCACTCCCCTACAAAGCATTTCCTAAAATCGGGTGTGAGTGGTTGAGATCCATAGTCCATTTGGGGGATAAGATCTCGGCCATCCTTTGTGAAGCCGATAAGACGGGTATAAGTTGGAAGACAATTAATCCAATAACCGTCTAAATTTTATTTTATGTAAGGGCTGATATGGGCCCTTGGATATATGAAGCCTATAAGAGGGGGAGACAACTGAGCTGTTTTGTTATATAGACTATTTCTATACGTCTCTCCCTATCCCAACTTTCAACACACGTTTCTCTCTCAGCATCTTTATTCTCTCTCCATCTTTATTCTCTCCAAAAATCTTTCAACCCTCTCCCTTTGCCCTCTTTCTCCAACAATACAACCCTACACGTTTCTTTCTCAGCATCTTTATTCTCTCCAAAAATCTCTCAACCCATAACTTCTCTCCCTTTTCCCTCTTTCTCCAACAAAACAACCCTAAAAATTTCTCCAAATACCCGATTGGAGATGGACGAAGAGGGATTTTTTTTTATTTAATTTCTTAGAAAACGATATGCTAAGCACATGCCAACAACACTAGTTTCAATCACTATATGAAAAAGTTGATCCGAGAAAAACATGTGTGAAAAAGTTGGCCCGAAGAGGTTACAAGCTTACTCCAAAAATCATTACCTTTTAAAAAAAAAAAGGTAAAATACTCCATAAATGCACTGTAACTCATTCTTTGTTTCAAAATCTTATTGGTTTTTGACCTTTGAACTTCCAACCACAACCTTTTGGAGTAGAAAAAAAATTCGTTGTCCCATGAGGATTCAAACTTTGAAGTTCCCCTCCCAAAATGTCTGACACGTGCCCCAAAACTTTAACCCAATCCACGTTAAGCCCTTAGTTGGTTAAGGGTGGTTTACAAGGAGAACGTGTCAGACTTTTTGGGTGGGGAACTTCAAGGGACAACGAGTCTTTTTTCCTTTCGAACATGTCAGGTCCCACTACATTGTATTGTTGGAGTCTGAGGTAACTCATTTCTAGTGCATAGTTAGCAATTTGGAATGTGGCAAAAATACGGTACACGAAATGTTCTAACTTCTAAGTACACTTCGGGTTTGTCATTTAAACATGAGTTCAAAAATTCGGCAAACAACTTTAAAAAAATAAAAAAAATGTTGGCAAATTTTTATATTTTAAAATGATTTTCATGTTCAAAAAAAATATCTCAGGAATAATTTTTAAAAGTTCGTATTTTATTCGAGAACAATTCGATCATGTTTAAAAAAAAAATACGTGAACTTTTCTAAACCTTTGAATAGGATGTTCTTCATTTTTTTTTTGTACTGTTCGTGTATAATCTTTCAATGATTCGAGAATTTACTATGGTCCATCTTATTCATGGCATATACACCATATTTATGCGCTACTACATTTTCCAGGTACGCATGAAGAATACTACTTATCTTCAATCAGGGTCTTCAAATTGGGTCTTTAAGAAAACATCTTTTTCAAATTTAAAGATAGAGACACCCTCCAAAAAGTGTTGAACTCCAACCAACCATGGCTTCAAAAAGACATCATTTTAAAAAATGACACAAAACGTATTTAAACTTCTCTAAAAAAGGAGACAACATGTATGTAAAATTTGTTGATAAAAAGCAGATGATTTTCAATACGATAAAAAGGTATCAAAATTTTATAAAAATATATGAAAAAGATAAAAATGAAATTCATAAAGTGAAAAAGTAGGGTCACTATATTTGAACTCAAGTATAGAGATAGAGACCTTGTCTTCAAATTTGAAGCCAGAGATAGAGCCCGATTGAAGTTGCATTTTACAAGTTTTTCATCAAATATGAAGATAAAACACCTTGGTTGGAGATGCTTAGAGCAACTCCAGCCGGTTTCTATATCCTAAAATGTAGAGGTGCTTTTTTAAAATCCAACTCCAACCAATCTCTAAATCCTGCTCTAAATTTGAAGTTAGCCCTTCTATCTCATTTGTGACTCCAAACATAGAGATCACTTTTCTTTGATTCCAGTATATAAAGAACTACTTTTTACGTTTCTAAATTTTTATATTTTTCCTTTTAATAACCTTTCGAAGGGTGGTTGTTTCTAAAGATCTACTTGTTTTTTTTAAGATGGGCTGGTTGAAGTTCAACACTTTGTGAAGGGTGTCTCCATCATCAAATCGCTGGTTAGAGACGCTCTTAAAAAAATGAGTGGTGATCATATTGTCCGGGTCCATGGGGTGCCCACTGGCACATTTTGATTGGTGTTGCACTAATATTTTATTATATTCGAATTTATATTTTAGTAGTCCCCGTGTGCAACACCAATCAAAATATGTATGCAGTTGGGCACCACAAGTACCCGAGACCACTCTACAAAATTATGCCTGGCGTCAAAAAGTGATGTTGCTACATTTTGAGCAGTACGTGTAAGTGGGACCCCCGAATGTGACAAAGGAGAATAATTTAAAGTCATGTGGACCTTACCTCCCACATGTAATATTGGCAATATGGCACGGGTCGTGATGTAACAAGGTAGACCCGACCCTTTTGGCGTCAGGTAGTACATTTTTGTTACTCACCGCTGCCATCGGGGCGCACTAACCGCTTGGATGTTTAGCTCACCATTTAATACCAAAAATCAGCTTGTTTGATGATTTTTAGCCATTTGATTCAGTACCAAAGAATGGTTGAAGGTGGGCTAAATATCCATGCAGTCAGTGGGCCCATAGGGCAGCGGTGAGTAACAAAAATCGCTTTGCGTCAGGTCCATTTGGCACACCACTTCTGACTTTTGCAATGTGTGCTAAAGTTTTCTGTAACGACAAAGTTTGATCCTACGGAAAATAGAAGACGTAGACGGATTCGCCTTCCAATTAAATAACGACAAGCGATTGGCTTTGTTGTTTTGCACATAAATGCCCATCACATGCTTGAGTAATTAACCACGAGAAAAAGGCCTCCCTCGCACTAACTGTTTTCTTAATTGGTACACAGACATAGGAGAGAAGAAGTCTCCACAGTCTGAGGTTTATTACACGTGGCAGCTGAGATGGCTAGTTGAAAAGGGCCCACTCCATATTGATAGATGGCTCTTGATTTGCGTGATGTGGGACTCACATAGTCACATGATTGGACGGGAGAACATTTGTAGAGTGATCTGGACCCCACATGCACATTTGTTTCCTCGTGGCGAATGGCGCTATTGGGCTGAAACTTTGGTAAGAAAAACCCCAACACTGGAGAGTTCTTCTCTCCTCTGTCTATGCAGAATACCTCTGTACTGTAGTTGTGTTCCAGTTCTTGTTATCTGTGCCGTGTTTGTTTCTCTCTCTCTCTCTTTCTTTGGTTAAATTTAGTTTCTTGTCTTCTTTCCTTTTTAACGAGGTTGTTAAGATCCAGGGACGTATGCAATGATGAACTTAGTCAGCTGCATACTTTATTGTCTAAAACGAATGGATACAATGCAACATTGTCAGCAGACCTATGTTGTATTAATGTTGATGCTAGCCCATAAGATTCTGACCCTTTTGAATGTATAAATGGTAAACTTTGGAAACTTTGGAAACTTTGATGATCATTGTTTCGGGCTTTTGTTTTCATCCTCTTCTTCTTTCTTAGATTGAAAGATTTGGATCGAATACCCGATTGAATTTAGTTTCTTAACAAAGCTTTACGGGCTGAGATTTCGTTTGGCGGGGTGTTTCGAATGGCAGAGAATAGAGAAGCATTGCTGAAGAAGGTTTACTATGAGAATTGCCCAGGTTGCAAGGTGGATCAACTTAATGAGACGCGAAGAGGAATACCTTACAAAGAATTTTTTTATGTATGGCTTGTGGTACTAGGCACTGGTAAGCACCCTTAGTTTTTATTTCTTGAGAATGCATGTTGTTGTTTAGCTTGTGAGGTTGATTGAAATTTGAGCAAATTATCTATGGCATTGGCTTGGTTTTGTGTCTTAGACATTTTGATTGATGGAAACAGAGATTAGTTTTTGGTGTTCTAGCCTTCTAGGAAATGAGTACGAGCAGGAATGACTACTCACTGTCTAATTTCTGTTAGTGTCAAGCTAAATTTATCTTCATATGGAAGCAAATGTGGAAACCGGGTGCAGAATCAGCTGGGTCTTAGAAAGAAGAATTGAATTTGATGTATGCTGGTTTTCCATAGAACCAGCCATTGAATTAGCTTTCTTTTTTAACTGCCTTTCAATAGCACCTTTATGATTGTGGCTCCATTTTAGGATCAGTCCATTGGAATTAGACTTTCAATATTGTTTTTCCTTATTTTCAATTACATTTAGCTAATATGTGTATGCATAACAGGAAAAAAAGAGTAAAAAATATTAAGAATCTTTTGGGTAACAACTTAACAAGTGACCCTTGATTGTTACTAGTAATTTGTGATCCATTATATCAACAGCATGATGATCTTTCACGCCTACATGGCCTCACCAGGTTCATCAAAGAAATTATCACATGTTGTGCTCATTAAAAACTGTCACCAAATTTCTCTCATAGAAAAGCACCATGAATCACACAAAGTATTATGTAGGTACAATCGCAACAAATATATTATATTATTTGAAAAAAGAAGAAGCCATACCTAGAATTTCCCATTATTGGAAAGTTGATATAGACTCTAGAGGTTCCATCCAGTCCCAAAGAAAAACAGAGTCGACTCTCTTAGGCTGATACGACTTGTAATGTGTTCATGACTTTTAACTTTTTCTCGAAAAAAATTGTGCAATATGTTGCATTGTTACAAACTTACAATGTTATTTGGTGAATCAATTCTTTAAATGTTTCCCTCATTTAGTGTTTTCTCATCTTATTTTCTTCAGAAATCTTGACCTTACTTCTACCTTCTGTACCATCTTAACTTCATTGGATATTTAAACTGTTAGATTTAATTTGATCTGATGTTCTTGTTGGCAAATCTTCTAAGAATTTATAATTTTAGTATTTTTCTTGCAGCATAGAAAAATTGTGGCATTGTCATAGAGTAATGCGTTCAGCATTGATTTAAATGGGTTTCTAAACCATATTTATTTTGAACGATGTCATATTTAATTAAGTGTTCACTAATATCTCATTCTTATTTGATTTAGTACTATGCATAAGAGCCATATGATATGTTCACTAACCATATAATTTTCTCTCATGTAATTGCACCCTAATATCCCTCTCTTTGTGGTTTACCTTTTCAGCTTTGCCAATATCTTCTCTCTTTCCATTCCTATACTTCATGGTACGTATGCACACATTGGCGCTTTAACTATATATTTGCACATTTCTTTCTATTAATATCCCAAAGTACTCGTCCTTTTCAATTGAAGAATGATTATAAAAGTAAAACAATACTATTACTACAAAACCTATGTTGAGCTTAGTTCGTCAAATTTGGTACATTCATTAGTGGCATCAGTGTGAAGCTAACAAAAATTTGATGAGAACCTTAGTTTTCCCTTGTGACTTGTACTAAATAAAAATAAATTGGGAATTTATTTTATTTGTTTAATTTTATTTATAACTAAGAAGGGAAATAACCATTTGAAAGTAGGGTTTTTCCGCGTCGTTGGTTACGGAAACCCTAGAATCAACACATTTGTAATTTGATCCGCATTTTAATCCTGCAAAATATAAACTTTGTATAGGGATTCGTGTCGGATGTTGATCCGCACTCGGGGGTTAAGTCGCGCAATTCATGAACATGAAATGACGGATTTATCTCAGAAATTGTGGTGGGGTGAGAATGGTGAAGCGATTTAAAACATGCTTAGTGATTTTTAGAGAGAGAAATTGCCACAAGCAACCAAAAACACAAAAGCAAACTAAGAACAAGAATTGAACACAATATTGCAAAATCAAACTAAATTTTATTCGAATCAAATGTTGAGATACAAACTTCTAAATACAAAGAATTTTAACTTACAACAAATCTCGTCAATGTATTAGATTCATTGGTGGTGAAAGGGGTCTTCTCCTTAAGTTCCTTCTTTGACATCATTTCCAATTTCACGTAAGAAGGATCGTCATTTGAGAAGCTTTGGGTTAAGCCCTATTGTTGCTAGGGTGGAAACCTTTACTTGGATGGTGGCATTAGACAAAGTCCTCACCATTGATTATGTCATCAATAGAAAATTTTTCATTCCCAATCGATTCATCATGTGCAAAGATCATCAAGAAAATGCAAGTCACCTTTTTATCCATCACAGGTCTGCTAGAGATGTTTGGAGCTTCTTTCTTTCTTCCATTGGGGAAGATTGTGTTTTCCCAAAGAAGATGGTGGATGTTTTCTTGTGAATCTCCTTCGGTTCCTTTGGTGCTATAGATAATTTGCTGTGGAAGATCCTCCCGTATACATCATGTTGAAGTCTATAGAAAGAGTAAACTAGGTGTACTTTTTAAGATGTGTCTCCTTCGTTGTCAGAAATTTGCAATTGTTTATGGAGGCTTTTAGTAGAGTGGGTTCTTATTTTTAGACAATTTTTGTGGTTTGAAGTTTGGAAATTTCCCAAAGCAATCAGCTAAACATTATTTTTAGTAGGGGAGGTGGAAGATAACTGAAGTCTCGTTGAAAGAAGCCAGAGAGGCGTAGAATCAAACTCAACTTTGATGGGAGTTACTTGGGAAATTTCGGGCCGGCTGATATAAGGGGGTCTTTAGGAATGAAGAAGGGGCTATTGTTAAAGTTTTTTCAAGTCCTATTAGTGTTTCAGAGGCTTATGAAGTGGAAGTTAGACGACTTCTGCAAAGCCAATGGATTTTAATGAAAACTTTTCAGTCCCGTTGGAAGTGTATTGAGACTTGGCCATCACCATCTGATGGGTGAATGATGACGGTAGTAGTTTGTGAAGGTTGGCACATCTTCCTAGCCATATTAGATATCTGGCCCATGGTTGTTCCATCATCTTTTCTCACACCCTTAGAGAAGCAAAGTGGTGTACATAGATGTTTCTTGTATATAGGGATTGGGGACCATTCTTCCCTAAACTTCTATATACTCTCTTATTAATATAAATCATATAGTTATTTATCACAATAATTTAATAAAAAAATTGGCTTGATCGTTTGTGCAATGCTGCGTATGACTATACAAAATATCCAAGCCCTCCATCAATTTCTTTATTTGATTGAGAGCATTAACAAACTGCTAGGGCCATCAGATGTAGTGTATTCTGAAGCAACAACTAGTGTAAATAAAATTTTCGACGACTACTCCTGTGCTTGATCCTGTCAGCCACACAAAGCACAAGCTTGTCTCGATTTCTCCTATTTGACTAAGTAAACCCTTATCCCAGTGGTTATGCGGTAAGCAAGGTCTCCTTTTGTACCGATCAAGCAAGGGAGGAAAACAGAGCTACAGTTCTCTTCTCATTAAATGAAGAGAAGAGATAATTGCTTTCTTTAGGGAAAGCGAAGCGTCACCAAAGAGAGAATTCTTGTTTCTGTTAGGTTTAGAGACTCTGTTCAAGCGAATATAGGGAATTCTCAACCCTTAACTTGCATATTCTCTATTATTGTATTATAAATCTTAATAGTTACTCATCAGGATTAAAAAAAAAGAAAATGGATTGATCGTTTGCACAATGCTGCATATGACTACAAAAATATGCAAGTGGCCCATCAATTTCTTAGTTTTATTTTGAACATTAGCAAAGTGCAAGAGCCATCCAAGTGACTAGTCGGCCCATTCCATTACATTAAATAAATTGCGTTTCACCTCAAGAGGACCTTTTAACCATGATTTAAATAACTGAATTCTTTCCAACAAAGCTAGAATTTGAGCTTCATTGGATTCCTTTTCACCTACAAGCCCACAAAAAATCTTGAAGACTTTGTACTACATTTGTAACAATAACTATCCTAATACGAGAAATGGGAAGTAGAATCATAAACAATTGTGCGAGGATATGGTTTCCCACTAACTATGGATGAAAGAGAATTATATATCTATATATATATATATAATTAGTTCCTATAAAATTTCTTGTGATCTAAACATTATAGTGTTAGTCCAAATTATTTTCAATGACTCTATTTCGAAAGGATTCGGAACTCCATTCAAGATTTTCTTGCAATTACTTTGGACTTCTTTCAATTGTCTCATATTCATGTAAAATCTGACCTTTTATTCCTACAACGTATTTTCATTTCCATTATCATTTTTTGTAGGTAAGGGACTTTCATATTGCCAAAAGGGAGGAAGATATTGGATACTATGCAGGTTATGTGGGTGAGCATTTTTTAGGCTTTAAATATGTCACTTTATAATGGTGGTATATATACATTTATTTCTTTGACTACCTTAGAATGCTATGCTAATAATACCTTTTTTTATTTCTTGAAGGATCTTCGTATATGTTTGGAAGAGCTTTGACTTCTGTCCTTTGGGGAGTTATAGCTGATCGATATGGTCGAAAACCTGTTATAATGATCGGTGGTATTACAGTGTTAGTGTTGCTGGACATATGTTTACTTTCAATTTCAACTTGAAATGTTCAAAAGTGAAGTTCAGCTAGTTAATTGTGGAACATTTTTCTCATATCCATTCATTGGCTTTGGTTTATTATCCATCTCAGGGTTCTGTTCAACACACTCTTTGGCCTCAGTTCAAGCTTCTGGATGGCAGTTTCTATGAGGTTTCTTCTTGGAAGTTTGAATGGTCTACTTGGCCCAATAAAGGTATTCCTTGTGTTCTTCTTTGTGTGCATGTGCATACTTGAGTTATTGTGGATAATCAATTAGATGGTTTTTTTCTGCTGCTTTTGTTCCGCTTATTTTGTTTTCCCTACAAATTTTAAACTTCTCTATTTAACTGTATTGAAGGCATATGCTTGCGAAGTTTGCCGAGAAGAATATCAAGCTCTAGGAATGTCACTTGTAAGGAAGTTTTGTGTGTGTGTGTGTGTGTGTTATTTTTATCGTGGATATAGTTTTTTTTCCCTTTAATTCTGTTGCATCATTTAATATGAAGATTATTTAACCAAACATTTCATTCCAGGTTAGTACAGCATGGGGCATGGGGCTGATCATTGGTCCAGCTCTTGGAGGTTTCCTTGCACAGGTAGTAGTAGTTTTTTTTTCCTTTCTTCTTCTTCTTCTTCTTCTTCTTCTTTTTCTTTTTCTTTTCGAGGTTTAATAGATATTGAGAGGAAGATATAAAAGAGATTCATTTGGTAAGAACCAGAGAGAGAGCAAACATGTCCAGAAATAATGCCAAAAGTTGCATCCCGACAATTTATTTATGAGTCTTTTTGGAGGATTTACATATCTCTTAAGGCTAGTGAGGGAAACGGATCTCTGATTTCCAAGAAGAGCTGCTCTTGTTACTAATGAATCTGCAATGTTGTGAGCTTTTGTTTTCTGAGTTGTCTGAAAAAGTGAGCAGAGCTATGAAGCTGGAGGCATAGTATGTTGGAGTTGTTTCAATGATCATGTGATTAAGAAAAAATGTCCAGTTATCATTCATAGGTGGGGAGGATCATGCCAAGTCTTTCTTCTGTAGATTGGAGAGGACTAGGGAAGGTGGGGATGCTCGATTCTTCATCAGGTTCTTTGTTTGTGAGGAATCCAGGGAGGTCGTAAAAAAGTTAAGATAAATCTTATGAAGGCAAGGGGAGTGTGGGTCCTAGGGGTGGGGGAGAAGAAAGGAGAAGAGAGGGGGAAATGAAGTGAGAAGTTCCTATAGTATTCCTCATATGGAACATGTGGTGTTCGGGTGCTTTTCTCAAAGGTCCATTGTTATAAGGATGGTGGTGGAGTAGTGTATTTATATGAAATAGAATTGGAAAATATTGGTGGGAGAATCACTTCCCATGTGTGGGGATGCAGGCAGGTGGATCGGGTTCGCTTCCATCATGGGTTGGCTAGTGAAATGTTGGTGCTTTGGGATTCCAGGGTGGTGGAGAAATTGGATGTGTTTGTTAAAGTTTTCTCTATCTCTATTTTATTTAGAAGTTATGATGATCAGTTCTTGTGAATTATTTTGGATGTGTATGGCCCTAATAGTTCTATCGATAAACCTTCTTTTTTGGAGCGAGCTGGAGTCAGTTTTAATTGGTGGAATCATCCTTGGTGTTTTGGTTAGGATTTCAACATTATTCGAGTCCTTTGAGAAGAAAGTGTTGTCAGGGACCTACTTGTAATATCTTATATTCTACAGGGGGCCCTTGTAATATTGTAAAACTTCACTTAATATATATATTGGGTGAAATCGTGTAGGCTATTCTAAGCTCTACACGATTTCTCCTCTCCTCTCTTCCATCTCTAACCCTAATCTCTTATCCTGGTTACGATCCAAGATTACAACATGGTATCAGAGCATGGTTATGTAACCATGGCTCAATCCTAGAGGTCTGAAGAACCCTAGGGATTGCGAAATTCAATACGAAGAGCTTTCCAAAGAAGGAGATCATCTCCCATGGATAGCCGCAGGCTTTAGAAGAGTCTGAAACCCTAGCCGCCCACTCCAAAAAGGTTGGAGAAGCTCTCTCAGGCCTAGCCGCCCACTCCAGAAGCCTGGAGAAGAGCTATCAGGCATAGCCGCCCACTCCAGAAGCCTGGAGAAGAGCCACCAAGCCTAGCCGCCCCTTCCAAAAGGTCAGAGAAGACCCTCTGGACCTAGCCGCAGGTCTTAGAGGAGCCAAGAACCTCTCCCTAGTGCTACCGCACCTATCCAGGAACCTTTTTAGGTCCCCGGAACCATTTACAAGTTTTCCGCGGGTGATTTTTTCTCCAATAGAAAATCTATAAAGGAGTTGTTCCAAAAAGGTGATTTGCACCTCCGCAGTAGCAGTTCGGGTGATTTTTTATCAGAAAATTCTTCTCTACTACCATGAGTACATCTGAGGAGTCATCTTCTGCCAAGTCAGAGATCATTGTTGCCCCACCCAGTCTGGGAAGTCATGGTTATCACAGCCCAGGCCTATAGATCACTACGGTGAAACTCGACGGGACCAACTACCTCGCATGGTCTCAATCTGCCAAGATGTACATCACCAGACGAGGCAAAGCCGGCTATATCACTGGACGCGTCACTGCACCTGATTCCTCCGATGCCACGTTTGAGAAGTGGGAAGCGGAAAACTCGATGGTCATGTCATGGCTGCTTCATTCCATGCATCCATCGATCAGCACAGGCTTCCTCTTTCTCCTGACTGCCAAGGATATATGGGACACTGCATCTTAGACATACTCCCAAGATGGGAATTTTGCTAGGATGTATGAACTTCAGCAGGAGATAGCACATTTGAAGCAAGGCGATCTTCCTTTGGGATCATACTACGCTGCGTTACGCAGCAAGTGGGAAGAGGTAGATCACTACCAGACCCACACCCCTGCATGTACCAAGGATGCTACGGAGTTCCGGAAGATGATTGTGCGCAGACTCATATTCGAGTTTCTTGGCGGCTTGAACCAAAGCTATGAGCAGGTTCGAGCCAACATCTTGGGCAGAGATCCACCGCCGTCGACCATTGCACAGGTCGTCTACTACATCCAGAGCGAGGACAGCAGGAGGAGAGCCATGAGCTCTAAGACAGATACTGATGTTCCTTTATCTGAGAAGTCTGCCTTGGCCACTCAGAAATTGAGCAAACCCACATCCAAGAAGGATGGGGATCTTGATGATCGTGATCGACTCAGATGTGATCACTGTGGCAAGCGTCGCCACACTCGGGAGACCTGCTGGAGTCTTCATGGTCGTCCCGCACAGTTCTCTGAGGGGAAGCAAGGCTCCTCAAAGAAGCCCTCTGGTAGCAAACATGGAACCTCAGCCGCTCATGCCACCAGTCAAGATTCCTCTGATGTGACCCCTTCCTCTGGACAGTCCAACACCTTCTCTAGCATGGACATTGACAGGCTTCGACAATTACTTACTCAGCTTGATGGCCCTTCCCCACCTACATCATCCTTTGCTCAGACAGGTACATCCCATTCAGCCCACCATGTGTCTACGGCACCCATTGGTCCTTCCTGGATCATTGATTCTGGTGCCTCCGATCATATGACTGGTATGCCATCCCTTTTCTCCACCTATAATATCTGCTAGGGTAAGGACAAGGTCCGCGTAGCCGATGGCACCTTCTCCTCTATCTCAGGGAAGGGCACTATATCTGCCACACCTACTTTGTCTTTATCCTCTGTACTTCATGTTCCTAAATTCACCACTAACTTGCTTTCTGTTAGCCATCTTACTAAGAGCCTAAACTGCAGTGTTACCTTTTTTCCTACTCACTGTGTTTTTCAGGACTTGGAGACGAGGCGGATGATTGGCAGTGGTCGTGAGGATGGTGGATTGTACCTGCTCGATAGCCAGCCGACTTCATATTCTGTTGCACATCAATCTAGTGCCAATGTCAGTAGTTCTAGCGTTAATAAAGACCTGTTAATGCGATGGCATAACAGGCTAGGTCATTTACCGCTTTCAGTCATGAAGAGTCTGTTACCTCAGTTTGCGTCTATTCCATTTTTTGAGTTCAACTGTGAAACTTGTGTACTTGCAAAACAATGTCGGGTGTCTTTTCCGACCAGTAATAAAAAAAGTACGTTTCCTTTACAGCTTGTGCACTCTGATGTTTGGGGACCCAATCCCACCACTTCAATCTTTGGTTTTCGCTACTTTGTGATTTTTGTGGATGATTACAGTCGTTACACTTGGATCTACCTTATGAAATCAAAAAATGAGGTGCATACTATCTTTCAGACCTTCAATAAAATGGTGTGCAATCAATTGGGCACCACCCTAAAAGTCCTACGCACTGACAATGGGGGGGAATACATGTATAGTGGCCTTGCCTCCTACTTTGAAGAGCATGGAATTCTTCATCAGACTTCATGTGCCGATACACCTCAACAGAATGGGACCGCTGAGCGAAAGCATCGTCATGTCTTGGAGGTTGCTAGGGCACTTCTTCTTGGTACTCGGATACCCAAGGGTTATTGGGCTGACGCTGTGTTGACGGCATCCTACTTGATAAATCGGATGCCCTCTCGTGTCTTGGGGTCGAAGTCTCCCCTTTCACTCCTGTTTCCTTCATGTCCCGTGTTCTCCATTCCACCTAAGGTCTTTGGTTGTGTTTGCTATGTTCACGCCCATCACAGGAAGGACAAGTTAGATCCGAAAGCCGTTCGATGCGTGTTCCTTGGCATTTGTCCACTCAGAAAGGATATCGGTGTTTCCATCCCTTTACCCGTCGTCGGTTTGTTTCTCTAGATGTTACCTTTTTTGAGAGTCTTCCCTTCTTCTCAGTTGATCGGACTTCTCTTCAGGGGGAGCTTGGGAGTATTGAAGAGAGTCCGATACCTCCACAGGGGGAGATTCCTTAACCAATACCCCTTGATTTGCCTGATGAGTCTCCTGTACCCTTGTCCTTATCTCCTACTGACACTATGCCACAGGATCCGCAGCTGAAGACATATGCCAGACGACGTCAAAAAGAGAAACAGTCCACCATCCAAGCTTACTGCCAGGAAATCCAACCCGATCCAGGTAATCGTGTCCTCAGTGATCCTCATGATGATATATCTGTTGCTCCTTCTACTATCCTTCCCATAGACATTGATGTACCTATTGCTCATCGGAAGGGTGTTCGGAACTGTGTTACCAAGCACCCTATCTCTCACTTTGTTTCCTATCAACAGCTCTCACCATCCTACAGGGCATTTGCTACTTCCCTATCCAGTGTCACTCTGCCATCCGGTGTCTCAGATGCCCTCAGCCAGCCTTAGTGGAAAGCAGCCATGCTAGAGGAGATGACAGCTCTAGAAAAGAATGGTACTTGGGATTTGGTTCCATTGCTTAGAGGAAAGAAACCCGTGGGGTGCAAGTGGGTATATACAGTGAAATACAAAGCAGATGGAAGCATCGACAAGTACAAGGCCCGTCTCGTTGCAAAAGGGTACACACAGACTTATGGGATTGACTACCAGGAGACGTTTGCTCCTGTGGCCAAGATGAACTCGATTCGAGTTCTGTTATCTCTCGCGGCAAATTTTTCTTGGCCCTTCCACCAGTTGGATGTCAAGAATGCCTTCCTCCATGGTGATCTAGAGGAAGAGGTCTACATGACAGGTCCTCCGGGGTTCAGTCCGACTGGGTGTAAGGAACTTGTGTGCAGACTGAAGAAGGCCTTGTATGGGCTTAAACAGTCACCCAGGGCTTGGTTCGAGAGGTTCAGTTCCGCAATCAAGAAGATTGGCTACTCGCAGAGTCAGGCAGACCACACCCTCTTCATTAAGAGAAGTCAAGGTCGTCTTACTGCTCTTATTGTGTATGTGGATGATATCGTGATCACTGGAGATGACCCAGATGAGGTTTGCAGATTGAAAAAATACCTCGGCACAGAGTTCGAAATCAAGGATCTGGGAACCTTGAGATACTCTCTGGGCATTGAGGTTGCTAGGTCAAAGCAGGGTGTGTTCATCTCACAGAGAAAGTATGTACTTGATCTCCTTCGAGAGTCAGGAAACTTGGGAGCTAAACCAGCCGATACGCCTATAGAGCAGCAACATCGGCTGAATCCTGTTGATGGGGATCCCATTGCTGATACAGGCCAGTTCCAGAGACTTGTTGGGCGTCTCATCTACCTTTCGCTGACACGACCAGATATTGTATACGCAGTCAGTGTCATCAGTCAGTTCATGCATGCCCCTCGCTCTCCACATCAGTGTTACGCTATCTTAAGGGGGCTCCAGGGAAGGGTCTCCTGTTTAGTAAGAATGGACGCCTGCGAGTTGAAGCTTATACAGACGCTGACTGGGCAGGTTCAATCACTGACAGACGTTCCACATCAGGGTACTGCACGTATGTGGGAGGAAATTTGATGTCTTGGCGCAGCAAGAAGCAACCAGTTGTCGCCCGCTCCAGTGCCGAAGCAGAGTACCGTTCTATGGCTCATGGTGTATGTGAGCTTCAATGGTTGAAGACTATGCTCAGTGAACTCGGATATCCTGTCAAAGGGTCTATGCAACTGTATTGTGACAATAAAGCAGCCATCAGCATTGCTCATAATCCAGTTCAACACGACAGGACAAAGCACATTGAGATAGACCGTCACTTCATCAAAGAGAAGCTTGGTCAGGGACTTATTTGCACACCGTATGTCCATACTGCTGATCAAGTTTGTGTTAACTAAAGGTGTTACTAAAGGGATCTTAGAGCACCTGTTATCTAAGCTGGGCATGATAGATATCTTCGCACCAGCTTGAGGGGGAGTGTTGTCAGGGACCTACTTGTAATATCTTATATTCTACAAGGGGCCCTTGTAATATTGTAAAACTTCACTTAATATATATATTGGGTGAAATCGTGTAGGCTATTCTAAGCTCTACACGATTTCTCCTCTTCCCCCAATTCTCTTCTCTCCTCTCTTCCATCTCTAACCCTAATCTCTTATCCTTGTTACGATCCAAGATTACAACAGAAAGTAGGAAGTAGGTTACTTCGTGTATGAAACAATTCTCGGATTTCATTAATAGGAATGGTCTCTTGGACCTCCCATTGAATGGTCCTCGGTGTTCTTAGTATACCAATTAGAAGGATCCTATTGTGTGCCGATTATAGGTTTTGCATGTTAGTTGGATGGGTAAGTTACTTCCCTAGAATCATCCAGGAAGCACTCCCTAAACCAAACTTATTACTATGGCGTTTTGAAAGTCAAAGAAGGCCACTGTTGGATGAGCCTAAATTTAAGGAGATGGCGGAAGAGTGGCAAACTCTTTTTTAATGTGTGGATGGATGAGTTATATTTCCACAAAACTCTTTTTAATGAGTGGATGGATGAGTTATATTTCCCATATGAAATTAAAGGCTCTCAAAGAGAAGTTGAAGGAGTGGAACAAGGAGTTTGGTAATGTGGGTGTTAAAAAGAAAGAAAACACTCTAAAAATTGATTCCAAGGTTCTAAACTTCAACTTCGCCTTGAACTTCGGTCAGTTAAAATTAGAAATTAATTCGGAGAAGTTCAATTCGATTTAGAGAATTTCTGTAAAACTTCGCTAACTTAGAGAAGTTTGGAGAATTTTTGCCAAAACGTTGGTAAAACACACTGATTTTTAAGGATATGATAAAACAAGCATGATAATGCACTTATAACTCATTATATCATAAAAAAACCATTTGGAGCAATCTAAGCAAGATTAATATCGTTTCTCATATTGATGCAAGTATCTAAAGTATTTGGATTTTTCTTAAGATGAGTTATAAGTGTTTTATCGTGCTCGTTTTATCATATCCTTAAACATCCGTGTGTTTTATTATGCTTGTTTTATCATATTCGGCTAATTTTTTGGAATTTAGCCTTTTTAGTACAAAAATTGCAAACATGTGTGTTGTACTACTTATGAGTTTATGACTTAGTATCTTAGTACTTGCTTAAAAAAAGAATCTCAATACTTTTGATACTTGTGTCAATATGAGTGAAACGATATTAATCTTGCTTAGGTTCCTCTAAATGGTTGTTTTTAGGATATAGTGAGTTATAAGTGTTTTATTATGCATGTTTTATCAAATCCTTAAAAATCAATGTGTTTTACAAACGTTTTGGCAAATTCTACAAACTTCTCTAAATTGGCGAATTAATTCGGCGAATTTTTGTATTGAAAAAGGCTAAACTTCGAGAAATTAGTCGAAATTAGCCGAATTTTGTCGAATTAAGCGAATTAATTCTGCGAAGTTTTGGTGAATTTTTGTAACTTCTAGGGATCCATTAACAAGAAATAAATAAAAATAAAACCATCGAAGTCAATCTTATAAACCACGCCCTTCCAAATTAAGCCAATGCCCATTCTTCTAATAACCTAATAAAACCATCGAAGTTAATCTTACAAAGGAAGTTTTATTTTTATTTTTTTCCTTAGAGAAAGAGTTCCTCTTTCCGCTCTCCTTTTTATCTTGGTGGCCAAATGTATTAGATAGTTCCTTTGTAAGGTAGAGGAAATCAAATGATAAAAGGCTCTAGAATCGATGAAGATGACCTCATTGTATCACGTCCTCCATTTTCTGATGACACAATCCTTTTCTAGGTGTTTCTAAAGAGGAGGTAGCCAACTTGTCATGCTTTGGTGTTTAGAGGTGGTTTTCCAGGCTTCATGTTAAATTCAAAAAAAGTCTCATAGAAATTGGTGCCGATGGAGATGGAACTTTTAGGGATTATTCTAGACGCATGGGTAAGTTACTTGGGTGGTTTTGGTTTCCTATCTTGGTCTCATTATAGGAATTGATGATGATGAAGATGGAATTTTTTGAAGAGTGTGCTGAATCTTACTTGGATGGATTCGAATGTTGTCAGGGACCTACTTGTAATATCTTATATTCTACAGGGGACCCTTGTTATATTGTAAAACTTCACTTAATATATATATTGGGTGAAATCGTGTAGGCTATTCTAAGCTCTACACGATTTCTCCTCTTCCCCCAATTCTCTTCTCCTCTCCTCTCTTCCATCTCTAACCCACCCTAATTTCTTATCCTGGTTACGATCCAAGATTACAACATGGTATCAGAGCATGATTATGTAACCATGGCTCAATCCTAGAGGTCTAAAGAACCCTAGGGTTTGTGAAATTCGATGCGAAGGGCTTTCCAAAGAAGGAGATCATCTCCCATGGATAGCCGCAGGCTTTAAAAGAGTCTGAAACCCTAGCCGCCCACTCCAAAAGGTTGGAGAAGTTCTCCCAGGCCTAGCCGTCTACTCCAGAAGCCTGGAGAAGAGCTATCAGGCATAGTTGCCCACTCTAGAAGGCTGGAGAAGAGCCACCAAGCCTAGCCGACCCTTGCAAAAGGTCAGAGAAGACCCTCTGGACCTAGCCGCAGGTCTCAGAGGAGCCCAGAACCTCTCCCTAGTGCTACCGCACCTATCTAGGAACCTTTTTAGGTCTCCGGAACTATTCACAAGTTTACCGCGGGTGGTTTTTTCTCCGATAGAAAACCTATAAAGGAGTTGTTCCAAAAGGTCTGAATCCTGCTTGCGTTGCTCGCAGGAGGCTTTAAAAATAAAAAAGAAGGTGATTTGCACTTCCACAGCAGCAGTTCGGGTGATTTCTTATCAGTCCAAGTGCTCTATTCCTCAGAAAAGTCTTCTCTACTACCATGAGTACATCTGAGGAGTCATCTTCTGCCAAGTCAGAGATCATTGTTGCCCCACCCAGTCTGGGAAGTCATGGTGATCACAGCCCGGGCCTACAGATCACTGCGGTGAAACTCGACGGAACCAACTACCTCGCATGGTCTCAATCTGCCAAGATGTACATCACCGGACGAGGCAAAGTCGGCTATATCACTGGACGCGTCACTGCACCTGATTCCTCCGATGCCACGTTTGAGAAGTGCGAAGCGGAAAACTCGATGGTCATGTCATGGTTGCTTCACTCCATGCATCCATCGATCAACACAGGCTTCCTCTTTTTCCCGATTGCCAAGGATATATGGGACACTGCATCTCAGACCTACTCCCAAGATGGGAATTTTGCTAGGATGTATGAACTTCAGCAGGAGATAGCACATCTGAAGCAAGGCGATCTTCCTTTGGGATCATACAACGCTGCGTGCAGAGGTAGATCACTACCAGACCTACACCCCTGCATGTACCAAGGATGCTACGGAGTTCCGGAAGATGATTGTGTGCGGTCGCATATTCGAGTTTCTTGGCGGCTTGAGCCAGAGCTTCAAGCAGGTTCGAGCCAACATCTTGGGCAGAGATCCACTGCCGTCGACCATTGCACAGGTCTACTCCTACATCCAGAGCGAGGACAGCAAGAAGAGAGCCATGAGCACTAAGACAGATGTTGATGTTCCTTTATCTGAGAAGTCTGCCTTGGCCACTCAGAAATTGAGCAAACCCACATCCAAGAAGGATGGGGATCTTGATGATCGTGATCGACTCAGATGTGATCACTGTGGCAAGCATCGTCACACTCGGGAGACCTGCTGGAGTCTTCATGGTCTTCCCGCACAGTTCTCTGAGGGGAAGCAAGGCTCCTCAAAGAAGCCCTCTGGTAGCAAACATGGAACCTCAGCCGCTCATGCCACCAGTCAAGATTCCTCTGATGTGACCCCTTCCTCTGGGCAATCCAACACCTTCTCTGGCATGGACATTGACAGGCTTCGACAATTACTTACTCAACTTGATGGCCCTTCCCCACCTACATCATCCTTTGCTCAGACAGTACATCCCATTCAGCCCACCATGTGTCTACGGCACCCATTGGTCCTTCCTGGATCATTGATTCTGGTGCCTCCGATCATATGACTAGTATGCCATCCCTTTTCTTCACCTATAATATCTGCTCGAGTAAGGACAAGGTCCGCGTAGCCGATGGCACCTTCTCCTCTATCTCAGGGAAGGGCACTATCTCTGCCACACCTACTTTGTCTTTATCCTATGTACTTCATGTTCCTAAATTCACCACTAACCTGCTTTCTGTTAGCCATCTTACTAAGAGCCTAAACTGCAGTGTTACCTTTTTTCCTACTCACTGTGTTTTTTAGGACTTGGAGACGAGGCGGATGATTGGCAGTGGTCGTGAGGATGGTGGATTGTACCTGCTCGATAGCAAGCCGGCTTCATATTCTGTTGCACATCAGTCTAGTGCCAATGTCAGTAGTTCTAGCGTTAATAAAGACCTGTTAATGCGATGGCATAACAGGCTAGGTCATTTACCGCTTTCAGTCATGAATAGTCTGTTACCTCAGTTTGCGTCTATTCCATTTTTTGAGTTCAACTATGGAACTTGTGTACTTGCAAAACAATGTCGGGTGTCTTTTCCGACCAGTAATAAAAAAAGTACGTTTCCTTTACAGCTTGTGCACTCTAATGTTTGGGGACCCAATCCCACTACTTCTATCTTTGGTTTTCACTACTTTGTGGTTTTTGTGGATGACTACAGTCGTTACACTTGGATCTACCTTATGAAATCAAAAAATGAGGTGCATACTATCTTTCAGATTTTCCATAAAATGGTGTGCAATCAATTGGGCACTACCCTAAAAGTCCTACGGACTAACAATGGGGGGGGAATACATGTATAGTGGCCTTGCCTCCTAGTTTGAGGAGCATGGAATTCTTCATTAGACTTCATGTGCCGATACACCTCAACAGAATGGGACCGTTGAGCGAAAGCATCGCCATGTCCTGGAGGTTGTTAAGTCACTTCTTCTTGGTACTAGGGTTCCCAAGGGTTATTGGGCTGACGCTGTGTTGACGGCATCCTACTTGATAAATCGGATGCCCTCTCGTGTCTTGGGGTCGAAGTCTCCCCTTTCACTCATGTTTCCTTCATGTCCTGTGTTCTCCATTCCACCTAAGGTCTTTGGTTGTGTTTGCTATGTTCACGCCCATCACAGGAAGGACAAGTTAGATCCAAAAGCCATTCGATGTGTGTTCTTTGGCTATTCGTCCACTCAGAAGGAATATTGGTGTTTTCATCCTTCTACCCGTCGTCGGTTTGTTTCTCTAGATGTTACCTTCTTTGAGAGTCTTCCCTTCTTCTCAGTTGATCGGACTTCTCTTCAGGGGGAGCTAGGGAGTATTGAAGAGAGTCCGATACCTCCACAGGGGGAGATTCCTCAACCAGTATCCCTTGATTTGCCTGATGAGTCTCTTGTACCCTTGTCCCCATCTCCTACTGACACTGTGCCACAGGATCCGCAGCTGAAGACATATGCCAGACGACGTCAAAAAGAGAAACAGTCCACCATCCAAGCTCACTGCCAGGAAATCCAACTAGATCCAGGTAATCGTGTCCTCAGTGATCCTCATGACGATATTTCTGTTGTTCCTTCTACTATCCTTCCCATAGACATTGATGTACCTATTGCTCATCGGAAGGGTGTTTGGAACTGTGTTACCAAGTACCCTATCTCTAACCTTGTTTCCTATCAACAGCTCTCACCATCCTATAGGGCATTTGCTACTTCCCTATCCAGTGTCGCTCTGCCATCCGGTGTCTCAGATGCCCTCAGCTAGCCTCAGTGGAAAGCAGCCATGCTAGAGGAGATGACAGCTCTAGAAAAGAATGGTACTTGGGATTTGGTTCCATTGCCTAGAGGAAAGAAACCCGTGGGGTGCAAGTGGGTATATACAGTGAAATACAAAGCAGATGGAAGCATCGACAGGTACAAGGCCCGTCTCGTTGCAAAAGGGTACACACAGACTTATGGGATTGACTACCAGGAGACGTTTGCTCCTGTGGCCAAGATGAACTCAGTTCAAGTTCTGTTATCTCTCGCGGCAAATTTTTCTTGGCCCCTCCACTAGTTGGATGTCAAGAATGCTTTCCTCCATGGTGATCTAGAGGAAGAGGTCTACATGACAGGTCCTCCGAGGTTCAGTCCAACTGGGAGTAAGGAACTTGTGTGCAGACTAAAGAAAGCCTTGTATGGGCTTAAACAGCCACCCGGGGCTTGGTTCGAGAGGTTCAGTTCTGCAGTCAAGAAGATTGGCTACTTGCAGAGTCAGGCAGACCACACTCTCTTCATTAAGAGAAGTCTAGGTCGTCTTACTGCTCTTATTGTGTATGTGGATGATATCGTGGTCACAGAAGATGACCTAGATGAGGTTTGCAGATTGAAAAAATACCTCGGCACAGAGTTCGAAATCAAGGATCTGGGAACCTTGAGATACTTTTTGGGCATTGAGGTTGCTAGGTCAAAGCAGGGTGTATTCATCTCACAGAGAAAATATGTACTTGATCTCCTTCGAGAGTCAGGAAACTTGGGAGCTAAACCAGCCGATACGCCTATAGAGCAACAACATCGGCTGAATCCTGTTGATGGGGATCTCATTGCTGATACAGGTTAGTTCTAGAGACTTGTTGGGCGTCTCATCTACCTTTTGCTGACACGACCAGATATTGCATACGCAGTCAGTGTCATCAGTCGGTTCACGCATGCCCCTTGCTCTCCACATCTTGAGGCAACACACCGAGTGTTACGCTATCTTAAGGGGGCTTCAGGGAAGGATCTCCTGTTTAGTAAGAATGGACACCTGCGAGTTGAAGCTTATACAGACGCTGACTGGGCAGGTTCAGTCACTGACAGACGTTCCACATTAGGGTACTGCATGTATGTGGGAGGTAATCTGGTGTCTTGGCGCAGCAAGAAGCAACCAGTTGTCGCCCGTTCTAGTGCCGAAGCAGAGTACCGTTCTATGGCTCATGGTGTATGTGAGCTTCTATGGTTGAAGACTATGCTCAGTGAGCTCGGAAATCCTGTCAAAGGGTCTATGCAACTGTATTGTGACAATAAAGCAGCCATCAGCATTGCTCATAATCCAGTTCAACGCGACAGGACAAAGCACATTGAGGTAAACCGTCACTTCATCAAAGGGAAGCTTGATCAGGGACTTATTTGCACACCGTATGTCCATACTGCTGATCAAGTTGCAGATGTGTTAACTAAAGGTGTTACTAAAGGGATCTTAGAGCACCTGTTATCCAAGCTGGGCATGATAGATATCTTCGCACCAGCTTGAGGGGGAGTGTTGTTAGGGACCTACTTGTAATATCTTATATTCTACAGGGGGCCCTTGTAATATTGTAAAACTTCACTTAATATATATATTGGGTGAAATCGTGTAGGCTATTCTAAGCTCTGCACGATTGCTCCTCTTCCCCCAATTCTCTTCTCCTCTCCTCTCTTCCATCTCTAACCCTAATCTCTTATCCTGGTTACAATCCAAGATTACAACATCGAATTTCTTATGTTGGATTCTTTTCAAGATGCTCTCCATTTCAAAGAGTAGTTCGGGTCTAATGATCTCAAGAATGGAAAGGATGTTGGCTAGTTACAAGAAAAATTGTCTTTCGTTTGGGGTAAATGTTTTTAATTAACATCATGTTAACAAGTCTTCAGGTATATTATACGTCTCTTTTAAGATGCTTGTTTTTGTTGTTAAGTGTTGGGAAAAGCTTTAAAGAGATTTTTTGTACCGCTGTAGAGGAGAAAATAAGAGATTGCATCTCTTGAAGTGGAAATTGGTGTGTGGTTAAATAAGTATGGAGTTTAGGTTTGAGAAGGATGAAAGTAATGAATAACGCGCTTCTTGGAAATGGTTGTAGAGATTTTGACAGTGGACCATCTGATATCTAGAGGGATTATCATTATTAATTTTTGTTCAATGTGCAAGCACAACGGGGAATCTCTCAATCACCTCCTACTTCATTGTGATGTAGCTAGGGATGTTTGGTCTTTCTTTCTTCTGGAGTTTGGGATGTCTTGGGTGATGCCAGACTCTTTCTTAGACCTCATTTTCAGTTGACATTCTCCGGCGATGTCTTCTGGAAGTCAAATTTTGTGGTGAAGAAGATCTCGACAGTGGACCATCTGATTTCTAGAGGGATTATCATTAATAGATTTTTGTTCGATGTGCAAGCTCAACGGGGAATCTATCAATCACCTCCTGCTTCATTGTGATGTAGCTAGGGATGTTTGGTCTTTCTTCCTTCTAGAATTTGGGATGTCTTGGGTGATGCCGGACTCTTTCTTGAACCTTTTTTTCAGTTGGCATTCTCCAGTGATGTCTTCTAGAGGGCGGACTTATGGTGAATGCTTCCTTTCGCTATCTCTTGGGATCTTTGGAGGAAGAGAAAGCAAAGAATTTTCGAAGGAATAACTCAAGATTTGACTTTGACCATCCTTAGCATTGAGGGTTTGATGTTCTCCAGGTCAAAGGTCTTCTTTGAGTGTTGAGGGCTTTTCTTCGAGGACTTTGTGTTTCATTGGGCCTTTCTTTGCTTTAGGGATGTTTGACATGATGTTTCATGATTCCTTTGTGTTCCTTTGCTTTTTGCTTGGTCTCAGTCTTTAGTAGGTCACCTCGACCTTTATTGTCGTTTCCTTGTATTTGCTTGGTTTTTGCCCTTCTATGAAGTTTTATACTTATAAAAAAAAATAGTAAAGAAAACAACACTTAGAGATGGGTCATCGGACACAAATATGGGACTCAAAATAGTTTTAATTGGGATTTTTGGATGATTTCTTTTGATGTGGGTGTTGAGAGGGGATTATGAAGGTTCGCAAAGACCTTGTTAAAGGTACAAGTTTCAAGGTATGAAATGGTGGGACAATTAGATTTTAGGAAGACAATTTGTGTGGAGTTGGTAATATTTGTGATACGTACTTGTCTTTGTAGATTGCACCCTATAAATGGACAAATGGTGAAGCATTATTTTGATAGAAGAAACAAAGAGCTTTTTTGGTGCCCAATCTTTAGGAGGAACCTATTGGAGGGGAGAGAAAGGAGTGTCTGTCTTCTCAAACATTTTGAAAAGGTTTAGTTGCACAAATAGTGAGGATTCAACTTTCAAGTTACACTCCTTAGCGGTCAACTATACGTAATTAATTGTCACCCACCACCCAAAGATCATGATAGATCTCGTCATAGATTCACATTTCACATTTAGAATAGTTTACCTTGAGCTTGAAGATTTCATTTGGAGTATTTTTCCCCCTAACTTCTATAAGGGTCTGGCATTATAGAGGTAGGGAAGGAGGGATTCCATAGTGACTTGCAAGGATGATCTTAACCAGATAATTGGCCCATTTCCTTTGAGAAGAGTGAGTGGTATGTTTGGTAGGGGAAGGCTAAAAAGGTTTGGGATTGAGGTATGACAAAGCTTTTGAAGGCACATGCTTTAATAGAGAACATAACATTGTGTAGCCGATCCTAATTGGGACAAGGATAATATGGAAGAACTTTGCCTCTGAATAATAATATGCATTTACATCCATGATAGAATGGTTAGTTGAGGGAGTGAGTCCACATAGGAGCTGGAGAGATTTGGATAATATGGAAGAATAAATGTGGGATTTGATTTGATTTGTTAATAGTGAAATGAGTTGTTAGCTGAACTGTAGGAGAAGGTGTGAGCCCTAAGCAACAACATATCATCAAGTATTATCCCAACTATAATATTTCCGTAATGTGAGCCCTAAGTAATAAGAAAGTTTTTTTTTTTTTTTTTGCGTTTTCTGCAAACGAGTTTGGGGACTTGCCCTTCTTAAACAGGGCCTTGTTTTGTGACAGAAATATTCAAAGTGGGACCGACTCCTTGGTAGAAATTTCCTACTACTAAGTTTGAAACCTACTTAAGAATTCAATCATGGGATTCGATACCTTTTACTAAGTTTGTGGAGAGAAACACGAGACTCTCTCTCTCTCTCTCTCTCTCTCTGACAGACAAAGATTACCTACTGTGACCACCACAGTGGAGATCCCTCTTTAGACGTACTTTAGGTTTTCCTGTTGCTGCCTTGAAGACCCGACAAACTTATTTCTTTAAGAATTGAAGTAAAGAAAATAAAGGGTTCAGATCAAGAAAGCCCTAAATCTAGTATCGATCTTGAAACTTGACCAGTGATGAAATTAGACATTGGAGATTGTTTCCATTCTTCACCTCTATTAAAGATAATAAGAAACCCTTACAAGTCTTAACATGAAAGAGAGGAGAAGATGATGAAATGGAGGGTATGGTGTGGTTACTTTGTATAAAAAGGAATTATTATGTGATTCACAACATCAAGATATTAAATATATTGTCTTCTTATTTTATTCTATTTATGGTGTTAGATTGACATCACCGAGTCAACCCACCTGCTCCCTTTGCTGTGGTTGAGCTCCAATTCGGGTTTCAAAATGCTAGTTGATAGTTGATACCACTGATTTGAGGCCAAAGTCCACTTTCACCTGCTAGCCCACTAACCCCTTTTACACTAAGAAAATAACTTTTAGTTCTCCCAAAAACTTGAGAGAAGATTAATAACTCTACTACTTAAATTCAAACAATCATAACATCTCAAGCATGGTGTTAAATTTTGACATATTTTCACAAAGTATATTGAAGTATTTCAATTTACACATAATGTTATTTTAATTTTTCTATTTATAAAAATCATTGATGTAAGAAAATTAGTGCTAAATAAGACATGTAAGTTTTTCATTTGATTGGAAACATGGTTTATAAAGACTAATACTGGATAAGGTGAGCTATTATGAGTAATTTTAGTGTCATTGGGTGTCCACACACAAGAACACCTTCCTCTTGGGACTTGATCCCATGACATCCCCACATATGTGGTTCACAACCACCACCCTACCCAGAGGGCACAATGCAATAAATAAGACATGTAATGATGAATCCATTATATATCATTTTCCATAATCAGTATATATGAACTCCAATGGTATAATCTAATTTTGTTACTATAATAAAACATTTAAAAATTAGTAAAAAATAAGACACATCGGTCATAACCATGTCTTTATGTTTTCCTCAGGTTGTAAGGATTTTTTTTTTTTGTTTTCATGTACTTAAATTCATGGTTATGAATATTCGGCTATATAATCACGAGTCTCAGATAATTGCGTTAACATGTACAACCACTATTAATATTGTAGTATGATGAGTTATGATTTTTTTTCACTCTTATTTTATCATTTTCAATAATTTTAGTAATTATTTCCTAAAATTTATATGACTTCCATAATATTTCCATAATTTCTGGAAATTTTATAGTGCTTCCACAATATTTCTATTTTTGAGCTAATTGAAAAGATTTAAAAATTAGAAAAAAAATAAGAGAGGCGTAGGTAATAGATCCATGTCGCTATGTCCTCAAGTTGAAGGGGAGTTATTTATTTATTTTGCTTTTATATACATAAATTAAATGATTGTGAAGATTCACATGTATAATTCTGAGTCTCAAATACCTGTATCAACATGTACCAAACACATATTAATCTTGTTTTTTTACTCCAAAAAAGTTGTTTATTGTAGTATGATGAATTATAACAAAGGTTTAAAATATTGTTCCATCTCGTTGTCTTGTTAAGACGACAGAATGAGACATCTCGACCGAGACAGAATGAGACAATGGAAAAAAATTATATGTTAAGAACTTAAGATTAAGATATTTTTTAATGCTTAATTAGGGTACAAATTTGTTTGTTAGCATTTATATGTATTATAAAAGAGATATATTACATGAAAATAAGGTTCTAAACCAGTTTTAATACTTAGATTAAGCTTTTGGTATGATATATTCCCATTTATATTGTTGGCCGAGACGGAACAAAATTTTCAACCATGATTATGATTACATATTCTTGCTTATTCTATCTTTTTATATAATTTTCATACTTAATTTTAATGTTTTTCATGATTTTTGTAATATTTCCATAATTTCCGTAAATTTTACACTATTTCCACATTAATCAAAATATTTCCACGAAATATTTATTTTGTGCTAAAAATACACACTGAAATCGAATTGATCTTAAATAAAGCCAAAAGTGAGAGCTCCATAGATGTGTGAGACACCCTAAAAGAAAACCAAGAAGTCAACAATTAAAAATTATAAACTACCAATAACCTCAAATAAAAAGAAACATAAGAATAACTTAAACCAATGAAAATGTTAACTACTAAAATAAGGAATTCAAGTGAAGATGAACAAAGAGGAAACTCTCTCTAACATTAGTATGTATGGTAAACTTTCAAGTAAAGTAGAGAGCCTCTTCCAACTTCCATATACAAGTATTCTGAAAAAGTATACCAGCATGTAATAATGGGAACTACTAATTTTTTAAAAATGTGAAAATCTTTGTGCTAATAGAGTTATGGCATTCTTCAAGCCCCAACTTGGTGGAATGGTATCATTCAAGTCCCCAAAATGCAGTAAATGTGGATAGCCATCAAATCAGAATTTGCCATTCTAAATGCCATAGCAGTCCACAAAGAAGCTCTTGTTGCTAATTGCTTTGAGAGTATTGGAGGTCTTAGGGGGCATTTGGCAACACAAAAATAAGTAACTTATTGACTTTTATAAGCCAAAAAGTTAAAAAGTTAGTTTGGATGGTGTTTTATATTTTAACTTTTGAAAGTTAAAAATTAACTTAAAACTGAAGCTAAAATTTTTAGCTTTTGACTTCTAAGAGAAATAACTTCTCAAAAATTAGAATCCCTCCCGACATTTGAATTTCTCTGACTTTTTTGGAGCTAAAAAATCAACTTATAACTTCTACTACAAGTAGAAGTGCTTTTGCTTCTCGTTCCCAAACGCCCCCTTAATGTCTGGAATCCCACTTTCTGAAGAAACCTTTACGATTGAGAGCTTTATAGCTTGACCAGTCTTCAAGGCCAGCTTGAAGAGGTTCCGTTCCACGAAAACTCAAAGCACAAACGAATTTGGAAATGGGAGCCAAAAGGAAAGTTCACAGTCCAATCTTTTGCGATGTAATGAACCCCAAAGGAACTAGAAATCATGACTTTCAAGCCACATTCCTATGGAGTAATCCAGTCCCTTCCAACATTACCTTCTTCTTATGGACGGCCATCCAAGATAGTATCCTTATGGTGAATCATTTAGTTTGATGTGGAATGGTAATGCCAAATGTGTTTTCTTTGCAAAAGTGATGCTGAATCTGTCGACCACCTTCTCATGCTTTGCGATTTTCCGGTGCAAGCTTGGCAATATTTCTGTGGGGTCTTCTATGTAGTGTCGGTAATATCGTTTCGTGGTATTATTTTGATAAGTTAACAGAGCGAAACGTCTCGACCAAGATGAAACGAGACAGAATGAGACAATGGACAAAACAATGTTTGTTTCGTTATGGTTAAATCATTCTTTAATGCTTAATTAGGCTACAAATTTGTTTTTTAGCATTATATGATTTATAAAAGACATATATACCATGAAAATAAGTTTTTAAATCAATTTTAGTACTTAAATTAGGCTTTTTGGCAAGAGACAATACATTCCCTCATGTATTATCTTGGTACACTATCGGAACGAGACATCTCGGCCGAGACGGACCGAGATTTTGAAACATGAGCGTGGGTGATGCCTAGATGTCTTAAAGATTTCATTCATGGATGACTGCCCTCTATGGAGACACTTCCCGTATTCTATTTGTTGGAGCTTGCGGAAAGAGGGGAACTGCAGAATCTTTTAAGATAAAATCAACTCCTTAGGTCAAGTGATTAGCATGGTTGAAGCCGAGCTTTTCTGATGGAGCTCAATTTTGAGAGAATTGCAAGGAATCAATTACACTTTTGTACTTCATGGAACACTTTTTTGTAATTTTATAGCTCTGTGGGCTGCCTCCACTATGGAATCGGTTCTTTTATCTCCTATGCCCTCTTGTACATTTTTTGGGGCTGTTGCTCCTTTAATACAATAGTAGTAAATTTTATCTTTCTCATATATTTTGCATCTCTTCTTTGATCTCCTATGTGAATTTAACTAATGAATTTAGTGTCTGTGGCTGAATTTATGTTTTAGCCTGCAGAGAAATATCCGAATATATTTTCTAAAGAATCTCTATTTGGGAGGTAAGCAATACCATTTCCTCTTTTCAAATGATAGTGCTGTTTTTATGTGTCATTTCAGCATTTTCTGCTATTTTTTATTTTATTCTGATGTTCCTAAGCATAAATACTGTGGTGTAGGTTTCCGTACTTCTTGCCCTGCCTCTGTATATCAATCTTTGCATTGGCTGTAACTATTGCTTGTTGGTGGCTTCCAGTATGTTTCTTAATCTAACAACTTCTTTTCTTTCTGGTCTTCCTACCCTATAAAAAATTGCCCTTTTACTTATTCCTTGTCATTTTTGAATTACTTTTACCTCGACTTTAAAAAGCTTGCATTACAGTCAAGTTTATTATCATTCTAACTAGTCTGCGTACATTTGGAACTGCATGATAAAACAACTTTTAACCAATTGGAAGAATAACCATTTGTCATTGTGCATTTGTATTTGTGTGGTTCAATCCAATCCTTTTGAGGAAACTTTTGTTTTGGTGACAATTATGGAGGACTTGGGATCGGAGACTCTAAGATAGGTTAAGTATAATGTAAAGGATTGGGATGAACTTGGTTGATAATTATTATTTATCATAATAAGTTATATTTAGTTAATATGTATAGAGCTATATGCACCACTTTGGAAATGATACTAGTGGGAAGTGGTGCCAATTGGCCCTACTTCCTTTCTCGTAAGTCATAATATCACTGTAACTGCATCGTAAATGTTCAAATTAACTTCGAATCATATACTAACATGTCTACAGTTACATCCCCTGCAACAATGTTCCTGAACACAGTGATGCAATGTTAAAACATAGTTTGATCAAATTTTTAATTGAGAACAATGAATTAATTCTCCATATACCTTATTTATTTGTGTTGGATTTCTGAGGTTTTGTTAAAGGACATATTGATTCTGAGTTGATGACATATTCTGAAGCTTTTTCAAGGATGGTACTCGGAGGCCTTTACCTGTTGGGGCTGTATCCTTTGGAAAATACTTCATTTAGCCACTTGTTGGGCTATTTGGAAAGAGAGAAATGACTGTACTTTTGAGGATAAAGGTTGGGGATTTTCAATCAGTCATTTTGAAGTTACTTCTGGTATCCACAAGGTGTTTAAGGGATTGTATTTTGAAGCTTTTGTACTAGATGGAAATGGAACGAATCTGTCTTTGGGCTTGGCTAGTCTGGTCTGAGTACCTTTTGTTTTTCTTATGAGGGTCTTCCTTTTCTTTGATAAGTAGAAGTGTTGTAATTGGGGATCTTCCTGACTTTACTTTCTTCTACCTATCAAAAATGACATGAACCCAAGGTCTTCGAAAACTTTTGCAGTTTCCATTGGCAGCAAGGACACACTAATGACACAGAGGTCACACCATAAAGATCTTCAAATGCTTACCGACCAAAAAAACAAGCATGCTTGCAGATTTTAGAAGATTGATCTGAAGTTTAGGACTCTCTTCATAAATAGAGTATTTGAAGTTCACTCAGAGTGTAGGCATTAGTGAATAACTAAGAATGAGACATTTGTCTTTTTTGTTAGAGTAGTATGTAACCTTAGTATGTTATCATGGTAGTCTTGTAAATATCCCTTGTTGTAGGGGTATACTTGTCCATGTAAGTTTTCCAATATATATAAGAAGTTTGGAGACGTGTGACATACACGCTCTCCTTTTCCTCCCTTCTCTCTCTTCTCTCTTCTCTCCTCTCTCTATCTTCTCTTTCAAACCCTAGAACCAAACCCTAACCATAGCCAAACCCTAGACTCACCTATTCATCTGTCTTAATATGGCTACTTTCCTATTTTGTCAATTGTTTTTCTTCAACCTTTAAGGCTTGAGTTTTGTCCATTGTTTTTTGGGTAAGACTTTCTTTCCATTTCTTTTATATTTGGGAATTGAATTCAGATTGTATTGTATCCGAAGTACCCTTTCGTTTCATTGTCTCTGTAAGCTGACGGAACGAGACGTCTAGACCTAGACAAAATGAGACGGAATGAGACAATGGAAAAAAGAGTATTTGTCTCGATGAGATTAAAACATTTTGTAATTTTATTTAGGCTAAACATTATTTTAGCATTTATGTCTAATAAAAGACACAATGGCCATGAAAATAAGCTTTTAAACCAGTTTTAGTACCTAAATTAAACTTTTGGTACGCTCGATACATGACCAGAACGAGACGTCTTGGCCGAGACAAAACGATATTTTGAACCATGATTGTATCATCCATTTTTTGTGCATCCATTTTTTCATGTAAACATATTTTCCTCTGTATCTTATATTATCTCTGCAATATGTTCAGTATTAACATATTAATTTCAAGAATCTTAAAATGATGTTCACAACATTTGAGGTGCCTATTTACTATAATTTGTTGTCTTGCAATTTTGGGATTTTTGTAGGAAACATTGCATATGCATAATGGAAACAACAAAGAAGGATATGACTCATATGAAGCATTGGAGGCTCCATCCAGTGGGTGTGATGTGAAAACAAAGATACAAGAGACTGACGGAAAAGGATCAAATTCTAAAGAAAGCCTGTTAAAGAATTGGCCCTTAATGTCATCTATACTTATATATTGTGTTTTCTCACTTCATGATATGGCCTATACAGAGGTAATATTTCATCTTTTATCTTGTGGCAGTTGGAAAAAAGGTTCGATTTACGTTAGTATTTCCTTTGTCCTCCATTAATATCAATTTCTCATTGCCTATAATGTAGCTTAAATGCCCGTATTGTTGTTACGTAGAGTTCCACTATCTGATAATTTCACCTAGATCCAATGTTGGCATGACTAAAAAGTAAATCCTTTTGTTTTCAATCTACTAACTATGCTTTTGCAAGGACATGCACTTATTTATTTTTATACCTCTAGCTGTAAATTGACCGTATTTGATGATTGAATTTTCTTCTGCAGATATTCTCGTTATGGGCTGTCAGTCCTAGAAAGTATGGGGGATTGAGTTATTCGACTGATGACGTTGGTGAAGTTCTTGCAATCTCAGGTACATTGATAGATTCATAGGTACCCATTTATATCCGAAATAAAAGGCATCTTAGATGTGCTTTGCCATCTCCTAAGATTGGGAAGCACATGTCCTTATAGGAAATGCACAAATCACTTCAACGTCAAGTGCAAATTCAGATGTTATCTATGATGCTTAAGGGTCCGTTTAGATGGCATAAGACAAGATGCTCTAAAAAACGTTGAGTATAAAGAACATCTTTTTTGCTATGTTAGCACTAGATTGGGCTCGCCAAGATGACGACGTTAAGATGGATGAGTGGAAAGACTAGGAAAAAAAAATTAAAATGAATGAGTTCGTTAAAATATAGTAGCCCCATCATCATCATCTACGCCAGTCGGCAACATGAATCTTATTTTGACTATATTTAGAGTTATATCTTCTATCAAAGCATATGTCGTCAAATATTTTCTAAATACCTCAATCCATATCATTCGGGTCTTCCTTTCTTTCTTTTATAGCCTTTAACTTGCACCAAAGTGCTCCATCTCACTAGTATCATTGTTGCTCTTCGTTGTACATGCCCAAATCATCTCAATCGACATTCCCTTATTTTAACTCCTACTTGGGCTATTCTTATGTTTTCGTGAATGTGCTAATTTTTTTATTTTCTACTTCCTAGTTTTTTTTACTCATCCTCATGTTTGCCACACTCGTCTATAAGCATGTTGTTTCTTGATTGCCCACCATTCAGCTCCATAAAGCATAGTTGGTCTTACTGCTCTGTTATAAAAAAAATTCTTTACACATCGTTCACATATTGTCTCAAAAAAAGTCTCCACTTTAGCCTCCAAATACTAATTCTATGGGTCACATCCTCACCAATCTCTCCAACTTAAAGTGGTCACTTAAAGGAGTTTCTTGCCTATCAATATTAACACCATGTCATCCCTATAAGTTTACTAAAGTTGCATACATTTATTCTATTTTTGTCCTACTTATCTTAAAACCCTCAATGTCTAAAGTGTCCCTCCATAGTTCTAGTTTTGCATTTACTCCCTCTCTAGTCTCATCAACATCCGTAAATAAAACTTTATAAAGGACCTCTCCTTGATTATGAGTAGTTGTCCTATCTATAACTAGCTAGTGCAAAGAGGTATTAACTTATGGCCGATCCCAAGTGCGAACCCATTGTAACTGGAAACTCACTTGTCTCACCATCAACTGTTCTCACACTAATTACTGTTTAGCACGCATGTCCTTAATAATCTTAATATTATCGTACAAGACTCATTTTTTATCTAATACCCACCAAATTAACTCCCTAAGAACTCCATCATATGCTTTTTCTAAGTCAATAAAGATCATGTGTAGACTCTTCCTCTTTTCTCGGAACTTCTCCATTAATTGTCTAAATACGAAGATGACCTCGACGTTTGACCTCCCTACCATGAAGCCAAACTTGTTTTTTTATATCGTTGTTTCTTGTTTAATATTTTTTCAATCACTCTTTCTTAAAATTTCATAGAGTGGCTCATCAATTTTATTCAACGGTAGTCAGTACAATTTGTACATTACTTTGCCTCCACTTATATGACATTTTCTTAGTCTCCAAAATCTTATTAAGCAGCTTACTTAACCAACATAATCTTGTTTTTTCCATGCAATTCCAAACCTCTATTGGAATACCATATGAGCTTAAGCCTTTCCTATCTTCATCTCAACCAAAAATTCTTTAACTTTTGTAACCCTAATCCTACAGGAGTTATATGCTCTCAGCCTCTCTAAGAGTAGTATCCCCTTTTACTTCCAAGTTCCCTGTGTATCCTTCATTTAATAGTTTCTTAAAATAACCCTTCCATCTTTCCTTAATCTCCTTGTCCCTAACCAAGACTCTTTGCAGTTCGGTCTAAATGCATGTAACTTGATATGTCCCTAGTGTTTCTCTCTCTCTCATTTTTGCAAGTTTATAGATATCTTTCTTGTTGAATTTTGTGTGGCCTACAAAGATATTTTCACACAACATCCTCATGCACTAATGTGCACATCCCCATTTCCCTCATATACTGAGGCATCGGGAATAAGGTACTAACAATTTGCCAGAAATGATCACACGGAAGACATCAAGTAGTGGTGATAGGACCATGAGACTCGCTGATGAAATCCTTAATAGCTTAAAACTTGTGATTGGAATTAACACTAGAGGATGCCTAACATGATCGGCTCCGAAAGATCGGGAACCCAAAATGAATGTGGAAACACTTGGAATTTGTTTGTGCTCACACCTTTTGGTATTCATTTGCGGCACGTAACTCACACATGTGTGCGTGGGACCAATATTTGAATTGGTAGAAATTAGTATTACATTATGGGTGCACCCAATCTATTCAGTGCATGTTATTATATTAGTCTTAGTGTAAAACCCAATCTGATTTGCGTGTAACAATAAATACTTTGATTTGAAACATAGGGCACTGGATACTTATAGTGATGTTTTCCAAGTTGGGTATTATTAGAAAGTGTGATTAGTATTGAGAAATAATCTTGTGGAATCTTGATAATTATTTAATTGATTGTGTCTGATTAACAATTGTTATGAGGCCTCAATAGTAGTACACAATAATCAGATATAAGTACCATTATAGACTCGGAGTTTTATACCAAAATGGAATTAATTAATTGGAAAATGTTTTTTATAGGAATTCTTGTAACATGATTCACGAAATTATATATTATTGTAAATATTTATTTTTTTGAAAATCATTTTTTTACAATATATCTATACTATTATAAAAGCAACAACCGGTAGTGCCACCCACACATGTGACACAATTAAAGGCCTCTCTACTTTCAAAAGATAAAACCTTCCCTCATTCCCTCATTAAATGCCTCTGCTCTAAAGAAAAAACATGTGTTGGAGTACGCCCTGCACAGTTCAGGATGTCCAACACGCCCACATCCCTCATCAATGATGATGAGGGGCAATAGTATAAGCCACGTGGCACATGTTTAGGGACTACTGACCTCATGGATGTTTGTCCCATCCCTAGGTGGACCTATAATCCTATTTAGTAATTTCAAACCCTTGGATCCGAATACCCATATAATGCTCAAAATCTACGGTTAGGTGCTACGTGTAAGGTTCTACCACGTGTAAGGTGCACGTGCATCGCACGTGGCGTTCCCCTAGTCACAATTAACGGGAATCATTTCGGGACATATTTTTGAGGATGTCAATTTTCTAAATTAGGAAATCCTAAAATATGAGAATATATTATTTAATGGAAAGTGAATTTTCCTTTCTATGGGAATTTACTTGATTTAGAAATATAGGTTTAGTCATGACTTAAATTTGGGAGGACTAATTATGGAGGAAGTGCACATAATGGTGTAGACCATAATTTCCCCGTAGGATGATGGCTCTAGAAAGAGGAAATTGAGTCTTTAAATAGCCACGAAGGTCCCACTCTCTGGCCTTGATGAGAGGCTACTATGAGCAAGCACCATTGGGAATAGAGCCCGAGGGAATAGCTAGTGGACTTGTAATGGGAGACTACTCCAAGACTTGAAGATCAGAGTTTTGAAGATCCTACATACTCATATCGAGGAATCTACACTCGAATCGAGGAAGTAAATTCATTCAAGAACTAACATTTCTCATCCTCTCTTGTTCCCAACCTATTGTACAAGTCATCATATCCCTTATGTTTTAACTCATTACTTTCTTTGCTTCCTTTTATCACATATTTTTCAAAGTTCTCGTTTCTAGTTCATTGAGTCTTGTAACATATCCTTTTCTCTCTAATTGCTTTTTGGACTTCCTCACTCTACCACCAGGTTCTTTTTGTGAGTGACTTTTCCCTTTAGATTCTCCAAGAACTTCTTTCGACACTTTTTTAATACAACTAGTTATTGTTAGCGGTGGTGTGTTCCCGCGCAAGTGTTATGTTGGCCCGACGAACCGTTGGTATACATAGTTATTTCGCCTCTCCCCAACAGATCGATCTTTTGGGGTAAATGGTTGTTTAACATGGTATCAGAGCCTAAAGGTTTGGGAGGTCGCGTGTTCAAGTCTCCAGCAAAGTGTATTCCCGCTGAGGGGGCGTGTTAGCGGATGATGTGTTCCTGCGCACATGTTGTGTTGACCTGACGACCCGTTGGTATACATAGTTGTTTTGCTTTTCCCCAACAGGTCGAAAAACAACCATTTACCCCCAAAAGATTGACCTGTTGGGGAAAGGCAAAACTACTATGTATACCAACGGGTCGTCGGGCCAACATAACATGTGCGCAGGACCACATCATCCGCTAACACGCCCCCTCAGAGGGAATACACTTCGCTGGAGACTTGAATACGCGACCTCCCAGACCTTTAGGCTCAAATACCATGTTAAACAACCATTTACCCCAAAAGATCGACCTGTTGGGGAACGGTGAAATAATTATGTATACCAAAGGGTCGTCAGGCCAACACAAAACGTGCGCGGGAAAAAACCATCCTCTAACACGCCCCTTCAGTGGGAATACACTCTGTTGGAGACTTTAACCTGCGACTTCCCAAGCCTTAAGACTCTGAGACCATGTTAAACAACCATTTACGCGGATGATGTGTTCCCGCGCACATGTTGTGTTGACCCAACGACCCGTTGATGTACATAGTTGGTTCACCTCTCCCCAATAGGTCGATCTTTTGGGTAAATGGTTGTTTAAAATGGTATCAAAGCCTTAAGGCCAGATACCAGCGTAGTGTATTCCCGCTGAGGGGGTGTGTTACCACGCAAGTGTTGTGTTGGTCCGACGAACCGTTGGTATACATAGTTGTTTCGCTTCTCCCCAACAGGTCGGTATTTTGGGGTAAATGGTTGTTTAACAGTTATTTCATCCCACGTCACCGTAATTTTTGCATCTAAATTCCATTTTTCCTTTCCTATGAATTTATTTTTAAAAGACTTTACTTTATCTCCAATAGGTGATAAAATAAGGGAGAGCTGATTGAGATGGTTTGGTCATGTACAACGAAGACCAATGATAGCACTATTGAGAAGGAACATGCAAGTTGAAGGTTCTAAAAGGGTGAAGGGAAAGCAAAAAAATGACATGTATTGAGAACATATTTGAATGAACTTGCCTTAACGGAAGACATAGCTTTAGATAGAACAGAATGGAGGAATAGGATTCGTGCAGTCGACCCCATAAAATTGGGATAAGGCTTATGATAATGATGATGATGATCATAGTAGTTTGATTACATTAACCCTTATCAAAGGTTTATATAAATGACTACAAGAGTCTCAATAAAGAAAACCTACCACTCCTAATCTAATATAATCATAATTGATACTGGTCGATAACTGATACTAATCTAGATTGTGATGAGAGATACACCAATGACAATACGGTGATCTCATATACACTTATTCAAAATATATCCCTAATAACTCACAAGAATCAGTGATCATCAAGAGTTTGCCAAGACCAATAGTTGGAAATTCAAATCTCATTGAAAAAATGTTTCAATTAGAGAGCTGCTTCGATCATGCTTGGCTGTTGGGAGTGTTACCAGTGAGAAAATGTGTCCTTAGGAATGAAAAAAGGGTGAAAGAGCAAAGAGGAAGAGACGAGGAGCAAAATGCACTACCCAGGTCGATTGAAAATGGTTTAAGTAAACCGAACCCATCAGGATTTTATCTTGGAGAAAGGAGAAAGATTTTTTGCAAGAAAGGAACCCACCAAGATGCTATCTTGGAAAGAAAGGAGAAATCAGTTTTGGCAAAAACTAAACCATCGGGATTGTGTCCCAAAACATCATGTGCATGGTAAATAGAAAAGGTGAATAAAAGGAAAAAAAAAATAGAGAAAAAGAAAAATGCAAGAAAAAGATTAAAAAAAAAATGAAACCTTCTCAAGTGGTGTTACAACAACAAAATAGGTGGTGGAGCTTGGGGATGGCGTGATCATCTCCCTAGCATTTCTATCTAGTCCTATGTCGCTTCTGTTTTCCTCATTTAATAATTATAGAAATAAGTCCTCCACATTTCCTTAATTTCTTCATTTTTTACTAAGACTCTTTGGTCATTGCTTTTAATGCATCTAACTTGATATAGATGTCTAGTTTTTCTCTCTCCTGTTTGTGCAAGCTTACGGGCATCTGGCTACCCTCTCGTCTCTAATTTATTGTATAGATTATCATATGCCTTATGTCTAACCTCACTTCCATTTTCTTTGCTTCCTTTTATAAATACTAAAAAACAATTTGTAACATAATTAAGCATTAAAAAATGGTTTAACCTTATCGAGGCATATAGTGTTTTCTCTATTGTCTTGTTCTTTCTCATTTCGTCTCGGTTGGTACGTCTCATTCAGTCAGCTTGTTGAGACAGGAGGCGAACGATATTTTAAACCTTGGTTCAAAAGGTGTATAAATTGAAATTCATCAAATGTCTTTTATATCCATACACAGTCACACTGATCTATAAATTTTAGGAATGTATCTATTTAGGACATTGAGTTAATAACTACTTATTTGTTTATTAGGCTTTGGCCTTTTACTCTTTCAACTTTTTCTATATCCAACGGTTGAGAAGATTCTTGGGCCCATCATGGTAGCTCGCATGTCAGGGGTATGCTTTCAACTCTATCTTTTATAATCTGAAGTTATTCTCTTTGCGTTTCATATAGGGTATTTGATTGCATAAGCTTCTTTATGCTTCATTTTGAAGGTTTTATCCATACCGTTGCTGTCAAGTTACCCCTTCATAGCTATGCTGTCTGGGTTCAGCCTTTCATTATTAATAAATTGTGCATCTGTTTTGAAGAATGTTTTCTCTGTAAGTACAAACTCAACTTGAAGATTTTATTTCTTCTAATTTCAATGAAGTGCTAAAAATCGCAGTAGTTTTTATAAACTGTTACGAGGGATACATATTATCTGTTGATTGTAACTCTTGTTATTAGCAATGGGATGTTTATCTTGATCAAATTATACGCTATAATTTAAAGCAGGCAGAGGAAGATCATTTCTGGCCAAGTGGAAGGCACTAGTGTTTGTGGAGGAAAATGGGCCGATAGATGATGGTATGAGGGTTGCAAGTTGGAGACTTAAGGTGTTCCAAGGAGGGATGTGGGTGGAATAGCATATCCAGTTGACAGAAAATTATAGAGAAATAGGGTTAGAGTGTATGAAACGGAAGGTTTAGAGTATGTTATGAGAAAATCTAGCCTGATGCGAAGTTTTTCCTGTGGCCCTGTGGGGAACATAAAATGCACCATGTGTCACACCTATTTATGAAACTGTTTGTGTATATGCATGCACATTAGAACAATATTCTCAGGCCACTAACATGCATTCAGGATCCAATGTTTCACAAACTCTTCTATAGAAGTTCAATGCTATAAGTAACACAAAAGCTTGTTGTTGGAGATTTTATTTTATTATGTTAGATTGATTTGGCATGCCATCATTCTATCGAAACACTTTCTTTTAAATCATGTATATTTGCAGAAATTATAGCTTATATTTGCCTTTTCTTGACGTAACATTTCTCTTACAAGTGTTTCTTTCAAAATTAATCAGCTGGCCATTATCACTGGATTATGCCTTCTACAAAACAATGCTGTGGTAATTTTCCTCTCTTATTTTTTCTTTTTCTCTTTTCCTTTTCTGTTTAATGAAGTGAAATTTTTAGTCCAGTTCCACAACAACTTATAGTCATCGAATGCTTATTTGTCGTACATACTATAACATTAGGGCCAACACCAAAGAGGAGCTGCAAATGGCATTTCTATGACTGCAATGTCTCTTTTCAAAGCAGCTGGTCCAGCTGGAGGAGGTACTCTGTAAGTATCTGATAAGAAACGATTTATTGAATATTTCGATAAACAGTTTCCCTAAGAGGTTTATATAGAGAATTATAATGATGAGAAATAAAAAGAGAATAATTTGCAAATTAGAAAGAGACTCAACCTAAGCAATATAACCTAATCTAGAACAATCTGACACTTTTCCAATGGGTGTTTGAACACTTTCCCAATGAATGTAGACACTTTCTTAATCAAGAACACTATCCCACTGGTTGTTGAACACTTTCCTAATGGGTGTTGAACACTTCCCTATTACCCCCCCTCAAATAAACGGGGATTATGGAGCACTGTGAGGTTGATAAAGTTTGTAGACACCAAAGTAGGGATCGCATAAGAAGAATATTGCTGAAGAACTGATTTTGATTACACACTTGATTGCCTAATGTTTTACCTATCGACAAGTACCGCAAAAAATGAAAAGGAAGAAACTGAAAAACTATTTTAGTTTGGACATCAAAATAGGCTTCTTTTGGGCTGAGAGAAAGTGGGTGTGTCTCTCTTTTGTGCCTCTTTTTGCATCATGGGTATCTTTTTTGCCTCATGGGCCTGGCTTAGATTAGTCCACAAGTTGTTTCTTCTCTCTTCTCTCTTTCTTTTTTATCTTCAACTTCAGTTGCCAGCAAAAATGTAGAGAGCAGCACTGAAAACTAAGTTAAATAATATGTCGTTGGATAGAAAATTTTGTCAGCTTTCCAACGATGGAATCACGCAAATCTGACACTGAGTTGAGATATTGCTAGAATACTAGGACCCTACTGTGTTGCAATGGAAAACTGAGATAATGATGGCTGATCCAAACAGTTGTGGTTGTACATGGTTTTTTCAGCACCGGTGCTAGACAAAAATAGAGAGAATAACAAACAAAACATAACAAAATAAAAATTTAAGTAGTTAAAAGAAAATAGAGAAAAACCCGACAGATGACATCAATGCCTCCTGCTTGATGGGATTAGAATCGAGAAACACTTTTCTTATTAGTATCCCCTTAAATTGTGTAGTTATTCCTATACATTTTTTTGATGCTGCTTGAGGAACAATGATAGTCATACAGTTGGTCATACCGAAGCCAGAATTGTTGTTATCTCTGATCTGGAATTCTTGTTAGTAACTATGCTTCTAACAATAAAAACAAGACAATGTATATTGTGTGCTGTTTAAAACATTAGACTTCAGATTAAGAAAATTTCATTGACTGGCATTCTCATAGCCACGCAATGCAAGGATGAGATGGCCATCAAACTGAACAGGTCCTGCTACAATGTGTGTCAAAGTTAACCAGCAGGCACAAAATTGTGACTCCATTAGAGCAAGCCGATCCCATGACCCAGTCATCTCAGGATAAATTCCTCGGTGCAGGAGATATAGACCATTCAAATATTGATTTCTAGGTGTTAGGATTTAGCATCTTTCGACTGAAGATAAAGCCTGCTAGGAAATCCCATCCCTGATACACAGTTTTAAACTTTGCTAATTTCACAAGTCGAAATCTTGGAATTTTCTGCTATCCATCATCATACAGAGTTCTATGGAAGAACCATTACTGTACTTCCATAGGCATCGGCCTCTCAATAATTTCTTCATCAAGGACCAAAACCACAGTATCTTTTTTTTTTATCGATAAAAGGGATTATATTAAGAGGGGCTGAGGAAGCCCAACAAAACTGTACAAGCAAAAACGCAAAAAAGGAAAAACCCCACAAGTATCTTTGATTGAGTTTCACATTAATATCGTTGATCAGTTGAGAGACCATGATGAGTTCAATAAGAGGATCAAGGAAAAGAAACCACAATACACGTGATGCGTACCCAACACGAATCTAGTGGATAAAACCCTGTTTCCATCTTTAAACAATCATTTTTTTTTATAAGATGCTTGAAATTCTTTAATTCGTTATACCATTTTATGCATTGCTGAAATCAATAATGTTATCTTCAAATGCTTCACAGGAGTTGGCTAGATTAGATATGCGTGTGTTCTTCGTAGTCACATCAGTGATGCAATTCTCAACTTATATCTACTAGTAGGTGACACATGCATCTACACGTGCACATTTTTACATGAATTATTAGTGATGGCTGAATGAAAAGTAGTTTTTGAATTATGCCTTTAAAATAGTTAATATAAGGGGCTATTTTGGAACTTTAATATAAAGGGCTGTTTATAAAATCTAAGAATAGTTAATAGAATGGGGCTGTTCTAGAGTTTAATCTAGAGAATATTGGGTTTGTTAAGCCCCATGCAGGAAGCCAGGTTTTCACTTTAAAATAGTATAGAGTTCTATAAACATTGTCCTTCAATTATTCATGGCTTCTTTGTTTGCAGTTTTTCTTGGGCACAAAAGCGTCAGGATGCTTCTTTCCTCCCAGGTATGAAACTCTACATACTTCAAATCCTAAGACAATAACTTAGTTTCTTGTTGGGTGCAACCCGGGAGATATTCTATGCAAACAAACAAACTGATGATTGTATAAAAGAGACCATCCTAAGTGGTATCCATTGAATGGTGAGTCCCAATATTCCTGCACTTGCAGATATGAGGACGTTGGACCATATTTGGGTCTACTGCGATGACTATATAGTTCGATCGAAAATAGAAAAGAAAAAAACAAAGCCTTGACTCAACTATTTGGGGTTGGATACACGAATATTGTTCCTCTATTTCACACTATCTGGGGCTATATCTTCCGTAAAGAATGCCTCAAATCTTTCCTCACTAGATCCACATCTGTTTAGGCCTTCCTCTTGACCATTTAGAGCCTTCTTCAACCTGGACATGAGTGTTGACAACCACTTTAAAAGCTTAAGCTGTTATAGGGAGGTGTAACTATGTATATCAGACGGTCCACGGGTCTATCAGAGGCGCAGTGCTGTCCATACAACCAAACAACATACTCCAATAACAATGAGTGTATCTTCTCAACTATGGCAACAATGGCCTGCGTTGTGTATGGCCAAACAATCTCAGTTGACTCTCCTTTGTTTTATCAGTTATCGCCTATTGGGCTACTCCTAGCTTCCCTCGAATGCGCCCATTCTAATTATCTTTCCTATTCTTGTCTCTCATCCAGCTTAGCATCCCAATCTCAGCATATCCGTGCTATATACATGTTGTTTCTTAATTGTGCTCTTTAGCAACAATTCTATCATCTATGGGCAACATTTTCCTCAATCTCTCCCTCAATATGGATAATTAAACCAAGAAAATGGAATTAATTTTTGTCATATGTAGAGCTTAAGCTTGGTATATTTTCATCTTTCAAGAAGTAGGCCTTCGACGTCTTTATTTTTTCTTAATCAGATAATGAATTCAGTTAGCCTGTTGATATGCAGGTGATCATGTGGTTTTCTTCATCCTAAATGTGGTTGAGGTGCTCGGAGTGATAATGACCTTCAAACCATTTCTAGCTCAACCACAACGGAAGACTAGTGAGCTAATCTAACCTCGGGTTAAAAGAATTGATCTTAGATCATGACTTCTGTAAACCAGGACAGTGATATCAGAGGCTCGTTGGGAGTGAAATGACATCATGCACCTTTTTATGATGTCATAATTTCCTTATCCAACAGCTGACATCGAGTTAGTATTGTATCACGCATCACCGGGGTGACGAGTGGCCTTTCCTTCAGCAGCTTGATTATTCTTCTTGGCATCACCTCCATGAATGTGGTGCCATTTTTTATATTGGTAATTTTCAGGCGTTATTGTAATTTTCCTGGATCTACAAGCAGAACCATTTGATTATTACCTGTATATGATCACATTATGGGTGGGGTGAGTCCTTTTGTTTTCCTTATTGGGGAATGATATCATAGGACAATTATCAATATGTTATAACGATAAGAGCATTTTTCACAACCGTTGGATTGCTCTGCGCTAGAACAGCATGCTTTACTTCCATTGGATGTTGTACAGTTGTTATAATCCAATGTTGTATGATTAATATCAATAACAAAACTATACACCTTTGATCAGGATGAGTGTATGATCTTTACTCCCTACAGGTTGGGTTGGGTTCACGTCGCATACCAGTATACCCAGACCAGACTATGTTATTAATCGGGCCTAAAAGTTGGACCCAGAACTGGCCAAATTGATTGGTTCTAGTGTGTAATTGGGTAAGATTTGGGTAATGGACTTGCATATCATGGACCTAGAACCAACTGATAATTAATCAGACCAAAAGGAAGGAACCAAGCCCAAAAAATCAGTCCAGGTCTATTGGCAATCTAGTACCCATTGACATCCCTACACCTACCCAACTGCCATCCGGGCCAAGGTATATCCAGCCTGGGCCATAAACTATTAGCATAGGCCTGGGCTGAACCGTCAAGAGGATTAATATAAGTTAAAGACACGAAGATGAAGATGGAGAATAACTTGAAGAACACAATGAAACCATTCTTTTGATTTAGGGTGCATTTGGAATGTGTGCAAATCAGGTGTGCAAAGAGGTTAATGCGCGCCATCATTTTCCACAAATGTTTGGAACACATGCATTCGGCGATTTGCACATGCAGACGGGCAAATGAATGCTCACCCTCTTTAGCAATTAAAAACCTATCTCACCCCCTGAGCAATTGTTTACACACCTCCTTGTGCAAACGACTGCATAAGGTACAAAAGCCAAAATTTTCTCAAATCAAGCCCTATCATTTTCAAAATAACAGTAAAATTGGTGCTGAAATTCATTATCCAGCCTGGGCCATAAACCATTAGCATAGACCTGGGCCTGGACCGTCAATACGAAGATGGAGAAAGATTTTGATTAACTTGAATAACAAAATGAAACCATTATTATGATTTAGTGTTTTACTTTTAGTTAGTTCTAGCTCTAATAATGGATCTAGTTATAAAAAGTATATATTATCACCAATTGGGTTTCTAATGAAAGGGTAAGGTGGGCCTACTACTCTTTAACTATATAATAAGGACCCATTGGGATCCCGGGCTCAGCTTGACAGGCTCGAGCTCGGCCTATTATTTATTAGGCCAAGAAACAAGCCTTGGCTCGGCCCATTGGACTTATAAAATGCAACCACCCAGGTGGCCAGGCCTCAGGACCATTGGGCCAGCCCATCTCGTTAACTAAAATAGTCAAAACCCATCTACGGCGGCGTCAAGTGGTACCCATCGGCCAAATTGTTTATTGGACTAAGAAACAAGCCTTGGCTCGGCCTATTGGACTTATAAATGCAACCAAGACTGGCCCAGGTGGCCAAAGCTCGGGACCATTGGGCCAGCACATCTCATTAACTACAATAGTCAAAACCCATCTACTGCGGCGTCAAGTGGTACCCATTTTAGATTGGATGACGGAAGTTAAGCCCTAACATCCTTCCAGCCTTGGATTTTTACAACTTCAAAATTTTGCTTTTCTAACTCTACCTTGAGTTTGCCACAATATCAGATTTGTCCCTCCAAATCTGAAAACGCGGGTGCCAATATCCCGTCCCTTCCAAAACTATCAATTTGGTGTAAACTTTCTTATTTTGCCACCTCTTCCAAAATGCCCCTACAACCACTCAGATGCAACGCACATTTTTTTTTTTGCTAGGTAATGAGAATTTTATTAAGAACGAAAAAAAAAAAAAAAAAGAAGTACAAGGCAGGAACGAGGGGAGAGGGCTGCATCACCATAAAAATCGATGTCCCAACTACGTTGGCGCCCCTAACTTTATCAATCATATGCACAACTCAACCCCGTCAACCATCAAGGGTTAACAAACCTAAAGTAGGTCTTATGAGGGTCTTCGATAACTGTCAAAAAATCAGGCCTCGAGTCCCACCATTGGACAATGCCTGAAGGAAGGTTGGAACCCTTTTTAGCGCAAATATCAGCACATGCCGCCTGCTAGTATAACAATAAAACTCCATTCGTTTTGTGGAAAATTCTTGTTTTGGAATCCTTTTTTTTTTTTTCCAAGTTGTGAATTTTTCGCGTTTTTGTTTCACCGAAATCTTTTATTTGAAAGTAAAATTTTGATTCCAAAGAGCATAAATTATGGAAAATAACTCCATTTTAAGATATATGTTATTTTTTCAAGAAAATGAACCACATTAGGCCACACATACCAAGTGAGCCCTCCATATAAGGATCCCACGCGTTGGCCCCACATATACCAAATGTATCAATGATGCCTCACATTTTAGGTGGGCTCCACACATAAAAGCCTCGCATGTTAGGTGGGCCCCACATATAAGGATCCCATATTTCAAAGGCACCACTTCTTAAGTGGGCTGGTATCGTGCCAATATAAAGATTCTAAAAGACGAAAATAAGCTATAAGGAAAAAAAAAAATGTAGAAAAATTTGTACGTTGGTAACAATTTTCCAAGAATGTGTGTTTTCTGCGCAGCCTAATATTTTTTTAGTTCTTGGGAAACATTAAGACTCCTACTTGGATAGATAGAAGCACTTGAGCCTAAGATTAAATTCTCTGCCAAAGAAAATTTTAGCCACAGATTATTTTCCTATGTAAATAAGGAATCTATTTTCACAGGCATCAAGTCTTAACTTAGATTTTACCTTCATTTTTTGTTGAGGTCAATTAAGGGTCTGCTAAATCCCAATTTCTTAAGAGATAGCCTAACATTTGAATGATTGAGATCAATTTATAATATTTTCATTTTATCTGGCCCGCACTTAATTTAGAATTTACCAAAAAATGGGTTAATTAACTTAAGGGAATTTTTGACATACCCCCCCATGTTATCTTTAAAATTTGACATACCCCCCCCCCCCCCCCCACAATTTGAAAAAGCTGACATACCCCCTTATGACTCGGTCCACTGTCATTTGACCAGTGTTGACCCAAGTTGACTACCAAAATTTTAATTAAATGGCAAAAATGCCCTTGTCTTCAACCTTTGAACAAGGGTTTGGGCAAAAACCCAAATCCCAAATCAAACGGCTGTGGTGGACAGCCAGCCAAGAGATTCCAATGGGTTGGCCGCCCATCACTGGCGAACAACCAACCGGAGTCTAATGGCCAGCCGGCCACCACTCCGACAATAATTTAAAACCCAAGGTATATAAAAAAAAAAAACAGCATAAAATTTTAGTTTTAAAATTTTCATTAACATAAATGAAAAACAAGACAAAGCAATTTATATTTTAAGCTTTTGAGATGTTGATTTTAGAAAGATGGGTTCCCTCAATTTCATAAAATATTCCTTCACGAGTTTTATCTATATTTTTGGGGTTTTTTCTTCTCAATATTGACTTATTTCATAAAAAAATAATAAAAAATCTCAAGTTTACCAACATGGATTTTAATTTTTATTTTCAATCTCCTCTTTTCATGTTTGATTTGGGGTTTGGGTTTTGGCCTAAACCCAAACCCTTGTTCCAAGGTTGAAGACAAGGGCACTTTCGTCCTTTAATTAAAATTTTGGTAGTCAACTCAGGTCAACACTGGTCAAATGACTGTGGACCGAGTCATAGGAGGGTACGTCAGCTTTTTCAAATTGTGGGGGGTATGTCAAAAATTTCCTTAACTTAATTGAGTGTTAGACAAGAAAATGAAAAAATAAATAAGTGGTAGCTTTATTTGCTAGTTTTGTGTGTTTAGAAAAGAGAGTTACAGGAGATTACAACTTTCTAAAGTGCATCTTCTACTGTCTCTCGTTCCTTTAATGGGAGTAGAGAAACATCGTATAACCACATGTAAGAAGGGATGTCCCATACCTTTCAGCCCCTTAGCAGGAGCCCCATTGAGATTATGATTTTCAAAAGTGTGAAAACTTCATTCTTTGCTCTCTCTTCTTTAAGCTTCAGTGATCAACTCCAGAAGTCCTTACATGCTATACACCCAAGTTTAACTATGAATCGCTAAAAATCATGAATACAACTATGTGATTTGTTTATTTATTTTCGACTATTTCTATATTATTATGCTAGACAACGATCCTTTGCGAGCATGATTATTCTGCCTATTGTTCATATTTTTTTATATGTTTTCTTATATTTTCTTACACTTTGTATCAGAGCTCTAGCTCTAACTCTATAATAGCATGGTAAGGATTACCATCGTGATCTTTGAAGAATTTTGAGAGATTTATCACGCTAAGGTTGTTTAAAATTCCCTAAAATATTGTGTCAATTATTATATTAATTTTATTGATATGGGTTGAAACCAGGATTCCCTAGGAAAACCAAATAATTTCTTCTGAAGGAAATAAAAAAAGTCTTCTATAACTTTTGTATAAAGTTAAATTTAACGTTCTTAGTGGTTTTAGAACATAAAAGAAATTCAGAGTTTAGGGATCAGTTGAGTCTAGGATCAACTTCAATTGTCAATAAAATGTTGAAAAAGTAACACAATATTTTTCAAATTATATCATATATCATTGGAAAGATAATTTTGTTATCTTTCTAACGCACTTCTAAACACCCCAATTCGACATTGAATTGAAAAGTCATCGCCAAAATATTAAACCTTGTTTTATTGTAACGGAAACCCGAGATTATGATCTATTTGGGGCTTTTATGTCCAGTCGTGATGGTCGAACCCACACCCTTATTTGACAAATTTGATCATCATGGGCTGAATCCCACGATGCGATTTTAAATGAATTCTGTAACTAGGGCCAAAATCCTTGGACATGATTTTGGATTGAGCATGATGTCTGAACTCATGTGTTTTAGGGTTTTTGGATTTTGGTATCATGATCAAATCCCATGTTGCTAAATTTTGAATATTTTATTTTGTAATGATAAATTCTCAAATTTGATGAACATTATTCTTTGACTTTTATTGGGTATTATTGTAAATTTTTTGATTTGAGGAACAAATTGTAATTTTCATTATCATGCAATACTGTGGAATATTAATGTTGTTATTGTCAATATGTTTATAGAATTATTGTTATTGGTGCCAAGTGATCCATAAACCTATAAAACTAGTATGATAAATTGGTGAAAACATCATGGCTTGCACTAGGGTCGAGTTGAGCCAGTAAAGTGACCGTTTGAATGGATTAGTCTTTTTCATGGTTTGTTTTTAGCTGTGGATTTTGAGCATTATTTCGAAGAAGTGGCACACTATTAGAGACCCCTAACCGTATGGATGTTTGACACATCCCTAGGTGGACCTACATGTAAAAAATCAGCATGATTAGTGATTTCTAAGCATTCGATTGGAGTCATTTTCATGCGTTGATTTTTAATTGTGGAATTTGAGCATTACTATTTGCACACAACTTGAGGTACATTTTTTGCCAATGACGAACTGACACCACCATGTACGTCATTACTCTTTTAATAATGGGGTATGTAAGGTGACATTGAATTTTGACAAGAAATAATTGGTGTCACGTTGATGCCACATGGCACACTCTTGAAGCCAATGACCGTATGGATGTTTGGCCCATCCCTAGGTGGACCCCTTGTTAGCAATTCGGAATACGGTAAAAATTCGAGTTTTATTCAATTTTGGGTTTTAAAAATACGGTCAAAAATTCACTAAATGACAAATATGCAGCATACGGTTTATACGTGTTTTATACATCTCACTTTAAAAATTTGGAAACCAAAATTTGGTACATTTTGAAACGGAGTCAATATATTTAATAATATAGTTACCATAGTCCAATGTAATATAGTTACCAAAAATTCGGTACATGTTGAAAGGGAATCAATATACTGATCTCCTTGAGTTTAGTCAACTAATAAGCATGTTTTGTTCTAATTATTTTTTATCTTTGGCTAAATCAAACATAGGGACGTGTGGGTTTAAGCGATTTTTGTTTTTTCTATTTTAATCCCATGTCCAAGAAATAAGAAATAAGTTAAGGGAGTTTGAGTTGTATAAATAGGACTACAAGAGAAGGGAAAAATATACTTACCTTCACGGGGACCAATGGGTGATCAAAAAGGCCCATGGCCTGGGTTAACAGCCTCCATTGTACTTAGGAGGGGTGATCGTTTAAGATCTACCCAAGTGGTAGAGTGAACGAAGGACACAGAGAAAAACAACGCACTTGGTACGTCATTTTTTTGGGAAAAACGACGAACTTGATATTTTTTTTGGGGGTCGAATTTTTCAAAAAAACATATAAACGTGTTCAATTCTTTCGGGCTTGAAATTTTCTGAATTTTTTAGAATTATTCAAATATTCAGATAAATAAAACTTATTTTTGAAAAAAAATATAAAATTCGTAAATTAATCGCGAATTAAACGGATGATTGCTAACAATGGGTGGACCTACATACTAAAATTCATCTTGATTAGTAATTTATATCTATTGGATTAGTCTTTTTCATTGTTTATTTTTAACCGTGGATTTCAAGCATTATGATCCGAAGGTTAGAAATCACTATTCAGGCTGATTTTTGCTACGTAAGTCAACCTAGGGATGGACCAAACATCCATTCAGTCAATAGCCTCTAATAGTGTGCTACGTGGTTCGCACTGTGGTCCGTCATCAACGTTGAATGTTTTCTCGTAGAATGAGTTCACGTGAACACTGCGAGTTGAAAAGTAAAAGTTGTGCCATGATCATAAAGCCCTTAAAAAGTAAAAATGAAAGAATCAAAATAGGGGGCATTTTCAGAATATTGGAGATTGGGTGCACATCAAGAAGGGCCTTCACTTGTTAATATTGGTCAATTTTACATTCAAATATGGGCACAATTGTCCTTTCATTAGGAGGGTAGACTTGTCTTTGTATTATGAAATTCCAAATGATGACGCATTGAATGATGCAATCTAAATTGGGGTTCTGCTTTCGTATGGATCATTGTTTAAGAAAAGGTGGCGTTATTTGCACACACCTTTTTTGTAGTGACACCCTCAACTTACTTACACACACTTAAAGTTGAAGAGGAAAAAAAATAAAAAATCGAACGAAGAAAGGAACCCACCACCACCGTCATCTTCTTCTTCTTCACATCCACCACACCACCACCACAACCGCACCTCCACCATCGACTTCTTCTTCTTCCCCATTGCTGCCACAACTCCTGCACCACCACCGTCTTCTTCTTGTTCTTCTTCTACCACCACCACCGCACCGCACCTACCTCTCTCTCCCTTAAAAAAAAATCCTCGCTCTTATTGGCAAGCCAGGGTAGACATGGCTTTTGCCATATCAACAGGCAACGGTGGATAGCGCGAGATTTTTTTAAGGAGAGAGAGAAGAAAAAGAAGAAGAAGAAGAAGAAGAAGAGGCCGGAGGAGGAGGAGGCTCGCTGCTCGGAGAAGAAGAAGAAGAAGAAGAGGCATGCCGCCAGGTAAGAGAGAGAGAGAGAGATACTTGGTGGCGGTCGTCCTCCTCATATTCTTCTTATCTTTCGGTGGGTTTTTCTTTTTTGTGTAGCTTCTTTGTACACTCCCACACCAAGAGGTGTGTGCCACTACAAAAAGGGTGTGTGCAATTAACGTCACCCTTAAAAAAACGGCCGTTGTAACGAAAATAACGGCTGTTATAACGGATTCAGATCTCCCCCGTTACGTTATGTACCATTCAAATCTTTAAAAATACTGGCTGTTATGTTCATTAAAACGGCCATTATTTTCGAAAAAATTTTGTGAAAAAAAACTGCCATTATTTTTCATTTTCGAAAATTCGAATTTCAACGCCATTTTCCCGTTATTTCTATTATTTTCCATTTTTTCCCTTTAGCTTTACAATTCGTTATAACGGAAAAAATTGTAACACCCCCAGTCTATTATACCGTTATAACGGCCCCTTTTAAACCTTGGTATGGATTATATAGATATTAGTGATTCAGTAAATACTCCATGAGGGATCTCGTGTATTTTAGCATTAAATGTACAATGAGCTTCATGCAAGCCATTAGTTTTTTTAGTATTTCAAACATGTCAGTTGGCTGTTCGGTGATAAAAGTTGAAAACGTTAATTTTTTTGGTAATTACCTTTTTTTTTTCTTCTTTATAATGGAAAAAAAATAATAAGGCACCCAGTCCGTTACAACGGTCCCCTTTAAGCCTTGGTTTAGCCCCACCCTTAGTAGATGAGAAAAATTTGGAAGCGACTAAAATTTAGAACCGGTGCTCATGTGCCCAATCATATTGCGCCAAGTACACCTAAGTGTAGGGGCAATGATGTATTGCCAGGTGTACTTGGCGCATGATCGCTGTTTCTAAATTTCTGCCGAATCAAAATTTTTCTCTCAGGAGACATTCGTACCAAAAATCAGTTTGTTTTGCTGATTTTTAGCCGTTGGTTTTAGTACTAAAAAATAATGGTTGAATCCAATGGCTATAATCACGCATTAAAAAGTACTAAAATCTAATGGTTAGAGATCACCAATCAGGCTGTTTTTTGGTGTATATCCGCGAAGGCACTAAACATCTATGCAGTCAGTGGGCCCAATTGCAGCCGTCAGTAACAAAAGGCCAAAAAGCACGAGGTATGCCTTGTTACATCATTTTCCAAAAACAAAAAGGGTCAGGCTCCGTTGACAGCCCTGAAAATACAGGATTCTGTACAGGATACAATATATGCCACGTGGCACATTCGTGGAGGACTCTGAGCGTATGGATGTTTGTCCAATATCTACATGGACCTACAAACCAAAATTTAGCCTGATTAGTGATTTCTAGACGTTGGATTGGACTTATTTTCATGGGTTGATCTCAACTGTGGGAATTATAGCAGTATTTGAGGTACAAAGATCCAACGCCTAGAAATCACTAATCAAGCTGAATGTTGGTCTATAGGTCCATCTAGGGATTGGACAAACATCCATACGGTCAGAGTCCTCTTAAGATTGTGCCATATGGCACATATTTGTGTCCTGTACAAAATCCTGTCATTTTAGGGCTGTCAACGGAGCCCGACCCAAACAAAAAATGCCCGTACTTCAAACAAATTGATTTGTTACTGTTGACGAATTCTTTGGTTTGGATGAGTAAGGGTCTGTTTGGTATGCATTCAAATCATTACGCGTGCAATGGTTTGCTCTAATGGTTTGTGTATGCAATGGTTTGCGTACCCATACTATTTTCTTGCGTTTGGTTCGCACTAACTTTGCATATGCAAATTTCAAAATTTACGCACTATTCATATTTAGTACTAATTAGTTCACGCACATGCTCACTTAGGAAAGCACAAAATATGTGGGCCCCACATATTAAGTACGAAAAAAAAAAAAAAGAATTTCCTTACTTAATACGTGGGCCCCACATATTTGAATATGAATTTCAAATTTTCAAAAATGAAAAAAGAAAAGAAAAATAATGGGCAATGACAGAAATAGCGGATGTTTTTTTTTTTTCACAAAATAATGGTCATTATTTTTTGGTATATATTTTTCTGTGTTTTAACGGTATATAACGTAATGAGGGAGGTCCGAATCCGTTATGGCAAAAATAACGGCCGTTGTAACGGATTCGGACCTCCCCCGTTGCGTTATGTATAGTTAAAATGGTCAAAAAATAACAATCGTTATTTTCTGTTGTAACAAAAATAACAACCATTATTTTTTGAAAACATTTGTGAAAAAAATGGCCATTATTTTTTCTCATTTTTTAAAACTTCAAATTTTAAAATTTAAAATTCAAGGCCACTTTTTTCATTATTTATATATTTTTTTTAAAGATTGGGCTTGATTTGAGAAAATATTGGATTTTAATTTGTTCCTTATGCAAATCGTTTGTACAAGAAGGTTGTGTAAACGATTGCTCAGGGGGTGAAATGGGTTTTTAATTGCTAAAGAGGACGAGCATTCATTTGCCCATGAATGTATAAGTACCAAACATGCGTGGGAAACGATTGCACGCGTAAACCTATTTGCACACCCAATTTGTACGTGTATCAAACACACCCTAAATCTTTGATGACGGACCATATGAGCAAAGTAGCACGCTCTTAAAGACGAGTGATCGTATAGATGTATAGCCCATCCTTAGGTGGACCTACATCTGTAGACATGCCAATCCGATAAGAGATCAGATCACATATGCCGATCTGGATTGGATCCAATAAGAGATTGGATCACATAATTGTGATATGGAGCCGATCCGATCAATAGAATAGAGTTCTGGACCCCATCCGATCCAAACCAATCCACTAAAAAAATTATAAAATTTAAAGTATATATTTTATCCACTCAAAATGTACATTAATGATATAAAAATACATATAGGAATGTAAAATTATCTTTATAATTATTTATAACAAATATTTGATCATATTATATTGGATCAATACCGGATTGGTACATGCCCGATCCATCATCAGCATACATGGACTGGGTAGCGGGTACCGATCCAATAAGAATATAAGTGGTTCTGGATCGGAACAGATTGGATTTTTGGGTTGATCGGATCCATTGACAGCCCTATCACTAATCAAGCTGATACTTGGTATGTAGTAGCTCCACGTAGGGATGGGCCAAACATCTGTATGGTCATGAATGTCTAGGAGTGTGCCACCCTACAATCAGCGAAGCCACTGATCGCTCACAATATGAGCAACATGGCACATTTTTAGAGGACACTGGCCGTATGGATGTTTGGCCAATCCCTAGCAAGGTGGACTTACAAACTGAAAATCGACCTGATTAGTGATTGTTAAGCATTGGATTGGAGTCATTTCATGGATTGATTTTAACCATGGGAATTTGACCATTATTTGGGGTACAAGGATCAGTATGAAATCACTAATGAGGCTGATTTTTTGGCTTGTAGTTCCACATAGGGATGGGCCAAACATCCATATGGTCAGTGTCTTCCTATGAGTGTGCCACGTGGCTCATATTGTGGGTGGTCAGCTACTTTGGTCCATCATCAAAGATTTATTCAGTTTGGATGGGTACAAGGTTCCACAATTTGAGCCACATGGCACACTCTTAGAGGAGACTGACTGTATGGATGTTGGCCCATGGTTTTAAAAAAGGCCTTTTAAACAGTTTTAACGGCTGTTTAAATGGAAACGCCCCAAGCCCGTTTAAACACGTTTTAACGTATTTGAATTTAACGGCCATTTTTTTGTTTTAACAGCCGTTAAAATCGTTTAAACAGCCGTTAAATTCTGAAATTTTTTGTGAAAAAAACGGCTGTTAAATCCGTTAAAATCCGTTTAATTTTCGTTAAATTCTTTTTTTTTTTTCTTTCAAAATTCAAAATTTGAATTTCAGCGCCATTTTTTCCGTTAAAACCCGTTAATGTCCATTTTTTCCATTTTTGCCCCTGGCCGTTTCAATCCGTTTAAACGGTAACGCCCCCAGTCCATTTAACCGTTAAAACAGCCTCCTTTAAACCTTGGTTTGGCCATCCCTAGACGGGCCCAGCTTGACCATTAGGCAGGTGAGACGGTTGCCCAGGCCCCCGGCAGGTAAGGCCCCCAAATTTCAGAAATTTTCAAGTGTTTTTAATATTTTTTTTATGAAAAGGCCCCACCTGTCCATTTATGTCAGGCCCCTCCATCACACAAGACTATGCTACAGTGAGACAAATCTAGTCTGCAATTATTTTCAGACTCAAGAGTATGCAAACATTGTATCCACCATTGAATTCTCCTTGAAAAATGTGTTTTTAATTTATATTTTTTTTGAAAACATTGAAATAACACATTTTTCAAGGGACATCTTCTCACTTAGGTTTAGGGGTATTTCTGAAAAAAAAAAAAGGCCAATTTAAAGTTGTGTAATTTTAGTGGCACCCCACAAAATGTGAGGGCACCCGAAATACTTGTTTTTTTAATTTATTTTTTTATTACGTAAATACCCTTTTAAAAACTTTTTACTGTTTATGCACCCTTTCTCTCTTGTGCAGACCAACTGTTTGAGAGTAAAACTTCTGTCACAACCCGGCACAACCCACAATAAGAGCCACGTGGCACATTCTTAGTGGACGCTGACCGTATGGATGTTTGGCCAGTCCCTCGGTGGACCTGCAAACCAAAAATCAGCCTGACTAGTGAATTCTAAGCGTTGGATTGAAGTCATTTTCATGGTTGATTTCACCGTAGGAATTTTAGCTTTATTGAGTGTTATTTGGGTGCAAAGATCCAAAGGTTGTAAATCACTAATCAGACTGATTTTTGGTTTGCAAGTCCACTGAGGGACTGGCCAAACATCCATACGGTCAGCGCCCTCTAAGAGTGTGCCATGTGGCTCGTATTGTGGGCTGTTTGGATAGTCAGTTTTGTACTGAAATGGCAGTCTAAATCACAGAGTTTGGAATCATAGTTGGGTGCTTTGACGGGGAGGGTGCCCCCACAAAATGTGAAATCTTATTAGGTTGCTCTCAACAAGTCGGGTGCCCTCTCATTCTGTGGGGTGCGACTAAAATTACCCTTTAAAGTTTTCGCCTAAGGCCTCAACTTGTATTAAGACGGCCCTGTCCCTAGATGGACATACATTTCAAACCTTGGGATCTTTGTACCCCAAATAATGCTCAAACAACACGGTAAAAAATCAACCCATGAAAACGACTCCAATCCAACACCTAAAAATCACTAATCAGGCTAATTTTTGGTATGTAGGTCCACCTCGTGGCTCGTATTGTGGTCCGTCACTGTAAGCAAAGTTCTACTCTGCAACTCATGTCCATCGAATTCATGGCATATACGCCGTATTTAGATGCCAACACCTGTTCCAGGTACGTATGTAGAATGCTGCTGGGAAAAATTTTTAGATTCCCCATTACACCATAAAAACGCGATGCTGCCATATCCAGAACCACTTGTGTATGTGGGACCCACAATATTGGAAAGGAAAAGGAGTTGTGGATCCCACTTCCACATGTAGTCGCTAAAGTTTTCTATAACGACAGAGGCTGATTCCATTCATAAAGAAGACGTATACTGATTCGCCTTCCTACAAAATATAAAGACAGGAGATTGATTTGGCACTTTACGAATAAATGCCCACTATATGCTTGATTAATTGACCGCGAGAAAGCCCTTCCTGCTCCTGTCAATTCTTGTTTTGTAATATCCACACGCAAAGTCAAAATCAAGGGCTGCCCAGTGGGCCCACAATATGAGACTAACAGCGAGCTGTCAGCGGAGCCACTAACTACCACACAGTTCTTGGCACGTATCGAGTGCTTGGCTTTTTGCCACCTACAAACTTACAAAGTGAGTGTTTGTTAAGATTTTTTTGTCAATTTTTATTAGGAAAGTAAAATGCACACGTACCCAAGTGAGGAGTAAAACTTCTGTCACATCGCACAATACGAGCTACGTGGAACACTCTTAGTGGACGCTGACCGTATGGATTTTTGGCCAGTCCCTCGGTTGACCTGTAAACCAAATATCAACCTGATTAGTGATTTCTAAGCAATTCGATTGAAGTTATTTTCATGGGTTGATTATAACGGTAGGAATTTGAGCATTATTGAGCGCTATTTGGATGCAGAGCTCCAAAGGTTTTTAATCACTAATCAGGCTGATTTTTGGTTTGAAGGGCCACCGAGGGACTGGTCAAACATCCATACGGTCAGCGTCCACTACGATTGTGCCACGTGGATCTTATTGTGCATTGTGACGGAAGCTTGTGTCACAACGTTGTGACAGAAGTTTTACTCCGCAAGTGATTGTTTGTTAAGAATTTTTTTTCAATTTCTATTACAAAAGCAAAATGCACTTGGGTACGTGGCAAAAAACACTGGGTACGTGCCGTGAACTTTGTGGTAGTCAGCGGTTTTGCTGACAGCCCGCTGTCATCAAAGTGACGGACGCTCTTGATCTTCGCTATGCCTTTGGGTACAAGCATTGCGTGAGGCAAAATTTTCCCTTCCACCAAACATGGCAAAAACAGTGTTTTATAAAAAGTGGCTGAACTGGGTCAATCCGGTTCAGCCGCCCTAGTTGATCCGGTTCAACCATAATCATCCTGGGTGGACCGTGAGTCATCTGGTTTGTACGGTTTTAATGATTGAGAACAGGACTTGCATTTTTTAGAGGCATGTTTCACTTTTCTCACAGTAAAAAAGCAGTGGAGAGTTATAAACTTTGATGTCCGCTACCTCTAAAATGCCACGTGGCATACTCCAACGGCCCCACTGACCACATGGATGTTGGACCCACCCTTTGGTGGACCTACATACCAAAAATCAGTCTGATTGATGATTTTTATCCGTTAGATCCAATCAATTTTCATGGATGATTTGTAGATGTTGATTTCAAGCCCTTTTTTTTTAGGTGCTCAAATCGAACATACAGAAATTCTTGACGTGTATGTCCACAGTCCACCAAGGACTCGGTCAAACATTCAAGCGGTCAGTGTGCCCCCAAAGAGTGTGCCACGCGGCAAAAATACAGTGCCACGTGTAAGAAAACCCAGCAGTTGAGACTTGAGACTTGAGAGTCCTTCTCTCCTCTGTCTATCTGTGTCGTGTTTGTTTGTCTCTCTATTTTTATTGGTTAAATTTTAATTTTTCTTCTTCTTTCTCATTGATGAGATGGTTAACATCCAATGATGTATTCACTTATGAACCTAGTCAACTTTATACTTTATAGTTTAATGAGCGTATCAAATTTCAACACTGCCAACAAGACTATGACATGTATCAATTTTGGTGCTAGTCAAGAAGCTTTGGAGCCTTTTGCATGTATAAATGATGAACATTTTCTGTGAGGATTTAGATGATTATCGATTTTTTCTTTCTTAGACTGAAAGATTTGGACGACGAGTCGAATACCCGATTGAATTTAGTAGCCTAACAAAGCTTTTTGGGCTAAGATTTTGTTTGGTGGGGTGTTTTGAATGGCAGAGAACAGAGAAGCATTGCTGAAGAAGGTTTACTATGAGAATTGCCCAGGTTGCAAGGTGGATCGACGTAAAGAGACGCGAGGAGGAATACCTTTCAAAGAACTTTTTTATGTATGGATTGTGGTACTTGGCACTGGTAATTCAGCACCCTTTATATATGAGAATGCATCCATAAGGAATATGGTTCTGTTTTAGAAAATTTGATTGATGGAAACACATATTAGTTTTTTGTGTTCTATGACATAAGTGCGAGGAATGATTACTCACTGAAAATGCTGTTAGTGTCAAGCTAAATTTTTTCTTCGTATGGAAATCGGATGTAGAATCAGCTAGGTCCTAGAAGGGAGAATTGAATTTGACATATGCTGGTTTTCCATAGAACCAGGCCAGCCATTGACTTAGCTTTTTTTGAACTGCTTTCAATTATACCATAAGTTCATCGGTCCATTAGACTGAACTGGAATCTATCCATTGTAACTACACATTCAATAATCTCCATTAGATTTACTTATTCTAGTACGCATACACGCTAAATAGGCCTATACAAAACAGAGGAAAAAAAGATTAGAAAATATTAAGAATCATTTGGGTAACAACTTAAAGAGGGATGCTTGATTGTTACTACTAATTTGTGATCAATTATCTCAACATAATGACAATCTTTCACACCTACCTCACCAGGTTCATTAAAGGAATTATCACATGTTGTGCTCATAAAAACTGCCACCAAATTTCTTTGAAGGATTTCCCCTGCTGCTATCAGAGAAAAGTATCAAGAATCAGACAAAGTATTATGTAGGTTCAATGCCAATAAATACATTATATTATTCGAAAAGAACTCCATGCCTAGAATTTCCTGAATATTGAAAATTGGTATAGAGTGTCGATATAGTCCCAAAGAAAACTGAGTTGACTCTCCAGGCTAGTATGACTTGGAGTGTGTTCATAATTTTTTACTTTTATATCAAAAAAAGTTGAGCAACATCTTGCATTGTTACGATGTTATTTGGTGAATCAATTCTTTAAATGTTTCCCTCATTTAATGTTTTCTAATCTGACCTAACTTCTACCTTCTGCACCATCTTAACTTCATTGGATCTTTAAACTGTTAGATTGAATTTGATCTGATGTTCTTGTTGGAAGATTCTTCGAAGGATTTTTAGCTTTAGTATTTTATCTCGCATGATAGACAAATTGTGACATTATCATAGAGTAATGCATTCAACATAGATGTGAATGGGTTTCTTAACCATATTTATTTTGGACGAAGTCATATTTAATTAATTGTTCACTAAGATCTCATTCTTATTTGGTTTAGCACCACGCATAATTTTCCCACACATAGTTGCTCCCTAATATCCCTCTCTGTGTGGTTTACCTTTTCAGCTTTGCCAATATCGTCTCTCTTTCCATTCCTATACTTCATGGTACGTCCGTTCACATTGGCACTTTATTTATTTATTCGTACTTTTCTTTCTATTCATATCCCAAAATACTGTCTTTTCAATTGAAGAATGATTATAAACTAAAACAATTCTATTACTGCAAAATCCATGTTGAGCTTAGTTCGTTGGATTTGGTGCGTTCATCAGTGGTAATGTGGCATCAATATCTGCTGACAAAAACTTGATGAGAACCTGAGTTTTCTCTTGTTGACTGCTAGTTAATAAAAATAAATTGGGAAGTAATCTATTTTAATTTTTTATAACTAAGAAGCGAAAAGCATCTCCTAAATACAAAGAATTTCAACTTACACCAAATCTCGCCAATGAATCATATTGATCGGTGGTGAAATGGGTTTCTCCATAAGTTCCTTCTATGATATAATTTCTGCTTCCACAGAAGAAAGATCGTCATTTGAAAATATCGGCCACGCAGGCCTGTTCCTTGTCCTATGTATCAATTGACAATTGACAACGATAAGATTGAATCAACTGCTTCACATTTGGGTTGAGCTTGTTGTTGCTAGAGAGGAAACTTTTACTTGGATGGTGGCATTAGACAAAGTTGTCATTGTCGATTATCACATGAATAGAAAAATATTCATTCCCAATAGATGCATTATGTGCAAAGATCATGAAGCAAATATGAGTCACCTTTTTATCCATTGCAAGTTTGTTAGGGATCTTTGGAGCTTTTTTTCCCCTTTCTTTGGGGAAGACTGTGTTTTCCAAAGGAGATGGTGGATGTCTTCTTGCAAACTCCTTTGGTTCCTTCATTGCTAGAGTGAAATGTGTTGCGGAAGATCCTCCCGTATGTTCGGGTCTTAGTTGCATGAATCTTCTACCCTAGGTGCTGCTCCCACTCCCCATCCCGCTTCCTAAAAAAATTCAACTAAAACTTGTTTGCAACAGCTGCTTCCTTGCTCCCGAACTCGAGTCCTCCCCTGCACCCGATCCCGCTTTGTGCAACTAAGGTTCAGGTCTATGACTCTATGGAAATAGTGAGATAGGTGTATATTTTAAGATGTGTCTCATTCAGTGTCTGAAATTTGCAATTGTTTTTGGAGGCTTATAATACAGTGGGTGATGCAAGAGCATCATGTTAGAGTTGTCCTAAGCTACTCCGAATCAGTGAAGAGAATGTAAGCCACTGGACCCCACAAGAGTAGCTTAGCATCTATTCTATTTTAATTAGGAATTTCTTTTTAGAAAGTTAATTATGATTGTTTAACTTGGTTAGAAATTTCTGCCAGTTTCTAAAATTAGAGTAGGAAGTGTGCTCATTTTTTATAAGTAGAATTTTAGAAGAATTAGGAAAGTTAGGATTTCAGAATTCTATAAATATATGTAATGGGAGAAACCTACGGATGGAGATTATTTAGTTGAATGAAGATTTATTTTTGGGAGTGAGTTCCCATTTTGTTGGGTGAGATGCCTAAAGCGGAAGAGTGATTCTTCAAACCCGGTGGAGTGATTTCACCAAAACCCCTATCCGATTGCAGAACCCATGCCATCCTGCATCAAATTTGGTGTAAGAGCCGAATTAGTTATCATCACTGAGTTCACATTGCTAACGTTTATTACCGATCGATCTGTAGTTGGACCATAGCGCAAAAAAATAAAAAATAAAACGCAGCCACCATTGTAACCCCATTGCAGCCACCATGCAGCCCCATTGCAGCCACCATTCAACCACCATTGTTGACGTGTGGGAAATCTACCTTTTGAGCATATTCTTCTCGTTGAAGTTTCGCTGACCACCGATTTTATTTCCAAGATGATGGAGTTAAATTCGAGGTCGAATTTTTTTCAACCAAAAGGGTTTGATGAAGGAGCATCATGTCACAGTGGTCCCGAGCTACATAGAATTAGTGAAGACAATCTAAGCTAGTGGACCCTGTTGTACATAAGGTTGTAACCAGTAGATAAAGGTTGTAGATAGAAGAGGGAAAAAGTGTAATGGAGGCGGAAGGTGGAGAAGGAGATTAGGGTTAGAGAGAGAAGTTGTGGGAAGATGAGAGAATGAATTGTTGATTCATTCTCTCTCACAAACTGCATATATATATGATAGGGAGAAACCCTACAAAAGAGAACACTATTCACGTGACACTATTCACATGAATAGTGAAAAACCCAAAAAAGGCCCCACGTGGGAAGTGGGACGCTGCCCACTTGAGACACCCACGTGGGTGTATTACATAAACTCCAACACTCCCCCTCAAGCTGGTGCGAAGATATCCATCATGCCCAGCTTGCCAGTCAAGGTATGAAGAATAGACTTGTTCACCCCCTTTGTGAGTATGTCGGCAACCTGTTCCTGTGTTCTCACATACGGAGTACAAATCAATCTTTGTTGAAGTTTCTCTTTGACGAAGTGACGATCAACTTCAATATGCTTGGTCCTATCATGCTGGACTGGGTTGTGAGCAATGCTGATGGCAGCTTTGTTGTCACAGTAGAGGCTCATCGGCTCTGTCACCTGGAGTCCTAGTTCCTCAAGCATGGTCCACAACCAAAGGAGTTCGCACACACCATGTGCCATAGAGCGAAATTCTGCCTCTGCACTGGATCAAGCTACAACTGGCTACTTGCCAAGAGACAAGATTTCCTCCAACAAGGGTACAGTATCCTGACGTAGACCGACGATTAGTAACTGAACGTGTCCAATCTGCATTAGTATATGCTTCCACTCTAAAGTGTCCATGTCGCCCGAACAGTATTCCACGACCTGGAGAGCCCTTGAGGTACCGAAGAACTCGGTGAACTGCCGCAAGATGTGATGACCGTGGTGCATGCATAAACTGACTGATAACACTAACAGCGTAAGCAATATCCGGACGGGTGTGTGTCAAGTAGATCAGTCTGCCAACCAATCGCTGACACATAGTGACATCCTCAAGGGTGTCACTCTCCTCAGAATTCAGCCGATGGTTCTGATCAATTGGAGTCTCTGCTGGTCGAGCTCCCAAATACCCATTCTGATCCAGAAGGTCCAATACATACTTCCGTTGAGAGATGGAGATGCCCTTCTGAGACCGAGCAACTTCAATTCCCAAGAAGTATTTCAGTGGCCCCAAATCCTTTGTCTCAAACTCCGAGGACAAGAAGGTCTTCAGCTGCTTTATCTCCTTAGGATCATTCCCAGTGATGACAATGTCATCAACATAGACGATTAGTGCCGTGGTACTAGTCTGCTGGTGCTTCACAAACAACGTGTGATCGGCCTGACTCTGCTTGTAGCCCACTCGTCTGATCGCACTGCTAAATCGCTCGAACCATGCCGTTGGAGATTGCTTTAGCCCATACAGGGCTTTCCTTAACTTGCACACCTTGTCGTCGCTTCCAGCATGTGTCAACCCAGGTGGTAGTTTCATGTACACCTCTTCTGTCAGATCTCCATGCAGAAAGACATTCTTCACATCTAGTTGATGCAATGGCCAGGACAGGTTGGCAGCTAAGGATAGAAGAACTCTGACTGAGTTCATCTTGGCCATAGGTGCAAAAGTCTCCTGATAGTCTATCCCATATGTCTGAGTGAATCCCTTGGCTACGAGTCGTGCCTTGTATCGTTCGACTGACCCGTCAGCTTTATGTTTCACTGTAAAGACCCATTTGCACCCCACAGGTTTCTTTCCTCTGGGTAGTTGAAGAAGTTCTCATGTTTTGTTCTTCTCAAGAGCCTGCATTTCATCCATCATAGCTTCTTTCCACTTTGGGTGACTAAGTGCGTCTGCAACACTGGAAGGCAAAGCAACAGAGGAGGCAATACTGACAAAATTCTGATATGACGGAGATAGAGACTGATACGAGACAAAATTTGAGATTGGGTATTCCGTACAAGTACATACACCCTTCTGAAGTGCAATAGGGAGGTCAATATCAGTACTCATATGATCATCAGAAGTAGGAGATGCATGTGGCTCAAGAACAGAAATAGGAACTGAGGCAGGGACAGAAGCAATACCTGGAACTGGATCCGAGGGGAGACTTGCAGATGTAGGCGCAGGGACAGTGGCTTGTCCTTTCTTTTTGGTTCTGACATATACACACACATCAACTGCAGTAGTGGAAGTGTCCTTGTCACTAGACTGAGGTCTCAGCATAGGAATAGAGACAGGCAGAGGGCTGGGGACACTCTCTTCTGCAACATCATGCTCCCCTTGAAGAGAGGTCTGCTCACCAAAGAAGGGGATGGACTCAGCGAATGTGACATCCATAGAGATGAAGCGACGACGGGTAACAGGATAATAACATTTGTACCCTTTTTTATTAGAGGGGTACCCCAAGAAGACGCACTTCAAGGCCTACGGATCTAACTTGTCCCTCGAAGAACGATGAATATGGACATAACAAACACACCCAAAGACTTTTGGAGGAACAATGAAAGTCGGGCAGTCAGGAACCAAGAGAGATAGGGGAGTCTGAAATCCGAGAACCCGAGAGGGCATACGATTGATGAGGTAAGCAGCAAGTAAGACAGACTCGGACCAATAGTGTTTAGGAACCTGCATGCCTAACCGGAGAGCATGCTCAACTTCAAGAAGGTGACGATTTTTTCTCTCAACAGTCCCATTCTGTTGAGGTGTTGAAGGGCATGAGGTCTGATGAACAATGCCATGTGAAGCAAAGTAGGATTTCAAACTCCCACCTAGGTATCCCCCCCCATTATTAGAGCGAAGAATCTTAAGAGTGGTATGGAACTGAGTGGTAACCATCTTATCGAACTCTTAGAAAATGGAGAATACAGCATCTTTGGTTCGCATAAGGTACACCCAGGTACAACCACTAAAGTCATCTACGAAGGTAACAAAGTACCGATATCCAAACAAAGAAATCACGGGCGCAGGGCCCCACACATCAGAATGCACAATAGAAAAAAGAGTAGTACTTTTATTATCACTAATGGGAAAACAAGAACGACAATGTTTGGCCAGTTCACATGTTTCACAATGAAAGGGAACTGAAGAAACAGAAGAGAAAGCAGGAAAAACACGCTTTAAGACTGACACGAGTACATGACCTAGCCGGTTATGCCAAAGCATTAACTGGTCTTTATAGACTCTACTACTACTATTAATGCTAGACTGGTGTGCAGATGCAGAAACCGAAGAATCTAGGATGTATAAGCCACCGTCCTCACGTCCACTGCCAATCGTCCGCCTCGACTCCAGATCCTGAAACACACAGTGAGAAGGAAAAAATGTTACACTACAGTTAAGACTTTTGGTAAGACTACTGACGGATAGTAAATTAGCAGTGAATTGCGGAACATGCAAAACAGAAGACAAAGAAAGAGCTGGTGTGGCATGAACATCCCATTTTCCAGAGATAGAGGAATATGTGCCATCAGCTATCCGAACTTCGTCACGACCAGAGCAAATACCATAACTAGAGAAAACGGAGGACATACTAGTCATGTGATCAGATGCCCCTGAATCAATGATCCAAGAAGGGCTGGAAGGTACAGTAGAGGTGGAAAAAGCAGTCCTAGTACCTGTGTGAGCAAATGCAGACGTGGAAGTGGAGGCTTGGCCATTGAGTTGGGCCATCATGCGGCGAAGTCGCTCAAGATCTGCAGGAGAGAACGAGTCTGTGTCCCCAGAGGAGGTAGATACTAGGTGGTGCGGTGTCCTGTGTGACTGAGTGCGCTGAGTGAGGTCCCTGTTTTGCTGATTGACGCTGACGGGAAGTCGGGGTCTGTCCTGGGGGACGTCCATGGAGCATCCAGTAAGTGGCCTGGATATGGCCCATGTGACCGCAGTGATCACACTTGGGTCTGGGTCGGTCCTCAGACTCCTTCGGACTGGATGTCTGGCCCTTCTGATTGGTAGCAACCAGGGCAGAGCGGTCCTGAGTATCACTTCCACTACGAAGTTGCATGGCAGAGCAGTGGCTGTCCTCCCCCTGAATGTACCATAGACCTGTGCAAGAGAGGTAGGAGCAGGATCCCTACCAAGGATCTAAACACGAGCTCCCTCAAGCTCAGATGAAGGCCGGAGAGAAACTGGAAGATCCGGGAACGTTCAACCATCGCCTTGAAGGACTTGACGTCGTCTGCGCACTTAGGGGAGTAACTCTGGTAGTGATCGATCTCCTCCCATTTACTTCGAAGGGAAGCATAATATGTACCAAGCTTCATCTCCCCCTGACGAAGACAAGATATCTCTTGTTCTAGTTCATAGAGCTTGGTGAAATTGCCCACTTGGGAGTATGTCTGAGATACGGCATCCCAAACATCTTTGGCCGTTGGTAGGAACATAATCATTTGTTGATCTGGGTTTGCATCGAGTGAAGAAGCCAGGACATGACAGTCAGGTTCTCCACAACCCAAATCCGATGAGATTTGTCCTTCGGATCTGGTTCTTTAGTAGCACATGTTAGATACTCACTGTAGCCACGGCCCCCAATGTACATGAGAGCAGAAGTCTTCCATTCCAGGAAGTTGGTGCCATCGAGCTTCACAGTGGTGATGCAGAGCTGAGGGTTGTGATCTCCATGAGAGTCATGAATCATAGGACGATCCTCAGAGGAAGAGCTAGAAATCACGGATGTGGCCTCGGGGGAACTCATCGGAGCAAGACCACCAAAAATAGCAGGTAGTATACCGGAGGCTCCTAGAAAACCGAAGCGAGGTCTAGAGGATCCCTAAAGACCCAATGAGTGGTGCGCCTAGGACAGGAGGGCCCAGAGAGGTCTGATTTTGAAAGAAAATCAAAACCCAAAAAGTAGCCGGGGGATCGAGTGATTTTTGGAAACTAGGGTTCTGACGGTCAGAATTCGTCGAATCAAGTTTCGAACTGTTCCACGAGCAGTACTGAAGAGGCGGCAAGGTCAGAGGGACCTGCTGTTGCGCCAATATCACAAAAAACCAAAACCCAAATATCTGAAAATCGGGGCGATTTTTGGAAACTAATGATCCGGCAGTCGAAAAAATGCGATGCGACTTTCTGACAGTCCCTGGGTGAATGCTGGAGGGGACGGCTAGGGTAGAAAACCCAACCGTGGTGCGGATCTCAAGAAAATAAAAAACCCAAAAATCCTCAAAAAATGTGTTGGCCGAAAAAACGCTGGAGAAGCTTGAGAAGAAGACAAACTGGATCTCTGATGCGGCTGAGGGAAAAAACTAACCAGAAAATAAGAGCTTCTGGTGTTTTGCCTCAGGATTAATCCCCGGATAGCGCAGGAATGATCTCTGTTATTTCTTCAAAAGTTCTCCTTGGCTCCGGATGCTCACATAACTGTCTTAGATCGGAATGGAGTCTCTAGGGGACAAAGACACATGCCCTAGAGCTACCATGCTCTGATACCATGTTGTAAATAAGGTTGTAACCAGTAGATAAAGGTTGTAGATAGAAGAGGGAAAAAGTGTAATGGAGGCGGAAGGTGGAGAAGGAGATTAGGGTTAGAGAGAGAAGTTGTGGGAAGAGGAGAGAATGAATTGTTGATTCATTCTCTCTCACACACTGTATATATATATATATGATGGGGAGAAACCCTACAAAAGAGAACACTATTCACGTGACACTATTCACGTGGTACTATTCATGTGACACTATTCACGCGACACTATTCATGTGAATAGTGAAAAATCCAAAAAAGGCCCACGTGGGAAGTGGAATGCAGCCCACTTAAGACACCCACATGGGTGTATTACATAAACCCCAACAAACCCCACAAGAGTAGCTTAAGATTTGTTGTATTTTAATTAGAAATTTCTTTTGTTATGAAGTTAATTATGATTGTTTAACTTGGTTAGAAATTTCTGTTAGTTTCTAAATTAGATTAAGAAGTTTGCATATAATTTATAAGTAGAATTTTAGGAGAATTAAGAAAGTTAGGATTTTAGAATTCTATAAATATATATAATGGGAGAACCTCAGGGATGGAGATTATTTAGTTGAACAATTTATTTTCTTTTAGGAGTGAATTTCAATTTTGATGGGTGAGATGCCTAGAACAGAAGAGTGATTCTTTCCGAAGGAGTGATTCCATCAAACCCGAAAGAGTGATTCTTTTCGAAGGAGTGATTCTTTCAAACCCAATAGAGCGATTTTGTCAAAACCCCTATTCGATTGCAGAACCCGTGTGGTGGTACGGAAGGCACGAACTCCGCGAACGTCCCGTGCCCTCAGAGAAAGAAAGCCTCAACCAGAACCCCATTCCTTTTGCGTGCGGATGTAGCTAAGTGTCTGACTCTATTGGTCATAGTTCCCTGCTGTTGCGGCCGGTGCTCGTTTGCTCGCGCGTAAACCAACCCAAGATTAGTGGGTTCTTATTTTAGACAGTATTTGTGGTTTGAAGTTTGGAAATTTCCCAAGGCCATTGGAGAAATATTAATTTCAATAGATGCGAAGGGATGCTAACGACTTAGCCAACTCCTTGGCCAAGAGTGATGTAAAAGAGATTTTTTGTACATTGGGAATTCTCTTATAGGCTTGTAAATCTTTTTTAGCAAATACAAATTTCTCTCAATACTTGTCAAAAAAGGAAAAAATACAGCGGAGCCAAGAATGCCATTTGTTCTTGAAGTTGCTTGCACATTGATGCTTTCGCGTGCAAGTCATGTGCACATTTTGGTTGAAGCCATCCCAACTATGGCTTACTTAAATATTTGGACCACTTACCCACTTCCCCTAGAAAAGGTTTGTGTGTAGGCTACATTTGTGTATGAATCGTAGGGTACTTGGTTGTTATTGTTTCGATCTGGATATTTCGGCATTGCAAATAAAACAAACAGCCAAACAAAAAATGTAACTATCATAAGTGAAAATTTATTGTGAAACGTCGAGATTAATTTGAGATGAGCTTTGGCTTTTCTTTTTGGAGATATGCTTCACCAGTATAGTTAAAAGTACAGTTGCAATGCTGGTAAGGCGATAAGGGTGCAGGACATGGTATGAAAAATGAAACCTGGAAACACTTCATTGTACCACATTGGTAACGATAACTATCTTGATACGAGAAATGGGAAGTGGAAACATTAAATAATTGTGAGGGATATGGCTTCTCACTAACTATGGTTGAAAGACAATTCATCATCATCATCATCTATACCTTATCCCAAGTGTTTGGGATCGGCGACATGCATCCTATTTTGCCATTGACTCTGTTTAATGCTATTTCAAACTCTGTTCAAGATTTTCTAGCAATTACTTTGGACTTCTGTCAATTGGCTCGTATTCTTGTAAAACCTATCCTCTTTATTCTTCCAAAAGTGTTTTCAGTTTCATTATGACTTTTTGTAGATAAGGGACTTCCATATTGCAAAAAGGGAGGAAGATATTGGATACTATGCGGGTTTTGTGGGTGAGCATATTTTAGGCTTTACATATGCCAATTTATAATGGTGGTGCATATACATTAAGCATTTCCTTGAGTACCATATAATTCCATGCTAATAATACTTTTATTTCTTGAAGGATCTTCGTATATGTTTGGAAGAGCTTTGACTTCTGTTTTTTGGGGAGTTGTAGCTGATCGATATGGTCGAAAACCTGTTATAGTGATTGGCACAATTACAGTGTTAGTATTGCTGGACATTTGCTTACCTATCAATTTCAACTTTAATTCTCCAAGAATGAAGTTCATCTTGTTCATTGTGGAAAATTTTCTCATATCCATTCATTGGCTTTGGTTGATTATCTGCCTCAGGGTTTTGTTCAACACACTCTTTGGCCTCAGTACAAACTTCTGGATGGCAGTTTCTATGAGGTTTCTTCTTGGAAGTTTGAATGGTCTACTTGGCCCAATAAAGGTATTCCTTGTGTGTCTGCTTGTTTTCGTGCATGTGCATGGGCGTGTGCTTGAGTTCTCAATAAGAATTAACCTATGATGTTGTGGTTATGTGTCCATGCATTATGGATAATTAAATGTTTTCTTTTTCTGCTGCTTTTGTTCCACTTATTCATTTCCCTACACATATTTTAAACTTGTCTATTGAACTGTATTAAAGGCATATGCTGCTGAAGTTTGCCGACAAGAACATCAAGCTCTGGGAATGTCACTTGTAAGAAAGTTTGTGTGTGTGCGCATGTTTTTTTTCCTATCATGGAATAGTTTTTTCCTTTGTAATTCTATGGCATCATTTAGTATGAAGAATATTCAACCAAACATTTCATTTCAGGTTAGTACAGCATGGGGCATGGGTTTGATCATTGGTCCAGCTCTTGGAGGTTTCCTTGCACAGGTAGTGGTAGTTTTCTTTCTTCCTTTTTCTTCTTATTATTGTTCTTCTTCAGGGTTTATTAGTTACAGAGAGGAAGTACAAAAGAGCTTCATTTGGTAAGAACCAGAGAAAAACAAAAAATGTCAAGAAATAATGCCACCAGAAATGACTTATCTCAGCAATTTATTTATGTCTATTCGAAGGAGTTGCATATCTTTTAAGGACAGTGAGGGAAATGGATCTCTGATTTCACAGAAGTCTGCAATCTTCTTAGCTTTTTGGTTTTTGTTTTGTCCAAAAACGTGAGCATGGCTGTGAAGCTAGAGTCGTATCCTGTTGGAGTGATTCAATTGACCATGTGGTTAAGTAACAGCATCAGGTTATTGTTAATTGATCATGCATTCATGCCAAAGCTGTCTTTCGTAGGTTGGAGGGGAGGGACTAGGGAAGGTGGGGATATTCTTCATCAAGTGCTTTGTTTGTGAGGAAGTCCAGGGTGGTCACAAGGAAGTAAAGTAAGGCTTATGAAGGAAAGGGGAGGATGGGGGCTAGAGATGGGGCGTGAGAGGAAGAAAAAAGGAGGAAAGGAGAAGTGAAGTTAGGAGTTTCTATGAGGATCCTCATATGGAATGTGTGGGTGTTACGGGTGCTTCTCTCAAAGGTTCATTGTTATAAGGATGGTGGTGGACTAGTGCATTTTGACGAAATAGAATTGGAAAATATTAATGGGAGAATCACTTTCGATGTGTGGGGATGTAGGATGGTGGATCAGGTTGCAGTTGCATTGTGGTTTGACCAGTGGAATGTTGGTGCTTTGGGATTCCAGGGTGGTAGAGGAAGCTTAGTTGCACGAAATGGGAGTGGGTGCGTGAGCGGGAGCGAGTGTTATAAGGAGTCCCTACAGTTTGGAACCTGGGAAGCATCTATACACTATATCTATACATGTAATATAATATATATTACATTTGTATATTTAATTATTTAAATTATATTAAAAAAATATACATATGCATATTACTTAAGTTCTTCACAACATAGGAGAATCATTGAGCTTTGTTTCCGAAATTTCATGTCAAATGCTTCTTGTTTAGAGAATCAACAATCCATCTCAAACAAGTTAGTGTTCTTGTCCACTTAAAGAAGGGCTGAAGCACGGTTCTAGAGCAGGTGCATCACCGTCCATAGGAGTTTCCTACAACTAAGAGAGGAAGTGGATGTGTGTGTTAGAGTTTTCTCTAACTTTATTTTATTTAAAAATTTTGAGTATCCGTTCTTCCAAATTATTAGCTGTGTACACCCTGATGATTCCACAGATAGAGCTTTTTTTTCTCGGAGTAAGCTAGATTAGGTTTTACTTGGTGGAATCTCTTGGAGTTTGGGTGGGGATTTCAACATTATTTGAGTCCCTTGAGAAGAAAGTGGGAGATTGTTGAAAAAGTTGAGTCTATATATCCACAAGACCTAGAGTGGGGTGAATAGGTCCAATTTTAAATTAACAAATATATAACCTATTCTATCGGTCGGTGAATGACATAATCTTATCGCATGCAGTACTTGTTGTGATTTAGATTGGAACGAGTAGAGAAGATTAAAGAGAGGAGAAGAGAAATAGTTATGGAGGAGGAAGGTGGAGAAGGAGATTAGGGTTAGAGAGAACTTGTGGGAAAGAGAAGATGTGGAATAATTATTCAATCTCTCTCACTTAACCCTCCTATATAATAAATAACTCCCGCGTGGGAAGTGGGATGCAGCCCACTTATGGACACATAAATTCCAACACTCCCCCTGAAACTGGTGCGAAGATATCCATCATGTTCTACTGCTGGAATAGGTCTTCTTAGTCGTGTCCCAATCTTCTTGAGCCATGAGCATAAACAAATAAACTCGGCTGATATGAGGTTGAATAGAATTGAGGAGCCAGGACATAACTGTGAGATTCTCGGTCTCCCATTCCCTATACGTAGGATCAGTCTTAGCAGGCTCCATTGTATCCCTAGTGACATGGCCTAGCTTCCCACGGCGTCCAATAAACAACCGGGAGCCTAAGCCCATTCCAAATAGTTCTTTCAGTCTAATTTCACAGAAGTAATCTGCAATCCGAGGTTCTAATACGTCAATTGATGCACCATAGGCCCTCCAACTTCACCAGAGGTAGCTTCCGTGCTCCCAGTGGACCTTGAGGGAATACCCGGGATAGGTGGTGGAGTGTCCATAGCTAATCATGGCGATGAAGACCCAAGGAAAAAAAACACACACAAACTGAGACCAAATCAACACAAAATAGCCTTAGATAGGTTATATCATAGCCAAGAAGAAGCATAGATCTATCATCAACACCAGATCTAGCACCGAGAAGACCCAAGATAGCATTCGAGAGCAAAGAAGTCATGGCCGATGGTTGATATCTACCCAATCAGACCTCCAGAATGCATCAGAAGTGGCCTGAAGAGATGCTAATCACACCAAAGAGCCAAGGCAGTAGCATGTGGATGGAGTAAAGCACCTTAGATCCAATAGGAACCATGGAAGAGGGCCTGAAACTAAGTTGGGGAGGTGGAAGACCCAACCGACAGTCCAATAGGGCCAAAAAAGGCCACCGGCGGTAATTTTGAGGTGTAGAAAACCTCCCACAGACCTCAAATGGTCATGGATCCACACAAGGGGGGTATCGACATGAAGGTGATAAAGAAGGGGGTTAGATTGAAGCAACAAACCCCCAGAAAAATCCTCTAAGGATCCAAGAAATACTTGCTCTCCCCTCTTTTCAGAGGATGTTTTTTTGAGTCTTTTGTGTTTGGATGGAACGAGCCGATACGGGATCCTATTCCTCCTTTGAGTAGTTAGATCCCGGTCTCTTTGTATATTTGAGGGTTTTATCCCTGTTTATAATATATACACACTTATAAAAAAAAAAAAAAAGAACAGGTCCGGTTCAAAAAATGATTGTTTCCTAAAAAAAAAGATAAGGTGGAACAAAAGTCAACCCAAATCACCCCAAACAATTAGCCAAAAATCACCAAAAAAAAGTAAAAAACATACTCTATTAGGAGGAGGATTTTCAGCTTGAATGGAGAACCTCGTCTGTACGGCTAACGTCAGCAGCCATACAGCTTTGATGACGTCATTGCCCCCTGATCGAACTCTGATCTGTTCTCTTGCAGAACTCCTTGATTTGATCTCTGATATGGTTCTGATACCAAGTTGGATTTGTGATTTAGGCATTTACGAAACGACCCTTTACATGGAAATACGTCTAAAATACGTATATGATAACATAAAATGCCTACATACATTGAGGCCAACTCATAAGGCCTACGGAGCAATTTGACCAACGATACCAAGATACCAAGCAGTCACATGTACCAAGATAAAGGAACCATATGGGCATCTGAAAGATAATTATGTTGTTGATATTGTTCTGCGTGAAATATCCATGTTTCCGGATCTTCTCCATCAAACTTTGGAAAATCGATCCGAAGGGGACATCCATGTATAATCGCCCCTCTCTGGATCGCACTCCCTTTGATTGTCATTTTGTTGGAGAAGGGGAGTTACTACGACTTGAGGAAGGATCGAGGTGATCTGTTCTAAGGATGGATGAATAGATTGAATCGCCTCTCTCATCTCTTGCATCTCTCCTGTCAATTGGTCAAGCCGAGGCTCTATGAGATCCACTTGATCATTGACCTCTCGCGATGTAACCATGACTGAAACCAAGAACGAAGAAGCTCTGATACCAGATGTTAAGGTACTCGATCCTAACGGTTTTGACTCGCATTTAGAAGAGTCAGCCTCATAGCTGGAAAGCAGTAACTCTTCTCTTACTAGTTTAAGCAAAAACGTCTCTACATATTTGTAGAACTTGTGAGACTCCTAATTCGATCCAACCAATTAAAAATCTTGTCTAAGATCTTACAATCTTTATTGGAAAAGAAATTAACTAACCTAAGGATCTCTATCAGAAATAGAGAGTTGAACTAGAACAGGAAACTGCAAGCTAATTAAATAGATAAACTAAAATAAAAAATATAGAGAGATCCAAGTTGGGACTGTTTCCAGAAATTGTGCATGCCACATCAGCTGTGGATCCACATGGGATCTCAACAACATGATTGTAAAGACTATATAATTTTGAGGCTTTGATACCTGAGTCAGCGTGTACAAACACGTATTAATCTTGTTTTTTACTCCAAAAGGTTGTTTATTGTAGTATTACGAATATTGATTATGTTTTCATGCTTATTTATCATTCCTAAGTTTTTCTTAATGTTGTAATATTTCCAAACTTTACAGTATTTCCACATTGATCAAAATATTTCCATGAAATATTTCTATTTATGAGCTAACTAAAATATACAGGGAAATAAAAAATTAAAACCTTGATCCCGAGTAAAGCTAAAAGCAAGAGCTCCATAGATGTGTGACACACTCCAATGGAAAACCAAGAAGTCAACTGCAAAAAATTTTAAACTACCAATAACCTAAAATATAAAGAAACATAAGATTCAGTTAAACCAACGCAAAAGTATTGTACTTAGCATAGGGAATTCAAGTGAAGATGAATATAGAGAAAACTCTCTATAACATTAGTATGTATGGTGAACTTTCAAGTAGAGAGCCTCTTCCAACTTCCATTTACAAATATTTTGAGTATAGCAGTCAAGTGCATGTAGTAATGAGAACCATGGTTTAAAAAACGGCCGTTGTTTATAACGGATTCGGACCTCCCCCATTACATTATGTACCGTTCTTTTCCAGTTATAATGAAAATAACGAGTAGTTATTTTCTGGAAAATTTTGAAAAAATGGCCGTTATTTCTGTTAATTTCCGTTTTTGAAAATTTCAATTTCAAATTTTAAAATTTGAATTCCAGCGCCATTTTCCCGTTATTTTCCGTTTTTTCCCCTGAGCATTACAATTTGTTAGAACGGGAAAAATGGTAACGCCCCCAGTCCGTTATACCGTTATAACGGCCCCTCTTAAACCTTGACGAGGACTATTAATTTAAAAAAAATGTGGAAAATTTTGTGCTTACAGCATTCTTCAAGCCCCGACTTCATGAATGGTATCCCAAAATGCAGTAAATGTGGATAGCTATCTTCATTTACATGCATATTACATTCTTTCTCACAATAAATGCTAATCCTCTTAATTTGCTTGTGTTGATTCTTTTTCATAAATTATGTCCCAAATTTTTGAAACTCGTCTTCACTTTTGTGCGTAACATACTCTTTAAAATGTAGTGAATTTTATCTTTCTCAAATATTTTGTATCTCTTGTCTGATTGTTTATGTGAATTAAACTTATGAATTTGGTGTCTATGGATGAATTTTTGTATTAGCCTGCAGAGAAATATCCAAATATATTTTCTAAAGAATCTCTATTTGGGAGGTAAGCAATACTACTTCTGACATTAGTGCTGTTTTAAGCATCATTTCAGCATTTTCTGCTATTATTTAATTATGCTGATGCTCCTAAGCATAAATACTGTGGTGTAGGTTTCCGTACTTCTTACCCTGCCTCTGTATATCAATCTTTGCAGTAGCTGTACTTATTGCTTGTTGGTGGCTTCCAGTATGTTTCTTAATCTCACAAATTTTTCCTTTTGGTCTTCATACACTTAAAAAATTGCCTCTTACTTATTGCTTGTCAATTTTGACTTACGTTTACCTCAACTTTTGATGTTTTATCTCTAATTATCACAGAACCAAGCTTGCATCTAATATAAGTTTATTTTCATTCTAAGCAGTCCTCGTATATTTGGAAACTGCATGGTAAAACAATTTTTAATCGATAGGAAGAATAATCACTCTGCATTTGTATATGTGTTTCGATCTGATCTTTTGTGGAAATTTTTGTTTTGATGATAATTTATGGAGACGTTAAGTATAATGTCAAGGATTGGGAAGAACTGCATTTGAAATTATTATTCCGACTTGTATTTTAGCACTCGTGTAGTTCATGATATATACTGAATTATTTATCTTATTTTTTGTACGATATATTACTCTATTTTACGCTTCGTATAAATTCTAACCATGTGTATTGAGCTATATATACAACTGGGCCGTTTGCCCTACTTCCTTTCTCATAATTTAATTGTAACTGCATCTGAAATGTTTGAATAATCTCGTATTGTATATTAATGTGTTTCCAGTTGCATCCCCTGCAACAATGTTCCTGAACATAGCAATGCAGTGTTAAAACATAATTGGATCAAATTTTTAATGGAGAAAATGAAATAATCCTCGCTATTACCTTATTTTTTATATGGCACCTTCTGGGGTTGTGTTTAATGAGATATTGATTCTGAGTCGATGAGAAAAATCAACTTCTTGAAATCCTTGCCTTCTTTTCTTGGTTGCTTATGCTTTGCACAATTTACTACTTTTTGTGAAATATTTGTGGAGATTGGTAAAATAACTATACAAAATAAATTTGTTAAGAGAAACATCTAATTTTGAAAATCAGAACAGAATAAATTATGGAAGTCTTTGAAGGTTATGAGAGAAATAGCCATATTTTTAGGATAAAGCTTGGGGATCTTCAATCAGTCATTTTGAAGAAGCCTTGCTCTACTTTTGGTCTTCTATCTCCAAGGAGCTTGAGGGGGGGGGGTGTGGTGTTTTGAAGATTCTGTATTATATGGAATGAATTCGTCTTAGGGCTTAACTAGTCTAGTACAAGTATTTTTGTTTATCGCTGTGAGGGTCTTCCTCAACCTTACTTTCTTCTTCTTTCCTTGTACGAAGGGGTTCTCCCCTTTACTTATATATATACACATAAAAAAAAAAAGAAATGACATGACCCAATGTCTTCAAAAAACTTTTGCAGCTTCCTTTGGCAGCGAGGTTAACACCGATGTCATGCCATGAAAATGTTCTAATGCTTACAAAAAATAAAAAAGCATGCCTGCATTAGAAGATTGATCTGAAGTTTTAAGGACTGTCTCCATGAAAAGAGGGTTTGAAGTTCATTTAGAGGTTGGGCATTAGTGAATAAATGAGCATAAGACATTTGTCTTAATAAGGATTCTTGCCTATTATGTCCATTGTTTCTCTTCAAGCCTTAAGCCCTGAAATTGCTGATTGATTTTTGGGTAAGATTTTGTTTTCGGTTCTTTTGGTATCATCCCTGGAGGCTCTCCCCATCCTCGAGGAAGACTCCTCCGGAGATGCTGATATCAACTGTCACGCGCATGGGTAGAGAGTCTGCCCAGGTCATACGGCCCCAGGTGGGGTGTCTAGAGATATACCCGTATATTTTTGTAGATGGGCAAAGAGTATATAGGCCTTTTTCATGCAAATATATTTTCCTCAGCATCTTTTACTATGTTTGCACTAGGTACAGTTTTATCATATTAATTTGACCAATCTTAAAGTGATCTTCACACCATTTGAGGTACCTATTTACTACATTTGGTGTCTTGCATTTTGGATTATTGTAGGAAACATTGCACATGCATAATGGAAACAGCAAGGAAGGATATGACTCATACGAAGCTTTGGAGGCTCCATCCAATGGGTGTGATGTGAAAGCAAAGATACAAGAGACTGGCGGAAGAGGATCAGATTCTAAAGAAAACCTCTTAAAGAATTGGCCCTTAATGTCATCTATAATTGTATATTGTGTTTTCTCACTTCATGATATGGCCTATACAGAGGTAATGTTTCACATTTAATCTTGTATGGTTTGATTTATGTTATGATTCATCATTGTCCTCCATCAATGTGTTAGTTGATTCATGATATCACCATATCAATATCTAGTTGCCTCACTTTGTAATCTGTTTGTGTTATATTTACACATGTACATGTAAATTATGCTAAATTTCATAATATTTATGTGTTTCATCTATTAGTATGCAGAAACATTCTAATTAGCTTAAATGCTCATAACATTTTTATTATCTGCTAATTTCACCTAGACCCAATGTTGGCAAAACAGGGAATTATTTCCTTCTGTTTTCAGTCTATAAACTATGCTTTTGCACTGACATGAACTTATTTAATATATACCTCTAGCTGTAAATTGATTATATTTGATGACTGAATTTCTTTTGCAGATATTCTCATTATGGGCTGTTAGTCCTAGAAAGTATGGGGGATTGAGCTACTCAACTAATGATGTTGGTGAAGTTCTTTCAATCTCAGGTATATTGGTAAATTCATAGATCCCCATTTATATCTGGAATAAAAGGCATCTTAGTTGTGCTTTGCTATCTCCTATGATAGGGAAGCACTTGTCCTTAGATGAAATGCACAAAGCACTCCAGCATCAAGTGCAAATTTGAATGTTTTCTGTGATGCTTAAGGCCCCGTAGGACGGGCACAACACGGGATTACACTAAACAAGATGCGCTGAAAAACGTTGAGGATAAAGCACACCTTTTTTTGCTATGTATCAACGGCACTTTATTGGGGTTGCCAAGATGATGATGTTGAGATGGATGAGTGGAAAGACTAGGAAAGACAAAATCATATATGAACGAGTTTGTGAAACTTAAGGATTAGCCCCAATATGTGATAAAATAGGGAGAGTTGATTGAGATGGTTTTGTCATGTATAGTGAAGACCAATCGTAGCACCAGTGAGAAGGAACGTCCAAGTTGAAGGTTCTAACTTCTAAAAGGGCGAAGGGAAGGCCAAAAAGGATGTGGCATGAGGTATCAATTCCATGTTTTAAGAAACTTGCCTCAACAGAAGAGATGGCTTAGATAGAATTGAATAGAGGAACATGACTGGTGCAGTTGACCCCATATGGTTGGGATAAGGCTTATGATGATGATGATCAAAGTAGTGTGATTAAACTAACCCTTATCAAGGGTTTATATAGATGACAACAAGAGTCCAAATAAAGAAAACCTACTAATTCTAATATAATCTAATCTTAATTGATACTACTTGATACTAATCTAGATTGTGATGAAATACACTAGTGACAATTAGATTAGATTAAATATACCACAACATTTTTCCAATATCTATCCCTAATACTCCCCTCAAACTCACAGCAATGAGAAATCATCAAGAGTTTGCTAAAACCTATAGTTGTGAAAGTTAAACGTCATGGACAATGTTGCAATAAGAGAGCTGCTTTGATCATGCATGGCCGTTGAAAGTGTTAACAGTGAGAAAAAGTTGTCCACAGTAACAAAAAAGGGCAAGAGAACAAAGAGGAAGAGACGAGGAGCAAAATGCTCCACCCAAGTCGATTGAAGATGGTTTAAGTAAACTGAAACCCATCAAGATTTTATATTGGAGAAAGAAGGAGAATCAATTTTGGCCAGAATAAAACCCATCAAGATGTTACCTCGGAAAAGAAAGGAACACCGATACATCTGTACACATGTATTTAATAAATATTAGTTATATTTAATTTAGAAGACCTTTATTTCAATAAAAAAACAAAGAAATATATGAAAAGTAACCAAAAAATTTCATACACCATTGAACTATCCAATAACTAAATAAATATAATTAGATTGAGAAGATTGAGTATTATGAAGAAATCTCACCTTGCCAAATAGATGCCGTGTGTGGTCAAAAAAAGTTCGGTGGTTTAGGTTTGAGAAAATAGAGGATTATGAACTATGTGGTTCTTGGAAAATGGCTACAGAGATTCGAGAAAAAGACGGGGAATGGAGAGAAATGTAGAAAATGAGTGGTGTAGAGTAAGGATGCTTTGTGATATTTTCCCTCGTTTGTATGGGTTGGTTCTTGTAAATGGCTCATGGTGAATCACTATTGAATCTGTGAAGTGGTTTGATGTTTGATTTGTGCAAGGAACTTATTGGATAGGGAGATGTTGGAATGTGTAATCTCTACAAGTGCCTAAACGATTCCTCAAGTTGGAGGGTTCCCGAGTTTGGAAAGGAGATGAGAAAGGAGAATTGTTAGTTAGCTCATTCTATGATTTTCTTTAGGTCTATCGGGTGACGATAAGGTCTGGCATAATCCAATTTCCTCTTATTGGTCTTCACATGGACTATTGTCTTAGATAAATGCTAACCAATGACCATCTTACTAGCCGCAAATTGCCAACTCTAGATAGATGTGCCATGTGCAAGGAAGAAGAGGAGAATGTATGTCATCTTTTACTCGTTGTAAGGTGACGTGAGAAATGTGAGGATTCTTCTTCTCTCTATTTGGTGTTTATTGGGTTCTCCTAGGGGACGTTGGGGCGTTATTCTCCAATTGGTTTGGTGGTTCTTGTTGTATCAGAGGGAAAATCCTTTGAAAGTTCTTATTCACACAATTTGTTGGATTATATGGAAAGAACAATATAAAAAGATTTTTAGTTAAAGATAAAAGGATGAAGATTCCAGAATTGTGCAATTGCATTAGAAGGGTCCTGATGGCTTGGACTAGCATCCTAGAGGAATTCCAGGATATTAAAAGGGGAAGACTTTTGTTGTAATTGGAATAATCTCATTTGTGAAGGACTCCATGAGCCATAGATAGTTGTTCCAAATTTGTAAATTTTGCTCCTATACATTGGGAACGCTTTTCCCAGTTTTGTATATCCTTTATCACTAAAAAAAGTGTAATTGTATGTGTGTGTGTGTGTGTCTTGGTAGATTTATAAGATGGAAGAATATCAAACAACTATAGTTGTGTTTAACAGTATATGGAAGATAGAACACACCAGTCCTCTTTTAAAAATCATTTTTTCATAAAAAAAAAAAAAAATTAAAACAAAGGGTGACACTTCCAGACATGTCAGGATGTGTCTAGGGACGTGTCGACACATGTAATCGATGTTGATTCATGTTGACAAGGAAAGAAAGCTTTAAAAGCATCTGGGTCATTTCATTGTTACATTGTTGGAATTCACATATTAATCCTCGTGTTGCTGGCTTTCGTTGTTTTTCATCATTTTTCTCTTTCTTGTAGGATGCCTTTTGGTAGATAAAATACAGTTATTTATGCATTTATTCATGATAATCTTGTTAGAAGCAGTAATCTGGGAGGAGTTACTCTATTAAGTGCCAACTTTGGAAGGGGGTTTATGATGCATGGTCTTAGAACAATGCATTAATTATTTGGTGGAAAAATGAACATATTGTTCAAATATCCCACAATCCCCAATCATAGCAGCCCTCTTTGAGCCTACATATGTCCAATATATTGTCAGTCTTATACATGTGCTCCATAAACCATTTTGATGTGCTTCTACTCCATTGTTAATCTTTCATACAACATACAAATTGTAAACGACGCTGTCTCACTGAGAGTTGCAATGCTGCACAATTGCCTTCCGTTTCATGACTAATTTATGGAGAAATTCCAACATGAAGAGTGGTAATATCAGGACATATAATACATACCAAAAAGGTGTTCCATCATTCATGCCACTCTTAATCATTGTGTGTGAAAAATACATGCGGATGGGAAGCTTCTTCTCCCCACACGCACTCATGTCTTACAGCTGTCAATTTGGAGCCATCTGCCCGCACAGAATCTGCAGAAGCAGACAATTGAAACTAGCGTGTGCCTGATAACAAGTGCAGATTCACATCGTATATCTTCTCGTATGCTACTTGGTGTACCTCTAACAGCATTGCTTATGGTTCTAATAAATACATTTTAGAACTTCAATGTAAATGTACGTACGCATGCAAAGCAGTTAGTTATGGCTGAAAGTTGAATGTATAGAAAAATTAGTCTAAATTTCAAATATGGATTTGTGACCAGGAATTTTTGGAGAAACATATATTGAAAATGTCTTATCCAAACACAACCAAGAAAAAGGCATATTTCCGTCATGCATGTCTGCTCAAAACGCATATAAAATGGAATTCATTGCTTATTAAAAAAAGGATATATAAATTTTATTGAACATATCTATTCAATATATTGAGTTATTAACTACTGATTTGACGACCCTTAGGCCTTGGCCTTCTACTCTTTCAACTTTTTCTATATCCGATGGCTGCGAAGATTCTTGGGCCCATCATGGTATCTCGCATTTCAGCGGTATGCTTTCAACACTATATTTTATAATTTGAAGTTAGTTTCTTTGAATTTCATTTATGATATTTAATTCCTTGTGCTTTTTCTATGCTTCTATTTGAAGGTCTTATCCATACCATTGCTGTCAAGTTACCCCTTTATAGCTATGCTATCTGGGTTCGTCCTTTCAGTGTTAATAAATTGTGCATCTGCGTTGAAGAATGTTTTCTCTGTAAGTACAAACTCAACTCAAAGATTTTCTTTCTTCTAGTTTCAAAAACAAAGAGCAAAAAAGTGTAGTTTTGATATTCTGTTATAAACGGATATATATAATATGTTAATTGTAACTTGTTATTAGCAATGTATGTTTTTCTTGATCAAATTTCAAGCTATAATATAAAGTAGGCAGAAGGTCTGGCAGGTGAATAGTCATGGGGATATTTTGTTGAGGAAGAACATTTGTAGTCAAGTGGAGTGCGCAAGAATTTGCTGAGGACAATGGATAGATGGTGACAACATGAGGGTTGGAGTTGGACACATAAGGTGGACCAAGGAGGGATATGGGCAGAACAGCATTTTTTTTTTTTTTTTTGATAAGTAGTAAAATATCATCGCAAGGGATGAATCCCAAAAGGAAAAACAAAAAGAGGCAGATTCCTCACTCTGTACAGATCAGGAGGAATCCCATAGAATCTCATTCCATCTAAATACTGAAGATTCGAAAAAAACTCCTGCAAACTCCGGAGTAATGGAAGACCATAAATACATCAAAGCTTTGATGCGCATGATCACTTCCAGAAGAGAAGCTTCCTTCCCCTGAAGATCCTAGAATTCCTATCCTTCCAAACTGCTCACATCAAAGCAAAAGGAAGGATCTTCTAGAGGAATCTCCCTTTCCCAGAAAAGATGGTCTCCGAGGTGCCTAAAAACATCTCCCCCACATGCTCTGGGCAGAACAGCATATCCAGCTTATAGAAAATTAGAGAGTAAGCAATAGGGTTAGAGTGTATGGAAGAGAAGGTTTAGAGTGTAACAACCCTCTCCTGTATATATTCACTGTATTATTTAAAATAGTATTTACAGAACTGCCGTTAATGAATAGCATAAACACAAACAACTACACTCATGTGCATGTCTGTATGCATATCAAGTGACGAAATAGGATTAATGTTGCCGACCCCAGATATCTGGGATAAGGTCTATATATATGTATATCAGTATATGTATACATATATATAATAGGTGGTGCATACATATTTATATCAACTATGGTTACATTGACATTTTTATGTACAATACCTTTTGTGTACATGCATGCACATTAGAACTACCTCAGGCAACTAATATGCATTCAGGATCCAATGTTTCACAAACTCATCTATATAAGGTTCAATGAGAAGTAACTCAGATGCTACTAAAATGAATGAGTACATTAAATGTTAATTACAGAGGGACCCTCTGAGGTATAAATAATAAATAAAAAAGAATTATAATGAACAGAAACAAATGACAATAATTAGAAAAGTAACACAAAAGCTTGCCGTTAGTGATTTTATTTCACTATATTAGACTGATTTAGCTATCCATCATTCTCTTTGAATCACTTTCTTTTAAATAACCTATATTTGCAGATATTATAGCCTTCATTATGACCTCTTCTTGAATTAATGTTTCTCTTACAAGTGTTTCTTTTACAATTAATCAGGTGTCAATTGTCACTGGATTATTCCTTCTACAAAACAATGCTGTGGTAGTATACCCCTCTTATTTGTTTGTATCTTTGTTTTCTTTTTCTCTTTTCAACTTTTAGCCCAGTATTCCATCACAACTCACAGTTATTGGATGCTTATTTGTCCTAAATACTATAACAATAGGCCCAGCACCAAAGAGGAGCTGCAAATGGCATTTCTATGACTGCACAGTCTCTTTTCAAAGCAGCTGGTCCAGCTGGAGGAGGTGCTATGTAAGTATCCCCTCAAGTTGTTTAGTTTTTCTTTTACATTTTTCTGATGGCGCTTGAGGAACAATGGTAGTCATACTATGTGGTCATATGGAAGCTATAATATGATATTATCTCTGATTTATAAGTTCTAGTTAGTAACTTATGCTTTTAACTACAAAAATCTCAGTTGCAGGAAATTCCTACATAGGGTGACACTCCGACTCTAGAACTGCACTTCCATGCTTCTGACTTAGTACAGCTTCGGACTCATTGTGGTTCTAGGATGACAGAAACACGAACTTGTCTCAAACAGACTCTTGATTCACTAAAAAAGAAGGATTTGACAGGAAATTTCAGAAATAAAGCTTAATATGTTGTGAAAAACTTAAAAAGTTAATGGAGAACATATATTTTACCCAAAATATGACATGATAAACTTCAAACAAAATTTGTCAGTCAATAATTTGTCATATTATTTGGAACTGTAACCTAATATGCGGGTATATATATATCCTTTTAAAAACTTCTCACTTTACACACACACACACACACATGCGCGCATATAGAGAATGGACTCTTCCCAAGCGTTCCAAACCCTAGACCTTCTTAAAACACCCGCTTCCTCATTACTGTTCTTGCAGCCACTCCCGTACCATTTTCTCTTCATGCGACTAAGATAAAAATAAAGACATTGTATATTGTGTGCTGTTTAAAACATCGAACTTTAGATTAAGAAAATTTCTTCAACTGCCATTCTAATTAGCCACACAATGCATGAACCAGACGGCAATCAGAAATTAAACAGTCTGGCCTGGTTACAATGGGTGTCAAAAGATAACTCATATTCTGGCATCAACATTATCATACACAAATAGTTGTATGTCAGAACCATTATTGTACTTCCATAGGCATTGGCCTGTCAATATGTTCTTCGTCAAGATGGGTCAGAGCCATAGTTTCTTTGATTGAGCTTGACATTAATACCATTTATTGGTTCTAAGGCCATGATGAGTTTAATAAGAGGATCAAGGAAAAGAAACCACAACACACATGATGCATCTAACACAAAATATTGAGGTAACAAATGCAAAATATAGGGGATACAAACCCTGTTTCCATCCTTTTTGGTAAAAAATTTGGATTCAAAAATTTTCAATGACCTTATGGAAAACTCTGAACAAGCATTATTTTTTTCTTCATAAAACGCTTGAAATTCTACAAATCTTTATATCATTTTATGCGTTGCTGAAGTCAATAGTATAATCTTCAAATGTTACACAAGAGTTGGCTAGATTAGATATATGTGTTTGCTCCATAGTCAGTGATACAATTCTCAAATTATAGCTACTAGTGTGTCGTACATGCATCTGCACCTTATTTACACAAATTTCTAAAAGGATATTAATGTATGAGTTTGGCGAACAATCAGCAAGTATTATTAGTGATGGCTGGATGAAATGGGAAGGAAGAAATTAAGTAGCTGTTAATCATACCTTTAAAACAGTTAATATAAGGGGCTATCTTGGAACTTTAATAGAAGGCTGATATTTTGAAAATTTAAGCTTAGTTTAAAGAGAGGGCTGTTTTGGGAATTTCATATAACTGGGTTAGTGAAGCCCCGAGCAGGAAGCCATGTTTTCGCTTTAAAATAGTATAGATTTCTATAAACATTATCCTTCAATTATTTATGGATTCTTTATTTGCAGTTTTTCTTGGGCACAAAAGCGTAGGGATGCTTCCTTCCTCCCAGGTATCAACTACACTTTAAAATTCTTATACAATACCTTAGTTTCTTGTTGGGTAGACCCTAAGGACATTCTGTTGTCCACCATCAGATGGTGCTACCTAGGAGATCTTCTATGCAAACAAACGAACTGATTGTACGGAAGTGATCCATTCTATTGATTTTTTTTTGTGGACTGTTACAGAAGTTGAGAACCACTACAAAGAATGCCTTAGATCAGATGGTAATTGTTTTCTAGTTGGGTATTGTGGAATTCATTGAATGATGAGTCCCATTCCCCACAGATACGAGGACATCAGACCATACTTGAGTTTACTATTGGGGACGATACTACAACTCTAAAATTTAACATATTGCTCAGATCTCCCTTTTTCTTCTGAATTGACCAGATCTTCTACAAATTTGAATTGACCAGAACCATTTGACCATTACTCTATTACCAAAACCTCACTTTGGAACCAAATCAATAAATCAACAAAGCCTTGACTCAAGGCTACACGAATCTTGTTCCTCCATTCCACAATATTTAGGGCCACATCTTCAATTGAAGGATGCCTCAAATGTTTCCTTACTGCCTCCATCCACGTTTGTTTTGGCCTTCCTCTTGACCTCTTCAAGCCTTCAACCAAGCACATGAGAGCACCTCAACAGCCGTCATTGCGCATGGCCAAACAATCTCAGTAGACTCTCCTCTGTTTTATCACCTATTGGGGCTATTCCTTAGTTCCCTTGAAAGTGTTCATTTCTAATTGTTTCTCCTATTCTTGCCACTCATCCAGTTCAGCATTTAATTCCGGCCTACTCATTCTATCTACGTGTTGTTCCTTGATTGCCCTCTTTAGCCATGCAGTAGTTTTATGATACGACCTTGTCGTATCACAAGCCTTGATTCAAAATAAATAAATTAAAAATAAGATAAAAAATGAATAGGGAAGAAATATCAATCTCTTTGTCGTGATTGGACCTCTTGGATCACTTCAAGGGTGATGAACCTCAAAATTTGATTGCCCTCTTTAGCCATGTGGTAGTTTTATGATACGACCTCGTTGTATCACAAGCCTTGATTCAAAATAAATAAAATAAAATAAAAATAAGATAAAAAAATGAGTAGGCAAGAAATATCAATCTCTCTGACTGGATCGGACCTCCTGGATCACTTCGAGGGTGATGTGCCTCAAAATTTCAATGTATCTTTTTCTCTAGCTTAAACAAGCCATACGGCATCTACATATATAATATATTAGAAGTATTCTAGACTATATTAGCCAACTAAACACTAACAACTCAAACCAACTAAGGACTCTATCAATGACAAAGCAAGTAAATATAAACAACAACTCCAATGACCAGTTGAAAATAATAGAATAAATAAAATAAGAAATAATGGAAAAATAAAAAAGTGCTGATCATTCCTCCCCCTTAACCAAATCCTTGTCCTCAAGTGTTGAAACCCAAAAAAATGCGTCTAGTTCAATCATTCTCGTCTTGTGCAACGTCGACTATGAATCTGTCATCATTATAGCCCTCAATCATTGCTGTGTGCTTTGCATGCGTTTGGTGTACCGAAGCTAACGAACCATTTGGCCATCCAGAACACCATTAATCTTCTTAATTGTTCAGCTCTGAAAACCCAACTTGTTGCATTAACGCCTGATCGTGGTGATCGACCCTTTCTGATAGGTTCTTCATGTCAACTTCCATTCCCTGAGTTCTCGCAGTCATAGCCTAGCTCTAATACCAAATTGATATGACCCAGTTGTATCACAAACCTTGATTCAAAATATTAAAATAAAAATAAAAAAGGAATAGGGAAGAAAAATTGATCTCTTCAATGGAACCGGAGCTCCTAGATAACCTCGAAGGTGATCAACCTCCAAATTTCAATAATCTTCTTCTCTACCTTAAACTAGTCATACAACATCTAGATATATTAAAGTTGTTCTACCAAAACAGGACTTTGTCCAACTAAACTCTAACAATTCAAACCAATCAAGTACTTTATCAATAACAAGGCAAGTAAATCTAAATAGCAACTCTAGAGACCAATAGAAAAATAAAAATGTGAAAAATAGGTGCATATCGTTCTATCATTTATGGACAACATTGTCCTCAATGTCTCTCGATATAGATAATCAAAACAAGATAATGGAAATATGATTTTCTTCATATTTAGCGCTTAAGCTTGGTATCTTTTTGTCTTTCAAGATGTAGGACTTTGACATCTTTATATTCTCTTAATCAGATATTGAATGTAGTTAGCCTGTTGAAATGCAGGTAATCTGATGGTTTTCTTCATCCTAAATGTGATTGAGGTGATTGGAGTGCTAATGACCTTCAAACCATTTCTAGCTCAACCACTTGAGTAGATTACAGAGCTAATCTAACCTCAAGTTAAAAGAATTGATCTTTGCTAATGACTAAGTTGGAGTGATTTAGGACAGTGATGTCATAGTCCCGTTGGTTATTTAGTATAATACCACCTCAATGACAGTTGAATAAGGGAATAATGACATCACACACCTTTTAATTATGTCATATTCCCTTATCTAATAGCTGAAATCGAAGTAGGATTGCATCGCGCATCACCAAATCTCTACAAGTGGTCTTTCCTTTAGCAACTTGATTATTCTTGTTGGCATTATCCCCATGAATGTGGTGCCATTTTTTATTTTAGGGAATTTTCTTGCATTATTGTAATTTTTTCCATGGCTACAAGCAGGACCATTTGATAATTATCTGAATAAGTTCACATTATGGTTGGGGTGATTCCTTTTATTTTCCTTATTAAGGAATGATATCATGGTACAATTATCAATATATAAAAATGATAATAGCATTTCAACAACCGTCGGATGGCTCTGCAGTAGAACAGAGTGGCCTGCTTCGATTGGATGTTGTACATCTCTTAGTATCCTTACAATAACAAATTATACACCAGGGGTGTCAATTTATACCAGTGGAACTGATATACTCAGATAGGAAACTGAACCACTTATCTCGGTTCTGAGACTAGTTATTTCAGATCGGTACTGAAAAGGCCCAGAACCTATCAGTTCTGAACGCACTAGTAGCCGGACCGAACCAGAACCAATAGGACCTAGAACTGACATATGTAGTTGTGCCAATAAATCAAATGTTTTCGAAACATTAGTATAGAAATTATATAAAAATATTCTTCATATATATTCCTGATACCTGACAGGTACCTACCGGTGACCTACCGGTTATCCAATGAATAACCGGTTCCTACCGCCAGTTCCACTTATTTGAGAACCATAACCGAACCAACTTATGGAATAGGTTCTGGTTCTGGGACCTTGGTATCCGAACAGGAACCGAACAGTTGACACCCCTACTGTATGCTTTGGATCAGGATGATGGTAGGATACTCCCCACTAGGGGTTCCAATGGATTGGATTCGAGTCGCATGCCAGTATACCAAATGCGTCTCTGTTGTTATACGGGCCTGAAAGTTGGACTCAGAAAGGGCCAAATTGATTAGGTCTGTCACTAGCCTTCTTGAGGGACTACTTGCTTTCAGCTACCGATCTGCTGTGAAGAGAGTACAACCTCCATAAGAGCTATTTGTTGATTGGCTTGAGAAGAGTTATGGGTTGTAGATTACACTGTTCTCTTAAAAACTCCTCTGTGCATGTGTTTTTGGGACAAATATAATCTGCGAAAGATAGTCCAAACTTGCCCAGAGGACTCTATTTGAATAAAATTTTAGCGACAAAGATTACCTTCCTAGGAGATCTGCGCGCTTAATGATTTGAAGAAAAATAACTTACATTTTTATAGGGTCGGGATATTGGCACCCCATGTTTTCACTCAGTAAACCCATTCGCTAAGAAATTTATGGAGTATGATAATACAGAAATAAAAGTAGTAATGAAATGTAATTAACTTATCCGTGATTGAGGCTTACGTTCAACGCAATGTCCTAAAGGCAGATTGTGTCTTTGCTCCAATGCCGACACTAAAGGGCCTCCACTTCCCAAGATTCGATAGTATTTGTTTCACGAGAAGACAACACTCCAAGTCTCATAGACCCAACGAATGGTAATGTCGAGGCCATCTCCCCAAAAGCATCTCCCAGATGGTCCAGTAGAAGAAAAATTAGAAGAACAAAAGTCTCAAAAATATGAATCATCAATCTAAATTCCAGCTTACACAAAAAAAAAAAAAAAAAAATCTAAATTCCATATAATGTAATTAAACTAGTGGGTGGCCCGTGGCCTCGGCACTCTCTGACAAAGTATTTGTCAAAATCGGGTGTGAGTGGCTGAGATCCACCGTCCATTTGGGAAATAAGATCTCGGCCCTTCTTTGTTGAAACCTATAAGAAGGGATACAAGTGGGGAGACAACTTCCCTGTTTTATTATATAGATGAGTTTCGATACATGAGAATCATTGAATTAAACTTCTTAATACATAGTCTAATAAAAATAAAAACTAAGCAATCAAATAAATAACTTTAAACAGATCTAAGCAAGCTAAACTTCCGACTAGAAATCAACCCGTTGATGATGTCGGTCTGCGACGAAAGAATCCTGGATTACTGGATCTTTTCCGACTGACCGCATGGATGTTGAACCCACCCCTTGGTAGATATTTATACCAAAAAGCAACTTGTTTGATGATTTCTAGCCGTTGGATTTAATACCCAAATACATAGTTGAATCCGATGGTTAAACCAAGGTTTAAAAGGGACTGTTATAACGGTAAAACGGTCTGGGGGCATTACTGTTTTATCCATTATAACGAAAAAAACATTCAGGGGCAAAAATGGAAAAAATGAAAAATAACGGAAAAAAGGGCGCAGAAATTCAAATTTTAAATTTTGAAAATTGAATTTCAAAATTTCAGAAACGGAAAATAACGGAAATAAAACTAAAAAAAAAAAAAACGCCCATTTTTTTTCACATATTTTTCCAGAAAATAACGGCGTTATTGTCGTTATTTTCGTTATAACAGAAAAGAACGGCCGTTATTTTCTGGGCGTTTTAACGGTACATAACGTAACGGGGTAGGTCCGAATCCATTACATCGACCGTTATTTTCGTTATAAAGGCCGATTTTTAAACCTTGGGTTAAACTCATGCCTTAAATAGTGCTTAAAAATACCAATCAGGATATTTTTGGTCTGTCTATCCCTCAAGGGGTGGCTAAACATCCATGTGATCAGTGGGCCTAGAGGGCAGCAGTGAGTAACAATAATTGCTCTACCTGATGCCAAATCGCTTATCCCACGCACCCCTCACGCGGTGCGGGTATGTCAGAGGGAAGCCGTTCTTCGGTGACCCCCAATGGAAAGGCATCAGCGCTACGGGGAGGATTGCTCGGTAGGGGCTTATAGACTCGTGACGCAATTTGAACAAGCTACTTCGCGCGGGGTGTTCCTTGGTGGTTCACATTAGAAAGTGCTTCGGAAGGCGAGCTAACAGGGACCTAAGCCACGAAACCAACAGTAAGCCAAGCGGGCTGGCTGCGTCAGATCTACTTAGTTCTTTTATTTTATTTTTAATCCTATTTACTTTTCATGGATTAGAACTTTGCCGACGAATGGTTGATAGTGGCCAATTAAACGGAGACATTTTCTTTATTTTTGTTATAACTATTGCGGCCGCTGAAGCAGGTATTGGATGGTTAGTACATCGTGATGAGACCTAATCCACGTGGCACTCTTATAGTTTGCTGACTATGAATGTTTGGCCCATCCCTAAGTGGACTTACATACCAAAAATCAGCCTGATTAGTGATTTCAAGCCTTTCGATTTTTGTACCCCAAATAATGCTCAAATTCCACGGTTTAAAATCAACCCATGAAAACAACTGGAATCCAACGCATAGAAATGAATAATCAGTCTGATTTTTTTTGATAAATCCAAACTGATATATTAGAAAGGAGATCGAGAAGACCTCAAAGCAAAAACCAGGAAAGGGCGTAAACTGCCAAAAGAACAAGGAAACCGGAGCACCACTGCTAGCTCTCCAAAATTTCATCAAGCATCAATCACTAATCAACCTGATTTTTCGTCTGTAGGTTCATCTCGAGTTGGGTCAAACATACATACAGTCGATGATCTATAAGAGTATGTCACGTGGCTCATAATGTGGTCCGTGTGCAAAGTTCTACTCCTTTTCAAGAACTGATTCGCGTCAGGCACAAGTGGGGGCACTCTCTTCAGTCAAAAGACAACATTGCCTAAGATATTGATCAATAATACATTAAAATAGGGGCAAAATTGTCTTTTCATTAAGACGGCAGACTTGTCTTCTAGCCAATTTCATTTTTTTCTCAAGTCATGAAATTCCAAATGATGACGCATCGAATGATGAAATCTAACTTAGGGTTCTGCTTTAGTATAGATTATATAGATATGAGCGGTGACTCTCTCTCTCTCTATATATATATATGAGCTGGGATATTCTTACTAATGGAATTCTTACTAATATTTTTACTAATGGATGTGGGGCCCACATGCGGATGAGTTAAGGGATGATTTTTGGCGATAATATTCTCCTTACCATGGAGATCGTCCTCGCCAAAAATCACTGAAGTTTTAAAACTTCTAACCCTACCAAATACAGACCTAAATTTAACGGTGAAAATCGATGGTCCAAAAATTTTCAATTTGCAATCTACTTTTCACAAGGTTACAAATGTTGGAATGGGCTGATTTTTTGTGTGGTTGACATCCACATTGAGAAGAATATTATCACCAAAAATCATCCCGTAACTCATCCGCATGTGGGCCCCATGCTCATTAGTAAGAATATTAGTAAGAATTCCATTAGTAAGAATATCCCAGCCCTATATTATATGAGTCCCATGGTCCGATTTTAATTGCATCATCAAAGAGTTGAATTGAGAACCATCAGAAGAAATGGCAGAGAAGAGTGCACCGTTGTTGAAGAAGGTGTACCATGAGAACTGCCCCGGTTGTAAGGTTGATCGTTCTAAAGCAGCCCAACGAGGCATACCGTACAAGGAGTTCTCGTATATTTGGATTGTGTCACTTTGCAACGGTACGTGCCTTCTCCGTTAGTTATTTACTTGTCCTAGCAGTCAGTGGCAGAGCCATGATTTTGTTTGGCGGTCAGCAAAGTTACTTACCGTCCACAATATGAGCCACGTGGCGTATTCTTATAGATTTGTATGGATGTTTGGCCCAACCCTTGATGGGGAAAATTTTTATACGCAGAGGACTTTGGATTCAGGCGATGCAGAGGGCTCTCTGGCCCTACATAGCTCATTATTTGGGGCCCTAGATAGCTCCTTAGCTGGGCCCACTAACGTTTTGGATGTTTAGCCCACCCCTTGGTGGATCTACATACCAGTCTGATTTTTAGAAATTACGCTCCCAGCCCCTTCCTGGCTCCGCGACTGCTGGTAGTTCCCTTTTAGACTGTATGGTGACCGAATGAAAGTTTTATAGAAAAGAATTTGTATATAAAAATATGAAGATCTTGAAAACTTTTATGGACATGTAAGGGCAAAAAGTGTTTCTAGAGAACTTTTCTAATGGTAACCATACAGGGTATAAATTTACCAAATTATTCAGAAAATAAATTCGGCTCACGCAATGCAGCTGTCACGCAAGATGAGTGACCACCACCTATAAATAGGGAGGTAGCCCTACATGATTTGACCCGTGAGTATTTCAATAAGTTGTGTGGGTCCCATGTTCGGAAAAAAATTTCGATTCAGAGGTCGTTGGATGCTGTCAGGGCTCTCGTGGCCCTACGTACATAGCTCATCTTTTCGTTGGATTCAAGCATGTTTTTTTGCATATTTTTTGGGTAATTAATCCAATGGATAGAAATTATCAAGCTGATTTTTGGTATGTGTATCCGCCAAGGGATGTGCTAAACATTCATGCGGTTAGTGGGCCCAAAAAATGAGCTATGTAGGGCCACAAGAGCCCCCTCCTCATGGACTACATCCACGGTCCTCTACATCTAATTTTTTTCCATATGAGCAAAACCTTTTGTAGTCTTATAAAATCAGTCCATTCCGACATTTGTAGTCTTATAAAAGGTAGATTGCAAGTTGAAAAACTTTGGACCGTCCAATTACACCGTGAAATTTAAGTCCATATTTGATAGTGTTAGAAGTTTTAGAAATTGCTGATTTTTAGTGAGGATGATCTCCATGGTGAGGAGGTCATGCTTCCAAAAAATTAACTCTTAAATCATCTGCATGTGGGCCTCACATTTAATTAGTCATTTATTAGTAAAAATAGCATGAATATATATAGAAATCTCGAAATCTCCTTCGATTTTGGGCTCGGGTCAGAAGCAGTAGAGGTAGTTCCCCAGAGCCCTACTGCCGACCCGAGCGACGACCGGGGGAGATAATAACGCGGGAGATAGTATGCAGTTTCCCCGGTCTACCTGAAAAAGCGAGCGCTTGCAAGCGGCCAGGACGTAACGAATTACCCAAAGTACCCCCCCAATACAAGTTGTACTTCAACACAAATTATGCAAACTTTTAGGGACAAAAACCCCATTCGTTTTGGAGTTCAGGGGATCCGCCCCTAAACCCTATGAAGAAAATTCGCCTATTTTACTTGATGCCAATTTGTAGACTCTGTTGTGATATCCTATTTTACAATTTGGTATAAATTGTGTTAACAATAGTGTAATAGCTGAAGCATTGAGAATTATTTCCACCTATGCACTTACTATGATTTTGTTGAAAATCGATCTTCCATGAACCAACAAAAATAGAGAGAATAGAAAAGATCATTCACACGGACACAATAGATTTACGTGCTTCGGCAATGTGCCTACCTCCACGGGGTGAGAATACCTCTTTCACTATTTCTAAAGAATTAGGGATACAATAGTTTCTCCTTTCTCTCATCCTTTCAATGTACAAGTGAAACTCCAATGCTCCTTTAAAGAATACATAGAAATCTCTAGTACAAATGAAATACCTAAAGTACCCGCAATACAAGTTGTACTCCAATACAAACTGTACGAACTTGTATGGACAAAAAACGTCATTCACTTTGGCATTCTATGACTTAATTAATGGTAAAATCTCTATAAAATACAAGAAACCTAGCACAACAGATTTGATGTTAATTTGTCTTTTTACCTAGATAAAAGTCTGTACGTTAGAATTCTTTTCTCATCATTCTAAATTTCTATGAAGGTTTAAATTGTTATGCTTGATTTGATGTTCATGTTGACAAATATCTCTGATAATTGTTTATTCTAATAATTTACAATAGTATTCTCTCGTCTGATAAACTAGTTCTGGGAAATTGTTGCAAGGTAACATTACTTTTAAATGCGTTCATAAATTAGTTTTTGAACCAATTCTTGCTTAGACCATGTTATATATTGATATATTTTCTATATGGTTATGCACTAATCCTAGGCAAAGTGATGGACTATTTTATTAACTACATGGTTTCTCTTATATAATTGTGCCCTAATCTCTCTCTTTTTTCCTTTGTGCTTTACCTTTTTCAGTTTTGCCAATATCATCTCTCTTTCCATTCATATATTTCATGGTATGTATGTTATACATAAGAGCTTCACTTTTAGTTAATTTATCCGAATACATTCTCAATATAAACTCCAAAAGGACAACTTCTTATTTGGCATTTCCTTCTATCTATATCCTATGTAATTAGCCATTTCATGGTTGAGATGCACCTAATTAATTCACTCCATGGGGTGATATAAAGCGATTAGTAATCTCATTAATGAAAAATTCATGTTGAATCATGTTTCTCAAACATATTATGCTTGCTAGTGGCCTTGTAGGAGCTATATTTGTTAATCGAAGTATGATTGGAATCTAAATTCAGGTTGTTGAACTAAAGATGAACAAAAAGTAAGCTAGGAATAAGTGTAAAAGTTATATTGTCATAAACAAACTTTCATTGAACCATAATGGTTAAAAAGGCTATACAATTGCAATATAAAATCTTCTAACAAGAACTCACAAACCCAATTAAAATGGAAATGTGTGTGACATGCAAACCTGGAAAGACATTCAAAATGCATCTTTTTTATAAAAGGGAGAAGAAAGTTATGTCCTTCAGAATCTATATGCATCATTGGAGATCTATACCTTTTTCTTTCAGCATTTATTCATCTAACTTTAATGACTTTTGACATTTGACATCTAGTCTTGTAAGAGCTATATTTGTTAATGGAAGTATGATTGGAATGTGAACTTGAGTTGTTGCTACTAACGATGAACAAAAAGTAAATTAGGAACAAGTGTAATATTAATATTATCTAGAACAAATGGTATTTTATTGAATAATAATGGTTACTAGATGTAAAAAGGTTACGTAAGATCCAGATTGCAGTTGTATAAAACCTTCTAAGAAGAATCACCAACCCAATTAAAATTGAAATATGTGCGACATGCGAACCTAAACAGAAGTTCAAAATGTATCTTCGTTATAAATGGATATTTGAGCGGAAAGTTATGTCCTCTAGAATCTAACTGCATTATCGAAGATCTACGACTTTTTTCTCCCAACATTTGTTCAACTTTAAGTTTGTCAATCCTCGGAGTCTTAGTTTGGTCTATGAATTTTGATCGCATCAAATTCTTAATATTTAGGATGTATTTTACAACTATTATAATTTTTTATGGAATAAGAAACCTTATTAGTCAGAATAACATTTAACGGGCAATCTATGAAATGGTTTGTAAGTGCATCTCAAGCAATTTCTTGCAATTATTTTCTCATTGTTGATAATCTTGAATTAAAGTCATTTGTATTCGTTATTTCTACAAATTTCTTTTTTTCATTATAATTCAGATTAGGGACTTTCATATTGCAAAAAGAGAGGAAGATATCGGTTTCTACGCAGGATTTATGGGTGAGATATTTTGTTCTTTACATATGTGGCATTTTACTGGTGGTGTAGTTACATCAACAATATCAATCTACTCTTTTGAATATAATTCTAATTATCATATTTATTTGTTAAAGGATCTTCATTTATGATTGGAAGAGCTTTGACTTCCATCTTTTGGGGAGCGGTAGCCGATCGATATGGTCGCAAACCTGTTATATTGATGGGAACGATTTCAGTGTTAGTAGAATCATATATTTTATTTAACATGTTAGACTGTGTATTGTTCTTAAGTGTAGTATGGTCTTTTTACCTTATGTTGTGTACTTACATCATATAAATACACAGATGAAGAAGTCGAACTAGCTAAGTTTGACTACCTATTTTCTCCCATCTTTTTCTTTTTCTTCTCTCTACTTCTCCATCATTAACTTTACATGGTATCAGTGCAATTTTGATACGTGACCAATACCGTAGCCCTAAAATCTTTTTCTTTTATTATTATTTTTGTTCTCTCTTAAAATATGAAGTTGAGGTGATTCAACCTAAGATTTTGATTTAATGCCTACAATAGCTAGGGTTTTAGTTTCTAGGGGTTCCAAAAGCTAGGGTTTGTGTTTTAAGGATATTGCAAGCCCTTGAGTAAGATGTTATTGTTAGATTATGGTGTTACAACCCCTGAAGTGATGATCTATTGCTGTGTTTTTTATATCAAAGTCTCTGAAATGCCAGTTTGTTGCTAATTTTTTTATATTAGTCTCTGAAGTGGTGATTTGATGCTTTCATAAGGTTAGTATGACATTCATGTTGGATAAATTCATCTTCGACGTGGTTGGTTAAGTTGTTAGGTGTTGATGGCTACTTCTAGTGATGTTAAAATTCCTATTTAAGGCATGTTAGATAGGATTGGTGCCTAGAATAATTCTGTTAAATTAAATGGAACAAATTATCTGTTATGGAGGCAATCGATTAAAGTTTTTTTTGTATGCGAACAAAAACTTTAAGTATATTATTGATGAGCATCCATCTAAAGATGATAATGCATATGATGATTGGTTGAGTGCGAATTCCCTAGTGTTGACTTGGTTTTGGAATAGTATGGAGCAGTGCATTTGCACGAATGTGATATTCTTAGATGTTGCTTAATAGATTTGAGATGAGAGGAGGAAAGGTATTTACAGGATCGGAATGTGTCTGAAATTTATCAATTGTTCGAGACTATGTTCAATATGAAAAATGTGACAAATCTCTTAGTGTGTACCATAACTATCTTCAAGGCATGTGAGAAGAATTGTAGATGTATCAACCTCTCACTACTATTATAGTAATGCAAAATGTCATAAGGAGGAGTTCCAGGTTATCTATCAAGTCTAAATTCTTTTATTAATTAAGGGAGAAATTCTGGCCAACCAATCTCTCCCTAATTTCAACAATGTGTATGATAGATTGTATGGAGCATCTTAAGAAATACAAACTTCATGGGCTGGTAATATTTCAAATAGAATTTAGCCTTTCTATCTTTTGGTGGTTGTGAGAGTGAGCTGTGATAATTTTTTTGGTAGTCAATAGAAATATTTTTGGTGGTCATAATAATTTTTTTAGTCGCAATGGTGGTGGCAGAGGTTGTACTACTAGTCATATTGTTGATTTGTGTTGGGATAAATGGGGCAAACCAACTTGGACAAATCAAGCATCCGAGGAGGTGCAACAAACTACAACAAAGAGTATGTCACATTTATCTAGAGTTAATTCTAGTGTGAAGAATATTGACCTTGCATATGTTTCTCCTGAAGAATATAATCTTCTACTCAAGAAGATTCAATCTCTATCTATTGGCCCATCAACTTCTATTGTCACTTTAGCTAATTCAAGTACTTCTACATGTTTCTTACTAAACAGTCCTCTTAATGGGTTATTGACTCAGGGTCATTGATCATATGTCTGGTATGTCATCTATGAAAATTTTTAATATCTAGAAGATGCAAACCTATAGGGGGTGAATAGGTTATTTAAAATTGAATCTAATTACTGGCCTAATCAATTACTAGTCACAGTCTAGAAAATTTAATCGCATGCAAAATAATCCTAAATAGATTAATTAATCATTCGAGTGATTGTCTTTTTAATCTTATGTCTATCAACAAATTAACTAAGTCTTTTCAGTGTTCAGTAATCTTTTCTCCTTCTTGTATTTCTTAAGGTCCTATCAACATGCATTTCTTCTTCTAGATAGAAACAAGCTATGAATGTGGAAATAGATGTTCTTCTGCAGAATAACACGTGGGAGCTGACTACTCTACCTATTGGGAAACAATAAGTTGGATGTAGATGTGTGTATGCCATCATGATGGCAAGATTGAGTCTTTTAAATCATGCTTAGTTACTAAAGTGTACAATCAAAAATTTAGTATGAAATACTTTGAGACATTTTCACATGTTGCTTGCCTAAACTTTTTTTAGGCTCTTTCCTCTGTAGCTACAGTATCTATGCATTGGCCTTTGTATCAATTGGACATAAAAATACTTTCCTGCATGAAAATTTGCAAGCAGTGTAAATGGAGCAACCCCATGGATATGTCACTAGCAGATATATAGTCTAACAATGTGCGTAGGTTAAAGAAATCTATTTATGGGATAAAGTTGTCTCCAAGGGCATGGTTTGATAAGTTCAGTGCAATTGTGTTACGTTATCACTTCAAGCAAGCTTATTCTAATCATTCAGTGTTCGCTCATCGTACAATTTTTGGAGTTATTATTTTTGGTAGTGTATGTGGGTGGTATTATTAACACAGAGTGACGGTAGTGGAATTATTGACTTGAAATCTCACTTGAGCTAGCATTTTTAAACAAAGAATCTTATCTCTCTTTGATAGTTTTTTGGCATTAAGATGACGAGATCCAAGGAGGATGTAATCGCATAAAAGAAGTATGTCACAAACCTGTTAGAGGAGACAAGAATGTTGGGATCTAAACCAATTGATACTCTTATGAATTCTACTCTCAAGTTCTATGATGAATAGAGAGAGTGAAAGCTGAACTATCTCACAGTGACTTGTCCACATATTATGTTTGTAGATGGAGCTGTGAGTGAGTTTATGTATGCTCTGTGCCAACCCCATTGGGATCTATGTATCATATTTTAAGGTACTTAAAGAGTGCATCAGGTAAAAACATGTTATATTGACCATCCATATACTGGAGTGTTACAAATTTTATCATGTAGATTGGACTATAAATCTTTATGATAGAAGGTCTACTTCTGGGTATTGTACATTTGTGAGTAGTACCTTGGTCACATGAAAAAGTAGAAAAGCAAAATGTAATAGCTAGATCCAGTGCAAGGTCGGAGATAAGGGCTATTACTCATACTGCATGCGAGATGTTGTAGGTGAAATCTCTTTTTTAAGAGATGGGTTTTGAGACTCTTATTCTTATGCAGATGCATTGAGACGATCAACCACTAACTCTATTACTAGTGACTCAGTGTTTCTTGAGAGTTCCAAGCATATAGAAGTTGACTGCCACTTTGTCATAGATATGGTTCCAAGTAATATGATAACTACTACGTACATTAAATCAGCCGATCAACTTGGTAATATGTTTACTAAGGTATTAGGTCAGAGTTCATTTCTTTATTACGTAACAAGTTCGGTATACATGATCTTTACGCTCCAAATTAAGGGAGTGTTAAAAATGTTTTTTGTTCTTAAGGGTATTATGGGGTTTTTTTAAATTATGTAAAACAATATATACACACAGATGAGGAGGTCAAACTAGCTAAGTCCGACTCTATATTTTCTCTTATCTCTTCTCTTTTTCTTCTCTACTTCTCTATCTTCTTAAACTTTACCTAACCTTTCAATTTCTACTTGCGATGTTCTAAGATTGAAGTTTAAATACTTCATCACCGATACGTAGTGATAAATCTTTTTCATCATTGACCAAGTTAATTATATTTTTCAGGGTTCTATTCAACACTCTCTTCGGACTTAGTACAAGCTTTTGGATGGCACTTTGTATGAGGTTTCTTCTAGGATGTTTCAATAGTGTACTAGGCCCTATAAGGGTATGCTTTCTTTATATATATATTTCAGATAACAAAAACTAATCTTAAATCCTTTATAAATTGCCAATTACTACTAAGTGTGCATTTCTAATTAAATGGATCAAACTATTAGTTGTTTCCCTTATTTCATTCCTTAAAAATATCATAAATTTAACAATTTGTGTGTATATTTCAGGCATATGCTTCAGAAATTTGCCGAGAAGAGTATCAGGCGTTAGCACAAACAGTTGTTAGAAACTTTTCTCTTTGATATTTATCATGAATTTCTCTTTTGTCTAACACCATTTAAACTAAAGAATACTTTTTCTTTGATAAGTCATTTAGAATAATAGTTAGCTCACTTTTCATTTCAGGCTAGTACATCAAGGGGCATAGGATTGGTTATTGGTCCAGCTATTGGAGGTTTCTTTGCACAGGTATGGGTTGATTTTCCTTGTAAACTATATCTACTAAAACTTTTGTTGCTTGTTCAACGAAACAATCAAAGACTGGGTTTCTTTATGCGACTAGACCAACTAAAACTGGTACGAGTAATTCTTAGCTCAAACCAGTCATCGGAATATTTATGATTCAGGATCGTACTAGTACTACCTCAAACCATAATCTAGATGGCTTGCCCATCACAGTCTACTTGGGTAGATGTTTTAATAAGACACCAATGAGTGGATGTAGTGATATCTTACTAGAACTACATTAAAATGCAGAATTGATATTACCTATTAGTGACGATGAGTTGAGGGAAAAATGTTTAGCATCCTTTAGAGTTTCCCTAATTCTGTCCCTTTACTTGATTTGGAATCAGCCATTAGTGTGACCAATAAGTAACTGATTGAAACAAGTACTTGAGTTCTATTCCGATGTCTCTTAGTTGAGCCGACAAGAAAATTGCAAGATCAAGAAGATGTACGATTATCGTGACTTATATGCACAATAATTACATGTTAAACAGCTACACTGGCTCACACATGTATCACTATTTACATTAAAACATCATTTAAGTAAATATAAGAATTACCCCTATTTGAATTCAATAAAAATATTTCTAAAATTAATTATCAAAAACATCAGAAAGTGATTTTCTAGTTTACTAACAAAATTTCGAATTTTGAAAGTTGATCAACAAAGTTGACTTTCAAATGGTAAAATATTTTATAATTTTTAGAAGTTGATAATTTTTATTATATTCTATAACACCAAAGAGCGATAAAAATATCTCAAAAAATATATTTTTGGTCATATCAAGAAATATATTTTTTCACATTCATCAGCTTTCTAGACTAAGCCAAATTTTCACAGTTCACTGACTACTATAGTTTTAACCTATCAAACTATTGCTAAAAATTACTTTATATTTTGGGGTCCTTAATTCCTCTACCCCTTAAAGAGTTGTCATATGCCCCAGATTTTGACTACACAAATCCGGAGGTGTGTACCGCGTGTCCTAGATCCAACGCTTTTCTTATTTCTTACCTAATTATGGAAAATATGAAGGTACTTACTTTCCTATAATCTTGTCCATTGTTTCCAATTAGCTTCTTCGGATGAGTGATGCTGCCAGAAAACCTTGACTAGAGGAATGGTCTTAGTCCGTAACACTTGTTCTTTTGTATATATAACCTTTATTGGTCTCTTGGTCTTCCCGTAATTGAATAGGTGCCAATCGAATATGAAAAGGGTCTGGTTGATACATCCTTGGCATTGATACATGAAACACATTATGACTACCAACTAACTGAGGAGGTAGTGCAACACAGTAGGCAACAAATGCTGACTTTCTCTAAAATCTCAAATTGACAAATATACCTTGGAGTCAACTTTCCTTTCTTTCCTAACCGCATGATCCCTTTAGAGGGTGGGACCTATAGAAAGACATGGTCCCCACTCTAAAACTCAAGATCCTTCATTTGGTTGTCAGCATATCCTTTGTCTGCTTTACGCTATTAGTAGTTGACTTTGGATGATCTTAATCTTATATATTTGAGGTCTCCTGTACTAGCTTTGATCCAAGAATGGCTCTATCTCCAACTTCTTCCTAGCATATTGGTGATCTACATGCTCTTCCATAAAGTGCTTCGTACGGGGCCATTTGAATCCTGGCCTAATAACTATTATTATAAACAAATTCCATTAAGGGTAAGTGGTCATTCCAGTTTCCCTTGTACATCAATTTGTCGATGGAAGGCAATGTTAAACTCCAATTTGGTTCCATTGCCTTTTGCAAGCTTCTCTAAAATTGGGAAGTGAATCTAGCATCACGACTAGAGATAATCGAAGAGGGCACACCATTAAGCCTTACTATCTCCTTAACATACGATCTACCTAAGTCATCTATTGATTGCCAAGAAATGAGCTGACTTTGTTAGTCTATCGACAATGACATATATCGTATCATTTCCTCTTCTCATTCCTACAAGTCCTATAATATTATCCATGATGATATTATCCCATTTCCATTCAGGTATAGGTAGAGGTTGTACTGTCCTTGCAGGCTTTTGAAGTTCTACCTTCACTTGTTAACATATTAAACATCTAGCTACATATTGGGCTATTTCTCTCTTCATATTGTCCCACCAGTATCTTCTTTTTAAGTTCTAATACATTGTGGTACTACCAGGATGCATCGTGTATCTAGAGTGATGTGCTTCACTGAGAATCTCATCTTTGAATTCTGCATCTTTTGGTACACAGTCTTCCTCAGCACCTCCAACTTCTATCTGGTGTATAGAGAATTCTTCTTTTTCCTTTGGCCACTTTTTCAAATATGGTCTTTGTTAGAGTTCTAGTTTTCTTTATTTCTTTGTCTTTATTATGTTTAGTATGTGGGCCCACAATTTACTTAAGTCTTATTTATGTAAGTAGGCCTAACATTCACTTAATGCACAATATATATATATATAAATAAGAACAAAAGGAGGTCGAACCATACGAGTTCATTCTTCTCTCTCACCTCTCTTTTTTTCCTCCAATCTCTCATCTCTTATCCTTGGTAAACCCTATTCTCCTCTTCATCTTTATTCATCCTTTATTCTCTCCTTCCTCTTCTCTTGGGTGACAAGTTATAATTAGGATTGTGAGAAAAAAAAAAAACCTAGAATTGTTCTTCATTTGTTTGTTTACACCTAGATGTGCATATAGGGTATTGATTGGTGTTTGTTTCCAGGTTTATGATGTTTTTAGAGATGTGAGAAGGATATTTATGTGTTTAATGCCCTAGGTTGTGTTGTGCAAGTTATTGATTGGTATATGTTTGGTTGGATTTTTATTTCTGGAAACCTTTGGGGCTTCTTTGAATCTCTTTGGTGAAAACACATGCTATACAAATTTATTACGTTATTTCCTCATTTTTTCAAAAAAAATTGTGCACTAATTTTATTGGGTTTTGAAATCTCCCCTACTTCGTTGGTATCTTATTTTTAAACCTTAGAGGTTTCTTTCAATCTCTCCGATGAGATCACACATGCTATACAAGTTTGTTGGGTTAGATTTTCTTACAGTAGTTTTATTGGGTTTTGAAATCGCCCCCATAAAAAGGGCCTTCTGCGTGGTTCTTAAACCCTTCCCCATAAAAAGGCTTTTTTGAGGGTTTGGTTGAAATCGCCCCTGGTTTTGTGCTCCTATAATAGTTGTTGCTTGTATACATTTTTGTTGACTCTTTTTGACGTATTAAGGGTGTTATGGCTAGTTTTTGTGTTGGAAAACCATGTACTGGGGTATGCCTGCTGAAATTAATGCACAAATCACATATATGAAGTTGAACGATACTAACTATTTGCCTTGGTCTCATTCTGTTAGAGTGTTCTTATGTGTCAAGAAAAAAATGAAGTTTATATATCACTAATAATCCTTATCTAATGATAAGATATTTGAAGGTTGGGAGAGTGATAACTCATTGGTTATGACATAGTTGTGGAATAACATGGAGCCCTTTTATCTCCATGAATATTATGTTTTTAGACACGGCTAAATAGATATAGGAAGTAGTTAAGGAGATGTATTCTCAAGATTGGAATGTCTCCCTTATCTATCAGCTTTTTGAGTCTATATTTTCTACTAACCAGGGAGATAAGCCTTTTAGTGAGCACTAAAGTTAGTTGTGGGGTATGTGGGGGGGAGCTTCAAATTTATCAACCACCGATTTAGAACTTTAGAAGTACCAATCGAAGGAATTTCAAGTTGCCCTCTTTCTTTCTAGTCTAACTCCAAAGTATTATGCTACTAAGGGAAAGATTCTGGCTAGTAAGTCTCTTTCTATTTGTTAGACAATAAATGTGGCAAGAGTTCAGAAATCACAACCAACGGACGTGAACGGGTCCCCCTACGAGGACATAATCAGACTATTGGCCAGGCCAGACAAAAGGGTAGGGAATCATAGCCCTTTGATCTTTTGATATGGCCATATGGGGACCAAATTATGGCCATACAGATGGGGAAGTTGGCCATGCTAAACAAGACTATGGGCCATGATTTGATCTCCAAGAATCAGATCATCAATGATTGATCAAATGGCCAAAAATGGAAGGTCTAGATCTCTCTGATATGGATCCCACCTTGGGAAACTAACCCCATACGGATGTGGGACTTGCCCAATTTATCCATCCATATGGGTGCAGGTCTAGTATAAAATGCAAAGATCTCGAGATATCAAAAGATGAACAAATCGCCAAAAATGGAGGGTCTAGATCTTTCTAATCTGGACCCCACCTTGGGAAACTAACCCCATACGGATGTGGGACTTGCCCAACTTATCCATCTGTATGGGTCCAGATCTAGTGTTAGATACATAAATCTTGAGATATCAAAGGATGATCAAACGGCCAGAAATGGAGGGTCCAAATCACTCTGATTTGGACAACACCTTGGGAAACTAACCCCATATGGATGTGGGACTTGCCCAACTTATCCATCCGTATAGGTCTAGATCTAGTGTCAGATGCATAGATCTAGAGATATCAAAGGATGATCAAATGGCCAAAAATGGAGGGTCTAAATCTATCTGATCTGGACCCCACCTTGGAAAATTAACCCCATAAGGAGGTGGGACTTGCCCAACTTATCCGTCCAAATGGGTCCAAATCTGGTGTCAGATGCACAGATCTTGATATATCAAAAGATAATCAAAGGGTCAAAAATCAAGGGTCCAGATCTCTCTGGTCTAGACCCCATCTTGGGGAACCAACTCCATATGGATGTGGAACATGCCCAACTTATCCATCCGTATGGTCTAGATCTAGTGCATGATGCACAGATCTCGAGATATTAGAGGATGATCAAAAGGCCAAAAATGGAGGGTCCAGATCTCCCTGATCTGGAACCCACCTTGGGGAACCATACGGATATGGGACTTGCCCAACTTATCCATATGTATGGGTCTAGATCTGGTGCCTGATGGACAAATCTCAAAATATCAAAGGATGATCAAAGGGCAAAAAGTCAAGGGCTTAGATCTACTCGATCAAGAATTTGTCTTGGGAAACCAATCCCATACAGATGTGGGATATATGCCACTTATCCATCCATATGGGAACCATTTTGACAAATAATGAATGGATCTTGAGATATCAGCCCAAGATTTTATGGCCAGGAATTAAGGGCCCAGATTTGCCCGATCAAGAATATAACTAAGGAAACCAACCCCATCGAAATGTGGTAAATACCCCACTTATCCATCTGTATGGGCCCACTTTTGGCTAATTGCACATAGAATTTGAGATATCAGGTAAAAGGTCTAGATTAAATCCTAGCCCTTAGATCAAAATGCAAACATAATAGGCAAAATTTGATGATGTACGGATGGGAAAGGTGGGTTTTCTCTACCCATTATCACTTTCAGATCTCATTTTGGACAATTAGAAGCTAGCTTGGTGGGTCGTGGGTCCCACCCCTCCGGACTGCCGAAAAGATATCTTTTTGCACAAATCTCCAATTTACGAGCAATTCATAAGGGAATTAGACACGTCAAGTTGCTTATTCATCAAAGAGTACTTGTTACTCAATAATCCAGGGTTAGTTACATTGACTAGGTCCATGTCGGATGATAAAGTTGGCAAAGTCCTGCATGACATGCCTATTTTAACATAGAAGGGTATTTTTGTAAATTCTTATACATCTAACCCACCCCCTTTGAAAACTCTATAAATAAAGGTTTTGGGGAGGGAAAAAAATGATCAGTCTCCTATTCTTCGAAAGGGTTCTTATTCTGCCAAATTCCCGAGAGAGTGGACTCTTATTCATTTTTGGCGTTTGCCGATAAACCCGAATACAGGAAATCAAGTTAAATCCAAATTGCTTGACGAGGTAGCACTAGAATGGCATCATTTTTTTTTTTTTTTCAATACCCTCTAATCCAAACTAGCACGTTCCTATCAATAGCTTAACAAGTTGTTGTAATGCATTAAGAGGAGTTAACATGACATGAAGAATGAGCCTGCCTTGACTGAGTCTTCTCAGAAAGTTCATCCATGATAAGAAAATGGCTCAAAAACAGGGAAGTGTATCCTTTGGCCGTCTATCAGACTAACCCATGCGATTTTAATAGATTAAACCCTGCACATGGAGATATTAATGCTACAATCCATTAAAAATGAATGAGGTAGAAAAAAAAATGTTAAAATGAATGCCTTTAGGCTATTTATCCACTAATAGTTTCACAATCATATAATAACAAAAGTCTACTAATTACATGGATAAAATGATGGTTACATGGCTACATGACTACTTGATAGTGTGGTTACATTGATTACATCAATTGGGTTACATGATTATAGTCACAGTTATACCAATTAATGACATGGTGATGTTTAGAACATTGCCTTGAACTCCCATCTTCTCGGTGTCTCAAACTTGTAGCAATGGCACGTGGGGCACTAAAAACTTGCTTAGATCAGAAACTAGCAATTGGGACATTGTGGGATCCCGCGGAAGAGAAATCCTTTGTTCTTGGATGTTGCTATTTTCGTTAGTCACGTGAGTTGAACTCACATATTTTACAAGGGGGTGGCAGGCTGGAACTTTTCCGCCATTGCCTACAAGAACCAAAACAAGAATGAAGTATATTAGTCTTTGATCCAAAACAATACAAAAATCATATAGAGGAGAAATATAACCACAAGAAGTTATGCAACCATGCAAGACATTTCCATAGAAAAGAAACATACATGTCATAATAGATCACCCCATTTTACGAATAAACATGACGGACTCAAGGCTAAAACCAACTTAGAGACCCCAATAACCCCTTAAAGCCAACTAGCTCCTATTGGAGCAAGGTACACGCAACACTAGTGCAGCTAATGCATATTCTCATCTTTAGCGTGCATCCATTGGGTTTGTGTCTTCTACTCCCAAGGAAAATTTAACATTGGTTTCAAATGGTTGTTATGAGAATTCTCGCGATTGTGGTGACCGCAATGCTGATCGTGGTGAAAATAGAGGTCGTGGTGGTCGCATTGGTCATGCTGGTCGTGGTCGTGGAGGCCTTGGGGGACATGGCAACTTGAAGTGTACTTATCGTGATCTGATTGGCCATACAGAGAATTATTGTTGAGACAAGTGGGGTAAGCCCACTTGGACAAATCAAGCAGCTGATGAGTCTTTTCAGCCTACATAGAGGCTTCTTCCCAGCCCCTCTCTGGTGGGGTACTTCCTAATCCTGTATCTCACGAGAAGTATACTACTCACATTGGACAGCTCCTCCATAAGTTAAACTTTCTTACAGGTGGTCCCTCTCAGTCTACGGCCACTTTGGCCAGTACAGATAATCCTATGTGTTTAGTTTCCAAATTAATCTCTATCATCTTGGATCATTGATTTGGGAGCTAGTGCTTATATGTCGAGTATACAATCTATCTTTTCTAATTTTCAATCGTCCAAATATCATATTGTATCAGTTCATGGCTGTACTCATACAATACTTCGAAAATGTGATATTTACCCTATGCAATCTGCTCCTTTAGTTTTTGCATTGTATGTTCTAGATTTTTTTTTAATCTACTGTTTGTTAGTCAGTTTACTAAGTCTTTGTAGTGTTCCGTAACCTTTTCTCCATCTTTTTGTGTGTTTTAGAACCTCACGACAAATGTGATTGGTTCGAATCATGAAAGAAATGGTCTCTATTATTTGGATCCGAGTGACCTAGCTCGGCATGTGTTATATGTAAGTGTTTCTCCTCTTCAGTGACATCTTCGCTTGGGACATCCATATCTTTTGAAGTTGCGTCAAGTAATCCCTAAGTTTAGACTAGTGTATTTTAGAATGTAAAATCTGCCAATTAGGCAAGCATTGTAGTTCTTTTCCATGTCATCTTGAGAGTCCTAAGTTGAGTCCTTTTGATGTAATCTACATAGACATTTGGGGTTGTAGTTTGTTGGGTATTCATTACTTTGTTATATTTGTTGATAGCTTTTCCAAAATGACATAATTATTTTTATTTAAAAATCACTCAAAATTACTTCGTATATTTATCATTTTTATAAAGAAATTTTGTTCAGTTTAGCAAGCCTATTCATGTTTTGTGTTCTAACAATGCTCATGAATATTTGCAAACTACTATCCAAGATTTTTGTTCAAAACACGATATTATTCATCAAACCTCATGTGTGCACACCTCACAACAAACTGGCATTACTAGACGTTATTGGGTTGATGCCTACTCACGGCTTGCGACCTTATCAACCACATGCCATTGTCAATTCTAGAAGGTCAAACTTCGTTCTTGTCGTTATATCCTCATATGTCTCCCTTTAGTCTACCAACTCAAGTTTGTAGATGTCTCATTTGTCCATGTGTTTGGTCTAGCCGACAAACTTTCACCTCGTGCACTCAAGTGTATCTTTTTGGGCTATTTTCAAACTCCGAAAGGATATTATTGTAATTGTCAATTTTTTGTCGCTATTTTATCAGTTTTGATGTCACTTTGAAACTACTACATTTTTTCTATTGGGCAACTATTTGATTCTGACCTTGTGTCTACTAGTTAGGGGGAGCTGCCTTTGTCTTCTAGCCCTGCTCTTCTACTACCAATTGTTATAGATACTCCTCTGTAGGAATATCATCATCACTCTAAGCCAAGTATAGTAGTTCCCCTCATGACCTTGCATCAACCACTGGCTTTGATTGAGGGTTCTTCTCTCGACATGCCTATTGCTTTACGAAAAGGTAATTGATCTTACACTCAACATCCCATTGCTAACTTTGTCTCATTTCATCATGTTTCCCCACCATTTCGTACATTTTCACTTCCACTTTCTATTATTTCTATTCCAACATCATACAAACAAACCATACCTTATTTTGGTTAGAAACTAGTCTTGAATGAGAAGAAGTGTGATCTTAGTCAAAATCAGATTTGGGATCTTACCACACTTCCACCAGGAAACAGATCGTGGGTTGCAGATGAGTGTATATCAAATATCATCCAGATGATTCTACGTATCATCTAAAGGCACGTTGGTTGCCAAAGTTTATTCCCAAACCTTTGGTGTGGACTATTTGAAGACATTTCTCCCAATGGCATGGCTTAATTTTGACTGTGTATTCTTATTATCTATAATAGTGGGTTGTGATTGGTCTTTATATCAATTGGATATAAAGACTGCCTTTTTGCATATGGACTTGTAAGATGAGGTTCATATATATGGAGTAGCCACCTAGGTATGTTGTCTTGGTAAGTTCAATATGGTTTGTTGACTGCAAAAAGTTATATATGGATTAAACAGTCGCCACGTACCTGGGGTGTTGGGCTCCAATCCCCTTGATACTCCAATGGATTCTATTGTTAAACTAGATGTTGAACAGGAAAATTTGTACGCTGATATAGGTCGTTATCATCGGTTGGTTGGGAAGTTGATATACCTTATTGTTATTCGTCCAAATATTAACTTTGCTATTGGGTTAATCAGTCAATATATGTATGCCCCACGCTAGCCATACTAAGATATAGTTTCTCGTATTCTCCGATATATGAAGAGTTTCTCAGGTGAAGGACTATTTTATTGGCCATCAAAGAAATTATTTGTTATTGGGTTTTCTGATGAAGATTTGACTGGTAGTCATACTGATCATAGGTCCACATCTGGTCATTGTAGTTTCATTGGTGGTAACTTGGTGACCTAGCACAACAAAAGGCACAACGCTGTGGCTCGTTCGAGTGTAAAGGTCGAATATAGAACTATGGTTCAACATCTCATCTCTTACATTCTCACAATCTTCAACGGAGAATGTTCCTTCTGCTTAGTTGTTATTCTTTGCACTATGGTAGGTTGGATTGTTAAACTAGAAAAGTATGCTTTATATTTAGCTGTACATTGATGCAGTTCAACCTCATAATCTTTGATAGTTTCGAGCATCCTCCATGCTTGAACCATTAGATGAGCCACAACACTTCTAACTTTATGGGTTAAGGTATTGGCAACTACGTTGGCCTTTCCTAGATGATAATGAATTGTAAGTCATAGTCTTTTAGACTATGACTTTTGGAAGTCGTCAACAAAATTGACTTTTAAATGGTAAGGCTTTTTCTAAATTTTAAAAGCTGAAAATTTTTCTTATGTAAATAAAATCTAAAACACCCCAGACCGGTGAAAATATCTCAAATCCAAATGTATTTGTCATCAAGAAATATAATATTATACTCATTGGCTTTCCAAAATTCGCCAAAGTTTTACAGTTCACTGACTACTATAGTTTTAATTTATCAGATTGTTACTAAAAATTACTTTCTATTTTGGGGTCCTTACATTAAAATCATATAAATAATATTTGAATATTTGAAGGTTTGTTTGAAAACGTGTGTCAGCATGTGTTTGACATGTAAGTACCTCTTGTCTACCCGAGAATCTATTTGATGGATATGAGATGGGATGTAGGGCCTTGTACTGCTCAATGTATCTGTTTACCTGCTATTTAATATTCAACGGCCACTTCTTAGAAGGGCATTGAATTCTTCTTGCATAGTGGCCTACCTATTGATGTCCTTGGAAGCCTGAGTGTACGGGGTCTGCTCAACTAACATATATGGTGAGATATGTGACAACAGTAAGGCAAGCCTATGCTATCTAGACCGTTCAAAACCCCTCAATACCTATATTTGTAGTTAAAATTTTAATAAACACGTCTTATCCCTAGACAACTGAGCTATATACAACATTTTTTCGTATGGTCAGGACATGTAATAGATTAGATAGAGAAAACCAAATGAAGGTGTGTATTGTAGAGATTTACCAACATGCTATAGTTCCTAGTTAGATTATCAACCATAACCTGGTTAGGACCATTATACTATGTAGAGTGCACTGATTTTAATGAAAATGGTTTCTGATAATAGTAAATTTTCACCTTTCTCAATTCTTTTTCATGCACTTCAATTAATCTTTGGGATGAATTCATCTTACTAATTTAGTTTCTATGTTGAAACTGTATATTAGCCTGCAGAAAAATATCCGAATATATTTTCTGAAAATTCTCTATTTGGGAGGTATGTTATACTGCAATAATTCCTCCTTTGTTAATTCTTTTTTTTTTTTTTGCATCGCTCAGACTTTCATGCATTATTCAATTTATACTGATATTTTCATAATGCTAAGACATACATATTGTATTGTAGGTTTCCATACTTCTTACCATGCCTCCTTATATCACTCTTTGCAGTGGGTGCATCTATTGCTTGTTGTTGGCTTTCGGTAAGTCCCATAATTTTGTGATAAATTGTTCTTCCCAAATTCATTGAAATATTGTAGTTTGTTTAAGGTCTAAAGTATGTTACATATGATCAACAAGGATTGGGAAGTGGTTCAAAGGTTTGAACTAACTCAAAAAGTAGAGTATATGTCTTCAATAACTAGCAACACCTGCAATAATGTTTCTAAACACAGTGATGCAATGTTGAACGTAGAAGCTGTTAGTAATAATTTTTTCATAAATTCAAATTATCTATTGATGTAACATAATTTTCAGTGTACCCTAGAATGCCGATCAAATTATAAACCAGCTTCTTGAAAATCTTTGATACTATGGCTTACCAAATCCGTTTATTCTTTCCAATTTTGAATAAAATGGATAAACCAAGTGTCCAAAATAAACTTGTGTCTAATTCCTTAAATTTTAAACAATAGCAAGTACAAGAAAACTAAAGAAAGAATCTAGGTGTATGGTTTCATTTTTGGACAATCCAAGTCTTCCACAAAAACTTCAAACTTTCTTAAGCCCCAAGGCTGATCCTGTTGGAAAACTATCTAAATTTCAGGACCATTCCTTCTTAGAAAGATAATTTCAAGTTCTTTTCACTCATGAGCATGAGCAATTTGTCTTAATTCAGGTAGTGAATCGTCATTTCTCTTCGTTCCTCAAGTCCAAATAACTTTTGACGATGCTCACAAGTTCTCTTTTCTTTTCTGTTTTTATCGGTAAGATACGAGTTTTTACCTTCACTTTTTACTAGGCCAATATGTGGCAATGAACTTAATAATTCTTGAAGAAGACCTTATAACCACATCTTTCTTCTTTTTTTGTTTAATATATAATGTTTTCTTTCTTAATATTCTTTCTTTTCAATAATACTATAATCTGAATTATGGTTTAGAAAGAAGAGGGGAGAGGAGAGAATGACAGGAGAAAATTAGGAAAGTCGAACTAGTGAAAACATACTAACTAGTAACCCCTTCTTATATTACAATCATAATACAAAGAAAACACAAAAATACCCCCCATACATAAACATAAATAATAACACTCCCTCAAATTGGAGCATAAACATCATGAAGCTCCAACTTGAAATAAATAAAATCCATGTGTCTTGAAGATGTCTTTGTGAACAAATTTGCAAGATGGTCTGAAGACTTCACATATGGCGTAGAGACGTCACCACATACGACCTTGTCTCTAACAAAGTGACAATTGACCTCAATATGTTTTGTACGCTTATGAAAGACCGGATTGGAAGCTATATGAATAGTCGCCTAATTGTCACAGTACAATTGCATCGGAGACTTCACATTAATACCCAACTCTTGAGGAAGATGCTTCAGCTAAGTCAACTCACACGTAGTATGAGCCACTGCCCTATATTCGGCTTCAACACTCAACCAGGCTACTACTAACTATTTACTACTCTTCCACAATACTAGATTGCCACCAAGAAAAATATAATATCCTGTAGTGGACCTTCTATTAGATCGTGATCCAACCCAATCAACATCTGTATACTTGAGCAGACCATGACCAGGGGCACCTTTCAAATACCTGATAACCTGAATCACAACCTTCCAATAAGGAACTCGGGGTAACTACAGAAACTGACTGGCCACTGATACCTCCCTAGATTATCAAATAGTTTTCCCTGATCAACCACCAATTTGGTATTCGGATCAATATAGATGTATGAACAGGTTTTGACCCCAATAAACTTGTTTCTTCCAAAATATCCAACACCTACTTCTGCTGCGACAAACTGATGCCACTATTCGATCTTGCTACCTCATTAATCCCTAAGAAATACCAAAGTTTACCTTGATCTTTAGTATGAAAACGTATCTATAAGAATTCTTTTAAGGCTTGAATTTCTTTAGCATCATCCCATGTCACTACTATGTCATCGACATATATAACAAGTACGATGGCTTCTTTAGCTACCTTCTATGTGAAAATAGAGTTATCCAATTGGCATTGTCATAGCCCAAACTGAAATACCACCTCACTGAATCAACCAAACCATGCGCGTGGTGATTGTTTTAGTCTCTAACTAACCTTCTTCAACCCACAAACACTACCCAAAGACTCGCCCCTGAGCAATGAACCCTGGAGATTGCTCCATATAAACTTCTGTAGAGTACCATGCAAAAAAGCATTCTTGACATCCAACTAATAAAGAGGCCAACCAAAGGAAGCAGGCAAGACAATCACAACACGAACTGAAGTAAGTTTAGCAACTGGAGATAAAGTCTCACTATAATCAATGTCATAGGATTGAGTATATCCTTTAGCAACTAAGCACGCCTTTAATTGCTAAAGACCCATTTGGTAGGAACTTCACAATGTACACCCAACGGTAACCAACTGCATGTTTACCAAGACGTAAATGAACAAGTTCCCAAGTGTCATTTGAGCGAAGAGCCTCCATCTCATCAATCATTGCTTGACGCCAACCAAAAGAAGAAGGAGCTTCCTAGATAGTATTAGGAATAGACACAAACGAAACAAAAGTAGCAGAAGTACAACATGAAGGGAAAAGATGAGCGAAAGACACAATATTGGAATAGGGATCGGAGGATCTATAGACGTCGAATTGGATGGTGAAGCACATGAGTCAGGTGGAATGAGCTATATACAATATGCATTCATGCAAAGCAGTGGCACAGTTGGGACTTGAATATTATCAACAGGGAGCGGAAGAGGTGGAGATAAAAACGCATCCATTGAACACTCATCAGAAACGAAAGAATTGTGCTAAAAAATGTAACATCAAGACAAACAATTGTTTCGTAGAAATAGGATCAAAGCAACGGTAACCTTTTTGGGTATGAGAGTATCCCAAAAAGATACACTTAATGGCACGTGGGTCTAGTTTGTCCCCTCCTGGTCCCAAATGTTGAACAACAAACACATCCAAAGACACGTGGAGGTAGAGAGAACAAAGGTCTACCTAAAACAGAATAGTGTGTGGAAATTGACCCTATAAGACAGATAACATGTTTTCATCATTCCAAAAGACCTTAGGAACCTTCATTTCAAACATAAAAGATCGGATAACTTCAAGAACATGGCAATTTTTTCTTCCTACAACCCTATTTTGTTGAGGTTTGTGTGAATAAGAAGTTTGATGAACAATGCCATGAGAAGCAAGAAAGGAACGAAATGTAAAGAATCATATTCTCCCGCATTATCAGGACAAAGAACTTCAACAAATAAATCAAATTGATTCTTAATTTCAGTATAAAAAATTGAAATATAGAAAACAATTCAGATCTATCGTGCATTAAACATAACCATGTCATACGAGAGAAATTATCAACAAATGTAACAAAATATTTAAACACATTTCTTGAAGTAACACGAATATATTGGTCCCCAAATATCTGAAGGAACTAAATCAAAAGACCTTGAAACACGAGGAACAGGTCGAGAAGGAAAAGAAACACGATGGTGTTCTCCCAACTGACATGACTCACAATCTAAACTACACAGTACTCAAAGACAAAACCATCAATTTAAGTAATTGCAAAGAAGGATGTCTAAGGCGACAGTGCCACTAATGTAGTGCAAGTGATGATGTCTGGATTACAGTACGTAGTCTCTCCTCCTGTATCAAGGTAATATAGACCACTAGAGTCACGTCCTCTACCAATCCTCTTCTTCATCTTGAAATCTTGAAACACACAAGACAAAAGATAAAATGTAGCAGGACAATTGAGAGACTTGGTGAGTTTAGTAATAGACATATGATTCAAAGGAAATTTTGAAACAATAACACAAAATAAAGGTAAGGATGAAGTATGAGACGCAGAACCAAGGCCAGACACTTGAAATGTAGTGCCATCAGCCAAGGTTACACATTGAGAGGATGAAGAAGACATATACTGAATAAGAGAAAACACACCTCGGGTCCCGATCATATGATCTAAGGCACCAAATTCAATGACCCAAGGAGTAGACATTCCAGACACCTGGGAGGCAAGACATGTAGTACCTGAGTGAGCAAGAGTGACAGAGGAGGAAGCACCAGAATGTTGTGGTCAGATGAGCTTGGAGTATTCTTCACGCGATAAAGTCACTATATTCGAAGAGGTAGTCAACTATTAATCTGGACTAGTTGCAATAAACCCAGGCATAGAACTCGTAGTCTCACTATACGCGATAATTCACCTAATTTGTTGGTTTGCCATGTAAGTCCCAACAAAAATCTATGGTATGATCATCCTTCCCACAATGAATACACTTACGGGGTCCTCCACGCCCCCAACCATGGCCTGCCCCTAAATCACAACATCTTCGTCCACCACTACCACGGTTATTCCAGTCACTAGTGCCGAAAATCGCTAAGGTAGATTTATCCCCAGTAACTACACTAATATTTGATAACGAAGCACATTGTAGGCGAGCAAAGACCTCTGTCATACTTGGAAGTTCTTTGCTCCCTAACATTTGAACTCGGACTAGCCCATATGCTGGCTTTGAGTCTAAAAAGGAACTGAGCCACATCAAAATCTTCTCTGCTTATGCTACCGCTCTAAATCTGATGTAAGGGGCTCGTAAACATTCACCTCACTATGAATACTCTATAGGGGGAATAATACTCAGTTAAGGGCTTATCCCCCTACTGTAATGAAAAATAGTCCTCCACCAACTGATATAATCAGGTACCATGTTGTTTTGACCTGAATTCATCTTTCCAACTTGCTCCCATATCTCCTTAGTCGTATTCAAGAACATCAGATTAATACTGATTTTGGGATCCATGTTGTTCTACAACCATGTCATGATCTAAGCATTTTCCTATTTCCATTTTGAATAATTTTTTGCATCAACAGGTGGACGAGACTCAGTGAGGTACTTGGCTTTCCCATTGGCTAGTAGAAAAATCTTTAGGTGGTGTTTGTCAGGTGAAGAAGGCCATTTATGGAATAAAACAGTCGCCACACGCATGGTTTTGTCAATTTGGTGAGGTGGTAATTCAGTTTGGGTTAGATTGGATCAGAAAAGTGGCTCTAATACCATGGAATCTAAATTATTGTTTAGAAAGAAGAAAGGAGAGAGAAAGAATCGTTGGGGAGAAAACTAGAGAAGTCAAACTAGTGAAAATATACTCACTAGTGACCCCTTATATTAAAATCATAATATAAAGAGAAAGGACAAAAATGCCCCCCACACACAAACATAAATAATAACCAACAATTACACCTCTCCATAAATTATGTATGCACTAGGCTAATTTGTGGCCACTTGTTTTTTTATTTCTACATTACGACATTAACAAGGCTAGTTTCAAAACAATTATTAATAACATCCAAGCTGATCAATTGATTTTTGTTTGGTATTATACAAGGTTTGGATGATTTTTTGTAGGAAACAATGCACATGCATAATGGAAATAACAAAGAAAGACACAACTCATGTGATGCATTGGAAGATTCTTCATATGGATCTAATGAGAAGGAAGAGATAGACAAAAATGAAGGAAGAGAGTCTTCTTCTAAGAGAAGTCTCTTCAAGAATTGGCCCTTAATGTCAGCTATCATTGTGTATTGTGTTTTCTCACTTCATGAGATAGCCTATTCAGAGGTAAAATTTGTTGTTAACTTGGGCTATTTGGAATCTGGTTCCATTGATTTACTTCTGGATCTAAAGCATATTACGTCAGTTTTCCTTTAGCATATATTAGCTGCTACATGCTCTTTCCCATTTTAATCTCTAGTATACTTTTTTGATCCTTGTGTTTTGTCTGTTCAAGCATGTGTTATTGAGGCAGAAAGGCATAACAGATGTAGTCTCATGCATTGCATTTCATTACAAATGTGAACATTTTAATGCAGCTTAAATGTTTCCAAATTCTTTTCATAGAAGTTCATTTTGTTCTGAAAATATGCAATTATTGGGTAGCCATGAGAGACTAATTATTTTATAATTGTATAGATGCTTGTAGTGACAAATCCAAAGCATAAATCTTTGTTTCAAGCAATGACCAAGTTATGTCCTGATAAATAGCATGGAGCCCCATGTTAGTCCAAATGTGTTATTGAGGTACTGGAAAAGGCGTCTAACCAATGGTGAAAGAGATGTCTTTTGAGGAAACATCATTGCTCGAGTGTATCAGTTCTAACTTCTAACCATGTAGCTTGTGAGTAGAGACGAGAAGTTGCAATACTGCTTATTTATGTTGATGATATTGCTGCTACAAGAAATGAAGCTTCAGCTATACATTAGAAGGAGACTTATTTGGTTAGGGCCTTTCATATCAAAACCATGGACCATGGAACATGGAAGTAAAAGTAGTCCACTCTAGGAAAAGTATTCTTTATTCTCAGAGAAAGCACGTTCTTCATTTGCTGAGGATACCATGACTTTTATTGAGCAGAACCACAATTTGGGAGTTGATGATGGCGATTTGCAGAATGATCCTGGTGTCTATTCAGATTGGTGGATAAGCTGATATATCCCACCATCACAAGACTGGATACCGTATGTGCTCTTACTCATAGTAGTCATTTCAACTTCGTGGTATCACTTATAAGAAACTAGATATTCGAATTCATCACCTGGTCATGGCATTCCTCACCGTATGTGAGGTCTCATGAAGGAGTCAGATGTCAAGGTTGCTTTACCTATGAAACTCTTTTGATAATTAGGGGACAATTCAAATTGCATAAAGCCATTGTTGTCATGACAGTTTCAAGCATATCGATGTAGACCATTACTTCAAGGAGGTGCGGCATTCGGAGAGATTTGCAATTATTTGTTAGCATAGAACACAAGCTCGCTAAAATGTTTTTCAAAGAGGTTGGTGATCATGGACGTCTAGGTGATATTCTCAACAAACTGAGCATCTGTCAACACCTATGCTCCATCTTGAGGGGGATAACTATCAAATTTCCAGAGTTTTATCACTTTTTCATGCAATTTCCTTCTCTTACATTTGTCCAGTGTTACAATATCCACAACACGATTACCGGAGAACTCCTAGAAGAGTGGAGGCCCAATGAGAAATGCAGGCTGTGATCCTGAACCTCTTCTTGGGTGCTGTACTTGTCGTCGAAAATATGATTGTTTTTCTCCTTCCAAAAGCACTATCCCAGTACAAAAGGAATCATCCCCCACATAGAATTTTCCTCTTTACCTCCAGCCCCATCAAAAACCGTACCAGGCATGTGATAAATCACCCACTGATAGGAAAAACCCAATTAACTCCAAACGTCCCCAACATCTTGATCCAAATGAACCAAGTTAACTTCCAATGAATTAGAAATATTTTGTGCCAGTCATTGCTGGAAATCTTTTATTTTGATAGTTAGTTTAGAATTATCAGCAGGGGCAGAGGGGGCGTCACCCCTCAGCCTCTCAGCCTCTCAGCCTCTCAACCTTTTTTCTCTCTCTTATTTATTCTCTTCGTTTCTTCCTGTCCCCTCTCATCTCCTTCCATCATTAAATCTAAGAAATTCATCTCTTTTTCTATGACAGAAAGCCATTCATGTATGTAATTAATTCATTATTATATTTAGCCGTCATTTTTTTTTACAGATATTCTCGCTGTGGGCTGTTAGTGATAGAAAGTATGGGGGGATGCACTTTTCAACTCAAGATGTTGGTGAAGTTCTTGCAATCTCAGGTACATAGACACCCATGCATATTAATAATGTCAAAGAGCATATTCTTTGTGCTTCCCTATCTTAAAAGGTAGGGAAGCACAAATTCTTAGATGAGAAATACAAATTTCTAGTGTATTTGTTTGAATATAATTGTTCTTTGCCATGCTAAATTAAACAAGACAGTGGTTTCTTATCATGTACCTACAAGTCAATAGTTCATTCTAAGCATTTAGAGTGCTATCAGATTCACATGCATCGAACTTCTGAAATGATGACTCGCAGGAGCAGAGATACCTAGATACATAAACTGATTTGGAGATCTATATGATGAGCGGGAGTATGACTGGGCATTTCCGAAATTCAAGACACTATTGATGCTACTAATTTTATTTCTATAATGCTAAGCATAATCTTTTATTCATTAGCTATGTAACAATGATCTAAAAATTTGCCATGTTGGAGATATGTCGACACACATTTTCAAACATATTTTAATTTTTTTATACTTGACATGAACTAAAGTATTTAAAAAATTTATGTTTCAACAAATGGAACAACCTGTACGGACATGTTTGTGCATCAGGTTTGTGGCGATCAGTGTGTCTGACACTCTGTATCGGTGTTGAAAACTAACACAAGTCCAGGTCTTTGTTACATAGGTCATTAACTAAGTTCAATAAAAAATTTAGTATTTTCAGAATTTTAAAGTAATATCCTCTACTACATGCCACTTATTTTCTTTATGAAAACACAAACAGGAACACTGTTTGGAATTCTAAAGACAATGAACAATATGGAAGGATATAATTAACTTGTAGCCTGTCCATGCAGTATCCAATAGTATCATACTCGGTGAATACTGATATACCAAGCATATTACATTGTATAAAATCCCAGGCCCTTAGTTTAGCATCCATTAGTAAGACTATTTTTCTTGAAAATGTCATATTTTTTTTAGCTCATATCTGGAGTAGAGTTCCATTCAAGTGGTGATTGTTATTTTAAAATAACATGTAAAGAATTTAATTCATTCCACATACTATTATAAGCCCTTGCATACATTACATACCATTCAATGCTGCATTATTTTTTGTAACATATTTAATACAATCATTTTTAAGAATATAACTATTTACACTGATATTGGTGATGGTGTTTATCAGAGTTCTTTATAAATTGTCTCCTGTTATTTGGATGCCACTGGTTGCGACTACAATTCTTGCGCATGTGTTCGTAACTTGATTTTTTTTTGTTTTTGATAAGTATTTAACATCATCCGTGGTCTATAGTCAAAATCTTGTCTAGAATAGCAGTCCAAACAAAGAAAATCACTTTTGACGGTTAAGAACCCCTCAAACAAGCGACGCTGAAAAAAGCCTCTGACCTATTCGAATCAAGTGAGAGAAAAAGGATCTAACCGAGAATAGACATTTCGGCTCCCATCTCCATAACCTCTTATCCGACTCAGAAACCCGTGGGAGATATTCTCCAACTCTGGACAAAAGCAAAGTAATGTCATACAACTCCCAATCATTGATGTTTCTTCTAAAGCCAAAGTTCCAAGAGGCAGAACCCTTTATTCTACACAATCTTGAATCTTTGCCCCTTGGAGATTCGAGATGTAAAAGAGAGTAGGAAAAGCTAACCAAAAAGGTTCATCGCCGCACCAAAGATCCTCCCATAACCGAACCATATCTCTTCTCCCTACTTTATACTGAATGCCCTATATGAATCTGTCTCCAAACCTCGAGATGCCTTTCCACACACTAATCCCATAGGAGGATGTGAAAGAGTTAACTGCACACCCATCCTGCCAATCGCCGTATTTTCCTTCAATGACCGTCCTCCATAAACTATCTTCTTCCTCCCTAAATCTCCACATCCACTTCCTTAGAACCCCCTCATTCATGACTTTCAAGTGACAGAAATCCAATCCTCCCTCTTTGGGTTTATAGATTTTGTCACATTCCACCAAGTGAAATTTAGGAGTGTCCTACTATCCTTCCCACAAAAAATCTCTCATCGCTTTCTCTAAATCAAGAGCTACCTTGACTGTGATAGAAAAGGAAGAAAGGAAATGAATTGGAAGACTGGATAGAGTGCTTTTGATAAGAGTGACTCTTCCTCCTTTCGAGAGATAGCCCTTTTTCTAGGCCACAAGTCTTCCCAAACCTTTCCACTACAGGATCCCAAATAGATTTATCCTTGAGTGGTGATCACATGGTCCGCGGTGCATGTGGTGCCCACCAACTGGTACATTTTGATTGGTGTTGGACACCTTGGGCTGCTAAAAGACTAGTTAAAGTGACTACTGCACAGTCTGAGGTGTCCAACACCAATCAAAATGTCCCAGTTGGTGGGCACCACATGCACCCCGGACCATGTGATCACCACTCTTTATCCTTATACTTAACTCCCAAAGGAAGCCCCAAGTAAGGAGGAAAACTACCAACCGTGCACCCCAAACTCACGCCATACCACTTAGATTACTCAAATCTCCCACCTGAACACCTCACTATTGCCAAGATTAATTCTCAATCCCGAGACTACCTCAAAAAAATTCAAAATACATCTAATGTATCTCAACTGTCTGTGGGACGCCTGAGTGAAGAATATCGTATCATCTGCAAACTGAAGGTGGGATATCAAAGGGCCTTGGCTACTCGCTCGGAAACCTTCTATCATTCCTCCCACTGCTTTGGTGGTCATTCTCCCCAATGGTTCAACCACAATAACAAACAAAAATGGAGATAGCAGGTCTCCTTGTCTCAAACCCCACGAGCTCTAAAACAACCAAAAGGAGAGCCATTCACCAACATAGAAAACCCAGTCAAAGAAAAGCACGCCTTCATCCACTTCCTCCACCTAGACTCTAAGTCCATCCTCACCAAAAGATTGGTGTACATTTATGTTATAAGGGACCCCTTTATATTGTAAGGGCATTATTGTTCATGTAAAGTTTACATAAATAAGAAGTGCGGAGTCATGTGAGATACAGATGCTCTCATTTTCCCATCTCTCTCTTCTCCCTCTTCTCCTTTTTCTCTCAAACCCTAACCCTAACCAAACCCAAGAATTACATATTCAACTTGGTATTAGAGCCACACTGAAGAAGATCAAACCAGAAGACATCTAGAGGGGCTCTACCATCATGCTGACGGCGTAGGGCTGTGCGGTTGACATCATCAGCCGTACGGACACGTATCCCAAAGTCAGCAACAAAGGTTAATACTTGGTGGAGAACGATTTATGGATTTTTTTTGTGTTTTTTGGGAATTTTTTTCCGAGTTATTCTTGATGGACTTCTGCTCTATTTTCTCCGAAAAAGGTGAGAAATCAAATTTCAACTCTTTCCGCTTGTCTGATCTATAAATGGTTTTCTTGGCTGACCTTTTTGCTTAGTTTTGACTCCTTACATATTTACCTACACACTGGATCCAACCTTGTGTCATTCCATTAAGATTTGAGGTTGTAGTGATCTCTTCTCTCTTGTTTAGTTACCGCTAGACCCATTTATTGGTTTTTCTGGCTTGGTTGAAATCCCTAAGTACTGCCTTCAGCATATAGATCTGCCTTGATTAATGTTTTTGGATGATCATTGGTGGATTCATTCAGCTTCAGGAGATGACGCTCACCTCTATGCCCACCAATAGCCTCTATTTTGCTCGTGTTTGAACTGTTGAAGGGTTGTAAACCCTATCTAAGGGTAGTGCAATTTTTTGGGTGGATATCAGACCTTTTTTGTTGATGTGGTTTGCTAGTTTAGTGAAGCTTCTGCTGATTGTCATAATGGATCTACCTATCCAAATCACCGCCCATGATGTTTTTGCCCTCTTCTAGGCTTGTTTCGGGTTGTAAACTCTTTTTGATCCCCTTTGTTGGGTGTTTGCGGGTCTGTTGTGTGTACACGAACCCCTTTTTACCCTACTTGATGTTGGGTACATATGTTGATCGAAGGTGGTACCAAAAGTCCCATAGTGAGCTCAGAAGTGATCTCCAGTAGTGCAGGAGGGTCTGTAGTGTCTCAAATGAGCTTTGAGAACCCTGGGTTATAGATTACTTCAATTGGTACTCCCCAGGGCTCTTCCACATGGCCTTCTCTGCCTATACCTGCTCCAATTTCTGCTGCCTCTAGAGTCCCAGTTCCACAGGCCAAGATCTACACCCTTCGGCATTATCTGGCTTAGTTAGAGGGCATTTCTACCACATCTATCTCCTCCTTCGCCCAATCAGGTACTATAAGTACTTCTCATGTGTCTATCTCCTCATCCAGTCCCACCTGGATCATTGATTCAAGTTATTGAAGCCTCGATCTAGAAACGCCTCCTCTTCAAACTCCTTAACTACACACATGAAATCCCCTCCCACAATATTCCAACAATGCTGGAAGAAAGCTAGAGAGTAAGCATATGGACAAGGCTTTGATCAACATTGAGGCCCTCAATAGCCTCCAAAATGTCTTCCTCTCCCAAAGGTCTCCCAACCACTCGTGTTGCTCGTGACTGATCATATCCAGATGAAGCCCATCCACCTTTAGCCTATAGACACACGGCTCTGCATACAGACTAGAAAAATATTTCACCACTTTCCCTTACTTCTTCTCCATCCTCTATCAAAGAACCTTGATCCTTAAGTCTAGGAATACTATTGCTCCCTCTATCATTAGTGGCTTGATGAAAGAACTTAGTATTCCTATCCCCCTCCTTCAACCACCTTACCTTAGACTTTCTGTACTTCCTATTGCAGTCACTTTCTATACTTTCATCTTTTTATGATTTTTTCATTTCCATTTTTGACAAGTAATGAAAATTTTTATTTAAGGAATATGAGGGAACTAGCGAAGAATGTCCCTATGTAAAACAATTGCCTATGCAGCCCATCTTTGGTGAATGAATAGGCACTATGGCGCTATGTAAAATATGACAACACACAACATATCGGTCCTTTAGCCAAGTCAAGATTTTAAAGCATGTTCTAGCTACATCCAGCAAGGAGGGGGGGGGGGGGGGGGGGGGGGGGGCAAAAACGGTGATTAAATATCCTCAATCCTTCCAATAAACCTTATATTCTACAACCAATAGGATGAGACAAAACTTTCAAAGATAGTCATAGCCTAGGATGCACACATACTTCCACTTGCATGGTGTACTCATATTAACACACTAGGATACCAATGTTGGTTAAAGATACTTATAGGATTTTTATTTCCCTAATGGCTAATGTACATTGGTTATCTTCTCAACTCCCAATTGATTTTATTATTTCTTTTGTCAGTAAAAATAAATAATGGAGTTGTGTTAAGAATCTTACATTCTTACTCTAAAAGCTTTTGCAAATACTAAAATTTTAATAAAATTTGACATATTTTGAAGACTAATGAATGATACTTAGCTTATTTCAACTGAAATTAAAATCATGTTGTTGGAAGGGATACTCACACCTGTGTCCTTGATTTTGAAAAATAGCAAGCCAAATCCTCATTCCTATACTTAGTTTAGTACTCTTTGGGGATTTCAGTATGATTATACTATGCCTCTACGACCTTGTAGGCTGTCATGTCTGGAAGTTAAACAAGAGACTGGTTGAGTTGTCTTGTAATGCCCTAAAATGGAAAAAAAACGGATGTGTAACAGGAAATTATACTGCATTTCCTGGCCAATGATGAACTCAAACCTGATCCCTGTGATGGAAAGTTTGTCTTGTAACATAGCATGCAACCAATTCCACCGTCGAAAATAATCATCGTTTTGGACAAACTTGCATTTTGAATAGGATTATGCAAATTGAAACATACCATTACTGACTCCTTGTGTACCTATTAGGCTTCGGTCTTTTACTATTTCAATTTCTTCTATATCCGCCGGTTGAGAAGATTCTTGGGCCCATCATGGTTTCACGCCTTGCAGCGGTATACCTTCAACAACTTTGGTCCTTTAAAAATGTCTTTGCATTTTATACACAATGTTTGGACACTACTGTTCGATTGATGCTTCTAATATGCAGTTTTTATCGATACCATTGGTATCAAGTTACCCCTTTATAGCTATGCTATCAGGCATCCGTCTTAAGTTGATAATCAATTGTGCTTCCATATTGAAGAATTTTCTCTCTGTAAGTACATTTCAACTTGAAACTTTATTTCTTTAGGCACCAAATATACTGCATAAAGTGAGGTGAAAATTTTCTATTGTTTTGTTATGTTAGCAACTTAGCAATGAAAATATTTCCTTGATCAAAGTTGAAGTTATACCTCATGCTTTCTGCACCTATAGGATTTATAATGCACTCCAAGAAGGAAAAGAAATACAGCAGAAAACATTAGGGGCTGTTGCTGAATACGCAGAGCAAATTTGATGAGTTATTCTCTTCAGGTTTCGGGGAAGCCAACTGTTGCTGAATATGCAGAGCAGATTTGATAAAAGAGGCACAAAAATTAAAAAATAAAATAAAATAAAAAACACACGCACACGCGGACACAGACACAAACACAGAGATTAAGTTAGAAAATTCGATCTGAACTTTCTGAATCTAAAAAATCTTATTTCAAATTCGTGAGATTTTGTTGTTTTTTGTCCAATTTTGTATGGATTTTCAGCTATTTTTTCGTCATATTTCCATTTGAGTTTCAATTTCAAAGTTGTAGTTCACCAAAAGCTTGAATTTTCTCTCCGTTCTATGTTAATCTCTGAATTTCCAAATCCACATCACAATCCGAACTCTTGTTTTCTTCCTTCTCTTCTGAGCTCTCCTTGGAGCTAATCCACAGCAGCCTTTTTAGTTATTATCCATCTTTCCTCCATTTGCCTTCAATTAGATCTAACACAGGTCCAACAGTGGCCTGAAGTGTGGCCATTTATTTATCCTTGTTATCTTCCTTAAGGCTGAGAAAGTTTTGACATTGGAAGGTGTGGTGGCTGACACGGCCACACTTCTTGCAATTACCACAAGCCTCATCAGCATTTGTCCCAGTGATACGGGCAAGGGTGAGAAGGCCTTTACGCATTAGCAGTCTCAAGTTCGGAGTTTGAAGACTTGGGCTAGGAGGCCTTCTTGGAGTCATCCTTGTTGGCTGCGTAATGGTCATAACCGATGGCGCTCTGCCATATACTGCGGGTTTGAAGGGCAGCACTGCTATGCACCCGATTGTTCGCGGGCATGTGAACTCTACCCGCCATAGCCGACATTTTGAAACTTGAAGAACAAATGCTGGGGTGATAATAAAGAGAGAATATGAAGCAAGAGAACTGAAAAAACAGAGGAAGAAGAGCAGAGTTCATACATTGCAGAAACAGAGTACCAAAAAAAAACACCGACTCAAAAACTAGAAAATACACTTCAAATTGTCAAGTTTCAAGCAATATCTAGAAGAAAAACACCAGTTTCTCAGAAACAATGGCATCAAGTTTCAAGCATAGTCACAAAGTCGGGATTCGACAATAAATCAGCAAGGAGTCAAGTCGGGAAAATTCGGATAAATTCTTTAAAAATTGGAAGAAATCGGCAAAAAAAAAAATATCATGGCATTTTTCAAGTTAGAAATGTTGTTTTTAACAAAAGACATTTATATGATGAAAATCACATATATAATTCTATAATATTAAGTCATAACTCATAAGCGTGATATACCATTCATAATTCCAAAAATCGGCAAAATCAAAATCAAAAGGGGAAAAAATAGGTCTTAGTCGATTAATCGGCAAAATCGCTAATTAATCGCCGAGTTGTTTGATTAATCGGAGATTTCGCCGATTAATCGGCGATTGATTCGTGAATTCGAAAAATCGGAGAATTTTGGAGATTTTGTCAAAAAATCGGAGAATTTTGGAGATTTTGTCAAAAAATCGGAGATTTTTGTGACTAGGGTTTCAAGCAATACCCAGTTTCTCTGAGATCTTAAGATCAATACTTAAATCTTTCAATCTAGGGTTATGGATTCATCTAGTTCGTTTCAATCCAGTGCGGTTGCTTTTAATATCTTTTCAATGATTTCTCAATGAATTTGAACATCAAATCTAGCAAAATATCCCAAAATTATCATCACCAAGGAAATAAATTTCGATTTCGAGGTTTATTTCGACCAACTCGGAATTGGAAATATTTCGTGGAAATAATACATTTTTCATGGAAATGATGGAAATAATGTGGAAATGTTTGTGAAAAGTTTGAGAAATGATAAAACAAGCATGAAAACAAACTCATAAGCTATCAAACAAAGATATACAACTATATATAGTGTGGAAATGAATGATCATAACGATCTTTAATATGTTGAGGCAGGCATCTGATAGTCAGTCAAGGTATAATTTAATTAGATAACTATTATTCAATTATTTATTATAAAAAAGTCATAAATCAAGGTATTAACGAATCTTTATTCACTTACATTAATGTCTTAATATTATGTATAATTTTAGAAAACCTATTTACTATTATCTTATTACGTTTATTTAATTTTTTGAATGTTCAAATAATTTTAGGAAAAAACTTTAACCTAACCAACTTGTAGATGGGCTGAGTAATGCAACACATAATCAATTTATGCACAAGCATGGATGGATGTTTAGGGTAAAAACTAATGATATTGGGGTTTCCCCTAAATTTCAAATTTTCATCCTAAATGATCTTCAATCTGTGCACAATCAAGTGTAAATGCATCATAGATTTGATGCATTTACACCTAAACTATCTATTTGTAGCAAGAAATTTTATACTTAAGTACATTTCGAATTTAAAAAAAACTCCAAATGGGATTCGAATCATCCTCACGATTAATCCGTGAACCAAGAAATCAACAATGGATTGATCTTTTTTATAAAATAAATATATGAAAATGGGTTAAATGAATCAAATATGGGGATTTGTGGTGGTTTTGAGCTCAAATGAGATGTTTCCTACCTTTAATAGAAATGTTTCCATAGATTTCGAAACATTTCGACTGAAATAATACCTATTTACACTGTCAATTGATCGAAATTTACTGTTTACGCAAAATATTTCGACTTGTATGGAAGCATTTCGTGTATGTATTCTTTCCTTTCGGTAAACTAGAAATAGAAAATATTTCGCGAAATATTTCGATAATTTTGCAAAATTTATTTCCTTGATCATCACAAATCGGATCTGCAAATTTGTCCGATCAAGTGCAATTGAAAAAATCCAAAGGGATTGATTTCTCAGAGCCATCGTTAGTTCGTTTGTCTAATCCCTCTCTCTCTCGTAAGATTCGCTTCAATAAATTGACCAAGCTTTGACGCTGCTGGGTGGGTTTTGAGGAGGGGGAGGTTGAAGAAGTAAAGGGTATATTTAAGGGCAATTTAGTCATTTCAACTTTTTAGTAACAGATATGTGGGTTGGACAATGATTCAATGAGCGCCGGACTTGGTCCAGGGGGTAATATGGCAATTCCTAAGTGCAGGGGGTAGTACATATTACTTCTGCATACAAAGGGGGTTATACTAAATTACCCTTTTATTAATTTAGGAGGGAGATGCAACGTTAGGGAAAAGCATTCCCAACATACAAAGATTCTCTATGAACTACCCCCTTTAGCAATGGAGCCTACCAAATCATGGGCACCTCTAAGACTACAAGAAAAAATAGTGACCCAGCCCCTAAAAAGCTCTCAAATATGATCACTTACAAATGAAAGTCTCCATTGGAAGTCTTCCAACATTCTTGGCCTAATTAATCACATCTGCCACGTCGCCCTCCACCAAAAGCGGCCCCTAGAAGTCTTTAGAAGCTTTAAGGACTTGGAGAAGAGCTTTTGCCTCCACTTCATTAGAATCCGCATTTCTAACCAGACCTAAGAAGACCTTAATTATTTTGCTCCGATGATTTACAAAGAACCCAATGATCCTCGATAGCCCCGAGCATCCAAGCGCACTTCCATCAAAGTTTACATTTCAGCCAACCCATATCCTAACACCTCCAAGATGGACTGGACTGAGAATTTTCTCTTTGATACCAGCCTCCAGAATATTGTTCCCTTGCCAAGAAAGCTGGACTTGTTAAACATCTAAATTCTTTGAAAACAAGAAGCTATTCCATTTATAGGGACCATATAGTTGAAATGGATTAGGGTTAGATTTAGGGTTCCAAACTAGGGTTTCAATGAAGAAGAGTAGGAGAGAGAAGAGAGAGAGAGTTAGAGGAAATAAGATGTCATGTGCTTAGGTCGCATGACTCCATAATTCTTATTTATATGGAGAGAAAGTTACAAAGACAAGTATTACAAAACTACCCTTTACATGGAAATACGTCTAAAATACGTATATGATAACACTTCCCCTCAAGTTGGTGCATAGATATCTCTCATGCCCAACTTGCTTAGACACTTGTGAAGTTGCCAACTGGGAACTCCCTTAATGAAGATATTAGCAACTTACTCATTGTCTTCAGATAAGAAATACATACCTCTCCAGAGACAATCTTTTCCCTGATGAAGTGGCGATCCACTTCAATATGCTTGGCCCGATCATGTTGAACTAGATTGTCATCGAGATAGAGAAGCCTAGTTCAGCAACCACATCTTCAACCAGAGCATCTCACACTAGCCATGGGCCATTGCCCTAAACTCTGCCTCTGCACTGGATCTGGCAACTAGAGGTTGCTTCTTGCTCCTCCAAGTAATCAGATTACCCTCAACAAAGGTACAATAGCCCGAAGTAGATCTTCTGTCATCCTTAGCACCTGCTCAGTCTGCATCAGTGTATGATTTTACTCTCATATGGCCATTCTTCTTGAAGAGAAAGCCTCTACCAGGAGTAGACTTGAGGTACCTCAGAATCTGTGTGTTGCCTCTAAGTGAATCTCCCTGGGTAAGTGCATGTACTGGCTGATAACGCTAATTGCAATCTCCCAACCAGCCTCTGAAACCCCCCCACATCCTGTAGAAGCTTACTACTCGAAACAACCAACTTGTGGTTCTGCTCTTTAAGAGTCTCCACTGATTTGGCTCCCAACTTGCCAGAATCCTTCAACAGATCTAGGACATACTTCCTTTGTGAGATAAATATCCCTTGGCTGGATCTTGTAACCTCTATACCTAGAAAGTACTTGAGAGATCCTAGATCTTTAGTTTCAAACTCCCCTGCTAGATGACTCTTCAACTTGGTCAGGTCTTTTACATCATTCCCGTCAGAATGATGTCATCAACATAGACGATAACAGTCGTAGTGCTCACTGCTCTTCCCCTGGTGCTTCACGAACAGGGTGTGATCAGCTTCTCTGAGTGTAGCCCAACTTCACTACTAGGGTGAACCTCTCAAACCATGCCCTTGGAGATGCTTAAGCATAGAGAGCCTTTCTCATTCTACACACTTTGCAGTGAAGGCACCATGTACACTACTTCTTGCAAGTCTCCATGGAGGAACGCAATCTTCACATCCAGCTGATGCAAAGACCATTATTGGTTTGCTGCCAAGGATAACAGCACCCTGATGGAGTTAATCTTTGCCACAAGTGCAAAGGTCTCCATATAGTCAATCCCATAGGTCTGAGTATATCCCTTGGTTACCAATCTTGCCTTGTACTTCCCAACTGACCCATCTGCCTTGTACTTTACATATACACCCATCTGCAACCAACATGTTTTTTTCCTCTTAGCAAGTCAACTAGCTCCCATGTTCTGTTTTTGTCCAAGGCATTCATCTCCTCCACCATAGCAGCTCTCCATCTAGGATGTGCCAACCCTTCTACCACAGAAGAGGGAATATGAATAGTAGGCATGGATGTGATGAACGCCTTGTATGAGGGAGACAAGGCATCATAAGAAACAAAGTTGCTCAAGGGAAGCTATGTACAACTTCTGATGCCCTTTCTTAAAGCAATGGGAAGGTTAGGAGCACACGCATCAGTGGAAGAAGGAATAACAGGTATAGAAATGGAAGAAATATTACCTAGATCCAAAGATGGTACCACTGGAACTAGATCAGTTGTGGCTTACCCCCTTCTGCGATAAACTTTAAGCTCTCCCTGAGCTCCAGGACCACTATCAATCACCGTAGTAGGTTGAGTTGGTTGAGACCTCTCAACAATTAGAGGTAAAGGAGAAGACAGGGAAACAACAGGAAGAGGACATATTGGGAACCTCTCTTCACTACTACTCTCCCCTTGAAGAGAGGTAGGGGAGAAAAAAGAGGCCTTCTCTCCGAAGGTGACATCCATGGAAACAAACTTCTTTCCAGACAAGGGGTGGTAACACTTATACCCCTTGTGAGTGGAAGAGTAGCCAAGCAAAACATATTTAAGGGCTTCCGGATCCAACTTGTTCCGATGTGGACCCAGAATGTGCACAAAACAAACACATCCAAAAATACGAGGAGTGATTGCAAACAAGGAAGAGTTGGGAGCAAGAACCTAAACTGGGGACTAGAAGTTGAACACACGCAAAGGCATCCGGTCTGTCAGGTAAACAGCAGTCAAAACAACATCATAGCAATAAGTCTTGGGGACATTGGAGCAGATCAAAAGAGAAAGAGCAACCTCAGTCAAATGGCGCATTTTTGCTTTCAGCTACACCATTCTGTTGAGGTGTATAGCTGTAGGAATTTTGGTGACAAATCCCACGGTCCAAGAAAATAACCGTGCTATGTTCGACCAGGGCATTCTGTTAAGAGTTGGCAAAGGAAATAGAGTTCGTTTTTTTGGAAGACAAGTGGCGTGGGGATGCTCCTCTGAAAGATGATTTCCCACATTTGTACTTTATTTCAGATCTCCAAGGGGCTCTCATTCAAGATTGCATTACCAACAGTGACGGTTGTAGCTCCTGGAACTTTGGTTTTAGAAGAAATTTCAACGACTGGGAGTTGAATAGCCTTACCGCCTTCCTGGATCGGGTGGGCACCAACCCTTGCTTAACAGAGGAACCAGATAAAAGAGTTTGGAAGTGGGATTGCAAAGGTTCTTTCTCGGCCAGTTCGATGTTTAAGGGGAGCTTCGGGGAAAGGCAGGAGAGTTTCCCCGCCGATACAGTTTGGAAGCCATCCATTCCATCCAAAGTGAAGTTTTTCATGTGGACCGCTTTGATGAACAAAATTCTTACCCTAGACCATTTGATCAGTAGAGCTATGCAGATGCCGAACAAATGCGAGATGTGCAAATCGGAAAAAGATTCGGTTGATCACTTGCTTCTTCATTGTAGATTCTCTTATGATCTATGGCAGTCTTTTTGAAATCTTTTCGGTATACCCTTCGTATGCCCTCAGCAGGTGAGCGGCCTGTTTCAAGGGGTAGCTCTTGATGCTTTCTCCGGGAGAAGTCGACTCTTACGGTAGGTTCTCCCTTTTGCGATCTTGTGGGCCATTTGGAAAGAGAGAAACTGTAGAATCTTCGAAGGGAAAGAGGTGGGGATGCCCAAGATGGTTTTGCATGTGAAAGCTTTTCTCCTCCTCTGGACCTCTATTTTCCCTCTCTTTAGAGGGTGTTTTTTTAAAACTTTTGTACATAAATGGGACAAATTACTCGGGGACCCTCCTCTTTTGTAAGGTGGTAGCCTCAACTTTTGTTTAATGAAATATACATACTTATAACAAAAAAGCGCTTAAGTGTGTCTTTGTGGGTTACTCTTCTACCCACAAAGGGTATAAGTGTTATTATCCTTCCACAGGGAAGAAGTTTGTGTCTATGGACGTCACCTTTCGTTAGGAACTGTCTTTTTTCTCCTCCGTCTCTCTTCAAGGGGAGAGTAGTAGTGAAGAGAGGTGTAATGTTCTTCTTCCTGCTATATTCCTATCTCCCTCTCTAGAATTTGAGATGCCTCAGACTACTCCACCTACTACTGCGACTGATAGTGATCATGGCGCTCAGAAGGAGCTCAAAGTCTATAGCAAAAAGGGAGAAAGCCACAACTAATCCCGTACCAGTGGTACCATCCTCGGATCAAGGTAATCCTTCCTCTCTATACATATCATTTCTTCTTCTTCTGATGCTTATAATCTTTCCATTGCTTTACGAAAAGGAATCAAGAGTTGTACTTAGCATCCTTTGAGCCACTTTGTCTCCTATGATACTTTGTCTCCCTCGTATAAAGCCTTAAGCACATATGTTTCCACTATTCATATTCCTTCTTCCGTGGCAGAAGGGTTCGCACAACCTAGATGGAAAGTTGCTACGATAGAAGAAATGAGAGCCCTGGATAAGAATAGAACATGGGAGCTTGTTGACTTGCCAAGAGACAAGAAACATGTTGGTTGCATATAGGTGTTCACAGTCAAATACCAGGCATATGGGTCAGTTGAGAGGTACAAGGCGAGATTAGTAGCCAAGGGGTACAATCAGACCTATGGGATTGACTATGGAGATCTTTGCGCCTATGACAAAGATGAATTCCATCAGGGTGTTGTTGTCCTTGGCAGCAAACCAAGCATTGCCTTTGCATCAGCTGGATGTGAAGAACGCATTTCTTCATGGTGATCTCCATGAAGATGTATACATGGTGCCTCGTATCAACTGAAGAAAGCCCTATATGGATTGAAGCAATCTCCAAGAGTATGGTTCGAGAGATTCACCCTAGCAGTGAAGAAGGTGGGTTACAATCACAGTCAAGCCGACCACACCCTATTTGTGAAGCATCAAGGGAAGAACACAGCTGCCCTCATCGTTTATGTTGATGACATCATTCTCACAAGAAATGATGCAGAAGAGGTGGCTAAGCTAAAGCGTCAGTTAGTTGGGGAGTTTGAAACTAAGAATCTAGGACCTCTCAAGTACTTCCTAGGTATCGAAGTTGCAAGGTCCAGTCAGGAGATCTTTATCTCTGAAAGGAAGAATGTTTTAGACCTATTAAAGGATTCGGGCAAGTTGGGAGCAAGTTGGTGGAAACTCCCATAGAGCAAAATCACCAGTTAGCAGATGCCAATGATGAGCTATTACAAGATGTAGGGAGCTTCCATAGACTACTTGAGAGATTGATCTATCTCTCCTTGACTAGACCAGACATTGCATATGTAGTGAGTGTTATCAGTCAATATATGCACTCACCCAGAGATGTTCATTTCGAGGCAACACACAAGATCTTGAGGTATCTCAAGTCGACTCCTGGTAGAGGTCTTCTGTTCGAAAAGAATGGCCAGATGCGTACACCGATGCAGACTGGGCAGGTGCCAAAGATGATCGGCGATCTACCTCAGGATATTGCACCTTTGTTGGGGGCAATCTGGTCACCTAGAGGAGCAAGGAGCAACCCGGTATTCCCAGATCTAGTGCAGAGGCCGAATTCAGGGCAATGGCCCATGGCTTGTGTGAGATGCTCTAGTTAAAGGTGTTTGTTGTTGAACTTGGTTTCCCAGTCTCAGGGTCTGTGAGCTTGTACTGTAACAACAAGACCGCCATCAGCATTGCTCACAATCCCATTTAGCACGATCGCATCAAGCACATTGAAATAGATCGCCACTTCATTAGAGAGAAGATTGTCTCTAGATTAGTGTGTACCCCGTTTGTGAAGACTGATGGACAAGTTGCTGATGTTTTCACTAAGGGAGTTCCCAGTTGGCAACTCCACAAGTGTATGCAAGTTGGGAATGAGAGATATCTATGCACCAACTTGAGAGAGAGTATTATCAGATACGTATTTCTTTGCGTAAATTTTAAGTAATAGGGGTAGTATAGTAAATACTCCTCTTGAGGGGTATATTTGTCTTTTGTACAGTTCTCCATATATAATATATTTTGTGGAGTCATTCTACCTAAGCACATGACATCTTTTTCCTCTCTTCTTTCTTTTCTCTCTCTTCTCTATCTTCTCTATCTTGAAACCCTAAACCTAACCATTATTCATCAATCCAACTATTGATTCATTTAATAACAAGATTTCCATCATTAAATTTACATAAAATGGCCCTTTAAACAATCAACTCCCCTCCCCTCCTCTCCCCTCCCCCATGTATTGAATGTCAATTCCTCTTATAAAAGGCAATATAGTCAAGCTAATTATTGAGATTTTAGCTCAGGTAAAATGACACGTTCCTAATTATGAGAAAACTACCACAAATGAACTTTTACACGTGATACCCTTCTAAAATTAAAGTACCAACTACATACACAAGACTAAAGGATAATTAAGAGACTTGAGCACATTCACTTATGTGGTTAATGTTATCAAAACTTATATATATAATGCATATCTCTTGTGTATGGATGGATTACACACACACACACAATCTCTTGATTTATAAATTAGTGCACTTTATACAATCTTGTTATTAAAGCATTGGTTTCTAGATAGCATGTCAGTCCATTGTGAGAGTATAGATGTTTGTACGTATACATGCACACAAGATATATAAGTATGTAACATTATGTATATATATATACCTGTGCAATCTGAATATACATTCAATTGATTTGGCATGTTCATTCTTGCTTATATCATGTCCACATTTTTCTTGAGGTACTTCAGCTTACAAGGAATTCTTTTAATTGCAATTAGGTGTCCACTGTCACAGGATTATTAATTTTGCAGAACAATGCTGTGGTAAGCTTCCACTGTAATTAAAAATAAAAATAAAATGTTTCCACTCTCTTCGCTTATTTTTCTCTTTTGGGTTCGGATTTAAATTTTTCAACTCAGTATGCCACCATAACTTAGTTATTGCTTGTTTGACCTGATAATGCCATGGCAGCCCCAACACCTAAGAGGAGCTGCAAATGGCATTTCTATGACTGCAATGTCCATTTTCAAAGCATTTGGTCCGGCAGGAGGAGGTGCTATGTAAGTATCCTATAGAATTATATAGTTCTTCTACATTTGTGTGATGATGTACTCGAGAGAAAGCCATTACACATTTTATGCACTCTAGCTGGACTGATGTTATATCCGAACTGCATGTTCTACTATAAGTCTGCTTTTGACCATAAAAAAAGGAGGCCGTTTCTTATGGTTGTTTACTATTTAAAACTTCAAACTTTTTTATTAGGAAAATTTCATTGATTAAAGATCTAGTTTTTGTTTACTGAATTTACTGCAAACATTTATGTGAGAATCAGACTATTGAGATTGCTATTTTCAATTTCTTGGGAAGAAGAAATAGAAGATTCATAAAGTTAGTAGACTAGCTTCATTTGTTAGAAAACCATTTTTGCTATTGTTGGTCTTATTCTGAAGTTACCACCAGAAAATCTATATTAGTTAGATATCAATATACATTCTAGAGGCTATTGTGAGAAAAAGCAGCCAGGAAGGTTTGATGTGTGAACCATCAAATCTTCCCTTAACAATTCCTGTTTTCTTATTTTTTTCCCTTTTACGACTCATAGAATTCTAATTACATATGAATTCACTAAACAGTAAGAAAGAACATATGAAGACTTATACTCTCCTAAAGTCAATATATGTATGGTGCATTTCAAATTGGAGCATATGCACGTCTTGCAAAGATTTCTTTAACTCTGGATTTGCCTAAAGCATTCATGATTCATGTATATTTTCATATACTGGTGTTCAAACCTCACAGAAGGAGATCATGATTCATGTACAAGACAATCGACTTCAATCCGTTTAGCTGTCTCATGAAACACAAGTAGCAGCACTATGAATTGTGAATTGATTAACCATGGGAAATTGTTATTCATGTATATTTTCATATACTGGTTTTCAAACCTCACAGAAGGAGATCATGATTCATGTACAAGACAATCGACTTCAATCCGTTTTGCTGTCTCATGAAACACAAGTAGTGGCACTATGAATTGTGAATTGATTAACCATGGGAAATGAAAGCCCAAAACCCAAGTCAGTCAGAAGAGTCCATATCAGTACCGAGTCATAAGTGGCATGAGCCAAGGCAGGACATTTTACCACCACACCCAGTTTGGCAACAAAATTCTACCTCTTACTATCAATTTACTAGTTTACCTCTTACGAAGTTAGTGTAACCAAAATATGAGCAGGGTGGCTAAAGTGGAGATGTGCTTCCAGAGTGCTATGTCATCAATGTGCTCCAATCAAACAAAAAGGAAAATTCTACAAGACAGCAATAAGACCAGCGATGCCTTAGGGAGCAAAATGTTGAACAATCAAGAAATGTGTTCATGAAATGAACGTAGCCAAGATGAGAATGTTGAGATGGATGTGTGGTAAGACAAAGAAAGACAAAATTAGATATGAACACATTCGTAAAAATATAAGAGTATCGCCAATAAATCACAAAATGGGGGAAAGTCAATTGAGATGATTTGGTCATGTACTACAAAGACCAATGATAGCACCAGTGAAGGGGAATGTGCAAGTCAATGGGTCTAAAAGGGCAAGAGGAAGGCCAAAACAGACGTGGATTGAGGTGTTGAGAAGAGATTTTAAGAGACTTCCCTTAACAGAAGAGACGGCTTTAGATAGGTTTGAATGGAAGAACATGATTCGTGCAGCCGACCCCATTACGTTGAAATAAGGATTATGTTGATAGTGATGATGAAGGTAGTGTAACCAGAAATAGGTTGTGATGGTCAAATATGCTTCGATCGGCATTTTATATAGCTCACTGTGGGTAAAAGTAACATAAGATTCCCATAGTGCTGCCAGCCTGCCATGAGCTTTTCTCGAATTAAGCAACAATTCACCTCATGTTTGGTATGCTCATGATAGTTTGGGTTAGAAGCAATTTGTGTAGAACTCGCATTATCTGCAAAAAAGGATATAGGTAAAGTAGTGAAATACCAAAGTCTGAAAGGAGACTCTGTAACCATATGATCTGACTGCAGGGAGAGACATGGAGTGATACACTGCTTCAGGGATCTTTAAAAATGCATCATGGTTCTTGCACTTTTAGACTGTGTTGCATAGACATGGGTACAATTGTTGGAATCCAAAATGGGTACTAAGCATTGGACTTGTAAGACCCTGAAAAAGGGGATTGGCGATTTCGCAATATACTTTAAATAACAATAAATAAATATTTTATATAGTAGAATGAATTGTGATGAGTTACATAATGGGGATACACAATGGATTGCATCCTATGTCAGGTCACATGACCATATACAAATGTAAAGTCATATCTTCAGTAGACATCTTCTATTGGAAAGGGTAAAACACATAAGCTATGGTATATGTTCATTTATGTTATGAGAAAATTGGGGAGGAAAAAAAACAAGAGGAAATTTAGAAATGTCACACCGAATCCACCTTAGTGTCGAATTCAACATCTGTCAACACAGGTAATTCAGCCCTTCAGAAGAATTCATGAAACATAGCCTTTATGAGAAAAGAGAAGTACCAAGGAACATATATCATCCCGTTGTAGATCCATAGAGTTGAGATTCCCTGCTCAATCAGTGTCAATGAAGGCTGTAATGATGAAGATGAGAGAAAAATAACTCATATACATAGTGCCATGAGGTATTGAATAATTTGATGGATAGCCATCGAATGATGTCACCTCATATACTTTCATAGATGTATATGTATGTAAGTACGAAGAATGGATGTTATGTATGTCGGAAGTCTGATTATTTAAAATTTGCCTTCAAAATATATTTAAGATACTTGTCATTTTCTGAAGAAAAATAGAGTACTTCAGTCACAATAGGGGCTATTTTTGTTGTTATTGCAAAAGATTAGGGATTTTGCATCCATTTTGATATATTTTGGGACCAAGGAAATAAATTTCCCGAAATTAACGAAATATTTCGCGAAATATTTCCATTTTCTAGGTTACCGACAGGAAAGAATACATACACGAAATGTTTCCATACATGTCGAAATATTTCGTGTTAATAGTAAATTTCGGTCAATTGACGGTGTAAATATGTATTATTTTGGTCGAAATGTTTCGACATCAATAGAAACATTTCGATCGAAGGTAGGAAATGTCCCATTTGAGCACCACAAATCCCATATTTGATCATTTAACCCCTTTCCATATATATATATAGAAGACCAATCCATTATAGACCGCTATGGTTATTCATTTCCACACTACATATAGTTGTATATTATGGTTTGATAGTTTATGAGTGTTTTTAGGCTTGTTTTTATCATTTCCCATACTTTCCACAAACATTTCTATAATATTTCCATCATTTCCGCATTATTTCCATCATTTCCACGAAAATATATTATTTCCACACTGGTCGAAATATTTCCACGAAATATTTCCATTTCCGGGCTGGTCGAAATAAACCTCAAAACCGAAATTTATTTCCTTGTTTGGGACCAAATAATTTATCACAATAATAGTATCCCCAATATTTAAAGCGAAACTCTATACTACCTTCATTTGAATCATTGCTGCCTGAATCACTAAAATTCTTTATACAATTGTATGTGTTGCTAAAAGTCATTTCGGGGGGCAATGTCAGATTATGGCAGACGCACACACACATACAAATGTCTATTCAAATACTAGCACCTTATTGTATCAATTTCATCCATAAGTTATTCATAGTTTTTGTATTTGCAGTTTTTCCTGGGGACAAAAGCGTCAGCATGCTTCCTTCCTTCCAGGTATGGAGTCTCACTCGATCTTAACACTATAGTTTATACTTTATATCATGGAAAAATTCTTTCATACCTTTATAAGTTACCTAAGAAAGCATTTGACAACTACTATGAAAATCGGACACTTCAGCAACTTCGGCATTCTCGGACCCAAAACTGTTATCGGATGTAAATGCTGCACCAATCCATGGGAATTTTAGGTGGCATGGTCCCAGTAAATGACATGTGCATGCATATCTATAAGCGACTTGCAAGTTCTTTGTCTTCTCCTTCTCCCTATACGTATTCTTTTGGTTGCAAGTGGGTGGGGAAGGGGGTTGTAAAGATAGGAACAGACCTGCAAACTCAAGGTTGAGCCTCAACTCTTATAAAAGGTATATCATCCCCAATGAACCCTACCCCCTATCCCATACATATCTCCGAATCATTAGTCCAAACCACTCAATGAATGTGTCAACTCTTGGATGGAAATTGGTAGCATAATACAAAAATCAGTTCAATTAGATACTTCTGAGTGATGTATGGACTTATTTGCTGACCACTAACCCTGTTTTATTATGCTTTTCAACTCCTGATAGGTGGTTAAGGTCTGCTTTTAGTCCATAGAGGCAGAACTTTCCAATCACCTGATTTTGTGGACATTTTTCCGAATGATAACCTTGTACTTTCTCCCATCTAAGTTTATGTTGAGGTCAGAAGGTAGGGATCATTGTCTATCTAATTTTTTGGGCTACATCTACTCCAAGAGGCGACCTAGACGAAATATAAACCCTAATTTATTCTTAGGGTTAGGGTTTAATAATGAGAAAAGAAACGAAGAAAGAAGTGAGAAGAGATTTTCAAAGGAATGGGAGGCGTTATAGTGACCCAGCTCCCCTTGTTTATTTATACCTTATAAAATAGAAAATGACAAAATTGCCCCTACATAAACTGAACCATAATAGGTATGCCCTTTTCAACACTCCCCCTCAAGTTGGTACATAGCTATTAGTAATGCCCACTTGCATAAAATCCCAAACAATCTAGCCTTGGAAACACCTTTGGTAAGAATGTTTGTTATTTGCTCCTTTGACTTCAAAAATAGTATATAAATTTGGCTTATCTTTATTTTCCTCTAATAAAATGATGATCAACTTCAATATGCTTGATTCATCATGTTGTACAGGATTATGAGCTATACTAATAGCTGCCTTATTATCACAATCATGGTTTAAAATTTCGGAATGTTTCGTATGTTTCGTTTCATTTCGTTTCGTAAGAAAACCAAAATGTTTCATATGTTTCACTTCGTTTCGTAATGTTTCGGTTTGTTTCGCTGAGACAATCCGAATCAATCCAAAAAATAAAATATAAATAAAAAAATGATTTCATGATTTTGGAAATATTTAAAAATGTTTCGCAATATTTCGTAATGTTTCGTAATGATTCGGGAATGTATCGAAAATTTCGTTTTTTCACCATATTTTCAATGTTTCGTGAATGTTTCGTTTCGTTTCGTTTCGTTTCAGAGTATGTCTCAGTTTTTCACTTGACCGAGATATTACTCCGAAACGAAATTTTAAACCTTGATCACAATAGAGGCTCATTGCACTTGGTGCATTAAAATTTAGTTCCAAAAGGAGCATCTTTAGCCAAAAAATCTCACACACACCATGTGCCATGGACCGATAGTCTCAGCACTAGATCTTGCAACCACAGATGTTTCTCACTCATCTAGGTTAATAGATTACTCCCAACAATGGACAGTAACTGGAAGTAGATCTACGATCTATAACAGAGCCCAATCTGCATCTATAAATGCCTCTATCCTCAGATGGCCATGTTTGGAAAACAATAAGCCTCTCCTGGTGATGACTTTAGGTATCGATGTATCCTGTAGGCAACCTCAAGATGAGTTGCCATAAACTGGCTAACAATGACAGCATATGCAATGTCAGGATCTGTAAGTGATAGATAAATCAGCCTCCCTACTAACCTCTAAAAGCACCCAGCATAGATCAGAGGTTGCCCATCTTAATCATTCAAACCATGATTCTACTCAATTGGAGTGCCCACGGGTTTAGCTCCAAGTTTTCCCGTCTTTGTGAGAAAATCTAGCACATACTTTCTCTGGTTGCATAGAATGGAAGAGCTACGACATTATACTTAGATTTTCAGCTTCCACTTGTCATATGTGGGACTTTGTACATCTATCTCACTTACCCTTCTGTTTATGAAACCAAGTTTGCCCTTCCTCTAATAAACATTCTTGCTAATTGTGACCATTCTAGGTAATTCGAAACATTCAAATTTCTAGTTGTAATATGTAGATTGAAATTGTCCATTGAGTCAGTTGTAAAACAAGAACCTCTTTGGGTCATAGAACTATTCCCAGTTTCTTTTGCAGTGCTGCTTGTGAACATCTTAATCACTTCAAATGAGTAACCTATGCGAACCAGCAAATAAATGTCGTCTTCTCTAGTTTACAAAAGCCAACCACACTATAGGATCCACACAGATCACACAATCGTAAAAAACAGGCTCCACGGCCTATATATCGACTAGTTTACACAAATAAGTCACGCCCTATGTTTTGATTTTCACGAATCAAAGAACTCAAAAACAAGCTTTGGCGGAAACATTAGAGAGAAAACATCACCAACTCCTCAAAACACATCCAAACTCCATGAAACCTAATTCAACACAAAACCTTATTCAGCGGTACCTGTCCGTATGATTGTTGACATCAACAATATTGTTCTTCTGCAAATTTATAATGCTCCCCTAGTTATTCTGATGTGATTTTCAAAATCTAAGATTTCTTCTCACCACTGTTCATGCGACACTATTCATGTGACAACAAAACCTAGAAAATCTACATGGTTTTGTTCAAGCTCTGATATATACCATGATGAAACATAAACCCTAATTTATTCTTAGGGTTATGGTTTGATCATGAAATGAGAAAGGAAAAATGAAGAGAGAAGAAAAGATTTTATGAGTGGGAGACATTAAAGTGGCCCAGCTCCCCTCTATCTATTTATACTTTACAATAACATAGAAAATGATAAAATTGCCCCTACTTAAACCTAAAAATTACAAGTATTGCCTTTTCAACAGGCCTACCTACTTGAACGGTCCAGATGAATGAGTTGGTGAGCCATGTGTACAACATGGAGGATAGAATCGACTAAGGATGATGAATGATTCCATTACATGGCATGCTGATATTTGATCACATTTGGATCAAAAGGTGAATGCAATGTGTTCTAAACCCAGATCTGGTTTTTCGATGATCCATTGTACTAGCATGAGTTGGGAACTACACCTACTGCATTGTGAAACATGATCGGCCAGCTCTAGATACTGTTGCAAAGTATATTCATATTGTCTTTCTTCTTCCATGGTCAGATACTGATTGCAATTAGTTTATCAAAATGCAGGGCTATCAGCAAATGATGATGCAAAGTAAATCCATATTGTCCATCTTTTTCCATTGTCAGATACTGATTGAAATTAGTTTATCGAAATGCAGGTGATCAAATGGTTTTCTTCATATTAAACTTAGTCCAACTGATTGGAGTACTCTTGACCTTCAAACCCTTCTTAGCACAACCCCGTGAGAAGACAACAGCAAGAGACAATCTAACCTCGGGTTGAATGTATCAAAAGAAGATGATTGCTTTGCTAGATTTAACCAGGGCCACATTTCCATTTCTGATTTTACTTTTAGAAGGATATAGGTTCCTACGCATTACAGTTAATCAACAAATATAATCTTTCTTGGTTCCAAGCATGGAATCTCAATCTTTGGACATGATTTTAGTGTATTTGTTGTATTAGAACCATCCTAAGGACTACAAGCAGGAATAACATGTTAGTTGTTGATCACAATAACGTTATTTGATTGATATTGATTGTGTTGTTGATAATGGTTCTTATAAGCATTATAATTGTCCAATCTAGATCAGGCACACTTAGGTTTTGTGCCCGCCTTTCAGCTGACAATATGAACGGTCAATGAGATTAAATTACAGCATCATCTTGCTATAAATTCAGGCATGACATGCACAGTACCTGTATGCAGCACATGTTGCACCAAAGGTTCTAAATTTTGATTTACCTAAAACTTCAGTCAGCGAAAATTCAGAATTATTCAGGAAAACTCAATTTGATTTGTAGAATTTCCGAAAAAAAATTGCCAATTTGGGATAGTTTTGAAACCTTTCACCAAATGCATTGGAGAATGCACCAGTTTTTCAAGATATGACAAAAACAAGCATGATATCACATATAACTCATTACGTCACAAAAAAAAAACCATTTAGAGCAACATATGTAAGATCAATAGTGTATACTGAATAAAATGGGAAGGGAAGAGATTAAGCAGGTATGTTTTCGAAATTTAGCATAAAAAGATATCTGTTATATCGGGTGAGTTAAACCCAAGTTTTCTCTTTAAATAATATATAGATAAGTGAAGGCTATTTCGGAAATCTAATAGTGCTAAGTAGGTGTCATGAGGTGTCAAGTGAAAGCTCAAGTTTATGCTTTAAAATATAAATAGATTATATGACATGGATTGCCCATTAGATGTCATGTTTATTAATTAATTGTTTTCAACAATTCTAAACATTTTATAAAAAAAAAACTTAATAAAATGCGGTTATTATTATTGGTTGGATACGGATTGGATACAGATTCTTGTGCCCTACTCTTCACTAGAACCAACCCTATACCAGATTAAGGGGAATGGGAAACGTCTTTTACAAGAGTTAGGGTTGAACTGGAAAATGGCACAAAATACAAAAAAGGGTGAGTTTGAGTTTGAACCTAAGTTATAGACTCGACAAGATTAAAAATGACTTGAGACTCAATTTTAGACTTTGACTCAAAGATGACTTGAAACTGGTGTTTTGAGTCTTGATTCAACGTTGAGACCTATTCAACTTTGGACTCTTGAAGCCCTAGCCAAGGTCTTGAAATTCAATAATGAGGCATGGCAAAGTTTCTATTCCTAATCATTCATGACTTTAGTTCCATTATTATTGGTGCGCTCTCTCTCCTTGTGTTATAGAATTTTTTTCTCTAATCAATTTGACTACATCAAATTGGTACCAGAGCAGGCTAGATCACACCGGATTGGAGATCCAGTGGCTGGATGAGGTACTTGAGGCTTGGGTGAAGTGAATATAACAATAGTGCCGAGTGTGCAAGAATCAATAGCAGAATTTATGCATAAGTCAGATAAACTCATGCAAGACATAATGTGTGGAACTGCAAACTCTCATGGGGAAAAGGAAGAATTTGAATTCGAGATTCAAGGATCAACTAATCCTACGCCTCGAGATGAATTAGAGGATGGGAATCCTCTCAAAAGGATAAGGCAAGAAGTACCACCATTGCATATTTGTTAAAAACAAGTCTCAAATTGGGAATTATCCACAACAGATGATGAAAATTCAGTCAATACTGAAACCTTTATTTAGGAGTTTATAGTTATAATAGTAATAAATAAATCGATAAATTGTTTAAAGTGATAATTGCTGAAGAAGCTGCTGATTTTATGATGGAAGGGTAAGAAAGGGAAAAAAATGAGTTTCAACCAACTAAACCAAAGTATGGATTAATCAAAAAATTTTACGTTGATTTTTCCATTTACTTGCAATGATTCGTTTCTACAGGCTTCTTCAGAGAATTCAAAGATATAATCCATAATGTCAGGTCAAGGTCCAAAATGGAAGTACAGAATTTCAATGAGGACATTACAAAATTACACTCCAAAGCTTCTCATGATCCATTGGTTCTCAAATTTCATGGCTGTTGCCCAGATACTGTGAATTGCTATCAAAATTAAACTACCCTATAACAATTTCCACCAGATATGGTTATATACATTATAACAGCTGTTTCACAAAATTTACACCAGATTTAATTCGTTATAAAGGATTTATATAGAACCCGACTCCACAATTAAAGTAAAGCTGGTTTAAATCTAATCGTGAGTACAAGAAAAAAAATTACACTCACCATTACACGGAATCCAGGTTCCGGCGATTACCGATCTTCACACTGCTTTTGGCTGGTTCTGCTCAAAGTCAAAAAGAGGTTACATAATGTGCCTCACATCTGGCTTCCCATATACGGTGTATGAGAGCCCATGGATGGCTTGTTGAACCGCAGTTGTGGCTGGGTTCTTGAGTCCTGGACCAGCTCAAGTATCTCCCGCAGAACTTTGTTGAGCAGAAGATGGTGGTGCTTTCCCTGTAACCATCATCCGGGAGCATCAAGATGCTTCGTGAGCAATCACTCAGCCATCACAAGATCCTGCAGAGAAAGAAGACAAAAATCAGATTAGCATCTCAAGAAACAAAAAAGTGCAGTGTATATGATCTAGTCATGTTTGTGAATTGAGATAGAAGGTTTTCTAACATATACAATATTTCCCATGTTTGTGAAATAAGTGCAAAACCTAGAAAACATAATTACCTAGATCTTTTGACCGACATATTGGAGTCTTTCAAAGCAAAACCGAGGATGCTCGAACTTGTATTTTGACGGGTGCAAAAAACATGGCTGCATTTCAGTGAGAAAGAAAAAGGTATATTAGGCATTGGGACTTAAATAAAGTTCTTGAAATGCTAATAATTCAAACATGGGAGAAGGTGAGACTGCATACTTAAATGTTGTGAAAATCATACCACCTAAATCACAATTGAGTTCAAGATCCATAATCAATTTAGAATGCAACTTAATTGTAATTTACAGAACTTGTACAGGACAATCAATCAGAACGAGTTCAAGGGCTTAAATCTTGGAGGAAACAAAATCCTATCATCCAAGTCATCTGGGAAATCTGAGACAAGCCAGTGCATTGTATTGGATGATATACAAGTTATCATCCGAATCATTCTACGTATCAGCTGCATCACTCTATATCTGCTGATACTGCCTGAGTCTAATGAATCAACAATTCACTATTAATGAGTTGTGAGATTTCAATCTGTCATATTCATATATTTTCATGCTCATAATAGGGGCCTTTGTGCACCAGTGAGGAGGAATGGTGCCAAAAAGGAGAGGGCCATGACTCATGAAGAAGATTACCTGAAGCCAAGTTCAATGTTCCTGGTCTCAGTTATGGCCAGAATTCTATCAGTCATGGGAAAAAAGGAAATCCCATTGTCTGCGTTACTTGGAGGAACGCCTGCCCTGAGGAAGGAAGTGTCAATATAGGAATTCGAAATTCCAACATTTCCCGGGAAGCCAGAACAAGGTCGGGCTGTTCTTTGATGCGGATTTTGATACAGAAGTCCATCAAATTGCAACGTAGTAGACTCGTTCGGGCCCACTTTCCCTTTGAATGTCTGGCCCACACTTTGGTAGACCGACACACCAAAAAGCAGCGTGATTGGTGATTTCTAGCCATAGGATTTGAGCACTTTTTCATCATGGGCTTTATGAACAGGCATATGAGTAGGTTCCAAGCCCATGATGAAAAAGTGCTCAAAATCTAATGGCTAGGAATCACTAATCACACTGATTTTTGGTGTGTGGGTCCACCAAGATGTAGACCAAACATTCAGGGGGCAGTGGGCTAGAAAGATTATACTACGTTCCAAGCCCAGAAAGGTCCCCACACATTGCAATTGAATAAAGAGTAGAAGCAGCAGAAAGAGTAGAAGCAGCAGAACTAGGGCCATGGAATCTAGAACCAGGGAACTAAAGAGTAGAAGCAGAATTAGGCCCAAGCCCACTAACCACATCCACATGGATGTTTAGCCCACCCTTGATATACAAACCAAAAATCAACCTGATTGGTTATCTCTAGCCATAGATTTTAGTACTTTTTAGGATTGATTCTAGCCATTGGATTCAAACATTTTTTGGGTAATAAATCCAATGGCCAGAAATTATCAATCAAGCTGATTTTTAGTGTGTTTAACCACCAATAGGTGGGCTGAACATCTATGGAGTCATTAGGCCCAAAAAATGATCTATGTAAGGTCGTGAGAGTCCTTTGCATGGACTGCAACGGGACTACGAGAGTCCTTTGCGTCTCAATTTTTTCCATAGCTTATTGATTATCATGAGTAGTTGTTAAATAATATTTTCTAGTACATAGAGAGTTAAAAATTTTAATTAATACCATATATATTAATATGTTAAATATAAAAAGGGCCTTGTATGGAGTTTTAGCCTTAGGCCTCTACTTGCATCGAGACGGCCCTATTTGTGCTTTGAAACGCCTGCTATTTGAGCTACTTTCGTTTGAGGCTTGTTCCATCTTGTAGACACAAAAAACGACCACAAATAAGCTTGAGTGTTGTGTAATTTTCAATTTTGATTCAAATGGGCTGAATTTTTGTGAGGATGATCTCCATCGTGAGAAGATTATACGAGCCAAAAATCAGCCCTTAAATCATCTCCAATGGGACCAAACATACATATTCTTATGGGTTGGGATAGGTGATGTAGGGCTATTGAAGTTTAGGTAGAAAGCTCATTATTGAACTGAGTACGTTGAGGACGGGTAGGAAAAGAGAGTAGAACTTTGATGAGGAACCACAATATGAGCCACATGGCATACTCTTAGTTACCACCGACCGTATGGATCTTTGGCCCATCCCAAATTGGATCTACATAGCAAAATTCAGCTCGATTAGTAATTTATGTCCATTGGATTCGAGTCGTATTCATGATTTATTTTTAAACGTGCATTTTTAACATCATTTGGAGCAAGGTTTAAAGGAGGCCGTTTTAACGGCTAAACGGACTGGGGGCGTTACCGTTTAAATGGACTGAAACGGTCAGGGGCAAAAAATGAAAAAAAATGGAATTAAATGGATTTTAACGGTTTAAACGATTTTAACGGAAAAAAATGGAAAAAGTGGCGCTGAAATTCAAGTTTTGAAATTTGAAAATTAAAAAAAAAATGGAATTTAATGGATTTTAACGGAAATTAAACGGATTTTAACGGAATTAAACGGTTTTAACGGCCGTTTTTTTCACAAAATTTTTCAAAATAAAACGGCTGTTTAAACGATTTTAACGGCCGTTAAAACAAAAAAACGGCCGTTTTTTTCAAAAACGATAAAACGCGTTTAAACAGTTTTAACAGAAACGGGCTTGGGGCATTACCGTTTAAACGGCCATTAAAACCGTTTAAACGGCCGTTTTTAAAACAATGATTTGGAGTACTCAAATCTAAAGTTTAGAAATCCCTAATCAAACTGATTTTTGATTTGTGTGTCTACCGAGGGATTGTCCGAACATCCATACGGTCAGTTATCTCTAGGAATGTGTCACGTGGCTCACATTGTGTCTATCATAGAAGTATATATATATTTTTTTTGCAAGTAGTCTGGTTGAGTGACGTGGGAGGAAATTTTTTTTTTTGAGGCTTCATTTAACGAGCTTACCAAAAGACAAAATGATCCCTGAATTTTGAGTTGTACAACTAATGCATGGACCAGTACTCCCTGTGTGCATGATAGCTCACATGCAATGAGATGGTTAATCTCACACGCGTAGAAGTATATAAAGCTACTAGTAGGGGGCACGTGCTGAAGAGGAGAGGAAATGGGGTTGTGTGTAAATATTGTTTGATAGCTCTGAATTTAGGATTTTTTTTTTAAATTATAAAAGACTAAAGCACCTCGTTTAGAATAAAGATGTATAAAAAAATAATAATAATAAAGATGTACTACATGCTTTCACGAGTATTATTGTAATAAAATAAATTACAACTTTATATTTTGATAAAAGTAGTTAGAATTGGATATCATTGTAAAGCTCTCGTCAAGAGCTTTCTAAAGGGTACATTTTTTTTATTGTAGGGGAAAAATCCCGCACACCCCCACTAGTCAATGTAAGACCTAAGAACAATGATATGCAACTAGGACTGAAGCGGACAATTAAGATCCATGAACCCTACGCGCACGCCGAGAAGGGTGTTCAACTGTCCGAGACGCCCGACAAGTCCGCCTGAACCTTCGATGCTTGAGCCGAGAACTCCGTAACCTACAATAACTCCATTAGTAGAGATTCGAGAAAAGAATTTGGGAGGGAGGGGAGATCCCACTAATAGAGATTCTGACGATAAAGTTAGTCCTTAATTCTAGAGTGATTTCAACAGAGTTTCAGCTCAGATTTTTCATACCTATAGAATGTCCAGGCCTCATCTATTTATAAGCAAATAACTTGCTGACGTGTCGGTTGCTTTCTCCACACTCTTCCTTCTGCGTGTACACTTTCCCTGGCACTGGTTGTTCCCCTTGACAGGATCGAGTTGTCCGTTCTTCCCTATTGACGGCTCCAAATGTCTCCAACCGTACCAACTACTCTGACCTACTCGATTACCAACTCTCTTGTCCACCGACATGGTTATTTACCTGCTACAGTATGACCTTGTCACCATTCCTCACCTACTATAGACTGGATTACTCTCCGATAGGGATAACAATCTACTCTACTAGTACACCAACTCTATACTACATTTAGTCATGTTTTGGACCTATACCTGCCGAGACATCCCTCTCAGTCGGCAGTTTGAGAACTTGTCTCTTCTTTCTATGCTCTCGACATGTCTATGTGACTATGTTCCCTTCCTCTTGGCACGAGTAATACTTCTAGGTTCTATGCACATTGGCACTGCTCAATCCTATGCCTCTCGGTACTATTCAGACTTCTATGATCTATACCTATCAGCAATGCTATTCGCCTCAGTCGATCGGAAAGTTTTCTTGTTCTCGGCCTCGGATTGTATTGTTCATAACCATCCACGTGGTACTAGGAGGAAAACCCACTCACTCACTAAACCCACAAAAAATTAACCCCTAACTCATCACACCCATCCACCCCCCCTAAAAAAAACACAAGAGAAGGAGAAGAAGAAGAAGAGGAGGAGACCATCGCTCACTTCTCTTCCTCTCTCTCTCTCTCTCTCTCTGCCTCTCCCTCACTCTCTTCCTCTCTCTCTCTCTCTCTCTCTCTCTCTCTCTCTCTCTCTTTTTTGAAACCGTGGGTATCCGGGCCTCTTAGAGCACCCGACTAGTCCCCCGGGGCATGATAGTCATCCCTTCCACACATGCCGGAGTGTACTGGAAGAGTTAATGTGGACAGAGCCACTTATTACCCTCTACTCTTTCCAAGGGGTGGCCCCAAGGAGAGTTGAACTCAAAACCTCCTACTTTTTGAAGTGGAGTCCTGGCCATCTGCACTCTTTCTACATTCTCTCTCCCTCTCCCTCTCCCTCTCCCTCTCTGGTTTTGGGCTGCCTCAGCATCCCCCGAGGCTGAGTGTGGCATGCCAAACTCAGCCTCAGGGGCTGCAGAGGCAGCCCAAAACGAGAGAGGGAAAGGGAGAGAGAGTGAGAGAAGTACCTGCTGTGGTGGCGTCGACGTCCTCCTCCTTCTCTTCTTCTTCTTCTTCTTCTTCTTCTCCTCCTCCTCCACTGTTTGTTTTTTTTTTTTTTTCTGTTTTTGCTTTGGGTTTTTCGGGTGAGTTTAGTGAGGGAAAAACAAGGGACATTTTTATAATTTTTTTGTTATGTGGGTTTACTGAACGAAACCGCAAGTGCCAATATCCCGACCCAAGCGAAATTGGTGGAGATGAAAGGTTGTCTTAAGTCTCTTTATTCACCCAATATGATATAAAGTCAACCAAAAGGAATCCCCCAATAGTTCTCATAGTAGAGATGACAAATCATCAAAGAGCTACCGTTAGAAGTGTCCCAATCCCACATAAAAAGTGGGCCCAGAGGTCAAATAATCATAAAAACTAGAATTTTATTTTTCTAATCAAAAGTAAAAAAATCCTTTGTATCATCCATACAACTAACAGTTCATCAGTTCAAAATTGGTCTGGTTTAAGTTTTAGAACACTGACTATGATTGTGAAGTGAACAATTTAAATCTTGTGTGGACCTAACCAAGATGTACTTTGAAAATGCTCTATCTAGTTTTCAGCTTTGAAGAGAGACATGGGTGGTTGGAAGAGAAAGAATATGGGTTGTTGGGGGAGAGGAAAAGGTTGTCCTCACTCTCTTTAATAAACCCCTCAACTTTGACAATAAAGTGATTTATTTCAAAGGACTGAAATACCATATTTTTCTTCTTTTGCATCTTTTTTTGTAATAGTTACAAAGATTTTTTAGAAGTGAAAGATGCGAAAGGACATAATGAGGCTCACAGAGATGGTTTCACGCTTAAAGGGATTAGTTGCACGATAATACTAGACCTTTTTTTTTTTCCCTTCTGATTTCGATGTTGCCGATTAATCAGCGAAGACCCATTTTTTTCCCTTCTGATTTCGATATTGCTGATTTTTGAATTTTGATTATGAATGATGAATCATGCGAGTTATGACTTATTATTATGGAATTATAGATGTGTTTTTCTTCATATAGATATGTTTTGTTAAAAACTACATTTCTAACTTGAAATATGTCATGATATATTTTTATAATTTTATCGATTTTTATTGAATTTATCTGAATTTGCCTGACTTGACTGATTTATTGCCAAATCCCGACTTTGTGACTATGGTGACCACTATGCAGGAGCAGCTTTTAAAGTGACTATGGTGATCAGGTCACTTGATCAATCACTGCACGCTTCTTCTCAAGGAAATCTGACGTGTTGATCACTTGTCCTATACATGCTACTAAAAATTGCTATATGACACACTTGAGCCCAATGTTCTGAAACGGAACCAGTGGACTAGCCTAGCCAATTCACCGGTTCAAATGGTTGGTCCAGAAGACTACCTGCCCGTGTTTTTTTTTTCTATTTTTTGATATTTTAAAGGGTCGGGGTCCGTTGACAGATCTAAAATGACAAATAAATTGACAGGGACACAATATAAGCCACATGGCACACTGTTACAGGACTCTGACCGTATGGATGTTTGTCATATCCCATGGTAGAGGTACAAACCAAAAATCAGGCTGATTAGTATTTATAGGCTTTGGATTGGACTTATTTTCATGGGCTGATCTCAACTGTGGGAATTCTAGCAGTATTTCAGGTACGAAGATGCAACACTTATAAATCACTAATCAGGCTGATTTTTGGTTTGTAGGTCCACCATGGGATAGGACAAACATCCTTATGGTCAGAGTCCTGTAACAGTGTGCCACCTGGCTTATATTGTATCCCTATCATTTTAGATCTGTCAACGAAAGGGTCGGGTTCAGGAGACCCTCTTTTCGTGACACCTCTTGGTAGTCGTGTGCTCGGCTGTGGATTTCGAGAATCCAATGGTGATTGATAGTGCTAAGCTGGCTTTCACTTTTTCACTTTTTGGCAGCTCTCAACCACTGTTGGATTCTCAAAATCCATGGCTGAGCACACGATTCCAGAGAGGGGTCACAAAAATGGGGTACTCTGAGCCTGAGCGAAAAAATATAAGGGAATTTTTTACATACCCCCCCATGTTATTTTGAAAATTTGACATACCCCCCACAATTTAAAAAAGCTGACATACCCCCCTATGACTCGGTCCACTGTCATTTGACCAGTGTTGACTCTAGTTGACTATCAAATTTTATAATAAATGATAGAATCGCCCTTGTCTTCAACTTTGAAACAAGGGTTTGGGCTAAAACCTAAACCCCAAATCGAACGGCTGTGGAGGACGACCAACCAAGAGACTCCAATGGGTTGGCTGCCCATCACCGGCGACCAACCCACCGGAGAACCATTACTCCGACAACAATTTAAAACTCTAGGTTTTGCAAAAAAAAATAAAGCATACAATCATATTTCTAAAAATTTCATTAACAAAAATAAAAAATAAGAATAAGATCAATTTAGAATTTAAGCTTTTGAGACATAGATTTTGGAAAGACGGTTTCTCTCAATTTTAAAAAGAAATTGCGTTTCATCGTGAGTTTAATCTATTTTTAAGGTTTTTTATTTTCAATCTTTGCTTAATTCATAAAAAAAACAAACAAAAAATCGCAAGTTTAATTTTATTTTTAATCTCCTCTTTTCATATTTGATTTGGAGTTTGGGTTTTGGCCCAAACCCAAACCCTTGTTCTAAGGTTGAAGACAAGGGCACTTTTGTCCATTAATACAAAATTTGGTAGTCAACTCGGGTCAACACTGGTCAAATGACAGTGGACCAAGTCATAGGGGGTATGTCAGCTTTTTCAAATCATGGGGGTATGTCAAATTTTAAAAATAATATGGGGTGTATGTCAAAAATTCCCAAAAATATAACTAGAAATTAAAAGTTGTGTGTCAATGTTGACCCAGGCCATTTTGGGGATGGTTCACCGATTTTTTGGTTCAACCTGCCGGGCTGCTTGGGCCCACTAACCCTACAAATGTTTAGGTAGCCCATTGTGAACTTGCACACAAAAAATCAGCTTGAAAAATTATTATCAGATCAGGGGGAATACAAAACCAGTCCGATAGCTTATTGGATGACGATATTGCCTGACTCAATCATGGCCAGCACCAACGTTATTGGAAATGATCGAATCGGATCATCCTGGTGGACCAATCAATTCATCTGTGTATAAATCTTGACCACGTGGAAGAATCGCCATGTGCAAATGAGACGAAAGAATCTTGGAATATTGGTGGAAGAAATCTTTTCTGATTACTAAGCAATCTTTTGTGCAACCGACAAAAATCGAGAAATAACGGATCTAAAATTAAAAATTTGAATTTCAAACTTTCAGTAAAATTTATAACGGAAAATAACGAACATTTTTTTTAACATACATTTCATAAAATAACGGTCGTTATTTTCATTATAACGGGCGTTATTTTCTGAATGTTAGAATGGTCTGTAACGGAACGAGAGATGTCCATTTCCGTTATAACAGCCATTATTTTTGTTACAACGGCTGTTTTTTAAACCATGGGCTAGACATTAAGTGGGTCTAGATGGCAGCCTTGAGTAAAAAAAATGCGTGGCCTCATGCTAAAATGCCTCAGGTATACCTTTTTTATGGATTTGATATAGAAAGGCATCGTAACAAGGTATGCCTGAAACTTTTGCAAAGGCGGAAGCCCGATTTTTGTTACTCATTGCTGTCAATGGGCCCACTGACCACATGGATATTTATCCCACCCTTGGTGGATATACACACAAAAAATCACCCTGATCGGTAATCTGTAACTATTAGATTTTAGTACTTCAAAACATTCTTATAGCTGTTGAATTCAACCATTGTTTTGAGTACTAAAACTAAAGGCTAAAAATCATCAAACAGGCTGTTTTTTTGTATGGATGTCTACTAAGGGGGTGGGCAAAACATCCATGCGGTCAGTGGGCCCAGATGGCAGCGGTTAGTAACAAAAATGCGCTTCCGCATTTGAAAAGATATCAGGTATACCTAGTCACATCACATCCCTTTTTTGAATGGGACTAATCCCTACGGTCGTACGCCCCGACCCTACGGAAGTTTCCTTGCATGAGATTACAACACGTCCCTTTCTAATTAGATTTAATTTATGTCAGGTTTCATTCAAGCCATTGGAAATATTTATTGAAGTTACGTGGCTAGAACAGAACCAAGTAATCTTTGGTGCAATTAAGGGTCAGGCTCCAGTTACCGCCCTAAAATGACAGGCTCCAGTTACAGGACACAATCTGAGCCACGTGGCATACTCTTAGAGGACTCTGACCGTATGAATGTTTGGGCAATCCCCAAGTGGACCTACAAACCAAAAGTCAGCCTGATTAGTGATTACTAAGCGTTGGATCTTTGTACCTCAAAAACTGCTCAAATTCCACATTTGAGATCAATCCATGAAAATAAGTCCAATCCAACGCCTAGAGGACTCTTAGAGGACGTATCCCGTGAAAAGAGTTGTGCAGTCAAGCTGTAGACCATGGGAAAGATCAACGGTTCACAGCGACAGTGATGTCTGTGTTAAAGAAATTTATGTCCACGGATCCCAATCATCATATAATTATAGGGTTGTGATGCACAGGGCCGGAGCCAGGATTTTGTTTATGGTCGTGATGTAACAAGGTATATCTGAGATCTTTTCAAATGCGGAAGCAACATTTTTGGTAGTCACCCCTGTCATCTGAGCCCACTGACCGCATGGATGTTTAGCCCACCCCTTAGTAGACATTCATTTATACAAAAAATCAGCTTGTTTGATATTTTTAGCCATTGGTTTTAGTACTAAAAAAATGGTTACATTCAACGGCTTTAAAAACGCCTTAAAAAGTGCTAAAATCTAATGGTTATAGATTACCAATCAGGGTGATTTTTGGTGTGTATATCCACCAAGGGGTGCGATAAACATCCATGCGGTCAGTGGACCCAGATGACCGATCGCATGGATTCTAAAACACCAATTCATCTGTGTATAAATCTTGACCACGTGGAAGAATTGCCATGTGCAAATGCGACGAAAGAATCTTGGAATATTGGTAGAAGAAATCTTTCTGATTACTAAGCAATCTTTTGTGCAACCAAAAGAATCTTGGAATATTGGTAGAAGAAATCTTTTCTGATTACTAAGAGCAACTCCAACCATGGTCTCTATTTTAGAGACCCAAAATATAATTTTTTATGAAAAAGTGTATTTGGAGCTCATTGGTTCTCACAATAGCTCCAACCAACACATCTCTATAACACTATTCACCTATTTCTATAACACTATTTGTAATCATTTTTCTCCCCAAACTTTACAAAAGCTCAATAAATTTCCTCCAAAATTTATTTTTTATTCAAAAATTCAAAATTCAAAATTCAAATTTTTTTCCAAAATTTAAAATTCCCTCCAAATTTCAAATTTCAAATTTCCCTCGAAAATTCAAATTTTCCTAAAAAATTCAAAATTCAGTTCGGATCCGGATCACGATTATATGATTCGATATCTTCAGTTCGGATCCGGATCAACATATTTTTTTATCGGATCGGGTCTGAATTAGTAGGGGTATCAATGGGTCGGTCCCAGATCTGATTTTTATTGGTTTCGGTTCTTAACGGCTCTGGTTCTCAAAATGATGGACCCAGAACTGAAACTGATTATTAGGTTTCTGTCGATTACGGTTTCGAGTATATTGGTTCCAATCTCGATAATATGAGAATTTTAACACTATACCTCTACATTGATTCCGGTTCCTATCGATTTGGTTTTGATTCCTATCGATTCGCTTACGAGTCCTATCAGTTTCGGTTCCATATTAAACTACTAAGAATCGTAACCATTATTTTTGGTTCGGTTTCGGTTCCGATTCTTTTTTAATCGATTCCCAAAAATGTGGAACCGGAATTGGTGTTTTTGGTTCCGGTTAAACGAGTAAAATTGACACCCCTAATCCCTAATTAATATATAATAAAAATTATTTTTTTTAAATATACATTAAACATATTAAATATTAGTCTCATTTTAAAGGCATTGACGATACCTTTTTAATAATACTAATTTAAAAAAAAAAAAATTTATATATTAAAAATTATACACATTTTATTAAAATATAGTTGAAATTGTAAAAGGATATATTCGGGATAATATTGTACATGAGTACAATCAAAAGGGTAGTGTGGACATTTATAGAATGTCAATAGTAATTGAGATTTTTTTTAGAGACCCAAAACGGGGTCTCCATTTTAGAGACCTCAAATGGAGTACGGTTGGAGCATCTCCCCTCTCCAAATTGGAGATTTGGCGTTCGGTTGGAGATGCTCTAAGCAATCTTTTGTGCAACCGACAAAAATCGAGAAATAGCGGATCTAAAATTAAAAATTTGAATGTCAAACTTTCAGTAAAATTTATACTGGAAAATGATAAATATTTTTTAATTTTAACATATATTTCATAAAATAACGGTCGTTATTTTCATTATAACGGGCGTTATTTTCTGAATGTTAAAATGGTTTGTAACGTAACGGGAGAGGTCCATTTCCATTACAACAGCTGTTTTTTGAACCATGGGCTAAACATTAAGTGGGTCCAGATGGCAGTGGTAACAAAAAAATGTGGCGGCGACCTCACGCTAAAAAGCCTCAGGTATACCTTTGTTTTCTGGATTTGATATAGAAGGGTATTGTAACAAGGTATGCCTGAAACTTTTTCAAATGTGGAAGCACGATTTTTGTTATTCATTGCTGTCATTGGGCCCACTGACCGCATGGATATTTATCCCACCCCTTGGTGGATATACAAACTAAAAATCACCCTGATTGGTAATCTGTAACCATTAAATTTTAGTACTTTTCAAAACGTTCTTATAGCTGTAGAATTCAACCATTTGTTTTGAGTACTAAAACCAAAGGCTCAAAATCATTAAAGAAGCTAATTTTTTTTGTATGAATGTCTACTGAGGGGTGGGCTAAACATCCATGCGGTCAGTGGGCCCAGATGGCAGTGGTTAGTAACAAAAATGCACTCAGGCATTTGAAAAGATCTCAGGTATACCTTGTCACATCACGACCATTTTTTGAAGGAAAAAGATGTAACAAGGTATGCCTGAAACTGTTTCATTTGCGGAAGTGGCATTTTTGGTACTCACCACTGTCATTTGGGCCCACTGACCGCGTGGATGTTTATCCCACCCCTTCATGGATATACAGACCAAAAATCACCCTGATTGGTAATCTATAACCATTAGATTTTAACACTTTTTACCACTTTTTAAGGCGTTTGTATAACCGTTGAATGCAACCATTTTTTGAGTACTAAAACCAATGGCTAAAAACCATTAAGCAAGCTGATTTTTGTATGAATGTCTATTAAGGGGTCGGCTAAACATACATGCGGTCAGTGGGCCAGATAACAGCAGTGACTACCAAAACTGCCGCTTCCGCAAATGAAAAGATCTCAGCTATACCTTGTTACATCACGACCCTTTTTTGAATGGGACAAATCCCTACGGTCGTACGCACCGACCCTACGGAAGTTTCCTTGCAAGAGATTAGAACACTTCCCTTTCTAATTAGATGTAATATACGTCAGGTTTCATTCAAGCCATTTAAAATATTTATTGAAGTTATGTGGCTAGAACAGAACCAAGTAATCTTTGGTGCAATTAAGGGTCAGGCTCCAGTTAGGCTCCCGTTACAGGACACTGGACTCTGACCGTATGGATATTTGGCCAATCCCCAAATGGACCTACAAACCAAAAATCAACCTGATTAGCGATTTCTAGGTGTTGGATCTTTATACCTCAAAAACTACTCAAATTCCACAGTTGAGATCAATCCATAAGAATAAGTCCAATCCAACGCCTAGGGGACTCTTAGAGGACGCTATCCCATGAAAAGAGTTGTGCAGTCAAGCTGTAGACCATGGGAAAGATCAACGGTTCACAGTGGCAGTGATGTCTATGTTAAAGAAATTATGTCCACGGATCCCAATCATCATAAAATAATAGAGTTGTGATGCACAAGGCCGGAGCCAGGATTTTGTTTGATGTAACAAGGTATATCTGAGATCTTTTCAAATGCGGAAGCAGCATTTTTGATAGTCACTGCTGTCATATGGGCCCACTGACCGCATGGATGTTTAGCCCACCCCTTAGTAGACATTCGAAAAAATCAAATTGTTTGATGATTTTTAGCCATTGGTTTTAGTACTAAAAAGAAATGGTTGCATTCAACCGCTATAAGAACACCTTAAAAAGTGCTAAAATCTAATGGTTATAAATTACCGATCAGGGTGATTTTTGGTCTGTATATCCACCAAGGAGTGGGATAAGCATCCATGTGGTCAGTGGGCCCAGATAACCAGGTGAGTAACAAAACTCTGCTTCCGCATTTCAAAAAGTCCCGGGCATACTTTGTCACATCTTTTTCTTTTTGTTTATGGGTGGTGGGGGGGACTATAATTGAAAGAAAAATTAAGTGGGGCATGCCCCCTGGACCTTTCCTGGCTCCATCCCCCGTGATGTAATAACGTAGACAGGTAGAGCGATATTTGTTACTCCCACTGCCCTCTGGGCCCACTGCTTGTTAGTACCCAAAAAATGGTTGGATCGGGCGGTTGGGATCATGCCTTAGAAAATGCTAAAATATAATAGCTAGAGATTAACGAACATAGTATTTTTTGGGTGTCTATCCAACAAAAGGGTAGGCTAAGACACGTCTTCCTCTTCTTTCTCCAAGCCAAAGTTAAGAGATAAATCCTCAAATTCGCCCTCCAGTAGGTTGCTAAACTCCTCGCCATTTTGATGGGTCAGCTAAAAAAATTCTACACCCCGTCAATGTTAGTGAAATTCCTCATTCCTCATATCGTCCCGTCGTTTAAAACCTTACCATTTTATCCTTTTGTAAGTGCATATAGGTGCAAGTTGATTTGATCACTTCTGTCTTCTGGGCCCACTGATTGCATGGAGGTTTAGCCCAACCTTTCTAGGTAGACACTACCAAAAAACACCCTGATTGGTAATCTCTAGCCATTTGATTCTAGCACTTTTTAATGCTTGATTCTAACCATTGGATTCAATCATTTTGTTTAGTACTAAAATCAATGGCTAAAAATTATCAAACAAGCTGATTTTTGGTATGAATGTCTACCAAGAGGTGGGCTAAACCAAGGTTTAAAAGGGGACGGGTAGTATAAATGACTGGGGGCATTACTTTTTTTTTTTTACTTACAACCGATTGCAACACACAGGAGCAAAATGGGAAAAAAAATCAGGAAAATAATGGGAAAAAACGGATCTAAAATTCAATTTGAATTTTAAACTTTAAGTAAAACTTATAACGAAAAATAACGAAAATAATGGACATTTTTTTTTTGACAAATTTTTTAATAAAATAATTATCATTATTTTTGCTTTTACTGGCGTTATTTTCAAAAAAAAATAGACCGTTATAACGAAAAAGTTATTTTTGGAACGTTAAAATGGGCTGTTATGTAACAGGGGAGGTCCGTTTCCATTACAACGGCCGTTATTTACGTTATAACGGCTATTTTTTAAACCATGGGCTAAATATCTAAGTAGGTCTAGTAAGGGAAATCGAATATCCACACTTTTTTAACAAAATTCGATGTAAACTTCTGTCACAAGATGTTGTGACGGAAGTCGGTCACAGCACTCAATACGAGACACGTGGCATACGATCAGAGAGCGCTGACCGTATGGATGTTTGGCCAGTCCCTCAGTAGACCTACAAACCAAAAAGCAGTCTGATTAGTGATTTAAAACCTTTGAATTTTTGCACCCAACTAATGCTCAATAATGCTCAGTTTCCTACTGTTAAAATCAACCCATGAAAATAACTTCAACCGAATCGGTTAGAAATCACTAATCAGGCTGATTTTTGTGTACCAGTCCACCGAGGGACTGGCCAAACATCCATACGGTCATCGTCCTCTAATAGTATGCCACGTGGCTCGTATTGAATGCTGCGACCGGCTTCCGTCACAACATCTTGTGACACAAGTTTTACTCGACAGGACAGGGTACCCTCTGATTAACCACCCTTAACAAACTAACCAAGGGTTTATCGTGGGTTGGGTTTAGGCCTTGGCATACGCGTCAGACATTTAGGGAGGGGGACCTCTTTGTGGATGTACGGTCGTACGCACCACCACGGAAGTTTCCGGGTTACATCACGTCCCTTTCTAATTAGATTTAAATGAGTAAAACTTCTGTCATAACAGTGTGACAGATACTTATGTTACAACGAATAGTAAGAGACAAGTGGAATACTGTTAGTGGATAATGACCGTATGGATGTTTGGAGAGTCCCTCGGTGGATCTGTAAACCAAAAATTAGCCCGATTAATAATTTCTAGGCGATTCGATCGAAGTTATTTCATGGGTTAATTGATTTTAACGGTAATAATTTGAGCATGTGTTACTGTGGTGCAAATATCCAAAGGTTGTAATTCAGTAATCAGGCTAATTTTTGGTTTGCAGGTCCACCGAGGGATGGCCAAACATCCATATGGTCAGCGTCCACTAAGAGTATACCACGTGTCTCGTATATCATTTTGTGACAGAAGTTTTACTCGATTTATGTCAGGTTTCATTCAAGCCTATATTTATTGGTTTCATTCAAGCCAATACTACCGCTGGTCAGGTACCACCCAGAATATAAGCCACGTGGCATTTTTTAGAGGACACTGACCGTATAGTTGTTTGGCCAATCCCTAGGACGACCTACAAACCCAAGATCAGTGATTTCTAAGCGTTAGTTGAAGTCATTTTCATGGGTTGATTTTAACGGTGGGAGTGAATTTAAGCATTATTTACCATTATTTGGGTACAAAGATTCAAAGGTTTGAAACCACTAATCAAGCAGACTTTTGGTTTGTAGGTTCACTTAGGGATTGGCCAAACATCCATACGGCCAGAGTCCTCTAAGATTTTACCACGTGGCTTATATTATGGTTGGTGGGGCTTAATTCCCTGACCGTCCAAGTTTTACTCTTCATTGAAGTTTCGTGGCCAGAACAGAACCAGAGATCTACGGTTCACAGCGGCAGCAGTAACAAGGTATACCTGAAACATTGTAGCAGGAGACGCGATTTTTGTTACTCAACGCTGCAATCTGGGTCCACTGACCTCATGGATGTTCAGCCCACCCCTTCGTGGATATACACACCAAAAATCACTCTGGTAATCTCTAACCATTAGATTTTAGTACTTTTTAAGGTATGATTCTAACCGTTGAATTCAACCATTATATTTTGAGTACTAAAACCAACGGATAAAAATCATCAAACATGATTATTTTCAGTATGAATGTCTACTAACAGGTGGGCTAAACATCCATGCGGTCAGTGGGCCCAGGTGGAAGTGGTGAGTAACAAAAATCGTGCTTCGGCATTTGAAAAAATCTCTGGTATACCTTGTTGCATCACAAATACTAAAATGACTGTTTTACTGCAATTACTGTCTCATGGACCGTCAATCTCACACGCCTCTTTCATCCGGTCGATTGTGGGATGGTACGACTCTATGAAAATAAGGACAGGACGTCACCCTATGTACTCCTTCACGGAACCTTCCTTCTCTCTATCTCTTTATACATATATCTGTGTCCCGTGGTCCGATTTTAAGTGCAGCATCATAGAGTTGAACTGAGAACCATCGGAAGAAATGGCAGAGAAGAGTGAGACTTTGTTGAAGAAGGAGTACCATGAGAACTGCCCCGGATGTAAGGTTGATCGTTTTAAAGCAGCACAACGAAGCATACCTTACAAGGAATTCTCCTATATTTGGATTGTGTCACTTTGCACCGGTACGTCCCTTCCCCATACTTAATTTACTTGTACGGTTTTGACTAGAAGCTGTAGCTAACGCATCAGCTAACAACATTTTTGTTACTCACCGCAGCCATCTCAGACCACTGACCGTATGGATGTTTATCCCACCACTTGGTAGACATTTATACCAAAAATCAGCTTGTTTGATTGATTTTTATCCGTTGGTTTTAGTACTCAAAAATAATGGTTGAATTCCACTGTTAGAATCATAGCTTAAAAAGTACTAAAATCTAATGGCTAGAGATTATCAATCAGGGTAATTTTTGGTGTGTATATCCACGAAGGCCCGGGCTGAACATCCATGATCATCAGGTCAGTGGACCCAGCTTGCAGCGAGCTACATGCAGCTTGTTACATCACGACCCTTTCTAGAAAAGGATTTGTATGTTAAAATGTGATAATCATGATCTTAAGGGCAAAAAGTGTTTATAGAGAACTTTTCTAACGGTAACCATACAGCGGATATATTTACCAATTTATCTGAGAAATTTTTTGCTCATCCAATGCAGCTGCATGTCACAAAAGATAAGAGTTCACCACCTCTAAATTGGGAGGTAGCCCTACATGATTTGACCCGAGAATATTTCAAAAAGTGCTGTGGGCCCCACGTTGTCTTGTATAAGCGGTGGCTCCCATGGTTTGAGACCTTGGGATCGGTGGGCTCCGATCCCAATCCGGTCCAATCCGCCTGATCCAAAGTGGGTCTTCTTTGGGAAACTGTGATCTCGGGGCGAGACAGATCCATCTCTGGATCGGATCGTTGGGCCCCCACGTTCACTTGTATAAGCAGTGGCCCCTTAGCATGCGTGTCACCTTTTTGGTCACGTACATATTGATTTAGCAACGAAATTTTTAGATGTTGAGGATTTTGGATGTAGTGGATGCAGAGGACTCTCGTGGCCCTATATTTGTAATTTTTTTTTGGGCCCACGGTAAGCGGTAGCTCCCTTGGTTCGAGATCTTTGGATCGGTGGGCTCCGATCCCGATCCGGATCTGTCCAATCCGCCTGATCCAAAGCGAGTCTTCTGTGGGAAACAGTGATATCGGGGCGAGAGAGATCCATCTCTGGATCGGTGGGCCCCCACGTTCACTTGTATAAGCAGTAGCTCCTTAGCATGCGTGTCACCTTTTTGGTCACATGTTGATTAAGCAAGAAAAATTTTAGATGCCGAGGATTTTGGATGCAGTCGATGCAGAGGGCTCTCGTGGCTCTACATAGCTCATTTTTTTTTGGGCCCACGTTCACTTGTATAAGAGGTGGCTCCCATGGTTCGAGATCTTTGGATCGGAGGCCAGATTGAGATCTGGATTGGTCCAATCCGCCTGATCCAAAGTGAGTCTTCTGTGGGAAACAGGGATCTCGGGGCAAGAGAGATCCATCTCTGGATCGGATTGGTGGGCCCCCACGTTTACTTGTATAAGCAGTGGCTCCTTATTAGCATGCGTGTCACCTTTTTGGTCACCTATTGATTGAGCAAGAAAAATTTTAGATGTTGAGGATTTTAGATGCAGTCGATGCAGAGGGCTCTCGTGGCCCTGCATAGCTCATTTTTTTTGGGCCCACTAATCGCTAGCCAGTCCCTTGGTGGATATACATACCAATCAGTCTGATTGGTTTTCTCTGGCCGTAGATTTTAGTACTTTTTTAGGATTGATTCTAGTCGTTTGATTCAAGCATGTTTTTGCATATTTTTTGCGTACTTAATCCAATGGCTATAAATTATCAATCAAGCTGATTTTTGGTATGTATATGCACTGAGAGGTGATTTTTATTACTCACCGCTGCCATCTGGGCCCACTGACTGCATGGATGTTTAGCCCACCCCTTAGTTGACATTCATACCAAAAAAATCAGCTTGTTTGATGAATTTTAGCCAATGATTTTAGTACTAAAATCATGGTTGAATCCAATGGCTATAATCACGCCTTAAAAAATACTAAAATTTAATGGTTGGAGATTACCAATCAGGGTATTTTTTGGTGTATATCCACCAAGGGGTGGGTTAAAATCTCTATGTGGTCAGTGGGCCCAGATCAATGTTTTAAACCGAACCAATGATCAAACCGAAATTTTGACAAATTGGTGGGACCGTGGTCGGACCATGGTTCAATATGGTCTGACCGGTATGTATTTATTAAATAATTTAAAAATATATCACTTAGAGAAATTAAAAAATATATAGATAATAAAAGAAAAAGGTTTAATATAGTCTGACTGGTTTGTATTTATTAAATAATTTAAAAATATATCACTTGGAGAAATTTAAAAATATCTGTATAATAAAACAGGACGGTTGTCTCCCCTTCTTATTCGGCTTCATAAAGGATGTCCGATATCTTATCACGCCCAATGGACAGGGGATCTCAGCCACTCACACCCAATTTTGACAAACGCTTTGTCGATGAGTGTCGTGGGCACGGGTCACCTACTATTTACCTACATGTAAGGAATGAAATGGGTTGGATTTACAGATAGCCTAAGGGTCAGGGGTGTTACCGTTAAAACGGATTGAAATGGCTAGGGACAAAAATGGAAAAAATAGATTTTAATGATTTTAACGGAAAAAACGTGGTGCTGAAATTCAAATTTTAAAATTCGAAATTCGAAAATTTATAAAAAAAAATAGAATTTAACGAAAATTTAATGGCTTTCTTATACCCTTTTATCTTATATGGATTCAATAATGAGTGGCTGAGATCCACTATGCTTCATATCGATGGCTGAGATTAACTCCCACCTGATTTTGACAAACACTTTGTCAGAAAGTGCCGCAGGCACGGGCCACCGCCACATATATCAAGACAACTCAGTTGTATTATCTTATCTTATCCATCCATCTAATATGGACGGTTAGATAAAGAGTGGTTGAGATCAAATCCACTGATCTAATGTGGACGGTTAGATTTCAGCTACTCAATCCGCCTCATTTGACCTCAATTTATTCAAAATTTAAATTTCAACACGGTTACTTTTCGTTATTTCTGTTATTTTCCCATTTCTCCCTTTGTGTGTTACAATCCGTTATAATGGAAAAAATGGTAACGCCCCAGTCCGTTATACCATTTGAGTGCCTAAGGCACCCAATTTTTGCAAACGCTTTTGTCAGAGAGTGTCGTGGGCATGGGCCATTTACTATTCTATATAACAAAACACATTTATTGTCTCCCTACTTATACGTCCTCTTATAAGCATCAACAAAGAAGGGCCGAGATCTAATCCTCCCCAAAATGGACGGTGGATCTCCGCCACTCACCTGATTTTGGCAAATTCTTTGTCGAGGAGTGCCGATGGCACAGGGCACCCACTAGTCCATATAACAAAACAGGGAAGTTGTTTCCCCTCTTATCCGGCTTCATAAAGGATGGCCAAGATCTTATCCCCCCAATGGACAGTGGATCTCCACCACTCACACCCGATTTTGGCAAATGCTTTGTCAGGGAGTGCGGTGGGCATGGGCCACCTACTACTATGACATAATAAAAGAAAGAGGTCCATAAAAAAATGTGAAAATTTGAAGTCAAGGAGCTTATTTTTCTTTTTCCAAGGATATGTTTAAGATTAAGAGTCAAGAATCAAGAGTTTTTTTTTTTTTTCCCAGTAAATTTGTTTCTTATTTTGCATAGAAATATAACACAATATCTTGAAGATTTAGTTAGAATTTTGGAGAAATCCTCCCAAATTCAGAAGCCATACTCACTTTTCCAAAATATTCTCTTTGACATGGATAAAATCCCCAACTTTTAGGATTTCATATGATGGGATTCATGTTTCAAACGGTGCATAGGAACTTGTGGTTCAATCAATTTGACGGTCGAATCCACTGGTTTTGTAAAAACTGCCGGTTCTCTTCAAACTTCAGGTTCATCATGAATCGGGCCGATATTTTATAAAAATCTGGTCGGACCTGGAAGAACCGGTCTGGTCCGGTTTTTAAAACGCTGGTCCAGATGGCAGCGGTGAGTAACAAAAATCGTGCTTCCTCACACCAAAAGTGTGAGGTATACCTTGTTACATTTTTTTCAAAGAAAAAATTAAAATCATTGATCATTGGGTTTGTATTAGGAAAATGGGTATAAATTGAATTAGTTTGAACTAATTTCTTATGATCAGGAGAATTGTGACAACTATGACGACGTCCTTTTACTAGACAATGTTGTAGGAAGGTCACTACTACTGGTCAAGCACATTTTGACCTTCCTTTAGAAACAACCTTGTAGTTGTTTATTCAGGTTTATCAACAACTTAAGCTTATGAGCACATTTGATTGTTTGGATTTTCAAGTGTTTGTGTGCCAAAAAGCCTAGTTGAAAATTTCGTTTCATCTCGGCCGAGACGTCTTGTTCCGGTAAGGTACCGAGATGATTCATAGGGGAGAATATGGTCTCGTGACAAAAACTTAATGTTCATACTTAAATTAGTTTAGAATCTTATTTTCATGGTATATGTACTTTGATAACACATAAAGGTTAAAAATAAATTTATAACTTAATTAAGCATTAAAAGAATGTTTTTACCTCATCGAATGCATTATTGTTTTTCATTGTCTCATTCCATCTCGGTCAAAACTTCTTATTCCATTAGCTTATACTGAGACAACGAGACAGAACAACATTTTAAACCTTGGCCGAAAGTAATTTCAAAGGGAGGTATTTCATTACAAAACCTTGGTTAATGAATTACGAAACTACCCATATCAACAATGTAAATAGGTGGTAGCTACAAAAGACAACTCATTTGACAAAGCTTAATAGAATAATGTAAATGGGAAATAGTGCATTGTTTCTCTCTATCAAATGCACATTTTTGTGATTGTATTTCGACATGCTAAACTACAAGTAAAAGAAAATTGAAGACGATAAGTGAACTGCTTTAAGTTTAATTCAATGAAATCTTTAATGTTATGATGAGTTACTAGTCACAACTCGATGGAATGCTAATATTCTATAATGTTGGTAGTGTCGAATGGCGAAATAGAATTCATGTTGCCAACCTCAAACATTTATGATAAGTCGTAGATGATGATGAATTTATGTTGATTTGATTTATTTGACCACATAATTATAATGAATGGATGAGATTACTCAAAAGTCTTTCCACGTCCCATAAAGAAAATTTGCATGTTTTGCTTGATTGGATAGTCGTGGACTATGTTGTGATTATCCTATTCTACAATCTAGTATAAATGGTGTTAACAGTACTGTAATAGCTGAAGCATTGGAAACTATATCTTCATATTTACGTGGCTTGGCAGTGTGCTATGTACACAGGTGAAAAGAACTCCTTCACTATCTCTAAATAATTAAGGTTACAATAGTCTCCTCTCTCTCTCTCTCTCTCTCTCTCTCTCTCTATGTACACACAAAATCCCAACACTCTTTTAGAGAATATAATGTGACTAAGCAGATCATGTTTCTAAGTTCACACACAAGTCAAAATAGTTCAAAACTAGCCCAAAATTAACACCACATAACCTGCATCAGAACCTGAATCGAAGATCGAAAACCTGATTGAAACACAAAAATAATGCGATGAAAACTAAGTTACTTTGAAAAATCCAAAAAAATCTACTGGACATGTCTGTCTTGCTAATTTTTCCTAGGGCACAATTCTTAGAGTTAGAAAATCTACCACCTATGCCTGTAAAATAGATTTAAAAATCTAATAAAATAAATATAACATAGGGAGTCAGGAAGTTAGATTTTTTCAGAAACATTATCGAAGTCTGTGTAGAGTTTCTGGTTTTTAGAAATAGATTCGACACATCCTTGCGATGTCGAGGCCATAAATTTCTCCAGAAGCATCCTCTTGGGGCCCATGACAACAATCTGGAAAGCTAAGAGAAAATATAATCTCCCATAGAAAAAAAAAAAAAATAGAGAGAAACAATCTCAAAGTTGGACTGCTAAAATCTACAAAAATTTATAAAGAAAAATAGGCACAGGTATAAAATCCATAACTTTCTACAGGAAACTAGATAGGGGTGATACTAAAGGGGTTTTAAATATAACTCGAAAACTAAGAACTTTCTTGTTTTGGCTAAAAACTAATTCTTAACATATTTTTCAGAAAATAGCGACTATGGGTTTTTGTACAAAAACATTAGAAAATAAAATTTTGATTAGAATTATAAGGTCACTACGGATTCTGTGGTAGGCATTTTCCTCTAAAATTTTACATGGATATACTCGTGGAATTTAGAAAACCGTGGGCATTGGAATCACTCAAAATAATGAGTGCAACCCAATATATGGCCAAAATACTATAGGGTACACAAAATCCAACCTAAGAAAAAGTGCATAATTCAATTTCATAAGCAAATAACCTCAATTATAATTAAAATAAATTAATGATCCTTGATCAATACATCTCAAATAACTGAAATTAAATCCTATACATAATTTTTAATAATTTAAAATATCTTAAAAGCAATCAAGTCCTATACATGTTTCTAAGAAAAAAATGAAGAACAACTAATTCTTCGGCTCCAAATGAGCTTAGCAGTCGACACATCGAGTATATCTGCACATGGTAAGTATGGGTGAGTTGGGAAGCTCAGTAAGCTCGCTCCATCACCCATATTATCATGGAGATGAGTGGTTAACGACGATAAAAATAATAAGAAAATATTCGTAGCAGTAATAAGATGTAATAAACATATATACTGAAAATAAAACAAGATCATTGGGTGATTAGAACTAGTGAATCAAATATGAAAACTCTACTCAAGACCATGCATGTACCAATAAACACTATGGGGCCAAACTCTTATAGCCACATGAGGATCCAAGGGGTTTGGGCTTTTCACCCTAGCTTATTAATCCGACCATAGAAAGTGTCCATCCAACCGTGAGAACCAATCTGGGCTCTAAGTTTCAAAAAGAACAATGATGGGCAAATCATGTTGAAAATATTCAAAATAGTAATATTCTTTTAAAACTATCAAAAATAATTTTGAATCAACATAACAATTTTCTAATATAATAAAAGCATAAGAAATGAATTCAAACATGCATGTACATGATATTAGAAAAAAATAACAATAGGGTCTGGAGATAGAGAGAAACCTACATTTGAATTAAGCAAAATTAGAATTTTGAAGTATATGAACCTTTTTTTCTTTTTCTTTTCTTCTATTTCTTCCCATTCTCTTCTTCTATCTTCAAGCTTTCACCAAGGCAAGATGGAGGGGACAAGAACAGCCCAAAAATAGTATGACGATTTGGACTTGGAAGCTCTAGAAGGTTTTGAAAAATTCGTAGACGTTAAGGAGTGTATGGAGATGAAGGGGCAGCAACCAAAGAGGGAAGAAGTTGGAGAATGGCTAGGGTTTTTGGTAGGGGAAGATGGAGATCAAATAAAGAGGGGAGGTACGATCTACACGACAAGAGGACTTTTGGGCTAAAAGAAATAAATCAAAAAAAGTGGATTGGCCTCCTATAGTAGCTTATATAGATTAGAGTTAAATAATCTCGTAATTGGATATGGCAATAAAGTAGGTTTCAAATAAGATTTATAATAAAAGAAAAAGGAAAAAAAGTAAAAAATGAACAAAGAGAGATTTGAGAAGGGGACGTGTATGTTTGTGTGTGTGTGTATATATATATATAGGAGAGGCGACTATGGGGTTTATATATTTTGGGACTTAATGGAAGACTTGATTATTAAGTTTCTATAATTTCGTTAATTACTTGGGTGGAGTGAGACCACTCCACTCCAATGCTTCCAACATATTCTTAAAAAGAGGAGAAAGAGAATTTAATTCTCTCCCTTAGGTCACATTTAAATTAAAAAGTCAAACATGATTTTCTTAATAGTTAAATAATTAATTTTCTAATTAAACCATTAATGCTTATGTGATATTCTATTAAACAATTAATCTTATGACAATTTATTAAATAAATATCATCGTTAAAGTTTTTTAGAATTTATGGTATAGGGTGCATTGACACACACCCAAATATCCTACATATAATTTATATGTATGCTACTTAAACTACTTGTAATTAAATATTAATAAACAATAAGTTATTAAAATGCACCAATAAAATAATATAAAAGCAATATAATATGAGATAAATAAATCATAAAAATGGGCCTCAAAATAGTCTCCAAACATGGGCCTCACCCAAGCCCACCAAACCCTTAGTTATTTATCAACTTATTTTTTTCCTTTAATTAATAAAATACTATAATTTTAGACTCAATTTCAGGGCTCAAAACAACGAAATTATAATTTTTTTTATTTTAGACGACAAATCGTCACACATAATCCAAGGATTCCAGAACATCAAACGATCACAATTCAAACATTAAGGTAAAAAGTTATGCCATGAACACAATAAAATATTATTTAATTATCATAGCATATAAAAGACAAATACTCTAAAAAGATAAAAAATTTCAAAAATCTCTCCAAAGTTACAGATAACATATAATACGTATATAATAATCAAATAAACATAAGTTGAGTGAAAATAATATGTACAAGTTAAAATAAGCCCTAAGTACAAAAATACCCTTCTGAGAGGGAATTATCCGAAAGTCCTCCAACTTTGGAGATAGGGTATCTAGGGTTATTAGGTTGACCTAACCATTATGTTCCATATATTCAAAAAATAAAATTATTAAGTTAATCATAGATTGTATATTTACCAAAATTTCTTTCGAAGGAAGAAAAATTTGGGTGTTATAAACACGGTCCTACACTAAGGTTTAGAAATGTTCGGGCTTAAAAAAATTTAGGTTATTACAAATCCTGCGGACATAGTAAATTTACATGATTTGAGAATGTGCCCAAGTCCATAGTTGAGAAGAAAAAATTAGGGTTACATAGTATCATCTTTCTAACTCTCGCAATGTATAAGGGAAACCCCAACGTCCGTTTAGGGAACGTATAGAAATCTTCAGTACAATGAAATACCCAAAGTACCATCAATACAAGTTGTACTTCAATACAAACTGTATGAACTTTATGGATAAAAACCAAATTTGCTATAGTATTATGAGACTCGACTTTCGGAGCCCATGAAGAAAATTTACTTGTTTTGCTTATTGGGTAGTCGTGGACTTTGCTGTGATATCTAGTTCTACAATCTGGTATAAATGGTGTTAACAATACTGTAATAGTTGAAGCATTGGAAACTATTTCTAAATAGCACTTACTGTGACTTTGTTAAAAATTAACTTTTCATGAACTAACAAAAAATAGAGTGAACATAAAATATCAATCACACAAACACGACAGATTTATGTGGTTTGGCGAGGCGCCTATGTCCATGAGGTGAGAAGAGCTCTTTCATTATCTCTAACGAATTAGGGTTATAATAGCCTCCCCTCTCTTTCCCTCTCTCAATGTACAAGCGAAACCCTAATGGCCCTTTAAAGAATATATTGAAATCTCTAGTACAATGAAATGATAGAATTACCCCTAATACAAATTGTACAAACTCTTACGAACACAAAAGCTGTTTGCTCTTGCATTATATGGCTTAATTAACAGTAAAATCCTTACAAAATATAAGACACCTAACATGACAGATGTGATGTTTATTTGTCTTCCTACCTTGTTAAAAATGCGTACTTAAGAATTCTTTTTGTTATGCTTGATTAGATGTTCATGTTAACAAAATTTTATGATAATTGTTTAGTCCAATAATTTATAATAGTATTCTCTTGTCTAATAAACAATCACTGGAAAATTGTTGCAAGGTAAAATTACTTTTAAGTGCATTCATAAATGACATTCTCAACCAATTCTTACTTAAACCATCTCACAAATTGATATATGTTCTATATGGTTAAGTACTAATCTTAAGCAAAATGGTAGGCAATTTTATTAGCTACATGGTTTCTCTCATATAATTGTGTCCTAATCTCTCTTTTTTCCTTTTTGCTTTACCTTTTTCAGCTTTGCCAGCATCATCTCTATTTCCATTTATATATTTCATGGTATGTATGCTATACATAAAGTTTTTACTTTTAATTAATTCTCAGAGTACATTCTCAAAATAAACTGCAAAAAAGAAATTTCTTATTTGACATTCTCCTTTCTATTTATATTATATGTAATTAGCCATTTCATCGCTGAGATGCCTCTAATTAATTCACTCCATGCGGTGATGTAAAGTGATAATTAATATCATTAATGAATAATTCATATTAAACTATGTTTTTCAAACATTTATATTTTCTAATAGCATTGTAGGAGCTATATTTGCTCATGAAAGTATTATTGGAATCTGAATTTGGGCAGCTGAAACTAAAGATGAACAAAATACAAGCTAGGAACAAGTGTAAAAGTAATATTGTCTTAAACAAACTTTCATTGAATCATAATGGTTACTACCTATAAAAAGGTTATGCAAGATCTAGATTGCAGTATAAAGCTTTCTAACAAGAACTCACCAACCCAATTAAAATTGAAATGTGTTTGACATGCGAACCTGAATAGACGTTCAAAATGTATTTTCTTTTATAAATGTGAGAAAGAAGTTATGTCCTTCAGAATTTATCTTCATCATTGAAGATCTATACATTTTTTCTCCCAACATTTAATCATCCAACTTTAATGACTTTTTATATTTGACCTCCAACCTTGTAGGAGCTATATTTGCTAATGGAAGTATGATTGGAATCTGAATTTGGGTTAGTGCAACTAAAGATGAACAAAAAGTAAGTTAGGTACAAGTGTAAACGTTATATTGTTTAGAACAAAGGGTTTTTATTGAATCATAATGGTACTAGCTATAAAAAGGCTATGCATGACCCAGCTTCCAATATAAAACCTTTTAACATGAAATCACCAACACAATTAAAATTGAAATATGTGCAACATACGAACTTGAAAATACATTCAAAACGTGTCTTCTTAATAAATGGATATTTGAGCGGAAAGTTATGTCCTCTAGAATTTAACTACATCATTGAAGATCTATGACTTTTTTCTTTCAATATTTGTCTAACGTTAAAGACTTTTGATATTTGACCTCTAGCATGTGCATGTGCAACTAATATAATTTTTTTCTGGAATAAGAAACCTTATTAGTCAAAATAACATTTCAGGGGGCAATCTATGAAATGGTTCGTAAGTGCATATCAAGTTATTTCTTGCAATTATTTTGTCATGTTGACAATCTTGAATTAGTCATTTGCATCCGTTATTTTTATAAGTTTCTCTTTTTCATTTTAATTCAGATTAGAGACTTCCATATTGCAAAAAGGGACGAAGATATTGGTTATTACGCAGGATTTGTGGGTGAGATATTTGGTCCTTCACATATGCAACATTTTACTAGTGGTGTAGTTATGTCACCAATCTTATTTTACTCCTTTGAATACAATTCTAATTATCTCATTTATTTGTTAAAGGATCTTCATTTATGATTGGAAGAGCTTTGACTTCTATCTTTTGGGGAGCGGTAGCCGATCGATACGGTCGCAAACCGGTTATATTAATTGGGACAATTTCAGTGTTAGTACAATTATATATCTCATTTAATATGTTAGAGTGTATTTTATTCTTAGGTGTATTATATGTTATGTACTTAAATGATATAAATACACAGATGAGGAGGACGAACAAACTAAGTTCGACTTTATCTATTTTCTCTCATCTCATCTCTTTTTCTTCTCTCTATGTCTCTCTTTTTAACTTTACATTGTATCATTGCAACTCTGATTTGTGAATAGTACCGTAGCCCTAACCTCTTTTTCTTTTATCATTTTTTCTTTTGTTTTCTTTTGAAAAATCAAGTTGAGGTGATTTAGCTTAGGATTTTTTTCTAATGTCTGTGGCAACTATGGTTTTGGTTTCTAAGGTATTTTAAGCTAGTTTGTGTTTTAAGGCTGCTGCAAACCCTGGAGTTTGGTATATATTATTATTGGATTATGGTGGCACAACCCTTGAAGTGGTGATCTGTTGTTGTGTTCATGATGTCGAAGTCCCTGGAGTAATAGTTTGCATTTGATTTTTATATTACAACCTCTGAAATAGTGATTTGATACTTTCGTAAGGTTAATATGACATTCATGTTGTATGAATTCATTTTTGACATGGTTAGTTGAGTTGTTTGGTTTTGATGGCTACTTCTAATGATGTTTAAATCTCTATTTAGGGTATGTTAGATGAGATTGGTGCTCAAATTATCTCTGTTAAATAAAGTAGAATAAATTATTTGTTATGGCGGCAAAATTGATTAAAGTTTTTTTTTGCAAAATAGAAATTGAAGTATATTATTGATGATCCTCCATCTGAAGGTGACAATGCATATGGTGATTAGTTCAATGAAAATTTTCTAGTAATGACTTGGCTATGAAATAGTATAGAGCAGTCTAGAATTTATTAATTGTTTGAGACAATGCTCAGTATGAAAAAATGTGGCAAATATCTTTGTGAGTATCATAACAATTTTTGAGGCATGTGAAAAGGGTTGTAAATGTATCGAACTCTCACTACTAATATAGTAATGCATAAACATCATAGGGAGAAGTTTCACATTACCTCTTAAGTCTAAATTCTAAGTTTTATTAATTAAAAGATAAATTCTGATCAATGAATCTCATCCTAATCTCAACAATGTGTATACTAGGTTGCATAGAGCATCTCTAAGAGTACAAACTTTAGGAATTGGTAATTCAAAAGAAAATTCAGCCCTTCTATCTTTTGGTGTTTGTATGAGTATTTTTGCAGTTGTGGTAATTTTTTTGATGGTCGATGGAAATTTTTCTAGTGGTTTTTTTGGTGGTTGTGAGAATTTACTGGTGGTCTTGGTAACTTTTCTAGTCATCATGGTAATTTTTTAGTGGTTGTGGTGGTGGCAGAGGTGAGCAATGGAAGTGTACATACTATGGTAATACTGGTCATACTGTTGATTGATGCTGGGATAAATGGGGCAAACTAACTTGGACAAATTAGGCATCTGAAGAGGTGTAGCAAGCTACTACATATAGTATATTATAGTTCATATTTGTAGTTAATTCTGGTGTGAAGAATATTGACTGCATCTGTTTCTTATGAAGAATATATATACTCTTATACTTTATAAGAATTAGTCTCTATCATTTGGCCCATCTACTTTTACTACCACTTTAGCTAATTCGGGTATTTTTACATATTTTCTTGTTAAACGGTCCTCTTAATGGGTCATTGATTCATTGGCCTCTAAACATATGCCTACTATGTCATCTAGGTTTTTTTAGTCTTTATTTTTTAAATTCTAAGGTTATCCTTGTTGATGGTCCACAAGTAAAGTTGAAGGTCAAGGTGGCATATAACCTACATCTTTATGTTTTCAAATATTAAAAATGGTAATTAAAATCTCTCAACCAAAATCCTGAACCCAAGAAAATATTCGCTGGCCCCGGGTGACTTCAAACTTTGAAGTCTCCCCACCCAAAATGTCTTACAAGTACCCCAATCCCTTAAGCATTAAGTCCTTGGTTAGTGGTTAACAAGGGCTACTTGTAAAACATTTTGGGAGGGGCTTCATATTTTTAATAGGTTATCCTTTGTTCTTTACGTTCCTAATTTTTTTTAATCTCATGTCTGTCAGCAAATTAACTAAATATCTTCAGTATTCAATAACCTTTTCTCCTTCTTCTTGTACTTTCTAAAGTCCTATCAATATGTTTTTCTTCCTTCTAAATGGAAATAAGTTATGGATGTGGAAATGGATGTTCTTTTGTAAAACAACACAAGAGAATTGACAACTCTACCTCTTAGGAAATATGAATTGAAGTTGGATGTAGATGGGTGTATGCTATTAAGTATGATCATGATGGCACGATTGAGCATTTAATAGCATGCTTAGTTATTAAAGGATACAGTCAAGCATTTAGCGTGAACCACTTTGAGACATTTTTCCTTGTTGCTTGCTTAAACTTTGTTTGGGCTCTTTCTTCTATGGTTATATCTATGCATTGGCCTTTGTATTATTTGGACATTAAAAATACCTTCTTAATTACATGATGACTTGCAAGAAGAGGTGTATATGGAGCAACCCCACGGATATGTTAGTAGTAGTAGGGCAGCAACTCGGGCGGGTTGGGTTGGGTCGGGTTGGAGGTCAACCCGAGCCCAACCCGACCTTAAAAATAAACGGCCCGAGCCCGAACCCAACCCGAGGTCGGGTTTGACATTCTCAGCCCAAGCCCGACTCGATCGGGTTGGTCGGGTTACACGGGTTGGTCGGGTTTGCGTAGAGAGGAAATCTCTGTGAAATTTTCATGGTTTTCACCCAATAATGACCAAGATAAAAACAAGAATGATCAAGACCAAGTAGGATTTCAAATCAAATGAAAGCATCAATCCCTAATCCCAATCAATCGGAAACCTTAGAATCCAAAAGTGACTGAAATCCAATGAAGAGACGGTGGGATTGACATAGAATCAAACCTAGAAATGTCAGTGGAATTCGATCCAGGGAGAGGATCAACAACTCAGATCTGGGGGCGGTGGTGATGGAGCGAAGAAGAGAGAATTGGACAAGAGATGAAATCGTGAAATGTTCTTCCGTAAAGTATAGTTTTAGAAGAAAAATGAGGCTTAGGCTTTTCTGTCTATGTTGGAGAGAAAAAGACCTTACCTTGGCCAGCAAAAACCAAACGAATCAAGCTCAGTAAGAGAATGGTGCAGTCCATCTGGTCTTCCAGCGAGAGAAACGGATACTAAGTTTAAAGTTTCAGAAGTAAAGAGAATGTTCTCAGTAGATCCAAAATGTTGTAGACTTCTTGATTTAATCCAACGGTGTAGATACTAAGGAGGACATACTCCAATGCATTACACAATATTTTTGAAACCTGCATCAATATCTTTTGAGAAAGTTAACTATTTGAATCGTACTATTAAAGTTACTTTCCATGCTGATTTTGCAGCTTTTTATTTAATTCTCTTTTAATAAATTATTAGTTTTATATGTAACACTCGGGCTCGGGTTTCATCGGGTTGGCCTCAGCCTCAGCCCAAGCCCAACCCGATTTTGATCGGGTTGAGAAAAATTAGGCCCAGGCCCGAGCCCGAGTACTGAAGTGATCGGCCCAACCCGAGCCCAATGTCGGGTTCAGCCCGTCGGGCTCGGGTTAAGCCCGCCCAAGTTGCAGCCCTAAGTAGTAGACAGTCTAACAAGATGTGCAGGTTGAAGAAGTCAATTTATGGGCTGAAGCAATCTTCACAGGATTGGTTTGATAATTTCAATGCAATTGTGTTACATTATCACTTCAAGCGAGCTTATTATGACCATTCAATGTTTGTTTGTCGTATAAATTTTGGAGTTATTATTCTCGTAGTGTATGGAGATGATATAAAAAAGTGACAGTAGTGGAATTGTTGACCTGAAACCTCATTTGAGACAGTATTTTCAAACCAAGGATCTTGATTCTCTTCGATATTTTCTTGGCATTGAGTTGGCGAGATCCAAGGAGGGTGTTAGTATCTCACAAAGGAAGTATGTCACTAACCTATTATAGGAGACTTGAACATTGGGATCTAAACCACTTGATACTCATATGGATTATACTCTCAAGCTCAATAATGAACAATGAGAGTTGTATAGAGATCCAGGTCAGTACAAGGGGTTGCTTGGAAAGTTAATTTATCTCATAGTGACTAGGTCATATAATATGTTTGTAGATAGGGTTGTGAGTCAATTTATGCATTCTTCATACTAACCACATTGAGATGCTACGTATCGTATTTTGAGGTACTTTAATGGGGCACTAGGTAAAGGCCTATTATATCAACCATCCACGTACTTGAGTGTTACAAGTTTTTATAATGCAGATTGGGCTAGAAATATTTCCGATAGAAGTTCTATTAATAATAAGGAGAAGTAAAAAGTAGAATGTGATTGCTAGATCCAGCGCAGAGTGAGAGATTAGGGATATGACTCATACTGCATGTGAGGTGATGTGGGTTATAAATCTCTTCGAGAGAGATGGGTTTTGAGATTCTTGCTCCTATCTAGATGCATTGCGATAATTAGGTCGCTATCTTTATTGCTAGTAACTCAGTGTTTCATGAGAGTACTAAACATATAGTTGACCGCGACTTTATCAAATATATGGTTTTTAGTAAGATGATTGCTACTACGCATATTAAATCAGTGGATCAACTTGGTAATATGTTTAATATGGCATTAGACTGGAGTCCATTTCTCTATTATGTAACAATTTGGATACTCTTGATCTTACTCTAACTTGAGGGAGAGTGTTAAAGTGTGTTTTGTTCTTAGGGGTATTATGTTTTTTTTACATTATCTTATGTACTTTAAGTAATATATATTATTATATATACAGATGAGGAGGCTGAACTAGCTAAGTTTGACTCTCTATTTTTTTTCATTTCTTCTATTTTTCTTATCTACTTCTTCATTTTCTTTAACTTCACCTAACCTTGTGATGTTCTAAGATCGAAGTTTAATTAGTTCTTTGCTAATACTTAATGTAATAAATCTTTTCATCATTGACCAAGTTAATTATCTATCTCAGGGTTCTATTCAACACTCTCTTCGGACTCAGTACAAGCTTTTGGATGGCAGTTTCTATGAGGTTTCTTCTAGGATGCTTCAATAGTGTACTAGGCCCTATAAGGGTATGCTTTCTTTATATATATATTTTAAATTACAAAAATTAATCTTAAATCCTTTATATATGGCCAATTACTACTAAGTGTAGATTTTTAATTAGATGGATCAAACTATTGTAGTTGTTTCACTTATTTCATTCTCTGAAAATACTAGAACTTTAACATTTTGAGTGTATTTCAGGCATATGCTTCAGAAATTTGCCGTGAAGAGTATCGCGCTTTAGCACAAACAGTCGTAATAATTTTTTTGATATTTGTCATGAATTTCTCTTTTTTCTAGCATCATTTCAGTAAAGAATATTGCTTTTCCTTTGATAAGTCATTTAGAATAATAGTTAGCTCACTTTTCATTTCAGTCGAGTACATCAAGAGGTATAGGACTGGTTATTGGTCCAGCTATTGGAGGTTTGTTTGCACAGGTATGGATTAATTTTCCTTGTTAACTATATTTACTAAAACTTTTGTTGCTTGTTCAACGAAACACTCACAAACTCAGCTTCTTTATGCGACTAGACCAATTGAAATGGGTACAAGTAATTAAAAGCTCAGCCTGGTCATTGAAATATTTATGACTCAGGATCGTACTAGTACTACCTCAAACCATAATCTAGATGGCTTAGCCATCATAGCCTACTTGACCAAGATCTTAAACAATTGGTCAATGGACTTGGGTAGATGTTTTACTAAGACAACAATGAGTGAATGTGGTGATGCCTTATTGAAACTCAATTAAAACACAACATTGATACATGACTTGTTAGTGACAATGATTTGAGGAAAATGTTGAAAAGACCCTTTAGAGTTTCCCTAATTCGCTCCCTTGTATTGATGTGGAATCAGCCATTAGTGTGACCTATAAGTAACTGATTTAAACAAGTGTTTGAAAAACACTTGGTAAATATGTCTGGCCTTATATGTAAAGAGACAAATAGAACTCATAAATCACCATGTAGAACCCATTTCCAAAAAAAAACTAGTATATTTCAATGTTTCTTATGTGGGCATGTTTAATGGAATTTGCAGCCACATAGATGGCATTGATATTGTCATAGTAGAGTCAAGTCAGCGCTGACAACAAAATTGCAAGATCAAGAAGATGTACAGTTACCCTGACTTTTGTCATCGCTGTAGCCAACATAAAATATTTGGCTAGCCAATGCAAGTGTTTGGCCTCCCCACTGGATCATCGCATTATTGGTACTAAAGTTCTAAAGTTCAGTTTCTTCAATCATTTAATAATTAGTTCGTTGAAGTTTATGGAAGTCAATGGCATAATTCCAAAAAACACAAACTCTACGAAAACATTGTGCAAACTTAAAGAAAACATTGAAATAGAACACTGATATTTTAGAAAATGATAAACACAATGATACCCATGAACTTCGACATTTTGTATCCATATCGATACCATACGATACCATTACTAATTAATATTGGATACTACATAGATACTTCTATGTCACTATTTCACACTTTCTATCATACTATTGTGTATTTTATTAACTCCTAGCCCTATTTGTTTTATTTAACAAAGACATGGCTTTTTAAAGTTCGGTTTCTTCAATCCCTTAATAATTAGTTCGTTGAAGTTTATAGAAGTCAATGGAATAATTGAAAAAAATACAAACTCTACGGAAACATTGTGGAAACTTAAAGAAAACATAGAAATAAAAGATTGATATTTTAGAAAATGATAAACACAACGATACACATAAATTTTGACATGTTGTATCCGTATCGATACAATACGATACCATTACTAGTATTGGATACTGCATAGATACTTCTAAGTCACTATTTCTCACTTCCTATCATACTATTATATATTTTCTTAACTCCTAGTGCTATTTGTTTTATTTAACAAGGACATGGCCACATGTGTTGGTGTCTGATACTAATACAAAGTGTAAGATCACTAGCCCTCACAAACATTGAGAGGTATATTTTGTAAAAGATCACTAGCCCATTTTATATGTTGAGAGGTATATTTTGTAAAATATTTTATTTCAAGTTAAGTAGACAATGTAGAAAGGATACAATTAGATAAGTTGATATACATTAAATGTTACGATTTCTAATTCCCATTTCTAAATTTCAAGGTGTGAAAACATGTGAGTATATTAAAACATATGCCTAGGTACAAGCCATACTAACAAAATGATTTCATATATTAATTAAATTGTTGCATGAAAACTTTTTACATGTCTTTACTACAAAATGGAGATATTAACATTTATATACATTTATCTGAGCACATCTTCACTCCAATCAAACTTGTTCCCTTTTTTGGTCAACCAAGTGAATGGCAAAGCGATCTGAGAAATGTCATAAACCTTACCTTTCCATTTACTTAAAATATTTTTAAAGTATATAAGAGCTCATCCCTTAGTAAAATTTCCCAAATAATTAATAATTTTGTCGTTGATGATCAGAATGTCAACAACTTTTTAAAATGATCAGAACAACAATTTGAGCTCTTTTTCGGATAATTTTACCTTTATCGTAAGAACTTGCCTTTTTCATGCAAGTACACCAATCAAATCAATCAAATTTTTTATGACAACCTCAAATCATGTTCCCCCTCTTCACTTCTCTTCTACGAAGTTACTCCTCCAAGCTTTCTTCTCTTTCTTCCTCTACAATCGCTTCTTCTTCTCCAACATTTCTTCTTTCTTTCTTGTATCTTTTATTATTTTCGTCCTTGCTGAAGTTTCCCTTTATGCGGTGATCGTAAAATGGTAAAAACTCAAAGGAACTCACTTTATTTTTCTTTTTCTGCAAATTCACATCTTCTTAATACGGTAAGAGACATATCTTTCTTTTGTTAGGAAGGATATAGATGAATTTAGATGAAAGCTTAGATCTCATATATCTCTATGTCGGGGTAATGGAAGATAAAGAAGGATGTCATGAATACAAACGTGGCGCAGAAATTGGGAATGGATGGATTGAGAAAGTTTAATTGTCTAAAGAACGAGTTGGGTGGACGATGAGGTGTACAAGGTCATAACAACAACCTTGATAGAGATGAATTAGTATAACCCGAGTGGGAGGTGCAAATGTGGTGCAAAAACTAGGAATGGGTGAATTAAGAAAGACTCCTAGCATATGAAATGCAATTTTCATTTGTTTTGTACATTCTTTTGTATATTAAATTGAGTACAATGATGTGTAAACAATGTATATATATTAAATTAACCAATATATATATTCTTCCACGAATGATGTGATATTCTTGTTATATGTAACGATCTAGGTACATCAAGGTCTTAGAAATCAGATAATAGATTGTGAGAAACAATAGACAAAATTTTACAAATAGATGACAGGGTAGGCAAACCAATGACAAGGAAGGGTAAACCGATGATAAGGAAGACCAAACCGATAACAAGGAAGAGCAAACCGATGACAAGGGTTGGGCCTGCCTTCTAGTTAAGGCCCATCAACTTTTAGCCTAAAGAAAAATCAACTATAGGGGCCAATAGTGATTTTAAACCTTTGGATCCCCATACCTAAGTCAACGCTCAAATCTACGGTTAAAATCTACTCATGAAAAGTGACTCCAATGGAATGTTTAGAAATCACTATTAGGCTGGCATGTAGGTTCACCTAAGGATGGTCCCAACATCCATATGATCAACGGTCTCAAATAGTAGGTCACTTCTTCAACAATTAAGAACAACCCACGAGAAAGGCTCCTAATCCAATGGATAAAAATCACTAATCTAGTTAAATCTTAGTATTTAGGTCCACCAAAAGAGATAGTCTAAACTTCATAAGGTCAGTGTTGATGGGCCACTCCACCAAAATAATGCTCAAAATCCACGGCTACAATCAGACCATGGAAACATACTCTAATCCAATGGTTAAAAACCTTCAATTAGGCTGAATTTTGGTGTATAGGGCCTCATGGGGATGGGCCAAACATCTATACGATAAGTGGTCTCAAATAGAGTCCCACTTCCTTAATGCTCAACATCCACGGTCAACCACGAAAAGGACCTTAATCCAATGGTTGGAAGATCACCAATCAAGCTCAGACTTTGGTATACGTATCGAGGCTTGGTGACAAGGAAGATCAAACTGATGACTAAAAAGAGGAAATCAATAACAAGGAAAAGCGAATTAACCGATGACAAAGGTCACATTAATGACAAGAAAAGAACAAACCTATGACACAAAAGGACAAACAGAGAAGGCATAACAGATAAAGAACCAATGGGCTATGTATATTAATAAAATTTTATTTACAAAGTAAATTACAAAATCTTTATGCGAATGTCCATAATCATGGGTCCTCACCCAACTCCAAAAGGTCCATCATGATTCTTAATTGCATTTCTCTTCCGTCAATTGGACTTAGCGGCCTGCTCCGCAATATGCTGTCAGAAAAAGTTAGAAGATAGATACAAAAATTATAACCATTCTTCTGGTGTGGTGTGTTATGCACAACTACACATTTCAATGTCTTCTCCAAATCAACATTAAACTTTGGATTGCAGAAGCAGAAGACTCTACAGGAGCAAGCAAGTGAGATATTTGTCATTTCTTCCTTGGCCTCTTTTCAAAATTGAATTTGTCCGTGGGAATTATGGACTTCTCCATCACTACGCTCTGGATGAAAAATGGATTAGCGTCTTGGGTGACCATCTCAAGATCCACCCTCTTTGGAGTATTACTTTTCCACCTAGTGGTAGCGGGGGGCTACTATGCTCTAATTCCTCTTCTTCTCCGACTTCATCTTGCTGTAATCACAATTAAAAGATAATTAAATCAGTTTAGATGATAAGAATAAAAGGTTCACAAAGAAGGACAAACCGATGATAAAAGAAAACAAACAAATGACACATAAGGACAAATAGATGACACAGAAAAATAAACAGATGACAAAGAAGAATAAACCGATGACATGAAAGAGCAAAGAGATGACAAGGGTGCGAGATTTTGGGAGGAAAAAATGGTATGAGATGGTTTCGACGGAGTAAACCTATGATCACAGAGGTTGTTATTGATGATCGTGACTACCAATGAGTTCTTGGCAAGTACGCATATGTCATTAAAGGTTTACTCGTACAATGTGTATATGTGACTGTTGACAAAGGACGAACGATGGTTTTCTCATATCCCAACTGTTCGATGATACCACCTATAATTGGACGGTTACTTTAAAGCCTCCAAAATCAAGCTTTATAGGGAAGGGTTTATGCGTACGGTCGTTGTAGGTACATCGTTTGAGTGCCTTTTGAATGGCATTTCCGAGTTTGCCAAAAACATTAAGGGAAAAGTAAAAAATCAGTGCTTTTGAACAGATTTCACACAAGTTATTGACATTCTGGTCATAAACGTTAATTTTATTAATTATTTGGGAAATTTCTCATATCCCTTATTTGAATTCAATAAAACTATTTCTAAAATCAAATTCCAACAAAATCATAAAGGGATTTTTATTTTAAGTAACAAAATTCTAAATTTTGGATGTTAGTCAACAATCTTGACTTTTAAATGGTAAGACTTCCTAAATTTTAAAAGTTGATAATTTATCTTATATAAATATAATTCTAAAACACCAAAGATTGGTAACAATATCGCAAATTGAAATTTACTTTTGGTCATATCAAGAAATATAATTTTCTACACTGACTGGCTTTCCAAACTTCGCCAAAGTTTCACAATTCACTTACTACCATAGTTTTAATCTATCAAACTATTACTAAAAATTACTTTCTATTTTTGGGTCCTTACATTAAAATCATACAAATAATATTTGAAGGTTTGTTCGAAAACATGTGTCAGCATGTGTTTGACATGTGAGTACCTCTTGTTTGCCTAAGAATCCATTTGATGGATATGAGTTGGGCTTGCATAGTGGCCTACCAATTGGCATCCCTGGAAGTTTGAGTGTACAAGGTCTATTCAACTAGCATATATATGGTGAGATATGTGACAATAGTAAGGTAAGCCTATGCTATCCAGACCCTTTAAAACCCCTCAAGGTACCTATATTTGTAGTTAAAATTAAAATAAATACTTGTTTTCCCTGAAAACTGAGTTGTTGACAAGATTTTTTCATATGGTTAGAACATGTAATACATTAGTTAGAGAAAAAAGTGGATGAAAGTATGTATTGTAGAGATTTACCAACATAGTATAGTTCCTAGTCACATTATCAACCATGACCTAGTCAGGGCCATTATACTAGTATAGTGCATTGATTCTAATGAAACTTGTTTCTCGTAATAGTAAATTTTCACCTTTCTCAATTTTTTTTTCATGCACTTCAATTAATATTTTGGTCGAATTCATCTTACTAATTTAGTTTCTATTGTTGAATCTGTATATTAGCCTGCAGAAAAATATCCGAATATATTTTCTCAAAATTCTCTATTTGGGAGGTATGTTATACTGCAATACTTAATCTTCCTTTCTTGGTTCTTTTCTTTTGCATCACTTCATCCTTTCATGTTATTATTCAATTTATACTGAGGTTTTCATAATGATAAGACATACATATCGTATTGTAGGTTTCCATACTTCTTACCCTGCCTCCTTATATCACTCTTTGCAGTGGGTGCATCTATTACTTGTTTTTGGCTTCCGGTAAGTCGCATAATTTAATTTGTGACAACTTGTGCTTCCAAGATTCATTGAAATATTGTAGTCTATTTAAGGTCTAAGGGATGTTAAATATGATCAATGAGGATTGAGAAGTGGTTCAAAGATTTGAATTAACTAAAAAAGTACAGAGTATGTGTCTTCAATCACTAGTACATCTGCAACAATGTTTCTGAACACAATGATGCAATGCTTTTTTTATTAGTAAATATGTATCATTAAAAAGGGAAAAACCCAACTAAAAGCAACGACAAATGTATACCTCACTCCTCAAACAAAAGGAGTAGAATAGCCTAACAGCTCCTCCCATCTAAATACAAAAGTTTCAAAAAAAAAACATTTGAACTCTGGGGAAAGGGAAAATCAGAAATATAACAAGGCTTTAACTTTCAAGACCAACTCTGAAACGACTTCTTCTTTTCCTTCAAAAAAATGAGTTGTTCTCCTTTAAAATTGCCCATATAATGCAAATGGGAGAATGCGCCATAGGAATCGACCTTTCCCTATGAGAACATCCATCGAGCTTCCTTGAAAAATACCACTGACATGTTCATGGACCACAAAATTATGCCAAAGAGAATAAAGAAGACTTATAACGCCTCAAAAGTGTATCGACAATGAATAAGTAGATCTATTGACTCGACACTATGTACATATTTGGCAACATCATCCCCCTACTGTTTAAGTGGTCCACTATCAAAATCTTATCTTGAATGGTAGTCTAAGCAAAAAGCTTCCCTTTCGATGGAATAAGGACCCCCAAACTAAGGATGCAAGAAAAACCCTTTGGCCCATCAGAGAAAAATGCGAGAGAAAAAATCTAACTGAAAAGGTTCCCTTGGGATCTCACCTACAAATTCTACTCTACTCTATCGCCTGAAAAAAGAATCTCACCTATATGAAAAAGGAGAAAAACAAGACTATCCATCTTCCAATCATTGACGTTTCTTCTAAAGCTGAAGTTCCAAGATGCAATACCCTCTCTTCTATCAAGACAATCCTGAACCATAGCTCCTTGGAGATCAGATATGTTATACAGAGAAGGAAAAGCAATCTGAAGAGGTTCATCCCTACACCATGGATCCTCTAAAAAAACGAACCTTATCACCACTCCTTTATAAAGAAGGCCCCTACCGAATTTCTCATGAATGCTAACAATGCCTTTTCACATGCTAACTCTTTAGGAAGAGAGAACTGGGTTATGGTCTCAACCATTGCTTATCCCCATATTTGCAACCAATCACATTATGCCACAAACTATGTTCTTCCTCATTAAACCTCCACGGTAACTTTCCTAGAAGCACCACATTCATGTCTCGAAAGTGTCGGAAACCTAGACCTCCTGCTTCTTTAGGCATGTAAATTTTCTCCCATTCTACAAGATGAAATTTTTGAGTATCTCCCTTTTCTTTCCACAAAAATCTTTCATAAGCTTCTTCAGACTTTGTACAACACTACTCGGGATAGAAAACAGAGATAAGAAGTTAATAGGAAGGTTAAAAAGGTGCTCTTGATAAGAGTAATCTTGTCTCCTTTTTTTTATAGATACCTTTTCTTCCACGCGCCAAGTCTCCGCCGAATCTCTCCAACACAGGGTCCCAAATAGATTTGTCCTCATACCTAGCACCCCATTGGGATAGGTAACTGTTATAATAAATTTTCCCTAAATTCAAATTATCTAATGCTATTACATAATTTTCAGTGTTCCCTAGAATGGTGATTAAGTTAAAAACCAACTTCTTGAAAAGCTCTTATACTTTATGGTTTGCCAAATCTGTCTATTCTTTCCAATTTTGAAGAAAATGGATAAACCGAGCGTCCAAAATAAACTTGTGTCTGATTGCTAAAATTATAAACAATAGTAATTGCAAGAAAAGTAAAGAAATAATCTATGTTTAGGGTTACATTTTTGGACAATCCAAAAGTCTTCCCCAAAAACTTCAGACTTTCTTGAGCCCCAAGGATGATCATGTTGGAAAACTACGAATTTCAGGACCATTCCTTCTTAGATAGAGAATTTCTGGTTCTTTTCACTCATGAGCATGAGCAATTTGTCGTAATTCGGGTAGTGAATCCTCCTTTTCATCCCTCAAGTCCTGATAACTTTTGAAGATGCTCACAATTTGTTTTTTGATCGGTTAGATACGAGTTTTCACCTTCACTTTTTCTAAGCCAATTTGTGGCTATGGACTTACTAATTCTTGAAGACCTTTAACCATGACATCTTCACTTTTTTGTTTAGTAATGCTTCCTTTGTTAATATTCTTTCTTTTCAATAATACACCTCTCCATAACTTAAATTGCGTATGCACTAGGCTAAAATGTGGCCAACTGTTTTTTTTCTTTCTTCATTACGGCATTAACTAGGCTAGTTTTAAAACAATTATTAATAGCATCCCAACTGATCACTTGATTTTTACTTGGTATTTTACAAGGTTTGGATCATTTGTGTAGGAAACAATGCACATGCACAATGAAAATAACAAAGAAAGACGCGACTCATATGATGCATTGGAAGATTCTCCATATGGATCTGATGAGGAAGATATAAAAGAAAATGAAGGAAGAGAGTCATCTTCTACGAGAAGCCTCTTCAAGAATTGGCCCTTAATATCTACTATCATTGTATATTGTGTTTTCTCACTTCATGAGATAGCCTATTCAGAGGTAACATTTGTTTTTTTTTACCTTGGGCTATTTGGAATCTGGTTTCATTGAGTTACTAATGACCCTATAGCATATTACATTAATTTTCCTTCAAGATATAATAGTTGCTACATGGCGCTCCCATTTTAATCTCTAGCTGTACACCTTTTCGATCCCCGTGCTTTTTTCTGTTCAAGCATGTGTTATTGAGGCAGAAAAACATAAAAGATGTAGTCTCACTCATTGCCTTTCATTACATCTGTGAACATTTTAATGCAACTTAAATGTTTCCAACTTCCTTTCATAGAAATTCATTTTGTTCTGAAAATATGCAATTATTGGCTGGTTTTGCAAAATGATCCTGAGTGCAATATGAAGTCGTTCTTGGGTAGCCATGAGAATAATTATTTTATAATTGAAAAGATGCATGTAGTGATAAATCCAAAGCAGAAATCTTTGTTTCAGGCAATGACCAAGTTATGTCCTGATAAATAGTATGGATCCCCAAGTCTCTGCAAATGTTTTATTCGAAGTACTGTAAAAGACGTCTAGCCAGTGATGAAAGAGATATCTTTTGAGGAAATATCAATTGCTTGTGTGAATCAGTTCTAACCATTTAGCTTGTGAGGAGAGGTGAGAAGTTGCAATACTGCTTATTTATGTTGATGATATCGTTGCTACAAGAAATGAAGCGTCAGCTATACATGAGAAGGAGACTTATTTGGTTAGGACCTTTCATATCAAAAGCCAAGGACCATGGATGTAAAAGTGGTTCACTCAAGGAAATTTATGCTTGCATGTTCTCATTTGCTGAAGGATACTATGAAGCTGGAGGGATGTCTTGTTGATTCTTCTATTGAGCAAAACCATAATCTGGGAGTTGATGATGGTGATTTGCTGACTAATCCTGGTGTCTATTCCGATTGGTGGATATGCTGATATATCCCACCATCACAATACCGGATATACCATATGTGCTCTTAGTCTAAGTAGTCATTTCAACCTTGTGTTATCAATTACCAGAAAATCGATATTCAAATTCATCACCTGGTTCGTCTCATTGTGTCAGGTCTTATGAGGAGTCAGGTTTCAAGGTTGCTCTACCTATGAAACTATTTTGATAATTAGGGGGCAATTCAAATTGCATAAAATCCATTGTTATCATGAGAGTATCAAGCATATTAATGCAGACCATTAGTTCATCAAGGAGACGGTGGCCTTAGAGAGATTTGCACTTCATTTGTTAGCATAGAACACAAGCTCACTAAATTTTGTTCCAAAGAGGTGGTCATGGACATGTAGGTGATATTCTAAACAAACTGAGCATCTGTTAACATCTATGCTCTGTCTTGAGGGAAATAACTCACAGATTTCAGAGTTTTATCACTTTTTTCATGCAATTTTCTTATTAAATTGTTTTATTAAGTTGCAATACTGCTTATTTCCAAAGAGGTGGTCATGGACATTTAGGTGATATTGATTATCAGAGAACTCCTAGAGAGTGGAAGCCCAGTGAGAAATGCAGGCTTTGATCCTCTTATGAACCTCCTCTTGGGTGCCATACTTGTCGTCGACAATATATGATTATTTCTCTCCTTCCAAAAGGAATCATCCCCCACATAATTTTCCTCTTTACCTCCAGCCCCTTCAACAACCAGCCATGTAATGAATCAACCACACTTTTAGGAAAAATTCATTGAGCTCCAAACGTCCCCAACATCTTGATCCAAATACATTAGAAATATTATGTGCCACTCATTGATGGAAATATTTTATTTTGATAGTTAGTGGAATATTATCAGAAGGGGAAGAGGGGGTGTCTACCCTCGGCCTCTCAACCTTTTTTCTTTCTCTTTTTTATTCTTTTCGTTTCTTCCTCTCTCCTCTTAATCTCCTTCCATCATTAAACCTAAGAAATTCATCTTTTTCTATGGCAGAACCCTTTTTTTTTATTTTATAAATGTGTATAATTCATTAAAGAAGGGGAAAACCCAAAAAACTGTACAAACCAGAACCACTAGCTCCTAACAGGGGGAGCGGGGCCCTCTAACAATTCATCCCACCAAAAAACAAAAGATTAAAATCTACATCCTCTAAAAGGAGGGGAAATAGACGACCACAAATAAAGGAGGGACTTCACAACCAACACCACCTCTCTCCCATCCTGCTCCTTGTCTTCAAAGCTCCTGAGATTTCTCTCTTTGTCCATTGATTTTGCAGCAAAAAAGTGGCTGCAAACAGTAGGCAAATGACTATCTCATCCCCCTTGGTCTCCCCCAACAGCTCTCCCCTCTCAAACTACACGAATATTTATCAAATATTTGCTTACAAACATTTTCCTGCAAACTATAGATAGGTTACCAAACAGGGCCTACAAATATTTGCCTACATACATTTTCTATGACAGAAATTCATTCATGAATAATGTGTAACTTATTACATTTAGCCATCATTTTTTTTACAGGTATTCTCTCTGTGGGCTGTTAGTGACAGAAAGTATGGGGGATTGAGCTTTTCATCTCAAGATGTTGGTGAAGTTCTTGCAATCTCAGGTACATAGATACCCATGTGTATTAATAATGTCAAAGAGCATACACTTTGTGTTTCCCTATCTTAAAAGGTAGGTAAGCACAAATTCTTAATGAGAATTACGAATTTATAGTGTATTTGTTTGAATATAATTGTTCTTTGTCATGCTAAATTAAAAATGACGGTGGTTTCTTATCATGTACCTACAAGTCAGTAGTTCATTCTAAGCGTTTAGAGCTCTTATAGATTCACAAGCATCGAGCCTCCGAAATGATTACTCGTAGGAGCATAGATACCTAGGTACATAAACTGATTTGGAGATAGATATGATGAGCCAGAGTATAACTGGGTTCCAAAATTCAAGACAGAGATATGATGCTACTAATTTTGTTTCTATTATGCTAAGCATAATCATTTAATCATTAGCTCTGTAACAAGGATCTAAAAATTTGCCATTGCACACAAGTCAACACACTTTTTCGAACAGTTTTTTTAAAATGTACTCAAGATAAGGAACAACTGTACGGACATGTTGGTGTATCAGGTCTGTGGGGATCAGTGTCTGACACTTCATATTGTGTTGAAAACTAACACAAGTCCAGGTCTTTGTTACATAGGTCATTCACTAAGTTCAATAAAAAGTTCGAGTATTTACAGAACTCTGAAGTAAGATCCTCTACTACATGCCACTTATTTTCTTTTATGAAAAAAACAAACAGGAAAACCATTTGGAATTCTAAAGACAATGAACACTATGGCAGGATATAATTAACTTGTAACCTGTCCATGCAGTATCCAATACCAGAACCAGTATCATATTCGGTGAAAACTGATATACTAAGCATATTAAAGTATATAAAATCCCAGACCCTTAGTTTAGCATCCATTAGTAAGACTATTTTTCTTGAAAATGTTGTATGATATTATGCTCATATCTTGAGTAGAGTTCCTTTCAACATATCTGGTGTAGAGTTCCATTCAAGTGGTGATTGTTAAATTAAAATGACATGTAAAGAATTTAATTCATTCCACGTACTCTTATAAGCTTCTCATACCATTGTATACCACTGAATGCTGCATTATTTTTTGTAACATATTTAATATAATCATTTGTAAGAATATAAACATTAACATGATATTGGTGATGGAGTTTATCAGAGTTCTTTATAAATTGTTGTTATGATCCTAAAGGTTAAGACTTAAACTTTCTGCACCTCTATCACCTATGTGCTTTTTGTGTATTGGTTTGGGACTTAACACTTGGTATCAGAGCCAACCCCACGTCATGGGGTTCAAGTCACGGGAGGGACGACCTGAGGAAAGGGCTACCTGGGGGCTCGCTCAAAAAAGAGAAAATAGGGGTACCAGAAAAAATGCCGGGGGCTCGCTCACAAAAAAGTGAGAAAATCGGGGTACCGGAGTGAAAGCCACCTTAGAGTGGGCCACCGTGGACATTGGCCTTGGAAGTGTTACGATCCTAAAGGTTAAGACTTAAACTTTCCGCACCTCTATCACCTAGGTGCTTTTGGTGTATTGGTTTGGGTCTTAACAATTGTCTCCTGTTATTTGGATGTCACTGGTTGCAACTACAATTCTCGTGCATGTGTTCGTAACTTGATTTCTCTAGTGGCAGCATTATTGCAACCACTTTCTGTACTTCCATTTTTGACAAGTAAGGAAAATTTTTATTTAAGAAATACGAGGGAACTAGCGAAGAATGTTCCTATATAAAAAAATTGCCTAAAGCATGTTCAATCTACATCCAGGGGGGCCAAAAAGAGTGATTAAATATCCTCAACCCTTCCAATAACCCACAAACCTTTACCTTGCATTTTACACCTGATAGGACTAAACAAAAATTTCAAATATAGTCATAGTCTACGATGTGCACATACTTCCACTTGCATGGTGTACTCATATTAACACACTAGGATACTGATGTTGGTACTGGAAACTGTACAGATACTTATAGGATACAATTTTATTTCCCTAATGTATATTGGTTATCTTCTCAACTCCCAATTGATTTTCTATTTGTCTTGTCAGTAAAAATATATAATGGGGTTGTGTAAAGAATCTTCCATTCTTTTTTTTTGATAAGTGAAGAATCTTCATAAATCTTTTGCAAATACTAGGACTTTCATAAAATTTGACATATTTTGAAGACTAAAGAATGATACTTAGCTTAATACAACTGAAATTAAAATCATGTTGTTGGAAGGGATACTCATTACTCACATTTGGACCTGCGTCCTTGATTTTGAAATATAGCAAGCCAAATCCTCATTCCTATACTTAGTTTAGTACTTTCAGCATGATTAGATTATGTTAAACAGCCATTTACCCCAAAAGATCGACCTGTTGGGGAAGGGTGAAACAACTATGTATATCAACGGGCCAACACAACACATGCGCGGGAACACATCATCCACTAACAAGCCTCCTCGGTAGGAATGCACTCCGCTAGAGACTTGAACCTGCGATCTCCCAAGCCTTAAGGCTCTGATACCATGTTAAATAACCATTTACCCCAAAAAATCGACATGTTGGGGAAGGGTGAAACAACTATGATATCAACGGGTCGTCGGGCCAACACAACACATGCACAGGAACACATCATCTGCTAACAGATTATACCTGTATGACATTGTAGGATGTCATGTCTAGAAGTTAAACAAGAGACTGGTTGAGTTGTCTTGTAATACCCTAAAATGGAAAGATGGATATCCAAATTATGATTACTTGTTTTGGACAAACTTGCATTGTTGAACAGGATTATGCAAATTGAAACATACCGTTACTGATTACTTGTGGATCTATTAGGCTTTGGTCTTTTACTATTTCAACTTCTTCTATATCCGCCGGTTGAGAAGATTCTTGGGCCCATCATGGTTTCCCGCCTTGCAGCGGTATACTTTCAACACCTTTGGTCGCTTAAAGTTTTAGTCTTTGCATTTTATACACAATGTTTGGACACTATTGTTCAATTGATGCTTCTTATATGCAGGTTTTATCAATACCATTGTTATCAAGTTACCCCTTTATAGCTAGGCTATCGGGCCTCCGTCTTCAGTTGATAATCAATTGTGCTTCCATATTGAAGAATGTTCTCTCTGTAAGTAGATTTCAACTTGAAACTTTATTTCTTTAGGCACCTTTTAATTTGTATCTATGGTCTTCAACATCATCCGAGTTCAGAGGCTGTTTTTTTTATGTTTTTGTCTTTAGATGGGAGGAGTTATTAAGAGTCTCTTCTCCCGATTGATGTGTACATAGCTATATTGTAGGCCTTCCTCTGGAGGTCCTGCTTATCTGCTTTTGTTGGGGTTCTCCCCTTTAGTTCAGTACAACTATTACTTATCGAGAAAAAAAATATATATACTGCATAAAGAGGGGTGAAAATTGCTATTATTTTGTTATATTAGCAATGAAAAAATTTCCTTGATCAAAGTTGAAGTTATACCTCATGCTTTCTGCACTTACAGGATTTATAATGCAGTCAAAGAAGGGAAAGAAACAGCAAGTATAAAAGCTAAAATGTCCAACCTGAAAGGTGGACTACAAGTTTTCTTTATAGAGAAGAAAACTTAGCAGAAAATTCCAACAATAATCTCCAAAATTCTTTTCAAAACCCTACAATGAACCCTTTTAAATAACCATAATCCTCTTCTAATCCCAACCTTATATTACCTTATATTATGACCCAAAGTTTTTTTTTTTTTTGTAATCTATTATGACCCAAAGTTGAAACACTACACTACTTTTATAGACCCAAAACATAAAACGATAGACCATGAACTAAACATGTTGAAATAAGTGAGCGGGTCCACTCAAATTCACCATATAACATCCCTGTATGTGCTCCCAAACTGTGCTGGACTGTTGTAAGCCTGATCGTCTACTCATTTTTTGCCGTATCTTGGCTGCAGTTTGCAAATTGAGATGATCCCCATTCTGATATGTAGCTGCATAGTTATAATTTACATAAAGTGGGTACTAACTTGAAAGACGTTGATCAAGATGAGGTGATGTTTGAGTGAATTGATACCTCCATGGCCTCCTTAGAGAGCTATGTATTGATAAATATATAATGAGTATTTCCTTCTTATTTTTCTTTTTAATAGATTACTATCATAAATTTTATTGATTTAGAAAGAGGGAGATACAAAGTTTGGGAAAAGCATTCCCAGCATACAAAGATTCTGCTATGAACTAGCCCTTTCGCAAGGGAGTCTGCCAAATCATTGGCTCCACTAAGACTACAAGAAAAAATAGTCACCCACATGGAAAATTTTTTCAAGTTCACCATGGAGATCATCTCACAAAAATATAAGTTCATTCTGACATCTGGACCATCCATTTCACTGCAATTTTTTTCCAAATTGGATAGGATTAGAAGTTTCAGAATTGGATGATTTTTGTGAATATGATCTCCATGGTGAAGAGATCATCCTCAACAAAAACCAGCCCTTACTCATCTCCATGTGGGCCCCACAAGGGCATGCCATTTTGGGCAAGTTAGAATAATGAGACCAATATATATTATGGTTTGCTATCATTCACCTAGGTGATTGTGCTGATTTTTACAAGGTGAATTTTATCAAGTGAATTCAATTAAAGACGCCTGATTTAATATGTTTATTTTGAAGATTAGGTGTTTCTTTAAATATGAAGATAATGGCATTTCTATAAATATATGTGGTTTAAGAAGCAGTTTGACAATGTTAACCCTTCTAAGAAAGTGTCTATATGCAATACAAGGTTGTAATTTAATGTTTTTCATGGGAACATTTCCTTGAAGTTACAGAAGAAAATGTGGACAACAGCAATCTAGTAATGTGAAATTGATTCATTAAATTACAAGGTTGGCATCATTAAATTTACATAAAATGATCCTTTAAACAACCCAGTCCTCTCCCCCTCCCTAATGTATTGACTGTCATTCTCTCTTATATACCTGTGCAATCTGAATATACATTCAATTGATTTGGCATGTTCATCCTTGCTTTTATCATGTCCTACATTTTCTTGAGGTACTTCAGCTTACAAGGAATTCTTTTTCTTGCAATTAGGTGTCCACTATCACAGGATTATTCATTTTGCTGAACAATGCTGTGGTAAGCCTCCAACATAATTAAAAATAAAAATAAAAAGTTTCCACTCTCTTCATTTCTTTTTCTCTTTTTTGGTTCGGATTTAAATCTTTCAACTCAGTAGTATGCCACCACAACTTAGTTATTAACTGCTTGTTTGACCTGATACTGCCATGGCAGCCCCAACACCTAAGAGGAGCTGCAAATGGCATTTCTATGACTGCAATGTCCATTTTCAAAGCATTTGGCCCTGCAGGAGGAGGTGCTATGTAAGTATCCTACAGAATTGCATCGTTCTTCTACATTTGTGTGATGATGTACTTGAGAGGAAAGCCATTACACACATATTATGTACTCAAGCTAGACTGATCTTATATCTGACCTGCATGTTCTACTATAAGTCCTTGCTTTTAATCATAAAAAGTAGGCAGTTTCTTATGGTTGTTTACAATTTAAAACTTCGAACTTTTTTATTAGGAAAATTTCATTGATTAAAAATCTAGTTTTTGTTTACTGAATTTACTGCAAACATTCATTTGATTATCAGGCTATTGAGATGGCTGTTCTTCAATTTCTTGGGAACAAGTAATTGCAGATTCATAAACTTAGTAGCTTCAATTGTTAGACCACCTGAAAAATGATTATACACAGGTTATGGCATATCATGTCAACTAAAGTTAGTAGCTTCAATTGTTGATCTTATTCTGAAGTTACAATCAATAAATCTCTATTAGTTTAGATATCAATATACATTCCTTAGGCTATTGTGAAAAAAAGCAGACAGGAGGTGAATTGAATAGATTGAGTAGGAATAATAGAGAGGAGGAAATAGGGGGTTTGATGTGTCAACCATCAAACCTTCCCTTGACTCTTTTTACCAGTCCTTGTATTCTAATTACATATGAATTAACTATACAGTAAGGAGAACATATGAAGACCTATACTCTCCTAAAGACAATATATGTACGCTCCACTTCAAATTGGAGCATAACTGTCAGTTATGCACATCTTACCAAAGATTTCTTGAACTCTGGATTTGCCTAAAGCATTCATGATTCATGAATATATCCATATACTGGTGTTCAAACCTCACAGAAGGAGATCATAATTTCCTAGAATTAAATTTTCTTATGTACAAGACAATTGACTTCAATGTGTTTAGTTGTCTCATGAAACACAAGTAGTGGCACTATTGATGCAGGACATTTAACCAATACTCCCCAAAAGCCGCGACTGTTGGTAGCGTGAGATTAAATTCCTTTATCTCATAGCCTATGATTCATGCCCTCGGTCAAACCCTCCTTCGTGGGTCCCATTTCACATAGGCCATCCCACCCCGAGTGTGCCCCATATACGCAGGTTGCCCCACTCGAGCCAGGTGTGAAAATGCCCCTGCATTAATCACCCCCGGTGAGGAGTCTCGAACACGAGACCTCCCGCTCTGATACCACTTTGATGCAGGACATTTAACCAATACTCCCCAAAAGCCGCAACTTTTGGTAGCGTGAGATTAAATTCCTTTATCTCATAGCCCATGATCTAGGCCCTCGGTCAAACCCTCCTTCGTGGGTTCCATTTCACATGGGCCATCCCACCCCGAGTGTGCCCCTATAAACGCAGGCTGCCCCACTCGAGCCCGGTGTGAAAATGCCGTTGCATTAACTATGAATTGCGAATTGATTAACCATGGAAATGAAAGCCCAAAACCCAAGGCTGCCCCACTCGAGCCCGGTGTGAAAATGCCGTTGCTTTAACTATGAATTGCGAATTGATTAACCATGGAAATGAAAGCCCAAAACCCAAGTCAGTCAGAATAGTCCATATTAGTACCGAGTCACAAGTGGTATGAGCCAAGGTAGGACATTTTACCACCACACCCAGTTTGGCAACAAAGCTCTACTTCTTACTATGAGTTTTCTAGTTTACCTCTTATGAAGTTAGGGTAACAAAAATAAGAGCGGGTGGCTAAAGTGGAGATGTACTTCCAGAATGTTATGTGATTAATGTGTTCCAATCAAACTAAAAGGAAAATTCTATAAGTTGACAATAAGACCGGCGTTATGGAGCAGAATGTTGACTAATCAAGAAACAACATGTTCATGACATGAGTGTAGCCAAGACGAGAATGTTGAGATGGATATGGTAAGACAAAGAAAGACAAAATTAGAAATGAACGCATTCATAAAAATATAAGAGTAGCCCCAATAAATCACAAAATAAGGGAAAGTCGATTGAGAAGATTTGGTCATGTACAACAAAGACCAATGATAGCACCAGGGGACTTTGAAAATGTATCGTGATTTTTGTACTTTTAAACTGTGTTGCATAGAGTGTTGGAATCCAAAATGGGTACTGAGCATTGGATTTGTAAGACCCTGAAAAAGGGGATTGGGGATTCCACAATATACTTTAAATGATATAACAATAAATAAATATTTTATATAGTAGTATGGATTGTGATATATCACGGGGATATACAATGGGTTGCATCCTATGTCTGGTCACATGACAATATACAAATGTAAAGTCACATCTTCAACAGACACCTTCTATTGCAAAGGGAAAACCCATAAGCTATGGTATATGCTCATTAATGTTAGCAGAAAATTGGGGAGTAAAAAAAACAAGAGGAAATTTAGAAGTGTCACACAGAATCCACTTTTAGTGTTGGAATCCAACATCTCTCAACACAGAGATTTCAGCCCTTCAGAAAAATCCATGCAACATAGCCTTTATGAGAAAAGAGAAGTACAAAGGAGCATACATCATCGCGTGGTGGATCCATAGAGTCTGGATTCCCTGCTCAATCAGCATCAATGAAGACTGTGAGCTGTAATGATGAATATGAAGAAAAGAATAACTCCCTATACATGGTGCCATGAGGTATTGAATAATTTGATGGATAGCCATCAAATGCTGTCACCTCATATAATTTCATAGATATGCGTATATATGTAAGTACGAAGGATGGATGTTACGTATGTTGGAAGCCTGATTATTTAAAATTTGACTTAAAGATATATCTAAGATACTTGTCATTTTTTGAAGAAAAATAGGGTACTTCAGTCACAATAGGGAGATTTTTGTTGTTATTGCAAAAGGCAAGGGATTTTGTGTCCATTTTGATAAATTTTGGGACCAAATAATTTATAACAGTAAAAGTAGCTCCAATATTTAAAGAGAAACTCTATACTGCCTTCATTTGAATCATTGCTGCCTGAAACACTCCAATTCTTTTATACAATTTTATGTGTTGTTAAAAGTCATTTCTGGGGCAACATCAGATTATGGCAAACGCACATGCACGTAAAAATGTCTGTTAAAATACTTGTGCTTTTGAGTGTATTTCTAGTAGCTTCAATTGCACCTTATTCTATCAATTTCATCCATAAGTTACTCAGAGTTTTGTATTTGCAGTTTTTCTTGGGGACAAAAGCGTCAACATGCTTCCTTCCTTCCAGGTATGGAGTCCTACTGAATCTTAACACTATAGGTTATATCATGGAAAAATCTTTTCATATCTTTATATGTTACCTAGGAAAGCATTTGACAACTACTATGCAAATGAGACACTTAAGAACCTTTGGCATTCTCAGACCCAAAACTGTTAACAGATGTAAATGCTGCACCAATCCATGGGAATATTAGGTAGCATGGTCCCAGTAAATGATAGGAACGAACCTGCAAACTCAAGGTTGAGCCTCAACTCCTAAAATGGTATATCATCCTCAATGAACCATACCCCCTATCCCATATGTATCTCCAAATCATCAATCCAGACCACTTAATGAATGTGTCAACTCTAGGATGGGAATTGGGAACATAGTACAAAAAACAATTTAATTAGAAACTTATGGGTGATGTATGGACTTATTTGTTGACCACTAACTCTGTGTTCTTATGCTCAAGTCTCAAGTTCAGCTCCTAATAGGTGGTTAAGGTCTGATTTTAGTCCGTAGAGGTGGAACTTTCCAATCACCTGATTTGTGGACATTTTGCCCAATGATAAAAAAATAACCTTGTACTTTCTAGCCCAAATGTTGGTACGTAGATATCAATCATGCCAACTTGCGTAAAATCCCACACAGTCTAGCCTTGGCAACATTTTGGTAAGAATGTCTGCCACTTGCTCCAACTTCACAAATGGTAAATAGATTTGGCTTGTCTTCAATTTTTCTCTTATAAAATGCCGATCAATTTCAATATGTTTGGTTCTTCATGATGTACAAGATTATGTGCTATACTGATAGCTGCCTTATTATCACAAAAGAGGCTCATTAGACTTAGTGCATCAAAACTTAGTTCCAATAGGAGCATCCTCAGCCAAAGAATCTCACACACACACACCAGGTGCCATAGACCAATACTCAGTCTTAGCGATAGATCTCACAACCATCAATTGTTTCTTACTCCTCTAGGTTACTAGATTACTCCCAACAAATGTATAGTAACCGGAATTAGATCTACGATCTGTAACCGAACCAACCCAATCTACATATGTAAATGCCTCTATCCTCGAATGGCCATGCTTGGAAAACAATAATCTCTCCTTAGTGATGACTTTAGGTATCAAAGTATCCTATAGGAAACCTCAAGATGAGTTGTCATAAGTGAATGCATAAACTAGCTAACACTGACAAACATATGCAACGTCGGGACGTGTAAATGATAGGTAAATCAACCTCTCTACTAACCTCTGAAAGCACTCAGCATCGATCAGAGATTGCCCATCTTAATCATTCAGACCATGATTCTACTCAATTGGAGTGTCCATGGGTTTAGCACTAGGTTTTCCTATCTTCGTGAGAAAATCTAGCACATACTTTCTTTGAGAAATAAATATTCTTTGACAAAACAAAAAGTTGAATTGATATAGGTCCCAGTAAAGAGACCTGCAAAATTTTCTTACAAAGCACGTTAATTTAATTAAAAAGTCAAAAAGTTGTAACACTTTTTAAAACTTGCAGACTTTTAAGATAAAAAGTAAAAACGGAAGTTTAAACTATCATCTAAGGTGGATGTTATTACTAAATCACCCTATGTTCAAACTACTGATAGTCCTCAGTTTAAACAACTCCACATCTCAGACCATCCAACGGTTAAGATTACAAGGATATGATATGGTAATAACATCATTTTTACAAAACAACATTTCTCTTCTCTCCCTTGACCCTCGCATATGTCAGACACATCTCTTCCTCTCTATTACATCTCTCTCTCTCTTAGTCTCTTGACTCTCTCCACCCCTCTCTGTTCTCAATTCTCTTGATGCTACCAGCACCATTAAAGAATCCAAACCATCAGTTTTGGGCGTGCAAGGTGAAAACCAGTCCAGAGATCGATCGGCTAGTAAGCTCCCCTCATTCCTCACCTCTCTCTCTCTCACAATATCAAGTACCATCCCGGCCAACCCGACCAACCCGATCGGGTTGGGCTCAGGCTGAACATGTCAGGCCCGACCTCAGGTTGGGCTCGGGCTTGGGCTAGATTGTCTGAAGGTTGGGTTGGGCTCAGGTTGACTTCCAACCCGACCCCACCCACCCGAGTTGCAGCCCTACTCCACGACCACTACCGCAATCATCCTCCTCGTGCTCAAGTCTTGAAAAACAGAATGAGTAGGAAAGAAGGTAACACTATAATTCAGCTTCTTAGTAATGCAACTGATCAATAATAAATTCGTTGACAAATTAAGAACATGAAGAACAAAGGATTATGGAAGATTAGGACGAACTCTAACCTCCCTCTTTCTAGAAACAGAAGAAAGGGATCTATCAACAATTCTTAACTTTTTCCCTTTCATAACACATATAGCATGAAGAAAAGACGGAAGACATACTCGTCATATGGTCAGAAGCACCGGAATCCAAAATCCATGAAGGAGAATTGGAAGGATGAAGGGTGGCATGAAGACTTGAATGAGCAAAAGCATTCATGGATGTGCCCTCTAATTGAGATGTCATATGATGAAGGCTCTTGAGTTCATCTTCAAGAATGGAGACCATCTTCTCTGAGGAAACAGTCATCAGAATTAATGTGTCATGAGTCATGTGCTGAAGTGAAGGAGGAACATTCATTGAAAATGAGCTACTAGAAGAGCAACAGAGGACCTAGGCTTATTAAACTTAGATGGACAACCCACTAAGTCCCAACAAGTCTCTCTAGTATGTCAATACCGACCACAATGTGTGCACTTCAACTTGTCCTTTTCATCCAGACCAATCATACCCCCAAACCTCTTTCCTCCTTTAACTCCTCCGTGAGGTATAGCTATAAGAGGCAAGGGCTGACCTCTTAGGAATGGGAGTAGAGTTGTCATGCTGATGCATCACAATACACATACTATCTTCACTCTAACTAGAGCATATACATGATTTAGAGAGGGAAGTTCATCTTTACTGCGAATCTGAACTCTGACCAGTTCAAATTCTGAGTTGAGACTAGCTAAGAACTAGTCCCTTCCACTTTCTTCTTATAGGTCATTTCATCTTCCCCCACAAATGGGCTCAAAAGGCTCATCATGATCTAATTCTTCCCATATACTTCGAAAACGAAGCAAAGTGCCCAGCCAAGGTCTTCTCTCCCGAACGATAGTGAGAGATGTCTTGACTAACATGATACACCCGAGCAAAATTCCTCACTTGTGAATACTTCTATGCAGTACCATCCCATATCTCCTTAGTTGTCTTAAGAACTAGAAACCCTATGCTAATTTCTGATTGCATAGAATGGAGGAGCCATGACATTATAGTTAGATTTTTAGCTTCCCACTAATCATATGTAGGACTTTATACATCTGGCTCACTTACTCTTCTATTTATGTAGCCAAGTTTGCCCCTTCCTCCAATAAACATTCTTGTTGATTGTGACTACTCTAAGTAATTTGAACCATTCATCTTTAAAGTTGTAACCTGTAGAATGGGATTGTCCATTTAGCCAGTTGTAAAAGAAGAAGATCTTGAGATCATAGATCCATTTGCAGTTTCATTTACGCTGCTGCCAGTGGACATCTTAATGACTTCAGAGGAGTAAACTTATACCAACCAGCAAATAACTATCATCTTGTCTAGTTTACACAAGTCAGCCACACTACAAGATCCACAAAGATCACACAATCATCAAAAACAAGCTCCACAGCCTATATATTGACTGGTTCACACAAATCAATCACACCCTTTGTTCTGATTTCATAAATCAAAGAACTCAAAAACAAGTTCAAGTGGAAACATTAGAGAGAAAACATCACCGACTCCTCAAAACACATCCAAACTCCGCTAAACATTATTCAGCACGAAACCTTATTCATCTTGATCAGTGATACATGTCCATACAACTAGGGCTGCAACTCGGGTGGGTTGGGTCAGGTTGGGGGTCAACCCTAGCCCAACCCAACCTTAAAGTCTGTGAACCCTAACCCAACCCAACCCAAGGTCGGGCTTAGATTTTCCAACCCTAGCCCAACCCTATCGGGTTGGTCGGGTTGGTCAATTCTTTAAGAAGATTGCTAAATTTTTTTCATATTAAAATAATTTAGTTGTCAATACAATAACCATTATGCTAACCATTAAATAATAACTTCATTTTCAACACCTCATGAAAGAAAACATGATATTTTCATAATACGGGTTCATTAACTCAAATGCATGATAAAAGTTACTAAAGAAATAACAAAAAACAATTGTCAAATAAAACACGATATTTTCAATATCAGCCGATCACATAAAATGCCAAAATGTAGTTTCAAGGGCATTTTGTAATCTCACATAAGGGTTGTAGTTTGCTAAGGACAAACATCCATGGGTTGTTGCATTTGCCAAAATGTAGTGTGAATGTTTGTCAGTATACGTTACGATCCTAGGTTAAGACCTTAGCTTTCCGCTCCACTATCACCAAGGTGCTTTTGGAGTATTAGTTTGGGTCTTAACATTTGGTATCAGAGCCAACCCCACCCCCAGGGTTCGAGTCACGGGAGAGGCAACTATGGTATTAAAAAAAAAAGGGAGCTCACCAAAGTATGGGATATGGAGGGCCCGCCATAGTGGCCTATCATGATTAGTCTCGGAAGGGGTGACCTAGGGAAAGGGCTACTTGGGGGCTCGCTCAAAGAATGAGAAAATAAGGGTATTGAAAAAAATGTCAGGGGCCCGCTCACAAAAAAAAGTGAGAAAATAGGGGTACCAAAGTGAAAGCCACCTTAGAGTGGGCCACCGTGGATGTCGGCCTTGAAGGGTGGCGGAATGTTATGATCCTAGGTTAAGACCTTAGCTTTCCGCTCCACTATCACCAAGGTGCTTTTGGAGTATTGGTTTGGATCTTAACAGCATACTAATACGTATATGTAGTTTGTATGTCAGGTTCAGGTTGGGTCGAATCTCAACCCTAACCCAACCCAACCCTAAAATCAGGTTCAACCCGTCGGGCTCGGGTTGAACCAGCCCAAGTTGTAGCCCTACATACAACTGCTGACATCAGCAGTACTATTATTCTACAACTTCTATACAGCTCCACTAGGTGCTCCAATGTGATTTTCAAAATCTACGATTTCTTCTCTCCATTGTTCACATGACACTGTTCATGTGACATTGTTCATGCGACACTGTTCACGTGACAATAAACCCTAGAAAAATCCACATGGTTTTGTTCACATTCTAATACCAAGATGAAACATAAACCCTAAGTTATTCTTAGAGTTATGGCTGGATAATGAGAAAAGAAAGGAAGAAGAACAAATAAAAGATTTTAGGAGTGGGAGATGTTAAAGTGCCCCTGCTCCCCTCTATCTATTTATACTTTATAATATAAATAGAAAATGACAAAAGCCCCTACATAAACTTAAAAATTACAAGGATGCCCTTGTCAAGTTTCAACAGGCCTACCCGCTTGAAGGGTCCAGATGAATGAGTTGGTGGGCCGTTTGTACAACATGGAGGATAGAGTCGGCTAAGGATGGTGAATGATTCCATTACATGGCACACTGATATTTGATAATGACATGCTACTTGTAATTTAATGTATCACATTTGGATCAAAAGGTGAATGCACTGTGTTCTCAACCCAGATCTGGTTTCCGATGATCCAATGTACTAGCATGAGTTGTAAACTGCACCTACCGCATTGTCAAACATGATCAGCTAGCTCTAGATAATGTTGCAAATTAAGTAGATCCATATTGTCTTTCTTCTTCCATATATGGTAAGATAATGATTGCAATTAGTTTATCAAAATGCAGGGCATCTCCAAAACATGTTGCAAAGTATATCCATATTGTCTGTCTTTTTCCATGGTCAGATACTAATTGAAATTAGTTTATATCGTAATGCAGGCAATCAGATGGTTTTCTTCGCATTAAACTTAGTCCAACTGATTGGAGTACTCTTGACCTTCAAACCCTTTCTAGCAGAACCCCGTGAGAAGACTACAACAAGAGCCAATCTATCCTCAGGTTGAATGTATCAAAAGGACACGATCGCTTTGCAAAATTTAACCTGGGCCAAATTTCTATTTATGGTTTTACTTTTAGAAGAATATAGGTTCCTACGTATTACAGTTAATCAGCACATATACTCTCTTCTTGGCTTATGTCCAAGCATGAAATCTCAATCGTTGGACATGATTTTAGGGTATTTGTTGTATCAAAATAACAATCCTAAGGACTACAAGCAGGAATAACATTTCAGTTGTTGATTACAATAATTTTATTTGATTGTTGTTGTTAATGGTTCTTATAAGCATTATAATTGTTCAATCCAGATTAGGCACACTTAGCTAGGTTTTGAGCCCACCTTTCAGCTCACAATATGTACAGTCAATGAGATTAAATTACAGCCTCACCTTGCCATGACTTCAGGCATGGCATGCATAGCACCCTGTATGCAGCATGTACATGTTGCACCCATGGCTCTAAATTTTGATTTACCTTAAACTTTGGTCGGCTAAAATTCAGAATTATTCAGGAAAATTCAATCTGGTTCGTAGAATTTCTAAAAAAATTGCCAATATGGAGAAGTTTTGAAACCTTTCATCAAAACATTGGGAAACACACCGGTTTTTTAAGATATGATAAAAATAAGCATGATAGCACACTCATAATTCGTTACATCACAAAAAAAACTATTTAGAGCAACATATGCAAGATCAATAATGCATACAGAAATGAGTATTTTAAAGTTTTGAGAGCTGAAATTTACAATTAATTGTTTCAAATAATTTTCAAGTAATAAAAAAAATGAAATAACTTACCTCTGACCTAAAGAGGTCATAGCCACATGGATCTAAGCCCAACCCACATGATGCGTGAGCATCCAAGCTATGATGTACTCGTGTTATACCAAACCAAACCCCTAAGCAAAAAGTGTGGGCTTACAACAAGAGGAAGAAAGAAGTGTTACAAGGGTAGTAAATCTCTTTTTTTACTATTTAGTATTTATAGTAAATTCTTATTTTTACTATTTATAGTAACTTTTATTTTTTACTATTTTTAAATAGGTCTATGAGGTTCTAAAAGATAATATGAGAGTTTGAATTAACTTAGGATTACTTTTTGTTTCTAGATTTGTTTCAGAGTTTTATTTGTTTAGAAATTGGTTCTTTGAGTTGTAATAGGATTTGGATAGAGTTTGAAAGTGTTTCGAAGTCCAATAGTAGTAATTTTCATTGCTTATAAATATAAAAAATGAAAATATGACTTATTATGAATGAAATTGATATTTCTCTTTGAGAAATCTCTCTCGTGGTGCGAATCACTTTATCTTGGTACAAAGTCAAGCTAATTCGGTGAAAAGTTGAAGGTAGCCTTCTATCCATATCTCTCTCTATCACCTTCTCTCATTATCCTCCCAAAAATCGCAGATCGATCTCTTGTCCTGCGTCACTAGGATCAAATTAGAGTTATATAGTATTTTATGCATTTTATTTAATTATCTAAATATTCCAACATAGGACCAAATTAGAGTTATATAGTATTTTATACATTTTATTTAAACAATCTATATTTTTCAATAAACTTTAAAATAAAAAAGTAATTCTTGATAATTTATACCATGAAATTATATGTAATTGTTAGTAAGCGTAGAGAATGTCTATATCATTGATCCATGCATTTGGTGCCTTACTAGTTTTCTAATTATTTTTAATTTAACTAAACATTAAGATACATTAATAGGTAAAACCCTTTATGTTTCATTTTCACTATCATTGATGCATGCATTTGTGTCCTATAGGATTCTAGTTATTTCTAAACTTTAAAAGTTTGTATTTAAAAAAAATATCACTTTTAGTCATGAACTTATGATAATAATATCATAAGAAGCTAATTACTCCTTAGAATTATGTTCCCTAATTATTAAAAACTAGTAGGTGGCACATGAATCTGCATGTAATGCACAAAGTACAAGGGACTGTTATAGTGTAGGTTTCGCACATGGATATGCACGTATTTTCAAGTCAAGCAACATAATATAGTAGGAGACATTGATGAGTAGGTGGGCCCTTTCTATGTTCCTTGTTACATCAGACAGTGGACATTCTCGATGTGTCCTAGGCTCCTAGCTTTGGTGCATCTTAGAAACGTGCTATAACCATAAAGATAAAATTGGAACTGGCGATGTCTCCGGTATAAATGTGAGGAGAATATATAACTGATATAGGATCTTGTGGAACAGGATTTGATTCTGTGAAGAAAGAATTTAAAGAGTTATAAAAGGACAAATTATAAAATATATGAAGTTGTTTGAGAATTAAGTACTTATAAAGGGCTATTTTGGAAATATGTATGAAATGGGAGTGGGGGAGATTACGTAGGTATGTTTTCGAAATTTAATATATAAAGATATCTTTTATATCGGGTGAGTGAAGGTTATTTCGGAAATCTAATAGTGCTAAGGGAGGTGTTGTGAGGTGTCAAGTGAAGCCTCAAGTTTATGCTTAAATATAGAAATAGATTATATCACATGGATTGCCCATTAGATGTCATGTTTATTAATAATTTCTTTTAACAATTCCCAAATATTTTATAAAAAATTAAATAAATGCAATTTTTATTATTGGTTGGATACCAATTGGATACAGATTCTTTGTGCCCTACTCTTCACTAGAACCAACCATCTGCTAGATTAAGGGGATAAGGAAACACCTTTTACAAGAGTTCATGGTTCAAAGTTTCAACCGAAACCGAAACATTTCATCCGTTTCATTTCCGTTTAGCTATAGGACGAAACTACATATGTATCGGTTGGTTTCATCCAAAACCGAACGATACTTCATCTCATGTGTATATTTGCACTAACATTTCATTTTCGTTTCACGGAAGTTTCGTCCGAAATCGAATGATACTTTCAATACGTTTTAGTATCGCCCATGAACGATACCGTGTACTTTGAACCATGCAAGAGTTAGAGTTGAGCTGAAAATGGCACAAAATTCAAAAAAGGATGAGTTTGAGTTTGAACCAAAATTGTAGACTGGACAAGATTAAAAATGACTTGAGAATCAATTTTAGACTTTGACTCAAAGATGACTTGAGATTCCAGTGTCTTGAATCTTGATTCAATTTCAAGACCTATTCAAATCGGGACTCTTCAAGCCCTAGCCAAGGTCTTGAAATTCAATAATGAGCATGACAAAGTTTCCCTAATCATTCATGACTTTAGTTCCATTATTATTGGTGTGCGCTCTCTCCTTGCATGATAGAATTTTTCCTCTAATCAATTTGACTACATTCAAGTGGTACCAGACCAGTCTTGATCACAACGTATTGGAGATCCGGTGGCTGGATGAGGTACTCGAGGCTTTGGTGAATGTAACAATATTGTCGAGTGTGCAAGAATCAATAGCAGAATTTATGCAAAAGTCAGACAAACTCATGTAAATCATTATGAGTGGAATTGCAAACTCTCGTGGGAAAAAAAAGAATTCAAATTAGAGATTCAGGGATCAAAAGGATAAGGCAAGATGTACCACCATTACATCTTTGTTTAGAACAAGAAATCTCAAATTGGGAGTTACCCACCAATTTTATTAAGCATCTAGATGATGAAAATTCAGTCAATACTGAAACCTTGATTTAGGAGTTTCTAGTTTCAATAGTAAAAAAACAATTGATAAATTGTTCTTAAAGTGATAATTGCTGATAAATTGTTCTTAAAGTGATAATTGCTTTATTCCCATATTATTCTGGTTTGGAATAGTTCGTTTCCCAGCTTTGGTTAGGGGAGTCCCTATCCTGTCCAAAGTGTCTTTTTTTCCTCTAGACTGTTATGTTGGATAAAATCCTTACAATGGGTCATTTATAGAGTAGGGGTATGATGATGCCCCTACAGAGTAGGGGTCTGTCGTTGGAAGTTTTCAGAGGTAGAGGTAACTACCTGTGGTGTATCCTTCTGTTCGCAATTATGTGGGCAGTTTGGAAAGAGTGGAATTCTCCCGTATCTTCGAGGGAAAGGAAGAGGAGGTCCATAAAGTCGTGTTGAAAGTTAAAGCTTACTTATAGATTTGATCCTAGGTTGCGCCAAAATTGAGAGGACGTTTCTTTGATGATTTTGTTTTCGGATGGGAAGAGTTGTTACACGGTTCTGATCCAAAGTGTTTCTCTCTGTAGGCTTTCCTTGAGGACCTCTCTAATTGTTTCCGTTGGGGCTTCCCCTTTTGTAATAAACATTATTACTTATAAAAAAAGTGATAATTGCTAAAGAAGTTGTTGATGTTAAGATGGTAGGGTAAGAAAGGGAAAAAAATGAGTTTCGACCAACTCAACCGTTAAGTATGGATGAATAAAAAATTGTACATTAATTTTTCCATTAACTTACAATGATTCATTAGGCTTCTTCATAGAATTCTTCAAAAGATATGATCCATATTGTTTGGTCAAGGTCCAAATTGGAAGTATAGAATTTCAATGAGGACATTACAAAATTACCCTCCAAAGCTTCTCATGATATGTTGGTTCTCAAATTTCATGGTTGTTGCCAAGAAACTATGAGTTGCTATCAAAATTAAACTACTCTTAAACACTTTCCATCACAAATGATTATATACATTATAGCAGTTGTTTCAAAAAATTTACACCAGATTTGGGAGTCCCAAGTCCCCCTCTAAGGTGGCCTTTTTCACTTGGGGGGCCTCTCTGGACAAGATTTTGACAGTGGACCATTCGCATTCCAAATATCTCATCATAGTAGACTATTGTTGGATGTGTCGGCATGACGATGAAACTATTGATCATCTCTTGTTACATTGCGATGTGGCGAATGAGGTTTGATGTTCATTCCTCTTTGACTTTGGGATAAGTTGGGTGATGTTGGGATCTCTCTTGGATCTCATTCTAAACTGGCGGCCTAATGCTTTCTTCTCTTGAGGAAATATTCTTTGGAGAATGCTGCCTTTTCCCAAAGTGTGGGGACTTTGGAAGGAAAGGCATCAAGGGGCTTTCGAAGGCAAGAGTCTTGATGAGGCTTCCATTATCCTCGGCATTAAGGGGTTATTGTTTTTATGGTCCATGTGTTTTCGGAGTGCATGGGGCTATTCTTCGAAGATTTTGTTTTTCGCATGGACCTTCTTCGCTCTAGGGATTGATGTTAACGGCTCTTCTTGCACGCAAGGTTTAAAATTTCGGTTTCACATGCCATTTCGGTGAGGCCCGAAATCAAAATTTCGGTCGAAATTTCGGGTGAAATTTTGGAAAATTTGAAATTAAGATTAGTAATGAAAATTTCAAAATGTCGATCGAAATTTCACGAAAAGTTTGAAATTTCAACCGAAAAGTTCAAAATTTCACAAAAAACCCAAATTTCACGAAATTTCGGTCGAAATTTTAGAATTTTAAAATTTTCAATTTTTATGGATTTCGGTTTCGGTGTAGCCCGAAAACCGAAATTTTGAACTTTTTGATGAAATTTAAAACCTTGCCCTACGAAGGGAGGCTGGCGTTTGTTCTGCTTTGGGCCTGTCTAGGCTTTTAGTAGGTCATCTCGACCTCTTTTAGCCTTGGCGCTTGTATGCCTCGTTTTCCTTAGATTATTAATAAAGCTTTCACTTATCAAAAAAAATTTACACCAAATTTAATTCGTTATAAAGGATTTATGTAGAACCTGAATCCACAATTAAAGTAAAGCTGGTTTAGAATTAATTGTGAGTACAAGAAAAAAAAATTACCCTCACCATTAAATGAAAACCAGGTTCAGGCGATTACCAATCTTCACACTTCTTTCGGCTAGATCTGCTCAAAGTCAAAAACCTCGACATAATGCGCCTCACATCTGGCTTCCCATATACAGTGTATGAGAGCCCAAGGATGGTATGTTGAACTGCAGTTGTGGCCGGGTTCCTGAGTCTTCGGTTATGTTCGTACGAGTCTTGGACCTGCTCACCATAGTTGATGAAACGGGTGGAGGTTGTTGTCCCTCAAGTACCTCCTGCAAAACTTGTTGAGCAGAAGACAACGGTGCTCCTGACCATCTTCCAGGAGCATCAAGATGCTTCATGAGCAATCTCTCGGGCATCACAAGATCCTGCAAAGAAACAAGACAAAACAGATTGGCATCTCAAGAAACAAAAAAGTATAGTGTCTATAATTGATCCAGTCATGTTTGTGAAATGGCAGTCTTGTAATACAATATTGAGATATAAGGTTTTCCAATTTTTCCTTTTTCTTTTTCTTTGCCGCCACCGGATCAAACCCGACACCTCACAATTGGGACATAAAGCACAACCCAATTGTGCCAACACAAAGTTCGTAGGTAGGTAAATATGGCTTAAGTGGAACATGGACTAATGGGACACTACAGTTGCTCTACTAACAAGTAACAATACCATGGGATCTCTACCATATGCAAATTTCACATGCAAGGGTATCCAATTTGTCCAATTGAGGTCCCATGAAAGCACATCAATGAACTTCTAATAAACCATATATTACCAATAATTCAAGTAAAGTGACTAACCAAAACAGCAGCAACTGATGGACTTATTAGAATGAAACCAGCTAATTTTTGTCTAGGAGATCCTAGGTAAGATCAACAATTGAACGTTCCAAATTGATGAACATGTGCCCCATGTCTGCGGTAAAGTATTACGAGTATAATATTACAATAGCATCACATTCAAGTTGAAGTCTCTAAAAGGGTGAGAGGAAGGTCAAAGAGGACATGGATTGAGGTAGAGAGAAAAGGTCAGAAGACACTCGTGTTAACAAAAGATAAGGCTCTAGAGTCTAGACAGAATTGAATGGTGGACCAAGATTCAAGTAGCTGATTCCCAAATAGTTGTGATAAGGCCCTGATGATGATGATTCCACAACTGAAAATCACTATATGGGCATATAGATTGGTTGCATATACCACTAATAGGTTGAACAAATCTACTTCGTCTTCTATTCTCTATTTAGACATGCCCATTAATGATATCTGTGTTGTATTATCATGCAAATCATTGAACTTTGCAACATGTTTCTTAATTGATGGGTAGTAAAGAGACTTCCCAGATCTATTACTTAAAACAATTAAGAAGCTCTGTCTTGTGTTCTTCTACACTATATGTTCTGACTTCCAACCTCCAACACCTCCAATTATAACTTAGAATTGTTCCAAATGGAGGAAAATAAGTGCAAAACCTAGAAAACATAATTACCTGGATCTTTTGGCCGACATATTCCAGTCTCTCAAAGCAAAAACCCTAATATACCTTTTTATTTCTCACTGAAATGCAGTTATGTTTCTTGCACCCTTCAAAATACAAGTTTGAGAAGGTGAGACTGCATGATGTGAATGCAACTTAATTGTAATTTATAGAACTTGTACTGGACAATCGAATCAGAATGAGTTTATGGGCTAAAAGCTTGGAGGAAACAAAATTCTATCATCCAAGTCTAGGAAATCTGAGACGAGCTAGTGGATTGTATTGGATCATATACAAGTATCATCCGACTCATATTCTGTATCAGTTGCATCACTCTGTAATTCTTATCTGCCGATACTGCCCAAGTCTCACGAATCAACAATTAACCATGACTTGTCCCACTGGCCTAATTCATAACCAAATTCATCTCGTTACCAAATCTTAATGAGTTGGGTTCAAAAACTGAGATTTCAATCTTTCATATATTTTCATGCTCATACTAAGGGCCTTCGTGCACCAGTGAGGAGGAATGTGCGAGTCGAAGGACCTAAAAGGGCAAAGGGAGAAGGCAAAAAACGAACGTGGAATGAAGTTCTGAGAGGAGATTTCAAGACACTTGACTTAATGGAAGAGATGGTTTTAGACAGGATTGAATGGAGGAACAGGATTCGTGCAACCAAGCTCATACCGTTAGGAAAAAGGCTTATGATGATGATGATACTAGGGGCCTTTGTGTCCCCATCCCTAGAATCCCCTAGAATTGAATAGAATCCTTATAAACTTAAGCTATATCTTCATCCCTCTATTATATTTTAAATTTCAAATTTGTTATGATTTTTAACTTTCTTCAATATTTGTCTCCCTTACCATCTCCATTAAGGTTTTATATATTTTATTTTTTTCTCTTTTCTCTCCAAGCTCCATGGAGTATTCCCTCCTAGAGCAGCCTCACAAGCTGTAGCACAGAGCTAGTGTGACTCATTGCATATATCTCATTGTTTCCACCTCATTCATCAAGGCCTCTATGTGTGTCTGGCACAGACAGACATAGCATGTACCTGTTATATTTCTAAGAAAGCAAAATGGTGCCAAAAAGGAGAGGATCATCAAGAAGATTACCTGAAGCTCGAGTCCAAATTCAATGTGTTAGGATCTTTACCAGGCCCCAAGCCGCCATTCCTCCTGAAAATATATCTTATCAGGAGAGGGCAAACTTTAGCCTTTATACCACGATCGATGTCACACCTTGCGGGGGTCCACGATTCGATCCCGTGATCCCCAACGGCGATCAACCTCGCACCCGCGGGCCCATTCTACAATTGGATCCCGTGAGCATTTAACTCTAACGGCGATCGACCTCGCACCTACGGACTCGTACCGTGCCCTTAGGGAGGGGCATTCTTTAACCCAACAATCCTCCTTCAATAATACGCTTCCTCGATCCCATGACCTTGGCTCTGATACCATTTGTTAGGATCTTTACTAGGCCTCAAGCCGTCATTCCTCCCGAAAAGATATATTGTCAGGAGAGGGCAAACTTTAGCCTTTATACCACGATCAACGTGGTATCAGAGCCTTGGGCTAGAGAAGATCGATGGTGGAAGAAGGAAATGTGAGGATCGAGAAGTTCAATGGTGCAAACTTCGGATTCTGGAAGATGCAGATGGAGGACTACCTCTATCAGAAGGACCTATATCTTCCTCTCTGAGGAAAAGTGAAGAAGCCAAAGAAGATGGCCGATGATGAGTGGGAGCTACTCGACAGAAAAGCTCTAGGTACAGTGCGGTTGAGTCTTGCTGCATCTGTAGCCTTTAATATCTCGAAGGAGAAGATGACACAATGTTTGATGGCCGCCCTTTCGAAGATGTATGAAAAACCCTCTGCCTCAAATAAGGTTTTTCTGATGAAGAGATTGCTCAACATGAAGATGGCTGATGATGGTAGTATGCTTACACATCTCAATGAATTCAACACGGTTACGGCCTAGTTGGAATCCGTTGGCATCAGCTTCAAAGATGAAGTCAGGACTCTTCTGATTTTATCAGTGTTACCATACAGTTGGGATAGTCTGGTAATGGCAATGAGCAACTCTTCGGGAACAGGAACACTGAAGTACGATGATGTCGTAAGCCTAATCCTAAGTGAAGAAGCTCGCAGACGATCTTCTTGTTCTTCGGGGGAAACATCAGGGAATATCCTGAGTATTGAAGAAAGAGGAAGGAAGACGAGCAGAGGAGGCAAAAGCAACAGTCGATCAAAATTGAGAACCAGCAAATCCAAAACACCCTTTGTAAAAGAAGATAGCGGTTGTTGGAACTGCGGCAAAAATGGGCAAATAAAAAGAGATTGTAGAGCTCCAAAGAAGCAGTCAGAGAACAACCATCAGGGAAGTAAAGATTCGATAAATATTTCTGATGAAAATGTTTATGATGTGTTAATTTTATCCCGTGATAATCGGTATGAATCTTAGATAGTAGATTCTGGTGTATCCTTTTATGCTACTTCACACAGGGATACTCTTTATAACTATGTGCAGGGTGATTTCAGGAAAGCCTATTTAGGCGATGATGAACCCTGCAATATTGTTGGAAATGGTGATGTATAGATAAATTTGTCAAATGGAACAGTGCTGAAGTTGAAAGATGTTAAGCATGTGCCTAGTCTAAAAAGAAATCTGATATCGATTGGCCAGCTTGCGGATTCGGGACATGGCAACTTTCACCAGTGATTCGTGGAAAGTTACAAAAGGGCCTATGGTGATAGCTCGGGAAAAGAAAGAAGGCACACTCTATGTGACTTCTAGTTCTAACATTGCCATTGCAGTTGCATCATCAGGGGTGGACATGAGCACGTGGCATCGTAGGCTCGGACATATGAGTGAAAAGGGGATAAAGGTATTACTTTCTAAAGGAAAGTTACCTGGACTAAAGTCTGTAGATCTGGATCTTTGTGAAGACTGCATCTATAGAAAGCAGAGAAAGGTCAGTTTCTCAAAGGCCTGAAGAACTCCAAAGTTGGAACGGCTAGAACTGGTTCACACTGATGTGTGGGGACCAGCCCAGGTATCCTCTCTTGGTGGTTCTCGTTATTTCGTTACTTTCATTGATGATGCTACTAGAAAGCTTTGGGTTTATTTTTTGAAACAAAAATTGGATGTATTTGATGTGTTCAAGAAATGAAAAGCTCTAGTTGAGAATGAAACAGGTCAGAAGTTGAAGTGTCTAAGATCAGATAATGGAGGAGAATATTGCAGCGACAAGTTTGAAGAATATTGCGCGGTTAACAGAATCAGTAGACAGAAGATGATTTCCAGAACACCTCAGCAAAATGGTGTGGCTGAACGCATGAACATGACGATCCTAGAACGTGCTAGGAGCATGAGGATCTATTCGGGCTTACCAAAATAGTTTTGGGCAGATGCTGTGAATACTGCGGTTTATTTGATCAATCGAGGACCCTCAGTTGCTTTGGACGGTGGATTGCCAGAGAAGGCTTGGACTGGAAAAGAGGTAAACCTCTCGCACTTAAAAATATTTAGTTGTCCCTCTTATGTCCATATTGATTCTGAGAAAAGAAATAAACTAGATCCAAAATCTAGAAAGTCCACTTTTATTGGATATGGCAATATTAATGAATTTGGTTACCGATTTTGGGATGAAGAAAATCGAAAAATCATTAGAAGCAAAGATGTCATATTTAATGAAAATGTCATGTATAAGAACAGATTGGAACAGCAAAATGAAAAGAAGGAGAATAAAGAGTTTGTAGAACTTGAAGAGATATCTAGCAGAGATCTGAAACCTCAAGAAGAGAACCTACAGGTAGAACCACAGACTCCTCTCCATGAGAGGAGACCATCCAAGGTCATTAGACCCCCAACTCGTTATTCACCTTCTCTACATTATTTATTGTTAACTGACAATGGTGAACCAGAATGTTATGGAGAAGCTTTGCAGGATAAAACCAGCGGTAAGTGGGAGTAGGCCATGGAAGAGGAGATGGATTCTTTATCATCAAATAAAACATGAGATCTAGTTCAATTACCTACTGGAAAGGTAGCATTGCATAACAAGTGGGTTTACAGATTAAAGGAAGAACATGACGGTACCAAGCGGTACAAGGCCAGGTTGGTTGTTAAGGGGTTTCAACAAAAGGTAGGTATTGATTACACTGAAATTTTTTCTCCTATTGTTAAGATATCTACTATTAGATCGGTCTTAAGCATTGTGGCTGTGGAAGACTTGCATTTAGAATAGTTGGATATAAAAACTGTGTTTCTTCATGGTGACTTAGAAGAAGACATTTACATGCATCAGCCACATGGGTATATTATTCCAAGGAAGGAGAAGATGCTATGTAAACTCAGGAAGAGTTTATATGGTTTGAAACAGGCCCCCCGACAGTGGTATAAAAAATTCGACAGTTTTATGTCTAGTAATGGCTTTGATAGATGCCATGCGGATCATTGTTGTTATTTCAAGAAGTTTAAAAATTCTTATCTCATACTGCTTTTGTATGTAGATGATATGCTTGTTGCAGGATCAAGCATGGATGAGATTTTAAATCTCAAGGAACAGCTGTCAAGGGAATTTGCTATGAAGGATTTGGGTGCTGCAAAACAAATCCTCAGCATACGAATTATCAGGGACAAGACAAACAAGAAGCTGAAGTTGTCTCAAGCTGAGTACATAGAAAAGGTACTCAAGAGGTTCAATATGGAAGGTGCTAAGCCAGTCAGCACTCCATTGGCCAGCCACTTCAGGCTTTCAAAAGAACAGGGTGCATCGACACAGGAAGAATGTGATTACATGGCTAAGACACCATATGCCTCAGTCATTGGTAGGTTGATGTATGCTATGGTCTGTACAAGACCAGACATTGCTCAAGCAGTGGGAGTTGTTAGCAGATTTATGAATAACCCAAGAAAGGAGCATTAGGAAGAGGTCAAGTGGATTCTCAAATATCTGAGAGGCACTAAGGATGTAGCACTATGTTATGGAGGATCGGATATCAGCCTACATGGATACGTTGATTCAGATCTAGCATGGGACATTGATGGAAAGAAGAGCACGACAAGGTATGTGTTTACTTTGGGCAGTGCTGCAGTCAGTTGGGTCTCACAGTTACAGAAGATAGTCAGTGTTTCGACGACAGAGGCCGAGTATATTACTTCAACGGAAGCTTGCAAGGAAATGGTCTGGTTACAGGGTCTTTTGAGGGAATTGGAAAAGGAATAGGAGAGTTGTAAGTTCTACAGCGACAGTCAGAGTGCAATTCACCTTGCTAAGAATTCAGCGTTTCACTCAAGGACCAAGCGCATCGATATCAAGTATCACTTCATACGAACCATGTTGGAGGATGGACTTTTTAGTTTGGAGAAGATCCACAAGAGTCAGAACCTTGCGGATATGTTTACAAAGGTGTGATCGATGTGTGCCTCTAAAATAAAATACCAACCAAGCAACAACTCTTTGACTCTCATTCCTTTATTGATATTTTTTGAGTTGAAGAGATTTTGATATTATTTGAGAGCTTCACCTGAGCAAATCAAGTTGAATCAATCTATGAAGGCTCTGACTGTTTGATAGGCTATACTTTGTTCATTACATTGTCTCATCTTCTACCCAGTAGAGGATCATCACTGTAAGTGTGGTTACATAGTTAAACTTTTTCGAAGATTCAACCATTTGCTTCGAATTCGTCTGAAGGTAAGTATCTTTATGAACAAATTTTTTAGATAGTTTTAATTCTATATGAAGATGTCGTGGTATGTATTCTTCGCAGACTACGTGAAGACTAAAAGACGAAATCGCAAGAATCAGATGATTGACGATTTGGTGAACATTCTATCTCTTACATCTTGATTCTCTTCTATTTCATTTGTATATACTCCGAGAGCAGCTAATGGCTCAGCTCACACTATAGCCTCTTAAGGCTTCCTCTTTTTTGGACCCTGTTTTGGACTAGTGACCTTCCTTCCTACTTCTTCAAGTCATGAATGTGGATAGGTCTAATTGCTATATATATAATATCTTGCTTACAAAAAAATAAAATAAATAACCTATGCTATGCAGGCTCTGCTTTTGAGGATTGATTACTTGCTTTATGTTTCATTTCTCACAGGATAATCAAAAAATAATGGGAGTTGTCCACCTCATAGTCTACACCATTGGATAGCCTCGAGATTTGTACTACATGAATACCTAAGGCCATCAAAGAGGGGAAGCTGATGAGAATTTACTACTCATAATGACAACAGAGTCCTTCTACATCAAACCAGTTGCATGTATCACCTATTAGCTATATTTAGAAGGAATTTAGATCCTGTACTCCAGGGTATTGGGTAACTTGCCCAACTGTCACATATTTTACGGATTGAAAAAATATAAAAAATAAAAACTGACTTTGTAGAAGGGTACGTGGTGTACAAAGATGTGTGGGAGTCGGGTACCTACCCAACTCCTTGGCGTACAGGATCATAATCTCTGATTAGGGTCAGGCTCCAGGGACCGGCCTTTTTTTGACCGGCTTCCGTTACTGGACACAATATGAGCCACGTGGAAAACGCTTAGAGGACAATGACCGTATGGATGTTTGAACAATCCCTAGGTGGACCTACAAACAAAACATCAGCATGATTGTTGATTTCGAGGCGTTGGATTGGACTAATTTTCATGGGTAGATCTCAACTGTGGGAATTTGAGCAGTATTTGAGGTACGAAGATCCAAAGGTTTGAAATCCCTAATCATGCTGATTTTTGGTTTGTAGGTCCACCTAGGAATTGGCCAAACATCCATACGGATCGAGTCCTCTAAGAGCGTGCCACGTGGCTCGTATTGCGTCCTAACAGGATAAAAAAGGACGGTCCCTGGAGCCCGACCCCTCTGATTAATTAACTCCCGAATTTACGTTGGCGCTGAAGTCACCTTTAACGAACATAGTAACTCCCATGTGCCCTTTGACGAACACTTCAACCAACCATCTTCCTAACTCATTTATGCATGCGTCCATGCAACTTTTTCTGCTAAAACCTCCGCTAAATTTAGCAAACATTAATTTCTGATCCCACACCCGCCGAAAGCCCACTTAAACCCTGCAAACCTTTCTATTTCTAGCCAATCTCTCCATCTCCCTGGAGTACAGGATCCTGGTCTCTGATTAATTCCTGAAATTACCATGGCGCTGAAGTCACCAATCCCATGTTCCCTTTAACTAACACTTCAACCAACCATCTTCCTAACTCATTAGAAATGGAACTTTTTCTGCTAAAACCTCTGCTAAATTTAGCAAACAAACATTTCTGAACCCACACCCGCCGAAAGTCCACTTAAACCCTGAAAACCACTCTATTTCTAGCAAATCCCTCTATATCTCTGATCCCCTATAAATAACCCTCAAAACCCCACTCAAGTCCCCATATCTATTCTTGCATCAATCTTCCCCACCAAAACCAATGGCTTGCTTTAGTAGAATCAGCTACATTTGGGGTATTTTCATGCTTCTAGCTCTAATTTGTGAAGCTAGACTTCCTACTCCTGGAGGATTTGTTAAAACCCAAAATACCCAATTTGTCCTCAATGAGTCACCTTTTCTTTTTAATGGATTTAATTCATATTGGATGATGAATGTAGCAGCTGAGCCTAGTGAGAGGTATAAGGTCTCCGATGTCTTCCGCGAGGCTGCAGCTGCGGGTCTCACTGTTTGCCGGACGTGGGCTTTTAGCGATGGGGGCGACAGAGCTCTGCAGATGTCGCCTGGGGTATACGATGAGCGCGTCTTTGAGGTGAATGGTCTCAGTAGAAAAATTTTGCATTCTTGTTCACATATATTAGTTTTCAGTAAACTTTACTGTTGGGGATGACTAATTCATTTGGCTAAATAGGCAGCATATTGGTTTGCTAAAATTATTGAAAATGATAAAATTATGAGTTTATTGATGTTGGGATTTAATGATAAATCGCAGGCGCTAGATTTTGTGATTTCGGAAGCCCGAAAATATGGAATTCGCTTAGTTTTAAGCCTAATCAACAATTACAGTGACTATGGAGGTAGACAGCAATATGTACAATGGGCTAGAAGCAGAGGTGTGCAGGTTGCTAGTGATGATGATTTCTATACAAATCCAGTTCTGAAGGGATACTACAAGGACCATGTCAAGGTAAGAACATAGAAATCTATTTATATCTGCATACATATACAAATATATAATTGCATACTAACAACTTGGTTTTGTTCCGAAACAGAGAGTACTAACCAGGTTCAACACCATCACCAGAATCGCTTATAAAGATGACCCGACGATCATGGCATGGGAGCTCATCAATGAACCCCGTTGTCAAGCGGATTACTCTGGAAGAACAGTACATGTAAGCCTTGAGATACATTCATTAAATCCGTAATCGATTAAGACTTAGGTTTATTGATCTTAACTGTTTGTTTTCCACTAATTATATATGTGATTATAACAGGGTTGGGTTCAAGAGATGGCAACTTATACAAAGTCCATTGACAATAAACACATGCTTGAGATAGGCATGGAAGGTTTTTATGGGGATTCAATTCCAGAAAAGAAGCAAAACAATCCTGGCTACCAAGTTGGCACAGATTTCATTGGTAGTAATCTTATTAAGGAGATTGATTTCGCCACGATCCATGCATATCCCGATATATGGTAAGTTCAGGACCCCCTCACTGACCCTTGAATAGCCATGTTAAGCTGTTTTTTTTTTAATAGTTTTCGACTACGTACAGGTTGTCTGGACAGAACGATAATGCGCAAATGGGGTTCATGCAAAGATGGATGTCAAGTCACTGGATGGACTCAAAGGGGATATTAAAGAAGCCATTAGTTATTGCAGAATTCGGAAAATCGAAAAAAGATCCAGGATTCAGCATAAGTAGCAGGGACTCATACCTGAATACCATCTATAGGAACATATACAACTTTGCAAGAAGTGGAGGAACAATTGGAGGTGGGTTGGTTTGGCAAATCATGGCAGAGGGAATGGAGTCATATTGTGATGGTTATGAGATTATTTTGTCTCAAAGTCCCTCAACAGGTGGAATCATTACTAGACAATCTCATATGATGACAGCCCTCAGTCACATGTTAGGCAGACCAAGCACTGCTGCAAGGCATGGTTAACTGTTGAACAAGCTGCATAATTAGATGATCATCGTTCGACGCTACGGCACGTGTTCGACTTATCATTTAGGGTTTAGAATTTAGGGTTTAGGTTTTATCATTTTCTCAATATTATTGAAATAATTATCATTTTTTCTCATTTTTTTATTTATTTTTTGCTCATTTAGTAATTAATATGTAATGGGTGGATGATGTCATGAAAAGGTTTGGATCCCGGATTCGTATATTGACCCAAATCCGGATCTGGATCCAACGGATCCATGGCACATTATTCGTGTCTGTCCCACTATCCAAATGGACCATGAAGGTAAAAGGGCTTGCACATCCACATAAACTCCAAAGATTTATTATGCAGTACAACAAGGATCTGATCCAACTGCTGAATCCAAGAACCGATCTCGATCCAAATACGAATCGGGTCAAACTTGCCCGATCAGTATCCTACCTTAAATAAATTTTGAATCAAAGATCCAAACCCAACAAAATATGTATAGGGTGAGTTGGATCTCGGGTATGACTATGACCTGTTCTAATTCAGGCACTTGTAGTGATTGACACCAAGGTTTTTAAGTGGTCCATTATAACGTTACCGTTATAATGAACTTCGGGTTGGTGGGTCCGCCTGCTTTGTGCGTTGGAGCCTTGGAGGGAAATCCGGATTCAGGACTTTGCTATGTCACAAACGACCGCAAGAGCCTATTCCACAAACGATATTACGGCGCCCATATTTTAAAAGGGCTGGCCCCACCACTAACCTGAAAAAACCCAAAATAGTCCGTAATGTGTGCCGTGTGGTGGGACCCGTTTTCTTACGCTTTGTGCCATCAATAGAGTTGTGTTAGAGTGGTCTTAACTTTAGGACCATAGGAAGTAGGGGTGTTAATGGGCCAGGCCTAGGACCGGCCAGAAAACTACTAGCACATGTCCGAGCCCAGCTCAGGCCCGTGACGGGCCTAATAGGTTCTACGTAAGCCCGGCCCATGAATAAATCTAGAAGTACAGGCCCAGCCTGAACCTGGTCTGCCTTGGTTAATTCTCACTCCAATTATAGAAACTTATTATGGACAATAGTTTTTGAGTTTTAGCTAATTTTTAATTCTAATTAATTATGGACATTAGGTTAAAAATAATAAAATATCATTGCCAACTAATTATTAATGTAAGATTTCCTATTATAAGAGACTAGGGGAATGCCACGTGCACCTTACACATGGCACATTCTTAGAGATCACTGATCTATCGATGTTTGGCCCATCCCTAGGTGGACTTACATGCAAAAAAATCAGTCTGATTAGTGATTTTTAAGGATTTGATTGGAGTCTTTTTCATCAGTTGATTTTTAACCATAGATTTCGAGCATTATTTGGGGTACTCAGATCCAAATGTTTGAAATCACTAATCAGACTGAAGTCAACCACTGTTTACATGGGTGGGGCTCGGGGGAACCCCATTTTTTACTCCCATTTTGGCGTACCCACATAGAAGATGAATCAATGGCTGATTTTTGGTGAGGATGATCTCTATGGTGAGGAGATCATCCTCACAAAATTCAAATCATTCTGATATTTATAGACTGGTTTAGAAGCTAAAGAATTATGGACCGTCAATTTTTACCGTGTAACTTGAAAACCACATTTGATGGGGTTAGAAATTTCAGAATGGGCTGATTTTTTGTTGGCGTGATCTATATGGTGAGAAGATCATCCCCCACCAAAAGTCATCCATTGATTCATCTTCTATGTGTGGGTACACCACCACCACCCCCACCAAAAATCATCCATTAACAGATGATCAAATCAACTCAATGTTAAGTCCCCTCAATCCGATCCAATAAGCTCCCACTGTTTATCAAATTGGATTGGGATACGTTGTCATGTGGAAATCTGATTCGATAAATCCAAGCCATTCATCTGATAAACGACCATTTGATGTTGCCACGTGGATATGGTGAAACTTGCCTGTAGAGAGGGTGACCTTTGGTGAACCAACACACCAAAAATCAGTCTGACAGGTGATTCCTATAGCCATTGGATTTTAGCATTTGTTTTCAACATGGGCTTGGAACCCAATTTTTCACCATGGGCCTGGTCATGAAGCCCATAATTTAAAAACTGCTCAAATTTAACAGCTTCAAATCACCTGACCTGCTATCAGGTTGATATTTTAAGTCTGTGATCAAACATTGATGGGGCCATTTGATCTACCCCTTGAGCACGCGCGTGTGATCCTTGTGACTACCCCTTATCCACCCTACATGTCTAGTCATCGGACCATTGCTCAGATCCCCATCGAGCAGAAAAGAACGGTGGATAACGAGCAGCTTGTATATCACATCTGATACACATGATGAGGATCATATAATAATTCTACATGTACACAACCATAGGACCATCTGATCCATCTAATATATATACTTCCCACCTCTCTGATCTCTTCCTCATCAGATCATCTAGAAAACTTCCTTGATTATGATACTAGTACATGATTATGGCCCCAACCTAGGATAATTCCTGTGAAAGTCATGGTGATCAAAAGGGCATGACCGTCCAATCTATCATATTCCTTTTTTACAGTCAAAATGATAATCGATAACTAAATATATATGGATTGGTCAGTCATCAAATCTGGTTGAATTTTGAACGACCCAGATCACCTTAGTGGAGGAGAAAAACTTCTATCACAGCGTTCTGACAGATGCTACTGTCACAATGCAAAACACAGGTCACGTGGCACACAATTAGTGGACTCTGACCGTATGGATGTTTGACCAGTCCCTCAGTGGACCTATAACCAAAAATCAGCCTCGATCGAATTCTTACCGTTAATTAAAATCAACCCATGAAAATAACTTCAAACGAATCGCTTAGAAATCACTAATCAGGCTATCACATTTTTACAAGATAGATTTCTCCCCTCTTGTTACTTAAAAAAAAAGAAGAAAAAAAAAACTATCACGGAAACAAGACAGTATTAACGATCAAACGGTCCTGTAGGATCGAGCTGTTTGCAGAATCCAAGATACGTTAGATAAAGCACTCGATCCTTTGCTCCCGTACGATGATTATTGGTGTGCTTGCAAAAGTACTTCAATTGTCTGAGGCTGCAACAACCAAGCATTTGGCCCAAGAGCAAGAAAAGCCAATTTATTGATCTTTTCTTCTCCGACATCACAGGCTTCATACTGTTGGGTTGATGGCAATTCGTACAGACTGGAAGCACCGGAGACATCCACCATTCGGGGGCCCGCTCACGCAATGAGCTCTTGTTTACCATGATGAAGGATCCAATCTCCATGAACTTTCTTTCCAGTTCAAATTCAATTGTGATCCTGTTCTCACACTTTTTACACTGAACTTCACCTGGTATGGACCGTATGCCCATTGATAAGATGTAGTCCAGGCTGTAAACAGTGGCACGGTGGTCCGTGGCCCATGGAAACGGAACCGGCACAATGTCGCTCTTCCCACCTGGAGGACCCTGTGTTGGGTTCCGACGGAAACGTCGGGCTATAGTCGAAGGACCAGGTAGCAGTGATTGTAGTTGTGGTGGGGGAGGAGTAGGAGGTTTGAAGGTTCTTGTTGAAGGAGGAGATAAAGAAAGAGCAAGTCGATCGTTATCAAATTCTTCACTGCTTGAAGAACCATCATGCTTCTGTCTCTTTGATGATCTATACATTTCTTTTACCATGGCTTTGATTCTTGAATGCAAGAGAGAAATCAAGAGACGGTTATACACGATCGTGGTGACTGAGGAGAGAAAGAAGAGAGAATTAATGAAAGAAATAGAGAGAAGGAGAAGAAGACAACATGTTGGATCACTATGGAACAGTCCTTTTTATAACCTTTTGAAAGATAGAGATTAGACGGTTTTATTTGAATCACACTTGTTGCGATCAAATGCCCAGTCAAATCTCTTTCCTTATCTAACGGCTTCTTGAGAGATCTCCGGCTCTTCTTTAGTTAGTTGTTGACTTAAGATCCTGTACTTCAGGGAGTTGAGAGTTGCAACGTCTCTACTCCCACACTAGCACTCCGGATGCAGTGGATGCAAAGGACTCTCTTTTTTTGACCCACCGACCACATGGATCTTGCGCCGCCCACCCATTAGTTCGATGATAGATAATTTGTAGCCATTTGATTTTGTACCCAAAAAACATGCTTGAATCTAACGTCTAGAATCAATCCTAAAACAAATGCTAAATTCTGTGGCTAGAGGTAACCAATGAGGCTGATTTTTTTTACGTGTATCTACCAAGAGGTGGGCTAAACATCCATGTGGTTTGTCAGTTTGTGAATCCAAGAAAATATGCGTCATGTAGGGTAGAACTTTGCTGACTTTCCGACAACAATATGAGCCACGTGGCATATTCATAGAGATTTATGTTCTTATGGATGTTTGGACCAACCATGGACATACAGACCAAAAATTAGCCCTTTTAGTTATTTCTAAGCGTTGATTGGAGTCTTTTTCATGGGCTAATTTTTAACCGTGTAATTTGAGCATTATTGACCATTATTTGAGGGAAGGTTAAAAGATGCCGTTTTAACGGTATAATGGACGGGCCTTTACCGTGCCGTTAAAACGGGTGTAAAAGCGAATTGTAACAGACGGGAAATCTGACTTATCAATAGGGCAGAAAAAGGAATGTTTCTGACTTATCAAAGTTCCCCTACAACAGCTACCTTTGCTCCCTGTGATGGATTTCAGCATCGATATCATAGAAGGGATGATACATTCTTTCATTGATTCCAGTTTTTTTTTTCCGTTTTCTTCACGGTTGTGATAATCCGGTGCTGTGTTCTTCTTGGTGATGCAATCTTTTTCATTTCTTCCCAAACTGCCCTTTGGGCCGAAATTTTCATATTTTACATGCATTCCCCTAATTTAAAATTTTTTTTTAAAAATCAACATGTTCAATCAGCAATTAATAGGAAAAACTCAAAAAAAAAGTACAATACATGATGGGGTGCAGACGTGATTTGGCCAAGATCACTGTCCACATGGGCAGTCCAGAGGGTCGACTAGATGGGCAGTCTGGATTGGTCAATGACAGCCTCCTACATGCCAAGTAAATCGCTTCGTACACTCCAGTGAGAAGGTCTGGAGTGTCACTCCAGAAAACCTTTTCCATAATGAAAAACATAGAGGTGGCGATGAACAATTGAACTCTTAACTAAAGATACACAATTTCATGCCTTTAAGCTACAAAGTCCACACAAAGTCTTCCCTCCTAAAATGGTCCCAAAATCACTCGCATGTTGCTTACATTCACTCCTTGAACAGAACAAGTCCGGAAAAAAAACTCTTGGAACTTGATGAAAATATCCACCACTGATGCAGCGCACCAAAAACCGCACATACCCTTCATCCTTAAAATGGTTTCAGAATCCCTTCCCTTAGTTCCCTGTTGCTTTTATATATAGAGAAACTGCACTAAAATCACAGATAAAAAATTAAATAAGACCCTGTACAGTGACCACAGAAAAGTTTTCTAGGAAAGGATTCATGTCAAAAAGTCTTGATCTAGAAAACTTCGATGGCCGTTTATGTGTAAGAATTGTTTCTAGAGAACTTTTCTTACGGCAACCATAAAGGGCCGAAGAGGATAAGAAAAACAGAAGGCAATATAATCCTGATTGGGCAGCGAATGTTACTTCATAGTTCAAAGTCTGCAGGCACGCCCAAATAAGAGTAATTTGGATCACTGGATCCTAGTGATGAAATATGCTCCAATCCTCTCACATGAACGCTGAAGCAAGCTGCAGCAAAATGAAACATAACCCATCAACATAGACAAAAATACCACATTTATATTTTCGAATTTCTCACCAATTCTTTTCTTGGGTTTTTTCAGGAAAATCAGAGAAAGGATAAATGAACAAAACACATCAGATGAATGTGGATACTATTAGTTATGAAACTTGTGAACACCAAATCAAATGAAATCTCATCATGTTTTGCAACAAAATAAGAATTCCACTTTCTTGAGAGATCTAATTCTCATGAGAAAATTTGAAACTACACTCTTTGAAGCGATTTTCTTCGGATTTTCCCTTTCCTTAAACATATCAAAATATTGAGAGGATTTCAAAAAAAGACAACTTAAAAAAACACATTTTGGTTGGAAAATGGAAATTGTACAAGGCTTAGAAACAGTGGGGAACTACGGTTCAGAAAAGTTCCCCATATCTTAGAAACCATTTCCTCGTAATTTTTTTTATAAAGCTGACAACAAATTCATCCCGCTCAACGTGATTGATAAATTAATTCCGCTGTCATAGAATTGTTAATATTGTATGTGTGAATGAGTCATACAGTCTGAATTGGAACTTCTGAGAACTTTAAGGCTATGGAATAGGAAAATTTGGATATACTTTAAGGCTATGGAATAAGAAAATTTGAGAACTACGCTTTGAAGCATTGTCTCCATCTTCTTCTTCATCTCAGAATTGTCATCCATATATGGGACAAGAAGGGTTAGCTCGCTGTAGATATCACGTACAAACATGCATATCGTTTTCGCATATTCCCGTTCTACAGTCTGATTACAATTGTTTTTGCACTCTTTATTTGTCAGATTCCCTTGTTTGTGCCTTTTGGGAACATATATTTGGATAGTAAACCCTGGCCTTATTTCCTAACCGTGTGTATGGTTAGGATCATTTGACCAGATTGATGTTTTGCATAAGAGGTCTCCTACATGGAAACCATGGAATACAGGCCTAACCCATTGCATGTGAACAACCTGTACTGCTATTCTGTTGACTACTAACTTTGATTTCCTCTTGTTATTTACAGAAAAAGATCTAGTAGTTACCCCCAACAGATAGTCAAGAACATTAATTTGCAAGGGCTCAAGAGATGGATCACTCAATGGTATCAAACTAGCATTTATCTCGGCAAGGTTCAAGAGTGTCCCAGTCTTACAGAATTTAAAGAGTGCTGAGGCTTCAACATATTCCTGTACCTGCAATGACCCAAAATGAGAAATGGAATTTCTTAAAAATTAATTTTTCAAGTTTAATAGGTAAGAAGGATTTGAAAATCCAACCCCAGGAGAGTATGCTCGTCTGAGCTTTCAAAAATCAGTCCCTTGAAATTCTTTAACTAGTCGGGACATATACTGATCGGTCACAGCTGCTAGATCCTTTTCTGCCTTTTCAAGAACTTCTTCTCTATTTTGTTTACTGATCCTGTTATCAGGACAAAGTTAAAACATTAAAATCCTTGCAAATAAACATAGCCAGTCCAAGCAGGAAGCTGTAGTTTTCAAAAAAGCCCAGGACTAGAAGCAGGAGGTAATCCTCCATATTGTTAATATTAAAGTTCCAAAAATATGTTCGCGTTTTAGTTTAATAAAAAACTCTACTCATCACATGTCGTAAAACAAACTTATATTTAAGGAATATCTAGAATTCAAAATTTTAAGGAAGAAATAAGCAGATAATAAAAGGTGGTGTAAAAGATGGATTTAATGGAGCCAATCTAGTAGTAGCTGGTGGTGGGCAAAAAAGGAGATCTGGAAGTGGGAGTGGAATGAGATTCTGAAGTATGAGTCACACCGTCAGTAGAAGTTTCAGCTATTAACATAACAGGCAACCTACAATAGTGGCCAATGAAACAAAAAATTGTTGGGAGGCAAATATGCATGAAAATTCCTTAAATTTAGAGAGTAAATTGTTATACAAAGGATGATAATGGTCCAATAAAGTAACAATGGAGAAAGGCCTTGTAAGATAAAATTTGAAAGAATGCCACTCAAAGAAAAAGAAAAGAACAAAGGAACCACATCGACAACATAGTATATTGAAGGTCAAATGAACATTCAGTTACCTGTGCACCTGAAATATGACGTATATTGAAGGTCCAATGAGCATTCAGTTACCTGTGCACCTGAAATATGACCTTTTTGCTGTTAATGGTAAAATCACGACTTGCTTTTACCACCCTCTCCCTCTTGTCATTCTAAGTACACGGCTTGATAAACATATTCTAAATACAAATACAAAAATTAATAAGTTGTTGCAAAGGTACAACTCAATATAAGTTGTTTCTCTATATTATTACAGCATCATACTAAGGAAAGTACAAAGGAAGGTCAAAAGGGGATGTGTGTTTGTACATGAGAAAGAGAATACAAAGGAAAATAGTAAATATTCCTACCTAGTCAAAAGGCATGGTCTTCAAGTGACTTGTCTTCCTCGTTGAGCACTTGACTTCAGGTGTTCTTCTCTTCTTTCCTCCTTGAGGGAGTTCTCTTCGTATTTAAAGAATGAGAAAGTGCTCACCTCCACCTCCTTTTAAAAAAGAATGGGTGTCAGTGTATAACTCTTAACTTGTTAGCCAATCTAAGGCTACTTCAAGTATGAGAACTCCTTTGGGATCTCTTTAAAAGGATGGCAAGTGTCCTTTTTGCTTTTTTGGCAACTTGGTTCTCATGTGAGAGTGAGATACATTCTCTTTTAAGCTATGTTACTGGGTACGCAAAGACACAACCAAGATACATCATGGACAAGATATTTACACTTGAAAAATGAAGTGTCCAACACAAGTACAACATCCATTTTGGAGTGTTGTGGTAACATAGCTCTTAAGATAAACTCTCTTTTGTTGAGTTCTTCTTTTCTTGGTGAAGCTTTTCTTTGATCTACTCACCTTGTGGTAGCCTTCTATACTCTATAGGCTCACATCCAGTATGAAGCCTCTCGCCGCCAGATTTGTAGGTCATTTGCTTGAGCTCACCGCCAAGTGCCATGTGTCACCATTTGAATGGCTGTGAGGTGTCTAACAGCTAAGGATCTTTTGTCCTTATATGACAGATCAGCACCAACTTTATTGTTAAGAAGGAATCTAGCTGTAAGCTTCAATGTTTTGGAGCCTAATTGGATCGTTGTCGTCTTTCTTGAGCTGATGAGCAACTCATCTCCAACTTTTGAGATTGATGACTTTTGCCAGGTGCCAAGGTCTAATTGGCTGTAGGCAACACGCTAGTAGGCTTGCTGCCGCTCTTGGTGACGTATTTATGAGTTGGTGAGACTTCAGGCTACCTGATTTGGTGCTTCATGGTGTACTGAGTTTTGGTGCTCCTTAATCCTGGCAGTTAATTTTCACTGCCAACAGTAAGCTATCAAATCTCTCTCTCTCTCTCCATCTCCTTCTCATTTTTCTTGCTAGTCTTACAATCTCTTTGTTTCCTTTTTTTTGACTCTATGAGTCACAAAAGAGGTTTGGTTTTGCTTGCAAAGATGATTTTCAATGTTAAAAATAAATTTTCAAGACTTTGGAAGTGTTTCAGTAGAGTTTTAGATCGAATAACTATGAACTGTTGAAGAGAGAGAGCACTTGAAGCAGATGTTACACGTGTTAAAGACAAGTACCCCAAGTAAATCCAAATCCTCACTTGTATAACTAAACACAAAAAACCAAACTTGCATGAATCCAAACTCACACAAGTTACAACTGACACGAGTTTGGATTCCTGCAAACCAAATGTGCCCTAAGGATGATTCGCCTTAGGTATTTGTCCTCTAAAAGTGTGGTGCTTGTTCCCCAAGCCCAAGGCTTACGACTCAGGCATCTCCAAGTTGTGACGCCTCACCTAGCCTCACACAGTCACACCTCCACCTTTGAAATGTGAGAAGTTAATTAATTTATAACCAATAGAATAAGATACAAACTCCTGGTGTAAACCCACCATATTTGAAAACACATTTGTCCCTTCGCTAGTTGTTCTCAAAATAGCTATCGACCTTTTGTTCTTTCGTATATGCCTTAACTCCTAAATGATGTCAATATGTTCTGTAAAACTCTAAAACTCCTTTAAAGGACAATTCTGTCATTTTGATATATTAGGGTATTCTTGACTTTTTAGACTTTAATTATGTCTACTTTGACTTTATTTAACTAATAGGAGACTATATTTGACTTTTGGAAAGTTTTAGAAAAAAAAAATAATTTTTCAGATTTTTTAGTGATCTCCTTATGGGGCCCATAGGAGCTTAATAAGGCCCATGACTTGAAGACTGCTTTGAGGCCCATATATATGCATTATAATTTTTATGTTAATTTTATAATTATTTAATTAAGAATATACATATAATCTATGGCCTTAATTAATTAATTGCTTGTGTTTTAAAGCACATATGAATAGTGTATGTATATTTAAGTGATTGTGTGTGTGTCATACACCCTACTCTTAACATTTAAAAATAAGATGACTATGCTAGTTAGATTTATTTTTTTTAAGAAACTCATTTGCTTATGTGGCTGCCACATGTACAAATAAAAATAAATTAGGAATAAAATAACACATGTAATAATGCATTCTTAATTTTTCAAAATGCCACCTATGAAAGAGGAAATATTTTTCTTTCTTCTTACGTAGAAATTGTTAAACACTATGGGGAGAAAAACTTCACTTTAAATATAAGAAACTCATTTTTTATTAACTTTAGAAACCTCACTTTTTATTAAGTTAGAAACTCTTTTAATCATTAATGAACTTTACCACTTTTGAAAACCTCTTTGCTAACCTAAACCTAACCTTGCTAACCTAAGCCTTTGGTAAGGCTATATAAAGGCCATAGGAGACACCATCTTTTCATCAAGCCATTAGCTTTCCCTCTCTTCTCTTGTGTTGGTTCTTCCTCTCATTAAGCCATTAGCTACCCCAAAGTTCTAAACAACTTTTTACCTCCAATTACCTAAACTATAAACTATTTTTTAAGGGCTTTTTGTTCTTTTCTAAACCTTTTATTTTAACATACTTGTGGAAGATCATAGAACAAAAAGGAGATAGAAGAGAAGAAACAAACATATCACAAAGATCTAGTTTAAAGAACAGAGGTAGGTTATTTCCTCCCTTTATTCCCATGCTTATTTTTATACAAAGTGTATATATAATATGTTGAATGTTATATTTTTTAATTAGTTAAAAACCTTGTATTTTTGTTAAATTAACATGTGTTATATTTCCAAAAGCATGATTAGTTATGTTAGAAAGAATTTGAGCATGTTTTAAAATATTTGTTATCTTCTTAAAAATGCAGATTTATGTATTGTTTGTAATATATGTCATGTTGTTTTATGATTGTCTATGAATATATGATGGATCATTCTATGAGAAAAAAAAAATAAGATTGAGAGTGCATGGACACACGGTTAGGGTTTCGTGCCGTGTTATGTGTCGAACCCCTTAGGATTTTTCCTTAAAGAGTAAGGAGGGCTCGGAGCCCTGGGGTGCAAAGCCTCAACCCCCTTGGATTCATGTGGTATTTGATAGTTTGGCCCGCTGTTTGTATAAAGTGTGCCCCGTAGTATTTATGTCATGCATGCTCATCGAATTTTCTTTTAATGTTTAAATTCGATTTGATTATTATTATCCTATTGCATTATCTACATTATGTAATATTTCTGTTGATTATCCGTGGCTAGTCGCTCATCCCCATGGTAATAAGGGTGATGGAGTGTACCTACTGGGCTTCGCAGCTCAACCTATTTATTATGTTTCAGATTTGCCCAATGAAGCGGGTGCGTAGCACATGCGGAGCCGACAGAGAATTGATCCATATCTTACTTTATTGCTTTCTTAGAAAATATGTATTAGGTATTACTTTAGAAACTATGATGTAATAAACATTGACATTTTTTCTATTTGAATAATGTAGTGATGAGACCTATTAATGAAATAATTGGATTATTCTCATAATTCTTTTCTTATCCTCACATCCGGGACCATGGGTCTGAGTTATGGACCATGGGTCGGGTCTGATAGACCCAGGTTCAGGGCGTGACATGTTCGTAAAAGAATCCAACCTTCTTCAATACCAGCCAAATTATCTCTACGAACTCTTTCATATTGTCTAAGATAACAAAGACTACATGAAGGTTATACTACTCTTCTTCAAATTTCTGTATCAACTGCCTAAGTAAAAAAAGATAGCCTCGATAATTGACTGCTCCAGCATGAAGACAATTTTTTTTTTTGTAAGTATGTGCTGATTTGATTCTCTGATATATTTGCTTCTTATATCGATCTTTGACACGTCAATTTCAACATTAATTTCACAATGTTGCCCATAAGTTTCATCCCATGATAATTTGTACAATTTTGTACACCTCCTTTGTTCCAGTATACAGGTACAAGAATACATCTCCTCTATTCACTCGACATTTTCTTAGTTAGCAGAATCTTGTTGAACAATTTAGTAAACCAAGATAATTTAATTTCTATCATGCATTTCCATACCTCTACGAGAATCTAGTGAAACAAGACAACATTTTTTGTCTTCATATTTGCCAAAGTTATTTTTTCTTCCATTAACCTACATATGTGAAAGCATATATGCCTTTTTTTTTCCATAGAGTGTCTCTAAGTCCTAAGACCTCATATAGTCTTTCATCCAATAATTTATGAAAATAACACTAATATCTTTCTTATTTTATTAAGACTCTCTAATCGTCATTCTTAAAGCATCTAAGGGCTTGTTTGGTACGTGAGAGAAAGAGTTCCAACGTCGAATATTTAGCCAGACGAATATTATCTTGGCTAAATATTTGTGCATATCAATGTTTAGCAATGTTTGGTACGTGTATTAGCTAGCTTACTTCATTTTCTTTCAATTTGTGTGGGTCCCACATATCAAAGTAAGTCAAATATGGGTTAGGTGACTGTGGGACCCACATATTAGGTTACAGGATCCAAACAGTCTCATTTTTATCTTTTTTATATATTAAAAAACTCATTTTTATTGAAAATAGCGATTTTTCCATGAGAAAATAAAATTTTCCCACCAAAGGCTTATTTGGTGTGAAACTATTTACTCAGGAGGGGAGGTGATCAAATATTTTCCTGCTGCGGCGAGAAAATTTGTGGGCACGGCTAAATATTTGGCAAGGACAAATGCGTGCCAAACACGCCCGGATGAATATTAGCATGCATAAATATTTTATTTTCCTGCCGCGGTGGCCTACAAACAGACCCTAATATGATCTAGATCTCTACTGTTCCTCTCTCTCTCTCACTCTTGCAAGTTTGAAAACATCTTCTCCACCTCTCTTGTTTCCAACTTACTCATACATCCTATGTTTGGCTTCAGATAACACTTAAGCCAAATTTTTAACACTTTATATCTTCCAAAGATTCCTCCTTTCTGGTCCTTTGCCAAGCCTTATGGAGTTGGGGTATGATATCTTTTCTCTAATGGCCTTTTGAACCTCAACAGAACAGTCCCTGGAATTGTTATCATCAAAAAAATTGCACCATTCCAAGCAATTCCAACTATTCAATGAGAAGCATTCATTTTGGATGATCAAGTACCAGTTCAAATGTCATACACTTCATGCTCTACTCATCAACCTAAACTGTGAAAAATACTAGACCAAAGTCCAAAATTTGTACCATCAGGAATAATCTTAACCATCCAACCAGATTCCTTCCTTTGGACTATCCAAAAGGCGTAAATTTCAACTGTTTCTAATCCATGTGACGACCTCGCATTTGGATGGTTGAGATTGATGACCAAATCGGCCACATGCGAATCACCAACCAACCGAATAACGTGTAAATTGGTACTCTACGGGATGTATTTGGGGAGAAAGACTCGGAGAGTCGGAATCACTGAATTGGAGAATGGGTGGGGAACGAATTAGGGTTTCATCCAAAACTTTCCGCCGATAGAAAAGAACAAAATAAGTAAAAAAATAAACAAAAAATAAAATAGAAGATAAAGTGGTGAAAGACAAAGGAGCTTACAAGCTCATTGAGGTACTCTACGTACTTCGCGAAAGCATCTTTCATGGCTGAATTTGTGGTCATTTTCCTCGGCTTCTTTGCGGAGCTTAAAGGCAAAGTATCTGCAACTGTGGAAAGATTGAAAGAGGGAGAGTGAGAATAATCAGATTTTAATGAAGAAAGGAAGAGAGAGAGAGTGAGTTTGTAAATGTAGATTACTTGGATGGAGGAGTTGAGGTTTGAGCGCCATTAGAGAAAACCTCTGTAAGACCGATGAGTAGAAGAACGTGTGCCGGGTTAAAAGCCCACATACGATGGCTTTGTTTTTGGGTGGTGTTAATTGCACACACCTTTTTTTGAGTGACACCCACCTACCAACACCTCTTGGTGTGTGCAAATAAGTTACAAAAAAAAAAAAAAACAAAAAAAAAAAACATTACCACCGATATAGAGAAGAAGAAGAGGAGGAGCCTCCTCCTCCTCCTATTCTCCCGCGGCCTCCCCTTCCTCCTCTTCTCTTGGCGGCCTCCCCTTCCTCATCTTCTTCTTCTACTCCGAATGGCTTCTTCTTCCTCTTCCTCCTCCTCTTCTTCTTCTTCTTCTTCTTCTTCTTCTCCAAGCGGCCTCCTCTCTGAGAGGGAGAAAGAGAGAGAGAGAGAGAGGAAGAAGAAGAGAAGGAGAAGGAAGATGAGGGAGGGAGAGATCTCTTTCACCCCCTCTCAGTAAAAAAAATCACTCCGTATTGGTAACGCAGGGTGGACATGGCTTTGGCCATATCGGTGCCATATCCACCCTGCGTTACCGATATAGAGCGATTTTTTTTTTTTTTTTACGGAGAGAGAGATAGGGAAAGGGAGATAGAGGGTGGAAGGGAGAGAGACACACACACACAAAGAGAAAGAGAGAGAGAGAGAGAGAGAGAGAGAGAGAGAGGAATAAGAAGAAGAAGAAGAGAAGGAGAAGGAAGATGAGGGAAGGAGAGATCTCTTTATCCCTCTCTCCGTAAAAAAAAAAAAAAAATTTGCCCCGTATCGGTAACGTAGGGTGGACATGGATTTGGCCATATCGGTAGCCCGCTGCTAACATGGCTTTGGCCATATCGGTCCTCGTTACCGATACGGAGCGAATTTTTTTTTTTACGAAGAGAGAGATAGGGAGAGGGAGATGGAGAGAAAGAGAGAGAGAGAGAGAGAGGAAGCCGCCTGAAGAAGAAGAAGAAGAGGAAGAGGAGGCTGCCCAGAGAAGAAGAGGAGGAGGCCTGTCGCCCACCACCAGGTAAGAGAGAGAGGGAGGGAGGGAGGGAGGGAGTGGTGGTGAAGAAGAAGAGGACCGTGGTGGAGAGTTCCTCTTCGTTCGGTTTTTTTTTTTTTTTTTTCCTCACAACTTTGAGTATGTGCAGATAAGTTGTGGGTGTTACTACAAAAAAGGTGTGTGCAATTAACGCCACCCTTGTTTAAAAGGATGGCTTCTTCAAGTATGAGAACTCCTTTGGGATCTCTTTAAAAGGATGGCAAGTGTCCTTTTTGCTTTTTTGGCAACTTGGTTCTCATGTGTGAGTGAGATACATTCTCTTTTAAGCTATGTTACCGAGTACGCAAAGACACAGCCAAGATACATCATGGACAAGTTATTTACACTTGAAAAATGAAGTGTCCAACACAAGTACAACATCCATTTTGGAGTGTCGTGGTAACATAGCTCTTAAGATAAACTCTCTTTTGTTGAGTTCTTCTTTTCTTGGTGAAGCTTTTCTTTGATCTACTCACCTTGTGGTAGCCTTTTATACTCTATAGGCTCACATCCAGTATGAAGCCTCTCGCCGCCAGATTTGTAGGGCATTTGCTTGAGCTCACCGCCAAGTGCCATGTGTCACCATTTGAATGGCTGTGAGGTGTCTAACAGCTAAGGATCTTTTGTCCTTACATGACAGATCAGCACCAACTTTATTGTTAAGAAGGAATCTAGCTGCCAGCTTCAATGTTTTGGAGCCTAATTGGATCGTTGTTGTCTTCCTTGAGCTGATGAGCAACTCATCTCCAACTTTTGAGATTGATGACTTTTGCCAGGTGCCAAGGTCTAATTGGATGTAGGCAACACGCTAGTAGGCTTGCTGCCGCCCTTGGTGACGTATTTATGAGTTGGTGAGATTTCAGGCTACCTGATTTGGTGCTTCATGGTGTACTGAGTTTTGGTGCTCCTTAATCCCGGCAGTTAATTTTCACTGCCAACAGTAAGCTATCAAATCTCTCTCTCTCTCTCCATCTCCTTCTCATTTTTCTTGCTAGTCTTACAAAAGAGGTTTGGTTTTGCTTGCAAAGATGATTTTCAATGTTAAAAATAAATTTTCAAGACTTTGGAATTGTTTCAATAGAGTTTTAGATTGAACAACTATGAACAGTTGAAGAGAGAGAGCACTTGAAGCAGATGTTACACATGTTAAAGACAAGTACCCCAAGTAGATCCAAATCTTCACTTGTAAACACAAAAAACCAAACTTGCATGAATCCAAACTCACACAAGTTGCAACTGACACGATTTTGGATTCTTGCGAACCAAATGTGCCCTCAGGATGATTCGCCTTAGGTATTTGTCCTCTAAAAGTGTGGTGCTTGTTCCCGAAGCCCAAGGCTTATGACTCAGGCATCTCAAAGTTGTGACGCCTCACCTAGCCTCACACAGTCACACCTCCACCTTTGAAATGTGAGAAGTTAATTCATTTCTAACCAATAGAATAAGATACAAACTTAGGGTAACCCCTGGTGTAAACCCACCATATTTGAAAACACATTTGTCCATTCGCTAGTTGTTTTCAAAATAGCTATCGACCTTTTGTTCTTTCATATATGCCTTAACTCCTAAATGATGTCAATATGTTTGTAAAAGAATCCAACCTTCTTCAATACCAACCAAATTATCACTACGAAGTCTTTCATATTGTCTAAGATAATAAAGACTACATGAAGGTTGAAAGTAGGTTTTTCCCATGTCGTTGTATCGGAAACCCTAGTTCAACAATATTTGTAATTCCGGTTCACTTTAAATCCTACAAAAATGCAGACTTTGTATAGCGATATATCGAATGTCGAATCCGCACTCGGGGTTAGGGAACACAATTTATCAGAACATTAGAACAATAGAAAGTGCTTAAAAATATGAATGGAAGGGTGAGAGTCGTGATTAATGATTGAGATTTAAAATAATCTTTTTGGGGAGATTTCTATCAACTAATTAACATAAGTAAAGAGAAAGAAACACAATAAACGGAAAAGAGAAACTTATTTATTAAAACAATGCAAGTTACAATGCTTGAATCTAATTTATTCATAAAAAAAAATAAAAACAATTAACCATCACTTTAGAAAGTATTATAAAAGAAGAAATATAAAGAGAAAGAACAAGATTTTAGAGAGAGAAAATAGAAGAGAAGATAGAAAATGGAGATTTACCTTGGTGATTACCAATGGAGAAGAGGTTTGCAAAGTCGTGTTCTTGATGGTGTGGCCTTTAACACCTGAGTCCTTCTCTTGGTCTCCAGCTATTCTTCTCTCTCTTAGTCTTTGTTCCGGCTCTACGATCCTCTAGCTTTGCACGTACATGTCTTATATCTTTTTATCCTAGCTTATTGGCTCTTTAAGCTTTGATAGAAGTCTTTTGTGATTGATCGTGGGCCCGTCAGTCCTCGAGAATCGCCCGATAGGGTCTCCTGCAAGTGAAAAAGCGCGTAATGAGATTCAGCTAAAACGACTTGATACTAGACTATCCGAAATGCGTATATTTCATGCAAATAGTCGATTTTCGTCTGAAGAATGCGTTCTACACAATGGAAGATACTCTTACGTGAAAAAGCTAATGAAAAGATAAGTTTTACGTAGGAAAATGCGACATCGCTATAAGGATAATGGCTTAAAATAAGCACTTTTGAGCGAATATCATAACCCCCAACTAGCATATTGGCAATTCTTGGCAATTATTGCGAAATAAGTAAGCGAAAAAGGGCTAGGCATAACATGCTAGAAAGCTTATTTGCATTACTCAAAAAAACTCTATTTTGTCAGATTATTTTAAAGATGCAAGAAATTATTCACAAATTAGAACTAATCAGCAAAATGCAACACTTCTACAAATGGACCTTCAATCAAAAGATTATTCAGACTCAGTGTGTGTGTGTGTGTTCAACATCATCCTTATCTGGCAGTAGAGATATCTGGATCTCTTTAGAGACTCTATGCCTCGACCTCAATCCTCACTTGTATACCACTCAGAAGTGAATCACTCATAAATGGTTTTATACTTTTTTCTCAAATTATGTGAGGAGATGAATATAAAAACTGGCAAACGTCTCACATATATAGTTCTTGAATGGAAGGTATAAGAAGATTTAAGAAGATCTCATGATTGGAATGTCATATCACTTAAGAACGTCGGATCAAACTCTATAATTTCTCTTTTCTCCATTCTCCACACTTGATGATGGTACTAATCTAGAATCAAATAGGACTTGTATAGGTTGTATTGAGGCTTAGGATAGGTTAAGAAATGAAGGATGTTCTAGAATTCAAAAATTCTAAGAGGGTATCTCACTATTCTTTGTAACTTTTCCAAGGTATAGCATTTCTTTGACTTTTCTTCTTTTCTTTTTTTGATTTTTGTCTTTTTAGATCTTGTTCTATCATTCTTTTTCAGATTCTTTTTCCTTTCCTTCTTCCTTTCTGACCATGTTTCTTTTCAGCTCGAACCATTTGTTTTATTTTCTTTTTCTTTTCCTTGTTTCTATCTTTTCTTGGTGTAATCATACCAAATACTCTTTGATCCATCTCAAAAATAAGTTATTGTATTGAACTCTTTTTGGGATTGGATTTTTGGTTGATGGGTAAACAAGAAAAGGTTGTCATCAACAGGCTCAAAAATGATTTCTAACGGTAAGGATGTTAGGGAAGCTAAAAAGTCTAATTGGTTGGAAAGATGGCCTATATCATTTTTCTAGGGTTTGTGCTTTCATCTTCGATGTCTCGAATGGATATAGAGAAGGTTCTTTATGTAATAATCCAAATTTGATGTTGTTTTGAGTTTCATGACCAAAACAAGGGTTAATGAGATTACTCAATGAAAATATTTGGGGACTAGAAGAATTGTGAGTCATCTTGTGACTCAGAATAATTTTATAACCCTCAGAATTGATGAAAAACTCAAAAGCTCACTGGGTTAAGTCTCCACAATTGTTCTTATTGGATCCCTAGATAATCTCAACTTCGGATAATTCTGACGTTAATATGTGAACATTTTTGCTGAATCTAAGTTTTCAAAGATTTTTCAATCCACTGTAGTAAAGTTTGCTTTCAAATTGAATGATAAGCTAATAAGTAATTTTTCAAAACAGACATCATTTTCAATAAATAGACTTTCCAGAAGGTTTTCACTAATCAAGTCAGGGCATTTTCAAAAATCCTATGAAATCACACCAAAAAACACAAGGTTTATCTCTTTTTTTTTATCAAAATAAAAACATGAGTTTTGGTAAAAACCAACCCAAACCAAAATATAGCACCGTCCTCGGTGCTCATGACCGGGACATTAAATAATGAAAAATCGGAAATGATGATGCAAAGCTCTAGGGAGAATGTTACCAAGTCTGCATAAACTCAACAATGTGTGGTACCTGATGATCGGAAGAATGAATGTACGTGCATGTCCAGAGATATCACAGTAATAACAAATGCATGAGACTCATGTACTCTAGGAATACCGGAATTGCTTTTTCGAAAGTGCTAAGTTTTACGTCTTCAGCCAGACATGATGGGAGTATATCAATTACCCCCAACCAGGTTAAAACTCATGGAGACTGAGTGGATCTGCAGTCTTCCTGACTCCTAAGGTGGAACAGAGAGTTATCCTATCCCTTGTCTAGGTATATCGGTGTAGAACATGTCTTTCTTAGTGTAGACTGAGAGAATGACAGTAAGTGCTCTGAGAAGCCCCGCAAAAATATATAGTTCAGCTGAGAGGGATCGAAGCTTCTCAGTAAAGACTAAGATGAGAGCAGTGTGTGTTCTCTGACCATGGTTAGCAGAGCTGCAAACTCATTGAGTTTAGCAGGAATGTATCTAAATGGAGCAGACTCCTGCAGATCAGTAATAACATAATTGTCTGACTCCGAGATGAAGTCAGGCGCAAAGTGTTCGTAATACTGGGAGAATTTTTCCTCGGGAGAGTCCTAAATTAGACTCTGTACGACACACGGTTTATTGACAACATTAACGTATGGTGGTGGGTCAAAACTGTGGACCTCTTCCTCGAGGTTTTCTAATGTGAGAGGGATATTTCAATCCCTACACTCAATGTGTTTATCCTCGGTGGGGAACGGTAGGTCTAGGCCAATTGGGATCCTGTAGTCAAGACACAGCTCAGTGTTATGAATAGCTTCTTCAGAGTCCCAGATAGAAATAGCAGAGGTAGATGGAGAAATTGGTTTCTCTGGGAGAGGTTCAAGATTTGGTGCTTTTAAGGGCACCGAAGATGGAGACTCTGGCTTATAAATATTGTTGTCTGATTGGATAGTAAAAGTCCCTAATTTCAACCAAATTTGTAATTAATCTGAATTTATCCTGCAAAATTGAGAGATTCTAGCATAGGGATTCGTGTCGGATGTCGATCCGCATTCGGGTTAGTTCGTGCAACCATGAACATAAAATGACGGATTTTTGCTGGAGATGGTGGAAAATATGGAGAGGTGAGAATGATGAATTATTTTTAAACATCTTTGGAAATTTTTATAGAGAGAACTTGCTACCATCAATAAGAACCTCAAAACATACGAATCGAACTATCTTTATTAATTCATCAAATAACTTCCATTACATTAAAATCACTTAAGACAAAGTATAAATTTTAACTAAAAAACAATTAAAGAATGCAAATAAGAGAGAGGAAGAGAAAGAAAGTGAAGAAACTCTAAAGAGAGCAACTCACCTTTCTAGAGAGAGAAAGCTAATAGGAGAGAGAGAAAATGAGAAAGAAGAGAGAGGAAGTACTTCAAACTTACCATAATGGATGATGTATGCAATGATTGTAGTGGTTTTCGCGGCCTAGCCATGGATGATCATGGGAAAAGGTATGTCACCAAGTGGTAGTGACATGTGGTGGTGATAGAGAGCATGCACGCTGGAGAAGTCAGTGGTGAAAGTTGCAAGTCGTGAATAAGATGGATGGGGTGTGCAGCATGGTGTGATGATAACTGTTTGTGGAGAGAGTTTTCTGGACTGGAAGGTGCATCAGCGAGGAAGATGGTGATTGGGAGAGAAGTGACGATCATCACATGATTGCAAGGAGAGGCTTCAAACTATTTGCAGGCTTGCTGTTTGTGGTAGAGAGGATGCATATCGACAGTGAGAAGAAACTGAGATGGTGGAGCAGCAGTGGTGGGTGAAGAGGAAGAAGGAAAAGAAGGCAGTAGTGAAGGGGGAAGCATGGTGGAGGAGCAGATCTGGCCGTGGTGATGGCAAGACGTCTTGGGAGTGGAGCTCCCGGGCAGCAAAAACAAGGTGGAGATGGTGAAGAGGGCAGACCAGTCAAGGAAGAGAAGCCAACGCTTCTTCCATCTTCTCCTCTCGTTCTCTTCTTTTTTTTTTTTTCTTTTTCTGTGATAGCTTGTTGCACTTGGCAGCAAGCTTCGATATTGGACGGAGTGACCGTCCAGCAGCTGTAGAAGACGCTGGTTGGTGAAAAATGGTGGTGATGGGAAGACGGCCTGCAACTCCTTGTTGCAGGTTGGTTCAATAAGAGGTTTCTTGCTAGTTCGCCCAACAAGAAGGGTGATTTATGAGGGCGGTAGAGGTCTGCAGCGGGCGATGATGCTGCAAGTGGTGGTGGCCGGAGTTGCAGGCTGCAACTCTGGTCAAAACATGGAGAAGATAAAAGAAGAAGAAGAAAAAAAGAAGAAGAAAGAAGAGAAGGAGAAAAAGAGAACGTGGGGAAGAGTTTTGGGGGAGGAGAGGAGAAGAAAGGAGAGGGATTAGGGTCCCAAAGAACCCTCTCTTCTCCCTTTTTAAAGCTCCCTAGTTTCCATTAATGGAAATTAGAGATTTTTTTGAAATAAATAAATATATATATATATATTATAAGTAAAACCTTACTTTTCTTTGGGGAATTTTCCCATTTAGTGGACCCCCCCTTTTTTATTTAAAAATAATTAATTTAAAGCATTTGAAAATCGCGAGGTCCACTAAATGGTCGGGCCACGGGTCGATGATGATGGGCCCGGCTACTGGTCCACAAGGATTGATGATGTCCACCGTCTCACAAGATGATGTGACAGACAATTTGATGACGATCGGATGGATGGTGACTTGATTGGGACCCAGATTGGTAGATCAACGGATTTAGAGAGATCCAACGGTCCGGTGGAAGATCCAACGGTCCGATTGAAGATCCAACGGTCAGAAAGCTAAGGGAGATGAGACAGCCAACGGGCAGGAGTTCTGGGATTAGGTTAGTAGATCCGAGAACCGAGAGATGAAGAGAGAGAATAAGGAGAGATGAGATAGAAAATTAGGGGGAGGAGATAGAAAATATCAAAAAATGGAGATAAAAGTATTGGAAGAAGGTCTGGAACCCTGGTCTTCACTGTGACCATCCTCACACTTCTCCAGTAGAGTAGACCATCATTCCTTGCTGACTCATGTGGCTTTAAACGCTTTGGTCCGTATCTTGGTCATTGGCTCTTCGTTCTTTGGGCCAGCTTTTTGGTCATCTTATTCAGCCCATATTTGGCCCATATCTTCTAATCATAGCCTGTGGCTCTTCAAGCTTTGATATTAGGCTTCTATGGTTGATCGTGGGCACGCAAGTCTCTAGAATAGTCCGATCAAGTTTTCTACAAGAAAAAAGTACATAATGAGACTTGATCATAACGTCTTTATACCTAGACTTCCAGAAATGCGGTTAATGCATGCAAATATACCATTTCGTCCAGAAAAGTGTATTCTGCGCAATGAAATAGACTCTTACGTAGAAAAGTAGATAAATATAGCATTTTACGTAGGAGAGTGCAATAACGTTAAAAGGATAATTGCTTAAAATAAGCACTTTTGAGCGAATATCACTGATCCATTGTGTGTAGTAACCTCAATTTTCTCTTGTAAAGTCCGGTACTGGGTCCAGTTGTGCGACTCCTCGGTATGGACTGTGGCCATGTTATTCCCTTCTGGATAAGCCACAGGTTGGCTAGTGAAGTTGACTTCCTCTCTCTCAAATTCTAACGCCCCTAGACGGTGTTCCAAGCTCTCCATGGAGTGCTGTTGTTGGATGATATATTGAGAGAGGAGTTCTTCTAGACTAGGTTTAGTGGGAGACTGTAGCGGTTCAGCTAAGTAAAGCTGAGGTACCAACTCTTGAATGTAGTCCGACTGAGTATGAAAGTTATATGATGGATGTGAGTTTGGAACTATCTGCTGACTCTGAAAATCTTGTGGGGTCCACTATTGACCAAAATATTCAGTCTGTGGATCTACCTCGTACTGCGACTGTGAGTACTGCCTATCATATTGTCCACAAGGTTGTTGAAACCCAGAATGATACACATCCAGTTCCAGTTGCTACTGGGGAATAGACTGTTGTTCCCATTCAAAGTGATTGTGACTTCCATTGTCCGGATAATATGTGTTATTGTAGGAGATCTGCCTCGGTGGTTCAAATGTATTAAAATTACAGACTTCTTCTTGGACATAGGAAAATATCCCACAGATTTGGAGTGATAAACAGGCTTCTGGACCGCAACATCAAAAGCGAAAACTAATTTTTTCAAATCCTTAAGTAAAGATTTTAGCACTGGATCGCCTTGTGCTTCATGTCCCATGGAAGTGTGTGAAACTGGAGTGTCATGATGACACTCAAGATTGGAATACCAGTGGTCGGAGTTATCGCCTAGATCTTCAAAGAAATTATGGTAGGTCTCGAATAGAGGTTGTTCAGCTACCATCAGATAGATGTGAGTCTCTCAGAGGAGGGAGATAGATTAGGTGATAGATACCGGTGTGGTAGACTGACTCTTAGATCGAATCAGTCTCGGAATGGATCAAATCCAAATGGGCATATGCTTAAAAAGCAAGCCCCTAGAGTCGGCAAGAGGTTATGAAATCGAATGAGCCTAGATGATGCACACAGAGCAACAGATAATCTTAACCTAAACAATCAGGATAGTATTATGAATTATCTTGTTAGTGTAGGGATAGTGTAGATTATGACAATGGACGGACCACTGGTTTATCTTCAATTATCCGCCGGACCAACTTTTCACTCTGTAGGTTCTCACCAGGATACACTCTTCAAAGTAAATCCGCTAGTACTAACTCAAGTTGACTGCAAGATAATCCGAAGCCTAGACAGACTTGGGGCACATCGGCTGACTTAAGTACGCCCTAGACTAACCGGATTTGTCAAGCGTGGAGATGAGTTTTCCTAGAAGAGGAACTAGGGTTGGTTCGTGTTCCTAATCCGACACTAAGCCAATCCGACAGACAATCAAGGAGGCCACTTACGAGCTCGGTATACTTGAGTAGTAGGGACCTATGGGTGTGTTAAATAACAGGGACCCACACTCATGGACTTAATCGACTTGATCTTTGAAGGGGTCGCTTTATGTGGAGTTTTCCTCGAACACCGATCTAATTGGGCTCTACTTCTTGATTGATTTTAATTCTTGGCTGTGGTTCCACAAAAGCTGGAATGACGAGGTGAGTGATGAAATCCCACCAGTTTCAAGTTAGAACTGGGTTTGCTCTTTATGTATTTTATTACGGCCAAACCAAGCAGTTCCGATAATGTTTGCAAAAGCAAATAGACAATCAGCACAGTATATGCACAATGATCAAGATCGCACTCAAGGCGAGGTGTAGACACTTACTTGCCCGTTGGCTATGCACGGGGTCTCCTCCGTTAAATAGGGAAGGGTATCCCAATGGGCTTGGGCTCGACTCCACCTCTTTGAGCTTTCACTCCTTACTCACTTGGTAATCGCAATCCACAATCACGTTAGTCCACAATAGTCTATGGTATGGATTTGGAAGGTATATCTCATTGGGGGTTTCAAGAAAAACACGCAATGATTTAGGGCAGGTATTGTGAATTATGTCCAATTAGGGTTTGAAATTCAACTTTAGTTATTCCCAAATTAGGGTTTGGAAATATCTACTTTTGAATTACCCAGAGTTGGAAACCTTCCAAAATGAATCAAATAACCAATGGTGATCTAACTAGAAATAACAGAAGTGAAATCTAACCTTGATATTTTTTAATTAATTAATTAATCTAGCAGTTATTCTAAAAGGAGAGAAAATGAATCCCTAAGTTATTACAACTTTGCACTCGGACGTCCGAGGCATTAAAATAATAAATGAATAATGTGAAAAATAAAATGAAAAGTTTTTTATTTGGATCGGATCTTCAAGATTAAGCAGCTTTCTGAATTCCTGTTCGTCTTTTTGCAATCCTGTCAACCGAGCGGCAACGGCGCCATTTGAAATTAGGTTTTTCCCGTGTCGTTAGATCGGAAACCCTAGTTCAACAATATTTGTAATTTTGGTTCACTTTAAATCCTACAAAAATACAGACTTTGTATAGCGATATGTCGGATGTCGAATCTGCACTCGGGGTTAGGGAACACAATTTATCAGAATATTAGAACAATAGAAAGTGCTTGAAAATATGAATGGAAGGGTGAGAGTCGTGATTAATGATTGAGATTTAAAATAATATTTTTGGAGAGATTTCTATCAACTAATTAACATAAGTAAAGAGAAATAAGCATAATAAGCGGAAAAGAGAAACTTATTTATTAAAATAATACAAGTTACAATGCTTGAATCTAATTTATTCATAAAAAAAAATAAAAACAAATAACCATCACTTTAGAAAGTATTATAAGACAAGAAATATAAAGAGAAAGAACAAGATTTTAGAGAGAGAAAATGGAAGAGAATATAAAAAATGGAGATTTACCTTGGTAATTACCAATAGAGAAGAGGTTTGCAAAGCCGTGTTCTTGATGGTTTTTGGAAGAGAATCGAACCAATGAGAGGAGAGATATAGAGAGGTTTAGAGAAGAAGGGGAGAGGGAACCTAGAGTTAGGTTGTGAGAGGGGGAAAGAACCAACCCAAGAATGAAAGATCGTAGATCTCATATAGACTTTTTTTTTTGTTTGTTGTAAAAATGATGACCGTTGGATTAGATCCAACAGTTGGGAATGGGTTAGTTAGATGAGAGTGAGTGACTAGGATAAAGAGAGATGGGGGAGAGAAGAATCGGTCAAGTGAGACCAGTTCTCTCTTGTTTTTGCAAATGGGCATGGGCATGGGCATGGGTCGTGGGCATGGGTATAGGTCATGGTCATGAACATGGGCATGGGTCATGGGTCATGGGTCATGGGCTTAGGTCATGGGCCAAGATAGGTAGATAGAGAGAGAAATAGGAGAGAAGTGAGAAAAATACAAAAATAAAAGCATCGAAGGGTATTGAACCCTAGTCTTCTTTATTCTCTCTCGTCCGCTCCACCAATTAGTCAAACTTATCTTTTGATGTCAATTGGTGTGGCCTTTAACACCTAAGTCCTTCTTTTGGTCTCCAGCTATTCTTCTCTCTCTCTTAGTCCTTGTTCCGACTCTACGATCATCTAGCTTTGTCCGTACATGTCTTATATATTTTTATCCTAACTTGTTGGCTCTTTAAGCTTTAATAAAAGTCTTCTGTGGTTGATCGTGGGCCCACCAGTCCTCGAGAATCATCCGATAGGGTCTCCTGCAAGTAAAAAAGAGCGTAATGAGAGTCAACTAAAACGGCTTGATACTAGACTATCCGAAATGCGTATATTTCATTCAAATAATCGATTTTCGTCTGAAGAATGCGATCTACGCAATGGAAGAAACTCTTAAATGGAAAAGTCGCCAAAAATATAAATTTTACGTAGAAGAATGCGACATCGCTATAAGGATAATGACTTAAAATAAGCACTTTTGAGCGAATATCAAAGGTTATACTACTCCTCTTTAAATTTTTGTATCAACTGCCTAAGTAAAAAAAGATAGCCTCGATAATTGACCGCTCCAGCATGAAGACAATTTTTTTTTATACGTATGTGCATATTTGATTCTCTGATATATTTGCTTCTTATATCGATCTTTGACACTTCAATTTCAACATTAATTTCACAATGTTGCCCATAAGTTTCATCCCATGATAATTTGTACAATTTTGTACACCTCTTTTGTTCTAGTATACAGGTACAAGAATACATCTCTTCTATTCACTCGACATTTTCTTAGTTAGCAAAATCTTGTTGAACAACTTAGTAAACCAAGATAAATTTAATTTCTATCATGCATTTCCATACCTCTACGAGAATCTAGTGAAACAAGACAACATTTTTTGTCTTCATATTTGCCAAAGCTATTTTTTTTTCCATTAACCTACATATGTGAAAGCATATATGCCTTTTTTTTTCCATAGAGTGTCTCTAAGTCCTAAGACCTCATATAGTCTTTCATCCAATAATTTATGAAAATAACACTAACATATTTTCGTATTTTATTAAGACTCTCTAATCGTCAATCTTAAAGCATCTAAAGGTTTGTTTGGTACGTGAGAGAAAGAGTTCCAATGTCGAATATTTAGCCAGACGGATATTATCTTGGCTAAATATTTGTGCATATCAATGTTTAGCAACGTTTGGTATGTGTATTAGCTAGCTTACTTCATTTTCTTTCAATTTGTGTGGGTCCCACATATCAAAGTAAGTCAAGTATGGGTTAGGTGACTATGGGACCACCTATTAGGTTACAGGATCCAAACGGTCTCATTTTTATCTTTTATATATATATATATATATATATATATATATATTAAAAATTACTCATTTTTATTGAAAATAGTGATTTTTGAAATAAACAATGTTTGTTAATTTAAGAAATTTGAGGTACATATTAAGGATAAGGATTTTTTTTAAATTTTTAATAAGAGAAGAACATTAAGGGAGGAGCATGTCTTTTGACACCAAAATGATTGGAAAACCCCTGCCAAGTGAGTAAATTAGAGAATAGAAAAGAAGCACAGCGAGGGCATTTGGAGGCATTTTTTGTGGAACGCAAGAAGGGCCTTTGTTCTTTAATCTATATCTATACTACTTATAAAAGCACGGATCTTAGAAAAACTTTTGATTACCTATATTTGCCCCTATGAAAAATGAAAACGACATTCTACCTATTAATTAACTTTATTAAATTTTAGAAACTTATTAAAACTGGGTTCTCTCTTATATGCACTCTCCAATGTCTCTCTCCTATGTGCACAATAACTCTCCTCGTGAAATTTATCTCATCTCTTACCGCCGTTTCTAACATTATCAAATATGTGTCATAATAATTTATCGATTCTAAGGGTCTGTTTGGTAACTCGGAATTGAGAAAGATTTGGATTTGTAATTCTTGGAATCACAAATATGTGTGTCTGGGAGGACCGAATTCCAGGAATTATATTTCAAATTATGTGATTTTCCCGAAATTAAAAGTTTTAGGGGGGAGAAGAAACTTCTAATTCCTGGAATTCTATTTCTGGATGGAGAGATTCCAGAGAATTATTTTCGGGCTCCAACTCTCACACTCATCCTTAGGTGGACCTATAAATCAAAAATCACCAAGATTAGTTATTTGCAACCATTGGATTGGTGTCTTTCTTTTTTGTTGATTTTTAACCGTGTGATATCTGACAATATTTGGGGTATTTATATCCAAAGGTTAGAAAATTATAATCAGCTTGATTTTTAGCGTGCGGGTCCACCTAGGTATGGGATAAACATCCATATGGTCCATAGTTTCTACTAATGTGCCACGTGGCTCATAATATGGTCCATCATCAATGGATTACAAATTTGGAACCGTTTGATTGACGTCTTTTATGGGTTGATTTTTAACCGTGGGATAAATAGCATTAGTTGGGGCACGAAGATCCAAGTTGAGAGATAACTAATCGACCTGATTTTAGTTTGTAGGTCCACCTAGGGATGTAATTAACAGTTGGATTGGTGTTTTTATGAGTTGATTTTTAATTGTAGGATTTCTAGCATTAGTTGGGGTACGAAGATCCATAGCTTATAAATAACTAATCAACCTTGTTTTTAGTATGTAGGCCTACTTAGAGGTAGGACATACGATATTAGTGATTTGTAGCCATTGGATTTGTGTCTTTTTATGGGTTGATTTTTAACTATGGGATATCTAGCATTATTTGAGGTACTCAAATATAAAGGTTAGAAAAAACTAATCAGCCTGATTTTTAGTATGTAGGTCCACCTAAGGATGGGACAAACATCAATATGGTCTATTGTCTCTAATAATGTGCCACATGGCGCACTCATAATGTGCCCCGTCATTAGTGTTGATGATGGACGACATCTGTATTTGTTACATTATGTGCCACTTAGGCTTTAGCTATTAAGATTTTGGCACCGATTAATCATAGTAAAAGTACCTCGAAGGTTAGAAAAAAATAATCAATCTGATTTTTAGTATGTAAATCCACCTAAGGATGGGACAAACATCAATATGGTCTATTATCTCTAATAATGTCCTACATGGCGCACTCATAATGTACCTCATCATTAGTGTTGATGATGGACATCCGTATTTGTTGCATTATGTACCACTCAGGCTTTAGCCATTAAGATTTTAGCACGGATTAATAGTAAAGTAATTATCATAATATTTTTTAATTTTTTTTCTTTAAAGTAGCATCGATAATAGTAAATTGACAGATGACAAAAAAAAATAACAATCATTGTAACATAAAGTTCATAAGAAGATATTTCTCTTATGTAAATAGATGAAAAATTCAATTTGGTTAGATATCCAAACAGCTAAAGTTAAAATTTATTAGGAATTCCAAGTAATTTCCACGGTGCAACCAAACACAAGAAATTTCAATTCTTAGAAATCACAAATCCTGGAATTCTATTTTCAACTCTAAATCCATGTCTGGTTGCACATTTTTGGGGTTAAATAATGCCCCTCCCTAAGGACGCGGTACGGGTCCGTAGGTGGGAGGTCAATCACTATTAGAGTTAAAGGCTCACGTGATCGAATCGTGGAATGGGCCCGTGGGTGCGAGATCGATCGCCGTTGGGGGTCACGGGATCAAATAGTGGAGTCCCGTAGGGTGTGATGTCGATCGTGGTATAAAGGCTAAAGTTCGTCCTCTCCTGACAAGATATCATTTCAGGAGGAATGGCGGCTTGAGGCCTAGTAAAGATCCTAACATAATGTTCCTGGAAGAATGCATGCCCTAAAAAGCGCATCTTCTGGAGGCTGCACAGGAAGGAAGTGTCAATACAGGAATTCGAAATTTCAACAATACGGCAAACATGGACCAATTGCCTTCAACTATTAGCTTGCAAAAAGTGATTTCCCATTCCTTTCGTGACCTTTTACAAAGGAAAAAGATGTAACTAACTATACCTACACTTTTTGGAGTCAACTAGCGCCATTTTTGTTACTCACCGCTGCCCTTTGAGCCTCTCGAGTAAAACTTCTGTCACAACAAAGTTGCAAATCACACAATCACAGCCAATGAGTTCTCCGCACGTACACCTCAAAGCAAAAGCAAATGGGTACGTTGCAAAAGCACTTGTGTACGTGCCGAGAACTCATTGGCTTGTGATTGTGTGATTTACAATTTGTTGTGATAGAAGTTTTACTCCTTTGAGCCCACTGAAAAAAAGCGTGGTAACATCAGGCGCCACGTGAGGGCATGCACCATTCTAATTGGGGGGAAAATCTATGATACCGACTTCTGTATCAAAATTGTGATGCAGAAGTCCCTCAATTTGCCATGTAGTAGACTCTTTCGGGCCTATTGCCTCCATAAATGTTTGGCCCACATCTTGGTGGACCTACACACCAAAAATCAGTGTGATTAGTGATTCCTAGCCCCATTGGATTTGAGCACTTTTTCATCATGGGCTTGGAACCAACTGATAGGACTGTTCATAGAGCCCATAATGAAAAAGTTCTCAAATCATATGGCTAGAAATCACCAATCACGCTGATTTTTGGCGTGTAGGTCTATCGTTGTGGGCAAGGCATTCAAATGGCAAGTGGGCCCGCATGAGTCTATTACGCTGCAATTTGAGGGACTTCTGCATCAAAATTTTGGTACCAAAGACTGCATCAATGAACAGCCCCTAATTGGGTGGCTATCAACAAGTACACCCAAACAGAGTGGTGCGTGAGCCACGTGTTGCCTGAGGCTAACATCATTCAAAATAATTAATTGACACTATTATGCTATAAGTAAGTTGCAAATGGGCTAGGCTTAGGCTTGGCTTTTATAAAATTTCGAATAGGCCCGAGTTCAAGGCCCATTTGCAATTCAGGCTTGAAACCTCTCGTGGGCTGGCACATTGGGAACATGTACGGTGTAACCAATAACTTTACAAAAAAATTACTAAAAATTGCTAGATGGCACATTCTTGAGTCCAATGTTCTGAAACCGGCTCCACCGGTTCAACTGGTTGGTCCAGAAGACGACCCTATATCTAGATCCAGTACTACCAACTTTGCCTGATATGATCAGATCAGGTGATCCTGGTAGCCTCACTAATTCATCTTTGTATAATGGCTCAGGCTCTCTGACTCGTCCTCGGAACTCGTGTTCTCGGCTGTAGATTTCCGAATTCAACGGTGGTTTTGTTTTGACAAAAAGTGATGCCAGCTTAGCATTATCAACCACCGTTGGATTCTCAGAATCCATGCCCGAGAACACGACTGCAAATATAAGTCAGAAAAGATGAGCCCAGATCCCGACGCATGCTTGGATCCCGACGCGTGTATAAACATTGACTAAGTATATGTGACGTGGAAGAATGCAAATGTGACGAAAGAATCTTAGGTTACTAGTAATGAAAAGCCCGTGCTAAGCACGGGCAGAATTAAAAATAATTCATATATATTATTGTTGATAAGAAAGGCCAAGATAAAAAAAAATTCTCAGACAACACATAATTCTCAGAAGTAAGGTATAATTTAAGATACTTACAAAAAAAAAAAAAAAAAAAACGTATAATGTAAGATACCCAATATTGAATTGATCCTAAGGACGTGCTAACCTCCTCATACCAGTACATGCACTATGCAATGGCTGGGACCGGCAATCGATGGGTCCCACCTTGAAAATCTCTTATGCATTGAATGATCATAAACGTCTGACCTATCCCATTCTTATGGATGGTGAGAAATATCTGATGGATGGTTCAGATATGAAGTAATTATGGTGGGCAAACTTATCTTCTAGATCAATAAGCACACGCAACAATTATTCGATTGTTTTGATTTTGAGTCTTAAAAATTACAAATTGGTGGCCCACTGGTTGGATGTTCTTGATTGATATGCATAGGGACCGTGCATTCATCGAACTTGGGTATGTAGATACACATGATGATACAGGCTAGGCTCTTATCTATTTACCATTTCTCATTTAATAGGTATAAGTGGGACCCACCATTTGACTCGACTCCAAAGTGATCCGATCAGATTATAATTAACCATCTTATCTTTATGCATTTTCCATCTTGTATTTCTTTCTACTTCCAATGAGTTGTGGGTTTATGATCTGTTGTACACTCATCATGTGGCGAAGGCAGATCTCTGGAAGATAAGTGGTCACCTGGACTTCTACAAAGAGAATATGTATGATCTGATGGAGATTGAGGATGAACTCTATCCACAACCGAGAGCCATGTGTACTCCCAAGAGGGGTCAGAAATAGGGGGTCCTATTTCCTACTGAGTGGTGGGTATTGACATCCGAACATAGGTTCGAGTGGCCTCAATTTGCAAAGATGAAGAAGGGAGCCCGCATCATTAATGTTGCAAGGGGTGGAGTTATATACGAAGATGCATTGGTGAGGGCACTTGGGCCCTGCTTGGTTCGTTGCCCTAATGCATTCCGGTGCAAATACGGTGAGTTGCATTGCAGTCATTTACCACGGTTTTTGGGCTGCACATGATTGCATCCATTTTCTTAAAGAGTTTGCAAGGGCTAATTGGCAATCACTTGTACGCCATGGCTCATTTGAACGCCCCCAACCAATCACCTGTAATTCCAAAACCATGGCAAGTGGGTGCAATGCATCCGATTTGCATTGAACCACGCAAGGCCTTGATAGTGGAATCGTTGCTTAGTTAGGCACGCTTTTGTAATTTTGCTTGGGCAGAATACTCAAGTTGGGATAGAAAAAAGATTCCAATAACCTATATCCATGGGCTTGGGACCCACCAATTGGTGGTTTCTAACTTTCTACCATAAAGAGATGTCAAATACTCAAGTGGATGAACTAAAACGCCTTGCGTAGATATGGTTTTTCTTCCCCTGAAATAACTACGTATACACTATATAGGTATAATAAATATATTTTACCATCCCAAAGATTATGATACACTGGATTGGAGGATCATCTGTTGAGTCACATTTTGGCCCAAGAGATCCCCTTAACATGAGACCATCAAATAGTGGGTACCATCCTCTTTGTGTAAGAGATGTATGGAAGAGATTGGAAGGATTGATGCATTCTTCCCCCTTCATCCTTGATTGCTGATACGTTTCTGTACAAATATTTAATGTCTTATATTAATATTGTTAGCGTTTTGATGCAAACAGGCCGCACTTGTGTGTTTACACTTTACAGAGAAGCCCAAAGACAGCAAGTGCAACATGAGAATGTCACAGTCACACGTCACCTTGGAGCTACCACATTCACTTTCTAGTTAAAGTCATTCGTTACATGATATATCCAATCTCCCCTTCTTCATTAGCTTTCTTCCAGTTTATGATACTCTAACCCACGGCTTTCTCTTTCTCCGCCTCGAGCTCTCCCAAAGCTCATAGTCTGGTTCATCCTCTTCGTCGTCTCTGTTACAGTGTTGCCTACGCTGATTCAGAATCAGATCGGACGGTTCTGGCTGTCTCACAAGAAGAGAAATACAAAACCTTTTTCCCAAAAACAGGGTTCCAGTACATTGTCTTCGGGATCGCAGCATCGGCTAGTCTTTGAGAGCAAAAGAAGAACTACATAAAGCCTTGTTGGAGAGTCTGGAGATCCAATGAGATGAGAGGAATTGTATGTTTAGATAAGCCCATCAAGATCCGTGTGGACAAAGGACTCCCACCATTGAAGATCTCACACAACACATCTCGGTTCTCTTACACGAACCGGACCAACCAATAGGATAACCGGTCTGCGATTCCTTCTTCTTCAATCTCTTCCTCTACGTCGTATTAGCAAAAAAGGGAGAGGGAAAGACTTGTGGGAGAGAGGTTTTAGAAGAGTTTTTATTTTTTTGAGGGAGAGCCATGGAACTTATAAAGGAATAAGGAAAGATGTTTTGGGAGTTAGAGAGGCGTTTTGGAAAGATGAAACCGTTTAGAAAGTGAAGAGACATGAGAGACGTTTTGGTGAGAGAAGACACAGTCTAGTTAAAGTGTGATGGGTATTTTTGGAAAAAATGACGAAAAAAAGATGGAGAGAGCGACACCTCAGCAGTGCCGAGCTTTAGTATAGATAATAGATTACCGGTGGAGTAAAACTTCTATCACAGTGTACTGACTGATGCTTCTGTCACAATGAAAATCATAGGCCACGTGGAACATTCTTATCGGATGCTGACCGTATGGATGTTTGGCCAGTCCCTCAGTAGATCTCTAAACCAAAAATCAGCCTGATTAGAAATCACTGATCAGGCTGATTATTATTGATTTGTAAGCCCATCTATGGATTGGCCAAACATCCATACGGTCATCGTCCTCTAAAAGTGTGCCACATGGCTCATATTTTAGGTGGTCACCTAGGGTGGTTAGCGAAGGTGCTTTCACAATTTGTGGGGTGCAAATAAAATTTCCTTTTTTTAATGCTCGCATTCCAAATGATGACGCATTGAAACCGGAAATTCTAAAACATCATTTAAAAATCACGTTTCTCAATAATTAACGTTTTCTTAAAAAATACATTATAAACCCGTAGTAAACGGGAAATTGCTAACTAGGGATGGGTCATCTAACAAGGATAAAATATTTACTATATGCAATTGAGCATCTTTAGGGCCCACTGACCTTATGGATGTTTGGTCCCGAGAAAATATTTGCTGCCCCATTGAGGACTTCAAAATTTGAAGTCTCCCCCTCCCAAATATGCCATGTGGAGCTCTCTTTAGGGCCCACTGACCTTATGGATGTTTGGTCCACCTCTTGATGGACCTACATACCAAATATCAGCTTGATTGATTATTTCTAACTCGTTTGATCTCCTCTTTGGTGGAGGAAAAATTCTGTCCCTACGGACTGCAAGTTTGAAGTCCCCCCATCTTCGAATTTCGACACGCATCCCTTGTTAACTACCTTAACCGACTAACCAAAGGCTTAACTCGTGGGTTGGGTTAAGGTTCCCCTCTTGGTGGACCTACGTACAAAAATATCAGCTTGCCCTATGATTTTCTAACAGTTGTATTTTAGCATCCAAAAAAAAATGAAATCCAACGGCCGAAAATCATGCTGTTAAAATGAAATTCAAACTCGGGCTTATCTAACAAATACGACCCGGGAATCTCTCTCTCCTTTCTCTCTCTCTCTATATATATATCTAGAGAGAGAGAGAGAGAGAGATGAAATCATCAGGAGAAGATATGGAGGAGAAGATTCCAACGTTGAGGAAGGAGAACCATGAGAACTGCCCTGGTTGCAGGGTTGATCGTTTTAAAGCAGCCCAACGAAGCATACCTTACAAGGAATTCTCCTATATTTGGATTGTGTCACTTTGTACCGGTACGTGCCTTCGCCGTAGTTATCACTTTGTACCGGTATGTGCCTTAACCATGGTCCATGAGAAGGCCCTGTATGTTTGGTGACCACATGAAAGTTTTGTGTTCAAATGTCATGATCTTGAAAACTTTTATGGACATTTAAGGCCAGGAGTCTGGGCTCTGCATCTAAAACTGCCACGTGGCACACTCTTAGAGACCATTGATGAATGTTTGGCTCATCCTAGGTGGACTTACAGACCAAAAATTAGCCTCATTAGTGGTTTCTAGCCGTTGGATCTCTGTACTCCAAAATAATGCTCGAATCCCATGGTTGGAAAAAAGACCAACATTCAACAGTTATAACCAACAACCAATCATGCTGATTTTTGGTCTGTATGTCCACTTTGGGATGGGCCAAACATCCATACCGTCAATGGTCTTTAAGGGTGTGCCACGTAGCAGTTTTAGATGAAGTCTGGCCCGAGCAAAAAATTTCTCACCATCCAGAAATACGGATGTAGCCCCTACATGAATTAACCCAGGAATATTTGAAAAAAGTTCTGTAAGCCCCACCTTCACTTGTATAGGACGAGTGGGTGGCCCGCGCCCACAGCACTCCTCGACAAAGCATTTGCCCAAATTAGGTGAGTAGCCGAGATCCACCATCCAATTGCGGATAAGTTCTCAACCATCTATGAAGCCTATAAGAGGGGGAGACAACTGAGCTGATTTGTTATATAGACTAGTGGGTGGCCTGTGTCCACGGCACTCCCCGACAAAGCATTTGCCCAAATCGTGTGTGAGTAGCTGAGATCCACCATCCAATTGCGGATAAGTTCTCAGCCATCTATATATATAAATATGAAGCGTATAAGAGGGGAAGACAACTGAATTGATTTGTTATATAGACTAGTGGGTGGCCCATGCCCACGGCACTTCCCCGACAAAGCATTTGCCCAAATCGGGTGCGAGTGGCTGACATCCACCGTCCAGTTGGGGGATAAGATCTTGGCCATCCATTATATGAAGCCCATAAAAGGGGTAGACTACTGAGCTCCCTCGTTATATAGATGTGGCTCCTTAGCTAGCGTGTCACATTTTCAGTCACGGAATGTATGAGCAAAACCTCTCTCCTGGCTCTGCCCGGCCCGGGTATAGCCTGGCTTGATCCGTGGCTTCTTTCCACACAGTTCCCAACGCACGACCAAAAAAAAAAAAAAAAACTTGTCTGAGTTGGTAAGGGCTCGTTGCATGAGTGAAGGGTCTTGGGTTCCATTTGGACTTTCGAGTTCCTCATCTCATTCAAGAACAAGCTTACCTAATTCTGCTAACCACTAATCCACTTGCATGCCAAAGAAATAATTAAATAATTTTTCTTTGAGATAATGCTGAGCTGGCAATCACTTTTTTCACTTTTTGCCAGCGCTCAACCACCGTTAGATTCTCGAAATCCACGGCTAAGCACACGACTCCCGAGAGGGGTCACAAAATGACCCGTTTGCCCACCAAAAAAAATAAAAAAAATCACTGACAGTTGTTTTAGGGCGCGTTTGATTGCAAATTTTCCCATTGGAAATCGCATTTTCCTATGAAAATTTCTCAGAAGAATATGTTTATCCCTTGTTTGATAGCTGTTTTAAAATGGGAAAATTTTCCTGAGAAAACATGATTTTCCCATCCAGGCCTAGAATTCATTTCCGTTCCACAAGTGAGAATTGGGAAAATATGTTTTTCCCTCGTTTGACAGCCGTTTTAAAATGGGAAAATTTTCCTGAAAAAACACGATTTCCCCATCCAGGCCTGGAATTCATTTCCATTCCACAAGTGAGAATTGGGAAAATATGTTTTTCCCTCGTTTGACAGCCGTTTTAAAATGGAAAAATTTTCCTGAGAAAACACGATTTTCCCATCCAGGCCTGGAATTCATTTCCGTTCCACTAGTGAGAATTGGTTTCCATGAAAATCCAGCCTTCTTTTCTCACATAATTGAAAATTGCATATTTTCTCGAGTGCGATCAAAGAGCTCTATTAATTCCCAAAAAAAAATCAAAGAGCTCTATCAAATGTGTTTTCCAAGAAAATTTTTCCATAGAAAAATAAATTTCTGTAAAATCAAACACGACATCGCGACAAATTGAATTAAGTTTGAACTAATTTCTTATAATCAGGACGACATCCTCTTACTAGTCAATGATGTATGAAGCTCATGCTACTACTGGTCAGGCACATTTTGACCTTTAGAAAAAAAAAAACAATGCAATTGTTTGTTCTGGTTTATTATCAGCTTAAGCTTCTGAGCACATTTGATTGTTTGGATTTTCAATAGTTTGCGAACCGAAAGAAATTTCAACTAAGGGAGGTATTTCATTACAAACCTTGATTATTAAATTATGGAACTACCAATAACAGCAATGTAAATAGGTGATAGCTACCAAAGACAACTAATTTGACAAAGCTCAATAGAAGAATGTAAATGGTCAATAGTGCATTGTTTCTCTTCGTCGGATGCACGTTTTTGTTTATTGTATATCGACACGCTAAAGTACAGTGTCGAATGGTGAAACAGGATTCATGTTGCTGACCCCAAACATTTGGGATAAGGCATAGATGATGATGAGTTTATGCTGATTTGATTTATTTGATCAAATAACTGTTATAATTAATGGGTAATTGTGGATTGTGCTATGATATCCTCCTGTTCTACAATCTGGTATAAATGGTGTTAATAGTACTATAATAGCTGAAGCATTGAAAACTATTTCCTCGTAGGCACTTACTGTGATTTGACGTTTCTTTGTCTTGCTACCTGGATAGAAGTCTGTACTTCTCATCCTTCTAAATTTCGATGAAGGTTTAAATTGTTATGCTCGATTTCACGTTCTTGTTGACAAAAATTTCTTATGACTGCTTATTCCAGTAATTTGCAATAATATTCTCGTCTGATAAACAAGCTATGAGAAATTGTTGCAAGGTAACATTACTTGTAAATGTGTTCATAAATGTGTTCCTCAACCAATTCTTGCTTAGACCATCTCATACATTTGTTAGCGGATGTTGTGTTCCCGCGCACGTGTTATGTTAGCCCGACGACCCGTTGGTATACATAGTTGTTTAACCTTTCCCCAACATGTCAATCTTTTGGGGGTAAATGGTTATTTAACATGGTATCGGAGCCACAAAGCCTGGGAGGTCACGGGTTCAAGTCTCCAGCGGACTGTACTCCTGTTGAGGAGGCGTGTTAGCGGATGTTGTGTTCCCGTGCACGTGTAATGTTAGCCCGACGGCCCAACATAGTTGTTTCACCTTTCCCCAACATGTCGATCTTTTGGGGGTAAATGGTTATTTAACAACATTGATATATTTTCCTTTTGGTTAAACACTAATCCTAAGCAAAGTGGTGGATTAGTTTATTAACTACATGATTTCTCTTATATAATTGTGTCCTAATCCTCTCCTTTTTCCTCCGTGCTTTACCTTTTTCAGCTTTGCCAACATCATCTCTCTTTCCATTCATATATTTCATGGTATGTATGCTATACATAAGAGCTTCAATTCTAGTTAATTTCTCCCAGTACATTCAAAAAATAAATTGAAAAAAAGAAATTTTTTATTCGGCTATTCTCCTTTCTATCTATATCCTATGTAATATGCCGTTTCATTGCTGAGATGCATCTAATTAATTCACTCCATGGAGTGATGTAACGTAATTATTAATCTCATAGAATAAAAATTCATATTGAACCATGTTTCTCAGACATATTAGAGGCCTTGTAGGAGCTATATTTACTAATGGAAGTATAATTGGAATCTGAATTTTGGATTGTTGCAACTGAAGATGAACAAAAAGTAAGCTTGGAAGAAGTGTAAAGTTATATTGTCTAGAAAGGGGCTTTTATTGAATTATAATGGTTACTAGCTATAAAAAAAAAAGCTATGCAAGATCCAAAACGCAGTATAAAACGTTATAACAATAAATCACCAACCCAAGTAAAATTGAAATGTGTGTGACATGCGACCCTGAAATGACATAAATTGTCTTCTTTATAAATGGACATTTGAGCGGGAAGTTATGTTCCCAAGCATCTAACTGCATCAATGAAGATACACGACATTTTTCTCCCAACATTTGTTTAACTAACTTTAAATACTTTTGATATTTGATCTCTAGCATATCCAATCCTTTTTTTTGTCAATCCTCAAACTCTTGGTTTGAGTCTATGGATTTTGATTGCATAAATTTTCCATTCTTTGAGATGTATTCCACAACTATTATAATTGTTATATGGAATAAGAAACCTTTTAGTCAAGATAACATTTAAGGGGACAATCTATGAAATGGCTCATAAGTGCAACTCAAGTTATTTCTTGCAATTACTTTCTGTAGTTGATAATCTTGAATTGAAGTCATTTGCATCTATTATTTCTACAAGTTCCTTCTTTTTTCTTCTTTTCATTTTAATTCAGATTAAGGACTTCCATATTGCAAAAAGAGATGAAGATATCGGTTTCTACGCAGGATTTATGGGTGAGATATTTGGTCCTTCACATATGTAGCATTTTACTGGTGATGTAGTTACATCAATAATCTCATTTTACTCCTTTCGAGTACAATTCTAATAATTTCATTTATTTGTTGAAGGATCTTCATTTATGCTTGGAAGAGCTTTGACTTCCATCTTTTGGGGAGCAATAGCCGATCGATATGGTCGCAAACCTGTTATATTGATTGGGACGATTTCAGTGTCAGTAAAATCATATATTTTGTTTAACATATTAGAGTATGTTTTGTTCTTAGGTGTAATGTCTTTTTACACTGTTATTTACTTGCGTGATATAAATATACAGATAAGGAGGCTGAACTAGCTAAGTTCGACATTATCTCCTCTCTTCTTCTTTTCTTTTGTCCACTTCTTTGTCTTTAACTTTACATAGTATCAGAGAAACTCTAATACGTGAACAATACCCATCCCAAATCTCTTTTTATTTTATTATTTTTTCTTTTGTTCTCTCTTGAATGAGGCGATTCAGCCCAAGAATTTGATCTAATGCTTGCGATAACTAGTGTTTTGGTTTCTAGGGATACCACAAGCTAGGGTTTTTGTTTTAAGGCTACTGCAGGCCCTAGTGTAAGGTGTTATTGCTGGAATATGGTGTCGCAGCCCATGAAATGTTGATATGTTGTTGTGTTCTTGATGTCCAAGTCTCGGAGTGATAGTTTGTTCTTGGTTTTGATATTATAACCTCTAAAGTGGTGATTTGATGTTTTTGCAAAGCTAGTGTGATATGGTCTTCAGGTTTGATGTTTTGGTGAGGAGTTAGGGTGGGGTTTCTTCTATTTTTTAGAGAGTCTGCTTTGTTTTGTTATGTTTTTTTTTCTCTTTGTATCCCCGAGATCTCCTCGATCTCCTTTTATTTTTTATTTATATATATACCTTTGACCTTTCAAAAAGAAAATTCATCTTCGACGTAGTTGGTTGAGTCGTTTGGTCTTGATGGCTACTTCTACTGATGTTAATATCCCTATTTGGGCTATGTTAGAGGGGATTGGAGCTTATCTCTATTAAATTAAATGGAACAAATTATCTGTTATGGCAGCAATCGACTAAAGTTTTTTTGTATGCGAAACAGAAATTGAAGTATATTACCGATGATCCTCCATCTGAAGGTGACAATGAGTATGATGATTGGTTGAGTGAAAATTCGCTAGTGATGACTTGGTTATGGAATAGTATGAAGCAATCCCTTTGCACGAATGTGATGTTTCTGGATGACGTTTAATAGGCTTGGGATGTAGTAAAGGAAATATATTCACAAGATCAGAATGTGTCTAGAATTTATTAATTGTTCAAGACACTTTGCAATATGAAAAAATGTGACAAATCTCTTAGTGAGTACCATAGCAATCTTCGAGGCGTGTGAGAACAGTTGTAGAGGTATCAACCTCTAATTATTGATATAGAAGTGCATAAATGTCAAAGGGAGGATTTCCAGATTGCCTTTTCTTTCTTAGTTTCGAATTCTAAGTTTCATTTAATTAAGGAACGGATTTTGGCTAGCGAATCCTTCCCTAATCTCAAAAATGTGCAAGCTAGATTGCAAAGAGCATTTCTAGGAGTACAAACTTCAAGAACTGGTAAATCTAAAGAGACTTCATCCCTTCTATCTTTTGGTTGTCATGGGAGTAGTTCTAGCGATTATGGTAATTTGTTCGGTGGTTGTGAAATTTGTTTTGGTGGTCATAGTAATTTTTTCGGTGGTCGTCAAAAATTTTCTAGTGATCGTGGTACCTTCTTCGGTGGTTATGGTAATTTTTCTAGTTGTGGTGGTGGCAGAGGTGAGCAATGGAAGTTACATATTGTGGTGCTACTGCTTATACTGTCGATTGGTGCGGGGATAAATGGGACAAACCAACCTGGGCAAATCAAGCATCCGAGGAGGTGCACCAAACTACTATAAGAGTATGTCACGGGCCTTATATGCAGTTAATTTTGTTGTGAAGTCTACTGACTGAATATGTTTCTCGTGAAGAATATAATCTTTTATACTAGAAGATTTAGTATCTATCTGCTGGGCCATCCACTTCTACTGTCACTTTGGCTAGTTCAGGTATTTCTACATGTCTTCTTGCTCAACAATCCTCTTCATGGGTCATTGGCTCAGGAGCCTCTAAACATAATGTCTATTATGTCATCTAGTTTCTCTAGCTTTCATTCTTCAAATTCTATGGTTATTCTTGTTGATGGGTGTACAAGTAAAGTTGTTGGTCAAGGTGATGTTCACCTTACATCTTCTCTTTCATTGTGTCCTCTGTTCCTTACATTCATAATTTTCCTTTTAATCTTATATATCTGTTAGCAAATTAACTAAGTCACTTTAGTGTTCAGTACCTTTTCTCCTTCTTGTGTTTTCCAAAGTTTTATCAATGGATCTTTTCTTGTTCTGGATGAAAACAAGCTATGAATGAGGAAATGGATGCTCTCTTGCAGAACAACACGTGGGAATTGACTACTCTACCTCCTAGGAAACAGGTAGTTGGATGTAGATTGGTGTATGCCATTAAATATCAACTAGTGGCATAATTGAGCATTTGAAAGCACACCTTAGTTGCTAAAAGGTACACTCAAACATTTGGCATGGACTACATTGAGACATTTTCCCCTGCTGATCACCTAAACTTTGTTAGGGCTCTTTTCTCTATAGCTGTATCTATGCACTGGCCTTTGTATCAATTGGACATTACAAATGTCTTCTTACATGGTAATTTGCAAGAAGAGGTGTATATGAAAAAATCTCTCAGACATATTACTAGTGGATAGTCTGACAAGGGGTGTAGGTTGAAGAAGTCTATTTATGGGCTGAATTAGTTTCCATGGGTTTGGTTTGATAAGTTCATTGCAATTGTGTTACATTATGGCTCCAAGCGAGCTTATTTTGATCACTCAATGTTAGTTCGTCGTACAATTTCTAGAGTTATTATTCTAGTAGTGTATGTGGATGCAATTATCATAGGGAGTAACAGTAGTGGAATTGTTGACCTAAAATCTCACTTGAGCCAGCATTTTAAAACCAAGGATCTTGGCTCTCTTCGATGTTTTCTTGGCATTGAGGTGGCGAGATCCAAGGAGGGTGTTAGCATCTCGCAAAGGAAGTATGTCACGGACCTGTTAGAAGAGACAAAAATGTTGGGATCTAAATTAGTTGATACTCGTATGAATTCTATTCTCAAGCATGATGGTGAACCTAAGGAGTTGAAAGTGATTCAGGTCCGTACAAGAGGCTGGTTGGGAAGTTGATTTATCTCATAGTGACTCGTCCATATATTACATTTGTAGTTGGAGTTGTGAGTCAGTTTATGCATGCTACATGCCAACTACATTGGGATGTTGTGTATCGTATTTTGAGGTACTTGAAGGGTACACCAGGCAAAGGCATGCTGGCCATCCGCGCACTTGAGTGTTATGAGTAGATTGGGCTAGAAATCTTTTTGATAGGTCTACTTTTGGGTATTGTACATTTGTGGGTGGTAACTTGGTCATATGGTAAATAAAAAGCAGAATGTGATTGCTAGATCCAGTGCAGAGTCGGAGTACAGAGTTATGCGGATGCATTGTGATAATCAAACCATTATTTTTATTGCTAGTAACCCAGTGTTTCATAAGTTCATAGTAAGATGATTGCTACTTCGTATATTAAATCAGCCGATCAACTTGGTGATTAGACTAGAGTCCATTTCTCTATTTTGTCACAAGTTGGGCATACATGATCTTTATGCTCCAACTTGAGGGAGAGAGTTAAAGTATGTTTTCTTCTTAGGGGTATTATGGTCCTTTTACGTTGTTAAGTAATATATATAGACAAATGAATAGGCCGAACTAGCTAAGTTCGACTCTCTATTTTCTCTCCTCTCTTCAATTTTTGTTTGTGATGTTCAAAGATTGAAGTTTAAATAGGTCTTTGTTGATATTCAGTGTTATTAATCTTTTTCATCATTTAACAAGTTAATTATCTTTCTCAGGGTTCTATTCAATACTCTCTTCGGACTTAGTACAAGCTTTTGGATGGCACTTTGTATGAGGTTTCTTCTTGGATGTTTCAATAGTGTACTAGGCCCTATAAGGGTATGCTTCTTTATATATATTTTAGATAACAATAATTAATCTCAAATCTTTTATAAATGGCCAACTACTACTAAGTGTGGATTTCTAATTAGAGATCAAACCATTGTAGCTATTTCACTTCATTCCCTAAAAATACCATAAATTTAACCTTTTGAGTGTATCCCAGGCATATGCTTCAGAAATTTGCCGAGAAGAGCATCGCGCTTTAGCACAAACAGTTGTAAGAAACTCTCTCTTTGATATTTATCATGAATTTCTATCATGTCTAGCATCATTTAAACTAAAGGATACTTTGTTGATAACCACTTCACTCTAAAAGCTTAAGTTGTTAGAGGGAGGCATAACAATGTATATCAAAGGGTCCACGGGTCCAACAGAGGCAGAGTGCTGGCGGCTGGCCAAACAACCAAACGACACACTCTAACAACACCCCCCTCAGCACTTTGCTGAGTACTCGAAGCCACGACCTACTGGGACCTCCTACTTTGATACTATGTTGACAACCACTTTACTCTAAAAGCTTAAACTGTTAGAGGGAGGCATAACAATGTCTATCAAAGGGTCCATGGGTCCAACATAGCCAGTGCTGGCCACTCAACCAAACAACATACTCCAACAACATACGTTTCCTTTGATAAGTCAATTACAATAATAGTTAGCTCACTTTTCATTTCAGGCTAGTACATCAAGGGGCATAGGACTGGTTATTGGTCCAGCTATTGGAGGTTTCTTTGCACAGGTATGGGTTGATTTTCCTTGTTAACTATATTTACTAAAACTTTTGTTGCTTATTCATTAAACAATCAAAGCCTCGATTTCTTTACACGACTAGACCAACTGAAATGGGTACGAGTAACTAGCAGCTCAGCCTAGTCATTGGAATATTTATGATTGAGGACCGTACTAGTATTGCCTCAAACCATAATCTAGATAGGTTGGCCATCACAGACTACTTGGCTGAGATTTTAAACAATTGGTCCATGGACTTGGCTAGATGTTTTAATGATAAGACAACAATGAGCGGATGTAGTGATGTCTTGCTGGAACACCACTAAAATGCAGAACTGATACACGGCCTGTGGCTGTTAGTGATGATGAACTGAGGGGAAAATGTTGAGCACCCTTTAGGGTTTCCCTAATTCTCTCCCTTAAATTGATGTGGAATCAACCATTAGCTTGATGTATAAGTAGCTGATTGAAACAAGTGTTTGATAAACACTTGGTAAATATGTCCGACCTTTTAATGTAAAGAGACAAATGGAACTCATAAATAACCATGTCGAACCCGTTTGCAAAAAAAAGTCTATTCCGATATCTCTTATTTGGGCATGGTAAATGGAATTTGCAGCCACAAAGATGGAACTAATATTGTCATAGTAAAGTCAAGTCAGGGTCGACAAGAAAATTTCAAGATAAAGATGTACGAATACCATGACTTTTGTCATTGTCGTAGCCAATGCACAGCATTTGGCCTCCCCACTGGATCATGGCATTGTTGGTTCCAAGGTTCTAAAGTTCAGTTTCTTCAGTCCTTTAATACTCAATTCGTTGAAGTTTATGTAAGTCTTTTTGTAGCTAAATGAATTGAAGTTTATGTAAGTCAATGGAATTACTGTAAAAAAAAACAAAATCTACGAAAACAATGTTGAAACTTAAAGAAAACATAGAAAAAACAACAGATATTTTAGAAAATGACAAACACAATGATATCCATATATTTCAACATGCATGTTTGTCGTACCAATATTGATACTACATGGATCCTTCTACATCACTATTTTTCATTTCCTATCATACAATTGTGAATTTTCACTCCTAACTGCATTTGTTTAATTTAACAAGGAAATGTCCACGTGTTGGTGTTCGAAAATGATACGAAGTGTAAGAACACTGGCCCCCACAAACCCAATACACTAAAATGTTCGTATGGTTTATTCCATATTTAGATAGATATATTTTGTAAAATACTTTAGTTCAGGTTAAATAGACAATGTAGAAAGGATGTAATTAGATAAGCTGATATACATTAAAATCATATAAATAATATTTAAATAGTTTGTTTGTTTGAAAACTTGTGTCGGCATGTGTTTGATATGTGAGTACCTCTTGTCTGCCTGAGAATCAATTTGATGGATATGAGATGGGATATATGGCCTTGTACCATTCAATAGATCTTTCTACCTGCTATTTAATGTTGAACATGCCACTTCTTAGAAGGGAATTGAATTCTTCTTGCATAGTAGCCGACCTATCGGCGTCCTTGGAAGCCTGTGTACAAGGTCTGCTCAACTAGCTAGATGGTGAGATATGTGACAGCAGTAAGGCAAACCTATGCGAAGCAAATTCTTCAAAACTCCTCAATGTATCTATATCTGTAGTTAAAAATGAGATAAACACTTATCCCTGGAAAACTGAGCCACTGACAAAAAAATTTCATATGGTCAAAACATGTAATACACTAGTTAGATAAAATGTAGATGAGGGTGTGTATTGTAGAGGTTTACCAACATGCTATAGTTCCCGATTACATTACCAACCATGACCTGGTCAGGAGCATTAAACTATGTACAATGCATTGATTCTAATGAAATTGTTTCTTGTAAATTTTAATTTTCATCTTTCTCAATTTCCTTTTTATGCATTTCAATTAATCTTTGAAATGAATTCATCTTACTAATTTAGTTTCTATTGTTGAATCTGTATATTAGCCTGCAGAGAAATATCCGAATATATTTTCTGAAAATTCTTTATTTAGGAGGTATGTTAAACTGCAATACTAAATCTTCCTTCTTTTGTTCTTTTCTTCTGCATCACTTGAGCCTTCATGCTATTATTTAATTATACTGAGATTTTCAAAATGCTAAGCCATACATATTGTATTGTAGGTTTCCATACCTCTTACCCTGCCTCCTAATATCACTATTCGCAGTGGGTGCATCTATTTCTTGTTGTTGGCTTCCGGTAAGTTGTATAATTTTGTGACAAATTGTGCTTCCAAGATTCATTGAAGTATTGTTTTTGTTTAAGGCCTAAGGCATGTTAAATATGATTTACAAGGATTGGGAAGTGGTCAAATGTTTGAAGTAACACAAAAAGTAGAGAGTGTATGTCTTCAATCAATAGCAACACCTGCAACCATATTTCTGAACACAGTGTTGCAATGTTACACATAGAAACAGTTAGTAATAAATTTTGCATAAAGTCAAATTATATAATGTTGTTAAATAATTTTCAGTGTTCCCTAGAATGGTGAGTTATAAACCATCTTCTTGAGAATCTTTAATATTTTATGGTTTGCCAAATCTGTTTATTCTTTCCAATTTTGAAAAAAATGGATAAACCAAGTATCCGAGAAAACCTTGTGTCTAATTGCTTAAATTATAAACAATAGTATATACAAGAACACTAAAGAAAGAATCTAGGTTTAGGGTTTCATTTTTGGACAATCTAAAAGTCTTCTAGAGAAACTTTGGACTTTCTTGAGCCCAAGGCTGATCATGTTGGAAAACAATCTGAATTTCAGGACCATTCCTTCTTAGAAAGAGAATTTCAGGTTCGTTTCACTCATGAGCATGAGCAATTTATCTTAATTTAGGTAGTGAATCCCCCCTTTTCTCTTCATTCCTCAAGTCTTGATAACATTTGAAGATTCTCACAAGTTCTCTTTTCTTTTTTCTATAGGTAAGATGTGAGTTTTCACCTTAACTTTTTCTAGGCCAATTTGTGGCAATGAACTTACTAATTCTTGAAGAAGACCTTTTAACCATAACATCTTTCTTCTCTTTTTTGTTTTGGTAATACTTTCTTTGTTAATATTCTTTCTTTTCAATAATATAGCTCTCCATAACTTAAATTATGTATGCACTAGGCTAATTTGTGGCCAATTGTTTTTTGTTTCTTCATTATGGCATTAACTAGTCTAGTTTTAAAATAATTATTAATAACATCCAAGCTGACTGATTGATTTTTATTTGGTATTTTACAAGGTTTGGATTATTTTTGTAGGAAACAATGCACATGCATAATGGAAATAACAAAGAAAGACACAACTCATATGATGCATTGGAAGATTCTTCATATGGATCTGATGAGAAGGAAGATATAGAAGAAAATGAAGGAAGAGAGGCATCCTCTAAGAAAAGCCTCTTCAAGAATTGGCCCTTAATGTCAACTATCATTGTATATTGTGTTTTCTCACTTCATGAGATAGCCTATTCAGAGGTAACATTTGTTGTTTTAACTTGGGCTATTTGGAATCTAGTTCCATCGAGTTACTTTTGACCCTAAGGCATATTACGTTAGATTTTCTTCAAGATATAATAGCTGCTACACGGCTTTCCCATTTTAATCTCTAGTTGTATACGGTATACCTTTTCGATCCTTGTGTTTTGTCTGTTCAAGCATGTGTTATTGGGGCAGAAAAGCATAAAAGATGTAGTCTCATACATTGCCTTTCATTGCATATGTGAACACTTTAATGCAACTTAAATGTTTCCAACGTTCTTTTCATAAAAGTTCATTTTGTTCTGAAAATATGCAATTATTGGCTGGTTTCGCAAAATGATCCTTTGAGTGCAATGTGAAGTTGTTCTTGCGTAGCCATGAGAAACAATTATTTTATTATTGAAAAGATGCATGTGGTGACAAATTCAAAGCATAAATCTTTGTCCCAGGCAATGACCAAGTTATTGACGAGCATAAATCTTCCCCAACTACTTCTATCTTTAGCTTATGTTATTTTGTTACATTTGTTGACGATCATACTAGGTGCACATGGGTTTATCTCATGAAAACTAAAGACGATGATCATTCCATCTTTCAAGGTTTTTATAAGATGATCCAGACCCAGTATAGTGCTTCCATTAAGGTCCTTTGTACTGACCGGGGTGGAGAAATGTTTGGGGGTCTTCAACACACTCCTTGACCATGGGATTTGTCACCAAAATTCTTCCAGCTACACCCCTCAACAGTATGGTGTAGCTGAAAGGAAAATGAGATATTTGACTGAGGTAGCTCGATATCTTTTGATTGGCTCCCATGTCCCCAAATCCTATTGGTCGGGTGTTGTGTTAACGGCTGCCTACTTGACTAACAGAATGTCATTTCGCATGCTTAGTTTCCAATCTCCTATTCAAGTCCTTGTTCCTAGCTCTCCTCTATTCACTGTTCCTCGTCACATCTTTGGGAGTGTATGCTATGTACATATCCTGGGTCCCCATAGCACCAAACTAGATCCCAAAGCGCTCAAGTGCGTCTTTCTCGGTTACTCCTCTACCCATAAGGGGTACAAGTGTTACCACCCTTCCTTTGGAAAGAAGTTTGTCTGCATGGATGTCACCTTCCATAAGGAGCTATCTTTTTTCTCCCCCACCTCTATTCAAGAGGAGAGTAATAGTAGTCATGAAGAGAGGTGGAATGTTCCTCTTCCTACGATATCCATATCCCCTCTAGAGTTTGAGAAATCTCCGTTTACTCATACTACTAGTGTACGTGATAGTGCTCCTGGAGCTCGGAAGGAGCTCAAAGTCTATAGCAGAAGGGAGAAAGTCACAGCTGATCCAGCACCAGTAGCTCCCTCCTTGGATCCAGGTAATCCTCCCTCTCTCTCTATACCTATCATTCCCCTTTTCTGTTGATGATTCTGATCTTCCATTGCTGTTAGAAAAGGCACAAGAAGTTGTACTCAGCATCCATTGAGCAACTTTGTTTCATACGATTCCTTATCCCCTTCGTACAGAGCCTTTGTCACATTAGTTTCCACTATTCTCATTCCCTCTTCCGTGGCAGAAGGGTTAGCACATCCTAAATGGAAAGCCACTATGGTAGAAGAAATGAAGGCCTTGGATAAGAACAACACATGGGAACTCGTTGACTTGCCAAGAGGCAAGAAGCCTGGTGGATGCAGATGGGTGTTCATAGTGAAGTACAAGGTCGATGGATTAGTGGAGAAGTACAAGGCTAGACTAGTAGCCAAAGGGTATACTCAAACTTATGTGATTGACTATGTAGAGACCTTTGCACCTGTAGCAAAGATTAACTTCGTCATGGTGTTGTTGTCCTTAGCAGCAAACCACGCATGGCCTTTGCATCAGCTGGATGTAAAGAATATTTTTTTTCATGGTGATTTATATGAAAAGTATACATGGTTCCCCCTCCTGAATTCACCCCACCAGAGCATAGCAGCAGAGTGTGTAGACTAAGGAAAGCCCTTTATGGGCTTAAGCAATCTCTGAGAGCATGGTTTTCCAGTCTTGGGGTCTGTGAGCTTGTATTGCGACAACAAGGTTGCCATCAGTATTACTCATAACCCCGTACAGCATGATCAGGCTAAACACATTGAAGTGGATCGTTACTTCATTAGGGAGAAGATTGTATCTGGAGAAGTCTGTACTCCATTTATGAAGGCCGATGAGCAAGTAGCGGATGTCTTCACCAAAGGAGTTCCCAGTTGGCAACTTCACAAATATTTATGCAAGTTGGGCATGCGAGATGTCTATGCACCAACTTGAGGGGGAGTGTTATCAAATATGTATTTTATACGTATATAGCGTATTTTGGGTATAATGTAAATACCCCTTGATGTAAGGGGTATACTTGTCTTTCACTTGTGGTCTTTTATATAAATAAGATTTATGGAGTTAGTGTGACCTAATCACATGACATCCTTCTCTCCCTTCTCTCTCTTCCCTCTCTTTTCTTTCTTCTCTCTTTGATCCTAAAGCTAACCCTAACCCTAATTATCTAATTCAACTGTTTTATCCCCATCAAGGAAATAAATTTCACGAAATTACCGAAATATTTCGCGAAATATTTCCATTTTCTAGGTTACCGACAGGAAAGAATACTTACGTCGAAATAATGTTAAATTTCCCGAAATATTTTCATTCATGTCGAAATATTTCGCGTGACCAGTAAATTTCGATCAATTGACAGTGTAAATATGTATTATTTCGGTCGAAATGTTTTGACATGTATGGAAACATTTCTATCATAGGTAGGAAACATCTCATTTGAGCTCAAAACTGCTATAAATCTCATATTTGATCCATTTAACCTCTTTCCATATATTTTGTTTATACAAAAGATCAATCCATTGTAGTTTTTTTGGTTTGTAGATTGATTGTAAGGACAAATCAAATCCCATTTGAGAGTTTTTTCAAATTCGAAATATACATAAGGATAAAATTTCTTGCTACAAACAAATAGGTTAGGTGTAAATTCATTAAATTTATGAATCTAAGATGCATTTACACTAGATTTGTACACGGATTGAAGATCGTTTAAGGAGAAAATTTGAAATTTGGGAAAAACCTCAATTTCATTGGTTTTTACCCTAAACATCAATGATTGTGCATAAATTGATTATATGTTGCATAACTTAACCCGTTCTACAAGTTGGTTGGGTTAAAAAAAATTAACCCTAAATTTTTTTTTCAAATAAAAAATTAAACGTTCAAAAAATTAAATAAATGTTATAAGTTAATAGTAAATAGGTTTTCTAAAATTACATATAATGTTAAGAAATTAATGTAAGTGAATAAGGATTTGTTAATATATTACTTTATGACTTTTTTATAATTAGTAATTAAATAATAGTTATATAATTAAATTAAACCTTGACTAATTAAAGATACTTGTTGCGACATATTACAGATCATTACGGTCATACATTTCCATACTACATATGGTTGTATATTATGGTTTGAAAGCTTATAAGTGTGTTTTTATGCTTGTTTCATCATTTCCCAAACTTTCCACAAATATTTCTACAATATTTGCATCATTTCCGCATTATTTCTATCATGTCCACGAAAAATGTATTATTTTCTCACTGGTTGAAATAAGCCTCGAAACCGAAATTTATTTCCTTGATCCCCATTAATGCTCCAGACTTAAGTCTTAAGAACTCCCATTATGCTGACCTTTAGTGATAAATTCACGCACCTCCTTTGCTTAGCAGGGCAATTAAGCCCTCTCACATTCCAACTAGCTAGTTTCGTCACGGTTAAGAGTTGGAGATTGTAGCCCACTTCCTAATGAGATTCATCTTTATTCACTTCAATTGTATTCTGTTTGCTTACCCTTTTATCAGATTGCTTTTTTGATAATCTTGGCATGGCCGTAGATGAGGATTTCAGGACAAATCTCGACCTAGGGACAACCTCCTCAGGTTTAGTCAAAGCGTTTCAGAGGATTTCGAATTTGTTGCTTGTGACAACCAAGTTGCATGATTTCGGACGTGAATCTCTACGAGTATTTGGATTGAGAGTCTAAGATCTCTAACGCACATAATGAGTTGAGGCCTGTTAAGAGCTTGTGGGCTTATCCGAATCACACACTGACTTGAAATCCAATTCAGTACGATTCCCCGAAGAGTCAATGACATTTCGTCAAGTAGTTGGTGCTAGTGTTAGCTTCTGCCTTCTACCCAAGAATCACCTGGTCAGTTTGCTCCCTATCCTGAGTAGTAACATGGTTCAAATGTGTCCCAATCTCAGGGTTATCTTCACCATGATCTGCGTGAAACTCAACCTCATCTACGTTGTTAGTGTTCTTTCGCCCAGACCTTCTTAATGAGTTTATCTTTTGTAGAGCAATTGCCATCAGAATGCCCAAAAATTATGCACGAGCTGCATCTGACTGGTCTCTAATCATATTCGATCTTCAGCTTGAATTCCATACCCTTGACAATAATATCATGGTCATCTTGTAAATGCTTTTCGGCAGAAAGCTCAATGCAGATCCGAGCATAAGAGATGTGCTCCTTCGTTTTCTGACATGCGTACAAGGGTGCTCCTATCCCACTAGCGACTCTGCTCAGAAAATAAGGAATCCAAAGAAAGAGGGGCAGGTGATGGATCTTTTCCCAAACAGGGATAGACTTAAAATCGAGCTTCACCATCTTGGTCTTCCATTCCCATTCCTTCAAAATCAAAAGCTTCTATCTAATGAACCAGGGTCCAGCCTCAAGCACACTATGCTTATCTTCTTCACAGTTAAACTTAAAAGACAAAAAAAAAACCATTATCAGCTGAAAAAACCTGCACTTCACCCTTAAGCTTCCAGAGTCTCTTAACAGAGGAATTGATCACAAAGAATGATGGTCCTCTTCCTACGAAGTAACCAATCAAGGCATTACCCCAATCTGCTTCACCTTCAGCAGTTTCCTCAGAACCATCAATGTTAAGTTTCCCATCAGAAAAGGATGGCTTATGGAATTCTAAGGGTTCTTCCTGCTCCTTGTGCTTAGCAGACCCAAACAGGGAGCTCCAAGAAGTCGATTGAGACCGAGGGGGCTGAGAACCAACAGCTGTGAGCCTTCATCTACCTGCAGAGATCTCACAGCAGGTAGAGAAGGGGGAGGAGTAGGACCAAACCCTTCCAAGGTGAGCTGGCCACCCATGGCAGCTATGAGCGTAGAAGAACCACTACTTCATCAAGGAGATGGTGGCATGAGAAGAGATTTGCACTTCAAGTGTTAGCATGGAACACAAGCTCGCTAATTTTTTTTCCAAAGAGGTTGGTCATGGACATCTAGGTGATATTCTCAACAAACTTCGTCTTGATGGGGATAACTATCAAATTTCAGAGTTTTATCACTTTCGTGCAATTTTCTTCTCTTACATTTGTCCAGTGTTTACAATATCCACAACACGATTACAGGAGAACTCCTAGAGAGTGGAAGCCCAATGAGAAATGCAGGGCTTTGGTCCTCTTAAGAACATCCTCTTGGGTGCTGTACTTGTCGAAAATATGATTGTTTGTCTCCCTCCAAAAGCACCATCCCACTCCAAAAGGAATCATCCCCCGCAGAATTTTCCTCTTTACTCCAGCCTCTTCAAAACCAGCCTTGTAATAAATCAACCATACTTTTAGGAAAAACCCAATGAACTCCATACGTCCCCAACATCTTGATCCAAATGAATTAGAAATATTTTGTGCCATTCATTGATGGAAATATTATATTTTGATAGTTAGTGGAATATTATCAGAGGGGGAAGAGGGGGTGTCGACCCTCAGCCTCTCAACCTTTTTTCTTTCTCTTTTTTATTCTCTTTGTTCCTTCCTCTCTCCTCTCAATCTCTTTCCATCATTAAACCTAAGAAATTTAATTCTTTTTCTATGACAGAAATTCATTCATGTATGTAATTAATGTGAAACTTATTACATTTAGCCATCATTTTTTTACAGATATTCTCGCTGTGGGCTGTTAGTGATAGAAAGTATGGGGGATTGCGCTTTTCATCTCAAGATGTTGGTGAAGTTCTTGCAATCTCAGGTACATGGACACCCATGCGTATTAATAATGTCAAACAGCATACTCTTTGTGCTTCCCTATCTTAAAAGGTAGGGAAGCGCAAATTTTTAATGAGAAGTATGAATTTCTAATGTATTTGTTTGAATATAATTGTTCTTTGTCATGCTAAATTAAACATGACACTGGTTTCTTATCATGTACCTCAAGTCAGTTGTTCACTCTAAGCATTTAGAGCTCTTATAGATTCACAAGCATCAAACTTCTGAAATGATTACTCGTAGGAGCAAAGATACCTAGATACATAAACAGATTTGGAGATATATATGATTGAGTGGGAATATGACTGGGATTCACAGAATTAAAGGCAGAGATATGATGTTTTCTATTATGCTCAGCATAATCTTTTAACCATTAGCTATGTAACAAGGATCTAAAAATTTGCCATGTTGGACACATGTTGACACATTTTTTCAAACATTTTTTAAAAATGTACTCAACATATGGAATATACTGTACAGAAATGTTGCTGTATCAGGTTTGTGGTGACCAGTGTGTCTCACACTTCGTATCTGTATTGAAAACTATCACAAGTACAGGTTTATGTTACATAGGTCATTAACTAAGTTCAATAAAACTTCTAGTATTTACAGACCTCTAAAGTAAGATCCTCTACTACATGTCAATTATTTTCTTTATGAAAAACAAACAGCAAACCGTTTGGAATTCTAAAGACAATGAACAATATGGTGGGATATAATTAACTTGTAATCTGCCAATGCACTATCCGATACCAGAACCAGTATCATATTCAGTGAATACTGATATTCTAAGCATATAAAAGTGGATAAAACCCCAGGTCCTTAGTTTAGCATAGTAAAACTATTTTTCTTGAAGATGTATGATTTTATGCTCATATCTGGAGTAGAGATCCATTCGAGAGGTGATTGTTAATTTAAAATGACATGTAAAGAATTTAATTCATTTGAGGTACTATTATAAGCCCTCTCATACCATTACATACCATTGAATGCTACGTTATTTTTTGTATTAAGATAATAATTTTTAAAATATAACTATTAGCACCGATATTGATGATGGTGTTTAACAGAGTTCTTTATAAATTGTCTCCTTTTATTTGGATGTCACTAGTTGTGAGTCTTGTGACTACAATTCTCGCTCATACTTCCAAAGATAGTCATAACCTAGGCTGCACACATCTTCCACTTGCATGGTGTACTCATATCAACAGGATGCCGATGTTGATACTGGAAACTGTACAGATACTTGCAGGATACAATTTTATTTCCCTAATGTACATTGGTTATCTTCTCAACTCCCAATTGATTTTCTTATTAGTTTTGTCAGTAAAAATATCTAAACGGGGTAGAGTAAAGAATCTTACATTCTTACTCTAAAATGTTTTGCAAATACTAAAAGTTCAATGAAATCGTACATATTTTGAAAACTAAAGACTTATACTTAGCTTAATACAACTGAAATTAAAATCATGTTTTTGGAATGGATACTCATATTTGGACCTGTGTCCTTGATTTTCAAAAATAGCAAGCCCAATCCTCATTCCTAATTCCTATACTTAGTTTAGTACTGTTTGAGGAGTGTAGGATGTCACGTCTAGAAGTAAACGAGACTAGTTGAGTTGTCTTGTAATGCCCTAAACTGGAAAGACAGATATGCAAATTGTGATTACTTGTTTTGGACAAACTTGCATTGTTGAACAGGATTATGCAAATTGAAACGTACCATTACTGATTACTTGTGGACCTATTAGGCTTTGGTCTATTACTATTTCAACTTCTTCTATATCCGCCGGTTGAGAAGATTTTTGGGCCCATCATGGTTTCCCGCCTTGCAGCAGTATACTTCAACACCTTTGGTCATTTAAATTTAACGTCTTTGCATTTTATACACAATGTTTGGATCCTACTATTCAATTGATGCTTCTAATATGCAGGCTTTATCAATACCATTGTTATCATGTTACCCCTTTATAGCTATGCTATCGGGCCTCCGTCTTAAGTTGATAATCAATTGTGCTTCCATATTGAAGAATGTTCTCTCTGTAAGTACATTTCGACTTGAAACTTTTTTTCTTTAGGGGCTAAATATACTGCCTAAGGAGAGCTGAAAAATTGCTGTTACTTTGTTATATTAGAATGAAAATATCTTGATCAAAGTTGAAGCTATATCTCATGCTTTCTGCACCTACAGGATTTATAATGCAGTCCAATAAGGAAAAGAAACATACCAGAAAACAGCAAGTATAAAAGCCAAAATGTCCTACTTGAAAGGTGGACTACAAGTTTTCTCTCTAGAGAAGAAAACTTTGCCGAAAAATTCCAACAATAATCTCCAAAAGTCTTTTCAAAACCATACAATGAACCCTTTTAAACCACCATAATCCTCTTCTAATCTCAGCCATTCATTACTTCTAATCCTAACCCTTTATTTAAGACCCAACCTTAACTTCAAACATTACTTTATAGACCCAAAACATACAACACGAGATCATTAACTAAACAAGTTGAAATAAGTGAGCACACCCACTCAAATTCACCATATAATGTCCCTGTATGTACTCCCAAACTGTCATATGAGCTGGACTGTTATAAGCCTGATCGTCTATGTTATGAGCTATATTTCATTTCTTATTGTATGTAGGGGGTTCATTCTAATATTTGTAAGTTCAGGGACTAGTTTGTAATTAGTCCCAAACTTGTTTAGTATAAAACTATTACAAAGTGGACGTATCAGATTCTACCCATAGCGTCACCACCACTTTTCTATTCTTCTCTTTTCCCATGTTCCCCTCCTATACCTATACAAACATGGTATTAGAGCAGGTTTGAAGACTTTTTTTCTCCTCTCTCTCTCTCCCTTCTCTCTCTCAGCCGCACATCTCTATATACTCTAGGGGTACCGTTACAACCCCTAGAAACCCTAGGGGTGGACCCCCAGTGCTATCGCAACCCCTAGGGGTGGATCCCTAGTGCTGTAGTACCCTCCAGAAACACAAAGGGTGGATCTCTACTGATACCGCACATCCTAAAAATACTAGGGTGGTGCGATTTTTGCTGTTGGATGTCCTAAAGACTCTAGAACAGCCAATCAGTGTTGTTAGAGTCGATGTATGATCCTCAAAACCCTAGGGTTACACCTGCTGGTGTGTCATGCTCAAGAAATCCTAGGGTTCTCATCTACAAGTGTTACGAAGAATGAAGTTTGGTAGTGTGTGGGGAGTGTCCACATGCCAGCGATGTGTGGAAGTATAGTTGCAGTCTACTCAAGTAAGTGGTTCTCGTTTGGTGTTGGTCGAATTGTAGTTGGTGAATCGTGGTAGTCCTTGGTGTCTGAAAACACAGACGCCTCATCTACTTCTACTATGGTTAGTAGTGGGCCACTCCATAGTGTCATGAGTGAGAACCCGAGTCTTCAAATAACCACAGTAAAACTTGATGGCACAAACTATTTGGAGTGGGCACAATCCGCGAGATTGTTTATTAGTGGAAAAGGCAAAATGGGGTACTTAAATGGAAAAGTGAAGCAACCGAGTTCGTCTGATCCTGGTTATGATCGTTGGGAGGCAAAGAACTCCATTGTCATGTCTTGGCTACTACATTCTATGCAGCCTCACACCAGCCGAGGGTTTCTGTTCTTAAAGAACGCCAAGCAAATATGGGCCCGTTCTCCACTTTGTTCTCAATTGTTCCCACCTCCTAGGCGAGACAAGCTACCTTTAGCTGGGAGCCTCTTTTCCTTCTGCCCAGCTCCCTGAAAACAACGTTCGACTTGCATGTGTTAAGCATATAGCTAGCGTTCGTTCTGATCCAAGATCAAACTCTTCTTTTGAGTATGATTGGGCCCTCGCCCTGCAGTGGTAGAACCTGGTGAACCATCTCCCAAACTAGTTCACAAGTAACAAATGTGGGGAGAGTTTATCAGTTAGAACAAAGTATCTCCCATCTGAAGCAGGAGGAGATTTTCTTAGCAAATTACTTTGCTACCTTTCGTGCCATGTGGGAAGAATTAGATCACTTCCTGCCCCTGGAATGACATTCTGTTCAAGATGGTGAACAATTCGAAAAATAGGTCGAAACCAGGCGCATCTTTTAGTTCCTGGCTGGCTTGAACTCAAAGTTTGAGTTGCCTCGCATGCAGATCCTCAATAGAGATGAACTCCTATCTCTGAATGCAACCTACTCATACATTTAGAGTGAGGAGAATCGTTGGAGTGTTATGGACCAGCACCAGCAACCTCCCTTTGGCAGTGATAAATCTATTTTGGCAGTCCGTAAACAAAGAAGTGGACAAAGAAAGGCCTAAATGTAATTATTGTGGAAAGTTTGGACACATATGGAAGAATTGTTGGATCTAGGGGGAGGTACAGATGACAAAGTCCGGCGCAAATGTGACCATTGTGGGAAAGTGGGATATCTACAACAGGGTTGTTGGGAGTTAGTTGGCCATTGTGCCACATTTCCTCAGAAAGGAAAATCTTCACCAGCTCATCATGCTTCTAGCCTTGATTCCTCCATCCCAGGGGGAGGCGATTCAGCTACTTCTAGCTCAGTGTCTACTAACCCGAAGGACTGGTATCTATTCCTATGAAAAATCTTGATCGCCTTCGGAACCTCATGTCCCAACTAGAAGGCTCAACGGCCACCTCCTCGTTTGCTCACTCATGTACCTTTGCTTCCGCCAATCGTGTGTCTACATCCAAGTCTCCTTCTTGGATCATTGATTCAGGAGCATCTAAAAGTATGACGAGTATGTCCTCTTTTCAATCATATCATCTTTGTTCGGATAAAGATAAAGTCTGTCTTGCTGATGGTTCCTTATCCTCTATTGCGGGGAAGGAACAGTCACAATTTTATCCCATCTTCCTCTTTCTAATGTCTTCCATGTTCCTTACTACAAAGTTGATATCTGTTAGTAGTAATACAAAAACATTAAATTGCGGTGTCACTTTTTCTCCTTCTCAATGTGTATTTTAGGACTAGGCAACAAGGAAGATGATTGGCGGTGGTCATGAAGCAGATAGCTTGTAACTCCTTGATCCAGTACCAGAACAACATCTCTCTTGGGCACACGCATCTCGGAGTAGTCGTAGTAGTTGAAATCAAGTCCTGTACTGTAGAGGGAAAGAGGAAAGAGAAGAGAGAAGAGAGGGGTTATGTCTATTAACCCTACACACACCCCAATGAATCTTATTTATATTAATAAGTGTGGGCCCTTACAGAAGTAAGAAAATAAAACATTAAAGACACTAAACAATCTATAATAATAGAGAGGTCCTTCAACACTCCCCCTCAAGTTGGGACGTAGATATCAATCATGCCCAACTTGCTCAAGCACTTAGTAAATGGAGCTGCTACAACGCCTTTCGTAAGAATGTCTGCTAGCTGATCAGATGTAGGAATGAAGGATGTGCAGATCACTCTCGATGTCACTTTTTCACGAATAAAGTGACGGTCCACCTCAATGTGTTTGGTCCTATCATGTTGAATCGGGTTGTGGCAATACTTATCGCTGCCTTGTTGTCACAGTATAATGACATGGACCCTTCTACGGGAAAACCGAGTTCTTCAAGTAACAGTTTAAGCCACAGTAACTCACAGACCCCATGGGCCATTGATCGGAACTCAGCTTCGGCACTCGAACGTGCAACAACCTGTTTTTTTTACTTCGCCAGGTAACCAAATTTCCTCCCACAAAAGTACAATATCCTGATGTAGAGCGCCCATCATCTTGGGCTCATGCCCAATCAGCATCTGTGAAACCCTCCACACGCATGTGGCCCTGATGGCTGAATAGTAAGCCACGGCCTGGGGAAGATTTTAAGTACCGCAAAATCCTGTATGCGGCTTCCAAATGTGTAGTACGGGGGGAATGCATGTATTGGCTAACTACACTCACCGCCTATGCAATATTAGGGCGAGTATGAGCTAGGTATATAAGTCTCCCCACCAATCGTTGAAAGCTACTCACATCCTCGAGAGACTCCCCTGACTGACCATCAAGTCTATGATTTGCCTCAATGGGTGTGTCAACAGGTCGAGCCCCTAGCATACCAGTATCCTGCAACAGGTCCAACACATATTTCCTTTGTGAGATGAAGATTCCTTGATTGGATCTCGCAACTTCTATCCCCAGAAAGTACTTCAATGTACCCAGATCCTTGATCTCAAATTCCAAAGCCAAGAACTCCTTCAACTGGGTTATTTCTGCAATACAATTACCCGTAACAATGATATCGTCGACATATACAATCAAAACCGTCACAGCCTCCCTGTCACGTCTGATGAACAAAGTATGATCAGCTTGACTCTGACTATACCCCATTCGTTTGACTGCCCCACTAAAGCGCTCGAACCACGCTCTCGGTGATTGTCTCAAGCCATACAAAGTTTTCTGAAGCTTGCATACTTTCTGTTCATCCCCAGAAAGTTGAAAGCCAGGAGGGGGCAGCATATACACTTCTTCCTTAAGATCCCCATGAAGGAAAGCATTCATGACGTTGAGCTGAAATAGTGGCCAAGACTGATTTGCGGCAAGGGAAAGGATGACCCTGATGGAATTGAGCTTAGCTACGGGAGCAAATGTCTCCTTGTAGTCAATCCCATAAGTCTGAGAGTAGCCTTTTGCCACCAATCTTGCCTTGTACCGATCCACTGAACCATCAGGCTTGCATTTCACAGTGTAAACCCATTTGCATCCAACGGGTTTCTTGCTTCTTGGCAAGTCTACCAACTCTCACGTGCTATTTTTTTTTAACGCATTCATCTCTGCATACATTGCTTCTTTCCACCTAAGATGCTTCAGAGCTTCTGTTACAGATGAAGGAAGAGCAACAGAGGATAACGAGGTAACAAAGGATTTGTATGACGAAGATAGATTATCATACGAAACAAAATTAGCAATTGGATTTTGGGTACAAGATCTCTTCCCCTTCCTAAGAGCAATTGGAAGGTCAGAGCCACTATCACAAGAAGAGGAAGGAACAAAGCTAAAAGTAGGGTTACCTAGATCCTCTGAGGATGACTGTTGGCCCTGGAGTTCAGTGGTAATCTGTTTTCCTATCAGACGATGCCTTGAGTACACTTGCAGCTCCCCCTGCTTGTCAGTACCCCTGTCAATAGTGTCAATCATGGTCGGATTAGGACCATTGTCAAGAGCATCCATAGCCAATGGCAGAGAAACAGGATCAGATGAGACATGCCTTTCCTCACGACTAAGATGCTCCCCCTGAGGAAAGGTAGGAGTATCACCAGGAAAATAAGAGTCCGACTCCAAAAAGGTGATATCTATGGTGATGAACCACTTACGAGAGGGGGGGATGGAAACATTTATAGCCTTTATGGGTTGAAGAGTAACCCAAAAAGACACACTTCAAGGCTTTTGGATCCAACTTGGTGCGATTCGGACCAAGGATGTGAACATAACAGATGTAGCCGAAGATCTTTGGGGAAACCAGAAAAGGAGGACTCTCAGGACGCAGCAAGTGGTACGGAGTACGAAACTGAAGAGAGCGAGATGGCATACGATTGATTAAGTGAGCGGCAAGGAGAACTGCATCAGACCAATATGTTTTAGGAACATGGTGCCACAACAGAAGGGCACGAGCCACTTCCAACAAATGTCTATTTTTTCGCTCGGCAACGCCATTCTATTGTGGAGTGAAGGCACATGAATTTTGATGTTCAATGCCATGTTCGGCCAAGTACGTCTGCAGACCCCCATACATGTACTCTCCGCCTTGATCGGATCGAAGAGTTTTAATGCATGTTCCAAACTGAGTGAGAACCATTTTGTGAAACTGTTTGAAGATAAAGTAAACCTCAACTTTTGACTTCATAACAAATATCCATGTGCAGCGAGAAAAATCATCCACAAAAGAAACAAAATATCGATAGCCAAAGAAGGAAGTAATAGGGGATGGACCCCAAACATCAGTATGAACAATGTCAAAAATAGATAAACTTTTATTACCACGAGAGGGAAAAGTTGTTCGACAATGTTTGGACAATGCACAGACCTCACAATGAAGATCTGAAATGGACACCGACTTAAACAACTCAGGAAATAACATGCGTAAATAAGGAAAGGAAACATGACCTAAACGAGCATGCCAAGACAGAAGAGAGGGTGACACGACATTTCCCTGAAACAGAGGAAAGGGTGCCATTGGCAATGCAGACTTTATCCGCATCATAACAAATGGAATATGAGGGAAAAGAGGATGACATACCGGTCATATGCTCTGAAGCCCCTGAATCAATGATCCAGGGTGAACTAGAAGTGGAAGCGGAAGCAGAGACAAGGTTGACAGAGCTGATAATACCTGACTGTGCAAACGTAGAAGTGGCAGCAGGCCCATCCAGTTGGGCCATAAAGCGTCGCAAGTTCTCTATCTCATCTCTAGAGAAGGATGCTGTGGAGGCAGAAGGTTGAGGCGCAGTAGTATAGGTGGGTGGAGACCCCGGTGCAGAATCCATAGTCGCACTGTGAGCAGTAGTGGGAGTCCCAGGTAGTTGTGGTGGTCGGCCATGAATATGGTAGCACCTATTCTTGCTGTGGCCTTTACGACCACACCCCTCACAAACATGTAAGCTCCAACACCGATCCCTGGTGTGGCCTTTCTTGCCACAATGAGCACAAGTAGGTGGAGGACCCCCTTTGGTGCCACCGTTGACGACCGGGGTTTTAGACTTAGGAGGCTTGGAATCAGGCGGGAAGGCAGCCAAGGCGGACTTTTCATGAACAGGAGAAGGAGACATTATATCTCTGCGGCTGTCATCACTCTAAACATATGCATATACTTGATTGAGGGATGGCAAGGCGTCTTTACTGAGTAATTAAACACGGGCGAACTCAAAATCGGCATTTAGGCCAACAAGGAACTCATATGTACGGTTTTGTTCAACCAACTTCCGATACTGTAAACCATCCTCTGGGCACTTAGGGGTAAAGACCTGATAATAATCAAGTTCTTCCCACATACCACGGAGCCTAGCAAAATAATTCGCCAAGGGCAAATCCCCTTGACGAAAAGTGGCAATGCTCTGGCGTAACTGATACACACGGGCGACATTCTGCTGCTGTGAATAAATCTGGGCTGCTGCATCCCAGATCTCCTTGTCCGTGGAAAAAACATGAATCCTCTGCTAATGTGGGACTCCATAGAATTGAGTAACCATGACATAACCGCTAGATTATCTGTCTCCCATTGTTCAAATGTAGGATCGGTCTCGACGGGTGCTTGTAATCGCTCAGTAATGTACCCTTGTTTCTCGCGTCTACCAATAAACATTTTTGCAGCTCTAGACCACTCCAAATAATTTTTTCCAGCCAGCTTGGTAGTTGTGATCTGCAAACTAGGGTTTTCAACCGGCATTGGGGCTGAAACAGTAGTTACGGGAGCCCCGGAGGACGCATCTGACTTGCCCGACTCATTCAAAGTCGACATTACCGCTCCAAAAGAACAACCAGCAGTAACAAAAATGCAATAAACCACAACTAACCAAAAAAAAAAAACGTAGGAACCAACCTGAGGGCACTTGAAGGAGAGAAAAGGCCTGTTGAGGCAAACAACACCTTCTAAGAAGCCACGGACACCATGCAGCACCTAAACAACACCCAAACATCACCAAAGAGACCATAGAAGACATTCCTTGAGGATCCATGAGGTAGGGTAGTGCGTGGACAGCACTCCTTGCCCAATAAAAGCCGCCAGCGGTACTATGTCGGGGGGAAAATCAACCCACACACCTCAATACTTGATGGATCTAAGAGATCCACCTATAGATCTGTAGAGGGGATAAGGGGGGACCAAAAAGAAGCAACAATCCCCAGAAAAAGTTGCCGGATGGCTCCACAATCATCCGAGAAGAAAAAACGAGTTTTTTCGATTTTTTTCGAATATCAACCCAAAGACATCGAACTAGGGCTTAGAAAATTCTCCAAAAATCACTAGAAATCGTGATTAATCAAGATCTACCAGGGGGTAGAGTTTTAGGTCTCCATGAGCACCCTGTCCGTACGGCTGATGACTTCAGCCATACGGCTGGATGATGTCAGCGATGGAAGCAGCAGTCTCAAGGGTGCTAGGGTTCCTCCACGATGTGTACGATCTTCCGAGTATGTCTTGATATGGATTCGACAATGATCTGCTCTGATACCAAGTTGAAATCAAGTCCTGTACTGTAGAAGGAAAGATGAAAGAGAAGATGGAAGAGAGGGGTTATGTGTGTTAACCCTACACACACCCCAATGAATCTTATTTATATTAATAAGTGTGGGCCCTTACATAAGTAAGAAAATAAAACATTAAAGACACTAAACAATCTATAATAATAGAGAGGTCCTTCAACAGTAGTGAAGTCAACACTGATCGGATAATGTGTTGGCATATCCAAATAGGTCAGATCATGTCTCTTTTCCAGTATTTCAAGTATTTATTCCGTCCTTGTTTAAGTATTTTCATTGTGAAGTGTGCTAACTGGCAAAACACTGTCATTTGTCTTTCCCTTCAAGTACCAATAAAAATAGTTCTCCTTTTTCTATTGTGCATTCTGATGTTTGGGGGCCTTCGCCCATTTCTTCTTCGTTGAGTTACCACTACTTTGTGACTTTTGTGGAAGACTACACGAGGTGCACTTGGGTTTGGGTATATCTGATGAAACATAAAGATGAAGTCAATTCGATATTGAAGACTTTTTATACTATGATTCAGACCCAAGTTGACAGAAAAATAAAGGTTCTTCAGTCTGATAATGGTGGGGAATACTTTTATGGTAGGTTGAAGACATTTTGTGAAGAACACGGGATAGAAGAACAAACATCATGTGTGCGGACTCCTCAACAGAATGGGAATGCAGAAAGAAAAACAGACATTTGTAAGAGATTGCACGTGCCTTGCAGATAGGGATGAATGTCCCTCAGACATTTTGGTCTGAGGTTATCCTCGCTGATTGCTATGTCATTAATCGAACTCTATCTAGTGTTCTGGGTTTTAAACTCCCTTTGAGGTTCTTTGTCCCGATCGTCCCTTGTTTCCTATTCTGCTGAAAACATTTGGGTGCATCTGTTTCGTACATGTCTTACGTGTTGAACGCAATAAGCTTGATCCAAAAGCTTTGAAGAGTGTTTACCTTGGGTACTCTAGTTCTCAGAAATGGTATAAGTGGCATCACACTCCTTGTCATCGACTTGTCTCTATGGATGTCTCTTTCTTTGAACATCAATTTTATTATTCTGGACCTGTATCTGTTCAGGGGGAGTGGTTTGGTCCCTGTGATAATCTTGTACTTCCTTTGTCATCCTCGTCCTATCATCTTCCCTTAACAATTGCTCTTGACGCTGCACCACTCTCGGATGCTATTGTAACTACAAATCAGCTCCCTCCAAGCAATGTTCCACCTGCTGAAGGGGATCTGAAAGTATACTCACGGAAAAAGAAGCATGCCACCGCCGATCTGCCCTACTACATCCCCTCGGAGTTGAATCAGTCCTCGGGTAATTCTTCTACCCCAATTGCTCATGATCTTGATCTTCCTATTACTATCAGAAAAAGTAAGAGTATTTGTACTTCACATTGATAAAGATATAATCCTTGTGTTATCAATTCCAGGAAATCTCTCTGTTTCATATATGTAACCTTTAATATGAGAGATCGCATGTCTTCATCGAACTGAGAGTGATGGACTTGACTTGGTGGTCCAAACACTCCAATCAGAAGAACTGGGAGTGCTGAGAAGATCAGAGCCTTGAAGACTCGGAGGGTTCTCGTCGTGCCTGTTGGCCTTCTTTAGATGGACATAAAACTGTCCTCAACCCCTTTGTTGACCCTTGACCCTAATTTGGATTAATAGAACATAAAACTGCTCTTTTGGAGAGAAAGGTCAACCGATCAAAGTGGTCGGGCAACTGCACCTTTAGGTGCGTTTCTCCAAGGAAAGGTCGACCAACCTGCGGAGCGGTTGATTGGTCTGACAAGTCGACCAGTCTGTCAAAGCGATCGACCTTTCCCTCCGCACGTTCCCAATCAAATCCAAACCTTCACCCTATAAATACCCCTCCCCTCCATTAATCCTTAAACCTTTCTCACCGATTCTTCTGAGCTTCTTAAGCCTCCTTTGGGTTTCTTCGTTGTGAGAAATATCTCCTAGGCCTTCTGCCTTTGTTCTTTGTCGAGGAGATCAGAAATGGTTAGATGGAAAGAGATGGGAGGCTAGAAGGAGGGTATCTAGGTTCAAGTTAAGGTATCCGAGTGGCATTGACAGCCCTCTTAAATAGGAGAGAAAAATGATGAACAGAATGGAGGGGACCTGCCAATCGCTAAGCCAGAGGCCTTCCGGACGTTTCACCATTAATGAAATCCAAGTCTTCAGATGGAAGATGTGGATTGGAGGATTTGGGAAGGTTTGGAACCCACCTACAACTCTAAGCCGGGCCATTTTTCTATGGCCTATTTGATGTAAGAAGAAGCCCTGTGAAAGCCATCTGTAATAGGGAGAGACTATACGGTCCATTAATGTTGCAACATTGGCTTTATTTATGTGCTCTAGTCGAAGTAGCAAGCAAGCCAGCCAGCCTAACAGACTAATTTCGAATATCGGAAGATTCTCCACCGGATAATGATCAAATTTGAACTCTCAACAGCCCTTCCAAATTCCAGACGGATGCAAGCAGAAAATGATCAAACGTCGCGAGATCTTAGAAGATCCTGACATCACGGAAAAGACAAAGCAGAGAATAGCTTCAACGGCGAAATGAAAAAAAGGGAATCAAAGGCTAAGAAGTAGAGGCCTTGCATCTCTCCCTCTCGCCCGGCTCATTCTCAATCACAATAGTAGACATCTTGGAACTTTAGGGGATTTGAATGGGCGAGCTTCGCAAAAGGAGGACATCTTTGTTTGAGTTTGTGATCTCCAGATTATCTTGCTGAGCTGTCCGAGTTTGTGTCTACCGGCTTTGCGCTTCAACAACATCGAAGCATCTGTTCCCCTTGATCTTCATCTAGAGGTAAATGTGTTTGTTAGGAGCCTTCTTTTTAGAAATGCTAACCATATTAGAATACTTCATCTCTTTACTTTGTTGTGCTACTTGAGTCAAGAAGTGTCTTGACTAAACTGGAGTTTTGGTTGTGGCCTTACTCTGTTTTATCGATTGTAATCGAGACTGAGTCCTTTACCCATTCAGTCAATGTAAGGTTTCTTATGTGATTGAATTAAAAAGGTATAGCTCGTTGGAGCTTTTTGAGAGTAGATGTAGGTGTTGCGATACCAAACCACTATACATCTTTGTGTTGTCGATTATTTGTCCTTATCTCTCTAATTTACTTAAGTTGATTTTTGTTCCGCGTTTGTTTAAAGTTAAATCATGCTTATTAATCAACTTAGCATTAAATTTAAAATAGACATATTCAACCCCTCCCCCTTTAGGTCTTTTTGTATCAATACGAAGGGAATTACAATTGGTATCATAGGCTAACACCTGTGCAGAAGGTTTAACCACCTAAGTGTGATCATTTTCCCTCAATATGGCTATGAGAGAAGAGGGTAACTCTGTTTCGAGACCGTCCTTATTTGATAGCTCAAACTATGCCTATTGGAAGGCTGGAATGAGAATATTCCTAAAATCTGTTGATGGAAGAGTTTGAGTATCTGTGAAATGAGATGGACTTGTCCCACTGAACCTATCACAAAAGGTGACTTTACCTTTACTAAAAATAAGAGTAAAGATAAATGATCTACAATTAAAAAAGATGCCTATAATGTTAATAATAAAACTTTGAATGCTATCTATTGTGCTTTATCTCCTATTGAATTTAAATGGATTATTGCATGTGATACTGCTAAACAAGCTTAGGATATATTAGAAACTACTCATGAAGAAACTAACCCTGTAAAAATTTCAAAACTTCAAATGCTTACTACTCCATTTGAATTAATTAATATGAATGAAGATGAAACATTTACTACATTCTATACTAAGCTAAATAACATTGTTAATTTAATTCTAGGTGGGGTCTTGGCGAAGCCATCCCTAACTCTAAAATTGTTAGAAAAATCTTAAGATCTTTAACTTATAGATATTAGAAGAAAGTAAAGCTATAGATAACATTAAAATAGAACAAATAGGATTCATTCAAACTTTTGAAAAACTACAATCTATTAATAAAAAGGGAATTGCTTTAAAATGTTCTAAAAATCAAATTAGTGAAAATGACTAATAACACTAATGAACTAGAAGAAGTTGTTTTCATAGCAAAAAGATTTAGAAATTTCTTTAAGGAAATAAAAAAGAAAAACTTTGAATCTATGCATCAACTTGAGGGGGAGTGTTATGAGATATTTCATTCCTTATTGTATGCAGGGGGGTCATTCTAATATTTATAAGTTCAAGGACTAGTTTGTTATTAGTCCCAAACTTGTTAAATATAAAAAGTGGGACGTATGGGATTCTACCCATAACGTCACCACCACTTTTCTATTCTTCTCTTTTCTCATTTTCCTCTCCTACACCTATACGAACAGTCTACTCTTTTTTCGTTGTCTATTGGCTGTAGAAAAAAGGGGGAGGCATATTCTATAATAAGAGGTGGTAAGGAGACGAAGTTTGTTTTAGCAAGGAATCCTGTAAAAAAAAGAATAAAAAGAACAACTCATAATGAATTGCCCATTTCGGGCCATAGACATAGTCGCCGAATTCTAGCGGCGAACCACGTAAAATAACCAAATCCTTTCTCTTACTCTCTTTCCTCTCTCTATCTTTGATGTCATGCTCGAGTGTGGAGCACAAATTCTGAAGTGTCAACGGTACGCCTCAAATTTTGTGCTCACAATTACCTCTGTACATTTTCTTTCGCAATTTGATTTAGTGCATCATTATCACAGTATATAGTAATTGATTGTATAGGTTTTTTCGTAAAAGAAACTTTCCTTAAAAATCTCCTCATCCAAGTTGTTTCCCTAGTAGCTAGAAATATGGAGAGAAACTTTAACTCCATAGAAGATTGGACTATACATGTTTGTTTCTTGGAGGACCAAGCAATAGCACCTCCGACCAAACTAAATACTCATCCACTTGTAGACTTAAAACCTCCTTTTATGCCCTATTAAAGACCAATGACGATCTTGGAGGAGGAGCTAATTCGAACAGAATCGAAGCAAAGAAATTCTAAGTTCATGCCATCACAATCCAGAGATGTTTAATAATATTGCAAGCCATAATTTATAGTTCCTTTCAAATATTGAAGTAATCTATTTATTTCTTTCAAATATCGTAATCCTTTTCCCAACGTTATGGGGCCAGTTGCATGAATCATGTTCCTCCATTTAATCTTGTCTAAAGCCATCTCTTACGTTAAGGCAAGTTTCTTAAAAATCTCCTCTTAGAACAGCTTTCGTTACTAGTAAATCTACTAAACAAACCAACTACACAAGCAATATTAGGTCTTGCACAATTTATCAAATACATCAAGCTTCCAATTAAACTAGCATATTCTTGTGCTAGAAAATCCTCTCTATTACATATTAATCTTTTCTGAGGATCCATTGGTGTTACACTTGGTTTACAATCGAGTTGATTATGTTTTCTTAAAATTTTCTCTTTATAATGAGATTATAAAAGTATATATTGTTGTCTTGTCTAATAACTTCTATTTGAATAATGATAACAAGCCTCCATATATAATCTGGAAATACATCAAATGGATCGAAAGATAGTCATTCTAAATGGAGAATTAGAAGAAGAAACCTTATATAAATCAACAAAAATGATATAAATAAAAGGTTAATAAGATCAAGTGTGCAAATTAAACAAGTCACCTTATGGATTGAAACAAGCACCAAGACAATGGTATAAGAAATTCAAACAATAAATTAAGAAATTTGGTTTTAAAAGTAATACAGTAAAAACATGTGGATATAGTAAGAGTCATAAGAACTCTAGTGTAGTTACCACTCTGTGTAGATGATCTAAAAGGGATGAGATCAATAGGCCTTTCCACAGTTTATTCTATGAAGAGGTGAGACCGAAGGGTTGCGATCTACTAGTTCTATCGGACGGGCCATGCCAAGTGGCTAAAAAAATTAAATATTAAATTAAAAAGGTAGAAACAACCCAAAAGTTAAGTGGTGGTTTGGTTCACATTCGAAAATTCAAATTTGAAAAAAAAAAGGCACAACGGTTGAAATTTATAGGTGGTTTAAGAAGCAGTTTGACAATGTTAACCCTTTTAAAAATGTGTCTATATGCAATACAAGGCTATAATTTTATCTTTTTCACGGGCATTTCTTCGAAGTTAAAGAAGAAAAAGTGGACAACAACAATCTAGTAATTAATGAATGCCAACAGTACATTAGTTATGTGAAACCGATTCATTAAATTACAAAATTTCATCATAAAATTTACATAAAACAACCTTTTAAACAATCAACTCCCCTTCCCCTCCCCCATGTATTGAATGTCATTTCCTCCTTTCCCTGTACTGAATGTCATTTCCTCTTATAAAAGGCAATATAGTCAACCTAATTTTTGAGATTTTGGCTCTAGCCAAATGACACATTCCTAATTGTGAGAAAACTACCACAAATGAACTTTTATGTGTGATACCCTTATAAAATTAAAGCACCAGCTACATACACAAGACTAAAGGATAATTAAGAGACTTAAATGTCCAGTGAACAATGAGTCAATGAGCACATTCTCTTATGTGTTGAATGTCATCAAAACATATATATTTATACATATACATTAATGCATATCTCTTTTGTACGAGTGGATTATACACCCACACCCACACACACACAAACTCTTGATTTATAAATTAGTGCACCTTATACAATCCAGTTATTCAATCATTGGTTTCTAGAAAGCATGTCAGTCCCTTGAGAGAGTAAAGATGTTTGTAGATATACATGCACACAAAATATGTAAGTACATAACATCAAGTATGTATATTTGTACCTCTGCAATCTGAATATACATTCAATTGATTTGGCATGTTCATCCTTGCTTTTATCATGTCCTACATTTTTCTTGAGGTACTTCAGCTTAGAAAGAATTCTTTTTATTGAAATTAGGTGTCCACTATCACAGGATTATTCATTTTGCAGAACAATGCTGTGGTAAGCTTCCAACATAATTAAAAATAAAAATAAAAAGTATCCACTCTCTTCACTTCTTTCTCTCTTTTTGGTTCGGATTTAAATCTTTCAACTCAGTATGCCACCACAACTTAGTTATTAAACGCTTGTTTGACCTGATACTACCATTGAAGCCCCAAAACCTAAGAGGAGCTGCAAACGGCATATCTATGACTGCAATGTCCATTTTCAAAACATTTGGTCCGGCAGGAGGAGGTGCTATGTAAGTATCCTACACAATTGTATAGTTCTTCTACATTTGTGTGATGATGTATAGGAAATCCATTACACATATTATGTACTCAAGCTGGACTGATGTTATTGTAGAATAATGAGATTAGATTGAGATGTTTTATTACATGAATTGGGTCCCTTTATATTAGCTGATTAGCAGAGGCCAAGACAGACTCTACTAACTTATCCGATGTGGGACTAAACGTCCCTAACATTAATCCTAGACCATATAATAACTCTAATGAACTTATCAAAAAAAAAAAAAAATAATAATAATAACTCTAATGATTAATGACTCAATAAATAAACTCTAACAGTTATTTCTGACCTGCATGTTCTACTATAAGTCCTCACTTTTGACCATAAAAAGTAGGCAGTTTCTTATGGTTGTTTACTATTTAAAACTTCAAACTTTTTTATTAGGAAAATTTCATTGATTAAAGATCTAGTTTTTGTTTGCTAAATTTACTGCAAACATTCATGTGATAATCAGGCTATTGAGATGGCTGTTTTCAATTTCTTGGGAAGAAGCAGATTCATAAAGTTAGTAGCTTCATTTGTTAGACCCCCTGAAAAATGCTTATACACGGGTCATGGCATAACATGTCAACTGTCAGAATCCATTTTTGCTATTGTCGGTTTTATTCTGAAGTTACAACCAGAAAATCTCTATAAGTTTAGATATCAATATATATTCCTGAGGCTATTGTATAAAAGCAGCCAGGAGAGGTGAATTGAATAGATTGAGTAGGAATAATAGAGAGGAAATAGGGATTTGATGTGTCAACCATCAAACCGTCCCTCTAACTCATTTTTTTTCGACTCCTTGTATTCTAATTAGAAATGAATTTACTAAACAGTAAGAGAGAAAATACGAACACCTATACTCTCCTAAAGTCAATGTATGTATGTATGCTCCACATCTTGCCAAAGATTTCTTTTTTTATTTTGATACGTGTAAATATTATTGATGGCAAAGCCAGAAAAACAAGAGGAGCAGCTAGAGAGGTTGAGATAACCTCCACAAGCTAAGCCCCAAACAAAGAAAAGAGAAACCTAGGACCCCCAACCCCAACTAACAGCCATCCCTAGGACACAGGAGGTCCCATCCAAATACAAAATCCTCGAAGAACAGACCTCTACATTCTGTAAACGCTTTAAACTATTTGGATTTCCATGACACTAAGCTTTGGACCTATAGGGCGCCCCCAACGGCATTCCCAGATAGGTGGTGTGTATACTATCAATGCGACAATGCAGGGTGTCAACCAAAGCCGATATATGCTCTACCTCCCCCACCACATAAACCTTACTCTTAGCCAAATTCACTCGTAGACCTGAAACAACTTCAATGCAACTTAGAAGACTTCTAAGGAATCTCACCTAATCAACTGAAGGGTCAAGAAAGACAAGAGTATACTGGAGGTGAGAGATCGTAGGTTCCAGGGCAATCTGAAAACCTTCCATCTCTCCCATGCTCACGGCTCTAGAGATCATGCTCCCCAAAGCTTCCACTACCACTATAAACAAGAAGGGAGATAACGGATCCCCTTGTCTCAACCCCCTAGTGCTCTTAAAGTAGCTGGCCAAGGATCCATTAACAAGAACAGAGAAAGAGGCCGTAGAGATGCATTTACGAATCCATAAATGCCACGTATTACCAAAACCCATCCTCCCGAGCATGTAGTCAAGGAGGCTCCAATCTACATGATCATAGGCCTTTTCCATATCAACTTTGCAGATAATCCCAGGCAACCATGCTTTAATTCTGGAATCAATGCACTCATTTGCGATAAGAACCCATCTAGAATTTGACGACCTCTAACAAAGGCCCCTTGTGCCGGCAAGATAATCAAAGACAGCACCCCAGGAAGACTCGTAGCAAGCATCTTGGCCATAATTTTATAGACAACCCACTATGCTCATAGGTCTAAAATCTGCAATGTCGTCTGCCCCTTGAAACTTCGGTATCATGGCTATAAAAGTACTATTAAAAGTGTTATCCAAGTACCCTTATTTAAAATTTGACTTAAAAGATATATCTACAATACTTGTCATTTTCTGAAGAAAAATAGGTACTTCGGTCACAATAGGGTTGTTTTTGTTGTTAATGCAAAAGGTTTGGAATTTTGTGCATTTTGATAAATTTTGCGACCAATAATTATAACAATAAAAGTAGCCCTAGTATTTAAAGAGAAACTCTATACTACCTTCATTTGAATTGCTGCCTGGAACACTCAAATTCTTTATACAATTTTATGTGTTGTTAAAATTCATTTATGGGGCAACGTCAGATTATGGCACACACACACATACAAATGTCTATTCAAATACTCATGCTTGTGGGTGTATTTCTAACAGCTTCAATTGCGCCTTATTCTATCAATTTCATCCATAAGTTATTCAGATTTTTATATTTGTAGTTTTTCTTGGGGACAAAAGCATCAACATGCTTCCTTCCTTCCAGGTATGGAGTCTCACTCAATCTTAAATAGCTTATATTCTGGAAAAATACTTTTGTGCCTTTATAAGTTACCCAGGAAAGCATTTGAAAACTGCTGTGCAAATGAGACACTTTAGACCTTTGGAATTCTCTGACCAAAACTGTTATTGGATGTAAATGTTGCACCAATCCATGTGAATTTTAGGTAGCATGTGTTGGATTTGTTAGATTGTGGGACCCACGTGGGGGTGCACTTTGTGGGCAACATCACACTACCCACATGGGGAGGATATGTCCTTTATGTTTGTGGGTTAAGAGTGGGTCCCACCCACTTAACTCACAAACGCTCTTTTCTTAGTTCGTGGGTTAGGTGGGCCCCCCACTTAACCCACCACTATTTGAATTGTACTTGTACAAGGGGCCTTCCCCAACATACACACACACACACACACACATATATATATATATGGGTCAGGATCGGGGGACAACAATTTCATACAACATTTTTTACAACAATTTTCGCGTACCCACATGGAAGATGATTCAATAGCTGATTTTTGGTGAGGATGATCTCCTCATCATATAGATCACTCCTATAAAAAATCAGCACATTCTGAAATTTCTAACCCCATCAAATGTGGTTTTCAAGTTAACAATAAAAATAGACGGTCCATAATTCTTTATCTTGTAAACCGATCTACGAATATTGGATTGATTTGAATTTTTGTGAAGATGATCTCCTCACTATAGATACCATCCTCGCCAAAAATCACCCCATTCCAAGACTTCTAAGTTATACATTGGCCTGTGCCAATTTTTGTTGTCAAAAATGTTGTATGAAATTGTTGTCCCCCGATCCATATATATATATATATCACTTGAGAGGAGATTGAACAATAAGTTCAATCACTCCATTCTCTCTCCACACTATTTGAATTGTACTTGTACAAGGGGCCTTCCCCAAGACACACACACACACATATATCTATATATATATCATTTGAGAGGAGATTGAACAATGAGTTCAATCACTCCATTCTCTCTCCAAAACCCTATTCTTCTCTTTCTAATCTCTCAACTCTCTCTCTCTCTCTCAATCTTACACTTCTGGTGACAATCTAGTTTACAACATGGTGTCAGAGCATGGTTACTCTAGGGCCTATGTTATTCTCCTCTAGAGTCACCTCTACGATCTACGAAGAATATGTGGGTATCCAAAGTTTGGGCAAGCTTTGAGCAAATCGCAGAGGGTCTTCCCGCGAGGTTCGTGGATCTTCTCTGAAGCAAAAAAGACCAGAGATCTATCATTCCTGGTAAGTTTAAGCTATCAGTTACATCAGATATCCATTGTATCCCCTTTCTCTTGGATTTTTTCTGAAAAATACGTATAGAGGAATTTTGATTTTCCTCGAGATATGTGTCGATCCAGGGTCTAGTACCCTAGCCGCCCCTTTCATAGGGATTTTTGGGATCTACAAGATCCCGTTTGGGATTTTCTGATCATCGGATTTCCAATTCGAAAAATCACCCAAGTCTCTCTCTAGGCAAAGTTTGGGGGTTTTTGATTTTTTTCAAAAATCAGAATTCTCTGGGCCTCCATACCCTAAATGCACCCTCTATTGTGCCCATGGTTGACATGGTGATTAGGGTTAGGGCAAAGAAAGAAGAGCAAGAGAGGAGAAAAGGATGTCATGTGTAGGTCACAATGACTCCATAAATCTTATGTATATAAAGGAGCCATTACAAAAGACAAGTATACCCCTTATGTCAAAGGGGTATTTACAGAATAACCAAACTACGCTAAATACGTATCTGATAACACTCTCCCTCAAGTTGGTGCAAAGATATCTCTCAGGCCCAACTTGCATAAACATCTGTGAAGTTGCCAACCAGAAACTCCTTTAGTAAAGACATCTGTTACTTGCTCATCGGACTTCATAAAGGGGTACAAACTTCTCCAAATACGATCCTCTCCCAAATGAAGTGGCGATCCACTTCAATGTGTTTGGCTCGGTCATGTTGTACTGGATTGTGAGCAATGTTGATAGCAGCCATGTTGTCGCAATATAAGCTCACAGACCCCAAGACCGGAAAGCCAAGCTTAACAACCAACATCATCAGCCAGAGCATCTCACACAAGCTATGGGCCATTGCCCTAAACTCTGCCTCTACACTGGATCTGGCAACTACAGGTTGCTTCTTGCTCTTCTAGGTAACCAGGTTGTCTCCTACAAAGGTGAAATAGCCTGAGGTAGATCTTCTGTCATCCTTGGCACCAGCCCAAACTGCATTAGTGTATGACTCTACTCTCATGTAACATTCTTCTTGAAGAGGAGGCCTCATCCAGGGGCATACTTGAGATATCTCAATATCCTGTGTGCCGCCTCTAAGTAAATCTCCCTAGGAGAATGCATATGCTGACTGATAACGTTGACTGCATAGGCAATGTCTGGGCAAGTCAATGAGAGGTAGATCAACCTCCCAGCCAATCTCTGAAAACCCCCTACATCCTTTAAAGGCGTACTACTCGAGTCGGCCAACTGGTGGTTCTATTCTATAGGAGTCTCTACTGGCTTAGCTCCCAGCTTGCCAGAGTCTTTTAAATAGATCTAGGACGTACTTCCTTTGTGAGATAAAGATCCCTTGGCTGGATCTTGCAACCTCTATGCCGAGAAAGTACTTGAGAAGCCCAAGATCCTTGGTCTCAAATTCCCCTGCTAGATGATTCTTTAGCTTGGTCACTTCTTGTGCATCATTCCCTATCAGAATGATGTCATCTGCATAGACAATGAGGGTAGTAGTGCTCTTCCATAGATGCTTCAAAAAGAGGGTGTGATCGGCTTGGCTTTGAGTATAACTCAGCTTCTTCACTGTTAGAGTGAACCTTTCGAACCAAGCTCTGGGAGATTGCTTAAGCTCATAGAGGGCTTTCCTCAATCGACACACCTTGTTGCCATCTCCTGGGGGGTGAATCCTAGAGGAGGTACCATATAAACTTCTTCATGCGGATCACCATGAAGAAAAGCATTCTTCACATCCAACTGATGCAAAGGCCATGCTTGGTTTGCTGCCAAGGACAACAATACCGTGATGGAGTTCATCTTTGCCACAGGTGCAAAGGTTTCCACGTAGTCAATCCCATAGGTCTGTGTGTACCCCATAGCTACCAATCTAGCCTTGTACTTCTCAACTGACCCATCTGCCTAATACTTTACTGTTAACACCCATCTGCACCCAACCGACTTCTTGCCTCTTGGCAAATCAACAAGCTCCCATGTCTTAATCTTGTCTAAGGCACGCATCTACTCGACCATAGCAGTTTTCAATCTGGGATGTGCCAACCCTTCTACCACAGAAGAGGGAATAGGGATAGTGGCCACAGAAGTAATGAACGCCTTGTAGGAAGGAGACAAGGCATCGTAGGAGACAAAGTTGCTCAAGGGATGTTGAGTACAACTACGGGTGCCCTTTCTTAAAGCAATGGAAGATCAAGAGCAAACACATCAGTGGAAAAAGAAATGACAAGAACAGAGGTGGAAGAGATGTTACCTGGATCTGAGGATGGAACCACTGGAACTAGATCAACAGTGACTTTCCCTCTTCTGCGATAGACTTGAAGCTCCCCCTGTGCCCCAAGAGCACTATCAGACACCATAGTAGGTTGAGTAGGCCGCTAGATGACTAATGAGAATGGAGGAGTCAGAGATACAGTAGGAAGAGGACAAAGATCGGAACTTACTTCACTATTTTTCTCATCTTGAAGAGAGGTAGGGGAGAAAAAAAAGTCTCCTAACGAAATGTGACATCTATGGAAAAAGCTTCTTGCCTGTCGAGGGGTGATAACACACGTACCCCTTGTGAGTAGAAGAGTAACCAAAGAAGACACACTTAAGAGCTTTAGGATCCAACTTGTTGCGATGTGGACCTAGACTGTGAATAAAGCAGACACACCCAAAGATACGAGGTGTGATAAGGAACAAAGACGAGCTAGGAGCAAGAACCTGAATCGGATACTGAAAGTTGAGCGCATGCGAAGGCATCCGGTTAGTCAGGTAAGCAGCGGTCAAAACAGCATCAGACCAATAAGAGCTCGGGACATGGGCACTAATCAAAAGTGATCAAGCTACCTCTCTCAGATGACACATTTTCCTTTCAGCCCCACCATTCTGCTTTCTCTGTCACTACTGTTCCTTCCAGCCTTTCTTGGATCATCGATTCAGGGGCATCTGATCATATGACTGGTATGTCTTCCGTTTTTTCCAGTTTTAAATATATGTTCTAGTCAGGACAAGGTTAGGATGGCTGATGGCACCCTTTCCTCTATTTTTGGTAAATGGAATATTCAAGCCTCTCCAGCACTAACCCTATGATTTGTTCTGTATGTTCCTCATTTACTGCTAACTTGCTTTCTGTTAATAGTCTTACCAAGAATCTTAATTGCAGTATAACATTTTTCCTTCTCACTGTGTGTTTTAAGATCTACAGTCGAGGCGAACGATTGGCATTGGACGTGAGGATGGTGGCTTGTACCTCCTGAATTCCTCAGTATTTCCATCAACGCATCAATCCAGCACTAGTAGTAGTAGTCGAGTCAATAAAGACCAGTTAATGCTTTGGCATAACCGGCTTAGTCATGTCCCTATGTTAGTTTTGAAGCGTGTCTTTCCTGTTTTTTCGTCCATGTCCACCGTTCAATTTCATTGTGAAATATGTGAACCGTCTAAGTATTGTCGTTTTATCTTTCCTATTAATGAAAATAAAAGCAATGTTCATTTCTCTATTGTGCATTCTAATGTGTGGGATCCTTCCTCAATGACGTTTTTATTTGATTATCGCTACTTTGTTACGTTTGTGGATGATTTTAGTGGATGTACTTAGGTGTATCTCATGAAAACAAAAGAAGAGGTTTTTTCCATCTTTCAAATATTTCATAAGATAATAACCACTAGTTCGCTTCTCCACTGAAGATACTTCGCTCTGACAATGGGGGTGAATACTTGGATGGGGGGCTTAAAGGCTATTTCGCCTCCCATGGCATTGTGTATCAAACCTCATATCCTTCGACACCTCAACAAAATGGGAAAGCCGAGTGAAAAAATCGACATCTTCTTGAGGTTGAGTGTGCCCTTCGTCTTGGGATGCAGGTTCCAAAATCCTATTGGTCTGAATCAGTTTTTCTTGCCTCTTACCTTATTAATCGGATGCCATCCCAAGTTTTCGATTTTTAGACTCCTATTTCTCTTCTGGTTCCTGATCATCCTATTTTTCTTGTTCCTCCTAAAAATATTTGGGTGTGTGTTCTCTGCATGTTCATCGTCACTCCCGTGACAAACTAGATTCCACGGCCTTTGAAATGCATTCTTTTGGGGTACCTTTCGAATCAAAAGGGGTACAAATGTTATCATCCAGGTACTCGTCGTTGTTTTATATCTATGGACATCACCGTTGCTGAGTCGCTTCCGTTCTTTGGAGTTCGGGATTCTCTTGGTGCATCAAAACATAGTTCCGAAATGGAGCATCCTCAGCCAAAGAATCTCACACACCATGTGCCATAAACTAATACTCGGCCTCATCTCTAGATCTCGCAACCACAGATTGTTTTTTACTCCTCTAGGTTACTAGATTACTCTCAACAAATGTACAATAACTAGAAGTAGATATACGATCTGTAACCGAACCAGCCCAATCTGCATCTATAAATGTCTATCCTCAAATGCCATGCTTGAATAACAATAAGCTTCTCCATGGTGATGACTTTATGTATCGAAGTATCCTATAGGAAACCTCAAGACATGGTTTAAAACCTCATTTTGGAGGAATGTCTCGGTCAAGTGAAAAAACAAGACAAACTCCGAAAGAAAGAAAACATTCCCGAGATTGAAAAAATGACGAAACAGGCAAAACATTCCGAAACTTTCCATAACATTGTGAAACATTTCGAAAATCATGAAATCATATCCAATGCAAGGGAAACAAATAAACTAGGAAACAAATTTCGAGTCTTCTTAGAGTCGGAGTAGAAGACCCTTACAAGTTTTGCATAGCCTGCCCTCCCTGGGATGGACTAACGACTGATAGGAAAAATGGCTGAGTCGATGATGCTAACGCATCAACTGTATCTCCTCTTTATTTGTGTGGTCCTCTGTATCTCCTCTTTTTAGAGGATGCTTTTTTGAGTCCTTTTGAATATAGATGGAACGACTTACTAGGGGAGCTTCCTCCCTCGTTGAGGAGGTAGTTCTGCCTTCTTTTCTGTTTTTTGGGTTCTTCCCTTTTTAATGAAATATACACACTTATCAAAAAAAAAGTATTATTGGAACTACTGGATTGATGGGCAGCATGGATAGATGGAATCTCCTCAAAAAGGTGTAAACCATTGGTTTCATGACCTCTGCACGTGAAAGCCTCCCTATTTTTGTGGTCCTCTGTATCACCTCTTTTAGAGGATGCTTTTTTGAGTCCTTTGTGTATAGATGGAAGGACTTATTAGGGGAGCTTCCTCCCTCGTTGAGGTAGTTCTGCCTTCTTTTCTATTTTTGGGGTTCTTCCCTTTTTAATGAAATATACACCCTTATCAAAAAAAAAATATTTCTAGAACTATTGGATTGATGAACAGCATGGATAGATGGAATCTCCTCAAAAAAGGTATAAACCATTGGCTTCATGACCACTGCCAATATCCTCCTGCTCAAGGTCTGAAAAACACAATGAGTAGGAAAGAAAGTAACACTACAATTCAGCTTCTTAGTAAGGCAATTGACAAATAATAAATTCGTTGAAAAAGTAGGAAGGTTAAGAACAGAGGATAATGGAAGGTTGGGACGAACTTTAACTTCCCCCTTTCTAGACACAAAAGAAAGGGATCCATCAACACCTCTAACTTTTTCCCTTCCAAAACATATATTGTCTAAAGAAAACAAGGAATAAATAACACCATCCTATGGTCAGAAGCACCGAAATGGCGAAATCAATAATCCATGATGGAGAATTGGAAGGATGAAGGGTGGCATGAAGGGCAGATGCATGAGTACATGAGTGAGCAAAGGCATTCGTGGATGTGCCCTCTAACTGAGACGTCATATGACAAAGGCTCTCAAGTTCATCTCCCGGAATGGTGACCATCTTCTTTGAGGAGACAGCCATTGGACCTAATGTGTCATGAGTCATGTGCTGAGGTGAAGGAGGAACATTCACTGAAGAGGAGCTACTACCAGATGAGACAATATGAGCAGCAAAGGACCTGGGCTTGTTAAACTTAGATAGACAATCCACTAAGTCCCAACATGTCTCTCTGGTATGTCGCCACCAACCACAATGTGTGCACTTCAACTTCTCCTTTTCATCCTGACCAATCTTACCTCCAAACCTCTTTCCCCCTCCTTCAACTCCTCCGTGACGTATAGTTGTAGAGACAAGGGCTGACCTCTCAGGAGTGGGAGTAGAGCTGTCATGCTGATGCGACACATTACGCCTGCTATCTTTTCTATACCTAGAGCATACACTTAATTTAGAGAGGAAAGTTCGTCATTACTGAGAATCAGAACTCTAACCAATTCCAATTCTGAGTTGAGACCAGCTAAGAACTCAAATATACGAGTTCCTTCCACTTTCTTCTTATAGGCCACTGCATCTTCCCCACAAATGGGCTCAAAAGACTCATGGTGAGAGATGTCTTGACTAAGATTATACACCTGAGCAAAATTCTTCACATGTGAATACGTCTATATAGCATCCCACATCTCCTTAGTTGTTTTAAGAAATAGAAACCCTCGGCTAATTTTTGGTTGCATAGAATGGAGAAACCACGACATTGCAGTTAGATTTTCAGCTTCCCACTTGTCATATGTATGACTTTGTACATCTGGCTCACTTACCCCTCTATTTATGTAGCCAAGGTTGTCCCTTCCTCCAATAAACATCCTTGCTGATTGTGACCAGTCAAGGTAATTCGAACCATTCAACTCTATTGTTGTAATGTAGATTGGGATTATCCATCGAGTCAGACGTAAAAGAAAAACCTCCTTGGGACATATAACTATTCCCAATTTCATTTAAGCTGCTACCTGTGAACATCTTAATCACTTCAAATGAGTAAACTTATATAAACCAACAAATAACTATTACCTTTTCTGATTAACACAAGCCCGCCACACTACAGGATCCACACAAATCACACAATCATCAAAAAATGCTCTACAGCCTATATATCAACTAGTTCACAGAATTCAGTCACATCCTTGGTTTTGATTTTTTTTTATAAGTAGCCTTGGTTTTGATTTTCACAAATCAAAGAACTCAAAAACAAGCTTGGGTGAAAACATTAGAGGAAAAAACATCATTGACTCCTTAAAACACATCCAAACTCCGTGAGACCTCATTCAACACGAAACCTTATTCAGCTTGATCAATGGTACATGTCCGCATGAATATTGACATCAACAGTACTATTTTTTTGCAACTTCTATACTGCTCCCCTAGTTGCTCCGGTGTGATTTCAAAATCGAGGGTTTCTTCTCTACACTGTTCGCAACACTGTTCACGTGGCATTGTTCATGCGACACTATTCACGTGACAATAAACCTTAGAAAAATCCACATGATTTTGTTCAAGCTCTGATACCAAGATGAAACATAAACCCTAATTTATTCTTAGGGTTATGGTTTAATAATGAGAAAAGAAAGGAAGAAAGAAGAGTACAGAAAACATTTTAGGAGTGGAAGACGTTAATATGACCAAGCTCTCCTCTGTCTATTTATACTTTATAATAAAATAGAAAATGACAAAATTGCCCCTGCATAAACTTAAAATTACAAGTATGCCCTTTTCAACAGGCCTACCTACTTGAATGATCCAGACAAATGAGTTAGTGGGTCGTGTATACAACATGGAGGATAGATTCGGCTAAGGATGATAAATGATTCCATTACATGGCACACTGATATTTGATAATGCCATGCTAATTATCTTGTAATTTAATGTACCACATTTGTAGAAAAAGGTGAATGCCGTGTGTTCTCAACCCAGATCTGGTTTTCCGATGATCCATTGTACTAGCATGAGTTGGGAACTCCACCTACTTCATTGTAAACATGATCAGCTAGCTCTAGATAATGTTGCAAAGTATATCCATATTGTTATTGCAATTAGTTTAACAAAATGCAGGGCCATCTCCAAGTAATGTTGCAAAGTATATCCATAATTCCATATTATTTGCCTTTTTCCATGGTCAGATATTGATTGAAATTAGTTTATCGAAATGCAGGTGGAAAGATGGTTTTCTTCATATTAAACTTAGTCCAACTGATTGGAGTACTCTTGACCTTCAAACCCTTTCTAGCACAACCCCGTGAGAAGACTACAGCAAAAGCCAATCTAAATCAAAAGGAGATGGTCCCTTTGCTAAATTAAACTTGTGCCACATCCCGTTTTAATTTTATTAGATTATAGGTTCCTACCGTATTACAGTTAATCAACATATATACTCTCTTCTTGGTTTGGGTACAACCATGGAATCTCAATCTTTGGACGTGATTTTAGTGTATTTGTTGTATCAGACCAATCCGAAGGACTACAAGCAAGAGTAACATGTCAGTTGTTGATCACAATAATGTTATTTGAATGTTGTTGATAATGGTTCTATAAGCATTATAATTGCCCAATCTTGATCAGGCACACTTAGGCTTTGTGCCCACCTTTCAGCTGACAATATGAACGGTCAAGGAGATTACATTACAGCATCATCTTGCTATGACTTGAGGCATGGCATGCATAGCACCCTGTATGCAGCACATATTGCACCCAAGGTTCTAAATTCTGATTTACATTACACTTCAGTCAGCCAAAATTCAGAATCATTCAGGAATATTCAGTTTGGCTTGGAGAATTCCGAAAAAAATTTGCCAATTTGGGGAAATGTTGAAACCTTTCACCAACACATTGGAAAATGCCCTGTTCTTCAAGATATGATAAAAACAAGCATGATAACACACTCATAACTCATCATATCACAAAAACAATCATTTAGAGCAACATATGTAAGATCAATAGTGTATATCGACATGAGTATTAAAGTTTTGATAGCCGAAAATTTACAATTAATTGCTTAAAACAATTTGTAAGTACTAAAAAGCAAAATAACTTACCTATGACCTAAAGAGGTCATAGCCACATCTGCGCCCAACCCACATAGGATGAAATTAGAGTTATATAGTATTTTATGCATCTATCTATATTTTCCAATAAACTTTAAAATAAAAAAGTAATTCTTGATTATTTAAACCATGAAATTATATGCAATCGTTAATAAGCCTAGAGAATATCTATATCATTGATGCATGCATTTATTGCCCTGCTAGTTTCTAATTATTTTCGACTTAATTAAAAATTAGTTATTGAGATACATAAATGGGTAAGACCCTTTATGTTTCATTTTCACTATCATTGATGCTTGTATTTGTGTCCTATAGGTTTTTAGTTATTTCTAAACTACTCAAATTTTATATTTAAAAATATTATTTTTAGTTATGATAATATTATCATAAGAAGCTAATCACCATTAGAGTTATGTTCACTAATTATTAAAAACTAGTGGGTGGCACGTGCATTTGCATGTAATTCCCAAAGTATGAGGGACTGTTATAGTGTGTGGGTTTGTCACACAAATATGCATGTATTATCAAGTCAAGTAAAGAAGAGAGTGGGTTTATCTCAGAAGGGGAGAGGAGGGTGGAGACAGAATTTCTCATATGGGCTCGTATGGAAGAGATAAGTTGGCGTCAGAAATCGTGGGTCACTTGGCTAAAGGAAGGGGGCAGTAATACCAAGTTCTTTCACCAGGTTGCTAATGCAAGGAGGAGGAGCAATAACATCTCTAGACTATTGGTTGATGGGTATTTGGTTATGGAAGAAGACATAATCAGAGACATCATTGTTCAATATTACTCCAGAAACAAAAAGTGCAGTGTCTATAATTGATGAAGTCATGGTTGTGAAATGGCAGTCTTGCCATACAATATTGAGATAGAAGGTTTTCCAATTTTTCATTTTCTTTTTCTTTGCCAGGCTGGGACCACAAGATCAAACCCACCACCTCACAATTGGGAGATAAAGCACAACCCAATTGCGCCAACACATAAAGTTCATATGGAGGTGGTGTAAGCGGAACATGGAATAATGGGACACTACAATTGCTCTACTAACAAGTGACAATACCATGGGATCTCTACCATATGCAAGTCTCACATGCAAGGGTATCCAAATTGTCCAATTGAGGTCATTGTAAGCACATCAATGAACTTTTTATAAAACATCCATAACCCATCCTTTGAGTGACCAACCAAAAGAGCAGAATTGATGGATTTCTTAGATTGAAACCAGCTGAATTTTGGCTAGGAGATCCCAGGTAAGGCCAACAATTGAACGATCCAGATTAATGAAGATGTGCCCCATGTCTGTGGTAAAGTATTACGAGTATAATATTACAATAGCATCACATATAGGTTGAAGTCTCTAAAAGGGCGAGAGGAAGGTCGAAGAGGATGTGGGTTGAGGTAGAGAGAAAAGGTTTGAAGACACTCGCTTTAACAAAAGATAAAGACTCTAGAGTCCAGACAATTGAATGATGGACCAAAATTCAAGTAGCTAATTCCCAAATAGTTGTGATAAGGCACTGATGATGATGATAACCCCATCATTCCACAAATGAAAAGTCATAGTCTTCTCCAAAACACTCACAATACTCCTAGGGATGGTAAAGAGCGAGAGATAGTAGATGGGCAAACTAGAAAGGCAATTCTTGATTAAAACTAGTTTGCCCCCTTTCAAGAGATATTTAGTCTTCCATGTAGCCAACCGACCCCTGAATCTCTTGATCACAGAGTCCCAAAGAGCCTTCAATCTATAGCTCGCCCTAAAGGAAGTCATAAGTACTGAGTAGGAAATCTGCCCAATCCACACCCTAGAATGTCCACCAAACCAGCAATATTCTCCACTTCCCCTACCCCACACCTTGCTCTTGCCCAAATTAATACGCAGCCCTGACACCACCTCAAAGCAACACCGAAGACCTCTCAAAAAGTTCATTTGAGTTACAACAACCCCTAGGAACACCAGGGTATCATCTACAAACAGAAGGTGGGAAATTGCCGAGACACCAGCACCCACCTCAAAACCTGCTAGCTCCCTACCTTCCATAGTTTTGGAGACCATTCTCCCTAAAGCCTCCGCCACCACAATAAACAAATAAGGCGACAATGGATCCCCTTGCCTAAGACCTTCGAACTCTTAAAGTAACCAACGGGATGCCAGTTAACTAGGATAGAGAAAGAGACCAAAGATATGCATTTTCGATTCCACCCCCTCCACTTCAGCCCAAAAATCCAATCTACCAAGCATATAGTCCAGAAAACTCCAACTAACATGGTCATAAGTCTTCTCCAGATCAATCTTGCAAAATATCCTAGGCACCCCCGCCTTAGTCTTGGAATCTATACACTCATTAGCCAACAAAACACCATCCAAAATTTATTTACCCTTCACAAACGCTCCTTGGGTAGTCGAGATCACAGAAGCCAAAATTTTGCAAATTCTAGTCGCAAGTGTCATGACAAGATCTTGTACACACTACCCACAAGGCTAATTGGCCGTAGCCCTGAAATATCATCGACTCCTTCGTTCTTGGGGATCAACACAACAAAAGTGCTATTAGATATATAGTCCAGATAGCCATCGTCATTAAACTCTGCCACTACCTTCATAAAATCCGCCCCAACCACGTCCCAACACTACTTGAAAAAAGATAAAGAAAAACCATCTGGCCCCGGATCTTTATCCCCTGCTAACGCAACAATGGAACACAAAATCTCCTCTTCCAAAAAGGTCTCTCCACCCAATCTCTATCCTCCTGATTGATACCATCCAAATGCAGGCCATCAAGTAAAGGTCTATAAGAAACCAGCTCAGTATACAACATTACAACTAGAATAATAATCCACCACTACCTTTATGATGCTCTCGTCATCCTCCAAAAAAGTCTCATTAACTTGGAGGCGCGCTAGATAATTGCCTCTCCTATGAGTATTCGCCATCCTGTAAAAGAATTTTGTGTTAGTCCTCCTTCAATCATCTGACCCTCGATGTTTGTTTTCAATTAATCTCTTCCATCTTCACCAAGTGCTGATACTCCGCTTTAAGATTGGCTCGCTTGTTACGGTCTTCTGATGACAAAGGATATTCCTCCTCCTTCTTGTCAATCAAAGAAATCTCTTCAAGTATTAAATCCTTCTTCTGATCACCCTACCAAATTCTTCTTGGTTCCACAATTAAATCTTCTCTTTGAGGGCCTTGAGCTTAAGCCTAAAAACCTCCCTTGCCCTCCCATAGAAAGAAAAGCTACTCTACTACTACTACACCTTGCCCTTAAAATTGGAGTTCAGCAACCACATGTTCTCGAAACGAAATGAAGGGCGATTACGAATCCCTCCACAATATAGCAAAATAGGCACATGATCCGACGCCAGTCTAGGGATCGCCACCTGAGAATCCCCTGGAAAGTGTTCCTCCCATCTATCAAAGATCGAGAACCTATCTAACCTACTAAAGATGGGGATATCCTGATTATTGGACCACATAAACTTGCTCCCACTCATAGGAAGGTACAAAAGTAAACTCACTCATACATCTAGCCACCCTATTCCTTCCATTTCTCTCATGCGTAAACCGAATCACATTAAAATCTCATCCTATGACTAGCCACATCGTTCAACTCTTCCCAGAATTGAGAACAATAGCTCATATTTGTGCCCCAGATAAAACCCAGGAAACTTGCTCTCCCACACAGTTGCAAAGGATCGACACTGAGAAAGCTCCCACCACAACATCCCTAACCTCCAGGAAGCTGCGATCCCAAAATATAACAATACCTCCAGAAGACCCAATGGCCAGAAGATCATGTCACCCAAACTCCTTGAACCCACATAAGGCTAGGCTGGTCTGGCCCGTGAAGCGGCCCATGAAATCCAATTCCCCCCCCAGACAAATTTGAATTTTACAATATCCTCCTCCCCCAAAATTAAAATTTTTAATTTCCCCTCTAGTTCCCCCTTCGGGAAGCTTCGCACCTATCCACCTTCTCTCTCCCCACACGTACTCTAGTCTCTAACATCGTGTCCCTCCAGGCCATGTACCCTATTCACTCCACATACCCCTTCCAACCCACTGTCATGTGAACTGAACGACAGAGCGTTTGATTGGGTAGATGCCACTTGTAATCGCCATACAGGCTCAACGAGTAGCACCTTGGTTATAACAACTGTTGTCAGGGACCTACTTGTAATATCTTATATTCTACAGGGGGCCTTTGTAATATTGTAAAACTTCACTTAATATATATATTGGGTGAAATCGTGTAGGCTATTCTAAGCTCTACAAGATTTCTCCTCTTCCTCCAATTCTCCTCTCTTCCATCTCTAACCCTAATCTCTTATCCTGGTTACGATCCAAGATTACAACATGGTATCAGAGCATGATTATGTAACCATGGCTCAATCCTAGAGGTCTGAAGAACCCTAGGGATTGCGAAATTCGATGCGAAGGGCTTTCCAAAGAAGGAGATCATCTCCTATGGATAGCCGCAGGCTTTAGAAGAGTCTGAAACCCTAGCCGCCAACTCCAGAAGCTTGGAGAAGAGCTATCAGGCATAGCCGCCCACTCTAGAAGGCTGGAAAAGAGCCACCAAGCCTAACCGCCCCTTCCAAAAGGTCAGAGAAGACCCTCTGGACCTAGCCACAGGTCTCAGAGGAGCCCAGAACCTCTCCCTAGTGCTACCGCACCTATCCAGGAACCTTTTTAGGTCATCGAAACCATTCACAAGTTTCCGCGAGTGGTTTTTTCTCCAATAAAAAGAAGGTGATTTGCACCTCCGCAACAACAGTTCGGGTGATTTCTTATCAGAAAAGTCTTATCTACTACCATGAGTACATCTGAGGAGTCATCTTCTGTCAAGTCAGAGATCATTGTTGCCCCACCCAGTCTGGGAAGTCATGGTGATCACAGCCCGGGCCTACAGATCACTACGGTGAAACTTGACGGGACCAACTACCTCGCATGGTCTCAATCTGCCAAGATGTACATCACCGGACGAGGCAAAGCCGGCTATATCACTGGACGCATCACTGCACCTGATTCTTCCGATGCCACGTTTGAGAAGTGGGAAGCGGAAAACTCGATGGTCATGTCATGGCTGCTTCATTCTATGCATCCATCGATCAACACATGCTTCCTCTTTCTCCCGACTGCCAAGGATATATGGGACACGGCATCTCAGACCTACTCTCAAGATGAAAATTTTGCTAGGATGTATGAACTTCAGCAGGAGATACCACATCTGAAGCAAGGCGATCTTCCTTTGGGATCATACTACGCAGCAAGTGGGAAGAGGTAGATCACTACCAGACCTACACCCCTGCATGTACCAAGGATGCTACGGAGTTCCGAAAGATGATTATGTGCGGACGCATATTCAAGTTTCTTGGCGGCTTGAACCAGAGCTATGAGTAGGTTCGAGCCAACATCTTGGGTAGAGATCCACCGCCGTCGACCATTACATAGGTCTACTCCTACATCCAGAGTGAGGACAGCAGGATGAGAGCCATGAGCTCTAAGACAGATGCTGATGTTCCTTTATCTGAGAAGTCTGCCTTGGCCACTCAGAAATTGAGCAGACCCACATCCAAGAAGGATGGGGATCTTGATGATCGTGATCGACTCAAATGTGATCACTGTGGCAAGCATCGCCACACTCGGGAGACCTGCTGGAGTCTTCATGGTCGTTCTGCACAGTTCTCTAGGGGGAAGCAAGGCTCCTCAAAGAAGCCCTCTGGTAGCAAACATGGAACCTCAGCCGCTCATGCCACCAGCCAAGATTCGTCTGATGTGACCCATTCCTCTGGGCAGTCCAACACCTTCTCTAGCATGGACATTGACAGGCTTCGACAATTACTTACTCAGCTTAATGGCCCTTCCCCACCTACATCATCCTTTGCTCAGACAGGTACATCCCATTCAGCCCACCATGTGTCTACGGCACCCATTGGTCCTTCCTGGATCATTGACTCTGGTGCCTCCGATCATATGACTAGTATGCCATCCCTTTTCTCCACCTATAATTTCTGCTCAAATAAGGACAAGGTCTGCGTGGCCGATGGCACCTTCTCCTTTATCTCAGGGAAAGGCACTATCTCTGCCACACCTACTTTGTCTTTATCCTCTGTACTTCATGTTCCTAAATTCACCACTAACCTGCTTTCTATTAGCCATCTTACTAAGAGCCTAAACTGTAGTGTTACCTTTTTTCCTACTCACTATGTTTTTCAGGACTTGGCGAATAGGCGGATGATTGGCAGTGGTCGTGAGGATGGTGGATTGTACCTGCTCGATAGCCAGCCGACTTCATATTCTGTTGCACATCAGTCTAGTGCCAATGTCAGTAGTTCTAGCGTTAATAAAGACCTGTTAATACGATGGCATAACAGGCTAGGTCATTTACCGCTTTCAGTCATGAAGAGTCTGTTACCTCAGGTTGCGTCTATTCCATTTTTTGAGTTCAACTGTGAAACTTGTGTACTTGCAAAACAATGTCCAGTGTCTTTTCCGTCCAGTAATAAAAAAAGTACGTTTCCTTTATAGCTTGTGCACTCTGATGTTTGGGGACCCAGTCCCACCACTTCTATCTTTGATTTTCGCTACTTTGTGGTTTTTGTGGATGACTATAGTCGTTACACTTGGATCTACCTTATGAAATCAAAAAATGAGGTGCATACTATCTTTCAGACCTTCCGTAAAATGGTGTGCAATCAATTGGGCACCACCCTAAAAGTCCTACGCACTGACAATGGGGGGGAATACATGTACAGTGGCCTTGCCTCCTACTTTGAAGAGCATGGAATTCTTCATCAGACTTCATGTGCCGATACACCTCAACAGAATGGGACCACTGAGCGAAAGCATCGTCATGTCCTGGAGGTTGCTAGGGCACTTCTTCTTGGTACTCGAGTACCCAAGGGTTATTGGGCTAACGCTGTGTTGACGGCATCCTACTTGATAAATCAGATGCCTTCTCGTGTCTTGGGGTCGAAGTCTCCCCTTTCACTCATGTTTTTTTCCTGTCCTGTGTTCTCCATTCCACCTAAGGTCTTTGGTTGTGTTTGTTATGTTCACGCCCATAACGAGAAGGACAAGTTAGATCCGAAAGTCGTTCGATGTGCGTTCCTTGGCTATTCGTCCACTCAGAAGGGATATCGGTGTTTCCATCCCTCTACCCGTCGTCGGTTTGTTTCTCTAGATGTTACCTTTTTTGAGAGTCTTCCCTTCTTCTCAGTTGATCGGACTTCTCTTTAGGGGGAGCTTGGGAGTATTGAAGAGAGTCCGATACCTCCACAGGGGGGGATTCCTCAACCAGTACCCCTTGATTTGCCTGATGAGTCTCCTGTACCCTTGTCCTTATCTCCTACTGACACTGTGCCACAGGATCCGCAGCTGAAGACATATGCCAGATGACGTCAAAAAGAGAAACAGTCCACCATCCAAGCTCACTGCCAGGAAATCCAACTCGATCCAGGTAATCGTGTCCTCAGTGATCCTCATGATGATATGTCTGTTGCTCCTTCTACTATTCTTCCCATAAACATTGATGTACCTATTGCTCATCGGAAGGGTGTTCGGAACTGTGTTACCAAGCACCATATCTCTCACTTTGTTTCCTATCAGCAGCTCTCACCATCCTCAAGCCATTTGCTTCTTCCCTATCCAATGTCGCTCTGCCATCTGGTGTCTCAGATGCCCTCAGCCAGCCTCAGTGGAAAGCAGCCATGCTAGAGGAGATGGCAGCTCTAGAAAAGAATGGTACTTGAGATTTGGTTCCATTGCCTAGAGGAAAGAAACCCGTGGGGTGCAAGTGGGTATATATTGTGAAATACAAAGCAGATGGAAGCATCGACAGGTACAAGGCCCGTCTCGTTGCAAAAGGGTACACACAGACTTATGGGATTGACTACCAGGAGACGTTTGCTCATGTGGCCAAGATGAACTCAGTTCGAGTTCTGTTATCTCTCGCGGCAAATTTTTCTTGGCCCCTCCACCAGTTGGATGTTAAGAATGCCTTCCTCCATGGTGATCTAGAGGAAGAGGTCTACATGACAGGTCCACCGGGGTTCAGTCCGACTGGGAGTAAGGAACTTGTGTGCAGACTGAAGAAAGCCTTGTATGGGCTTAAACAGTCATCAAGGGCTTGGTTCGAGAGGTTCAATTCCACAGTTAAGAAGATTGGCTACTCGTAGAGTCAGGCGGACCACACTCTTTTCATTAAGAGAAGTCAAGGTCGTCTTACTGCTCTTATTGTGTATGTGGATGATATCGTGGTCACAGGAGATGACCCAGATGAGGTTTGCAGATTGAAAAAATACCTCGGCACAGAGTTCGAAATCAAGGATCTGGGAACCTTGAGATACTTTCTGGGCATTGAGGTTGCTAGGTCAAAGCAGGGTGTGTTCATCTCACAAAGAAAGTATGTACTCGATCTCCTTCGAGAGTCAGGAAACTTGGGAGCTAAACCAGCCGATACGCCTCTAGAGCAGCAACATCGGCTGAATCTTGTTGATGGGGATCCCATTGCTGATACAGGCCAGTTCCAGAGACTTGTTGGGTGTCTCATCTACCTTTCGCTGACACGACCATATATTGCATATGCAGTCAGTGTCATCAGTCAGTTCATGCATGCCCCTCGCTCTCCACATCTTGAAGCAGCACACCGAGTGTTACGCTATCTTAAGGGGGCTCCTAGGAAGGGTATCCTGTTTAGTAAGAATGGACACCTGCGAGTTGAAGCTTATACAGATGCTGACTAGGCAGGTTTAGTCACTGACAGACGTTCCACATTAGGGTACTGCACGTATGTGGGAGGTAATCTGGTGTCTTGGCGCATCAAGAAGTAACTAGTTGTCTCCCGCTCCAGTGCCGAAGCAGAGTACCGTTCTATGGCTCATGGTGTATGTGAGCTTCTATGGTTGAAGACTATGCTCAGTGAGCTCGGATATCCTGTCAAAGGGTCTATGCAACTGTTTGTGACAATAAAGCAGCCATCAGCAATGCTCATAATCCAGTTCAACACGACAGGACAAAGCACATTGAGGTAGACTGTCACTTCATCAAAGAGAAGCTTGGTCAGGGACTTATTTGCACACCGTATATCCATACTGCTGATCAAGTTGCAGATGTGTTAACTAAAGGTGTTACTAAAGGGATCTTAGAGCACCTGTTATCCAAGCTGGGCATGATAGATATCTTCGCACCAGCTTGAGGGGGAGTGTTGTCAGGGACCTACTTGTAATATCTTATATTCTACAGGGGGCTCTTGTAATATTGTAAAACTTCACTTAATATATATATTGGGTGAAATCATATAGGCTATTCTAAGCTCTACACGATTTCTCCTCTTCCCCCAATTCTCTTCTCCTCTCCTCTCTTCCATCTCTAACCCTAATCTCTTATCCTGGTTACGATCCAAGATTATAACAGCAACTGCCACATTCTCCCACATAGCAAAAGAAAGCTCTACACTAGACACCAAAACCTCCAGATGATGCACCATAGTAGGAAGTAAAAATCTTTCGAACTCCATTAACCGACCCAGGCCGAAACCCAGTCAAAATCAAAATTTTAATCCCTGGCTGATACTACCAGAGTCTAATGAATCAACAATTCAATATGACTAGTCCCACTGGCCTGAGTCATGACCAGATTAATCTCGTTATCAAATCTTAATGAGTTGGGTTCAAAAATTGAGATTTCAATCTTTCATATATTTTCATGCTCATACTAGGGGGGCTTTTGTGTCCCCAACCGTACAATCCCCTAAAATTGAATAAAATCCTTATACCCTTAAAATATATCTTCATCCCTTGATTCTATTTTAATTTCAAAATATGTTATGAATTTTACATTTTATTTTTTCTCTTTTCTATTCCAAGCTCCATGGAGTATTCCCTCCCGGAGCAGTCTCACTCTCACTAGCTGTAGCACTAGAGCATGTACCAGTTATATTTCTAAGAAAGCAAAATGGTGCCAAGAAGGTGAGGTTCATCAAGAAGATTACCTGAAGCCCGAGTCGAAGTTCAATGTTCATGGAGGAATGCATGCCCTAAAAAGCGCGTCTTCTAGAGGCTGCGCAAGAAGGAAGTGTCAATATAGGAATTCGAAATTCCAACTTTTCCCAGAACAAGGTTCCCATAAATTGTGGCGAAAATGGATCAAAAACTAATCTCCCATTTGTGACATTTTATAAAGGCAAAAAAGATGTAACAAGCTATACCTGACACTTTTTTGGCGCCAGTTACCGCCATTTTCGTTACTCACCGCTGCCCTTATGAGCCCACTGACCGCATCGATGTTTAGCCCGAGGTTTAAAAGGGGCCGGTATAATGGATTGGGGGCATTACCGTTTTTTCGTTATAACGAAAATAACGCTCTGGGACAAAAAAAGGGGAAAATAACGAAAAAATGGCGCCAGATTCAAATTTTGAAATTTGAATTTCAGATTTTCAAAAACACAGAAATAACGGTCGTTTTTTCCGTTACTACAGGGGAGGTCCGAATTGGTTATAACGACTGTTATTTTCGTTCCAACGGTCGTTTTTTAAACCTTGGTTTAGTCCCCTTGGTGGATATACTCACCAAAAATGACCACAACTGGTAATCTCCTCAGTGCTTTTTAAGGAGTGATTCTAGCCATTGGATTCAGCTATTAGTACTAAAACCAATGGCTAAAAATCATCAAACAAGCTGATTTTTGGTATGAATGTCTACCAAGTGGTGTGCTAAACATCCATGCGATCGGTGGGACCAGATGGCGGCGGTGAATATCAAAAATGAACTAGCTGACGCCAAAAGGACAGAGGTATAACTTGTTACATTACGATCCCTTTTACAAATGGGTGCCACCACGGGCACGTACCACTTTAAACTGAGCACCCATTTTTTATTACAAAAATGTCCTCTATGTCTCTCTCTTTTTGAGAAGACAAAGTGGGTGCGTGAGTGCCCAAACAGTAGGAGGTTTTTTTTTTGGGAATTTTTGACATTCCCCCCCCCCCCCCCCCCCACAATTTGAAAAAGCTGACATACCCCCCTATGACTCTGTCCACTGTCATTTGACCAGTGTTGACTCGAGTTGACTACCTAATTTTGTATTAAAGGACGAAAGTGCCCTTGTCTTCAACCTTAGAACGAGGGTTTGGGTTTAAGTCAAAACCCATACCCCAAATCAAACATGAAAAGAGGAGATTAAAGATAAAATTTAAAATTTATGTTGGTAAACTTGAGATTTTTTTTTAGTTTTTTGATGAATTAAACAAAGATTGAGAAGAAAAAAACTCCAAAAAAATAAACAAAACTCATGAAGGAATGAGATTTCTTTTTTTAGATTTTATTGTAGAATGAAATTTTAAAATTGAAAGAACCCATCTTTCCAAAATCCACATCTCAAAAGTTTGAAATATAAATTGCTTTGTCTTGTTTTTCATTTTTGTTATTGAAAATTTTAAAACTAAAATTGTATGCTTTGTGTTTTTTTTTAACCTTGGATTTAAAATTATTGCCGGAGTGGTGGCCAGCCGGCCATGAGACTCCGGTGGGTTGGTCGCCGGTGATGGGTGGCCAACTCATTGGAATCACTTGGCCGACTATCCCCACAGCCTTTTGATTTGGGGTTTGGGGGTTTTGGCCCAAACCCTTGTTCCAAGCTTGAAGACAAGGGCATTTTTGCCATTTAATACAAAATTTGAAAGTCAACTCGGGTCAACACTGGTCAAATGACAGTGGACCGAGTCATAGGGGGTATGTCAGCTTTTTCAAATTGTGGGGGGTATGTCTAATTTTAAAGATAACATGGGGGTAAGTCAAAAATTCCCTTTTTGTTTTGTCCAAAAAAGAGGAGAGAGTGGGAGCCCTTAAAATTACCCTTTGCAGATACCTCATCCATGAAATTGTAGAACTGCAACCCTATCTATTCCATTTATTCCAAAATTATTCCCATTCTGTGTTACACAAATACTTCAAGGGAATGGCCCCGACAGAACATATTTATTGTCCCCTTGGGGACTTCAAAATTTTGAAGTCCCCACCTCACAAAAATGCCACGTGGATCTCATTTTAGAGCCCACTAACCTTATGGATGTTTGGTCCGCCTCGTAGTGGACCTACATACCAAATATAAGCTTGATCGATGATTTCTAACAGTTATATATTAGCATCTAAAAAACAATGCTCAAATCGAATGGCTACAAATTATGTTAAAAAATGCTAATTCCAACGGTTAGAAATCACGGATTAAACTTATGTTTGATATGTAGATCCATCAAGAAGTGAACCAAACATCCAAAAGGTCAGTGAGCCCTAAAGCGTACTCCACCTGGCATTTTAGGAGGGGGAGGGGACTTCAACCTGTATGCAACTGTAACGTTACTTATCGTAACGGATTGCATGAGGATACACAAACACGTATAGAACCTTGAAAAATATATACCTCTGTGCTTTGAAACTCACCTATATGAGCTCCTTTTGACCTGAGACTTGTTCCATCTTGTTGATATGAAAAACGGCCCAAAAATGCAAGTGTATTATTCTATATTTATTGAATCCTTAATAGAGACGAGGTGGTTCTCTCTCTATAAAAGGAAGCCCCTCCTCTCTGTTTTAGACACAAACATTCTTTCTTCTCTCTGGTTTTCAATTCTTTGCTTATTTTATTGAGGATGGTCATTTGTTCGAGTTTGTCAGAACTCCGATACTTGTTGCACTACCTTATAGGAGTTGTAGCTTATGAATCCTGGGGACGATCCTCTGTGACACCATCAACATCATTACTAATTGTGGGAGGCGAATTTCGCCTTAGGACAGTGTTGAATCACGTGCTTATCAAAAACATGGTTATACTCTATACAATTGTAGTCATATCCATAATCGGAAGAGCTAGAGATTAAGATCTAAATTCTGAAGTCTATAAAACACAATGCTAGGAGATTACGCACCTTTCTTTTTATATTCATGCATGTTCCTGAAAAACATATTGTCTCATGCAATTAATTGCATGCCCGATTAACACAAGATTTTTTTTCATTTTATAAGTATCATAACAAGATATGATAGTACATGCAAAAAAAAACATTTTTTTTTCATATTATTTTTTATTGTGGCCATGCTGAGCACGGTCTATTGATTCCTACTTCAATAATGAGCATCACAAAGTTTCTATTCCTAATCATTCATGATATTAGTTCCATTCCAATCACTCTAACTACATCAAAATGGTACAGACACCAGATTTGAGATCTGGTGGCTGGATGAGGTACTCAAGATTTCAGTGAATGTAATAATATTGCCGAGTGTGCAAGAATTAATAGCAGAATTTATGCAAGTCAGACAAACTCATGCAAGTCATTATGGGTGGAACAGCAAACTCTCATGGGGAAAAAGAATTTGAATTAGAGATTCAAGGATCAACTAATCCTATGCCTCGAGATGAATTAAAGTATAACACAAAATGTACTAGCATTGCATCTTTGTTTAGAACAAGAAATCTCAAATTGGGATGCTGCTGATTTTAGATGGAAGGGTAAGAACGAAAAAAATGAATTTTGGCCAACTCAATCACTAAGTATGGATGAATCGAAAAATTGTACATCGATTTTTCCGTTAACTTACAATGATTCATTTTTACGGGCTTCTTCATAGAATTCGCAAAATGGAAGTACAAAAAATTACCCTCCAAAGCTTGTCATGTTCCATTGGTTCTCAAATTTCATGGGTGTTGCCCAGAAACTGTGAAGTGCTATCAAAATTAAAATACTCTTCAGCACTTTCCAACACATATGGTTATATACATTAAAACAGCTGTTTCAAAAAATTTACACCAGATTTAATTCGTTATAAAGGATTTAGGTAGAACCTGAATCCACAACCAAAGTAAAGTTGGTTTAGAATTAATTGTGAGTACAAGAAAAAATAAATTACCTTCACCGTTACACGGAAACCAGGTTCAGGCGATTACTAATCTTCACACTGCTTTCGGCTGGATCTGCTCAAAGTCAAAAACCTCGAACATAATGCGCCTCACATCTGGCTTCCCATATACAGTGTACGAGAGCCCATGGATGGCTTGTTGAACCGCAGTTGTGGCTGGGTTCCTGAGTCTTCGGTTGTGTTCGTAGGAGTCCTGGACCTGATCACCATAGATAATGAAGCGGTGGAGGTTCTGGTCTCTCAAGTACCTCCCGCAGAACTTGTTGAGCAGAAGACGGCGGTGCTTCTCCTGTAACCATCTTCCAGGAGCATCAAGATGCTTCATGAGCAATCTCTCGGCCATCACAAGATCCTGCAGAGAAAGAAGACAAATATCAGATTGGAGTCTCAAGGATCGTAAAAGTGGAGTGTCTATAATTGATCCAGTCATGTTTGTGAAATGGCAGTCTTGTCATAAAATATTCGTTGCCGGGCTGGGCCCATCGAATCAACCTGCCACCTCACAATTGGGACATAAAGCACAACCCAATTGCACCAACACATAAAGCTCACAGAAGTAAATATGGCATAAGTGGAACATGGAATAATGGAACACTACAGTTGCCTTACTAACAAGTAACAATATCATGGGATCTCTACCATATACAAGTCTCACATGCAAGGGTATACAATTTGTCCAATTGAGGTCCCATGTAAGAACATCAATGGACTTCTTATAAACCATCCATTGCCCATAATTTGAGTGACCAACCAAAACAGCAGCAACTGATGGACTTATTAGACTGAAACCAGCTGGTTTTTGGCTAGGAGATCCCGGGTAAGGCCAACAACTGAACGATCCAGATTAATGAAGATGTGCCCCATCCCCCATGTCTGTGGTAAAGTATTACGAGTGTAATATTACAATAGCATCACATACAGGTTGAAGTCTCTAAAAGGGCAAGAGGAAGGTTGAAGAGGACGTGGGTTGAGGTAGAGAGAAAAGGCTTGAAGACACTCGCTTTAACAAAAGATAAGGTTCTAGAGTCCAGAAAAAATTGAATGGTGGACCAAGATTCAGGTAGCTGATTCCCTAATAGTTGTGATAATGCACTGATGATGATGACAACCCCATCATCCGACAAGTGAAAATCACTATATGTGATCATAGATTAGTTGCTTATACCAGTAATAGGTTGACCAAATCAACTTCATCTTCTATAGATATCACTAAGTAGGCAGGCCCTGTGTTGTATTATGACGCAAAACATTGAATCTTGCAACATGTTTCTTAATTGATGGGTAGTAAAGAGACTTCCCAGATCTATTACTTAAAACAGTCAAGAAGCTCTTCCTCATGTTCCTTCTACACCATACGTTCTGACTTCCAACCTCTAACACTTCCAGTTATAACTTAGAATTGTTCCTAATGGAGGTATATAAGTGCAAAACCTAGAAAACATAATTACCTGGATCTTTTGGCCTACATATTCCAGTCTTTCAAAGCAAAACCGAGGATGCTCGAACTTGTATTTTGATGGGTGCAAGAAACATAGCTGCATTTCAGTGAGAAAGAAAAGGTATATTAGCCGTTGGGACTTAAATAGAGTTCTTGAAATGCTAATAATTCAAACATAGTAGAAGGTGAGACCGCATACTTATATGTTGTGAAAATCATACCACCTAAATCCCAATTGAGTCCAAGATCCATAATCAATTTAGAATGCAACTTAATTGTAATTTACAGAGCTTGTACTGGACAATCAATCAGAATGAGTTCAAGGGCAAAAATCTTGGAGGAAACAAAATCCTATCATCCAAGTCATCTTGGAAATCTGAGAAAAGCTAGTGCATTGTATTGGATGGTATACAACTTATTATCCAACTCATACTATGTATCAGCTGCATCACTCTGTATCTGCTTATACTGCCCAAGTCTAGTGAATCAACAATTCACCATGAATTGTCCCACTGGCCTGAGTCATAACCAGATTCATCGCGTTATAAAATCTTAATGAGCTGGGTTCAAAAACTGTGATTTCAATCTTCCATATAATTTCATGCTCATACTAGGGGCCTTTGTGCAACAGTGAGGATGAATGTGCAAGTAATGGACCTAAAAAGGCGAGTTGAAGGCAAAAACGGATGTGGAATGAAGTTCTGAGAGGAGATTTCCAGAAACTTGACTTAATGGAAGAGATGGCTTTAGACAGGATTGAACAGAGAAACAGAATTCGTGCAGCTGATCCCATACCGTTGAGAAAAGGCTTATGATGATGATGATACTAGGGGCCTTTGTGTCCCCATCCCTACAATCCCGTGTAACTGAATAGAATCCTTATAAACTTAAAATATATCTTCAGCCCTCTATTTTATTTTAAATTTCAAATTTGCCATGATTATTAACATTTTAAAATATCTTTGCCTCCCTTACCATCTCCATTAAGGTTTTATATATTTTATATTTTCTCATTTCTCTCCAAGCTCCATGGAGTATTCACTCCCAGAGCACCCTCAAAATCTGTAGCACAGAGCTAGTGTGACTCATTGTTCCACCTCATTCATCGAGGCCTATGTGTCTGGCACTAACAGACATATCATGTACCAGTTATATTTCTAAGAAAGCAAAATGGTGCCAAAAAGGAGAGGTTCGTCAAGAAGATTACCTGAAGCCCGAGTCCAAGTTCAATGTTCCTGGCCTCAGTTATGGCCGGAATTCTATCAGTCAACGGCAAGGGATACCCCAATCTCTGCATTACTTGGGGCCTGCTCTCATAATCCCAAATGTTCCCTCGGAACCGATGCATACCTGGAGGAACGCATGCCCTAAAAAGCCTCGGGTGTGCAAAAAGTGCATCTTCTGGAGGCTGCACAGGAAGGAAGTGTCAATATAGGAATTCAAAATTTCAACATTTCCCAGAACAGGACCCCACACATTGTACGGAGAAAATGGACCAAATTCCCTCAACTTTTAGCTTGCAAAAACTGATATCCCGTTTGTGACATTTTATAAATACCTCATCCATTAAACTGTAAAACTGCAACCTTATCTATCCCATATATTCCAAAACTCTCCCCATCCTGTGTTATATACACGTCAAGGGAATGGCCCTGACAGGACACAGATATGGCATTTGCACCGAATAGATAAGACACCCGTTTTAAAGTATCTAGGTAACATAGCCCCCAACCACTGGATGACAAATTCCCAACCAATTAAACTCCTATTAGTAAATTCTTAAGCCTTGGATGTGCATAGGGTGCATCTCGCAGAGGCTGCATGGAATGTGCTTATTTGACTTTCAAAATTCCAACTTTCCCAGAACAAGGTCCCAGGGGTAACAATTGAGAAACGAAATTATCCAAGGGGCATAAAAGATTTTCATAAAAATACAAAAATGAAGAAAGGAAGACAATTGTCCTTGCCTTATATGCTGCAACATCTTGCCAACTGAGCTTTTTGCCTTCAAATTCTACAGACACATAATCAACATCTTCAAGTTGCCTCCGTAGTTTTGGCTGGCAACTCTCATCTTCAGGGTCCATTCCAAATACCTCAAAAAGAACCCGATATACTTCTGGCATGCCAAAACACAGATAAATTGCACCGAACAAAGCCCAGAATACGGACCTGGTCACATCACAAGTAAAACAAAAGGAAAAGCCTTAGTTTGCAGTTTGCACCAAATAACACAGGATAATAAATAGCTAATATAATATGCCAACAGTCAAACCCACCAGATAACGTTAAATTAAAAAATAAGGAGAAAATAAACACAATTGTTTCTCAGATATAGTTTTCCTCAATCTTGTGTAGCAGGAAAACAATTTTAGGCCAAAATTCATTAAGAATTACAGGATCCACAAAGGATTAAGGGCATTCATAACAAAGGTATTGAAATATAACACTTATATGTTTGTTGGGAAAACAGTATTATACTGTAGGAGTAGGATTAAGTATTTATCTATAGCAATTGAATAAACAGTAGAAGCAAAACCAGGACCATGGAATCTAGAACCAGGGAACTAATCTGAGAAAGATCTGATTCCTATGGTCTCAACAATGCAGAGAAAAAGGCCATTGCATCATAAAATATATGATTGGAGTTTTAACCATCCTTGCAAGAAAATAACAAAAGAGTAATATAAGAAAAAATTGAGCATTTCCTGAGCTTACTACTAATCTAAATTCACCAAAAATACAAAACTTCTGATTATAAAAAAAAGGACCAGAAAAAAGTATCATGAAGATCGAAACACATTATAGTAACTAAGGGCATGCTAATCTTGTCTTAAAGGGTCGGGCTCAAGGGACCCCCATTTCTGACCCCCTTTTTTGACCCCCATCTTGGCGTACCCACATAGGAGATGAATCAATGGCTGATTTTTCGTGGGGATGATAACCTCACCATATCGATCACCCCAACAAAAAATCAGCCCATTCTGAAATTTCTAACCCAATCAAATGTGGTTTTAAAGTTACACGGTAAAAATCGACGGTCCATAATGCTTTAGCTTCTAAACCAGTCTATGAATATCAGAATGATTTGAATTTTTGTGATGATGATCTCCTCACCATAGAGATCATCCTCACCAAAAATCAGCCATTGATTCATCTCCTATGTGGGTACGCCAAGATGGGGTTCAAAAAAGGGGGTCGGAAATGGGGGTCCCTTGAGCCCGACCCTTTCTTAAAACCCTTTATAAAGTTTTTTTTGGCAACCCTACTACCACATTTATCATCATCGTTAACAGTGCCTTATCCCAACTCTTATGTTTTCAACAATGCGAATCCTATTCCACCATTCAATTCTATCTAGAACCATATCATCTGCTCAAGTGTGCATCTTCAAATCCCATTCATCAAAAAAATAAAAAGAGGTTATCATTAAAGCAAGTTCATCGAATCCCATTCCAAACACATTCAACCAAACAGACTTACTTCACAGGTGGCTCTCGCTCTTTCCGAATCAGCTTGTCCATCTCATCAAAAGGGAAAACCAAATTCTGCAAGCTAGCAGCCTTAATCCACTTGGGCAGATATCTCTTCCCAATCAACTCAAACACCCTTTCCCTCATTGGGGCCGGTGACTCTCTGGGATACCGCTGCAAGAAATACTCAGCAAATGCCAACTCGAGCACATACTGCCCCAGAAACCACAGCCTCGAATGCCCCGACCGCACATGCCTAGTGTTCGACCTCTCACAGGATGGGTGCTGGAAAGCCAAGTACAACAATGTATCGAATTGCTTGGCTGGATTGTCATCGCCCAACCCATCGGATGGCTCAAGTGGGTACCCAAGGGCTTGCTTGGCTTCAAGAAGGTACTCATCCATCCAGGTTTTATCGGCATTGTTGAAGCGAGAGGAAGGCAAACAAGAACTCAATAGAGGGAAGGATTTGAGGGACAATTGAGGGCTGTTTAGGAATCTTTCGGCTAATTTTGCGTCATCTAATGGGGGTTTGAGGATGAATCTTTTCGGGGGGATTTTTTTCTTCGGAAAAGCGACTTTTTTACGCTGTGCAAGCTCTTTGAGAAGCCTCTGGGGGCTGCTTCTGGGGAGTTCTTGGGGATCTACGGTGACGGCGGAAATACGGCAATTCCGCGAAATGGGGTTTCTAGAATTAAGGTTTTTGAGGTGGGTTTGGAGGGAAAAGGGGGAGAGAGAGGAAGAAAAAGAAATATCAGATGGTGAGGAATGTGGTTTTGAGAGAAGATGTTTGAAGGGAGAATAGAGTTCCATGGATGAAAGGAGAGGAGTTTTAGTGTCTGTTTGAAGAGATTGGTAGGTGAGTATTTGAAGACCCATTTTTCTCAAAACTGGGATTTTGTGGGTTTCGTATTGCGAATTTCCATTAACGGAGGTTTTTGATGGGTTTTTCTGTTGCAGGGTTTAGGAGCCCAAGAGAGGTGGATAAGGGGGGAGGGAAGTATAGTTAAAGGAGAATGCAAGAGTAGTCCTTGAGGTGCACAGCCAGCTCCGTCGTACCATAAGTTCTCCAATGCTTGTGGGTATTTTCCTTTGTGGGTATCGTTGATGACATTGACACAGAATGAGCCACTTGGCACAGTCTTGTATACCATTGACCAAATGGGTGTTTGGCCCATCTCCAGCTTGACCTACATACCAAAAATCATGCTGATTAGTAATTTCTAACCATTCATCTCAGTACCCAAATAATGAGCAAAATCCCACGAAATAAGCAATAAGTTGCTTTTTTTGTAGCGTGTTTGGATAAGCTTAAAAATCTCAATAAGCAGGCTTTTGCGATTTTTAAGCACTTATTAAAAAAAGCTGGCGTTTGGATAAAATAGATAGGTCGGGCTCCGTTGACAGATATAAAATGACAAGGACACAATATAAGCCAAGTGGCACGACTGTTACAGGACTCTGACCGTATGGCTGTTTGGCCTATCCCATGGTAGACCTACAAACCAAAAATCAAACTGATTATCGCAAACGGTGAGTTCCACGTGTTAGAAAATCTTCCATATGCTATTTGTGAACTAATTGGTTGGTTGGCATAGTTCAAAGTCGATGGTTTCGTTTTGGTTTCAGTTGCGGGCGAAACCAAAACGTTTCGGTAGTTTCGACCCGAAACTTGGTGAAACCAAAGTAAATGAGAGTTTCGGTAGTTTCGCTGGTTTCGGTCCAAAACTTGGTGAAACCATATTAGGAAGTTTAAAAAATTTAAAAAAATAATGAAATTGAGACCGAAACTACCGAAACTGAGGCGAAACTTTGTGGTTTCTGATACAAACCCGTATCTTGTTTCAGCCTGTAGCGAAATCGAAACGTTTCGGGCACTTTGTGGTTTCTGATACAAACCCGTATCTTGTCTCAGCCTGTAGCGAAATCGATACGTTTCGGGCAAAACGTTTCGATTTCGGCCGAAACTTTAAACCATGTTGGTTAATTTTGCTAATTTTCAACTCTAGTTAAAGTAGTCATACCGATGATCGTTAATTGCCCAATATTAGTTTTTCTTATTTAACTTTCATTTTTTTATATGCAGCAAAATACTCTTAGGGCTGATCATTTATACAGCCATCAGGTACAGAAGATGTTATACATGTATATGTAGAAGCATCCACACAGGAAGCAACAGACAACCTAGCCAAGTCCGTGGCGCAACATGTGGATGGATTCCTCGGGTTTGGCCGCGCTTAATTATTTCATTTGACACTAATTACCATTTCCAAAATGAAAGATACTTGCTTTCTAACAGGTGATGGGCATTTGCCTAATAGGGTTACAGACTGGTAATTGATAATTGCTGATTTCATTGCTTCATCCGCCTTTTTGTCCTGATTTATGCCTGCAATGAATTTGAATTTTGGTGTGGATGAATTTGGCCTTGTGAAATTTGTCTTTGATATTTAAGGCTTGTTTGGACAGGACTATGAATAGTGCAATTAAAAAATTGGAAAATCTAAACCAAAACCCTCGTTGTTGATCCTGGGTTCAATCCCACTTGTACTGGTCTTGTGGTCCCATCCAAGGTTTAAAGGGGGCCGTCATAACGGTATAACGGACTGGGGGTGTGTAATATTCTAAAAATTTTATTCATGGGTATTAGGGTAATCTCACCATCACATGATAATTTTGATAATTTATCTTAAAATTTTTTCATTTGCTTACATAAAATGATGTGTGTGACACTTAACAATACTTTTGATGACTTAACCAGAATAGCAATGTTATGACATATAAGGTTACTTTTTGACCATACACTTTAGGGCTTTAACAAAGATAATTGAATAATAGGAGGATAATTCATAACTCATAATTTACCTCCATAACGAACTTGAATTACTTAGATAACCTACTTTTGATAAAATATATATGATGGGACCCACATTTTTTTTATATGACATGTAGGACGCTAGCCTGAAACCCTATAACTTATTTTGGAATAATTAAGGCTAATAACGGGTAATAGGGTTAATTGCATTATTAATGATAATGGATTAATTATATGTTGCTGAAAAAAATTCATCTCTTAGAATACACTGTAGGGGGTGGAGTGTAAGAGTGCACCCTTTATACACTTGAAGTATGGTACATAAGCCTTAGGTCATTAATAATATGGTATACCATAAGTTGATGTATTTTGGTCCTTACATAATTAGAATTTTATTTCATGTGTAGAGATTAGGAGATAGATGTGAGCCCCATATGGCCAACCGTGCAAATGTGGAAATTAATGAGAATAGTTAATTTGTATCCATTATGGGAATCATATATATATATATAATTAAATAAAAAAATTATATTGTTAAATGGTAGAGATTGGTAATAAAAGCAATAAAAATTAGAAAGTGCTTAAGGAGCCTTTAAATGTCTCCTAAGAATTCTCTAGGGACTTGTTACAAAGGAAACTCTTGTTCATGAAAAAGGAATAAAAGTGTAGAGATTTTTGAAATTTGAAAAAGTTCTCTAACAACTAAACTAAATTAGAAACTTGTGAGATTTCTCTCTATAAAATATAGAAGTCAAGGGATAAGAGAAAAGGGGTTACATATATTTGGACATGGGGGTTTTCTCTGAAGCGTGAAAAATTTCTCATCAATAGGTCAAGCTCTCCCTCTCAACTTCCCACTTGATCTATGTTTGATTATCACCATTCAAGTAAGTACACTCTACAATGTTGTATATTTTCATTAATTACTATAGTTTTTGTTAATGATTATATGGTGTATTGTTTAAATTTTTATCTTATTTGTTAATCATATGGGCAAGCGTCATAAATTCATTATTTTTACATTCATTCGTAAGAATTCGTTACCCTTGGTGGGAAATCGTTGCTCTTAGTGGAAATTTGTTACCCTCGGTGGGAGATCGTTGCCCTTGGTGGGAGATCGTTGCCCTTGGTGGGAGATCGTTGCCCCTTGGTGGGAATTCGTTACCCTTAGTGGGAATTCATTGCCTTTGGTGGAAATTCGTTACCCTTGGTAGGAGATCGTTGCCCTTGATGAGAATTCCTTACCCTTGGTGGGAGATCGTTGCTCTTGATGGGAATTCATTACTCTTGGTGTGAATGAATGATGAACATAGTGCATTTAATATCATCATCATGATTGGTTATTTTGGATGATTTGATCTTCTTGATTTTGGGTTAGTATGTTGTGTAACATGCTAAAATAATTATGATTGGATTATCTTCATTTTCTTGTATACTCGTTGTACTTTACTGGGCTTTCGCTAATGGTATTACACCGAAATATTTCAAATTTTGTTGATCTCGGTGAGGATGATACTCTAGAAGAGAAGAAGTCGATTGATAACACAGAAATTGAGGAATAATTTATTGATTAAATTATTTAAGGGTTTTAATGATGTAATAATGGGTTCTTAACATGTTTAGGTCGTTGGGACCATTAATGGTTTGACTGGATTACTTTACTTCTATTTTTTAATACATTGTATCTTTTGACATCCTATGTAAAAATATCCATAAAATATTCATACGATAATATTTTAATATAATTCTAATAAGGTTGGGACCCTAAATCAATGTAGTATTTTACTGAATTATTTTGTGATTTTAGGAGTTATATTAGTGGGTGTGGTTTGTCACAAATCTCAAAAAATTTGTGCTGATTTTGCAGAATCAGCACCCTTATTCTGACTTTAAGCAGCTTTGACACCTATTAGATGACCAAATCTAATCAATGGAAAAATACAAAAGTTATAGCTTTTTAAGTTACCTTTCCATCCATATATAGTGGATTAATAGATTCGATAGGACATATTCTGTAGAGCCATTTTACTAAGAGGAGGTCAGAACTGCCTAACTATAAAATATCTAATTTTTACAAACTTTTGTCTTAATTTTTCTATAAGTTGTAAAATAGGACCGCATGATTTTTATTACATGTAAATTTAGTTTATTTTGAGTAGATAAAAACCCATATATTATTTACTTGATTTGGATTCTGATCAAAATTGTAAAAATTAATACAAGTGAAAAATCTTACTTTTACCTATTTTGACGATTACCATTATGGCTGAATTGAGAGTAGAGAACTGACTTCAAAAATTTGTAAATGTCATTTTTAGCTAAAGTGTTTTTGTTAAATTTGTATCTTATGATTTTTAGAATAAAACCCTCAAAGAAAAATAATTTTTTGACATACTTTGAATTTTGATCAAAAGTTGATCATTTTTCTTTGAACCGCGAAAATCAAGTTTCAAAACTACCTTAAATAGGTGTTTTTGTTTAAGTATTTTCACAAAAGATGTTTGATATAAATTCTAGGTAATTATAGGGACCCTAATTAGAGATATTAACCAAAATTAAAAGTTTGACTTTGATTTTTATTTTGGTTATTCTACCGTTATAGCTTATTTACGCTTCCGCATTATTTGACTATTAGAGTTGAACCGTTCTTTATCAATCACGATGGTGATTCTTGATATTTTCTTTATTTTTTTTTAACATTTTATCACACCCTGGATCTTGAGTAAACGGACTGATCCATAGGCATTCGGGTCAGATTTATGCGCCCGGATTCGAGGTGTGACAGGGCGTTACCGCTTTTTTTCGTTATAAAGAAAAAAATGCTCAGGGGCAAAAATGAAAAATAATGAAAAAAATGGCGCTGAAATTCAAATGTTGAATTTTTGAAATTTGAATTTCAAAATTTCAAAAATGGAAAATAATGGAAAAAAATGGAATATAAAGGAAAAATAACGGAAAATAACGAAAAAAATGGCTATTTTTTTTTTCACAAAAGTTTCCAGAAAATAATGGTCGTTATTTTCTAGGTGTTTTAAAAATACATAACGTAACGGGGGAGGTCTGAATCCATTATAACACTGTTATTTTCGTTATAACGGCTGTTTTTTAAACCATGGTTGTATGTATGATGCGAATTTCAAGATGCAAAGTGGTTGATGCACAAAGGCATTGAGAGCCAAAATGCAGTCCTCTTAAATTGAATAAATAGCAACTGCAGTTTTGGGTGCATCAATATGCCCCTGCAACTGGCCCAAGCAGTTGCTGCTGCAAAAGTTCCTATACATGCAGAGTAATCCAGCTTTTCTATAGTACACACAAAGTTTTTCTTGGCACACTTTCGAGCCCACTTACCCCATGGATGTTTGGCTGACTTCTTGGTGAACCCAAATGAGTTAGTGATCCATATTGTTGAAAGATTATTGTTTCCTCACAAATGATATTAAGCATAGGATCTTGTTAGTTGCTTCTCCTTTCAATAGGGGAAATCGATTAGAGATTGAGTTACAGGCTTTATAGTACTGGAAAAGTCTTTTGGGTTTTGATTCACCTGAACCTTCGAAAGTTGGATCTTATACAAATGGTTTGGTGGTTCTTATTCAAAAAATTGAGAAAGTTCTCTACTGGGATGTGGAGAGAGGCCGATGTAACCAACTGATCGATGAAGATTCTGATCACTGGCCAGGTAGGGCTACAACTTGGACGGGCTTAACCCAACCTTGGGTTAGGGTTGGGTTGGGCCCTTTAATACTTGGATTTGGCTTAGGCTTGGATTTGTCAACCCAATCAAATAGGGTTGGACTAGGATTGAGGTTTCAACCATATCTGAGCCTAATATACACACTACACATGTACACACATGATCAAAAACTTGCTTGAGACAAATCCGCCATGGAGGCGACCCACTGCAAGAGGTGCTCGTGTAGTTCGAGGTGTGAAGATACAAGATGACACAGTAAAGCAACGGTTGGAGCTCATGTGTGGATCGGGTTGGATTCAATTTGTGAAGTCGGATGCGTGGGTAACGGGTATGTGCTTCTATTAGTGCATTATTTTTACTGAACATAGTCCCTAGGTTTTTCCCAATTGGGTTTTTCTCATAAAACGTTCGCGTGCCTATTTGTTTGATTATTTATATTTGATAATCAAATGGAAGAGTTTAGAAAAATATATCCTTGATATATATAGATTAAAATTGATCAGATTGATTGGCTTCTGCTCAGTAGGTGCATGCGATAGGATCCCAAATCCCTAGCTAAATGAATATGGTTAAATAATTTTTAAAATTTGAATTAGGCTTATTCTCAGGTTTAGTCCATACATTTGGTGTTTGGATAGTCTGTATTTTAATTTGTTCCTTTGCTCTCTTTTTCTGTGTATGTGTGTGTTTGGACGCTGCAGCTCCGTGCTTCTGAACCAGATATGCCATGGGTTCGATTTGTGCTAAAAGCTTTTTAAACACCCTAACAAATTCCAAACACTTGAAGAAAGCAATTATTACAAACTCTCCCAACTAATGACTTTTAGAAACTTCCATGAATCCCAAACTACATAATTAGGAAACATACTAAATAAATTTTAAATACCACTCCAATAATTATTTAAATTACAAAATAGAGACCTTATAAAGGGCTGGACATCAGCCTCTAGTGTACCACCATAGTGACCACTCCCCTTTTAAGAGGGGGAATATAGTGTAGCATTGATGCTCCAGAGCCAAGTAAACCCTGCCGTACTAGCCCTGCATTAATGATCATTCCACCCCCATTAGATGACAGGGGATCTCCTAAACAACTCAATTGGGTGATCCTTTTTTAATTTTCTCATTCTATTGTATCGTATGTCGTTGATTGATCATAGTATCCTAGGATAGTGTAACATGTTTATCTCAGCTAAACAACTCAATCTGGTGATCCTTACTTTTTAAAATTACCCATTCTATTGTATCGTATGCCATTTGATATTCGCTTAAAAGTGTGTATTTTCCACTGTTATCTTCTAAGCGTTTTCACACTCTCCTACATTAAAATACTCTATTTATCTACTTTTCTACGTAAGAGTCTCTTTTGTTGCGTAGAACACACTTTTCTAGACGAAATAGTATATTTGCATGCATTAAACACATTTTCGGAAGTTTAGACATTGAGTCGTTCTGATAAAGTCTCATTACGCGCTTCTTCTGTCGCAGGAAACCCCGATGGGACAATTCTCGAGACTTGCAAGCCCACATCGATCAGGAAAGTCCATTATCAAAGCTTAAAGAGCCCACATGCTATGACTAGAAGATATAGGCCAAATATGGGCTGAATAAGAGGACCAAAAAGTCGGCCCAAAGAACGAAGAGAGCAAGAGAGCCAATGACCAAGAGACGGACCAAAGCGTTTAAAGCCACATGAGTCAGCAAGGAATGATAGTCTACTCTATTGGAGAAGCGTGAGGATGGTCACAGTGAAGACCAAGGTTCCAGACCCCTCTGTCAATACTTTTATCTCCATTTTCTGATATTTTCTCTCTCATCTCTCCTTATTCTCTCTCTCTTCATCTCTCGATCCTTGAATCTACTGACCTAACCCCAGAACTCCTGGCCATTGGCTCTGTCTCATCTCTTTTAGCTTTCTGACCGTTGGATCTTCAATTGGACCGTTGGATCTTCCACCGGACCGTTGGATCTCTTTAGATCCGTCGATCTACCAATCTGGGTCCCAATCAAGTCACCATCCATCCGATCGCCATCAAATTTTCTGTCACATCATCTTGTGAGACGATGGACATCATCAATCCATGCGGGCCAGTAGCCGGGCCCATCATCATCGACCCGCTGTCTGACCATTTAGTGGACCCCGTAAATTTCAAAATAATTTCAATTAAATTTTAAAAAATGGGGGGTCCACTAGATGGGGAAATTTCCCAAAGGAAATAGGGAGCTTTAAAAGAAGAAGGAGAAGGGTTCGTTCGAACCCTAATCCCCCTCTAATCCCTTCAATCCTTCGCCAAAAACCCTTCCCCACGTTTTCCCTTCTTCTTTGGCCCATCTTCTCCTTATTTTTCTTCTTCTTCTTCTTCTTCTTCTTCGTTTCTCGCCGGAGTTGTAGGTCTGCAACTCCGGCCGGTAGAAGCTCTTTCCCACGTCCTCAGGCTGCTGCCCAACAACAACAAGATCTGCAAGCTCTTCACTCCCTCTCTCATTCCCTTGCTGCCCAACGAATCTCCATGGTCTCAGCCACCGTGTAGCCGAACTTCAACACCATTATCGGAGTTGCATCCCTGCAACTCCGGTCGGCCCTGTTATCACCAAGCACCCTGAGCCGTCCTCAATAGGAGAGCCTCCACGCTGTGCTGCCCCTCAACGCCTCAACGGCCAGCAACAGTCATACCCAGCCGCCTCCCATGTTCCACAACTCACCACGTTCTTCTCTCTTCTAACCCTATCTCTACCGCCCCATACAACCTGCAACTCGACAGCGCACCACCGTCCAGCAAAAAAAAAAAATGAAAAAAAAAGGGAAGAGAAGGAGAAGAGAGGAGAAAAAGATAAGGGGGAGTGGGTCGCCCACTTGCTAATCTTGGCTACCCCTCCTTGCACCGCCTCTTTGCTCCTCCTTGCAAGTCTGCTACCAGTCATCACCATTGTCGCTCCCACCAACGTCTCACCATCCTTCAGCCGCTGCACTTCTCCCCTTGCATCTTGTTGTGTGCTTCTCAATGCTAACACACCACCGGACTGCATCCATTTCTCCACCTGAACGGCTCCTCGAATAGTGCACAACCGTTTCACACCCCTGCTAAAATTGGACCACCACGTCCTCCATCATTTCAGCAAGTCCATGGACTAATCATCTTCATGAGTACATTCTTGGGTAAGTTTTCTCTCTCTATAATTTTTCTTTCATCCCCTAGGATTCTCTCTCTCTCTAGAGTTTTCTCGTTTAGTCTTCACTTTCTCTCTCATCTTGCTCTCTTTTATTGTGCTTTCTAGATTAGCTGCTTGAGTATGTTTATTTTAATAATTGTAAGCTCCATTTCAATTTGATGAATAAAATAATTATTTTTTTTTGCAAATCTTAGTTGGATTCGTATGATTTAGTGTTTTCTCTCTTTTCTTTATGCATCTTAGGTTGTAATAATCCAAATCAAAAAGAATGTTTTAAAAAGCGATCATTAATCACCACTCTCACCTCTCCATCCTCTTTGGTGGCATTTTCTGTGGAAAAATTCATCATTGTATGTTCTTTAATGCATGTTCTCTAACCCCCGAGTGAGGATCGACATCCGACACAAATCCCTATACAAAAGTTCATATTTTGCAGGATTAAAATTCAGATCAAATTACAAATCTTGTTGATTCTAGGGTTTCTGTAACCAACGACGCGGAAAAATCCTACTTTCACCATTGATTGGCCAAAGTTTCCTGGGACAGTGTAACACGTTTATCTCAGGGGTTTAAATGTTTAAAACTTTGGGTTGGCCTAGTAAGGTACTTGCCCATTTCCAATTGATGAAAAGAGATGGTGTTTTCAGATTAAATTGTTTTGTTATGTTTATTTTTATGTAACAAGGGCACTGACGTGTTTCGGTGTCAAACACAGATACGAGGTGTCTAACACGGAGCCTTTCCTAAAGTAGAGGAAGACTTTTAAATCACTTTAACTGTGTTTAATAACTTAACAAATTATTGTATGGAGGATGGAACAAATCAACCTTCTTTCGGAAATCATGTCCTTGTTACATAGGTTTATTTGTTTAATGATCACATATAGCAGTCACGAACCAAGCAATCCTCGCACGTGAGAAGTCTTATTCCTCTGCATATATAACATTTAGTTTTGATTGACATTAAGAGCCATCTCTCACGTGTATACATTGTCGTAATTTAGAGCTAGAGTCGTGCTGAATGTATTTGACGTGAGGAGTGGCAAGATTATGAGAGATTTCAAGGGAAGTGCGGATGAGTTTGCTATTGGTGGTACTGGAGGCGTTTCTGGGGTGTCATGGCCTGTTTTTAAGTAATTTTGTCTTATATGCTATAATTGAATGTGCATCTGTTTATGCACACCACTGTTGTAGCTTCATTATGGACTCGTGGATGAATTTATTTTTTTTCCGGATGGGGTGGTGGAAAAGATGACAAATATTTTGCAAGGATTGGGAAGAACGTGATATTTGTCTACGAAACAGAGACCTTCACTCTTATTGACAAAAAGTCTTCGAAGGTTGAATATGTGATAGACTTCTGTTGGTCGCCTACCGACCCCATACTTGCACTGTTCGTTCCAGAGCTAGGTGGTGGGAACCAACCTGCCAAGGTGAGTAATAAGAAGCCTTTCATGTGAAGAGTTCTGTTAAAATGTTGATTTTTATTAGTTGTGTCAATTATGCCATCTATTTTCACAGGTGAGCCTTGTTCAAATCCCTGGCAAAGAGGAGTTGAGGCAGAAGAATCTCTTCAGTGTGAGTGACTCCAAGATGTACTGGCAAAGTAATGGGGACTACCTTGCTGTTAAGGTTGACCAGTACACAAAAACAAAGAAAAGCACGAACACTGGTTTCAAGCTCTTTCGCATTAAAGAACAGGACATCCCCATAGAGGTTCTGGAACTCGAAAATAAGAATGACAAGATTGTTGCCTTTGCTTGGGAGCCGAAAGGCCATTGGTTTGTGGTCATCGATGGGGATAGCCCAAGGCATGATATTAGCTTCTACTCAATGCGGGGTGCTCACAACACAAGCCATGTCTCAAAGCTCACAACTCTCAAGGGCAAGCAAGCTAAGGCTCTCTATTGGTCCCTGCTGGCCATTTCATTATTATAGCAAGGCTGAATGGTTTCCAATGGGTAGTTGGAATTCTACAATGTTGATGAGCTTGAAACCATGGCAACTGGTGAGCATTTCATGGCAACAGACATCGAATGGGATCCTACTGGAAGGTTGTAATAGAATTGATTATATTGGCTACCTTGCCCTAATACAGGTTAAGGCCTTGTATTTATAATAACAGTGATTACAAGTGTTTGAGATGGTCTCAACTGTATACACAAGAATAGGAGATAGACTAGGGAGGTCTCAACTGTATACACAAGAATAGGAGATAGACTAAGGAGGTTGAGATATGTTTGACTTGGTCTTAGCTTGATCCTTATCTTCTTCAGTAGCAGATTTCTGAGATAGTTTGACCATGTGGTTGCTGGGTTTGGATAGGTCTCTAACACGCCCCCTCAAGCTCAACGGTATAGGAAGGACATTGAGCTTGCTTCGAAGAATACCAAATCGTGTGGATGATAGTGGTTTGGTGAAGATGTTGGCAATCTGTTCTTTGCTGGAGATGAATTTGATGGACAACTTATTTTTTGCAACCATATTGCGAACAAAGTGGAAGTCGATTTCCATACATGCCTGGTCCGTGCATGAAACATCGGGTTGACGGAGAGGTATGTGGCACAAATGTTGTCACACCATAATGTTGGAGGGCGAGGCATGTGAAGTCCAATTTCAAAACATAGAGATGTTAACCATGACAATTCTGCAGCAGTGTTTGCTAATGCTTTGTACTCCGCTTCGGTGCTTGAACGTGCAACAGTTCATTGTTTGCGACAGCTCCATGAAATTAAGTTATTACTGAGAAAGATGCAGTATCCTCCAGTTGAGCGGTGAAAGTAGGGTTTTTCCGTGTCGTCGGATTGGAAACCCTAACTTCAACACATTTGTAACTTGATCCGGTTCTTAAATCCTGCAAAATTTTAGTTCTTTGTATAGGGATTCGTGTCGGATGTTGATCCGCACTCGGTGTTAGTTTGTGCAAGCAGTGAACATGAAATGACGAAATTTTCTCAGAAAAATGCTATAGAAATTGATGGAGAGGTGAGAATGGTGGATTGAGTTAAAGCATCTTCAGTAATTTTTAGAGAGAGAATTTATCGAAACTACAAACTAAATCAACAAACATGAAAGAAGATTAAGAGAGAACAAACATGCTAAAATCAATTTTTTTATTCTTTCAACGAAATAAAGTTTACAATGCTTGAATCCACTACTTAAGCAAATAAAAAGAAATTAATTCTAGAAAGCAAGATAAAGAGAGTAGTAGAGAGAGAAAGAGTAAGGTAAAGAGAGAAATAAGAGAATTTTAGGGAGAAAAAGATATAAACTAGGGAAAGAAAAAGAATTATAGGGAGAGAGAAACTAGAGAGTTAAAGAGAGAGGTCTAGAGATTTCTAGAGAGAGAAAGATGAAATTAAATAGAGAAATCTAATCCTAGAGAGAGGTCTAGAGAGAGAGAGAGAGATCTAAGAGTTACCCTTTGAACTTACCCCCGAGTGGTCGGAGAAGATCGACCGATGATGAAGGAGGATTGCCAAGATCAGCCATTGTTGTGGTCGGTGGAGTGAATGATGGCAGCCATGGTGCAAGGATGGTGGAGGAGAAGGGAGGCGGTTTTGCAGGCTTGTTGTGGAGATCACTAGCAGGTGCATCACGGCTAAGCTATGAAGAATAGGAGCAGCAGGTTGGCAGTGACTTGGAGGAGTTGATGGGTGGTGCACGGTGGTGCAAGGAGAAGGGATTCACGTCCTATGGCATGCCGTGTGGGAGGTCTTGCAGAGGTATGTGGAGGAACTGTATGGAGAGAAAAATAGACTTGCACAGCAGCAAGCCGTGGAGAAAAAGGAAGCGACACGTTACTGCAATAGGGAGGGACTTACCTGCTGTGCTTTGAGGAGGAACGGTGGAGATGATTGTGGTGTTGACTAGTGACGTGGATCAAAGCTTGGAGGAGTTTTTCACCGGCGTCAATGGAGGTGTCGCAGTCTGAAACAGAGGTTGCAGGAAGTGGCGGTCGAGAACACTGTGAGTGCTTGCAAGGGGCGAGCGAGATGAGAGAGCCAAGAGGGAAGATGAGGTAAGACGTTGCTGGTGAAGACGCCTGAAACAGCAAGCTGGAGTTGCAGGTTTGCAACTCCGGTGGAGGGGATGAAGAAGAAGAAGAAGAAGAAGAAGAAGAGAAGAGGAGAAGAAGAAGAGGAGGAGAAGGGTTTGGGCAGAACTTGGGAGAAAACGTGAGCCGAGAAGTTGACGATGTTGCTGGCCGGAGTTGCAGGCTGCAACTCCGGTGACTAAAGAAGATGAAGAAGATGAGAAGGAAGAAGAAAGAAGAAAAGGAGAAAGAAGGAGAGGTGAAAACGTGGTGGTGTTTTTTGGGGAGAGAAGGCAGCAATAAGGAGGGGGATTAGGGTTCCAAAGAACCCTTCTCCTTCCCCTTTTAAAGCTCCCTAGTTTCCATTAATTTTTGAAATAAAAAATATTTTATTTATTTATTTATTTATTTTTTAAGTAAAAGTCTACTTTTCTTTGGGGAATGTCCCCATTTAGTGGACCCCCCATTTTTTAAAATTTAATTAAAATTATTTTGAAATTCACGGGGTCCACTAACTGGTCGGACAGCGGGTCGATGATGATGGGCCCGGCTACTGGCCCACATGGATTGATGATGTCCATCGTCTCACAAGATGATGTGATAGACAGTCTGATGGTGATCGGATGGATGGTGACTTGATTGGGACCCAGATTGGTAGATCGACGGATCTAGAGAGATCCAACGGTCCGATTGAAGATCCAATGGTCCGATGGACCGATGGAAGATCCAACGGTCAGAAAGCTAAGGGAGATGAGATAGAGCTGATGGGCAGGAGTTCTGGGGTTAGGTCAGTAGATTCGAGGACCGAGAGATGAAGAGAGAGAGAGAATAAGGAGAGATGAGAGAGAAAGTATCAGAAAATGGAGATAAAAGTATTGGCAGAGGGTCTGGAACCCTGGTCTTCACTGTGACCATCCTCACGCTTCTCCAGTAGAGTAGACTATCATTCCTTGCTGACTCATGTGGCTTTAAACGCTTTGGTCCGTCTTTTGGTCATTGGCTCTCCTACTCTCTTCGTTCTTTGGGCCGGCTTTTTGGTCTTCTTATTCAGCCCATATTTGGCCCATATCTTCTAGTCATAGCATGTGGGCTCTTTAAGCTTTGATAATGGGCTTTCCTGATCGATGTGGGCTCGCAAGTCTCGAGAATTGTCCCATCGGGGTTTCCTGCGATAGAAGAAGTGCGTAATAAGACTCTATCAGAATGACTTCATGTCTAGACTTTCAAAAATGTGTTTAATGCATGCAAATATACCATTTCATCCAGAAAAGTGTGTTCTACGCAACAAAAGAGACTCTTACGTAGAAAAGTGGATAATTGGAGCAGTTTTACGTAGGAGAGTGTGATAACACTTAGAAGATAACAGTGGAAAATATGCACTTTTAAGCGAATATCAAGCGGCAATCATCGTGACTACCGACCAAGTCAGCATCGGAGAAGGCGTGGAGATGAGTGGTTGATGATTGCCAGAATTGAAGACCATGTTGGATTATTTGTTTAGGATAGCGCAACAAATGTTTTACTGACTGCCAATGGAGATGTGTGGGTTTGTGCATAAACTGGGAGAGTTTGTTAACACAAAAGGCGATGTCGGGACGAGTGATGCACACATACTGTAGTGCTCCAACTGTACTGCGGTAAATTGTAGGGTCTGAGAGTATGTCACCTTCAAAAGTCGAGAGATGGCTAGAGGAGGCCATCGGAGAACTGATAGGCTTTACATCGACCATTTTGGTGCGTTTGAGAATGTCTAGAATATACCGCTACTGTGAGTGAAAAAGACCATGTGCATTTGGCAGGACTTCGATCCCCAGAAAGTAGTTAAGTGGCCCCAAATCTTTGATAGCAAAATCGTGATCTAGAGCACTAAGGAGAGACTGAATGGCCGAAGTGCTTGAGCATGTAATCAGTATATCATCAACATAAACCAAGACTAACATGAGAAAGCCTGATGTGCGATGAATGAAGAGGGAGGTGTCCGACTGTCAGCTGGTGAACCCAAGTTGAAGTAACCTTGAGCTTAAGCATGAGAACCAAGCTCGTGGGGCTTGTTTCAAGCCATACAATGCTTTGTAAAGCTTGCAAATGTGAGAGGGGTATTGAGGAAGTATGAACCCAGGAGGTTGGGTCATGTATACAACCTCAGAGAGAGTCCCATGGAGGAATGCGTTCTGTATGTCAATTTGGTGTATTGGCCAGCCACCAGAGAGAGCAATAGATAGAACAAGACGAACCGTAGTGGGTTCAACCACTGGACTATAAGTTTCACCGTAGTCAAGGCCCGCTTGTTGATGAAACCCCTTAGTGATTAGCCAAGCCTTATAACGTTCAATGGACCCATCCGCTTTTCTCTTCAACCGAAAGACCTACTTGCAACCGACAACGTTTTGTGCTTCAGAAGATGGAACTAAAGACCACATTTTATTTTTTAATAATGCATCAAATTCAACATTCATTGCTTGGCGCCAGTTCGGATTCTTGACGGCAGTGGAGTGGCAAGTGGGTTCAAGGGTTTGTGGATCAGAGGCAGCAAGTAGAGCACGGGGCAGGGGGTAACGCGTGGTTCCATCGTTAAACTGCTTGGATTTGGTGATGTTGTTTTTTGCATGGGTAATCATGGGGTGAAGAGAGGAGGTGGTAGGCGGTGGCTCAGTGGTTGCATGTGAGTTGGGTGAAGAAGATGTTAGCGGGTTAAGAGACGGAGAAGTACCTGGGGGTGGTAATGTAGGAGAGAGTGTTATATCTGATGGAGAATCCGAATCCAATGAGGCTACTGCTGTGGGGCCAGAGGCATGATGGAGAGGAACTACCAATTGAGTGACAGAAGGATTTACCTGCAAGGTAGAGTAAGTGGGCTCCGAATGAGGAGTTGATGTGGAAGCAAAGGGAAAAACACTTTCATTAAATATTACATCCCGAGATATGTAGAGGCGGTTGGTTGAGACGTTGAGGCATTTGTATCCTTTATGGAGAGGACTGTACCCTAAGAAGAGGCACTGGGTTGATCACGGTTGTAGCTTAGTGGAATTGTATGGACGAAGATTTGGCCAACAAGCGCATCCAAAAGTACTTAAAAACGTATAATCAGGGGCACAACAAAACAAAGTCTCATAAGGAGATTTATTTTTCAGCACGGGGGTTGGCGTGCGATTAATTAGGTAGCAAGCTTTTGAGAAGGCATTGTCCCAAAATTTTGGTGGGATACATGCATGAGAGAGTAATGCAAGGAAAGTTTCGACAATGTGTCGATGCTTGCGTTCAATTACCCTGTTTTGCTGATGTGTGTGGGGACAAGACACGCGATGAGAGTTGCTTAGTTTTTGGAGAAGGGTGTGTAGAGGGCGATATTCACCCCCCCAATCGGATTGAACTGCTCAAATTTTGGAGTTAAAGAAACATTCAACATAAGATTTAAATTTATTAAAAATACTAGTGACATCACCCTTACATGAAATAGGATACAACCAAGTGTATCTGCTAAATAAATCTAAAAATGAAACATAATATTTGTTACCGGAATGGGAACTAATAGGTGCAGGCCCCCAAACGTCCGTGTAGATGAGTTCTAACGGACATGTGGAGCGGGAGATGGATGGGAAGAAAGGTAATTGCTTGGCCTTGGAGCTGAGACAAGCAGGACACGGGTCATTGATTTTATTTGCAGCAACAGGGAGATTAAATGAAGAGAGCACTTGACGGACCACCTTGAAAGAGGGGTGGCCAAGACGGGAATGCCACTGAGGAAGAGAGACACGTTCACCAACTAAAGCGGAAGGAGATGTCTTATTTGAAGAGGAAGGAAATTGGTAGAGTCCATGACTATTCGGGCCTTGAAGCAGTAGCCTTCTCGAATGCCGATCCTTCAAAAGAAAGTAGTTGGGATGAAATTCAAAGAAAGTGTTAGTATCCTTAGTAAATTGGTGAACAGATAAAAGGTTTTTGGTAATGCGAGGAACATGCAACACATTAAGAAGATCAAAGTGAAGAGGAGGAGAGAAAAGACGGGTATACCCAATATGGTGAATGGGCAGCCCTTTACCATTGCCAATTTTGATCTGTTCAGAGCCATGGAAATCTTCAGCATTGAGGTTGAGGTTGGCGAAGTCAGATGTGAGATGATAGGTTGCCTCGGAGTCCATGTACCAGTTCTGATCTGGGCCATTGGATGGTGCCGAGAGGTAAGCATGGGCTGTTTGATTGGACTCTCGTGAATAAGAGTTGTTGTAGCGATTGTAACAATCAAGGGCAATGTGTCCAACCTTGTTGCAGACTTGACAAACCGGACGGGAGGAGTTGTCGTTGTGTGAGGAGCCACGGCCAGATGAGGCGGAGGAGTTACGCCCCCTGCCACGGTAGAATCGGGAGTTGCTGTTGAAGGATCCGCGGCCAGAGGGTGGAGGGCCGAGAATAGAGCTACGTCCACCGCGATGGCCACCTCGTGAATGTCCACGGGAGGCATAATTTGGTCTGACGATTGATAAATCGAGAGAAGATTGATGTTGTTCCAGGCGCAACTCGTGAGAGAGCAAGTGACCGTAAATCTCCTCAATGGAGAGAGGTTCGACCCGAGTAGTGACGGAGGTCACGAAAGGATCATATTCGGGGCCAAGGCCTGCAAGGAGAAAGGAGACTTTTTTGAAGGAGTTGAGAGGTTGTCCCACGGCAGTAAGAGAACCAGTGAGACTCTGAAATTTCTGGTAGTAGTCGGCTATGGAGGAGTTGGCTTTCTTAAGAGTTGCCAGCTGATAGTGCACGTGCATAGTGCGTGCTTGAGACTGTGAGGTGAAGAGGGTCTCAAGTGTTGTCCACGCAGATCGTGAGGTTTGGTAGTGGGTGACGTGAATCAACATCTTTTCAGATAAAGCCGAATTTATGGCACCCAAAATGAGCTGATCTTGCATTGACCAGTGGAGAAAAGCAGGGTTGGGGAATGTAGTTTTCACGCCGTCCGTGGTGGAGGAGATTGTGGACGGGGGTGGATGGAGAGTGCCATCCACATACCCGAATAGGTTCCCACTCTTGAGGTGAGGACCAATTTGAGGGAACCATGGAGGGTAGTTGTTTGGACTCTGGAGTGAGTTTCACTGGGTTAAAGTTGGAGAAGGTGACTAAAGAAGGGGATGAGGTAGGGACGTTTGTAGTCATTATGAAGAAGAGGTAAGTATGTGACGTGAGTCAAGAGGTTTGCTCTGATACCATGTAATAGAATTGATTATATTGGCTACCTTGCTCTAATACAGGTTAAGGCCTTGTATTTATAATAACAGTGATTACAAGTGTTTGAGATGGTCTCAACTGTATACACAAGAATAGGAGATAGACTAGGGAGGTTGAGATATGTTTGACTTGGTCTTAGCTTGATCCTTATCTTCTTCAGTAGCAGATTTCTGAGATAGTTTGACCATGTGGTTGCTTGGTTTGGATAGGTCTCTAACAAAGGTACATTATAACCATTTGTCAGTAACTCTATCACAAATATCACCTATATTGATTAAACCTTGTTATATTTTTAATGATTTTGAACAAAAGGTTTAGTTTGATTTTTCCTTAAATCTTGAGTTTTTCACAACTTGAGCACTTAAATTTTTTTTTTCATCTTTAGATATGTTGCGACGTGACTTCTGTTACTTCAGTTCATGAGATGGAGAACGGGTTCAACATCTGGTCCTTCAATGGGAAGCTACTATATCGGACACCAAGGGATCATTTCTATCAGGTAAAATAATTAACATGACCTATAGGTTGGCTATCATATCCCATAACTATATGATCAAGTATCCTAGTTATGTTTCTATGTGGTCAGCTATACATTTTTAGCACCCTAGAGAATTGCTTTAGACTGGATGGTTATGATCATCAGGTTGTGTCAATATTTGGTAAAGATCTCAAGGGATCATGCCTTGTATGTGTCTAAGAATATGGGAATAGTAAACACTAGTTAAAAAATGGTATGACATTTGGGCTAATAACAACCTTTTGTTTCTTGCAATCATACAGTTTTTGTGGCGTCCAAGACCACCATCCTTCTTGAGTGCAGAAAAAGTAAGTACACTAAAAAATATGAACTAGAGGATCAGGATGTGTCAATGCTCTTGAGCGAGCAGGACCGCGAGAAGCTGAAGCAATTGCAAGAGGATTGGGAGTCCTGGGGTCGAGAAGTGGAAGCAATTGCATGAGGAAGAAAATAATTATAGGCAGTTGTTGAGGGATGGCGAAGCGAGTGATGAAGAGGAGGAATACGAGGACAAAGAAGTTGAGGTTGAAGAGATTTTGGATGTTACAGAGGAGATCGTTCCTTACGAGTTCCTTACGAGTTCGAGTTCGATCGTGCCTTACTTTTTTAGCACCCTAGTTATGTTTGTTTAAAAACCGTGAACTGCCTACTACTAGGTACTTATGAATAAACTATTAGTACATGTAAAATATTTTTAATATAATTTTTATAGTAATGTTTAGAAAAAACTTGATATATTAGTACTACATCTGTCGGTTTCAAGTCCTATTGATTCTGGTTCTGGTTCAGTTCGGGTACTGATGTGTTAAGAACCTGAATCTTTTGGTTCCTATCGGTTCTGGTTCTGAAATAAAGCTAGTCTCTGAACCCAGATAATTGGTTCTGGTTCTGATCAAGTATCGGATCCATGTGCACAAATTGACTCCCCTATATTCATGCCCCATCAAAAAAGGTGCTCCTGGAATTAAATGGTTTAAGTCGATGAGCTGGTTGTTTCTTCACCCAATTTAATTAATATCGTCATCCCTAGGTCAAGAAAGTTTGATGGTCTTTGAAATAAGTGTGATGTTAATCTGAAGACAATCAACGGTCTAGACCCTTGTTAGTAAATTCGTGTATTATTCGCATTTAAGGCCCTGCTTGGTATCCAGTAAAATTTAAAATACATGAATTTTAAATTTTTTTAAATAAAAACGTATTAAACGGTTCTAAAATTAAAAAAAAAAAGTGGTAAAATTCAGGCTTTTCAAGGTTAAACGAATATAACACTTCAACATTGACCGAATTTTTGGCCGAATCTTCATATCCTGAAACTGAATTAAACTCACACACCGAATCTTTGCCGTACGGCGAATTGCTAACAATGGTCTAGACGTATCTTCTTTCCTCTGTCTTGAAAAACAAACCAAACCGTCCCCATTTCAGCCTTCAAGTGTTCTCTTCTCTTCCTCTTACACAACTGCTTTTTTTTATTTTTGGGTATTTTAGTAACACCCACCTGAAATTTGAAAGTAATTTGTAATACCCCGTATATTTTCACACTTTAGGATTACTTCCCTTGACTCAGTTTAATCGTCATTTGACTAACGTTAAAACATGACATGCATCACACGCTTGTTAATGCACCCATGAAAAGGATCATAATATTGCAAGCACAATGCTCTAACCGTGTGTGATTCAAGTCTGTTTTAACCTGAGTCAACCGCCGTTAAACTAGGTCAAGGGGTAACCCTAAAGCCTGAAAATATAAGGGTGTATTACGAATTACTTTCAAATTTCAGGGGGTGTTGCTAAAATACCCTTTTCTTTTTTGTTTCCTCCAAAAACCGTTTCCGGGAAACCGTTTTAAATCCTCTCCTGCAAAACCGCTTTCCTGCCACGTTGTCGTATTGTCAGTCCTAGTGAATAAACAGAACATATTTTATTCACCTGTGATTCACTCGATCACTCTCTCGCAAGTCGCAAAACAGCTTCGTGTGAATGTCAATCTCCGTAAATAAATCCATGATTGGTGGCATTATCTGAACACCTCTCTTTCCATCTCTATATTTAAGTCTCCATTTGAAATTGCAGATCTGTGAAGTTTATTTCAAAGATGGGAAATGCGAATGGAAGAGAAGAGGGAGAGAATGGGGGCGACGATCCATCGGAGAGATCGGATGGTGGAGATTCAGGTTTTCCCAATGATATCCCGCCGAATTCTGATCGTCCAGTCCGTGTCACATCGTTGGATTCAATGGGGAATTCGCCGCCCCAGAGCCCTGGACGATCTCGATCTCCTCTCATGTTCACTCCTCAGGTAATCTCTCCATTGATCCATATTTACTCGAGCTATGAGAACGATCCATGTCTATTTCGTGTATCGAACAATAAATTACGATGTGTATCGACATTTAATGAATCTATAGATAGTAAGCTGACATCATACACTCATTAGATAGTAGAGTTGCCGGCACTTTATCATACACTCATTGGACCAAGGATTTGAATTTCTATTTGATCGAAACTGAAATCAAACGGATTTTGAAATTAATTTGATCGAAATTTAGAAAAAATACAAGTGGCAATATCTTTATTAACGGCAAGAATATCTTGTATATTTTTTTGCATTATAAGCTCCTAGAAGATAAGAATTATTGATTAATAGCCTTTATTAATAGCAAGCAAGTCTTAATTCTCTCTTTATCTATTGGTTTTTGAATTGTAGGCCAAAATTTGGGCTGCCTTAGATTTCCACTTTGGTGCTGCCCTAAACTCAAACGAAATCGTGAAAATTTGGAAATTTTGTTGAAATTTAATACATGCAATGGAGGATATATATTGGGTATCAGAAAATTGTGTATAACTTTTATCAAGCTAGTTCTATAATTGCAATTCTTGTATGCATATTTTTACTTATATTATGATTGTACCCACGTAGCAATTACACTCCATTTCCTGAAAATTTGCCATGTCAGAAATGTGGTGGAAAAAATCTACTTACATACACGTTCTTCTTACACACTTCAATGTCAAAGGTTGATTAGGATTTTTGGATGGGGCTTTGGACTGGGATTGCTGGAGTGCAATCCTACTTTGTATGCTGGGTGTAGCCCATTATGATTGAATGAATAGACTTTGGTCCCTTTCACTTTTTATTTCTCTTTCAGCTATATCCCAGAAATGGCAAGTTAATATATTAGCGTTAATTTTGGAAGGGATAGAACAATATTTAGTCAAGCTTTATGTTCAGTAACGATTTTAGTCTTATTGATTATATTTATATGGTTAAGTGGGATATGGTCAATTTTGTGGATTTGTATCTGTGGAGATTCTGGAGGGTCAAATATATGCCAGAGAATCTCTTTTGGGCTCTCTTCATATTCGGACACGTTTATTCCGACTTTATTCAATCCAAGCTTATTTGATCCTTATCTAGATGTACTTGGACGCTTTTACTCAGACATTTTATTCGAACATGTGTACTCAGACTAATGCAGTCAACCATAGATAACATAATTGGACAATTACGTTCTGTCAGTTGTACCGGAACCTGTTTTTTGATCTCAATATTCAGACATATTTACACTTTCCTATTGAATTGCCCACCTCCTCCGGATTCAAATCATCTGCTTATGAACGGTCTAGATTGCCTAATATTTTGTGACACCTACAGGAAAGATGCTAAACTCTTTCAAACAAATCTTAATTTTTGAATTATTTTCTTTTCATATATTAGTTTTTATGATTTTAATGTGTATAAGATTATCAAATTCCATTCTTTCTATATTGCTTAACATGAGTTGAAGTATTCTAGAAGATAAATCTCTCAATTTATGGAATAAATTGTATTGTTGTCACAATTGTCGGGTTTGTGGGGCCAGTCTGTCTAAAACTTTTTATCAGTGTCTGACGTGGACATCTATGTTAGATGTTGTCGTTAAAGGCTAGTGCTTAGGCGCTTGGGCAGTTTTCAAAGTGTAGGCTGTAAATTGCCTAGGCGAGCCTAGACCAAGTGCTCACCTAAGCAAGATTTTCAACTGTGCGTGTGCCCACTATATAGAGGAATTAAATGCTATTCTTAAAAGTTCTATAAAAGGTTTAAAATCTTTAAAACCTTATTCTATTACAAAATTCCTGCAATGCTATTGCTCTAGTTTTGCACATACATGGATCAATCTAATTTAGTCTAGCAACCAATGGCATACTCGAGTTGGTTTTCTTATGAGGAAAGGTGCAATCAAGTAACTTAAATGTCCTGCATCAGGTTGGATATTTACGATGATCTATGACTATAAGGGCTATAGATACTTAGGTTGTTTAGGGGATAACTTATTATTTTTCATTTGTGTTTAAAGGACTCATCATCAGCATAATCATGAGTCATGTCCCAACTATATGGGGCCGGCTGCCCAAATCTTGTTCCTGAGTTCGAATCTTTTTTACTCCAGTCATAGATGGTTAACTACATAGTGTTGATTGATGAGCTTAGAGAGGGGATAAATATAAAAGTGGGTGATACTTTGTAGTCCAAGGGATTTAAAATAAGTTGAACCAACACTGAGTATATGGAGTGTAACTTTAGTAAGGACACTCACACTAAGATGATGTGCTATTTCAAATTTGATGGCCTGGAGATACCGCAAAGTGGCCGTTTTGTTTATCTCGGTTGTACTCTTCATAAGGAGGGAGAGATTGAGGAGTATGTTGCTCATATAATTACAGTTGGTTGACTAAAGTGGATATGCGTTCCGAATTGCTACATGACCAATTCACACCAATCAAACTAAAGGTATAATTTTGTAAGATAACAATAAAACCGGTAAGATTTATGGAGCATAATGTTTGGCAATCAAGAAACATGTATATAATGGGATATAGAAAAGAGGATGTCGAGATTAATGAGTTGAAGGAGGAGGAAAGACGGAAAAAAAAAAAACTCATTCGGTAGAATATATGAATAGCCCCAATAGGTGATAAAATAATGGAGAGTTGATTGAGATGGTTTGGTCATGTGCAACAAAGTCCAATGACAAAACTAGTGAGAAGGAATGTGCTGCTGAAATGAATGCTCTAAAAGGGCAAGGGGATAGCCAAAAAGGACGTGGATTAGATATTGAGAGCATATTTGAAGGCATTTCCTTTAACATAAGATATGGCTTTAGAATTGATTAGAGGAACATGATTCATGCAAGTTGGGATAAGGCTTATGATGATAATGATATCTATTTACGTGGCTTGTATTTCTTGTATCCACATTTAGTCAAATTGTGTGGTGCAAAGCTAGATTAGTATTTGAGGAATAATATGAGTATTTCATGTTCAAGCATATTCACAAATGAATGGATCAGGTGTTGGTTTATTCTTGTTCATCGGGAATATAATTTTGGTATTTGTTACCTACATTTCTAGTGTGCAAAATTCTCCACCTTGTAATTGATGTTGAAATTGTAGTTCTTGATTTCATTGCTGTATATAACTATATATTATGGTCAAGTTCTTCACAAGAGTACTGGTATATTGAAGCAATTCATCTGAGTAGGGTGACCCAAGCTAATCTTTGAGACTTGACTAATTGGGTTCTTACATTGAAAGGGCTTGACGATTGTAAGCCTGGACTAGCCAACTCATTGTATATTTGTGGCGTACATACAAGTTAAACCCTATTTTAAACCTGGACCATTAAACCCACGACTCCAACACTAACCACAAATGCTCTCATCTTTCTCTTCATCCAACCCCAGAAACATGCCCTAATCCTCCTGCGAGTGTACCCTGTGAACTTGTCTCTATTGGGAAGAAGAAACACCTTGCAAAACAGATGTCGTGGTGTTAGAAGAGAGATAGGCTCCCTGAATAGAGAAAAAAGGATGAAAAGAGGAAAGTTAGGGGAAAATGGGACAATGGCGAGGAAGAAGATTTATGTTTGGAGCGTGTTTTGTTCACACTAATATGCATGGCAGTCAATATATGAGTTTAGTTGGCCAATAGAGATAGAGAAGCAAAAGAAGAGAGAAAAACAAATAAAAAAGTCATCTTTCTCTACCAATGAAGGGGCTTTTATATAGCTTCTTTTGGTCATACTAGTGTGCATAACGGCACATCAAAACTCAATGCATGTGAATTATTTTGCCAATATAGAGTTTGGAAAAGAACCAAAGACAATGACAAATAACAAAGGCATTTTCGTCGAACTAATAAATGGGCTTTTATGTGTGTGCGCGCACACGGTTAAATTCTACTGTGGTGAAATTCTTACTGTATTTTTGAATATCGAAACTGAACTATACTTGAAGCTTTTGCATTTCGGATTTTTGCCATTCCCTGACTTTTCTGGTCAAATTTTTGAATTTCGAATCCTATTTATTCTCAATATTTTTCCATGCCATATATTTTCCACATGCTGAATTGCAAATTATGAGAAGGGTTACACACGCGTTAACTATGGGGATTTTACTAAGTATGGTTTTGAGACAAACGATGAGGATGAATCACAAAGGAATTCTAGTCACTCTGACTGGTTTATGGACAAGTTTTTCTCTAAAGCTGGATTTGTTTTGCTTTTGTTGTTGGTAGCTTTGCCAAAAGCTTGGTCATGGCTTTCTACTTAGATAGTCAATCTTCAGGTGGTTCCAGATTTTGTCCCTCAAGGAGGGAGATAGAGAGAATTTGAGTGAGCAATAAAAAAATCTTGCAGACCTCGGCAGATTGACCTCAAACTGTTCAAGTTGAATGGTTCAACATTGAGATCATCCGCGTCTCACAGTTTTTACGGCTTGCAGTTTTTGAGCAAACTCCGATTCCTGGGTCCGTCAACCTGCTGTGATGCCCAGTTTACGGTCCAAACGATTCGACCGTCCAGTTCGATTTATTTTTTTTGAGTTAAACTGGTATATGGAAGTTGAGGTCTGCCTCACTTGAGTGAAGAAGGATTGGTGATATTGCTTATGCTTAGAGCCAAATGAGATACCCTTCTGGTTATCAACCTGAAAAAAGTAATCAACCTGAAAAAAGTATGTGCTACTTTGATTGATAGCTTCCCAAATTGATAGACCAACCTGTTTTTTGTGCATTTGCAGGTTCCTGTGGCTCCCTTGCAAAGGGGTGATGCCCCTCCACTTTTCAATCAGATGTGGGTGAATGATTCTGACAGTGCCCTAAATCTACCCCCAGAGCAAGGAATTCCCACCATGATCACGTGGAACTACGGTGGCAATGAGGTTTCCGTGGAAGGATCTTGGGACAACTGGTCTTCAAGGTACGGTATAATTTCTCTTATTTTTTTTTTTTTTCCTGATAATGGAATAATCACATTTAATAGATGTTATTGGATAATCTTGGTAGCTAGGACCTACGAAAAACCAAATGAATTCTGAAACTTTGCTACATTTATCATGTGTACAAATTGTGCAGGAAGACACTGCTGAGATCAGGCAAGGATCATTCTATTCTGTTGGTCCTTCCATCAGGTATATACCAGTACAAGTTCATCGTGGATGGTGAATGGAGATATATTCCCGATCTTCCTTGCATAGCTGATGAGATGGGCTCTCTTAGTAATCTTCTTGATGTGCATGTAAGCATTTGTCCATTGTCCTTATGCACGATTTTTGGGTAGTAAAACATCTAAACCATCCTGTTTTTTTTTGGGGCATCAGTCCATTAAATAACATTATATTTTTGAAAAGTGCAAGAGTTCGGTCACCTTGATGGAATACAAAAATTTGGTAGCCTTTGAAACCTGGACAGCTAAAAAATGTATCATCTTTCAAGCATTTTGATTTTGGGCAGTGACCCATCCAAGAGGTGGCCCGCATGTAGTGTCGAGGATGCCAAACTATTCTGTTTTCTGTCCAGATACCTGTTTTTGTGAGATAAACCAAGAGGCAACTCCTCCTATCTGCTGTTTTGTTCTTCCACAAATCTTCATGTTGTTCTCACTTCATAATCCCACAATTTTTGAATGCTTTGATTATAAAATTGGGACGGGTTTTCTGGAGTGTTGCTCCTAACCTCATCATAGCAGAGATGGGGTCTTCTTACACATGACACCTGAGGTGGTGAGACCAAAGGGGTGCATGAATTTTGCCATCACCCTCCTCCCATGTGGCAAGTTTCAGCTAATAACACTTACCATGTTGCAAAAGGAGGCATGTTTCAATGACCACTATTCATAGGAGAAAATCAAATTACATGGTCGCGTATGAGCATTATGTGGACAGGGGCAGTGTTCAAAGTGGCCAATTTAGAGGGTCTTTTATCATATGGATGCTGGATTCGCCATGTCAGCCGTCTACCTGGCAACGGAAAACCCCCACCTGTAGTGTAGAGTTTTGAAGTGACACTCAAGAAAACCTTTTCCTTTAAAATAGTTCAGTTTCTACTTTTCTCTTTTTGAATTTTCTGTTCCTTGTACTTTCTGATTCAACAAAGTTCGGGAACAAGTTTTATTTTTCTCTATTCTTGCTCTCTTTGGGCAAATTACTGAATCACCCTTCCTTGGTTCCATGATCCAATCACCCTCCTATTCAATCATGAACAGGAAAGCCACTACCAGTTGCAAAAAAATCTCTCAAATGAAACAAAGCCTTTTGAATTGAAGGCACTGTAAAGTTTTGGTGATTTTTTTTACTTCCGGAACCTTTTGGGGTGGCTCTCCTTTCTTTTTATTCTTTCGATATCCCGAGAAGGAACTACTTTTGAGAAACTAGAGGCCAGAACATTATTTTATATTTTCCTTGACTTTTCTGTCGAGTTCAGTTTCTATTCTTTCTTTCAGGATTACGTCCCTGAAAATCTCGAAAGTGTTGCCGAGTTTGAGCCTCCGCCATCGCCAGACTCTAGCTATGGTCAGCCATTTCCAGTGGACGAAGACTTTGCGAAGGAACCCGTGATTGTTCCGTCCCAGCTGCACCTCACGGTCCTTGGGATGCAGAACCCTGCCGAAGAATCTTTGAAGCCTCAGCACGTCGTCCTCAACCATCTCTTCATAGAGAAAGGATGGGCCTCTCAGTCTCTGGTTGCTCTTGGATTGACCCACAGGTTTCAGGACAAGTATGTCACTGTAGTCCTCTACAAGCCTCTCAGAAGGTAAGGAAGAGTCTCCAACTTTTTCCCTCTTGCTCAATCTGTACAAAGGAGTTTTACTATCATTGGTTGGAGGCATTTCTGTTAATAGATCAACCTTTTCTGTTTAACGTTCTCTTCTTCATACTTGGTTCTGTTTTAGTTCATGTTCATTGTTCTTCAAGCATTTTCCAAAGGCATTTCTGTATTTTTGGCTCATGATTTGTCTTTCTGGCTTTAGTAGTAGAAAGGGAAGTGATGGAAAACTATCATAATACTGTAGATATGTGATGGAAACCATCATAGTATTGTACTTATAATCATACATACTGGTTTACGGATCAGGGTTCGATATGGTCCCACCTAGGAAATTTCATCGGCCAAGAATCAATCTTATTGGTTGAGTTGAGCCAAGCAATTAGAACTTTTTGTTTTATTTCCTGGGGTCCTGGATTTCTGTTTGGGCTTTGCTGATAAAAAAAATTGCATTGAAGATGCTCATGTTAATCTGTTGTTTCTTTTAGCTATTTTCCTACTGTAAGTCTAACTTTTGGATCTACCATAGGTGACAGGTCACAGAGAATGGATGTTTATTATCATTTGAACAAGTGCCAGTTTCTTCTACTCTGTGGAGTCATATCTTAATGCTTTGAAAACCTCGCCCGAAGGAATTGCCCGATTTGCCTTGGGCCAATTTCTGAGTTGGTAAATCTGAGTTTTCAATATTTTTCCTTGGCCTGTTATATGTGTGTATATATATGGGGGTGATCTATATGGTGAGGAGATTATCCTCACCAAAAATCGGCCATTGATTTATCTTCCATGTGGGTACACCAAAATTGTGTGAAAATATGTGTCCGCTGAGCCTGACCCTGAACGTTAAATTTTTATGGACTGAACAAGAGAATGCTGGAAGCTCTCTTCTAAGTGTTTCTGCCCTTTTGCACTCGTAATTTCACTCGTCTTCTCAGGTGTGGATTCTGAGAATCCAACAGTCATCGTTGATAGAGCTGAGCTGGCATTCACTTTTTTCACCTTTTGCCAAAGCAAACCACCGTTGAATTCGCGGAATCCACACCCGAGCCCGAGAAGACAAGTGAAATTATGAGTTCAAAAAGGCCAGTCCTCAGGACCTGTTCCATCTTTGAAAAGAGAATAAAAACTCCAAAATATTCAACATCATCATGTTTCGCCATATGATTCCATTAAGACTATGTATTGTGTTCTCAACCTCATAAATATCTTGGCCCAGTAACTTTCTGCCACATGGTGAAAGAAGGCAGGGTTCTTAGTAATACCCGTTATACTTTCAAACTTTAGGATTAAACCCCTTGACCTAGTTTAACCATCATTTGACTAACCTTAAAACGTGACATGCGTCATGTACCTGTTAATGCACCTATTAGAGGACCATAATATTGCAAGTACAATGTTAACGAAGTGTACTTCAAGTCCGTTTGGACCGTTTCAACTCAAGTCAACCATTGTTAAACTAGGTCAAGGGGGGTAATCCTAAAGTTTGAAAAATATAAGAGGGTATTACTTATTACTTTCAAATTATGCAAATTTCAACAGCTGTCATTCATGGGAGAAATGTAATTAGCGTTTGTGGTATCCTTATTCCCCCTTGTGGGCCTACATGGAGAGCTTGTTGAATCAAACCGTGCAATGAGTTTCCCACCATGGGATCGTCATCACTAATAAGCTGCCCATTATGTTTGCTTAGAAAGGGCAAAAAGAAAAAGAAATGCACACAAAAATAGCTAGAAGGTGAGTCCGCATATTGAAGGGCTCCGATCAATTGATCAGATTTGGCGTTACATCATACGGGCATGGAAGCCACTACTCATATCATTAGAGAATTTTTGCCTTAACATTAATAAAATATATTGATTTTTAAGGATATGATAAAACCCTTATAACTCGATATTGAAAATCTCGGTTGTCAATTCCAGGAACTCTTAGTTCACCTGTAAATTATATCACTAAGTTAGAAGTTTGTTGAAGATTTAAGCATCAAAGATCAAGTTGACCGCATCAACTCAAAAAAGAATTAAAGCTAAAGAAATCAATTTAAATGTTCAAGTTTAATTGAAGACAAAGTCAAGCTCAAAGCATGACGATACGAAGCAATTGAGCAAAGTACGTTCTCACTCAACGAATGTTCAACTATCTAGAATCTCGTGTTGCGGTTATTTACGTACATCTAAGGGTGCACCACGCTTTGTCAGCGGATAAATTTGACCCTAGATGTCCCTCGATTCTTTTCGTATTGTTTGAAAGCTATCTTGATCATATAGGATAGATTTTATATTATTTGGGCTTTATCGGTGAAGGTTTGCGAAGACTAGCCGACCGACCATTTTGAACGGGCGACCGGAGTCTACAAACTCTGATCGGTCGATTGGTCAAAAGGTGCGGTCGACCGGACCTGACAGATAAAGAATTATCATTCTGACCTGAGTGGGCGACTGAAGTGCGGTCGACCCCACCTATTCCGGATCTCGTTTTGACTCAATCTCTTGTGCGATTTTTGGCGCACTTAAGTCATTCAAATAGTTATTTTAGGTTCATTTTTCTTGAGTGGGTCTATCCTTATATAATAAAGACTACTCACATCAATTGAGATAACCCAATCAAGCTATCTCTTTGACTCCCATCTTTTGATTAACATCTCTTGAGTCTAGAGATTTGTAGTTTGAGAGAACTTCACCTGAGCAAACCTAGTTCATTCTTTGTGAATGCTCTAATTATTTGAGAGACAAAAGCTCATTGGTTCCTGCAATTATCTTCTTTCAAGAAGATGATTGTCCTTGGCAGTGTCTTTGTGGTGAATTTTTCTCCGAAGATTCACATTTTTATCGAATTCGTCAAAAGGTAAGTATCTCCTAGAACAAACCTTTAGAGTGAATTCAATTCTATCAAACTTGATTATTTGTGATATGTGGATGAGTGGGTACTCATTTAATTGAGTTAGTGATTGTAGATCCATGAGAAGAATATTTTTCTAAATAGACTACTAGTTTAGGTTGACTTTCTAAGTGAGCGAGAAACGATTCTTGTTAGATTGAGACTAAGAGTAATTATCTTATTTAGTTGATTATTTATTTCAATTGGAAATGTTGTAGTGCATGATTGAAATAAATAATACTACTCGTGTTGAGTATTGTTATAAATGTGTGTCTCATCTAATTGTGATTGTTTGCATATTTTGTCTCAGATTTATCCATATCTATAATCTGTGGATGATTAGTATGTTGATTGTTTGATCCGTTTCTGCCTTGTGTGATCATTAATTTTTAATCTATATAGAATCTGCATAGAAATTAACAATTGTCCTATTCACCTCCTCCTAAGACTTGACGTGGTAATTAAAAGAAAATTTCAGTTATATCATAAAAACAGTCATTTAGAGCAACCTAAGCAAAATTAATACCGTTTCACTCATTTTGGCAAAAATTCTCTAAGTTAGCGAAGTTTTACAGAAATTTTCTAAATTAAATTGAACTTTTCCGAATTAATCTGAATTTTAATTAATCGAAGTTTTAGACAGAGTTGAAGTTTAGAACCTAGCCAGCAACCATGAGGTCGTGGGTTTGATAGATCACATCTTACCCACAAAAAAGAGTTAAGCTAGTAAAAGTTAGGTCCAGCAATGATACACTAGCAAGACATATGTATATAGAAGATGCACATTATTGTAATTTACTTGTTCCATGCAGTTTATCACATAGTTAGCAGTTTTGCATATGACAAAAAATATGGTATGGAAAAGTTTGAGTTTTAATTTGGGTTAGCAGTTTAAAATTTGACCAAAAATATAATAAAATTAATTACATAATATAATTTTTATAATATATAATTTTACATTTTAAAATTTATTTATTAATAATTCAAGAATAATTTATGTATAATATGGTTCATCATGAAATACAACAAATTTGGTCAAATCTTTGAACAACTCGGACGTATAAAACTTTTTTTTTTTTTAAATTCATAAAATCTGTGTATAATATGCGAATGTACTATGCGTAACCCCAAAAGTAAGTGATTAAGGTGATTTTTGGTATTGAAGATCTCTTAAGGCTCATAGATTGAGAAGAATATTTAGCAAACATCTAATAAAGTTTAAATACTATCATAATTATAGAATGTTTCTTCTTCCAATATAATTAAAAGTAAGATTTCCATTAATAGCTTCTCAAAACTTTGAATAGTCCAATATAAAGTCTATTGATCAGATGGTTAAGATCTTTTCCTATCGATCAGTATGATTTTTGAGTGACATTAAGTACATACCATATTATTTCAACACGTGTTTTCAAAACCAGACTAGACTGATGGTATGAATGGGTTAGACTAGATTTTAAAATTTTGCTCCACCTCATCACAAATTGGTAAAAGTAATAAAACTAATAGTTTTTTTTTTTTTTTTGAATTCTGTTGAACCATTGAATAGATTGAACTACTAGTTTTTTGAATTGGTTTTAAGCTTTTTAAAGTTAGTATTTTACCAAAAAAGTTTGTGAACGAGTTTTAAAGCTATTTAAACTTTAAAGTTAGTATTTAACCATAAAAGAACGTATTTGACTTTGAGGTTTGAAAATAATATTTGGGGAATAAAGTACAATATTTTCCAAAATGGAAGGATTATGAGCAATCTCACTCTAAAATTACCAATTTGATCAAATCTCATTTTCTCTCCATCCAAAATCATAAGGTACACCTTATTTATTTAATTGTACAGTTTTTCTTTTTTACTTTTTCCTCAAAATTTCAAATTGAAGCAATGTAATTTTTGTTGAAATTTTAGATGTTCTTAAAAAAATTTCACTTTTCAAAGAGATATGTTTCTTAATTTTAATATTGTGATCAATAATATTATAGAATGAAAAATACATTCTTTTTTGTAAAACAAAATTCAAAGAATTTAAAATGACCAATTAGGTATGAGACATTTTATTAATTGCCCCATGATTCTTTTCCTTGACTACCATAGCTTTGTGAACACTGAAACTATTGTTGTTCTTTTCTTAAAAAATTATAAAGTCTAAAAGAGCAATAGATTCGTATATGATAATAAAAGCAAAAATATTAAGTTGGTACGAATAAATATAAATAAAAAGATATACATTAATATAATCAAGTTCAAAAAACATATATTAGTATATACAAGTCAATAAAATAAACCACAACTTTAAATTCTTTTTATTTCTCTTATTTTTATGAAAAAATATTTAATAAATACAAGCTAGTCCAACCAATTATTGAATGGTGGTTGGACTGCAGTCCGACTCATTTGGTAAAATTTCAGTTCAATCGTTGATTCAATTTTTTAAAATATTGTTTGCAACCTCATCATTTTTTCTAGTTCACCAAATTACAAATGCCATTTTATATTCAAACTTTTTAGAAATTTAAGAAAATATCTTAGCCTAGAAAACTCTTGTTAACTCTAGTATATATATACACTAGGGGAACACCACGTGCGATGCACGTGCACTTTACATGTGGCAACACCTTACTTGTGACACATTCTTAGAGATCATTTAACGCATCGATGTTTGGCCCATCCCTAGATGAACATACATGCAAAAAATCAGCTTAATTAGTAATTTTTAAGGATTTGTTTGGACTCGTTTTCATAGGTTGATTTTTAACCGTAGATTTTGAGCATTACTTGGGGTACTCGGATCCAAAGGTATGAAATCACTATTCAAGAATATATTTGGTATATAGGTCCACCTAGGGATGGGACAAACATCTATACGGTCAATGACCTCTAAGAGTGCGCCACATGGCTTATACTATGGCCCCTTGTCAAGACTTGTTTTGGTTTTAAAATAGAAAGGCCTTTAATCAGGTAAGGTTTTTCTTTAAAGCAGATTGAGAAGCATTTAATTGAAACCTTCGTGGATGTCAACACCGATTTTGGCTTTATAATAGTATAGATGTCGAGATATGGTGTATGAATATAAAGAGTCTAAAAAAATGTGTATGAATTATAGAGAATTCTAGAGTGCTCTATGAGCATTGGATCTTTTTCACTTGGCATAATCCCAAATACATGTAGAGATATGGTATATGAATATGAAAAGTCTAGAATAGATCTAAAGAAATGTGTAAAAATTATAGAGAAATCTAGAGTACTCCATGAGCATTGGATCTTATCTATTTGGCATAATCTCAACTATAAAGAAACTCTTATTGAGTCTATATAAGGGGGAGACTTTCTTAGTTATAACCATCCATTATAACTTGAGTGAATATTTTCTTTTTCAATCCTTAGTTATAACCATCATTCCTTAAGTTCTTTTTTCAATAAATGATTGTCTAAAAGAATTTGAGTACATTTCTAAAATATTTGAATGAACTTACTATAATAATGTCGGAACATTAAAGGAGTGTAGTACAAAACAATATAAGAAATTTAAAAGCTTTTGTTACGATCACACAACAAATGAACTTTAAATCAAATGTATGTTTTTAATACTTATTTTTCTTTTACATGTTTGGTTTTTATTATGCTTTGAAAGCTTTTCTTACCATACTTTAAGTAAGGCCATTCACATGCATGATTATAATGTCACATCCATTTGATTAATGCTTCAACCATATTGGTAAATATGTCAGTTGTGCACCTATAATGCTTCAACTATAAAATTTACAGACTCAATAAAAAAACTTTATCTAGTTCCCTATAACTCACAAAAATAAGCATAGCATGCCATACATAATAAAATATGAACTTTTATTCATTATGAGTTTTATAATTTTTACAACACTCATTTTTTCATTGAATTCAAGAGGTTCTCATCCCCTAGACATTTGAGACATTAAGTCTCTTAGATATATGATCTACCATTCACATATACAAGAAATGAATATTCCTAAATCAATTATGATCCATCTCACATGAATATATATTTGAACTTGTTTTGATTTTTCGTTTAATATTAGAAGCATACTCAACATGATACTCTTATTGTGACAATATATTATCAAAGATGGCATCGGTTTGCTCTATATTGGTATATCAACCAATATATTTATGAGTTACTCAGGAAAATAAAGTAATATATAACTCATGACTCTATTATAAAATGACTATTGCACAAATAACTTTTTAATTTCTTTGAAATCATTCTACCTCCCAAAGTTGTGTGGGCCATACATGATATGGGTGATATAGATTGAGAAAGATATGTATTAATTTAAGTTTAAATACTAACAAAATTATAAAAAAATATTTCTAATAACTAACAAAAGTAAAAATTTTATTTGTACCAATCTAAGTTTAAATACTAAAAAATTATAATAATTAATTAACAAAAATAAAATTTTTATTAATTGAATCTCCATATTTTGGATAATCCACAAGATCTTGTTAGATGGTCAAATATAAAACTATGGATCAAATGAAAGATTCTAGCAATGGACTGACAAAAACTGCAACTGAAATCATATTTACTTTTTTGTTTCTTTATTTTAAAGAAGTTGGATGAGCGGAGACTCTTTATATCATCACTTGTTAATAGCAAGAAGATAGTATTAGGGGTATAATTGATTTTTCAAAAATAATTTTTTTCTAGTAAATATAGATTTGTTTGTTTACTAAAGGGCCATTATTTATACACAACAGAGTGGGCCCGCCCACAAACTTTTTAAAATACACTCCTATCAAGTCATGTCCCATATATATAAGGCTGTTAATGGATTCAATTCGATAATATCGAGTCCAAACTTAATTTCAAGGGTTTGTGGAGAAATCAATGATAATACTTAAACTAAATTAAGCTTAAGCTTGACCCAAATCTAATGATCCAATCTCATTAGACTTATTATTGAGCTAGAGTTTGGCATAAAATGTTTGTGATGTCCATAATGGGTATGGACAAACTTGGGCCACAACAAACTCTTAGGTTGGCTTGAGTTTTGGATAGTTTGGATTATTAATCATGTACATCAGTTGATGAAAATCACTAACTTAACCTTTTTTTTTTATTGTTTTGTAGTTTATGACGTTACTATATTGTTAGTTATTATTTCAAAGTTTACATCTTTCATTTTGGGCTCAATTTATTTGTGAAAATTTGTTAAATAAATAAAAATTTCATAAAGTTACATCAAAATTTATTAAAATATTATTATTATTATTATCAATGTCTACAAATTTACTAAATAAATGAATAAAACTTGTATCATCTTTTTTTTTTTATCAAAACACTAACTAAATTTTTAATTATTTTTAAGATCTAAGTTGGAGTTGAGCCGTACGATGAAGAGAATTTGATGCATGTACCGTATGAAGATGAGTCAAATGTGCAAAAATGGTACATGGGTTCTTGTTATACATTGGGACCAAAAGGATGTTGGATTGGATCAATTTAATATATCTTTGGTGGAACTGCAATGCCATGTCTACAGAATGTCCACTTTTAAAAGAAAATGGAAGATCTTGGTACAGTCAAAAAGATTTTGGTTGATGGTCCACTAACAAGAATTAAACCTACAATCATGTACATTTCATTACATCAATTCTTTACACTTTTGTGCTTTATTTTTTTATCGTTTTTTATTTTCTCATTCTATAAAAGTTGGACATGCAAATGCTTTCTATACAACTACTTCTCAATAATAAGAAATTAGTATTAGAGATATATTTTCTTAATCTCTTGACTTTTCAAAAATAAAAAATACTCGATTTTTAAAAACTTATAATTATAAAATAAGTAATAGCATTCCTATACACCCCAATACTTTTTATTTGTTCATAATATGCTATTATCATTAGTCATTTGTCTATTATTTTAAGAGTAATGTTTTCATGTAGATATAGGTTTGCTTGTCTTCTAAAGGACCAACATTTATAAATAACAAAATGACCCCACATAACTTTTTAAAATACTCTCTACCAAGTTATGTTATGTTCCAATTATGTATAATTGTGAATAGATCTGATCTGATTGATAATATCAAGTTTAGTAATAACATATTAATTTCAAGGCTTTGCGGAGAAATGAACGCAGTTTGTGCTTAATATTTAATCAAATTAAGCATAATCATGTCCTAAATCTAATGATCCAACCTCGTTAGACCTATTACATGCCCCATGAGGAACCAGAGGATCCAAATGTGTCACATGTGAAAGAGAATGCGCATGAAAATGGAGAAGATAAATATATAAAAGGTGTAGAAGGTATAGAAGAAAAAAAATGTACCATTTGAAGATTTATCTGATGAAGATAGTGACTCTACCTATACATGTAATGTCAGTGATGAAGAGTAATAATATAAATTTGATCCAATTAAAGATAATATATACTATGCCGATGAAGACTATCCTATCAAAAAAATGATATTTTTAGTTTGTAATGAAAAAGTATAAATCTAAATTTATTGATGTGATTGGTTACATACTAAGCCATATATCTTTACTTACACCGATATAATCATATTTAGTAGTTAGCACATTTTGATTACATGTTCGTTCTACTTTTGCTTTAATAATTTAAATATTTTTAAATGTTTAACACTATTTTAACAAGAAAATTAAGATTTTGTGTTTCATGAGATGGAAATTGATGTCTCAGGCTGAAATTTTATCATTTCAGTGAGATTTTATCATGAATTTCATTTTGGTTTGATTTCTATCACGGGATGGGTTGCAATGGTTCTATCAACATCTTTTATCTTCCCGCACCAACTACTTCTCATTTCATAGAAACCATCTCTACCCACATTATACTGGTACAAGCACATCCATTCAAATCGTTTAATTAATACAACCAAAAGACCAACAAGGGTATTTTATTGACTAATTACCAACAACCACAACTCAAGAATTGAACATATCAGATTAAATAATTCTAACTATCCTACATTATTAATAGTCAATAAAACGACAGTCTATGATCTACAGAAAATGATTCAACTAATCAATTTGATTTTTGAGATAATGCCCTTCCAAGAGGTGGCCGATTGATTATGTGCGTAGATGAATGTTTGGATTCATAAATTTTTTATTATACATCATCTCACAAAAACTCATCACTTAATGTGGAGGAATGCTAATATAGGGAAAATATAAAGACTCAGAAAACACACCTATTTCATACAACGTTTTTGACAACAAAAATTGGCGTGAGCCAATTTATAAATTAGAAGTATTGGAATGAGATGATTTTGGGCGAGGACGGTCTCTGTGGTGAGGAGATCATCTTCACAAAATTCAAATCATTTTGATATTCGTAGACTGGTTTACAAGTTGAAGAATTATGGACCGTTTATTTTCATCGTTGACTTGAAAACTACATTTAATAGGGTTAGAAATTTCAGAATTGGCTGATTTTTTGTAGGGGTGATCTATATGGTGAGGAGATCATCCTCACCAAAATTCAACCATTGATTCATCTTCCATGTGGGTACACCAAAATTGTTGTGTGACAACTCCTATCTTGGATGCAAATAAGTTTCGATAGATTATTGGATCAGGTCTGGCTCTAAGAATTGTAATCTGGTAACCTATTAATTCGTTTAATCCGATAAGCAATTGGATTGGTTTTGGATCAACCCTGATCCAATCCAAACCCAATCCATTAGCATCCCTACTTACAAGAAGTGTTTTAAAACCTAGGCTGGCCAGTTGAACCAGTGAGCTGTCCCCATAAATGGAAGACCCAGATTTCCAAATTACTTTAATTTATAATTAATACCTTAAAAATTACAGATAATTCGCCTTATTGACTGTGTGGGTGCCAATATTTGCACCCTCCAGGTGGACAACTAGCATGGTGACATGTGGAAGCCTACAACATGTTCGACACGTTACGTGTACTCGTTCGAGGTAAGGGGTCGTCGGACATTAAACATCATAACTGAGGTATTACGTTCTCGGCCATACATGAGACGAGAAGAGAGGGATCCGACTAATTCAACTGTATATTTACGTTCTCCGTCTTATTGTTCGTGTTACATTTATTATCCTCTTTTGTTAGTTACTAGTGGGTGGCCCGTGCCCACAGTACTCCCTGATAAAGCATTTGCCAAAATCGGGTGTGAGTGGCTGAGATCCACCGTTCAATTGAGGGATAAGATCTCGGCCATCGTTTATGAAGCTGGATAAGAGGGGGAGACTTCCCTGTTTTGTTATATAGACTAGGAGATTGCCCGTGCCCATGTCACTCCCGACAAAGTGTTTGCAAAAATCGGCTGGTGCTTTCAGGTGGAAATGAGAGTTGAAATGGTATTGGATCATGAAAATAAAGCTAAAATGAAATGACTTGGGCTAAGTGGATCGAGCAGGGTCAGATCTGACCGTTTATCTCAGCCACTCTTTACGGCGCATGCGTGAAGAAGATATATTTTAGTGGCTTGGGAGATAGAAGGGGAAGATCTGATCGTTCATTTTGAAAAGTTTTTTTAAAAACTAAATCCTAAACCCAGGTACATGTGGCACGTGATCATTGGACACATGATAGTCGCTTCACAAAATTTCTCGTTCTAGTCGTGCCAGCTGTAAGCCTAGTTGTCAACCATATACTTTTAGGCTCAGGCTCCAGTTACCGCCCTAAAATGGCAGGCTCCGGTTACCGGACACAATATAAGCCACGTGGCATACTCTTAGAGGACTCAGACCTCATGGATGTTTGGTCAATCCCTAAGTGGACCTACAAACCAAACATCAGCCTGATTAGTGATTTATAAGCGTTGGATTGGACTTATTTTCATGGGTTGATCTCAACTGTGGGAATTTGAGCAGTATTTGAAGTACAAAGATCCAACGTCTAGGGATTGGCCAAACATCCAAACGGTCGGAGTCCTCTAATAATGTTCCACGTGGCTCATATTGTGTGTCCTGTAATTGGAGCCTGTCATTTTAGGGCGGTAACTGGAGCCCGACCCATACTTTTATTGTGTAACTGATACACGGATTTTGCCGCTCTACTATACAAAGACAAATGGCAGTCCCTTATTGGTGAGCCTACATCAGAAACTATTTCAATATTAGATGGTTTTGAACGAACTTTAAATATTGATAGGATCCGTGGCGCAATGGTAGCGCGTCTGACTCCAGATCAGAAGGTTGCGTGTTCGATTCACGTCGGGTTCAAAACTTGGCTCCCTCCCCATACAGACTTGAATTTTTATGTAGAGAGCCCTTTCAACCCCCTCGGTGGATATTCATATAAAAAATCACCCCCATTTGGTAATCTCTAGCCATTGTATTTTATCACTTTTTAAGGCGTGATTCTAGCGGTTGGATTCAACCATTTTTACATACTAAATCGAACGGCTAAAAATCACCGAACAAGCTGATTTTTGGTATGAATATCTACAAAGGGATGGGCGAAACATCCATGCAGTCAGTGGACCCAGGTCAATACCTTGTAGAAGAGTTGAGTGGCGTGTCAAAATTACCTTCCATATAAGGGTTGCATGTCTATTATGAGGGATTCCCTAGCTAAATTGTGTGCGAAAGTTGGATGAGTGGACCAGTCATGGACCTGGTGGACTGACCGGCTCAACCGGTTAGCCAAAATGACGGTCCGGGTAGGTTTTTCTCCTTTGAATTTTGGATTCTTAGCCAGTAGATGTTGATCAGATCGCTTTAAGGACCGGTTCACCAGTTTAACTGGCCAAGCCGAGCTGGGTCTGCTAACACCTATGCTTGAAGCATGCCCAGAAAAATAACGTAAGGGTTTATTTACAAATATGCCAAAATATGGAGAGGTTCTTGTAAAATGCTTTTTTGAATTAATTCCCAAGAAAATGTACATATTTTTTTCGTGAGAGAGAAAAAATAAAGGCATTGTACTTCCAATTTACTGAGCCGTTGGATTGTCCAACATGATCTCCACGGGCCCACCACCAAATGTAAGAAATGGGTATAGCTCTAGACTAATTTTTTTCTAAGGGCATGTTTGGTATGTGAGAAAAAGAGTTCCAACAGGGAATATTTAGCCAGACGAATATTATCTTGGCTAAATATTTGTGCACACCAATATTTAGCAACGTTTGGTATATGTATTAGCTAGCTTAATTCATTTTCTTTCAATTTGTGTGGGTCCCACACAGTGGTGGAGCCAGGATTTTGTTAGAGTGTGGGCAACATTAAGCAAAAAAGGATGTTTTTGGAAAAAAAATTAAATTTTTTTGTACTTTTTGAAAGTTGAGGGTGGGCCACCCTCGCCGCCATTGGTCCCACATATCACAGTAAGTCAAATATGGGTTAAGTGAGTGTGGCACCCACATATTAGGTCACAGGATCCAAACAGTTTTATTTTTATCTTTTTTTTTTATATATATTAAAAAACTCAATTTTATTGAAAATAGTGATCCCCCTCCCCCCCTGACTAGAGGATAAAATTTTCCTACCGAAGCTTATTTGGTGTGAAAATATTTACTAGGAAAGGAGGTGATCAAATATTTTCCCACCGCGATGGGCAAATTTGTGCCCCCACCCCCCCAATTAGAGAATAAAATTTTCCCACCGAAGCTTATTTGGTGTGAAAATATTTACTAGGGAGGGAGGTGATCAAATATTTTTCCACTGCGATGAGCAAATTTGTGGGCCCGACTAGATATTAGGTGTGGGAAAATGCGTACCAAACACGTCCGGGGCGAATATTAGTGCGTACAAATATTTTATTTTCCCACCGCGATGGCCTACCAAACGGGCCCCAAATGACATTTTTTTTTAAAATTATTTAATAAACACAAACCGGTCAGACGATATCGAACCTTAATCCGTCCAATTAATCGAAATTTCGGGTCACATAGGTATATTTTGCGGGGTTGTACACGCGAAACGGCATTAATGCATTCGCTTGCAATTCCTTTTTGTAGAAAAGAAAAAAAATAAAGGAATAACGTTCATATTTTGAAATTACATAAATTTAGCAATTTTATACGTTTACGTATTTGAATTCCATCACGTCCTTGCTTGAAGCAAATGGGTGTTGGATGGATAGAAGTGAAGGCAAAGAAGAAGAAAGCATAACAAACAGCCAAAGACAAAAAGAGGGAAACGAAGCTACAGCATTTGCTTGTACGCAAGGACTTATTAAACAGAAATAAAGATGTGAAGTGCACCTCATTGTTTTCTCATAATTACTAGATTGACCCTCGAATACTTTTAATATTAAGAAAATTGTTTCGATAAATCAAGTTTTAAAAGCGTCCGTTGTAACGTTTCTTACCGTTCGGAATTAACGGAAAAAAGGGAAAATAACGGAATTAACGGAAAATAACGGACATTTTTTTCAAAAAACAAGGGTCATTATTTTCGTCATAACGAAAAAAATAACATAAAATAAAGGCCGTTATTTTCTGAGCATTAAAGCGGTACATAACGTAACAGGTCCAAATCCGTTATAATTAATGACTGTTATTTCGTTATAACGACCGTTTTTTAAACCATGAAAAAAACTAATTTTTCAAAATAAGGGCACACTTTTTCGGTAAAAAGCATTATTGGGAAGTACTAATGTGCAGGTAGGGGTGGCAAAACAGGTCAGTTCTTGTCCGTTTATTAGGGTGCCCTGAACCAGAACCTATTATATATGATGGTTTCCGGTCTTATCGGTTCTGGTTCCGATACTAAAAAAAAGTGGTCTCTAGCTAACCCAGTTTTCGGTTGAGCATCAGGTAGTCGTGTGCTATATAAAACATACAAAAATAAACGAGTCATGCTCAAATTTAGAAGATTGGTCAGTTCCGGGTCATGTCGATTCTGGTTCTGGCCCGGTCTGTCATACCAGTGCACTTAGAAATGGACCCTGTACTGATAACCCTAATGGGGTAAGATGGTAATTAACAATAGAATACTTGTATTAATGTTTAAATTTTAAGTTTATAAGACAGCTGCCTAATTAAGAAAGGGCATTTTAGGAATTTCACTAATGGAAAAATTCTCTATATAAACCTGAAGAACACAAGAAATAATCAAATATCACAGAAAAAATTGGTGATTTTGTATACAGATTGTGGACATGGAGATGGGGAAGAAGAGGTATGCAACGTTGGTCGGATGCAACTACATAAACACGCGAAACGAGTTGCACGGTTGCATAAACGACGTACTCGCCATGCGAGATGTGCTTGTTAGCCGTTTTGGGTTCGAACCGAATAACATCGAGCTCTTGACCGATGCAACCGGCTCGGTAATCATGCCTACGGGTGCCAATATCAAAAGCGCACTTAATCGAATGATTGATCGGGCTGAACCGGGGGATGTCTTGTTCTTCCATTATAGCGGGCATGGTACACGAATTCCATCGCCCCATGGTTTCAAGCATGATGAAGCCATTGTCCCTTGTGATTTCAATCTCATCACGGGTATGCGATACGTATGCGATATGTATGCTACAAAAGTACATTTTTTACATGCTTTTTCGGGGATAAGTATATCCGCCTCTTACAAAATGGTTTACATTAACACCTCAAATAACCCCATCAGATTGAATTATCAATGCAACCAAACACTACCCTTACTAGATTATCTCATTGTGACCAAAATAACCTCAATTATGAAATATTACCATTTTTCTTCTAGTAAATGAAATGTTTCAACTAACATAACTAACGTGACCTAAAATTTCGATGCAGACGTTGATTTCCGGCATCTCGTGAATCGTTTGCCGGTAGGTGCAAGCTTCACCATCTTCTCCGACTCGTGCCACAGCGGTGGCCTCATCGACAAGGAGAAAGAGCAAATTGGTCCATCTGTTACTAATGGCAGTGCATCATGTTCCGATCGCTCTAAGATGATCCCCTTTGACTCCATCCTACATCACCTCGGGTCCATATCTGGCATCGAGTCATCGGATATTGGTAACCATTTATCGGAGATCTTCGGAAATGAAGCAAGCATCAAATTCCGTTCACGTGATCTCCAATTGGATATTTCGGGGCCCTTACGGACTGACTCAGGGATCCTATTGAGTGGGTGTCAAGCGAACGAGACGTCGGCCGACATGAATCCTACGGTCGAAGGGGGTAAGGCGTATGGAGCGTTCAGTAATGCAGTTCAAATGGTATTGAAAGGGCATGGGACCCCACTTAGCAATAGAGAAGTGATCATACGGACAAGGGAGGTTTTAGAGGCACAAAAACTCTATCAGCAACACCCTTGCCTGTATTGTAGCGATGAGAACGCTGATGCTCCTTTCTTGTGGCAACCTGAAGCCCCCACCATGTGAGGCTCATGTTGTTTACATAGCTTTGATTATTAGCCTTCTATATATGATGAAGAAGCAAATAAAAGCCTTAACAAAGGGTCAAGTGTTGTGCCTTACCAAAAATATTTAGGGCATCTTACGACGGGCTCAATCCGACGTTGGGCTAGGGTTGAGTTGGCTTTTTCAGTAGTCAGATCGGGTTTGGGCCTATTTTGACAACCCGATCAAATTGGATTGGGTTCGGGCTGAGACTTCAATTCAATCGGATCCGATCCAACCCGAGCCTGACATAAATGAATATATATTTTGTTAATGTGGTTCTATTTAACAGGATGTGAAAATGAACGATTTTAATATGAAAAAAATTTAGCAACCCTTCCAACCAATAAAAAGAAATTTAAGAAATTGACCAACCCGATAGGGTTACAGGGTTGCACTATCGTGTTGGTCATTTTCTTAAAAAAAATTTAATTGGTTGGAAGGGTTGCTAAATTTTTGGGTTAAGCCTCAACCCTAGCCCAACCCAATTTGATTGGGTTGTCAAAATCCAGGCCCGAACCCAACCCGAGTTCTAAAGGGGTCAACCCAACCCTAGCCCAACATTGGGTTGAGCCCGTCGGGCTCAAGTTGAACCTACTACCTGAGTTGTTGCAAGTATGCAATGCACTCAAAGACAAGAAAATAAAATATTTTTTAACATAAAATGTGATTTTCAAAGTAATTTTCTTGTCTTTTAGTGCATTACAATGAAAGTAAGATTGGGCCTCGACTGATAACTCCACAAATCAAAAGTAATTTTCTTGTCTTTTATTGGTTCGGTTCTGATTCCAATTCTTGTTTGGTTGGTTCCCAAAAATGCAAAACTAGAACCGGAATTATCGGTTCTGGTTCTGGTTCTGATTAGGTTTCGGGCGGGTACACATTGACACCCCTAGGGAGAAGGGGGGCAAACAACCATTGGTACTAATAGGCCTCTACTAATTGGCAAATACAAAATCAAGGACTGATCACAGGACAAAGTTTATTCAAGGCGTGGTTTAAAATAACACCGTTTAAACAGTCGGCCGTTAAAACGGAGTAAAACTTCTATCACAGCCTTCTGACAGATGCTTCTGTCACAATGAAAATCACAGGCCACATGGCACACTCTTAGTGGACGTCGACCGTATGAATGTTTGGCTAGTCCCTCAGTTGAGCTCTAAACCAAAATTCAGCCTGATTAGTGATTTACTATCTTTGGGTCTTTGCACCCAATTTACCATTAAAATCAACGCAGGAAAATAACTTCGATCGAAACGCTAATCAGGCTGAGTTTTGGTTTAGAGTTCCACTGATGGGCTGGCCAAACATCCATATGGTCAGCATCCACTAAGAGTGTTCCATGTGGCCTGTAACTTTCATTGTGACAAGCATCAGTCAAAGGCTGCGATAGAAGTTTTACTCATTAAAATGGTAACGCCCCAAGCCCGTTATGTTGAAAAACCGTTTTGATGCTAAGAATAAAATGGCCTTTTTTTTTTTTTTATCTTTTTAATGGCAGTTAAAATCTGAAAAATTTTGTGAAAAAAAATGGCCGTTACATCCGTTAAATTCTATTTTTTTTTTCAATTTTTGCCCCTTTCCGTTACAATCCGATTTAACGGTTTTAACAGTAACGCCCTAGTCCATTATACCGTTAAAATGGCCTCTTTTAAACCTTGATTTAAGGAGTAAACTTTGATGACAGCAGACTGTCATCATCGACGTTTCAACGACCACCCACGATATGAGTCACGTGACATACTATCAGAGGACGTTGACCGTATGGATGTTTGGCCAATCCCTAGGTGAACCTACAAACCAAAAATCAACATGGACAAGGGTACAATCCACAAAGATGATCGAGAGAAAGTGGCAGTCCCATCAGTGTCCCTGACCTAAACTTTTGGTAAGGTGCCATTATGTCTAACCTTCCATTGGATAAAAAAATATCTGTTACTCGATTATTTTCCTTCCATTTGGTAGGAAACCTAGGACCAAACCTCATAATTTTAGGGCATTTTTGGAAATCCCACGCGCCAAGGCAAAATTTTGGAAAAAGGGATCCAAAAAAGGTGAACTCAAACGAATATCAAATAACAGCCGACAAGGGCCAGACCTGGACTGAACACAACTGGCCCTGTGTGGGTTCCCAAACAGGTCTTTAAGGGGACGTGCAGACTATTTGGTGCTAATGTGCTATCCAAATTACATATTGCTTGACCCTATAATTCTCTAAGGGCGTGTTTGATTGCCAAGTGGGAAATGCATTTTCCTAGGGAAAACACAATTGTTCATCACTAGATAGTCATTTTAAATCTGTATAATTTTTCCTACAAAGTGCAGAATTCATTTCTCATCCAGATAGGTGAGAATTCATTTCCACCTGAAAATACGCCTTTATTTTCTAACATGATTGAAATACGCGTTCTCAGATACAATCAATCAACCATCTATACATCGAAACAGGGAAGTTGTCTTATCTCTTGTCTTATCTTTTCCTGTTTCAACAAATAGTAGTTGAGATCTTATCCTCCAAATGGACATAGGAACTTTGTAAATCCCACTCGATTTTGGCAAACGCTTTGTTAGAGAGTGCCATGAGCACATGCCACCCATTAGTCTATATAACAAAACAGGGAAGTTGTCTCCCCACTTCAATTTTACCTGTTTAACTAGAACTGAAAACACCGATTCCGGTTCCACATTTTTAAGAACCGATTAAAAAGGAACCGGAACCATTAAGGAGTTGAACCGATAAGAACCGGAACCAATTGTTCCGGTTTTGGCCACCTTAGGAACCGAACCGGAACCGAACTGTTGACATCCCTACTCTTATATGTTTCAATAAAGGATGATCGAGATCTTATCCCCCAAATGGATAGTGGATCACAGCTACTCACACCTGATTTTGACAAATGCTTTGTCGGGGAGTGCCGAGGGCACGGGCCACCCACTAGTTTAAGACATTTCCCAGATGTATTCTCTTCGAAAAATTTTCCATGCAATCAAACATGCCCTAATAATGATAAAACCTTTTAAGATTTTGTGATTTGACTTAAGAATTTGCAGCTTTTATTTATTTTTATATGGACTAAATATTTGATTGCCCTGATCCGATTACTGGATTGGTTCAATATCAACCATGATCAATTCCAAACCCGGTCCACTTGCAGCCCTAATGCTAGCCCTTCACAACCGAGCATAAGAAAGGCATCTTCTTTACGTACCCTATTTAAATTACTATAATACCCTTTTATCCTTTACAGCGACATACGTGCCAAGGACAAGGAGTTGCCTTTTTCCCACTAGCAGGAAGCCCTCCAAATCTTCCTTTAGAATGGTGATCCCATAAGGTGTCCCTTATAGAGTACTCTTAAACGGCCTCATGCGTCGTTTTCATCGGACAAAATAAATCGCACCACACACAATTATCCCACCGATCCGATCCAAAAGATGGATCATCTCGCCCGAGATCACTGTTTCCTAAAGAAGTCAGATGTTGTCTCGAGCGAGATGCGCCAATCCTGTTCTGGATTGGACCGAGCCGGATCGGGGATCGAAGCCTACTGATCCGGCCTCCGATCCTGAGATTTTGAACCATGGTCACTATCCACCTTAGGTAAACACTGTTGGATCCTTTACTTTGAGATTCGTGCTAGAGTCATCTGCATTGAGATTCACACCAAGCAAATATCAAAGATCATCCAATATGAATACCCATGGACAGGATTGGCCAAGGACAACAGCCTTGGCTGTCATCCAAACACGACTCATAAAGCTAGGATCCAATGAAAAGATATCATAATATTCCTTTTACAAGAGAATTCTCCTCCTTTCCTAGTTCAGCAGCATCGAGCTGTCACCCATTATCACATACCCTCCCTCCTCTAATTTTATCATTAATCTCCCCTAATCAAATCATTATAATCCCCTTTAATGGCTAAAAAAGTCGTTACAACGCCCGGTATGTCTTAACGCCCGTTATGATGGAATACCCATTATAACGATTTTAACTGTTATTTACCATTTGGCTGAAAAACTAATTTCAGAAAAATAAAATAAAATTATGACCGTTACTATACCCATTACGGGGTTACAGGCGTGACACTATTCTGAAGATGCACGAGTGTGCTAGAAGATAGGCACGAATGCCGCGGAAACAACGACCGGTTGTGCCGGACGAAGTACATTTTTATGTAGAAAGATTAATTTGCATGTTGTAGGTGATGATTTTCACTGGGTATCTCCTTATTCTTTTTAGGGCACAAGTGCCCTTAAAAAAATATCCTTTTTAAGGCCATTTGAGGATTCAAAATTCCTGATGATCAATGAACAACATCACCAACTCCACTTAATTTTGCTGAATCCAATGTTAAATGATGGAATTCTATAATGAAGTTAAGTTCACTTGTGGTAAAGTATGATGGTTTCCATTTGTGTCTGTCCTTAGAATTGTAGGACACTAAGCCCTAACATTTTATTCTTTTACTAGCACACATTTAGAGCATAAAAGTCCCTCATAACCAAATACCCACATCAATAAACTCACTTAAGTTGAATGAAAGAGCAAAAGAGGAAAGTAAATGATGGATGGAATACTATGTATACATGTGCTAAGTGATGATTTTATTGGAGGGAGTCCTTGCTTTTATAGGGCACAAGAGCCCCTTAAAGTGGAGAAGGTACCCTTAAAAGCTGAGGCATTGTGCCCCATCCTTGTGGTGGAAGGGTCCAAACGGTTAGAAATGATGTCTCATATTGCAGCTTTGCAGAGCTATCCAGACTCCACCCATGGTCATCACTTAAAAGAGTAAAGAATGATGCCCAAAACCCAAGAAAGGTCTCCCCAATCCGATTATCCACAAAAAGATCCCCTAAGCTCATAAAATCACTCCATCGTGCCTCCGACATGCTCTCATGCCGTTTCTTCTAAAGTAAAAGTTTTTGTGACCAAAAAATCACCCCCCAAGATTCATAAAAAATTACTGACATACCCTTGCATGTGGTGGTTATACCTGTGGAGCTGTGGAGCACATAAAAATGTGCCACTTGGCATATTCTTACAGGTTTACTGACCCATGAATTATTTGCAAACCCACCTGATTGACCTACCCACCAAAAAGCAGCCTAATCGGTGATCTCTAGCTATCCAATATGAGTATCCAAGAAAAATGTTCAAATCCAATGGCTTGAAACACACCAAATGTCTGAATCAAACAGCTAGATATCACTTATCGGGATGATTGTTGTTGGTAAAGTGGCGGGCCAATCATTCATGGGTCGCCCAAAAGAGTGTGCCAAGTGTTGCGTTTTTATGTGTTCCACAGCTCCACAGGAAAAAAAAATGCTCCCCAGAGTAAATTTCTCATGAATGGGCGGGTAGTATTGAGCCAGGTTTAAACGGGGCAGTTTATAACGGTATAACGGACTGGAGTATATTGTAACGCACAGGGGCAAAAATGACAAAAAAGGAGAAAATAACGGGGAACAACGGTGTGAAAATTCTAAATTATGGCACCAGCATTCATTATAAATGAAAGTAATGGAAAAATAACAGAAATAATGGGATTTATTTTAATAATTCTTTTCCAGAAAATAAAGGTCGTTATTTTCGTTATAACGGCTGTTTTTACACCATGGTCTTGAGCATGGTTTAAAAAATGGCCGTATACCAAAAATAATAGCTGTTATAAAGGTAACCCTTGTGTTATTTTGAAAGTAAAGCTCAAATACAAAAAATAATTTTTAGTGTTTTAATGGCCAGTATAATGGTATTTTGGCAAAAAAAAAAAATGTATTTTTTACAATTATTGAGAATTTTTTTAGAACAGGAGTCGATTGATGTGATTGGTTAGGACCAAGGTTTAAAGGAGGCCGTTTTAACGGTTTAATGGACTGGGGGTGTTACTGTTTAAACTGCCCTTTAAACGGATTGAAACGGTTAGGGGCAAAAATGGATCATAACGGTTTTAACGGAAAAAATGGTGCTGAAATTCAAATTTTGAAATTTCAAAATTTCAAAAAAAAAAAAATGGCATTAAACAGAAATTTAACGGCCGTTTTTTTTTTCAAAAAACAAATCAGAATTTAACGGCTGTTAAAACGATTTTAACGGCCGTTAAAACCAGAAAAATGGCCGTTTAATTTAAATTGTCAAAACGCATTTAAACGGTTTTAACGGAAACAGGCTTGGGGAGTTTTAAACAACTTTTTTTAAAACATGGTTAGTACCGTAAGAATCGTCTGTAAAGACTAAAGAACCTATTAATAGAAAGAACCAGAAAGAAAAAATGGAAAGAATGGAAAGATGGACATTTTCAGAATAGTGAAAATTATGCGAGTAACAACCTTCGCTCATTAATAGGTAGAATAGACAAGGAACAGTTTTGCAAAAAAATATTTTTGGCAATTAATAGAAACTATCATATATTTTAAACTAGTAACAGTACTCCATGACAAAGCGTTTGCTAAAATTGGGTATGAGTGGCTGAGATCTATCGTCCTGTTGGGGATAAGATCTCGGCCCTTCAAGTAAGAGGGGGTATAAGAGGGGATACAACCACTGTCACTTGTTATATAGACTAGTAAATGGCCCGTGCCCACGGCAGTCTCTGACAAAAGTGTTGACAAAAATTAGGTGCCTTCAGCACTCAAACAGTATAACGAACTGGGGGCGTTACCATTTTTTCCGTTATAACAGATTATAATGCAGAGGGTCAAAAATAGAAAAATAATAGAAATAACAGAAAATAATGAAAAATAACAGCGGTAAAATTCAAATTTTGAATTTGAATTTTCAATCTGTTGCAGGCGGGGATCAAATGAGTGGGAGTGACTGAATAAATGAGGAGGATTGAGTGTCTAACATCGGACCGTTCAACATTAGATAGATGGATTTGATCTCAACCAATCTTTATCTTATGAAGCAAGATAAGAGATAAGAAAATTTTTCTGTTTTGTTATATAGACTTGGCACTCTCCGAAAAAGTATTTGCCAAAATCGAATCTGATTGGCTAAGATCCACCATCTAGTTGGGGGATAAGATCTTGGCCCTTCTTTGTTGAAACAAGATAAGACAACTTCCCTGTTTTGTTACTGTTTAGTTGGGGGATAAGATCTCGGTCATTCTTTGTTGAAACAGATAAGAGGAGGTAGAAGTGGGGAGACAACTTCCCTGTTTTGTTATATACTAAAGGTGTTCAAATGACATTTTTGTCTGTTGTTATTATTGTTAGTGTTAGAGATAAGGAGAGTCAAGGGCATCTTCAAGTAAGAAGGTCAGTTACAACCATAGTTTGACATATTCAATTATCTGAATTTGGTTGTGAAGTAGTTTTGTAAAGGAAAATGATAATATTACTGGTATTACCGTCCTTCGATCTAGCGCACCATCTTCAAGGTTTGTGTGGTATGAATCTCGAGGACCATCACCAGTTTTGCCTTAGGATGATAGTAACATTGGTCAGGTCTTTGGGGGGGTTGTACTCAAAGACCTGGGTTCGAGTCCTGTTGTTACTTGAGGAGTGGGGTTTAAGGGTTATTTTAAAAAAAAAAAAAACACAACTCAAGTGGCAATTTGGAAAATTTCGAATGATTTGTAAAAAGTTAAAAGACTAAAAGGTCCTCGATTCTACTCATACTTCCATGGTTCAATGGTAAGAGGGAGAGATTGAAGAGGATTAATTGGTAATGTGGAGATGTGCTTCTAGAGTGCTATACACCCACCTATAACGAAACCACCCGATTGGTGCACTTACTAGTTTAGGTGGGTTCGCTTTTCTATAGCAAATTATAATATGGCTATAGCAATGTTTGTTTGAGAAAATTTTTGAAGCAGTTATCGTGCGCCAATGATCACATGCCACACATACCTAGGTTTAAGATTTGGTTTAAAAAAAAACTTTTTAAAAAGTAACCATGGGTATATGTAGCGCACGATTATTGGCCATGATCTGCCAACAAAAACTGAATAAGCATGCTAAACTTTAATTTGTGTTTGGCTGCAGGGTTTAATCTATCTTGGTCGAGGATAAGAACTTGTCTACCAGTTTGGCTTGCAGAACTATCCACAAAAAGAGGTTACCTAACATACCAAAGTGATCTCAAATTAATCGCCATGATCAAATAATATCAATCATCTAATTCATTTCCGTGTATCCACATGGCAGATGGTTAGTTGACCAGTCAACTAATGAATGGTGGATGATGACCCTCATAACTGTACCCAATAGTACAACTTCCATAGAACTCGAGATAAGACCGCGGAATCAAACCTTTTCCGTAAGCTTGTTCACGAAGACCATGATGATAAGTGCTCAAATCAGACGGTTACAAAACAACCAGGCTTATTTTTGGCGTGTAGGTCTACCAATGGGTGGTGGGCCCAGAAATGTGTTCCACGTGGAATTTTTCTTAAAACTCTTTTATGTTGGCACTTTCGTAATTCAGGCAAAGAACAAGGTCATTTTGCTTTGCTTTACATTAACAAAATGTCACGACTTTCAGACTCGCGCTGTTCTTGCACTGAGAGAGAGAGAGAGAGAGAGAGAGAGAGGATGATATCGTCGTCGTCATCTCGCCGGGAAACCATACCGGAAAACAACAAATCCAAAAGTATCGGGTGCATGTCCTGCATTTTCCGTCTCGTCTGCAAATACCAAAACCGCCGGAAGTTCCTCACATCAGGTATACCGACGTGTTGTCAGTTTCATACCGACATCTTTTTATATTTACACTTTTGTTTGTAATTTCAGCTGAAAAGAAGGGTAACAACGTCCCTTCTTCTCCGGCGACTCCTAAAACTCCATCGGAAAACAAAGCTCCGGTGAAAAGTTCTCCTTCGGACTGTGATTTCAGAAGATTCTCGTGCGATGTGTCACGGAGCCCGGCGATTCCTTCAGATATTCGACGATCGAATTCCGTCAACTCGCCTGAAAATTTCCGCCGTCCACCGGCTGTAGTGGCGCGACTGATGGGATTGGACGAGATTCCGGTGTCTCCTTCGCCGGAATCCTCCGCTGAGAAGCGTCGGAAGCTCTTGGGAGCGTTGCAGAAATGCGACGAAGATCTCAAAGCGCTAAAGAAGATCATCGAGTCCATAAGATCGGGGGATCATCTCCGTTCATCGCCACCAGTGGCGACAGTTGAGAGACGCGTCGGGATTAAAGGTCGAGCAAGTCCGGTGATTGGTAAAGAATGGTCAAAAAGCGAGGTGGTAAAAGGCCGAGCAATTCCTGGGACCATAAAACAGTGCTTAGTAGGTGACGTGGACGATGGAGATTCGACGACGAAGGAGAAAAGGTGTTCGGACATTAACAGCGAACAGCCGAGTCCCGTTTCAGTACTCGACGGGATCTTTTCGTCGCCTTCGAAGAGTTGCCGATCTGATATTCCGAAAAACGGTATTTTTCCTTTCTCTCTCTCTTTTTTTTTAGGGTTTCAAAGACGCGCCTGGACTGAAACTGAAGTTCCTGTAATGCGCGCCTTTCTTTCTCTTACAAGTTACAAATGCATGTATGTATGCATGTAATTATGTTGCATGTATGTCTTATGTAGAGTGTCATCGTGCATGCATGTACGTATATATATATATATAAAAAAAAAAAGAAGCTTACATGCAGTCATGCCCATCATGTAATGTAAGTGCATGCATACACGTATTGTACAACCTCAAGAACGCATTCAGAGGGAAAATATTTTCACAAATGCTATGCGTTGCACAAATGTAATCCTACAAAATGACAAGGAAAAAATACATATTTTAATTTAAGCTGTGGTTAGCGATCTATATCTGTGCAACGCTTTAATGGGCTTGCATTAGATTATGCAACCCCACAACGCTGGATTAAAAAAAAAAAATTTCTTGTCTTTTCTGTTGCGTTGCAACTGTGCAAATTCTTTGGGTGTTGCTTGCTAGCATACTTCTATTTTTGAAAAAAAAAAAAAAATTACTTGCATTATTTTTCGGCCGTACTTTTGCTTTTCCAAATTCCAAATTCAAATCCCCCATTATCCCTAATGTTGGAAAATTGATGATAAACACCCTTTAAATATGCAGAATTTTAGTCTCATATAAGAAACGAATTTTTGTTTTTCCCTGTTTTCTTTGATCACGTTTGAATGGAGGAACATGATTCGTGCAGCTGACCCTATACGGTAGAGAAAAGGCTTATGATGATGATGATAACGAATGTCGAAATCAAATGATACTCAAATTTTTCCATACCGTCTTTTTGCCATTTGCCGGAATGCTAGCAAGGTTTTTTTTTTAAATTTTTTATAAGCTGCTAATTAAGAAGGGGTTGTTGCTAATTTTGCATTCACAAAGTGCTGTATTTAGATAAGAGTAATAATTATATAGTATGATAGTACTACAACTAAAATGTCACAAGATCTCTATCAAACAAATCAGACACAAGATCATTAATCTAGCTTATCATGTGATCAAATAATCTCCTAGTCCTCGAAAATTAGCCTGGTTGACCGATTCTAACCACATGATAAACTGCATTCTTTTGGGCAGTCCTGGACAACAGTTCGGATTGATTTGACCGTTAGAATCATCTCATTACTTTGAAGATCGATCTGATTAGGATTTCCTTACTTATTGATACTTATCAACTTTGGTAAAGATACGGTGCATCTTGTGCACCTTATATACAAATAACCATGGCATGAGCATGACACAACTATAATTTCTGTTGATAACAGTCATATTTATGATGCAGGAGAGGAATATAAGAAATTAAGAGAAGACAGTATCAACCTCTCCTTCTTCCACAGAATCACAGTTGAAGCGTTGCCAAGGCTGTATGGACGTAAAAGAGACGATCCCTTCGAGTATTTCGGCTTGACGACAAGGAAAATGATGAACCAGCTGCCATCGCCATTTTGGAGCAGCAAAGCTATGGTAGAGACTGTAAATGAAGTGTGTCAGGATGCTGTTTGGGAAGAAAGATGGGAATTAGGGAGAATAGGAGTTGTTTTAGAAGATTACATGTTTGGAGAGTTGATTGAAGAGGTTGTCAGAGATTTGGGGTGTTTTTACATGTCTTTACTTCCCTTTGAGGCATGTAGGAGAAGACTTCGTTTCTAGTGTGGTTTTTTTTGTAGCACTGACATCTCCCTTGCCAATAATTCTAGATGTTAAGGTTTCATCAATGAGGAAGGAGGGGAGCAAATCATCCTCCCTAACCCTTCAGCACACTTCCAAGGGAATTCCACACACACCAGTCAACCAACAAATGTCGAGAACATGAAATGGGGCGGGCCAGATCCAAGATCCAACTCACTCCAGATCAAAGACCCAAGAACGGCTGTGGTAGATGGCCGGCCATGAGATTCCGATTCCGGTAAGTTTGCCACCACCCGTCACCGGCAGCCAACTCACCAGAGTCTCGTGGCCGGCTACAAAAATATTCATTAATGGATTAAGAGAAGAAAATGTATGACCCTTCAGCACACTTCCAAGGGGATTCCAAACCCACCACCAGTCAATTAGGGGCGTCAATTAGAACGGGAACCGGGAAAAAGGAACCAGAACTGGAACAAGAACGGGAACCAAACTGAAAATAACGGTTCTGGATAGTTTGATATTGACCCAAAACGATAGGAACCAGAACCGAGCCGATTGGAACCAGAACCAATATATAAATAGTGTTAAAATTATAATATTATCAAGATTGGAACCAATATACCCAGGACTGGAACCAGTGGCGGAGCTAGGAAGGGCCAGGGCCCCTTGTTTTTTGCGCTGCCCCCCTCAACTTTGTTGTGTGCCACCTTGCCCCCTGGAACAAAATCCCGGCTCTGCTACTGACGGGAATCGAAACCAAGAAGAGCCTATAAGAACCGGCAATATTTGTTTCGGTTCTGGGTACCTTAGGAACCGAAACAGAACCAACCCGTTGACATCCCTACAGTCAACCAACAAATGTCAAGAAATGAAATGGGGCGGGCCAGACCCAAGATTCAACCCACTCCAGACCTACAAAATATAGGTCTGGATCCTTAAAATGTATTTGAATAAAACAGTTTGGATGCTGATGGTCATATCATGAGGCAACCTGGTTTAATTTGGGTCTTGGATACAATTGGATCCTTGCCATAAATAATATTTTGTAGTGGATCTGACCTGTATATCCATATCTGGGTCGAATCTGGATCTTTACTTATCTATCTTGGTTCAGATTCAGATCACGAGGTACAGATCCGGATAGTCGGACGACCCATTTCATGTCCTAGTCAAAAGGATTTGATGTGAGTTTAATCAATACATGAAATAATCGTTGAACGCTTTTTTATCCAATGGTCCATTTTAATTGACCAATCGACATAAAGCAATCGATCAGATAATTAAGATTCTCAGTACACTGTATCATATGTGCTCCTGACCAAAAAATTGTGGTCCATCTCCATGATATTTATTCATCTGAAGTACCAATAAACACCTTTGCATGCAGGGACCCAGTTTTTTAATTGAGTCCCTCGACCAATCAACAGCAACACAAACACACACTACCTTTCTACAGAGCAGTGACCGCACACACACACATACAGGTTCTTCCTTGATTTGTTCTAGAATGCGGACCCACTCCCCTTTGTTTTCCCCATCAAGATATCCTTAGCCTCGTTGATCTTGGAAGCAAGATAATGGCTCCCACCACTGTCAGGGTGGTTTGCCACCATCACTCTCCTGTGGGCCTCCTTGATCTTCTCCATCACTGCATGCTCTCTGAAACCCAAGTAACCATAGTTTCAAGACCAACCAAAGATTTGTGTCATGACAGCTAAAGCATGACTTGATAAGATAATCTTAACCATCCAATCTATGAATATTAATCTGGACCAGTTGCGATATTTCTCGACTGTCCAAGAAAATGATATAGATGGATGGTTGGGATCATCCAAGCAGATTGAACATTGGCTGAGGAGATCTCCAATGTCTCTTTACTGTAAGTAGGAAATAACCAATGTACCTGACGCCAAGGATTAATGCAGCTTCTCGTCTCGTCATGACCCGGTCAAATCCACCCTCATAAAATCTGCGCATCCGGGGTACAGCAGGGCGAGCTTTGAATGCTTGCCATGCCTGGATCATATATCGGCCTCCCAAGGCAGCAGCTGCCACAGAAACACCTGCTACTAGAGGAGCAACCTAACAAAAGAATAGAAAAAGATAAGGACGACAGTTCTCTAATTACCAATATCCAGAGAATGCAAAAAAATCTAACTTATCCTATCAATAGCTTAGTCATAGGCATATCTCAATTGCAGGGGTGAGCCTATCATTAAAAAATCTTATGTGATCTCGTAACACCGAAAATCAATTGAGTCAGATGACTGGACCATCCAATCTAAATCAGTCATCTGAATGGTCAGAACTACAGCTAAAAAGGGTCAGATCAGATGGTTAGATTGGATGGTGGAGTAACATTTGAATGGTGGGTCCCAGTCATGGTTTAAAATCTCGTTTCGGGGGAATGTCTTGGTCAACTGAAAAACCGAGACAAACTCCAGAATGAAACGAAACATTCCCAATATATTGAAAAAAATGACGAAATAGGCGAAATATTCCAAAACTTTCTGAAACATTACGAAATATTTCCAAAACATTTCTAAAATCATGAAATCATAATTTTTTTCTTGATTGTATCATAATGCTCAGCAAAACAAACCGAGATATTACGAAAAACATGAAATGTTTCGTACGAAACATTATGACATTATAAACTATGACTTCATTGCATGTACACCATGTGCGCAGTTATACCGTTGGTAGTAGAAGATGACTTGACAGTGTAATCAAATGGCTAAACCACAGTGGCATGCTTAAAACCCATAAAACAAGGAGACAACCTTTAAAAAATAAACTCATGTCAAGTTTACAGCTATTAAAAAAATATGTAAATATCTTAATTCTTCTGATAAGTAGAGAAAGAATATCAAGAAATAAAAATAGGGAATAGAATTCTGTCTATGCAAGAATTTTCTATTCATGACACTCCTTGACAATGAATAGACTACTATTTGGATCTTTCGTTTTTGCTTTTTTTTTTTTTTTTTTCAAACAAACACCGTTGAGCAGGGAGGCAGCACAGACCCCTACATGTTTATTAGACAAAAATCAGAGGTACAAAACAGAGAAGGTAGGGCATAAACCTAACCCTGATTAGGAAAACCAAAAAAAAAAATACATTCTGTTTCTTAAATTGAATAAATTCTTTATCCAAAGATAAACTAGTTTAGGCATTTGTATGCATGCACGTATAGCTCAATTTTATTATGCATTCGAAGTAGTGGACCTCCAAGCCCCCTCATACTTAAACGAGTCCATGAAATGACTTTGAAAGAGTCACCTTCCGCTTTCGAAGTCCTAAAGAAGTTAGACCAAAAAACCTTTTCATTTCATGTTTAAACAATTTTTCGCAGTTTGATTATGCATTCTAAGGAGTTAGTGGGCCTCCAAGGCCCCTCTGGATTCTTAGAAGCCCCATGAAATGACTTTGAAGGAGTCACCCTCCCATTCCGAAGTCCTAAAGAACTTAATCCCAATGTACCTTTTCCTTTTATGTTTAATATTTTTTATATGGTTTGGATGTTTTTCTCAAACATATAGGACATTTTTTTGCATCTTATGTTATATCAAGTACTATATAGATAGAATATTATATGTTTTACTTTTAACAAATAATTGTACCTCTATGTCAGGGTGCCACATTTTCTATGGAAGAAGTACCTATATGTAGGAATGCAGCTTAAAAACAAGGTAATGAATTGAGCCCTGAAGTTAGGCTTCAGTTTTCCATTAGCTTTGACAGAAACTGAAGCAATTTTTTTAAAATTTAAACAGAAAGCAAGATAGTGATTTTGAATATAAGCACAAATCACAAATTACCTCTTCAGTTCTTGTCCCTACCCTTGGGATTTTCTCCAAAGCTAAAACATAAGGTGTTCTAAACTATGCTATTCTGTGATTCTCCACATTACAGATTATTTTACCCAAAATTACTACTGTCATACAACCTCACCATGTAATACCGCATACACAAGTCCATATACACTAGTTCTAGGCTCTAGCTCTGCTTATCAACTGACTGAGATTAGATTCCAAACACAATAAACTACACATGTAATCTTCCAACTGGATAAACATGTAGCGACATGGGATTTTTTCTTTAGTGATTTCCTTTTTTTTTTTATTGTGGGTGAGCCCACTAGTTTCTCTGTTTGATGATCTTCAATTACCACTATCAAACTCATCTTTGTACCTTGAAAAGTAATACCTAACCCGGGGCTTAACACATCTACTACCCAGTTAATGTTAGAGCATCTGGCAAATTGGAAAACAACTATCCTCCACAACTTTCTACCAAGGTACAGCTTTCGCTTCATAACCATCTCTTGCACCTACCACCAACTTCAGCAACCATGGTTCCCACAAGGCTGTCCTTGTTAGCCCAATCAATTTTCTAATATTTGAACTTTCTGGCATTTTAACTCTGCCATTGTCAAGATTTACCGTTGCATTGCTGATCCTAAGCTCAAATGAAGGAGGGTTAGATCAGTTTGGCAGGCAGTGTAAATTGTAGAACTTTTGCCAAATCCTTTCACATGATCCTGATTCAGTTTTTCTATAAAATGATAATCACTATAGTATTGCTTTTACACTAACCAGATATACATGCATTTTCTTTTAGCTTGTCAAAAATACATGCATGAGTATATGAGTATGTTTTATTAATAAATAATATACATACAGTGAAATGTAAGGAGAAAGAATTCCTTAGCAAACCTGGGCAAAATGATCATACCATTAGATATGGGTACAGATACTGGTAAGGGAAGCTGGGATATGGCTTCACTTGAAGGAATCCCATCAATATGATCATACCATGCTTATATTTTAGTTTTATTAAAATAATATCATATTCTAGTATTTGCATCATTCCAAATCTAATGATACATCTGGTAATACTGCAATGTTTATACGATGCGCTTTATTAAAAAATTACTAACTTATATATTTTAATTGACAAAACACACAAGAAAATTGTTTGGAATTAAGAAAATAACTTATAGCAGTGTTCTGAAAACTGACAGTCATAGAACTGGTGGAGTGGCTGGTTCATCGGTTCAACTAGTTGGTCAAAAAGACGTCCCGATGGGTTTTCTGGTTTAAAAAAAAAATACATAACTGAAAAAGTAAAAGGCCAGGTTGATGCTGACTGGGACTGCTTTTGTGGTTTCCTGGGTTTTTTTTTTATAAAATATAACTAAAAAGGCCAGGTCGATGCTGACCTAGACTGTTTTGGGAATGGTTCACCGGTTTTCTTGTTCAACTGGCTAGTCCAGTCCAAGTTTCATTACACTAACCAATAGCACAATAATAGATGAGTAAATTGTAATGTAGAAGTATCCATGCAAAATGAAATAGTATTGTATTGTGTCGATATGGATATGTTGTGCTTGTTGAGGTATCATGGTATCATAAAGCTAAACCATACAAATTCACCTGCATTCGTTCTCTCAGCGAATAAAAATCCCTAATTAGATATGAAGCTAGTGTAGGTCTGTCCCTTAAATTCTTTTAGAATGGAGTTCCAAAAACCAACTTTGACTTGAACTTTTCGATTACTCGATCTTCCAACCCATACTTATCTATAAAGACACTATTATTTCTCCTTTCATAAGCTCCACAAATTGCAAAGGGAAGAATCCTCCACAAAATCCACCCTCTGATGTCAACACAATTTATGAGCCAGCCTTTAATGAGATCAACCAAGCACCTAGGCATGACCCAACATAAACATAAAGACAAAAAATATTCCCATCCACAAGACGAGAATTTGCAATTGACAAGATGTTAGACCACCACTTCACTTTCTTTACAAGGTCTAATTATTTGACGATTAATCTGATGGTCAATTGTTAGTATCTTACTGATCGACACCAACAAAAAATAAAGTTGCTATTTTAGATGGAATAGGATTTCGCAACACGAACCTAGCTAGGAAGAATGGAGCATTTGATTCCATAAGAGCGAACCCAAAAGAATGAACTTAGAATTTGGCTTTTGGATCCCACTTTTAAATGTGTTCGTCCCCCACATTTTCCAAAATTGGACTTCTTCCAACCAAAAAAGTAACCCAGTCAATAACTTCATCTCTCAAACATTTAAGTGTCTCCTAAGGAGCGAATTTCAGACAATTCAATCATTGATCCTCTCATAGCAATTAGAAACCAAAGCCCCTTTGACTTGAGCAGCCATATTGTACAGATCCAAGAAGGCAAACTGAAGCTTAGATTATCTACACCACAATTCCCCTCCCAAAATCTTACTCTTTCACTTGAACCCACCTTCATTTTGACACCCAATAGAAGTATTCATGTAAATTGGTTGTGCCTTTTTCCATAGCATACACCGTGGGAGGAATTCACGACATTACTATCCCACCCCAAATTCTAACTTTTGTATCTTGTAAAATAACTGTGCGTTCTAACACCAATAAAAGAATTAGAAAAATATAAGAGAAGAAGAAGATGGTCTCCAAGAGTATCGATGTCTTTTAGATTATATAACTCCCCTTCTGATCGAAATCACGAGTGCACAAAAGGTGTAAAGAGAATGCTTTTAGGATACAATGAAACCCCTTGATCATAGGTGATTGAGATCAAATTATGCACAATTCGTTCAACCCGAACACTCTGTTTTTGCAAACTGATGTAACCAGAACTCTGTTTTTGCTTTTCTGTACGAAAGAGATATCTATGAATTTTCAATGTGTCTTGTCTAAATCCCATGCCTTGTCTATTCCTGATAGACACCATCTAGATCCTACGATCCAAATTTGATTGGCAATTTGATCTAAGTAGTCCAGATCAACTATGGATTGTTATGTCTTTTCATTTCAATCGGATCAATCTACAACCATCCATCCACGTCATCTCACGATCCTGTGGTTCAGATAGATCCTGCAAGTTGATATGACCGTTGGATCATCTGTAACCATCTAACCGTCGGAGATGACCGTTGCGACACCTGATAGCACTAATCCACGTCATCTGGGTCAACCGTTGACCAATCAACGGTCAAAACTAAAAGCTCATCAACTCTTCGCAACGATGTTAATTAATTCGATTGAAATGAAAAGATATGACAATCCATAATCGATCTGGACTAGTTAGATCAAACCGCCAATAGAATTTGGACCGTAGGATCCAGATTGTATCTATTGGAAATAGACACATACTTGTTTATTTAAGACAAGGCTTGGGATTGAGATAAGACACTGAAAATTCACAGAAATCTCTCTAGTACAAAAAAAGCAAAAACATAGTTATAGGTTACATCAATTTCCTAAAACAGAGTATTCGAGTTAAACGAATTGTGCATAATTCAATCTTAACCATCTGTGATCAATGGGCTTTGTTGTATCATGAAGACGTTCTTTCTACACCCTTTGTGCACTCGCACTTACGATCGGAAGAGGAGAAATATCGTTTAAAAGACATCGATACTTTTCAAGCATTGGAGACCATTTGATCATCTTCTTCTTCTTTTATATTTTCCTAATTCTTTCATCGGTGTTAGAACACAGTTATTTTACAACAGTTTTAGACAATATCTTCTTTGTTTAAACCAATGGAAGCAACAGTGGTTCATTCAATCCAAGTCATGAACCAGGATCTAGTTTGTCGAGATCATTTTGATGGATTAAATGTCACCTGATGGTAGCAAAAGGTCTTCTTCATCACTACCTTAAACTTGGCATACATTCTAGATGATGACATTAAAGTCATACCCGAAGCAACTTCAACCGACACCGATGTAGTAAAAGATAAGCGTAAAAAGCGGAAAGAAGACAATTTCCTATGCAAGGGACACATTCTGAATGCACTCTCCAACTCCATCTGCGATGCATATCAGACGGTGGAAACGGCTAAGGACTTTGGACTACATTGGAGAACACAAATCGAAGAGGCAAGTAACCAAAAGTTCTTAATTAGCAATTATATTGATTTTAAAATGGCCAACCTAACATTACAGTTAATGATGATGCACATGATGAAACCTTAGAAGAAAATGAAATTAAACCTAAGAGTAAGAGACCTAGAAAAGAAAACACTTTTGAGCCTGATTTTCTTATCCACCTTATTGAAGGAGATAGAAATGAATTAAGAATAGAACAAATTTCTATTTAATATAGAAGATGATCCAACCACATTCCGAGATGTTATGTCAGTCATGACATCTTGAGATGTTGAATTTTGGAAAAAACTATAGATGATGAAATAAATTTTATAATGACAAACCAAACATGGAAACTAGTGGATTTGCCACCAAAGGCAAAACGTATAATAAGTATATGGATATTTAAAAGAAAATTGAATGTTAATAGTTCAATTAATAAATTTGAAGCAAGATTAGTTGCTAAAGGATATAAATAAAGAAAGGGTATAAATTATTTTGATACATATGTACCTGTAGCTCGGATATCATCTATTGGAGTCTTAATTTCTCTTGCATCGATCCATCATTTAATTACCCATCAAATGGATGTAAAAACGACATTTCCAAATAGTGATCTAGAAGAAGAAATTTACATAGAACAACTCGAAGGGTTCGTTTAATCAGGCCAAGAAAAGAAAGTATGTAAATTGGTTAAATCTCTTTATGTCTTGAAGCAAGCACCTATGCAGTGGCATGAGAAATTTGACAAAATAATGTTATCTAATGGTTTTAAAATTAATGATGCTGATAAATGTTTTTATAACATGTTTAAAAATAATATAGGAGTTATTATTTGTTTGTATGTAAATGACATGCTTATCTTTGGCCCTGACTTAAAATGTGTGGAGGAAACTAAGAAGTTTCTCTCATCTAACTTTGATTGAAGGACTTAGGGAAGGTAGATGTAATTTTAGGAATCAAAATAATGAGAAAGGATAATGCATTAGTATTATCTCAGTCTCATTACATTGAGAAAATCCTTTAAAGGTATGGTCATTTTGATCAGAACCCAGTCTCACTCTCAACACCTGTTGATCCTTGTTTCAAGTTAATGAAAAATATTGGTTGATGTTATGTTCAAATTGAATATGTCAGTGTTATAGGAAGTATCGTGTATGTCATGCATTGTACGAGACCCGATATAGCATATGCTATAAGAATGCTATGTCGATTTACGAGAAACCTAGGTATAAAACGTTGGAATGTTATTTCAAGGGTTTTTAGATACCTGAAGGGTACTTAAGATTATGACTTACATTATTCAAGATATCCCGCTATATTAGAAGGATATAGCGAAGCTAATTAGAATAATGTAGAGTCAAATTCTAAATCTACAACTAACTGGGCCTTTACATTGGGAGGTGCTGCAATATCTTGGGGATCCAAGAAGCAGACATGTATTTCTGACTCAACTATGTTGTCAGCATTTATAGCATTAGCTGATTCATATAAATGAGTAGAGTGGCGTCGAAATTCGTTGATTGACATTCCACTTTGGGAGAAGCCAACTCTTGCAATAATGATCAACTATGATAGCCGGACAACATTGTATAAAGTAGCTAATAAGACATATAATAGAAAGTCTAAACACAAGTCTAAGACATCATTTCATTAGACAATTACTCAAAATGGGAGTAATTACGGTCGACTACATGGAGACTTGCAAAAACCTAGCAGATCTTTGACAAAAAGTATAGCTAGAGATGTGGTTTAGAACATCAAAAGGAATGGGGTTAAGGTCTATAAATAAGCAATCACCTTCAATGGGAACCCAATCTAAGTCTTGAAAATATAGCTTATATTCAATGGGTATTGGGTACAACTAAGGTGAATGAGTGATTGAGTAAAAACTAGAAATATAATTGTCTCATTCTTGACATCTAGTGTTGGTTTCCTAAGAGATTAGAGGATGAGCAAAGACTCTTAATAAGTCTATATAAATATAAGAAGTGAATTATAAGATCAATTATTAGATAAACTTACCTATATGAGTGTAAAAGTCATGACGCTTTTTATGAAAATTAAACAATTTCTAAAATATTGATAAAATCAAGATATTGCACAAGGCCATTAATGTGCAAGCTTTAGGAACACTCTAAATTATAGAAATAAATGTGTAATGAATCTGGCTTATCTCCAAGGGTCCTTGGTTCAAGACCTAGTCACCATAGCACCTTGATAAAGTTTTGATTCATTAACGTTAACTGAAAGTTCAAGTACAAAAGGCACCTTCATTTATGCGTTTACTTTTACGATGCATACCCAGAGATTTGTAAAATCGTTTTATTTGAAAATGAGTAGGAACTACGGAAGCTTGATCCCGTAAGGGGACTGTATATAGTATTGATTTTGAAAATAGTGGGGGTTTGTTAGGAATATTTTCAAAAAATAAAGTTTTTTGTCTTCAGTGCTTTATTTACTTTTTTGTAAAAGATAAAAGAAATTTTAGTCGTACTTCGTATAGAGAAAGAAAAGTTGTTCTTTTTATAAAGCTAAAAGCAAACCTACACATGTGTAATTGATGCACACATGTGGAGATGATTTATTGTGTGGTGCAAAACACTACACACACGCGAACGCGCATGTGCGAAAGGCAATTGGGCGTTTAGGGCCTTTTAGGCGCTTTTAGAGGGACTCACTTTGCACTTCGCACGCATCCACGGCATCTCACGATTATGTGGTTCAGATCAATTGTGCAAGTCAATATGACCATTGGACCATCTATAACCGTCTAACTGTCGGAGATGACCGCTGGGACACCCGATCACACCATTCTACGTCATCTAGGTCAACTGTTAATCAATCAACAATCAAAACTAAAAGCTCCCCAACTCCTCGCGATGATGCGTACATTCAAAGTGCTCATCTAAAAGTGCCCAGAAGGCCTTAAACGCCCAATCGCCCTTCGCACATGCGCGCGCGTGCTCATGTGAATAGTGCTTCGCACAACACACAATAAATCATCTCCACATATGTGCATCAATTACACATGTATAGGTTTGCTTTTAGCTTTATAAAGAGAACAACTTTTCATTCCCTCTCCGATGAGGGACTAAACTTTCTTCTCTCTTTTACAAAAAAAGTAAACAGAGCACTAAAGACAAACAACTTTGCCTTTTAAAAATATTCCTAACACTGTATTCACTTACAACAACTCTATTTCAAAAGCTTTCAAGTTCCTTCTCATACCTCCAAAGCCACTATTCTATAAAAGGTCTATAGCCTAAACCTCGCACCTCCTTCAGACTGCAACTTTGTTCCATCGAACTAGATGTTACTTCTCATCATTTTTACCATTGCGAAGAAAGTCTCTTCCCAATCCCATCGGGGCACCGTTGACCATAACTGAGAAGGAAGCCATCAACACACAAAAATTCTATTCCATTTCCTTCACTTATACAAGACTTCATCCTCCCAAAGTCTTTAGCTCTTCTTCCCATTACCTTTTTTTTCAAAATTAATGTCATGAAAGTAGCATTCGAGCCTCTTTCCAATAAATCCTAGTCTCGGACCTCCAAGATAACCTTCATGTAATCTTCCATAACCATATCCCAACACCTTTGTGAAAACTAAAAAACCGTTGTGAAGCCATTTGGACAAGTGCCAGTCTCCATTTAACTCTTTTAAGAGATTCAAGCATTTCTTCTTCAAAAGGTTGTTCTAGTTTATCACAAGATTCTATGGAGATATGATGAAGCACAAGCCATCTAGTTTATGCCAAAATACTATGCATTCCGACTGCCGAGTATAGGTTTGTGTAACACCTCATAAATTCTTCCCAAATATTGTCTATTTCTCAATCATTTTTCCATACACCTTGAGTCTAGATATATTATTGAACCTTTTAGCATTGGCTATCTGATGGGGGAAAAACCGTATTTTTTGTTACTCCTTTCAACCATTTTATTCTTTATTTTTTTATGCCAACCTATCACCTCCCACCAAGACAGAATTACATGGAGGAACAATATTTATGTAGCTGACCTCATATAATTGGGATAAAGCTTATCCCATCCCACCAAACAATCTTTAAGAACTTGTTTTTGGCTTCTATTCTTTAGTTTTCTTCTCAGTTGTTAATTGATTCGCCTCTTCATCATTATCGACCGTAATGATCTCTTCAAGGATGAGGCTTTTTTCACATCTATCTTTTCAAAAACCTCCTTATTCCATTTGTATTTTTAATACATCATATTGTATTCCTTCTATGTTATATAGATTTTTCCTAGATGCTCCTGCTTCCTAGATTCTTGAGACAAAGAGGTAGGACCCCAAAAAGGCTCACACATTGAAGTTTCAACGATCCAATGAGCTACCCCATAACTCCAACTAAACAAATAACACGAGATTGGGTTGAAAAAGACTCTACCAAAAAATTTATTATCACCACTTAAGACGGTCTTGTTATGTCTCACCAGCCAATGTCCATAAGATGAGGCACGAGAAAGAAACTAAGAACTTAAAGCTTGAGTTATCTGACTTGAACGTGTGATCAGTCTGATTCCAGCTATTGCAGTTATAGATACTGTCGTAAGAGCCCCACGATCTCTGATTCAAATCTGACAAGTTGATATTCTTATACGTCGTGCAGAAGTGCGCTCTCCTAAAGAAGATGAAATCAAACTTACTTTGGATGGTTGTTCGATAGGTAAAAAACATCTTCACAGGCACTAGTGGCTTATTTCAAGATTTTGAAAGGACCATTCATGTATTCTCACTTCTCAGGGACAATTGGTGAAAGTGATTCCAAGTTTCCAACAGAGCTGAAGCTTTATCCCTTCTTAATGGTTTAAGAGTGCTAAGAGGCTCAACTTTATCAAAGTTATAGTTGAAGGTGATTCTAGTGACACAATTCGTTGGTCTTTTGGGAGGAAGAAAGTTCATGCAAATACTTCCATATCGTTAACACAATTTGTTGTTACTTTAGTTGGACATTGTTGGGCAAGTGTGCAATAGCCTTTCTCTTCATATTTTCTTGTGAATTACATGTATTTCTCGGGTTTTTTCCTGGTCGATAGATCTGCATTAGTCGTTGACCCAATTGGGCATGTCCTACATCACGACTCAATTTGAATACTATTCAACAAGAAACCATGGGCAAATCATCCAATTCGATAACATTTATTATTTAAATTCTGTACAATAACAATTGAAAGTAGTGATAGAGAATTATTCAAAACACAATCAATTTCTCTTTCTAACAACAAAAATCTCTTGCAAGGGATTGTAGAGTCACAGAACGTCTAAAATAATAAATAGAAAAACACCCAAGAACACGAATAAGCTTACCATTGCACCAATTCACAAACTCTGCACAATTAACGATCCGAAAACCAACACTGAATGCCCGCACTGCACAAACAGTTAAACTTGACTTAGGCAAAATCACGCGTAAATATAAACCAGGACACTAACAAAATGAAAACCAATGGTTTCATCAAGCTTGATACATTGATCTCTGCTCCACATATGCCTAATCATCCACCGTGTCATCCCGATTCCCAACAAAATATAAAATTTCCAACTCCAGTGGCAAGGTTTTAAATTTCGACGAAAAGTTTGAAATTTCGGTTTTCGAGCTACACTGAAACCAAAATCCATAAAAACCGAAATTTTAGAAATTGAAATTTCATGAAATTTCTGTTTTTGTGAAATTTCGAACTTTTCATGAAATTTCAAAATTTTCATTACTAATCTCAATTTCAAAATTTCCAAAATTTCACAAGAAATTTCGAAATTTCAGTTTTGGCCCTCACCGAAATGGCATGTGAAACCGAAATTTTAAACCTTCTCCAGTGGTGGGTTTTCTGGACGGCTCCTCCGGAATAGAAGCCTTATTTCGCCAAGTTTCATCCCAATAAATATATAAAAAATAAATAAGAAACTCAAGGGCTGTCATGCATTGGGAACCGCAATACGTGGTATTCAACCAGGAGGCCCGTCCATAGAAAAAATCTGGACTGGCCTTCCAGGAATACTCATTGTTTCCACAAAAAAAAAAAATTTTGAAAAGAATCTCTTTTGTCTAAACAAACCCTAATTTTGAAGAACTAAGAGCTCTAAAACAACTTGAAACAATTGCGAGAAACCCTAATTTTTTCAGAATCGAGTACAGTGAGATAAAATATTACAAATCAAAATAAAAGAAAACTAAAAAAGATAAATGATGAATGATTTGGAGAACAGAAATCAATGCTCAAGCGAGAAATCTTACCTGGTTGTTTCTGTTTTCAAGTTCGAGCTTGATTAAGAGGCTTTGATACTTCGAGAGCAGCTAGGCTTTTAGTTTTTCTTTTTTTAAGCTTCCGCTGCAAGAAAACTAAGAAAAACGCGATTTCTAGGGGCCTGTTTGAAAAGCCAAAAACTACGGCCAGCACCAAGTTTAGTCCCGATCCAGTTCTTCTTACGTGTGTTTGGGAGCTCATGTTTGGAGTAGAACTTTGCTTACCGACATCCGTCAGCAAAGTTGCTAACCGACAACAATATGAGTCACCGGGCATATTCTTAGAGATTTTCTGACCGTATGGATGTTTAGCCCAACCCTTGGACCTACAGACAAAAATCACTAGCCTGATTAGTAATTTCTAAGCGTTGGATTGGAGTCATTTTCATTGGGTTTATTTTTAACCGTGGAATTGGAGCATTATTCACCATTATTTGGAGTACAAAGATCCAAAGATAAAAAATTACTAATCACGCTGATTGTTTGGTATTTAGGTCCACCTAAGTATGGCCAAACATCCTTACGGTCAGCATTCAATAACAGTATGCCACGTGGCTGATATTGTGGTCGGTCAGCAACGTCAATCAACAAAGTTCTACACTCTAGTTTGAAGTTCCCTTCCCAAAATTCAACGTGGAGCACTCTTTAGGATCGTATGCATGTTTGGTCCACCTCTTGATGGATCTACACGGTCAAAAATAAATTAACAGATGATTTCTAGAGGTTGAATTTGAGCACTTTAAAATGTGATTATGGCCATTGGATTTGATTTCAGATGCTAAAATATAAGTGTAAAAAATAACTCATCAAGCTAGCTTGATTTTTTGTATGTTGGTCCACCAAGAAGTGGACCAATCATCCCTAAGGTCAGTAGGCCCATAAGGGCGCTCCACGTAGCATTTTTTGGGAGGGGAAGACTTCAAATTTTGAAGTTGTGGATAGACAACAAATATTTTGTTTGGTACATATATGGTGGTCCTACCTTTTAAGGGCCATGCTTAATTTTCTTAAATCGCACAAAAAAATTGGATTGGCTTTCATAAAACTCACACCAAAAACTAGCTTAAAATACGTCAAAGAAAATCTGAAGTCCTTCCCTACAACGTTCTTTCCCTCTTTGTGGTTTGGCTTTCAAACTCGCAACTCCATGACAACAGTGTAAGGAATAGTTTTATATTATAGTTTGGCAAAGATTCCGTGTGACACAAAATATTATTGTAATCGTTTCCTACGAGCATCAGTGTAGTGTGAAGATGTCGTGGTACGCATACTTCATCGACTACGTGAAGACTAAAAGACAGAGATAGCAAGGATCAGACGGTTGACGACAAGAGTCATCTGAGTAACTGTCCATTTGTCGGTTATAAATCTTGTACACTCACATATGAATGTAAGTGACTTAGTGGCCATAAGAATATGTTTAAAAAGAATAAATATAATGGTCAAACATAGTCATTGGATAGACCCGAATCTAAGTCAATATTATTGACTTCTCAGAAAGTCCAATCGATTGGAGACCTTTGTTAAATCGATTGGAGTCTACGAGACAGAACTTGATCAAAGTCGAATCAATTGGAGACCTTTGTTAAATCGATTGGAGTCTACGAGACAGAACTTGATCAAAGCCCAATCGATTGGAGACCACCGTTAAATCGATTGGAGCTTATGGGACAGAAACTTATTTAAGTCCGATAAATTGGACTATAAACAATCGATTGGATTTACGAAGGAAAAATCCATCCGTACAAGGCCAATCGATTAGACCCAAAACCCAATCGATTTGACCCAGAGTACAATCAATTGAACTTCACACGGATTGAGTCTTTCTTAGAGTTGAAATTCTAATTTCCACTCTCCCATGTTCTCAAAGGCTCAGGGTTACGAATTCTATAAATATAACCCTTATATACCTTCTCTAAACACACTTCTATACACAATGAATAGAGAAAATAACTGTTTATTTATTAAAGTATCCATTCTAAGAGCAAGAAGCTTTTTAGTTCTCATATATATCTTGTGAGCTTTTCCCTTTTCTAGATCAAAGCCAAGTGCTTGATCCATTACTCGGCTTAGATCTTAAACATGGATATTTGACTGAGTAGCCTGAGTATACCAGTGTGACTCAACACCTATTGAGCAACCTAGGGTTCAGGGAGTACTGAATCCTTCACTTTCGGCAAAGGCTGGAGTATTGAGAATTAAGATCGGAGTGACTGATCGACAGGTAGGTTTAGGGTGTACCAAACTAAATAAGCGGACAAGGCTTCTTGGCTAGGAGGGCGCGCATGGACTCGTAGCATTGATTCAAATGACGTGGACTCATCGGCAGTAGGCCTTGGCTAAAGTTGGAGATTTATTTGCAATGGTGCTACGTAGGTAACATACTTTTCGTCTAGACGTGGTCCCATGGTTTTTCCTTGGCTAAGGTTTCTACGTAAAAATTTCTTGTCTTGTGTGATTGTTTGTTTGTATTCCGCTATCTATATTGATTAGATCAAACGACGAAAAAAATATATACCACGGAAGTATATTCGATTTGGATCGGTTGTGATAATCTTTTATCAAACAATAACTAAGGCATGCGATTTTATTTCCCTACCATAGACCAATAAAACTATTTAAGTATAATTAATTTTTAAATACCTAATAAACCTCCCTTCTATGTATTTCTGATTAAAGAGAACGGACCGGTTGTTTTTCACACAGAGTGTGCAGGAATATGATGGAGGTTGAATACCCTCCAGGTTAAGTCAAATGTCCATGGACTATAAGCAAGTCATGTCACAAACTTTCAAAATCCATTATTGTATATAGAAGAAGAAAAATAAAATATAGAAATTTCTAAAAGTCTCTAGATTCTAAAATGTTTTCAAAAGAAGTTAATGTGTAGAAATAGGTTCAGGCTCTGAGGACCCCCTTTTTCTGACCCCTCTTGGTGTTCTCACGCTCAGATGTGGATTTCACGAATCCAACGGTTGTTGTCAGCGCCCCAAAAAAGTGATTCCAACTCAGCGCTGACAACCGTTGGATTCTTGAAATCCATGGCCGAGCACACAAACACCAAGAGGGGTCAGAAAAATGGGGGTCCCCTGAGCCCGACCCTAGAAATAAGGGCATGCATGTTGTATCTAGAGAACTACTCAAATATCCCCAAGGTAATTTTGGGGATATCTCCTTAAAAAAAGTCTTGGAACATTCTCTTAGGTGGCGTTTGGTAAAACTTTTTTTCAGACCTTAAGTCTGATTCAGCTGAAATTAAGTGATTTTGGTGATTAAGTTGCGTTTGGTAAACGACTTAATTTCAGCACTTATCACCAAACTCAAGGAAAAAAAGACAAAAGTAAAAAGTGACCCAGCCTTCACTTTTTGCCGTAAGTTAATGAATCTTTAAAAAAGATTCTTTGATTCTTTTTTAATACCAACAATGCCCTTTTTTCAAACCTTTCTCTTTTAAAACTTACGAAAGTATCCTAATAAATATTTCAAAATACCCACAATGCCCTTGACTTAATTTTAAGACTTAAGACCTTAGCCAAACAACCTAATTCAGACATAAGTCATTAAGCTACCAGATCTTAAGCACTTTAAGCTTTTAGATCTGATAACTTAATTTATCAAACGCCACATTAGTCTTTTGTATTGATTACATTTGACAAAATAAGAACCACATAAGGGGTTGATGTCTATAAATAGGAGAAGGGCCTCATATGAGGATCGTACCTAGAAAGTGTAACATTTCTACATGTACACTTGTTTATTTTAATGCAAGAAATTTTCCTTAACCACCAAGGTGCTTTTGAATGCTAGTCTGTGTTCATTAGTGGTCTTAACAACAGTAGTCTACATGTAAGCTTTGATCCCATTGGTGTAACTTTGGTATGCTACATATTTGCCACATAATACTTACATGACTGGTAATTTGTAGCCATGTGAGAAGGTGTTGACCCATAGCGAGGACCTTCATTGTATTTGAAACTACATATGAGGGGTGGTAGTGTTATTAGGAATTTTAATGGTTTCCATTCCTTTTATGGAGAGGTATGAATAATTTAGCAAAGATTACGGATATTTTGGAGGTTTTAAACTGTGCAAGAGGTTGGATATTCACAAAGTTATTGATAAGTCATCATTTTATGTATTTTTATCCCATTTTCTTTAGTGAATTATCAGAATTATCCTACGTAAATCTTCAAACCTATATGAAAAATAGGATATTCCATTTTCACCAATTGTATATTAAATTTCTCTTAATAATAGTAAATGACTTTATATTAATAATCTTATCTCATTAGGTACCCAAGCCCAAGACTAAAGCGAGTATAAGTCTAAGCTCAAAAGCTAATTTACAAAATTTTAAATCCAAGCAAAAAATATAGGCCATGAAAATGGACCACAATGGCAGATCAAGACACAAGCCACATCGATAGGATAGGGGATCAAAGGCATCGCAAAGGACGATGGTGATCAAACAAAAAGAAAAAAAAAATAACGATCAAGATGATGGACGACCAAGATTGCAAGTAAAGTTGTGGGCCACATAATTGAGCCAAGATGATGATGATCTCTAAAAGATGGGTCATCAATTAAAGCAATGATTGATATAGAAGTTGCAAAAGTGGTTATTGGGCCATGTTGATAGGCTAATGTAGTGGGCCAAGTTGGTGGACCAAGTGTGGACCAAGGTAGTCTAGATTACAACAAAATGAACGGTCTAGATTATAAAAGGCATGAGGATGGTTTTCTAAAAATAAAATGGTGATTTTGATTTTTAAAATTTAAAAATGATGGAATGTTTAAGAAATAAATATCTTATCAAAAAAAAATTTCTTTTGAAAAATTAAATGATATTTTATTAATTTTCAAAAAGAAGTTTCAAAAGAATAATTTTGTGATTGATTCTATTAAAATATATATATTTTATATAATTGTTCCCATCTTTGAAAATGATTTTGTAAAGAAAGGAAAGTCATATTTACTAAAGATGGAAAGAATGCTACATATCCCAACCTATAAAAGGGTTAGAAACTTGGACAATCGGGTGAACTCCTTTTTTGGACATTTTGGCATCTTCACTTTTAGTTTGGCTACCTGGATCACGACTTTAAAAGCTTTATTACGACTTTGGACGAAAATCTAGGCTCTTAAGATTTTTCTCATCCATTATTTTTCTGGCAATTCGACTATTCGAGATAAGCTTATATTTAAATTCAATGTCGTGCATTCTCTTTTAGTTAATTAAATTAAGTTTTTTTAGATTTTACAGTGCAAATTTTATTTATGCAAGTTAAAGTTCTTTTTTTTTCTTGTAAAACCATGGTAGGCTGAGATTCCTCCCATCAAGGAGAGGGATTCACTCTATAAAAAATAAGTTAATCTCAATTTTATTGTCTTTATTTATTTTTCTTGCAATCAGTTATTAACGATTAATAAAAAAATCATTGAGTTATATTTTTAATTCAAAGTGAGAACTATATTATGTGCATTTTCATTAAATTGGGATTCATATAATGCTTGCCTTTTTTATAGTTAAACAAATTCAAGGTGATTTACAATTAAAATTTTAATTTTACTAAGAATCTAGACATTGATTTCACTATAAGAAATTATTTGTCGATTTCATGGCTTAAATCATTGTATAAATTTTTTAAGTAAAATGTGTAGATTATAATTTTTTATTATCCATTTCAGCGAGATAAAAAATTCTCATCTCAAGTGAAGAATCTGACAAGAGAAATAGATAAAGCACTAAAATTGATTGTTATTAATTCATGACAGTAAATCTCGATCTTTGATGGTTTCCAAATTCTTGAAGTTAATTAGATTTTTTCTTTTCAGTGCAATCATAAAATAAAAAAAGCAGTCAATCCATTCTTTTCTATTTTATTTTTGTTAGAATAAATTTTGGTTGATCAAGTTATTCATCATTCTCACCCCTCCTCGTGGTTTGACCCCATGCTTGCGTTATACTTAAATTTTATAGTTTGGTATTTGCAGGTTTGAGTCTGATTAGACAGTAAAGTACAATGATTGATAAAAATATTGTCCGTCAATTATGATTCAGCATGACTCGATGTTTGTGGTCTCTTGGATCTCTAAACATAGCCTCATTCCCTGGTATCTTAAATCCTGGTGGTGGAATATTATGGACATCTTGAAAGACTTTGAGTATTCTATCGACCACATTTTTCATGAGTCGAATGCTGCTGCGGACTCTATGATCCCAAACTGGGTTACGGACTAGAGCTTATATGGAGTTCAGTGATAATGCCCGCTTAGACTTGTTGGGTTTATTCTGTTGGATAGAATGAGTACCCCTTATATTAGAACATAGGCCTTTTTTGTTAGCATCTTACATTGTGTTGCATCCATGTTTCTTCTCCCTTTTGAATCAACGTCTAGTTGATTCTTAAGGGGTAAGGTATTTACACGCCCCCTCCCCCTAGGTGTAACCTCGTTATTTTTTATTTAAATAAAGCGATCCTCTCTCCGTGGAGGTTCCCCACCCCTATATAAATAGAAAAAGGAACACACCCCTCTCTCTCACACTCTCGATCTCTCTCGACGATTTCTCCACCTCTAGCAATCTTATTGACCTCCGGCATTTTATTTCCACCTCTACAGCTCTTAACCTCATGCAATTTTTTCGATTTCAATTGTGCCCACTAAGTTCATCCCATCATTTTCTCTCTTTTTTTTTCTCTTTTTAATTTCAAGTGTGCCCACCAAGTGGTTGAATTTTCATTTACCGTTTCTATAGTTTGTAATAGTTTATTGGTTGCCATTATGTTGTGTTTGTGAGAGTGCAACCTACCTGTTTGTTAAAATGTCACAACGGTTTTTTTAGTGCATACAATTCTAGGAGTGCTAATTTGTAATTGTTTTTATTTGTAGGGAAAAGAAGGCCAAAGGAACAAGCAAACCCTAAAGAACTGAAAATTCAAGATTAAAACAAACCCTAAGGACTGAAAAATACCTTCATTCAAATCCATTAGGGTTTCTACGAGCGAGCTAATGTTTAGATTGATGAGAAGGGATGAAAAAGATGCTGAAAAATCTAAGGAGAAAGAAGGAGAATCGAAGGAAAAAGAGAGGGAAAATTGTAGATTTCATACGGAGTCTGCTAAGATAGCAATATTATTCATTTAATTAGGGGTGTGCTATAACAGATATGGGGTGTGCGATTATTGTTGGAGTGTGCCCCCAACCAGGAGTCTCCCTTAGGAGGAAACAGGGAGTGCAAATATGCGCTCCCTTAAAATAAATGGTGACATTGTTTTATGTGTTAAGAATGTTTCGGCATGTGTGACCACATCGATCTGTGTAGATGCATGTCGACACGGGAAAATATCTTAAAAGTGTCATGTCATTGTTAAAAATTTTATTTCATTTTTTAGGACATAACAATAATAAATTTTAGGACATAACAATGATAGCTTTTATTCTCAATGCGTCGTATATTTTATACTTTTATATACACTAGTGGGTGCCCCATGCCATCGGCACTCCTTGACAAAGAATTTGCCAAAATTAGGTGAGCGGCGGAGATCCACCATCGATTTGGGGGAGGATTAGATCTCGACCCTTCTTTGTTGATGCTTATAAGAGGAGGTATAAGTAGGGAGACAACCAATGTGTTTTGTTATATAGAATAGTAAATGGCCCATGCCCACGGCACTCTCCGACAAAAGCGTTTGCAAAAATTGGGTGCCTTCGACACTCAAACGGTATAACGGACTGCAGCGTTACTGTTTTTTCCATTATAACGGATTGTAACGCATAGAGGGAGAAATGAGAAAATAACAGAAATAACAAAAAATAACGGTGTTGAAATTTAAATTTTGAATAAATTGAGGTCAAATGAGGCGGATTGAGTGGCTGAAATCTAACTGTCCACATTAGATCGATGGATTTGATCTCAATCACTCTTTATCTAACCGTCCACATTAGATGGATGGATAAGATAAGAGAATACAACTGAGTTGTCTTGATATATGTGTGGGTGGCCCGTGCCCGCGGCACTTTTCGACAAATTGCTTGTCAAAATCGGGTAGGAGTTAATCTCAGCCATCGATATGAAGCATAGTGGATCTCAGCCACTCATTATTGAAGCCATATAAGATAGAGGGGTATAAGAAAACCATTAAATTTCTGTTAAATTTCAGCACCACTTTTTTCCGTTAAAATCATTAAAATCCATTAAACTTCATTAAAATTTATTTTTTCCATTTTTACCCCTGGCCGTTTCAATCCGTTTTAAAGGCCACTTTAACGGTAACACCCCTCTCGAGGCATAAAAAGTGGGGCTCTTGAGCCTGACCCTTGGGCTATATGTAAATCCAACCCATTTCATTCCTTATATGTAGGTAAATAGTAGGTGACTCGTGCCCACGTCACTCATCGACAAAGCGTTTGTCAAAACTGTGTGTGAGTGGCTGAGATCCACCGTCCATTTAGTGTGATAAGATCTCGGCCATCCTTTATGAAGTCGGATAAGAGGGGGAGACAACCGTCCTGTTTTGTTATATAGATTATGCATTCATTGTAATCATAACATGTAACTATATTAAAAGTATAAGAAACATACAGTTTAAGCTGTCAAAAGAAACAAAAAGAAGCTAATAGGATGACATAATAGCTCTCATAAAATTAGGCGTCAACAATGATTGGCACCTAATAGAAAAATCTCCAAAGTTGCTATGAACTCTAGTACAACTATCCTATGGAATTTCGTGTAAATAATTGCCTAATAACCAATATAGTAGCTAAAATATTCTTGCATACAAAATACATATAACTGATCTGTACTTGTCTTTAAAGATACATTGATTCCTTTCCTCCATACTCCCAAGCCTAAGGCAAAAAGTACAAGCCTCCAAACGAACCTTTGCTTCTCATCCAAACCCCTAACAAACCAGCATCTGACTAGCTCCAACATGCTTCTAGGGAACACTCACCGAACACAAAACAAGTCCAGGTACCAATACCAAATATTAGAAGTAAAATTATAATATCAACATGTGGTCAACTAATTTACCTATTTCTTTGTAAAGGAACCGCATATTGGACATTATTCTCTTTCGATATATCAGGTGCTCAACACATGTTTTTTCACTCATTCATCTCAATATCTTCATCTACACCACACTCATTTTATTAAGAACATGTTTCTTAATTTCCCAATATTCAGTTCCATAAAGCATAATTGGTCTTATGATTGTCTTGTAGAATTTTCTGTTTATCTTGATTGAAACACATAAATCGCACAATACTATAGATGCATTATCCACTTTAGCCATCTAATAGTAATTCTATGGGTCACATCTTCATCGATATATCCATCCTTGTTGATAATTGAACTTAGAAAATGAATTGGTCACATTAAATATTTCTTGTCCATCAATCATCGCTAATGTCCCATCCCTACGTTTGTCTTTACTCTTGACTAAAGTTACATTGCGTGTATTCTATTTTCGTTCTACTTATCTCAAAATCCTTAGTTTCTGGAGTATCCCTCCATAGTTCTAATATTTTCATTTACTCTCTCTCTAGTCATCTTTTGCTAGTTGCTATTAATATTGATTGAATTTCATTAATCAGAGTTGATACATTTCAAGGTTTTTGCAAATGTTCCACAATAATATTTTTGTTTCTTATTGGTGTGCAGTTATATCTTATTCGTTATTTGTTAGTTGCTATAATGAATAAAAGCTTAGCCGACTCATTTTCTCACAAAAGACAATGACAACTAAGCCTTTCCTATTCTCTTTCCTCTTTCCTTTTTGTTTCTGACCGATTACTATTCCCATATAAGACAAAAAACCCTTTACTGACTCTCTCTTCTTTCCCTTTACTCTCTGAATGTGAAGGCTTAAGGTAACCTTTCCTTTCTTTACGGCAACAACGTGATCCATTCTTCATCCTCTTCACCACGTTAGGTCACCATCTTGTCTACAAGTACGCCTTATCGTCATCGCTGTCGTCAGCTCTGTCCGAAGGTATGGTTGTTTCTTCCCTTTGATCTTCCCATATTTATGTGGCTTCTAGAAAAAAAAAAAAAAAGAGGTAACTTTGGAGTAAAACTTCTGTCACGTGGCACACTCTTAGTAGATTGATGTTGATCGTATGGATGTTTGGCTAGTCCATCGGTGGTCCTGTAAACCAAAAATCAGCGTGATTAGTGACTTCTAAGCGATTCAATGGTTGATTTTAACGGTATGAATTTGGGCATTATCGAGCCTTATTTGGGTGCAAAGATCCAAAGGCTGTAAATCACTAATCAAGCTGATTTTTGGTTTGTAGGTCCACCGAGGGACTGACCAAACATCCATACAGTCCGTGTCCAATAAGAGTGTGCCACGTGGCCCATATTGTGCGTTGTGACAAAACTTCTGTCACAACGTTGTGACAAAAGTTTTACTCCAAAGTCACCTCTTGGAACTTAACAAAAGGATGTATCTAAACCGTTGGTTTTTGGAAAAAATAAGTGATTTGTCCCATCTTTTTATGGGTTCGAAAAAATAGCAAAAAAAAAAACAATTAGTCATGAAAATTGGTATGATAGATAGTTGTGATCATCTGATCACCAATCAATCTAGTTCTTGGTCTATAATATGTCCAAGTTAAACCATCGACGATAAAAGTGTAGATAGTTATGATTATTTGATCACCAATCAGTCTGGTTCTCAAGTTCTATACACCCCCTGTAGGATGTTTACCATCCACCCATCGAGGACAGATAGGACTTATCCCATGTTAAGTCGACAATCTTCACTGTTACTTTATTGCCCAAATGCTCTATTCATTATCCATATGTCATTCGACTGTGCACTACCATACATTGAGATAGGTCATTGGATTATTATGTAGTTTATTTGATAGATTCTAATTTGTTTTTTGTTACTGCATTTGTAGGCAATATTGAGCAATGGATTGTAGTGACATGAACAAACCATTTGTAGGGATGACATTTAATTCTTTCGAAGATGCCAAAGAATATTATAAAGAGTTTGGTCGTCAAAAAGGTTATTCTATTTGTATTAGATCTACAAATAAAACTAGACGTGGGGATGGAATTACTTGTGCCAAACTTGTATGTTCATGTGAGGGAATCCATAAGACTAAGACAAAAGAAAAATTAATTGGCATTGATGAAGAAGATAAAAGTAGAAGAAGCGGGTCGACAATTAAGGATGGGTGCAATGCATATATGCGCATTATGAATGCCAAGGGGAGCACCCAATGGAAAATTACGGGCTTTAGTGATGAGCATAATCATAAATTAGTCACTCCTAAAAGAAAGATTCACATGCGCTCAAATAGATACATGCCTGATGTAGCAACAGACTTGACTGAAAGTTTCAATAGAGAGAATTTACAAGTAGAAAAAGTTCCATCTATTTTTAGAGGGAGTTATTCAACTGTAGGTTTTGATGAGAGAGACTATTGGAACTACTTGAAGTTAGTTAGACATAACGATTTGGAATCGGGAGATGCACATGCAGTTGTTATATACTTTAGGAAAAAACAGGTTGAGAATCCACACTTCTTTTATGCTATTCAATGTGATGAAGATGGCCGAGCCACAAATTTCTTTTGGGTGGATACACGATCAAGAATGGTATATAAACAGTTTGGAAACGTGGTAACTTTTGATATCACCTATAAGACGAACAAATATAACATGTCATTTGCCCTTTTTACAGGAGTGAACCATCATTATCAGTCAATATTATTCGATTGTGCGTTATTGCAAGATGAATTGAAGGCAACTTTTATATGGTTGTTTGAAACTTGGTTAGAAGCAATGGGAGGAAGACACCCGGTGTCTATTCTAACTGACCAAGACTTAGCTATTGGAGGGGCTGTAGTAAAAGTCTTCCCGGGTTCACGTCATCGATATTGCTTATGGCATATCAAAAAAAAATTTGCAGAGAAACTTGCTAATGTGTATTTCAAGAAGTCAAAGTTCAAGCAAGCAATGAAAAAATGTATTCATGGGACTTACATGATTGAAGATTTTGAAGAACAATGGAATTCATTGATATTAGAGTTTGAGTTAACAGAAAATAATTGGCACAAGCATTTATATGAAATTCGACAATCTTGGATACTGATATACAATTGTAACACATTTTTTGCAGGAATGAACACAACGGGAAGAAGTGAGAGCATTAATTCATTTTTTGATGGATTTTTTTCATCCAAAACCAATCTGAGAGATTTTGTTGCAAAGTATGAACAAGCTTTAGACAATTTATGTCAATGAGAGAAAAGAAGATTAGGTTTCAATATACAAAAAACGAGTATTTAACAACATCAATATGATACTCAAACATGTAGCGACAATTTATACAAAAAATATTTTTGAGAAGTTTTGATTTCAATTTGATCAAGTTTGTTATAAAATAGGTACTACGATTGAAGATGAAGGCCATTGCTACACCTTTAATGTAACAGAAAAGTTTGGGCTACCAGAAGAGTTCAATGCAATAATTAATTTAAAAATAAAAGAAGCAAAATGTTGATGCCAACACTTTGAATTCACTGGGATAGTATGCAGACATTTACTAAAAGTCTTCGATCATCTTGATATAGATGAAATACCTTCTCACTTTATAATGAAAAGATGGACGAAAGAAGCGAATGAAAAAGATGTGGTGAGTGAAGATGGATTGTTATTGCAGAATCATCATATGGGGTTAGAAGCTATGAGAATTAATCATATATGTCGTCGATCAACCCAATTAGCATTTATGGCTGGAAGATCAGATGATGCATACAAGGTTGTAATGGAGATTATTGATGAAGGTTTCAATAAGGTGCCTTTGATTGAACAAGAATCACTTAAGGATGAAAACAACGATGCTACTCAAAATGTAATTTCTGAAAATACAAAAGGACCTGATGCCACTCAAGCTTCTACATTTGGATTTACAATACAACCAATACTTTTAGATCCACATATATCCCAAACAAAAGGGAGAAAGAGAACTGGAAAAATAAAAGAAAATGTGATGAAAAAAGTTGGTAGTAGCATATGGAAGAGTGGCATTGAGTTAGCATCAAAGAAACCGAGAAAATGTACATCGTGTAGAGCGCAAGGCCAAGGACATGATAAACGTAACTGTCCGATCTACCCAAAGAAATTGAGAGATGAAACTACTAAACAAGGTATAAATTTTTTATATTATACTTTCTTTGATCTAATAGTTGGATTTTTGTACATCAACATACTTAATTATCATTTTTTTTCTCAGGCATGAATGATGAAGTACAGGACTTAAGAAGCGGCGATGATAGTGAAAATAGTAAATAAATATTTCTTACTTGTATCTACATGGAGGTTAATGGTACTCGTCATTTTTCAGGTAAATTAAGTATCCTTTTTCATCCATTTGACTTTAATTCTTATAAAGAAGTATTTAGTTTTAGGTAAACATACTCATCTTATCATATTAGTAATCATTTGAAATCACATTTTCTTGTTTCTTGTACTAGTTCGATTAGGTGATGAAGCTGACACAACTCAAGAGCGGGGTTAGTGCCATGGGTTGAGGTCTCCCCATTACCCAGTGGGTACAACTTGCCTTACCAACTGTTCCTGTGGTCCTTGATCAATCTTGCTTACCATTTACTGGTAATGGAGGGGACACATGTACTTTTGTACTTTTGAAGGAACCTTTTCAGCCATTCTAATTTTTTACCATGGAAATGAATCATTATTTGAGGTACAGAGATCCATATGGCACAATTTTAGAGGATACTGACTATCGATGTTTGGCCAATCCCTAGGTGTACCTAGAGACCTAATATCAACATGATTAGTGATTTCTAAGCTATAGGTTGGACTCATTTTCATGGGTTTTTTAGCATTATTGAACGTTATTTTACCATTTATTTTCTGTTTTTCTATGAAAATGGCCATTATTTTCCGTTTTATTTTCCTTTTTCCATTATTTTTTGTTTTTGCCCATGAGCGATACAATTTGTTATAACGACCGTTATAATTGAAAAAACAGTAACGCCCTCAGTCCGTTATACCGTTATAATAGTCCCTTTTATACCATGGGAATTTGAGCATTATTGACTGTTATTTTACCATTTATTTTCCATTTTTTCTATGAAAATGGTTGTTATTTTCCGTTTTATTTTCCCTTTCCATTAGTTTCCGTTTTTGCCCCTGAGTGATACAATTCGTTATAACGGCCGTTAAAATTGAAAAGTAGTAACGCCCTCAGTCCGTTATACCGTTATAACAGCCCCTTTTAAACATAGCTCTTAGCTAAAGGTGTGAGTTGTTTCTTGGAGATGCCGGTACATGATTTGAGTTTTCCAAGCATTGGATTGGTTCAGCCTTGCATTTCAGAGTAAAACTTCTGTCACAACACAACGCACAATATGAGCCATGTGGCACACTCTTAGTGGATGCTGACCGTATGGATGTTTGGCCAGTCCTTCCATGGACCTGCAAACCAAAAATCAGCCAGATTGTGATTTACAACCATTGGATCTTTGCACCCAAATAATGCTCAATAATGCTCAAATTCCTACCGTTAAAATCAACCCATGAAAATAACTTCAAACCAATCGCTTAGACATCGCTAATCAGGAAACCTTTTATAGCAGTCCAAAAACATTGAACAGAGGACCTTTTATAGCAGAAGTGGTCAAACATATTTTTTTTAAAAGAAAAAAGATCTTTAAATGTCAATGGACCAGAGAGGACTCAAGAGCCAGACACAGTTTTTTTTGGTCCCAAAAGCAGCAGGAAGAAGGAAATGGTTGTAGGTGCAAGAAAGAAATAATCATACCGGTGATGGGCTAGTGGGGTTTTGTAGAAGAGAGAGAAAGAAAGATACACACCAGTGATGGACGACGGCAACGTGGCTTGATCGACGACGTCAACGGCATATGAAAGCAAGGAAGAAATCTAGGGAGAGAGAGAGAGGCAATCTTGAAAAACATTGTAGTATTAAAAGCAAAAAAAGTAAAACTTATTCAATCCTTTAAAAACATTTGAGAAATCAACCAGCCTTATAATGGCAATCTTGAAATTGTTATAAAAAAATTGTCCAAAAAATTTCATTCAAACTTATATGTTCATTGCAACATGTACAAGATCATTGAATACTTTCATATGGTCGTGGGGACCACATGAAAATGAATCAAGGGCTTATATTTGGTGAGTATGATCTCCTCACCAAGGAGATCATCCTCACCAAAAATTAGCAATTTCTGAAACTTCAAACCCTATCAAATATGGACCTAAATTTATGGTAAAAATGTACGATCCAAACTTTTTCTCAACTTGGAATCTACTTTTCATAAGGCTACAAATGTTGGAATGGATTGATTTTTTGTAAGGCTGATATCCATGTTGAGAAGAATATAATCACCAAAAATTAGCCCTTAACTCATTTGCATGCGAGCCCACAAATACATGAGTCAACTTATCCCAGCCCTAAATGTATATATGGTTTTGCAACTCATAATAGTGTATTGAAACGTAACTACAATTTTTGTAATTCTAAGCCATCCATTTTTACCATGGGTCGCAATGTAACAGGTTGTAGCTCACGCTCTAGCACTATTTTATTACCCACCGTTGCCATATGGGCAGGCCCATTGACTGCATGGATGTTTAGCCCACCCCTTGGTGGATATAGACACCAAAAATCACCATGACTGGTAATCTCCAACCATTAGATTTTAGTTTAAGGCGTGATTCTAGCCATTGAATTAATCATTTTTTTGAGTACTAAAACCAATTGCCAAAGATCATCGAAAAAGCTGATTTTTTGTATGAATGTCTATCAAGGGGTGGGCTATCCGTGCGATTAGTGGGCCTAGATGACAACGGTGAGTAACAAAAATGGTGCTAGCTCATGCTAAAAGGGCGAGCTACAACTTGTTACATTGCGACCCTTTTACCATTAACTTTAACTCCACATTGGATTATAGAAGTTTCAGAAAGTAGGGTTGACACATATTTTTCAACACGTATAATTGCACACGGTCATAGGGCCCACATGGAGATAATGGCTGAATTTTGGTGAGGATGATCTCCTCACCATAGAGATTATCCTCATAAAAATTAACCCTTTCTAAAACTTCTAACCCTATCAAATGTGGACTTAAAGTTAACGGTAGAAATGGACGATCTAGAAATTTCAAATTTTCAATCCACTTTTCATAAGGCTTCAAATGTTAGAGTCAGGTTTTTTTTTTTTTTTTGGTAAGGATGATCTCCATGCTAAAAAAATTAGCACTTAACTCATCTCCACATGGGCCTTGCAATCATACCATGCATGTGCCTTTCTATCCCAGTCTATATATACATATGTAGAGAGAGAGAGAGAGAGAGGACCAAAAAACCTTTTGTTTACAAGAGAGAACAAATAAAATTTTCAGATAGTAGAAAAGAAATTAGTATTTTTATTTAACTTGCCTTTTAAAAAAGTAATTTCTTACATATATCTCTAGTTAGGGAGCCCAGGGTTCGGAGCACATGGCAACATAATGTGTGTCCCATAACTCCACATACTAAATTTACTCAAATTAATTTGCTTGAAATGTGTATAGTTGCTTAATTGCGTGGTTGTTTTAGGAAGTTTTATTTGGAAATTTGGATCAGCATTTGGACAAATGGATGAACGGGAATGGGATAAAATTAAATGGTTAAAAGGGCTGTTTTGAAAATTTAATATGGGTAAGTGAAGCACTGAAGCTTCATGTTGTGTCATGTGTAGTCTCAAGTTCTCACTTTAAAATTGTAATATATATTAATTGATCAAGTTCTTTTTTGGAGATTACATTGGAGGTGTAGAAGCTTCATGTTGTGTCATGTGTGGTCATGGTGCTAGTAGAAACTAGACCTTGATATAAATTTATGTATCAAAAGTTTGATATAAAAATCATTCAAAATGCCAAGTGGCATACTCTTTTTGGCCCCACTAACTATATGATTGTTTGGCCCACCCTTTCATGGACCTATACACCAAAAACAGCCTCATTGATGATTTTCTAGCTGTTGGATATTTGAGTATTTTATCATGGGCTTCATGAACAACTCCATGAATGGGCTCTAAGCCCATGATAAAAACTGCTCAAATGCAAAGGCTATAAAGTCACCAATGAGGCTGATATTTGGTGTGTAGGTCTAGCATGTGTTGGACAAGAACAATCCCCTCCCTAAGCTTACAATTTTATTGCTTAGGTAGATTAACCCTTTCAAAACTAGCCCCTTTTTCATACTACCTGCTTAAATTCAAGCCCAAAAGCTAAGTGGATCCATGTTCAACATGTACCCCAATTTTAATTTGAATTCAAAATTCAAAATTAAAAACAATCTTCTCAGGGTACATGTGGGATGGAGAGCCACTTAGCTGCAGGCCCCGAAACAAAAGCTTGGCTGCAAAAAGGAACTACTTCGAAGATATAATTCCAACTTAGAAGTTTCACTACATCCCACGAAAATCTGTACCCCCGACACTTGGCATACCATTTAGAATCACATAAATTGTAAATTACACGGCACATGTCGATCAATCATAATCCTTGAATTTTAACATTACAAGTCCATCTCTTTGCCTTTAATTTCTCGAAATTTCATGTTGAAAATTTTCCCTTCTCCCACTAGTCTCACAAGTGGTGGTACCTTTAGTTAGGGGTGTCAATGGATAGTCAAAAATTTGAATTTGAATAATTAGACATGGGATTTAGATAAATTTTTTTATATTCGAATACTTTTTGGATATATATAATAAGTTAATATATGAATATAATAATTTATTTAATCAAATATCTGATAAGTTAATTGGGTTCGAATTCAAATATCAAAAATACTCGTCGGATGTCGAATCGAATTCAAATATCAAATTTTTCGATTTGGATTCGAATATGCTTATATTCGATTTGAATAATACCCGTTGACAGCCAAGTAGAACTTCCCTCCATAGGGGAGATGAACCTCAACATACAGATGATTGTGTTCACAAAAGTAGTGGCATGGTGGCATCCTAAAAGACTTGGTGGGGCAATCATACGAGGGGCACTTTTGTATCCACACAATTATAGTCGCAAGCAACTCCAACACTGCGCTTGACATCTAGAAACATCTACAACTCATCAAAGGGGATTAGTGATGCAGGCTTCCCCATACTTTTAGGTGATCTTTTGGGGAAAGAAAGTCTTAAATGTGCCAACATTGTTTTTGGCCATTTTCAATTTTTGGATAAGCAAATAATATTGACTAACCCTTTTGGATCTTATTAATGAGGATGTAATGGGTTGCTTGAACCCTACACTTAGGCCCAGCTTGGTTCGCTACACTAGGATGCATTTTGCACTCCAGTGCAAATGCGGTGAGTTGCATTGCAGTCACTTACCACGGTTTTGGAGCTGCAATTGCTTGCATCCATTTTCTTAAAGAGTTTGCAAGGGCTTGGTAACCACTTGCACAACAACTCATTTGCACAACCCCAACTAATCACGTGTAATCCCGGAACTGTGGCAAGTGGGTGCATTGCATCCAATTTGCATTGAACCAAGCAGGGCCTTATCCTTCATTCTAGTGCCCTTTCATTTAATGAGTATGTACTATTTTAAAGCAAAAATTTGGCTCCCCACATGAATATTCACAAATCCCATCCTCATATTCATCATCATCATAATTATAAGCCTTATCTGGAAAATTTTACCAAATTACAAAAATGTGCCATGTGGCACATTATTTTTTGGCCCACCTACCCTTGATGGGTCTACACACAAAAAATCAGCCTGATTGGTGATCTATAGCATTGGATTCAAGCATTTTTCATTGGGTGATTTTTACTGTTCGATTTGAATAATTTTTTGGGCTCTTAGATCAAATGGCTAGAGATCACCAGTAAGGCTGATTTTTGGTGTGTAGGTCCATCAAGGAGAAAGGACATCATTCATGGGTCAGTGGACTCGAAAGAGTGTGCCATGTGGCGCATTTTTATACTCCCCATGATGTCATAGGAAAAATTCACGTAAGGTTAGATTGTGATCAGCTACATGAATCATATTCCTCCATTCAATTCTATTTAAAGCCATTTCTTCCGTTAATGCAAGTTTCTTAAAACATAACTTCCCATTAAATTCTTTAAACAGCCACTTTCACATTAAATTCTTAAGAGAGCTCGTGCCGCATGTACTATGCACATCAATTGGGGCGTCCAAGTGCCCATACCATCGAGGTCGATATACAAAATTATACACAAGCATCCTCAACATGCCAAGTGGCACACTCTTTCATTACGTTTGGCACATCCCTTGGTGGACCTATACACCAAAAATCACCTTAATTGATGATTTCTAGCAGCTGGATTTGAGCATTTGTTATCATTGGCTTGGAATCCATAAAATGGGCCTGATCATGAAGCCCATGATATAAAATGCTCAAATCCAACGGCTAGAAATCACCAATCAAGTTAATTTTTGTTTTTGTTTTGTAGGTCTACCAAGGGATGTGCAAAACATTCATGGGTCAGTGGGCCTGAAAGAATGTGACAGGCGACATTTTAGGGGAGACATCAGTATACTAGATTTTTTTTTCGAATACAGTCTGAATGACACGTGACCACGTGTGCTACGAGTCCACAAGTGCCACAAGTCCATGACACGACACGACATACACGAAGGATCCACATGTGCCACGAGTCCACGACACGACATACACGAAGGATCTTTGAGAAGGGCAATGTTAGCATCTCCCTAGTGGTCGTGTCCCTAGATCCAGACAAGGGGTGTAATTGGGCCAAGTTTCGGCTTGGACTTTTGTAAATTTTGAATAGGCCCGATCTGTTACAATTTAAATTGAATCGCAAAACCTCTCATGGGCCGGCCCGTTTGCCACAACACGAATCTCTAAGATCACGGTTTTCTAAGAACATCTAAGTGGTCGAACATCACTAGCTGTAGCATCGTCCTCAGTACCTTTATTTGAGTAGGACCACTGTATGACCCACGTGGCAAACTTTTAGAGACCAGTGATAGTATGAATGTTTGGCCCATCCTAAGTGAGCCTACATATAAAAAATCATCGTGATTAGTGATTTCAAACCTTTGGATCTTTCTAACCCAAATAATGCTCAAATTCCACGGTTAAAAATAAGGGTTAGTATCAGGGACCACACGTTTGTTGTCGGCCGTGGATATCAAGAATCCAAACGGTGGTTAATAATGCTGAGCTGGCATTTAGTTTTGCAAAAGCAAAACCACCGTTGGATTCTTGGGATCCACGTCGACAACAAACGTGAACTTGTTAGTTCACTTTTGTTGGTCCCTGATCCCGAGCCTAAAAATAAACCCATGAAAACGACTCCAATCCAATGCTTAGAAATCATTAATCATGTAGGTCTACTTAGGGTACGGCCAAACATCCATACGGTCATCGACCTCTAACAGTATGCCACGTGGCTCTTACTGTGTTCCGTCAGATGACGGACTTCCGTCAGCAAAGTGCGCTTTAAGATTCAAAGGGCATTTGGGTAATTTACTTGCCGACCTCTAGGCCGCCTACGGATCGTGCGAGAGCGATGGGGGTGGTGACGTGGCAGCTCTTTTTCTTCAGTCAACGTAAGCCGATGGTCACATACCGCGTGAGAACCGCGTAAGCGGCATGTGAGAGAGAGAGAGAGAGAGCGAGGATTGATACTAGCCAGAGAAAAGCCGAGAAAAGCTCAGACTAAACACAGCCATGTCGTGAAAACCGTTGGATGGTCTTTAAGCTTGTGTGATGCGAATCATAAGGACTGTCCAACGGTCGACGCCTAGGGAGAACGTCCTCTTCAGGACGTTAGAAACATTTTCCATATTTTAAAAAAAAACTGGGAATAATTTACCCCTCTCAATCCCTCTTTTTACCACTTTATTTTTTATAATTACAACTATGCCCTCCTTAGTCTTTTAGAAATTTTGACCATCTTTTTTATATTTTTATAAATTACATTAATGTAAAATGACCAAAGTGCCTACCCCCATCGATCCATATTTTCATTTTAATTTTGGGAGGTCAAGGAGTCTCAATTTAACTACAGGATTTGCGAAGAAGAATGATGTCATGAACATAAACGAATGTGGTCCCACTTTTTGACTAATGTCCTACAGGTGGTCTTCCTAATCAGCGATGGTGATTGATAAACAACTCTTCCATGCTAATTACCTTTCTTTTAGTTGCCTTGAACCATGCTTATTAGTCTGTTAATTCAAAGCGTGATTTGTGGCAATTTACAAAATTAGGGCGCTACTATTACAAATTGAAATACAGATTTTATAAATTTATAATTATCACTAAAATGGTCAATCGGCTAATTGATTTGTACAATTTGTCGTAGGTCATAGCCCAATATGACAATAATCAAGCAATTAGTCATTTGATCAAAGACACCGCATTGCCCACTTAAAATATTTTCTTTAATTTGTCAAATTTCAAGACTTCAAACTCTTTATTTCACTCGAAGACGACCTCTTATTAGTAGTTTGGCATTGGCATACGGCTAAAACACTATTTGAAAATTTTGAGTATGAATCCCAAGGGTTGGGCGTAGGGCTGGCCAGGACCACTCCTCAGGAAGCAGAGGTCCTGAGTTCGAACCCCCCTCTTGGGGCCATCCCCTTGGATTTATCCCAATACACCTAGTACGTGTGGAAAGGGTGACATACATGTCTAGTGGGACTAGTCAGGTGCTCTAAGAGGCCCAGATATCCATAGTATCAAAAAAAAAAGGTTTGAGTACGATTTGGTTTCGCAATTAAAAAATATAGTCATTAAACGGGAACACAACATTATCATCATAAACACTTTCCAAACTATATGAGGTCGACTACACAAATCCTATTCCTCTATTCAATCCTGTTTAAAGCCATTTCTTCTGTTAAGGCGATAAGAGTGACAAAAAAATATTAGTATTTTGTACAATGATATGCGGAATGATAACAAGGACCAAACCCTAGGGCCACCCCCTGGAAAGAGTAGAGGGTAATAAGTGGCTCTGTCCACATTAACTCTTCCAATACACTCTGGCATGTGTGGAAGGGGTGACTATCATGCCAGGGGGACTAGTCAGGTGCTCTAAGAGGCCCGGATACCCACGGTTTCAAAAAAAAAAAGGAAAGGACCAAACCTAAGGGGAAGATAGAAGATGAGAGAAAAAATATAACCTTAACAAAAAATAGAAAAGGAAAATAAAATAAAGTCACAAGGGCACAAATGTCATTCCACACCATTAAGCGGTGAAAATGCAGAAATGATAAAAAAAAAATACAAAGTAGTAATTGAAAGGAAAAGTGGAGGGCATATTAGTAATGATGGATGTTTTATATTTGAGAAAGCGATTACGTCCGGATGGATTGTTGTTAGATAACTTGGGTGTTCTCCGCCCATATAAAACCCTAGTTGTTCGGAAAAGAGGAAGGCGATCGAGCGATTCTCATTTTCTTCTTAAGAGTGTCATTCTCTTTCTTTTCTCTCCGATCTCTCTCCTTTTGCTCGATTTCTAAAGAAAAAATGGCGGATCAGCTCACGGACGATCAGATCTCCGAGTTCAAGGAAGCTTTCAGCTTGTTCGACAAGGATGGAGACGGTTAGATTCTTTCGATCTTCGTTTTGTCGTCTGTTTTTTGGGCCTTGATTCGCGACGGTTTATAATTTCTGTTTTTTTCCCGTTTGATTTGAGTAGTTTTTCATCAGCTTTATTTTTTTCATCAGTTTAAAGTTTGTTATTGTGATTATGATCGTCGATTTCTTAGGTTTGATTGTTGTTCTTTCTGGTAAAGTATGTGTACTGCGGATCAGCTTGTGTTTCTTCGTGGAGATTTCTGTTTCTGTTCTTAGATGTGGTTGGTTCGGCTATGATCTGCTTAAATATTGATGAAATCTAGATCGTGATCTGACTCATCCATGAACGGTCTTATTTTTTTATTTTGATTTGATGCTTTTGTTTGTTCGTTAATACGATCGAATAGATTTTGAGATAGTTGTGGCTGAAGTTACTTGATTTGTATGAAATGAATTTTTCTTTTTATGAACTCTTTGGTGTCAGAATATACCGTTGCATAGAACTTTGTTGACTGATATCTGTCAGCAAAATTGATGACGGACTAGAGTGTGAGCCACGTAGCACACTTTTTAGAGACCACCGACCGTATGGATGTTTGGTTGGTCCATCCGTAGGTCTTCCCCTACATGCCACAAATCAGCCTCATTAATGATTTTAAGCCTTTAGATCTTTGTACCCCAAATAATGCTCAGATTCCGCGGTTAAAACTCAACCCATGAAAACGACTCCAATCAACGTGTAGAAATCACTAATCAAGCTGAATCAAGCAGATTTTTGGTATGTAAGTCGACCTAGGGATGGACCAAACACCCAAACGGTCTGTGGTTTCTAAGAGAGTGCCACGTGGCTCACAATGTGGTCCGTCAGTAAAATTCTACTCCGCCTTTTGATAACCCTGGTCAATATCGCATTTTATAAGGGCTGATCTGTCTTTCACTAGATTCTACTCCGCCTTTGGTAACCGGGGCCCGCCCCAACCACTTCCACATGCACAAATATTCCTCATGTTAGGTTGAGATAGTGATACCAGAAACCTTCTTTAGGCTTCGATTTTCAAATTTTATAAGGTACTCTATAAACTCTGCCAAAGAAGACCAATGAATCTCGAGTTATCTTTGGGTGTTCAGCCAAAAAAAAAAAGGTCTAAAATCCCGGTCCCACGGCTCCGTAAGCTGACAGACTGAGACAATCTCAAATGATAACTTGGATTATTATTTTAAGATCCGTCTCGATACGCAAATACGGTGAAAACTCCAAGATCTGTCTCGATGCATAAATTCATAAACTTTCCTGTATGAGACATCAGATAACCTATATTTGTCGTTCCTGTTAGATGTTTCACCAAGATTGTATGATGCTTTGAAACATGAATATCAGCCAGTAGCTGCAAAAGAAACATTATAATCATTTTATGACTTTCAAGGAACCAAACAAGCCTTAGCTATAATATATTGGCTTATTTGTATCCTGGTCCTATGTGGTTTAGTTGCATTAAGACTTGCTTGTAGCAGATGTTTAGAATTTGATGTACTGTCTTGCCTATGGGCCAACAACAATCATGGGGTAGTCTCCTTTATCCATTGTCGACAACTCTTTGCTTCCCATAAGAAATCTTAAATGGAGTTCCATCTTAGGCATACAAATAATGTGTCCATGTTCCATTGAAGTCAGCTTGATTGACCTGAAGATGGTCTTGAAAGGTAAAGAGAACATATTTTCTCCCTCTTTTTCTCTCCAACTCATTTCTTTCCTAATGGAACTGTAACAATGCATACAGCACAATGGTGTGTTGTGTCTAGTGAGAGAAAGAATTCAGAAATTAAAGATTAGAAGACTAATCTCGGGTGCTACTGACGCAATTGAGAATCCTTATAGGTTGGCAAGGTTTTAGCTTGGATAGCTAGAAACAAATGTAGAAGCTTTCTGGTGTAGAAACAAAGTTTTGGGGCCAGTGTTAATTCTCAATTGTCGTTATATTATGCTTATCTTATCTTCGCATTTTTTAAATTGGAACCGGTTGTCTATGGGTAGAATTTTGGGCATCGGAACAGCCTCAACATAGAAAAGAATGAAAATATGTTGAAAAGGCTCAGGCTCCGAGGACCCCCTTTTTCTGGCCCCTCTCGGTATTTGCACACTTGGCCGTGGATTTTACGAATCCAACGGTGCTTGCCAGCGCCCCAAAAGTGAAAAACTGATGCCAGCTCGGTGCTGACAACCACCATACGGCCGAGCACACGAACACAAGAGGGGTCAGAAAAAAGGGTGTCACCTGAGCCCAACCCAATTTAAATTACCTTTGTAATATCCTCTGCATATATATCCATTTTGCTGAACACGATGCTTGTGAACTAGGTTAAACTGTTGCTAAAGAGTGCACAAATTTGTTGATAGTTTTGTGTGCTATCTAACGGGAAATTTGTAATGAGCTTTTTTATTTTTAGATTACTGGGGTGTGTTCAACAGCAAAACCTTGATGTTTGAAAAGAAATAATCTTGTGAACCTTGTTGCAGGTTGCATCACAACCAAGGAGCTGGGGACAGTAATGCGGTCACTGGGGCAGAACCCAACGGAGGCAGAGCTCCAGGACATGATCAATGAGGTGGATGCTGATGGGAATGGGACCATCGATTTCCCAGAGTTTCTCAACCTTATGGCCCGGAAAATGAAAGATACTGACTCAGAGGAGGAACTTAAGGAGGCCTTCCGGGTTTTTGACAAGGACCAGAATGGCTTCATCTCTGCTGCAGAGCTGCGCCATGTCATGACCAACCTCGGTGAAAAACTCACCGACGAGGAGGTCGATGAGATGATCCGTGAGGCAGATGTCGATGGTGATGGACAGATCAACTATGAGGAGTTTGTCAAAGTCATGATGGCCAAGTGAGGACCAACCCCACTAGACCTGAAAAAGGGGAAAAAAATGGAAAAAAAAAAAAGGGGAAATGAAAGAAGGAAAAGGGAACAGGGCCTAGTCTAATGAGATTTGGATCTTTATCTAGGAATTTATTTGATAGGTCTGAAAGGAAAAAACCACGAAGGGGTAGTAGAGCCCATCTTTGAAGTGTTGTTTGGTTTCTGTCTCATCGTTTTATGTTGCGTGTGTAATTGTGTTTTCTCTAGTCGGTTTGCTTTGTTCTGTTGTAGTTGGTTGGTTTGCTTGGGTTCTTAATTTTCTTCCCGTCCCTTTTTCCTTCTTTATATTTTTCTGTCTTTGTATTGCGGACCTTTGAACGATGCCATGTCCAATGTTTTTGTCTTCTCTGTTGGGATGACCTAAATTTTAGTAAAAAAAATCCTAATTTATTTTTTTGTCTTTCCTTCACTTTCTCGGAAGACTTTGAAATTTGTAGTTTTGTGATAATCAGAGTAAAACTTCTCACAAGATGTTGTGACCGAAGCCGGTCACAGCATTCAATACGAGCCAGGTGGCATACTATTAGAGGACGATGACCGTATGGAACGGTACACAAAAAAATCAGCCTGATTAGTGATTTCTAACCGATTCCATTGAAGATATTTTCACGGTTTGATTCTAACGGTAGGCATTTGAGCATTACTGAGCGTTATTTGGGTGCAAAATTCTAAAGGTTGCAAGTCACTAATCAGGCTGATTTTTGGTTTGTAGGTCCAGAGGGACTGGCCAAACATCCATACGGTCAGCGCTCTCTGATCGTATGTCACGTGTCTCGCATTGAGTTCTGTGACCGGCTTCCGTCATGACATCTTGTGATACAAGTTTTACTTTGATAATCATAGAGATTTGAACTATTTTTGACTTGAGTTGGATTTGACATCATTGCTGTTAATTCAATTGCCCGGTCCCACCAATCAACTACGCTGGTCGTGTTTCTTTGTTGACTTGGCCGAAAGCAGGTTATTGTTGATCAGCGTTGTGATATACTCTTAGTGGACGCTGACTGTATGGATGTTTGGCTGGTCCTCGGTGGACATAAAAACTAAAAATCAGCATTTACAACCTTTGGATTTTTGCACCCAAATGAGGCTCAATAATATTCAAATTCCTACCGTTAAAATCAACCCATGAAAATGAACTTCAATCGAATCGATTAGGTCCACCTAGGGAATTTGTATGCTCGGATCACTATGCATTTGTCGCGACAGTTCAGTTTTTGAGTGGGGTCGTGCTACCCGACTGATAACAGGACAGAAATATGTGTGGTTAGGCCATTGACCGTTGGATTAAAAATACTTTTTTGTCCGGTTATACGTGGGCTATCATTTTCCTTTGGAGAGAGAGAGAGAGAGCACCAGCTAAGGATGAAACTCTTGGGATCGGAGTCGGCCCATCTTGCCCGAGACAAAGTGAGACTCCTTTGTAAAACAGTAATCTCGGGTCGAGACAGAGCCTGGTTTAGATTGGATCGGTGGGCTCTGATCCCGATCCAGATCCCCGGGACTTTGAACCACGGCACCCGCCACGTCTTATTTAATGGAATTGTAAGTGCCGTGTGCTACTATAAACAAATGTAGTTGTTTTGCCCCCTCCTATTCTTAAATGGAATCGTAAGTGCAGCATCTTCCCTATTCAGATCTTTTCTTGCGATCATCTCAACCCATATTTCAACCTTCTACCCCTTTTTAGGACCCATTTTGATTTTTTTAACTTCTCTAGGTAGATGGATGAAAAGCCCAATGGATTTGATTAAGTTTAAACTTGAATCAACTTATTGATCCAACAGATAGGATACTCAGATTTTGATTTTGGAACTTCGCGCGTCTTCAAAGCCCAGTCTTCGAAGGTGCACTCCTTGGTGTGACCCAAACACTTGTCATCAATCAAGACGTCAGCCAAGACGCACATCAAAGGTGCACTACCAAACACAGCCTTAGACTTATGGGATATATAGCAACAATTTGCAGATCATGAAAGGATTGTTATAGATGAGAAACAACACAACTGGAGATTTTAAATCAAAACAAGGAAAAACGATGTCAGATGCGGAAAAAGGCAATTAATTTACCCTCATCTTCAACACATTCCCATTGAGAATATTCAGTTCAGATACCACAGTCCCTTGTCCATGTTTTTATTCTTTTTCGCGACCCTCCCTTCACAAAGAAGCAATGTTAGTCACAAGTTACATATAGATGACAGTCCTTTCATTTCTTCCTCCCTCATCTGTCTCTTTCACTATAATCTCTTCAAGCTTTTCTTTCTAGCATCCATCTTCTTCTTGTCTGCCTGAGCTTTTGCAACCCCACCTTCCTTCTTTTGTATTGTTGCTGATCCACCAACTACTGTCTCGGTCACTGGAGCACCAACTGCAGGCAGATCCTGACTATTGGTCCCTCCTCCTTTGCTTGCTGCCAGAGGGGATGGAAGTGGCACTGTTGCACTGGATACCATGTTGGTATGATCTACTTTTAGACCAGTGATCTTTGTCTGGTCGACGTTCAAGGCAGTAGTGGACTCAGAGATTGCTCCTGTCTTGGACTTCGGTTTTGATCTAAGTGCGTGAATTCCTGTATAAAGCCTGTATAGTGGGGGGTCAGTAAACCCCATCATCATAAATAGCTTAAGAACGTTCCATGTACTACAAGGTTATGCAGATAGGTGGATAAATCTATCGTCCATGATTTTGTAAAAGGTAAGTTAGGCATACTAGTGATGAACTAGTGTCCAATTTTTGTAATTAGATCATATTGTATCCATCCAATATATATCTCGCTCTTCATAGACAGTAATACAATACAATACTAATGGGACAGTGCGTGGTGGGACTTGGAACTTGGCCAATCTGAAAACATTTGGCAGTGTTTTCCATAACAGTGCCAACTCACTGGGTCCCACTGCACATGGCTGTTTTTCCTGCCCTGGTTCACCCAAGGATGTGTCTGTCTTATTAATCTATAAGAGGTTGTTCCCCCATGCGAGTGTTTCCCGAGTTCCATGCATGCCAAATAGTACACCACAGCATAAGGTTAAAAACAAGATAATAATGGCTTACCTGGCATGTCTGGCATACTCCTCATAATTTTCAAGCAACATTTTGCCAGCCTGTTCATTCAAAGCTGATTCTGGAAATGGTTCTATCAGTAAACACCTGACCACCTGTATCATCAACAGAAACATGAAACGTAAGTCAAGGGAAGCAACCAACATAGAACAGGCAAGTAAGATTAGCCACCACCGCAACAATCTCAAGAGGAGACAAGGGAGGGTGCAGTTGGTCCAAATTGTTAACTTGGTGTTCCAAAATGGCTCCCCTTATTGTAAGGCGAAACTGAAAAAAAAGGTAAGATGAATAAATTAAAAATACAATAAAAACAAACCATCTAACTTACAAGGAGAACATGTCGCAGTCCAAGACTTGGATTCCAATCCTTCTTCAGTGTGTTGACGCAAATCTCACCATTATTTGCAATGTTTGGATGAAAGATTTTTGTCAGGAAAAAACCTACAAAAATAATGATCAAAGGTGGATGAAGATGAAATATACAGATATTTGAAAAAGCAAGTTAACAACTCAAATCTCAACAACAGCCAATCACATTCGAACATCTGAATTGGAGGGGGGGGGGGGGTTGTGGGGGACCAGGATCCCAATATATTGAAAATACATACTATGGTCTATAAACAACATGCAGGAAAATGGGGGTGGGGAACCAGGATCCCAATATATTGAAAATACATACTATGGTCTATAAACAACATGCAGGAAAATGGGGGTGGGTCACCACGAGATAAGTTCCACATTCCGGGGAAATCAACTCGGATCCCAATATATTGAAAATACATACTATGGTCTATAAACAACATGCAGGAAAATGGGGGTGGGTCACCATGAGATAAGTTCCACATTCCGGGGAAATCAACTCAGCCCGATGATCATCTGATGATAGAAACATTGTTGTTGAACCATTTTCCATATTTTGCTACACTATGAGAGGTATCTGATGATTATAATCATCTCAATAAAGTTGGTTTTTGAAATGGGAGATCCCCCCTTAAATTCATCTCCATCAAATAGCAAATAGTGACTTCCATCCAGACGTTTTATAGTTACTATGAACAAGGACCACACTCACGGCCATGCCAATTAGAAACTGTAAAATCAACTCTCAGATGATCATCTGATGGTAGAAGCATTGTTGTTGAACCACTTTTTCCAAATTTTGCTACACTATGAGAGGTATCTGATGACCATAATCATCTGATCAGTAAAGTTGGTTTTTGAAATGGGAGATCTCCATCAAATAGTAGGCTCCCATCCAGGTGTTTTGTAGTTACTGTGAATAAGTCAAGGACCACACTCACAGCCATGCCAAATAGAGATTGAACTTACTGGAATATTCAGACCATGGATCATCACATATTTGAATATCAATAAGAAAGTGAGCGCAACATACCTTTGGGAGGGGAGTGTGGGAAATCATGAGACAATAACAACTTCATACGGAAAACACCATTCTCGTATGGAGTTCCAGCTGCAATCAAGGCTCTCTTCCCATTCAGTACAAAGCAGCCTCAAAAAGTTATAAGGGAACACAAGAATTATGAGAAAACCACATACCTGGACCCTCAATATCAGCAAATATGGTGGAGAAATCATCATCATTAATGCATACTTTGATGCCCTCAGGTGGGGTTTCATCAAGATTCTTCAGTTCCTTTGCAAGTTGTTTTATTACGTTTGGTGGAAGATTTTCATTAGTTGCCTGTCATAATAATAATAAATCTAATAAATCACACCAATGTTGTCAGGAAGGAGCTACAGATGTTAGATTCATCAAAAAACATAACAGTAAAGTTTTTTTGATAGACGCATAACAATTAAGTTTAATGCACCCTATGTATAGCAAAAAGTAGGAGGTTCTAAGGTCAACTCTCCTTGGGGCCACCCCCTGGAAAGAGTAGGGTAATAAGTGGCTCAGTCCACATTAACTCTCCCAGTACACTCCGGCACATGCGGAAGGGGTGACTATTGTCTGCATGTACTTGTATGGCTATGATGTTTTTAGCACCATATTTACACTACACGATTCACACCTTAGATATCCCCAACTAATTTGGCTAAATTGTGCACTGTCAATACAAAAAAAAAGTAATAGAAAGATAAAATTTGCACCATAGCCACAACAGCGAAGGGGTTCTTCACACGAAGGAGTTGAATAATCCTCTGTTGCTTTTGCTGATCAGAACTTCTGCTTGTGTTTGTGTAGTTTTAGTGCTCAATATTTGGTTGGAGAATTGGGAAGCTGAACGAGCTACACCCAAAGATCAGCAACCAAGCTCCACTTGAAGTCTAGACAGGCCTGCATAAACTTTAAGTAATCATTCAGTGGGCATTCTTACAAGTCTAAACAAAAAGAATCATTTATCGTCATAACAAGTGGCCTTTCTGGAATTCAAAACCCCAAAATAAACAATGTTAGATTACAACTCCAGACATTTTCCTTCATGTGGAAAGGCTTTTAAGTCGATTAGAAGGGTTATTATGTCACTAAAAAGGGAAAGAGAACTCAGTTTATCTTATAATGGAATTTTATACTTGTGTCAGGTAGGTAGAAGCCACCTCCCAGACTCTATTTGCCATCTGTGTCGTGCACAACTGCACATACAGAGTAGGATCTACTAGGTTATACATCAACAAAATAGAGTGATCCTGCTATCCTAGCTCTAACATTTTTTTGCTGGTATAGAAAGTGTAGCAGGTGGTATTGAAAGAAACAGTACACAAAGGAAAGCTTGAAATCATCTAATCGAGGATCATCCGATCAGGTTCATCTTTAACCAATGAGATCTACTAGGTGGGTCATCAAATGATGGGTCCCAGTGCCCATGTACTAAGACAGCTACTGATGCACTCCGTCTAGAGATCTGTCACATTTTCTTTCTCAAAATGTTTGGATTCCATGTTTCCTGATATCCGAGCTTTCATAATTCTCCCAATGCACAACACACTAAAATTTTATTTTTTTCGAAAGAAAGAAAAAAGAAAGAACTCCCAGTTACCAACTGAATTCAAGATAATGAATGAACTGAGAATTATATCTCATGAATACGTAATAGTAGTTTCATAGCACAATTTTGAGAAGCAAGAGCTCTCAAAACACAAAATTAAAAGACTTCTTATAAAAAGATGATTAATGCCTCTTAGCAAGTCAATGTAGAGGCCTGAGCTGAACAGTATAACCTCTCAATCACTACCTCAATATGCTTAATAAAGGATCATATTCAAACTCGGTTCAAGTCCTAAACAGATCCTCCAAGCAATGCATGAGATCTGTATATTAAGCCATCTGGGAAATAATTCCTTCCAACTGGCCAAATGAGTGCCACAACACAAAGCATTGATTTCTTAAGTGACAAACAAAAGCAAACTGCAAACCAACTTCAACAAATACGTCATTCAGAAAACACAATCTCAAATCCTCATAGAGATATATGGGATGAAAATGGTTCAAAGTTTCATTTCCTCCCAGGTCTTGGGGGTGACCATAATGAACCATTGGTTCATCTCGGTTGAAATGTCTCAATCTTTCAACTGACTGAGACGTACCTCAAGACTGAGACTTTAAACCATGGGATGGAGATCCAAATGGATGTATAACACTCTTAAGTCCCAACTATCCAAAGTTTCTCAATAAAGCTTCAGTTGTAGTAAAGATACCAAATAATTCCCAAAACGAAGAAGACAACATGAAAAACTCTTCCCCTTCATCGAAATGAAGAACAATGCACATTTATAAAAAGAATGCTTTTCTGTTAAAATGTCACCATCTCCCCTGCAGCATACGGCAGTAAGATATGCTCCACAGACAAGCAGCACAAGAGACTGAAACTGAACAGTCGGACTAAATGAACATAATCTAACAGGTAGAAAACAAAGGGAAGAAAAAGGGAATATCCTACCAAATATCAAGCAAATAATTTATCAGACAGCCATAAAACTTCAATATTTACATTAAAAAGACTTAGGAATGAGGTCTTTGTTACACATTATATAAAGTTCATTCCCACACCAAGAGAATACAACTGATAGAATATTCTCAAACATGACCTTCTGCTATTGTTTATGCATCTTTGACCTAAGGCAAAAATAAAATAACCACAAGCTATGGTTGCATGGATTCTTCTAAACGGGTGAAGTACATGTATCAGAATCTGACCCATCGGATATAGATACAACACTTTTAGATTTCCTTTTTTTTTCCCTTACTTGCATGACATAATCAACATCTATCATAGGATAATTGATCGAAAGAAAAAAAAAAAGAGAGAGAGAGAGAGAGAGAGAGAGAGAGAGAGCATCTACCATAAATTCTGAGTTCCAATTTTCCTAGAGAAAGCTTCTAGGGGCTTAATATAATAGCATTCGATTCATGTATGCCCTTGTTTCTAGGTACATGACACAATTCATTAGATATCTCATTATATAACCAACTATAAGGCTTACAGCTTACTATTTTATTTGAAAATTATTTTCTCCTACATTATTAACAAACATCACCAAATCCACAAACTCTATTTTTTTTTTGGGTTAGCCAAATCTGACACTTGTATCCGTATCAATCCAATAAAGACCACAAACAATTGATGTACAAAATAGCGAGGGAATATCTAGTGTAAAATTCCAGAGTCCTTCCGTTCCCAAGTAATTAGGTGTGGAAATCAAAACACATTTCTGACTCTTCAAACTCCCTTTCGTAGAACTGGGAACAAATGTCATTATAACACAAATGTCACTACTACAAGATAATTAGAACACCTAACAACTATGATTCTCTACCGCATACAAGCCACAAATATTAATCCAAACAGATACCCATTTGTGAAAACAAAAAGAAAAGGCAACAACAATGACAATGTTATCCGATTCTTCTTAAAACGCCCATTCATAGAATAGAACACAAAGATCAATATAGCACTGAAGTACATAGATTAGAAAAAGACAGCATTTTTACTACAAGATCATTACAACACCAAATAATTATGATTCACTAACTCCAAAAAAAAAAAAAAACTCATTCGAACAGTTACCCATTTTCTAAAAATGACGAGAAAGAGCACGCTACACAGAAGGAAAAATAAAAGAAAATAGAAAACCCATAGCTAATTCAATCGATGCAGACAACCCAATTCACTCGATCACAAGGACGAACAAGGCAACCCAGAAAAGAAAATGAAACCCTAAATTGCTCCACATATGAGAGAGAACTTGCTTGGATTGCCATTTATGCACCAGAAAATGTCATACACACCCCACCACACACCCCCCCCCCCCCCCCCCCCCCTTTTAGCAAAACGGCTAACAAAACAAACCCTTAACCAGAAAAAAATAATCTTTCCAACAAAACATAAAAAAAGAACGAATATCAAGTTCAGAACGGATATTAGAGAGAGAGAGAGAGAAAAAAAAGACTGGATTTTTACCCCCACAAAAAAATTCGCCCTAAAATTTCCAGAGAACCAGAAAAAACCCCAATCCAATAATAATAAGGGCCAGTTTGGATCGTCGTTTTTTGTGATAAAGAAAAAAGGGTTTTTTTTTTACATGAAGAACTTTCAAATATATCTTCCTCTGGATAAAAATAGCGATCCAAACAGACCATAAATCTTTCTCAGAATCCTCTTGTCAGCACAACAAAAAGCAAGGCATCATCAAACAGAGTGAAAGCGAAGAAATCACAGAGAGAGAGAGAGAGAGAGAGAGATCAAACCTGAAGAAGAAAGAACTCCGAGAGAGGAGAGAGAGAGATCTCTTCCAAAGCGATACCTTTCGAATGATTGATGGAAAACATGGAAAGCGAAAATTAAACCCAAAATATCAATATATTTGTATTTGAAATGACGTGCCTTTCTTTCAGATGGCTCATTTGTAGTCGTTGGATATAGTTAATTTACTGTTTGGAAATAATTTCTGGAGCGACACTCAAGACCTCATTGCTGGACCTGCGGACTTTTCTCTTATACGTGGCAGCTCAACTGGCATACCAAAAGGCATACCCTATATTCATTTCCCCTTACCCCTTTACAGAATTTTTTTAACATGGCGATCATGCGCCAATGATCTCGCGCCACAAATAACCTTGGCTAATTTTTAAAAAAGTCTTTTTTAAAACCATAGGGTATATGTGGCTTGCAATCATTGGTGCATGATCGCCCCTTCGAAAAATTTCTCACCCCTTTCAAGGTTAAAAAATAAAAAGTGTTGCTAGCTCAAAATTTTATAGAGCTCCATAAGTTGTCACCACTCAAATATGGATAGATTTTTTGAAGCAATGGGATTTTTGAAGAGGTGATGGCGCGCCACATTTACCTTGGTTAAGGATTTGGCTTTAAAATTACTTTTTAAAGTTAACCATGGGTATATGTGGCGTGCGATCATGATCACTGCTTCAAAAATCCCACTACTTCAAAAATTTTCTCCCAAATATGATGGGTGAGGAGAAGAATTTTGAAGCAGCGAAGCAATGGCCAATCACACCGCGCCACAATCTGCTGTTCAAAAAGAATTTCTGGGTTTGTTAAAAAGCATCAGCGGATTGTGGTACAGTGTGATTGGCCATTGCTTCGCTGCTTCAAAAATTTTTGATGATGGGGTGGGGTCCATTGCATATGTTACGATTTTGATGGTGCCCCCACTAGAGGAGGCAAGTTTCATTCCAATTAACACACCCACTGTGTTTATTTATTTTATTTTATTTTCTATTTATTTCTTGGTTGTCAAAAAAAATTATAATATATGGTAGGGTATAGGCATGACGTGGACAACGCAACTATCAATGTGGCCAATCAAATAAGGTCATCAATCTAATGAACGGATTGGATTGAATACATCAACAATCCACATTTTCCCTGCCTTTGCAGGTATGAAGATTGGACTGTCGCTCTAGAATGTTCTCTTCAATTTTTACTTTTCTTAGTCGCGGATTTTAAACCCAAAATAAACTATGTTTTATCATTTTTATCATTCATTTTTTGCTAACTGGATAAACTTTCAAGTGACAAAATTGACCCTATTTCTTCAATCAAATCACAAATATAACCTTCCTCCAGATATCGTCCTCCGACGAAATTACCCTCGAGATGGGGTAGAACTAGATTGCCCTTGGGACGATGTCCTCTCTATGATCCAAACCGTTGGATGGACTTCAAAGATAGGTGGCATGTGACTCTAGGACCATTCAAAGATCTGGACCCAAGGATGACACCAACACTGCTCCTATGTGTACCACTCGTGACACAAAAAAAAAAACACTCAAACTGTGACACGGGCGTGACTTCAGGTGAGGGGGGTAATTTGGTCCAACCGATGCCTTTGCAGTTTGGAGTAAATCTTACCTGACCTGACCCACAATATAAGCCACGTGGCAATTTTTAGAGGACACTAGCCGTATAGATGTTTGGCCAATCCCTAGGTGGATCCATAAACCCAAAATCAACCTGATCTGTGATATCTAAGCGTTAGTTGTAGTCATTTTCCTGGGTTGATTTTTAACCGTAGGAATTTGAGCTTTATTTACCATTATTTGGGTACAAAGATCCAAAGGTTTGAAATCACTAATCAGGCTGATTTTTTGTTGTAGGTAATTGGTCAGTCAGCGTCCTCTAAGAGTGTACCACGTGGCTCTTCGGTGGTCGGCAAGTAAAAGTTGAAGGCGATGGGTATTTTAGTCATATTAAGAATCAAGATAGCAATCCGTGACGAGCCGAAACGGATGTGAAATGCTCTGTGAAATACAGTTAATTAGGTACAGTTCAGGTCCGGAGTTTGTCGGAGGTTGTGGGGTCCAGGTACAGTTCAAGTCAAATCAGGCTCCTATTAACTCAACCATGGTTATATTAGGTGGGGTTTGCCGACGGTGGTGACCGTTGGAGAGTCGTCAAATGGGGAAGTTGGCGCAGGTAGCCGTTGGCAAAGCAGCTGGCAAAGGGAAACGAACGGCGCAGATGTGATGTAGGCAATCTTAGAAGAGATTCGAAATTCAAAATAAAAAGTGGTAAGGTGGGGAACGAGATAGGCGTTGGGAGTAAACAATATAACTAAAGTGCTCGCATTCTACACCAAAAAAAAAAAAAAAAGGATCAATTATTTAGCAAGGCTTTATCTTATAAGAATTTAGTCCACTTTTTTTCTTCTCATGTTCCCTATCCATATTCAACGAATCATAATTAGTGAAAGTGAGATTGAGAGTGACTCATGTGTCACCTGGGTTCTAGCTCACTGAGCTGAGTCGATTAGTGGCGGGTTAGGAGTGTCAATGGATAGTCGAAAATTCGAATCTGAATTCAAATAATTGGATAATATCCGATAAGTTTATCGGAGTTGAATTCGAATATTGATTCAGAATATCTGTCAGATTTTAAATTGAATTTAAATATTTTTTTTCATTCGGATTCAGATATGCATGCTTATATTCAATTCGAATAATATATGTTTACATCCCTATTGGTGGCGTCTCTTCAATTGTAAAACTGGGTCTTGATCAAGTTTGTGACTTGTGTCTTCTTATTATTTATCCGTATGATTGTGTCTCATGATCGGATGGATTGAACCCATGGTGTGAAAATACTTTTATAATGTTGTTATTATAACTACTAGGGGGACGCCACTTGCGATGCACATGCACCTTACACATGGCATACTCTTAGAGACCACTGACCGTATAGATGTTTGGTCCATCCCTAGTTGGACTTACATACCAAAATTCATCCTTATTAGTAATCTTTTTGTTGGATTAGAGCCTTTTTTCATGGTTATTTTTAACTGTAGATTTTTAGTAGTATTTGGGGGTACTCAAATTCAAAGGTTAGAAATCACTACTTGGGTCGATTTTTGTTACTTAGGTCCACCTAGGGATGGGCCAAATACCCATACTATCAGTAGCCTCTAATAGTGTGCCACGTGGCTCCTACTGTGGGTCCATTATCAACTTTGATGATGGACATCGTCATCAATTTTTTTCTAGGGATAGAGTTTAGGTGCCATGTTGGGGTTTAAAAAATATTTTTATGGTTGAGTTGAAATGTTAAAATGTTGAATGACCAAAGCGCCGTTATAAAATTCAAAAAATAAAAGAAGAAAAGAAGAAAATTTTATTTTAGGGTCATATTAGAAATAAGGATTTTTTTTAATTTTCAATAAGAGAGGAACATAGAATGAGCTGTAGGTGACTTATGCCTTTTTGACACTAAAAGACCAAAACACCATTGCCAAGTGAAAAAAAAAATATAAATCAAAAGAAAAAAATGGCATTTTGGGAATTTGGTAATAGTGTGAGTAACCCCAAAACCCCCTTTCGCTCGTTAATAAGTAGAATAGATAAAGATCCAATCCCCTTACATTTTTTCACCAATAGATCCACTATTTGGTTTCCAAAAACACATTATAACATATTAGTGTATCACACGTGTTGCACGTGAATGATTGTAGGCCCTTTTTGGAAGAAGTAGCGAAATAAGGAAGTTTCAACTGAAAGGCAGCTTGAAAGATTTCTTTGGAGGGGTGAATCTGTAAATTGTGGCAACTCAATGCACAATTAGAAAATCGAAATTCTAAAGTTGTCCGTATAGAGTAATATGGATGTAATGGCATAGAAAGTAATTAAGTTGTAATTAAGAAACTGTTTTGAAAATATAGAAATAATGGCTGTTGAGTAATTAAGTGGTTAAAAAGGGTTGTGAAAATATGGATAAATTGACATGGTAAGTAATTTAGTAATTAGGGCTTTTTTACTTTACCCCTTTACTTTATTGATGCAATTTTCATCTCACCCAATGTTTTCAAAATATTTGTGTCTCACCCTTTGACCATGGTCAACATCGTTGATCATAGACGGTCTCCGAATGGACATCCCAATATTTTTTAAATGACCTTGGGTGAGATGCAAATATTTTAAAAACATTGGGAGCGATGCAAAATGCATCAATAAAGTAAGGGGGTCAAGCAAAAAATTAATTTTTTTTAGGATTTTTTTTTGTGAGGATTGTGAGCTCAAAACCTTTCTTCATTTACTTTTGGCTGAACCGTAGGTGGACCTACAGACCAAGAATTGATCTGATTGTTAATTTTTGAGCATTGGATTATAGTCGTTTTCCTGGGTTGAGAATTTGATCATTATTTGGGGTACAAGGATTGAAATCACTAGTCAGGCTGATATTTGGTATGTAGCTCCACCTAGTGATGGGCCCAACATTCGTACGGTTAGTGACCTCTAATAGTGTGCCACGTGGCTAATATTGTGGCCCCTCGTCATCATTGATGAGGGACATTAGCGTGCTTAACAACCTGTGAAGGTGAGTTCCTTTTATAGTTCACAATCCTCGAAAAAAAAAATATAAAAAAAAAAACCTTAAAAAAATGATTTTTTGCTTGTCCCCTTTATTGATGAAATTTGTAGTGCACCCAATGTTTTCAAAATATTTGCGTCTCACCTAAGGTCATTATAGTCATTTAAAAAATATTGGGATGTCCATCCGAAGATTGTCTGTGGTCAATGACGTTGACCATGGCCAAAGAGTGAGACGCAAATATTTTGAAAACATTGGGTGAGATGAAATTGTATCAATAAAGTAAGGGGGTAGAGCAAAAAAGCCCTAATAATTATGAATGAGATGTATTGAAAATATAATTAATGGCATGAAAAGTTATAATACTCTGAACTTTTATTCGGAGTATTAATATAATTTAATTATAATAATAGGATCTATAAACATAATTTTGTCATTAGCTAACAATTTTTTTTGATTTAAGGATTCTAACAAGGAAGATTAGGATAATAAAATGGTAATGTTATGATTTTTGTAATTGAACATCTATAATACACTGATTAACTCCATAAGTTAATTCGTGCGTAATTGAATATCCATATTACTTTAATTATCTAATTATAAATATAAAATCAATAATTTTATAATTGGTAAGAACTATAAAATGTATTTTCGATACTTAATTAAGTCTTTTCTAACATTGAGTTGGAGTAGATCCTACAAAATATTTGGGGTAGGGTACACTTCTTGTAGACCATATAATTGGTGTGTAAGTTCATATAATGTATAATAATGATGTATTAGTAATAATAAGTGATAAGAAGTATTTTTCTAAAATTAATAATTAACTAATTAAATAAAAATGAACATGCCACATCATCTTAATAATGTAAAGGACTTTTTTGGTTTACCCCCTTATTTTATTGATGTAATTTGCATCTCATCCAATGTTTTCAAAATATTTGCGTCTCACCCTTTGACCATGGTCAACGTCATTGTGAACTATAAAAGAAGGGTCGGGCTCCATTGACAAATCTAAAATGACAGACAAAATGATAGGGACACAATATAAGCCATGTGGCACATTGTTACAAGACTCCGACCGTATGGATGTTTGTCCTATCCCATGGTGGACCTACAAACCAAAAATCAGTCTGATTAGTGATTTATAGGCTTTGGATTGGACTTATTTTCATGGGCTGATCTCAACTGTGGGAATTTGAATAGTATTTGAGGTACAAAGATGCAACACTTATAAATCACTAATCAGGCTGATTTTTGGTTTGTCGGTCCAACATGGGATAAGAAAAACATCCGTACGGTCATAGTCCTGTAACAGTGTGCCACCTGGCTTATATTGTGTCCCCATCATTTTTTTTTTTGATTGGTAAAAGAAATGTATTAAGAAAAGGGCTGAGAAGGCCCTAAAAGATACAAAAGGAAAAAAAGCTCCGAGGAGCAACAAACCCTCCTAGCCCCAACACAATATATCTGTCAACGGAGCCCACCCATAAAAGAAACTCACCTTCACAGGTTGTTAAGCACGCTAATGTCCCTCATCAATGATGATGAGGGACCACAATATGAGCAACGTGGCACACTCTTAAAGGTCACTAACTGTACGGATGTTGGGCCTATCGCTAGGTGGAGCTACATACCAAATATCAGCCAGATTAATAATTTTAAATCATTGGATCTTTGTACCCCAAATAATGTTCAAATTCTACGGATAAAATCAACCCAAGAAAATGACTAATCCAATGCTTAAAAAGTAACAATCAGATTAATTTTTGGTCTGTAGGTCCACCTACGGTTGGGCCAATTATAAATGAAAGAAGGTTTTGAGCTCACAATCCTCAAAAAAAAAAAAAATCTTCGAAATAAAATAAAGATCTTTTGTTTGTCCCCCTTACTTTATTGATGAAACTTGCATTGCACCCAATGTTTTAAAAATATTTGCGTCTCACCCAAAGCCATTATCGTCATTTAAAAAATATTGGGATGTCCATCCAAAGACCGTCTATGGTCAATGACGTTGACCATGGTCAAAGGGTGAGACGCAAATATTTTGAAAACATTGGGTGAGATGCAAATTGTATCAATAAAGTAAGGGGGTAAAGTAAAAAAGTCCTAATGTAAATTATCCAATTCAATTTATAATAAATCTTTTGTATTTCATACTTGGTAGAGTACAATACTTCTTTTATCTTCTAAGAAAATTAAATGTAAAAAATTAAAATTTTTGAAAACCTTTAATTATGGGTTAATTTTAGTAATTATCTTTAATGATTTTAGCTAGAAATCTTACACTTTTGGCAATTAACATTTTTGGCAATTAACATGATAACTAATAAACACAAATCCTAAATAGAAATCAACATTTAACCATTTAACAGGTTAAGAAACATTTCTATACAAAATTCAACAATTAAATCATTAAAGAAAGATTCTAACTTTTTATTCTTAGAAACTTTGTTATAAGTAAATAGAAAATTATAACATTAGAAATAATTTATTGCTAAACAATTAATAGAAACTTACCAACTTGTATTAAATAATTATTTAATTTAAAAGAGTACTTACTTTTAAAAGAATGACATAAAAAAAATTACTAAAAATTTGTCATAAAATATCTTTAATTTTTAGCAAATTAATAAGAGATTTTGACCAAGGTTTAAAAAACGGCTGTTATAATGAAAATAACGGCTGTTATAACGGATTTGGACCTACCCCGTTACGTTATGGACAGTTAAAATGCCCAAAAAATAACGGCTGTTATAACGAAAATAACGGTTGTTATTTTTCCGTTATAACAAAAATAACGACCGTTATTTTCTGGAAATTTTTGTGAAAAAAACGGCCGTTATTTTCCATTTTTGAAAATTTGAAATTCAAATTTAAGTCATTTTTTCGTTATTTTCTCATTTTTTTTCGTTTTTGCCCCTGGGCATTTTTTTTCATTACAACGAAAAAAATGGTAACGCCCCTAGTCCGTTATACCGTTATAACGTCCCCTTTAAACATTTGTTTTGACTACACTGAAAAAGCTATAATAATAATAAAAAAAATGTCTTAATTAAAATTTTCTCTAAAAAACACTATTTTCTCTTTTATTATTGAAGAATGAGTACTCAAGTCCACAAAGAAAAAAGGAAAAGGTAAGTACCCCATATACGAATAAATTATATTCATATTTAATTTGTGTTCATTGATGCATTATTATTGTGGTGCTATAATTGTATTGATCTCTATTTATGTGAATCCATGAATTTCAACATGATGTGATTTATCTTGTTTGATTAAATGTGTTTCTTTTAATATAAGATTCAAATATGTTCATTACCATGTTAATGTGACTTCTTTGATAATGTTATTTTCTATGATCATCCATATATTTTTATCACCACCTTACGATTAGTGAATGAGAAGATGAGAAAGAAAATTATTTTTTACCGTTCGTCTATTATTCTCGACCGTTGGTCGGTCTATTATTTTGACCATTGGCCGATCCACTAATTTGATTGTTATTCTGTCTATATTTATTTCCGTTGGTCAGGTCAATAATCAATCCATTGGTCGGGTCAAGTGAAAAGTGAAAACTCCAATAATTAATCGCTTTGATGGTGCATCATTCTTATCCCATTATTTATTACTATTGATATCATCTTCACCGTGATCATTTATTGTTTATGTTTGCATATATATTCGTCTATACACCATGGTACACATGGAATTACTAGGCGTCATCGCTCACGGCTTCCAATCGACTTACCCTACATGTGAGATCGATGAGTCATTCGCCGCCACGGATGAAGGAATTGAGGACATTGGATTAAATGAAGATCTGAATTTGAATATGAAGATCTAAATCTAGCCATTTATTTTACTTTGTTTGATGTATTTGAGAACATTTGATAATATGATAAGACAATTTTATTGAAGAACAAATAAACGGATATATATTTTTCATCATAACATAATTACCATTCGATAACGAGATTGAATGGTTAGTTTGATTTGATGCGTAGAATTTTTGTAAATGAATATTATGTGAGATTTTTTGTGTGTCAATGTGTTAGTTTGTGAAATAATTATTGTAATTTTCTGAAATTATTCTACTAAGAATTTATATTTTTCCATTTCATTATTTGTTAATCATCATTTAAGAAATCAGAAAAATTGACAGTACTGCCTTCAGACCCAATTTTTGGGCCAAAGATCTAATAATTTGGCTAAGTCCATGAAACATGAAATGAACCGTAACATGATTTTCCTTTCAGTAACGTAGACATAATTATTTATTTCTACGTCTACAATATTTTATAAATATTTTAAATCGACTATAATTAATAAAAGGCTGCAAAACGGGATTAGCGACTGTCAAAAAATAGAACGCGTTTTTCCACTTATAGAAGTCGAATCGGCCCTCAGCTATTTATGGAAAAATTGAAGATCTAGACGAAATCCTTCAGACAACGTGGGTCAAATGTTGAAATTTTGCTCCGTTAGAAAGATATGGACCGTTTTCTAAATCGTTAAACCTATATATATACTCAAGAATACTCATAACCTAATTTCTCTTCAATGCTACTCTCCCAACCCACTAAATTAGTGTTTTACCATATCATTAAAAAAAAAAAATTAAAAATGAACATTTTAATTTACGAAATATTTTAAATTATTTTAGATTATTTTAAATTATTTCTTTTTATCGCACCTTGGATCTTGAGTAAACAGGCCGACCCACGGGTATTCGGATCGGGTTTGGACACACGGATCATTTTTCAGAAATAATTAAATAGGATCATTTTTCAATCGTTTGTATGTTTTTTGGATCAAAATATTTACTTTAATAATGGATGAGTACAGTGAAAGAACATTTAATGAGCTATTTTTATTTGGTAGAAAAGTGTTAGAGATACCGATTCACATCCCTGATCTTGCAGATACTTTGGACTTAGTCAAGCATATCTTACTGGTGTATTTTGTTGTAACTATCAAACCATATCTCTTGTAACAACTCAGCTACTCATCTATTTAATGAATGGATCCCACATCTCAAAGAGTGCAAGTATATACAACTCTCAATACCATTTCAAACTTTAACTTGGTATTAGAGCTATTAACTTACGTCTTTTTTTCCTTTCCATGGCTATTAACGCTTTCAATCCCTTTTCTATCCCTTCACTTTCTCTTTTCAATATCACTAATTTTATCGATGCCAAGCTTGGCCGGACTAATTGTCTAATCTGGCGCTCGCAATTCTCTCACTTCTACGGCTTCATGATCTTGAAGATTTCGTCAATGGCTCACTCTCTTGCCCCAAACAGTATCTTGATGAGATAATACCTTATCTCTTTTAACAACTTAGTTATTCATCTATTTAATGAATAGATCCATACCTCAAAGAGTGCATTAGGATATATAACTCTCATTACCGTTTCAAACTTTAACTAAACGATATTAGAACATTTAATGAACTAATAGTTTAGCTACCTAAAAAGACGAAAAAAAAATAAAAAAAATACTAATAGGTGACTAGGTGAAGGTCGTGCGGCAACCGAATAATTTTGGCTTTAAAATAGTAATAATATATAGATAGATATAATTATTTAACTATCTATATAACAAAACAGGGAAGTTGTCTCCCCACTTATACCCCCTCTTATCTATTTCAACAAAGAAGGGCAGAGTTCTTATCCCCCAAATGGACGGTGGATCTCAGCCACTCACACCTGATTTTGGCAAATGCTTTGACGGGGAATGCCGATGCACGGGCCACCCACTATCAATATAACAAGTGATTGTGGTTTTCTTATACCCCTCTTATCTTATATGGCTTCAATAATGAGTGGTTGAGATCCACTTTGCTTCATATCAATGGCTGAGATTAACTCCCACCTGATTTTGACAAACACTTTGTCCGAAAGTGCCACAGGCATGGGCCACCCGTGCATATAACAAGACAACTCAGTTGTATTCTCTTATCTTATGTGGACGGTTAGATTTCAGCCACTCACTCCCCTTCATTTATTCATTCACTTCCACTAAATTCACCTCAATTTATTAAAAATTTACAATTCCAGTTATTTTTCGTTATTTATGTTATTTTCTCATTTTTTCCATTTTTCCCTATGTGCATTACAATCCGTTATAACTACCATTATAATGGAAAAAGGTAACGACCCAGTCTGTTATACCGTTCGAGTGCCGAAGGCACCCAATTTAAAAAAAAAAACGCTTTTGTCGGAGAGTGCTGTGGGCATGGGTCATTTACTAGTCTATATAACAAAACAGGGAAGTTCTCTCCCCACTTATACCCCCTCTTATATGTTCCAACAAAGAAGGGCCAAGATCGTATCCCCAAAATAGACAGCAGATCTCAGCCACTCACACCCGATTTTGGCAAACGCTTTGTTGGAGAGTGTCGTGGGCACGGGCCACCCACTATCTATATAACAAGTGACAGCGGTTGTCTTATACCCCATCTTATCTTATATGGTTTCAATAATGAGTGGCTGAGATCCACTATGCTTCATATCAATGGCTCAAATTAGCTCCCACCCGATTTTGACAAACACTTTGCGGAGAGTGCCACGGGCACGGGCCACCCACACATATAACAAAATAACTCAGTTGTATTCTCTTATCTTATTCTGCTTCATAAGATATATAAAGAGTGGTTGAGAGTAAATCCATCCATCCATCTAATGTGGACGGTTAGATTTCAACCACTTAATCCCCTCATTTATTCATTCACTCCCACTCATTTGACATCAATATATTTATTAAAAATGTGAACTTCAAAATTTGAATTTTAACACCGTTATTTTTTGTTATTTATGTTATTTTTCTATTTTTCCCTCTGTGCTTTACAATCCATTATAACAGCCGTTATAATGAAAAAAACAGTAACGCCCCAGTCCGTTATACCATTTTGAGTGCCGAAGGCACCCAATTTTTTCAAACGCTTTTGTCGGAGAGTGCCGTGGGCACGGGCCATTTACTAGTTATTCACATTTAGAAGCTGAGAGAAAAGTTCTACCAATGCTACTACTATGTACCAACCTTTAGAACATAGGGTTTCAGACATTTGTGCTTGTTGGTAGGTCAGAGGAGCCCTCACAACGAGTCGTTTTTGGTCGTAGTAGGACAAATGTGATTACCTAACAGCTTGGGATAGAAGCATGCTTTTAGGTTATTTTTGTTAGTTTCCTTTTTAAGGTTTGTGATTAATTCATGTTTATGTACCAATAATAATCATATAAGTTGTTTTGATGGATACCTCAATAAATGTCATGATTCATGTGTTCCATGTGGTAGGCAATCAAGTGGTGGGCCTATCATTAATGGGTCAGTGGACCAGAAAGAGCCACGTGGCATATTTTTAGAGGGCACTGACCGTGGATGTTTGGCCAATCCTTAGGTGGACCTACAAACCAAAAATCAGCCCGAACAATGATTTCAAACCTTTCAATCTTGTACCCCAAATAATGGTCGATAATGCTCAAATTCCCACGGTTAAATCAACCCATGAAAATGGCTCTAATCCAACGCTTGGAAATCACTAATGAGGTTGATTTTTGGCTTGTAGGTCACCTAGAGATTGGCCAAACATCTATATGCTCAGTGTCCTCTAAAAATGTGCTATGTGGCTCATTTTGTGGGTGGTCAGTGACGGTCACCGGTCAGCCAAGTTTTAGAGAGATCTCTCTTTTTGGGGTGTGCCCCGACTGAGAGTCCACTGAGATAGATAATGGGGTGTGCAAATATGGACTCTCTATAAATAACGGTCACACTACCACCGCAAAAAAAAGTTGTGCGGTTGAGGTTATGGACCACTAGATTTAAGAGATCCATGGTCCACGAGGCAACAACTTTATTAACATCGACCGTGGATCTCTAGAATCAAATGGTCAATGGCCTTTAACCGCACATATTTTTTTTGCGATATGAATTATAACTCTGAAATAAAAATGTTTATGCGGGTTGCTTATGTAAAAAATCTTTATGTAGGTTTTCAATTCTTCCCGCATTATCATAGCGGAAGGTACAAGAGTATTAGTGTTGCTAATTGATTGTATTTCGCTCTCATTGCGGCAATGTCGGTCGCGTGAAAATGTTTTACGTGGCGCACTCGTTCGGGCCCACCAAACTATGAATGATTGGCCCACCCTTGCTGGACCTACACACCAAAAATCAGCCGAATATACTAAAAAAAAAAAAAAAAACCACACTTTGATGCAAATGCATGACATAATCAGTTTCTAATGGATGATAAGCTTTTCTAAGATCAAGAAGAGGAATGAGATTTTGTTGAAGTCTTTGCACAATGATTTTGCTGAGAATTTTGTAAACAGTATTACAAAGACTAATAGGTCGGAATTGAGTGAGACTAACTAAATTGGGTCCAAAGATGTCCCAGAAATTTCGGAAGCATTTTCATTTTGGAATTCATCAGGTCCAAGCATGGTTTGAAGTCTCCGCCAATCCTGTTCTGGATTGGCGATTGGGTTCGGGATCGGAAGTCACCTATCTGAATGATACCGGGGTCGTCTTTGCAATCTGAACAATATTTTGGCCACCTGGATCGGGATCGGCACCCTCCAACCCTGAGACCGATCCCAAATTTTGAACCACCAGTCCAAGGGCCTTTGAAGGATGAAGGCCCAACACAACTCTTTTTTTTACTTCATCTCGAGAATGTCATTTTCAGATTGGCCCACTAGAGGAGTGATTTGATTAAAAAAAATAATAATTATCCACCAGAAATGTCATTTCCTCTATCAATTGATCTCAATTACTTTGGGTGTTACCATTTTTCCGTTATAACCGATTGTAACACAGGACACAAAACGGGAAAAAACTAAAAGAACAGATCTAAAATTCAAATTTTCAGTAAAATTTATAACGGAAATAACGGGCTTTTTTTAAACAATTTTTTTCATATAATAATGGTCGTTATTTTTGTTATAACGGCCAACATTAAAACGGTATGTAATGTAACAGGGGAGGTCTGTTTCTGTTATAACGGCCGTTTTTTAAACCATGTTGTAAACATTAAAATAGGTTCAGGGCATATAGTGGAAGAAAATAAGTCGAGAAGAACGGATTCTAAGCGGGCAAGGAGATTGGCAATGTTATGCTCCCGCTTACCTTCGAGATGGCTGCGCAATAGTTCCCAGGGCAAAAACCTCTAATGGCCCGACCCATTTTTGCAAATAGGTAATATCCATGTAATTCAAATTCAGGCCCAAACCTCTCATGGCCCAACCCATTTTTGCAAATAGGTAATAATATCCATGTAATCACAGAAACTATCAAAATGAAAAGATTGTTCACTTAGATGGTCCAGACATTTCATATTCAGGCAACTTTTTATGAGGTTTAAAAATATATATCGCTGTCAAGGGATATTATTCAAATCGAATATAAGCATATCTTAATCTGATCGGATATTATCGAAACGGATATCAATATCCCAATCCGTATCCAAATATCAACCGATATCCTAAATTTTCTGATGATATCCAACAATTCGAATATGGGTTCGAAATCGATTTGAATTTGACCATCCATTGACACTCCTAAATATATATAATAGCATATCTAATGTGAATTTGACAAGTATATGTAGTACAAATTTTGCACTTGTACCCAGAACCATTCTCTGGTATTTTGATCACCTTAGGGAATTGTTTTGGTCCCTAAATCATTTACTAAAAAGCCTAGGACAGAATTCTACAGCACTTCTGTATGTTGTGTAGCCAATTAAAATAGGTTCAGGAATTGTAAAGAAACATGTTCTACAAAAAACTTCTCTTCTTTATTCATCTTTCATCAATGGAACTCAAGATTATCCACAAATACAGAACAAAAAACCTCCTGGGAGTTGGGACTCAAAACCTGTGCTTTCCAACAAATAATAACATGGAAAACAATGGTGGTTTGTCCAGTCTAACAACTAGAAAAAGAAGATGGTTTGAAAAAAGAAGAAAAAATTAATGAGGATGATGCATGAAAGATTACAATTTTTGATGGGGTACCACTAAGAAAAGGTGAATACTAGGGATCTTCAAACTCTGTATCATCCTTTGTTCACATCCTGCATGTCCTCTTCACTTTTCCAAACCACATCCTTGAGGCCAGTTGAAAGGCTTTTATAGAACTGCATAGAAAAATTAGTTGAATCCACACACAGTTAGTGAAAGAGGAGACAGGTTAAGAGTTTCTTATAAGCAAATTTTCATCAAGAAATAACTGTGAATGCTAAGATGCCACAATACCTGTTTATTCAATCATTATAGAACAATCCCATTAATGGACTAATAAATTAAAGTGCTTGTTTATTTTCTTGAATCTTAATAAGAGGAAATATTGCACGACCCTAAACATAAAAAAGACTAATGCCCAACACTGACACCCAAAGAACCTCACTGCGGTGGTGAGGGTCACCCTTTTTTTAAGGGTATAGGTGTGTGTCCTGTCACTCACCCTTTCCTGTTTCTCTTAATAACCCTCACCCATACTGAATGTGGGGAATATGTACGTCGATACAGACCATCCAAATGATGGAACCTACGCAGAAGACACCCAAAAACTAAAAAATAAAGATACATTGATAGGATGTGGTGGCCCATTTCATAAATGGTCTTTTGCCTCGACGATTGGCCTAATTCATTTTGACAATTCAAAAGAATTAAGGACAATGAATAGTTAGGAGTGTCTAAGCAATGTGCTTTTGGTATGTTCATTTCGAAGGTGGGTGAGCAGCAAGGATCTGCCTTGAAGAGAACCAATTAATATATAGCTTTTCAGGTGAACATAACAATGTCAAACTAACTTTTGAAATGGTATAATTTTTTTTCTCTCATGGAGAACAAGAAAGATGGCTAAAGCTAAAAGTTCTGATGATCTGCAAAGATCAAGGAAAAATAAGTCTCTTCATTTTTCTTTCTTCTGGTTGTTAAGAAACGAAATTCTCAACAAAGAAAAAAGTAAAATACAGAAATCTAAACCATAGCACTCATATCCAGTAGAGTATAATAAAAAAAATCAAGTGAAGAAGTCAACAGTGCAGTGAATCGTAGATAATTTTATTCTTTCTTGAAAGCCTCATTTCCTGGATTTTAAATAGGTGCTGCACGATAGGGCTGCAACTTGGGCGGGCTCAACCCGACGTTGGGCTCAGGTTGGGCTGACCTTGTCAATACTTGGGCTCGGGCTAGATTATTCTCAACCCGATCAAAATCGGGTTGGGCTCGGGCTGAGACTTGGAAAAACCCGACCAACCCGAACCCGACAATACATCAAAGATGTTTATATAATATATACATTATTATAACTCATATACATATATATATATCACCTAACAGTATTAGGGTTGCCGATCTTCTCCTCTCCAAACCCTCTTCTTTCTAACGAAGGGAGAGCCATATGAGGCAGCAACAGAAACCCTATGTTTTGCTGGATAGGTGAGAGGCCAAACCCCAAAGTTTGCAAGGTAGGGCAAGAAGAAGACGCCTAAAGGTAGGGCACACAAGAGGATGCAGTACATGCACACAGGCGCTTCGTCACTGCCGGTACACCCCTTCGTCGTTTATATACTGTTTATGAACCGTGTAGAAGGTGAAATTGGTCATGGATTGTTCACCAACTGGACCAGAATCACCTTCAACTCTCAGCTATCCAATCCCTTCCACTCCATGCAACCTACATGTGCAATCCCAATGAGAAAAGTTCATGGAGGAAATTTCATCCCTCTTCAAATGGAAGCATAATCTGAGAGGCTAGAAGAAAGAGCTTGGGTTATGACTTTCTATCTCTTTTTCTAATTGTTTAGGATTTTTTTCCAACCCGACGGGCTGGGCTCGGGCTGAGATTCTCAAGCCCGACCTCGGGTTGGGTTCGGGCTCGGGCTAAGAGACTTGAAGGACGGGTTGGAACCCGACCCAACCCGAGCGAGTTGCAGCCCTACTGCACGATAAATAGATAGAAGATCAAAAGAATATAATTAGGAACTCATAACATAGATACTTGTATATGTAGACATGATAATGTATATGATCATAATGAATGGCATAGCATGACATGTGAAATTAGAAATGCAAATGCCCAACATGCATGCAACAAAATACAAACCTAGACTATAACACACCATACATATAAGTGTAATATCATATCTAGCACATGCAACAACTAACAATGCCCTTGGATTTGAACAATTACTTTTATCCAAGGAAACAAATTTCGGTTTCGAGTTTTATTTCGATGATGTTAATATTTCGGCCATTGTGGTAAATAATACATTTATATGGAAATGATAGAAATAATGTGGAATGATGGAAATAATGTGAAAATTTGTGAAAAGTTTAAGAAATGATAAAATAAGCACAAAAACATACCAATAAGCTATCAAACCATAATATACAACCATATTTAGTGTGGAAATGAATGACCATAGAGATCTGAATTATGCTGAAGCTAGTATATGATGACAACTCAAAACAACAAAATGACTAATGAAAATGATTATAATCATCAAATAATATCAAATTAAGTTCATTACATCCAAAAATGCGCGGATTTGATGCATTAGAGTTTCCTTGATGTTTTATCATTTTTTTATTAATATTTAAGATTTCATTATTATTAATTATGAAAGTCATAAATAAATGTATTAATTAATCCTCATTCACTTACATTCATATCTTAATATTATGTATTATTTTAGAGAAATTATCTACTATTAACTTATAGCACTTACCTAATTTTTCAAAAATTTAATATTTTTTTTTAAATTTAAAATAAAAAAGAATTATTTTTTTGGAAACATTTTTATTCCAACCAAGTTGTAGATCGGGCTAAATTATGTAATATATAATTAATTCATGCACAACCATGGATGTTTAGGGAGAAAACCAAAGAAACTTGGGTTTTCTCTAAATTTCGAATTTTCACCCTAAACGTTCTTCAATCCGTGCACAAATTCAGTGTAAATGCATCATAGATCGATATATTTGATGCAATTACACCTAATCTATCTATTTATAGAAAGAAAAAAACAAAAAATTTCAGTTAATAACAAGAAATTTCATGCATTTTGAAAAAACCCCAAAACAGGCTTCGATTTGTCCTCACAATCAATCCGCAAGGTTTTTAACTAAGAAATCTACAATGGATTGGTCATTGTTTTTATGAAGAATTGATGGGGATGGGTTAATTGGGATTACACAAATTTTTCATCTTGTTCATATGTTACGATATTTTGTTAAGTTGCAGTGTATCATTTGTGTTCTCCAAAGCAATAAAAAAAAAGATAAAAAGGATACCTTGTGGAACTCCAAAGTATCGCCTTTTGCTTTCCGTACCTCAACCATATGAAGAGAAGGAGCCACTTGAAATACCTGATTCAATGGAGGAGATTGTGAGAACAGTATAAAAAAAAAAAAAAAGTCTGCCGTATGCAGTTTAAACCAATATTATTTTCAAGTCCAGACCTCAGTAGCAACATTGAGGTTTCCCTTTCTCCCTGCTTTCATATTTTCCAGCCTCATCTGAGAGAGAATAAAACCCTCCATTATTTCACATTACAGACTTAAATAGTAATTCCATGAAATGCCAATTGACCACATATCACCTTGTAGTTTTTCTTGTGTACATCAAATCCAAGAGGCTTTGCAGCTTCTTCAATCTTACTGATGATCTCATTGGCAGGACATTTTGATGTAAACCTTGTTTCCCTCTTAAATTCCTGTGACAGATGAAATGCAAAAGAATTACAATAAGCAACACTTTGAAGCAAATATGATCACATAAGTTAATCTTCAAGCACAGCTAAAATCTCAGTATTGAGTTAAAGATTATGTATAATATCATGAGTATTCACTTACACTTAACGAGAATCCGAGTTACCCATTGGCAAGACCATAAGGATGGCTTACCAACGATATACAGGAACATGTGGCAGCGTTCTACACCAAAAATTAACCAAAACTGGATGATTATGCCCATCCATTCTATGATTTTTTTTTCTAGACTTGGTCCTTTTTTCCTGATTGTCCAAAAAATGCAATAGATTGGATAGTAACAATCATTCAATCAAGTTGATTTTTGGTGCAAATATCCAAGGCGGGACACATCTAGGGGTGTCAATGGATACCTGACATATCCGAACCTGATTATTTGGCTTGAGTCCATCGTTTGGACCTGATTAATAATGGGATGGGATCTGGGTACACAAATTTTCAATTCATTACCCAGACATGTTACCAGAATACCCAAAAGACCCGATCTATTTGGTCAGGTCCGGGTCATCTTTTAGACTCGGGCAATAAAGGGGTCAGGACTAGATATACTGGTATCCAACCCCAGACACCCCTAGACATATCAAATGGTAGGCACGGGGCAGTAGCACCTGCATTTTTTCATTTTAACCCATACACCACTGGTAGACCATGGATATACTAGTATTCAACAATCTGACACCCCTAGACACACACAAAAGAACTAGGGGTACCAACGGCTGAATTTTGCAGCAGGTTTTTAACCTGCAGGATGAGCTTGGCCTGGATCTTTAGGCCCAACAGGCTTTGGATCAAGTCCAGGGCTATATCTCAATAGGCTTTTAATTTGGTCCAACTCCGACTCAACCAGAGCCCAGTTCTGACATCCACTGGGTCGGGACCAGGCCAAACTTTTTAAGCCCATTCCCTGTACCAGGCATGGGTGGAGCTTAAGGTCATAAATGCAGGACCAGACCGGGCTGACCATTGCCTGGTTCAAATCCAGCTTGTCTAGTTAAAACCTTGTATATACCTTTTTATCCTCGAAAGGTTCCTCATCCATTAGATTACAAAACCAAGACCTTATTTATGCCACTTTAGGACTTAAGTTTGGATTTTGGGGCAACGGGAAAAAATATGCCCTCAACCATTACATTGCAATCTGCAAAACATAAAACCTTATTATTTATAATTTATTCTTAAAATGCACGAACCCACTAGTCTGAAAATCTCCAACCCTCAGATATTGGAAAGAAGTTTCACCACTCCTTCCAACACATGTATTGATTCTGCACTTGATGGAACAAAGAAATATCATGGACGAACAAAAAGAAAAGGTTAAGAATGCGAACCTGCTCTATTTCAAACAAATTTCCAAGATTGAGCCCCTTTGACATGGAAATCAATTCAAATGCATTCATAGCAGCTGGCTGTTCTTCTTTCTTCTCTGTCACATGATGTTCCTGGTACAGCGTCAACAACATAAATTTGTGAGAATATCTTCTACAAAGAACCCAACATGGAATCCCTTCTTTAACATCAATAATAGACTAGAATTTTTGTGACGCTTGTCTTTGATTCACCTCTGAGTCCTTAAAAACGGCTTCTACGTCATCCAAGTTTGTATCGTCTTTCTCCTCAAACACGGGTGGCTTAAAACCTTTCTTGAACCAATCATCCTCCAAAATTTCGGAGATAGTGATGCGCTGCCATTGGCCATGATAAATCAGATGTGTACTCTAGAAAGGTAAATCAATTGGAGCAGTAACTTTATGCATGAAAACTGACAGAAAATAGGCTTTGGTTATTACCATGCGTATAGTAGTAATATTTTCTGATAATTTTCTCGATAGAGAATATAATCATAAATTTCATGAACATGACCCCATAAAATTGGGCAGTTGGACACATCTCTATCGTGATATGTGAAAATTCTACTTGATTATTACCGAGGATAATAGTTTTGAAAACTTAAATCAGAGATTCAAATACAAATTCACTTCAGTCTTCAAAGAATTCTTCATTATATCAAGAAATCAAGACCCCTAAATAGTTCAAGTTTCACTCAAAAGTGTACTTCACAAAGAGAAGAAAAAACTCCCCGAGAAGAAAAACGAGCTTCTGTTTTAATACTAGACCCAGCTCAATATCACAGTGGTTGTCAACAGTCCAAACAAACTCCAACCATTAAAGTTTAGAGCACCAATCCAGGGTCAGAAACCCGACTCTTCAATCTTAATGTACTTTCTCTTCTCCTAGTTCTAAATTTTGTTATCGATCAAATAAAGAACAGGGAATCATACAGATCAATCACAAGAATTCTTGCTGGGTCCATTTTTAACAAGCAGAGGACCAAGAGTCCAAATACACAAAACTCAAAGCCTAAAAACAAACATCCCTAGATTAAAATTCCTGATCAACAAAAGAAACAGACCGAGGTCACAACAATATGAAAAATTAAACCCACCAACCTTGCTTAAAATTCCAACAATGAAAGAAATAAATAAAGAAAGGACCCAACAGATTCAGATTCAAACTCAAAAAGTCCACCATAAAGGGCTAAACTACAAAACCTCAGCTCCGGAATTAGATCCAAAATTTATAATCAAGAAGCTAAGGTTGTTGGACAAGAAGCTTAGAACAACGCTTTGAACAACCCAGTTTTTATCCATTTGAATACCTCAGCTCCAGTGTCAATCCAGCCCTCTTGTAAGGGGGTCCAGCCCTTTGAAAGCCCTAAAAAGAGGGTTTTTTTTTATAAATTTCAAGCCCTTAGGGCCGGGCCGGGCCAAAATATGTAAAGCCCTCCTAAATAAGGGCCGGGTCACTCAAGGGGACCCAGCCCTACCCATCTCTTAGCAAATCATCTCTGCTTTATTTATTTTCAAAAATTATATTCCAAAAAACAACGCACTCGATGCATCTTTTTTTTTTTTTTTCCAGAAAATGGCACTAGGTGTGTGGTATATTCAAAACTAAATTAAGTTCACCTTTTTTTAAATAAAAAAAATGGGTTGTTCTAAGGTCAATTGTTGTGTTGTTGGGCACTTTAAGTGTCCAACTGTTTATGAGAGTTTCAGGCTACTTAAGCCAAGTGCATTATTCAAGCATCCACTTTTTTTACTTAAGAATTTATATTTTTTAATACTCTTCTTCAAGGCCCTAGCCCTACCCTGACCCTGCCCTGGCCCTTGAGGGTAGGGCTAGGCCTAATTGGTTCAGGCCCTCTAAGGGCTAGGGTCGGGCTAGGCCCTATGAGAGAAAGAGAGAGGAGGAGACAAGAACCAAGGCTGGCGATTCTTTCTCGGCTCTTGAGAGTCGGTTGGGTCAAGATAGTGAGATTTGATCCTAAGAGTGCAAAAAGACAAGCATGCTTACAACTACTGAAGAGGAGCAGAAATGGCCTTGCAAGTTGTGTGTGTGTGTGTGTGTGTTGAGAGAGAGAGAGAGAGAGAGAGAGAGAGAGAGAGAATCTGGTCCATGTATCTCTCTACGTAGATAAGGACTCAATGAACAACCGCCCATCTTCTTCCCTACATCTCTGGTGAACTGACAATGATGCACACTGGCATTATCTGTCAGACTAATAATCTAATTAGTGGGTCACCTGTTGCATGAAACATAGTTACACTGACCAAATATTAATCGAGTCCATCCACACAGCTAAACCCATTTTTTTTATAAGTACACAGCTACACCCATTTCTTACATTCAATTCTTACACGGGTGGTAGGGCGCACATATAGAACATGTTTGACAATCCAACTGCACTGAGTTGTCCATAGTATGGAGACTATCCTCACAACCAAAAATTCCATTTGGACCTTCTTATTCTCATAAAAATTTAATTTTTTTTAAAAAACAAGACCATCCAATTATATAACATTACTTAAAGTCAACTTTTTTATATGGTTCAATCAAAATGGACTATTTTTTTATAATGATAATCATGCGAGGAAAACTTAATGTATGGCTAGATTGTCCATGATTTCCATATGGGCCCACCATTTGGTGTAAGAAATGGGTGTAGCTCTAGACGAACTCATATTAATATCGCTGGTGGAGAGGCACATGGACCAAATGCCCATGAAAATTGATTTTGGTGGGGATCCTTACCCCTACCCCAAAAAGGAAATGATGGTATATTGTAATATCTTCATCACTAGCCCATAGCATTAATGTTCTTTGAGATTTGTGTGGTGTGATCTTGAGAACCATTAGCAGTTTCAGTCCGAAAGCAATAACAGGGACAATGATCAGTCGATCACTATGTATGATACCAACTACCTAAAGAAAAGGAAACGATAGTTACATCCCGGTATATTTAGGTCCAAAAAATCATCTTGTAATACGACTATTAATGCACCGAATCCCATCAGAATTCTACAGTAAAACATGCATGGACGAGAATATATTAGGGATTTAGGGGTGTCCTACTTGAACATCCGTGTGTTCCACTCCTCACCTTGATTACAAATTTCTTTTTTTTTATGGGTTTTGCATACAAAGATTTTTTTTTTTTTTTGATGAACCTCTTACCTTGAGTCCAAGACCATTGGATGGTCATTGGAATTTATCTGACACGTGAAAAAGAGAACTGGAAATATAAATATCATTATCAGACTTAATTCCGTATAGACTCTCGATGGATGGTTAAAGCTAATTATCATCCCTTGTGTAGGGCGTGCACTCAAGGATCATCCAATGGTGTAGTTAAAAAATAGATAGAATTATCTGAACATATAAGAGAGGACTAGAAATATAACTATCATTATCAGTCTTAATTCTGTGTAGTTGTGGAGAGATCCATTGGGTGCGCACTTGGTATTGTACTCAAGGATCACCCATTGGTGTAGTAAAAAAAAAGAGAATTATCTGAACATATAAGAGAGGACTAGAAATATAACTATCATTATCAGTCGTAATTCTGTGTAGTTGTGGAGAGATCCATTGGGTGCGCACTTGGTATTGTACTCAAGGATCACCCATTGGTGTAGTAAAAAAAAAAAAGAGAATTATCTGAACATATAAGAGAGGACTAGAAATATAACTATCATTATCAGTCTTAATTCCGTGTAGTCTTGACTCTCGAGGGATGGTTAATGCTAATTATCAACCCTTGTAGAGAGATCATTGGGTGTGCACTCGGTATTGGACACAAGGATCACTCAATGGTGTAGTAAAAAAAAAAGAATTATCTAAAAAAAGAGGACTAGAAATATAACTATCATTATAGTATTAATTCCGTGTAGTCTTGACTCTCGACGGATGGTTAATGCTAATTATCAAGCCTTGTGGATAGATCCATTGGGTGTGCACTCGGTATTGCAGTCAAGGATCACCCAAGTGTCACACTAGAATCTGTATCGTGTCGAACTCCGACATGGGTACTTCGTCTGTTTAAAAGAATCCATGCAACAAAGGTAGCAGACAGAATGTACAGCTGGACCAAATTGGTCGGGCTAAGCTAGACCACGGTCGCACTCAAGCAATTTTCTATAAACAATGCACCTGAATTTTACTTGGGCCTTGGGTAAGCCGAGTTGAATCTAGCTGAACCTTTGACTGCCGATTAATACCATCAAGTATGAAGTAAATTTGATTTTGGCCTCATTTATGCACCCTAAGATGCTTCCAGTGTCAGTTTACTTCATTATATTTTAGGATCGACAATTATGCCCTTACATAGCACACAACTCGCACAATATGCTAATGATATGAGAAAGGACCATTCTACCCTCACAACAACAATCACGTCACAAATTAAATAAGCATAATTACTTACAGTCATAGGGCTGGGATCCAAGATTCGAGTGATCAATCTCATAGCGCCTAAAGAGAGCCAAGGTGGACAGTTAAATTCAGCAACCGAGATCTGCATGTAGAGAGGAGCATCTAATAAACAGAAGTGGGAGTGGAATAAGAAATGGGTACTCTACAATTGGTAAAATGCTCACTTTTTTATACAGGGTCATAAGATTAGAATCATCAAAAGGCAAGTAACCTGCAAGCAATACAAATAGGATGACCCCACATGACCACAAGTCTGCAGTTGTCCCGTCATATCCTCTATCATTAAGGACCTGGGCAGTCAAAGGAAACAAATTACTTTAGGGGCTTTATATAAATGGGAAACAAAGGAATCCATGACGACAATATATCTAACAGCCATCAGAACCTCTGGAGCAACATAGTTCGGGGTTCCACAAGTAGTGTGAAGCAGGCCATCATCCTGCCAGAAACACCATTGACAGTCAGAATTAACTCGTGCTTGTTAAGGCACATCTTAACAGAAATTAAAGTACAATGATTAATGGACCAAAGTTCATGATACAGAAAACCAATATTGTTCATCCGGATTTTACAATTGTTACAATCCTGCATTTGTGTAGAAATTAATACATATGGATCAGGTTATTTCGACACCATTTGACATGCCTTTCTGGGGCCCACATGGGGATGAGTTAAGGGATGATTTTTGGTGAGGACAATCTCCGCATAGAGATCATCCTCACAAAAAATCAGCCCATTTGCAATGTCTTAACCTATCAAATGTGGACTTAAAAAGTTAATAGTGAAGTGAACATTCCAGAATTCTTCAACTATAATCCACTTTTCATAGGGTCAGAATGAGCTCATTTTTTGTGAGAATGATCTCCATAGAGAAGATCATCCTCACCGAAAATCAACCTTTAACTCATCTCCATGTGGGCCCTACAAAGGCATGTCATATTAGGTGGCACGCCTTATCTTGACATGCCTATGTGGGGCCCACATGGAAATGTTTCAAGGCCTGATTTTCGGTGAGCATGATTTCCTACCCAGCGTTAAGTCCACACCGTACTATGGTACTACATGAAAATCCACACCTTACTATGGTACATGAAAATCCACACCTTACTATGGTACATGAAAATCCACACCGTACTATGATACATGAACAAAAACAATAATACTTATATGTGATTTGATTTAAGTCTAATTAATTGATCAAACGAATAATTGAAGTTAATCTGAAAAGGTTTTCAACAGTCATTTAAGTTCGGGATTTTAAATATGGACATTTGGATTTAATTTTTTGTGTCCAATGGGATTAAATCCAAAAAACCTAAATCTTGTCGATTTTTGTGTGGTATGGACATTGGAGATCATTGGGCATTGAAATGTGTCATGCAGTGATAGGTGGGCCATTTTGGGTATTCATAACATAAGGGAAATTCATCTTTTCAAATAACCGATAACGGGCACGTGATAAAAGTCACATTCCAACATAGAGATTTGATTAAGGGAAGTATTCCTGAAGTTTGTAAGTACTGGGGGCAGGGGGGTTCAGGGGGTATTACAAACATGTACTTTTTTCTCCAACTAAGAAAGGTAGGTCCTGTTTATTGTAATTTTTATAATACTGCGGTCTTTAATTCGAACCTCCAAAAATTGTAGTAATTCGGCAGAATTATTGTAATTTTTAAAACCATGCTTGTATTGCATGTCATCAACTATAAGTCAGAGAAGATCAGGTCAACACGTGGAAAGACATTAAACCATGGTTCAAAGTTTCGGCCGAAACGTTTCGTTCCAGTTGGTTTTGTCCGAAACTGAACGATACTTCATCTTATGTGTAAATTAGCTCTAGCATTTCGTTTCGGTTTCACGAAGTTTCGTCCGAAACCAAACGATACTTCCGATATGTTTCAGTACCGCCCATGAACGATACCGTGTACTTTGAACCATGCATTAAACAGTGACAAAGCTCAGAAAGAACTTATCACGTAGAAGCATAAAAATGAAATACAGAAAGGGCATCACACATTCTACAATTACAGATTTCTAATTACCCTGCATTGTTGGGAGAGTGCACTTAATCCAAAATCAGAAACTTTGAGGTTTCCATATGCATCCAATAGTAAATTTTCTGGCTGCAACACATGCAAAAAAGAGAAAAGTAAATGAAGCTTTGTTTTCTGCCAAAACAACTGGAATATCGGTACAAAAATCCAATAGATTGTGCAAGACATGATTTACCTTTAAGTCTCTGTGGTAAACACCCCTGCTATGGCAATAATCAACAGCATTAATAAGTTGCTGGAAATACCTCCGTGCCTCATCCTCCCTCATCCTGCCATGGTTGACCTTCACAACCAAACAATACCCACAGGCTGATGTATACAGTAGAAGCAGTGTGACATCACATAAAGCTAAATAAAACCATCCCAAATCACTACAAATCATTTCTTAGAACACTTCCAGACCGCGTTGACATAAAAAGCAAAAAGTGAACTTACGTTTCATGGACTAAGTTACAGTGTTGGAACCAGCAAGGTAATTAATTTGGTATCTCACATGGTAGCTTTTAGTTTTAAGGAAGGATTGAACTCATGACCTAGCTGTGAATTCTTGGATGTAACTTCCAGCTCCAGGACATGAGACTTGATGGCCGATGACCATACTTACTCACATTGTTTCAAAGCAAACATGGATACAAATAGGATGAGCACAAAAGTCACAACTTACAATTTTGTCAAAGAGCTCTCCCCCAGTAACAAACTCCAGAACAATAAAAATCTTTGTTTTGCTCCCCATTACCTGTACACAGACAGATTTCAAAAAGAAGGCAAAACAACCAATAAAACAGGTAAAATTCCTTTATTTCCTAAAATCCAAGACATGGATAGAGACATGGGTTATCACTGTTTAGTCATTGGAACATGCCAAAATCAATGTAGCTTGAAATATTTGGAAATGCTTCACAATATACCATTTTATCTATTCTAGTTTACAAAACAAGTAAGAAACTTATTGGGAGTTGAGAAAATAACTAATGCAGCAGTAAACAAAAACATTGTGCCCTGCAAGTATGCATGCAGTGTCCGTCTAGGTAGGCAATGCATACAGAAGCATCCAGTTATCCTAGTTCCTAAGGATTTAAAATATAGAAATGTGGAACACAACCTGATTGGTTCTGCCATACAGGGTCAGAGAGATGGAATCACAACCCATGTCTTGGTACAGCTTAATCCAAGAAACTGAATTTTTATTTCTATTGCATCAAAAATAAAATAGAAAAAAAAATGGTGCTAAAAATTCAAAGATAGGGCATGTGCCTTTTTTACATTTCTGGATCCTAGAAAGTGACAGATATGGAAACCTTATTCAGGCTAACCTCTTTTCAGGATTTTAAATTTGCAAAGGCAATCTCCGGGCAAACCTTTTTTCCTTACTCCATGTCCAATTTTACTTTTATTATAGAACATGAAATCCCCACTGGGTTCCCTGAAGAGCTGAAGGCAATTTGAATTCTCAAAAATATTGGTTGGGTACTAAATATAATGGACATGATTGATGCCTGATTGCAAGAACAACAAAGTATTCCCAAATGGCAATTGTCGGTAAGCCAATGGTGTGAAATGTGTCAAACCATGCCAAAAAAGACCAACTCCAAGGTCTTAACTAATTAGCAGAAATGGAAAGAGTAGAAAAAGAAAAAATGTGAAAAAGGAAATGATAAATGAATAGACATAGAGAGGAAGGGACTTACCTAGGAGCAAAACGAAATGATATAAGCATCAAGTGCATGTTGGATTGGAGCACTACCTTTAGAATGCCCTAACATTCTGTTAATACAAATATTTTCCATATTATCTTTGTGGTTCCAGTTTTGCTATATTAACAGAAGATCTTGCACTTTTTCTTAAAATCAAATCATAACTTTCTTTTTTCCTTTGATAAATTATAACTCCAAATTATTCACTCATAATTCATTAATGCCCTGGATTCCTTTTTTTTTTTGATAAGTCATGCCCTGGATTCTTACTATTATCTTCTTTCCTTTTTTTGGGTAATTAATTGGGTTAGGTGGACCAACGACTTCAGCACTAGTAAGCTCTCATATGAGGGATGTCTAATAGCAATCAACCAAGGAGGGCATATCAAATGTACACCCTCATCTAGTTTGCAAATCAAAACACTGATATTGCACAATGATAAAACTGCAATCACAAGTAAGAATACAACCGCGTCATCATCGTCATTCATCAACTGAAATTTTGAAAAGGAAATTTTGTTGTGGATTTGAAGGGGGTTACCATGTTGCTTAACTAAACAGAATCCATTACAAAACCTATAATCACCAAAAACAGAGAACATCTAGAGTTGAAAACAAAAATTAAAAGCTCAGGAAAAGAAAACTACCTCATACAGGCTGACAACATTTGGATGCTTTATTAACTTCATTGTCGCTACTTCCCGTTTTATCTGCACAAATATATCAAAATCATCTCAGAAATATGATAAAATCATGAAAGTAATTCTTTTGAGAGTGGTCAAAACTAAATTATACAAGATGCATTGAAACCATGCAAGCAAGTCAACCAAAAGATTCCATAAGATAATGCAAGAATTCAAGAGATTTATTTCAGAGTTGACACATCCACTGCATGTTGTTAGAGGATGTTTGTTCCCGCGCACGTGTTGTGTTGGCCCGACGTACCGTTGGTATACATAGTTGTTTCGCCTTTCCCCAACAGGTCGATCTTTTGGGGTAAATGGTTGTTTAATATGGTATCAACGCCTTAAGGCCTGGGAGGCAGTGAGTTCAAGTCCCCAGCGGAGTATATTCCTGCCGAGGGGGCGTGTTAGCGGATGGTGTGTTCCCGCACACGTGTTATATTGACCCGACGACCCATTGGTATAAATAGTTGTTCCGCCTTCCCCCGACAGGTCGATCTTTTGGGGTAAATGGTTATTTAATACGGTATCAGAGCCTTATGGCCTGGGAGGTCGCGGGTTCAAGTCTCCAGCGGAGTGTATTCCCACTGAGGGGGAGTGTTAGCGGATGATTTGTTCCCGCGCACGTGTTGTGTTGGCCCGACGATCCGTTGGTATACATAGTTGTTTCGCCTTTCCCCAACAGGTCGATCTTTTGGGGTAAATGGTTGTTTAACACATGTAACTACATACAACATTCAAGGGTTATCAGATAGAAACATGGTTTTAAGTATTAGTCTCGGGACCTGGTTCGTCTTGGCCAAGACCGAGTTGACTTGGGCGAGTCAACTTGGTCTCGGGACTGTCTCGGCCTAGACAATGAGAAAAAGAAGAAGAAGAAAGCTGTCTCAGGTGAGTCAACATGCATGTATCGTGACTCAGTCTCGGCCGAGACTTAAAACCACGGATAGATATGAAGTGTGTTATCTTGAGGCCTACGGTTCAATCCTTGTTTACCCATGATAATGAATAAATGATACTGGAATATCTCACAAGAGAGATCAATCGGTAATTTAATGATAGAAATCCATGATATACACATGACAAAGTTTACCTCTGTAAAGATCTTAGAGAGAGAGTGCCTCATGGGGAAAAGAGTTGTTTCATTAAACTTAACAGATACATTCCCCCAAAACGTCTGGAAGGCTTGGAAGGGAAAAACTTGTTCAGGGCCTCCACTACAGTGGGGACCAAAATTGTTGAGTTTATTAGGTATAGATCAGATTGGATGTATTTACAATGTCAATCATTTAGAATTAAGCCAGTTCAATTACCAATCCACATATGTTTTTGACATACATCCATTGCTATAAAAGGTATGCAATTATTGCCACAAAAAACTGCCTTCCCTAGAAATCAAAATTACAAAGCTCGTCAATACAATTTATGAATTTTGATAACCCTAGCCACTTAACTGGCAAGGTGAACGGTCCAATTAAACCAGCATGAACACATGACGATACCTTGCACCATAGAGATTATGGTGCCTATACTGATATAGAACAAGGAGTTCTAAATAATTAAAAGCAGCAACATGAATTTCACTCTCTAATATCTCAAAAACCAACCCTCTGAAACAAAATAATCAACTCAACTCAACTCACAAAATTCGATTACATCACTTCTCTATTTTTAGAGTTCTAATCCAACCTAGTATAATCCACAAAACAAAATAAATTGCTTTCTAATATCCTAAGGAAATTAAAATCGAACCACGAAACAAAGAATTAAATCCTAAACTAAATCAAACACTTTAGAAGTTCATCTCCATCTTGTTCTAGAATCTCCTACTTTTCTTCTTGGATCCAAATTCAACCTCTGGGTAGAGGCTGATAAAGCAATGGATGGTCATTTGACATTGATCAGATGCTCCTGCATCATACACCCCATCCCACACGCGTGGTCCAATTGACTCGTAAAATTGTATCACCCACCTCTTGGATGGGCCATAGTCCAAAACAATTCTTCAAGCCTAACCACCTCTATGGACTTCTTCTCTAAACCATTAACCTTATTATCTTTTGACATCCAAATTTTATCTGTAAATCAACTGCCAAAAACCCCCCATCAGTATGATTTTCAGCTATGATGCCTGGATACGCATACGGACACTGATACGGGAAGCGGGGAGACGACTCGACATTTTCCAAAATCAGGGACACGGATACGGATATGAGTATCCTACCCATTTCCTAAGAATTTTGGCATAGGTACTTCTACATAAGATGTTATAAAGTGTACACATATAAATACACAATCTTGAGTGTGTAAACATGTAATAAAAAAGTATATGATAATCAAATAAGTGCTACAAATGGTTTATTTTATATTACTTATAAAATTAATATAGTTGGACTATTGATTTAAACTAATGTTAATATTAATGTTCCATTTTTTTAATAAATAAATACATGAAGTATCCTGCTCGTATCCTACCCGTATCCGTGTCGTATCCTGTGGATATTGGTACTCTGGGCATATACAGGTATCCGGGTATCATAGATTTTCAGGCTATGCTCTATCGAAGAGGTAGCAAACCAATTGACCAGTTCAGATCCATGAATCGGAGACCATGTGCACAGCATATGATGTAGGCGCCATCATATATTATCCAAAAGAATAAATTAAAGTGAAAAGTTAATTAAAAGAAGAAGAAAATGAAAAGAAAACAATACACTTAATATTTTCTTTATTAATATAACTTCATGTTACTAATAGAAAAAGAATAATGTTAATGAATAATTCAATATTTTGGAAAAAACAAAATCAAATAAACATATCTATAAACTGTTTGAACTCTTTGCTAGCATTTGACATGCCTCCAAGAATTTTAACAAACATCAAATAGGGTTTTAGAGAGGGATGACATTTTATTTTTTTCCTGGCCAGGTTTACAATTTTAAATTGGCTTCTAGCTGACATTAAAAAGAAAACCCAGCAATAAAAAGGAAATCCGCAATAAAAATAGGCAATTGAGTATAAAAAAAAAATATAATTTAACAAACAACTTTAACTACAGACTGAGCTACTTATCTCCTCACACCAATGAAAGTAAAAATAATTTAATATGAATCCGTTAAAACAGTTCAAGTGAAAAATATATCATATGTTGTTACAAACTGAGTGGTTCCACAAGAGGTAAGATCAAGCTTCCAAATTGCGGACACACTAAGTAGAAGAATTCTACAACCCAATTAAATCAAATTCAAAATTGAAAGAAAATAAATGTGATGAAATAGTCGGAGAAGCAAAGAAATAGAAAGATTTGATAGCAATATAATGATCCAAAAGAAACCTGTTCAGCCATCTTGTGCTTGAGAACCTTCTCTTTGTCAAGGATCTTGAGAGCCACAGGTTCCCCAGTCTCAGAATTCCTTGCAAACTTCACCTTTGCAAATGTCCCCTCCCCAATTGTCCTCCCCACCTCATATTTGCCCACTAGACGCTTGACTTTAGAAGCATTCATTCTTGTATTGTAGACTTATAGAAAATTAGAGAAACTTTAATTGGCAGTTCTACAAGCTTCTATTATACACTTTTCCCTGAAAAAAACACAATCCAAGAACTAAAATCAGGGCAATGAAAGTTTTACCAAACGCTAACAGGTATAAACTTGAGCATGAATTTCAATAAACAAACAATAGTAATTGAACTATCTGGTTAAATGTTATGGCCAAGCAATGAAAAATGTAGAAGAAACTTAAAATGTATTAAACCATTGGATCCTAATAAGTTTCTTCCTAAATTAAAGAAACATTAGCACTTAGAACTATTACACCCACTCCATACAAGTTTTACCAAAATCCAAGCATTTATACCTTTAAGAAATGATCAGCACAATTAAGAAAACCCAATTATACCAAATTCATAAACACAATGGAAAAGCCTAATCTGAGGCCGAACTCTGAGTTGCTATGATGGCCTTCAAAGACTGCCAGCCAGCCAGCAACACAGAGAGAGAGTAAACCCAAAAATGAACTTTCAGTAGAATAATGCTTGAAATAATAGAAAAAGTAGATTAAAATGAAATGAAAGACAGCAAGAGCTTCCCAAAACCTTACAGGCTTATATTTAAAGTTTTCAGTCTTTATAGAATTCTTCATTATATCAAGAAATCAAGACTCTGAAATAGTTCAAGTTTCACTCAAAAGTGTACGTCACAAAGAAATAAAAAACTCACCGAGAACAAAAACAAGCTTCTGTTTTAATACTAGACCCAGCTCAATATCTCAATGCTTGTCAACAGTCCAAACAAACTCCAACCATTAAAGTTTAGACCAGCAATCCTGGGTCAGAAACCCGACTCTTCAATCTTAATATACTTTCTCTTCTCCTAATTCTAAATTTTGTTATCGATCAAATAAAGAACAGGGAAGCCTACACATAAAACACAAGAATTCTTGCTGGGCCCATTTTTAACAAGCAGAGGACCAAGAGTCCAAAATATACAAAACTCAAAGCCTAAAAACACACACCCCTAGATTAAAACTTCTGATCACCACAAGAAACAGACCGGGGTCACAACAGTATGAAAAAATAAACCCACCAACCTTGCTTAAAATTCCAACAATTAAAGAAATAAAGAAAGAAAGGACCCAACAGTTTCAGATTCAAACCCAAAAAGCCCACCATAAAGGACTAAACTACAAAACCTCAGCTCCGGAATTAGATCCAAAATTCATAATCAATACCCTGTTAGGATCCTAAAGGTTAAGACTTAAAACTTTCGGCACCTCTATCACCTAGGTGCTTCTGGTGTGTTGGTTTGGGTCTTAAAAACCCACCAACTTCAAAAATCCAAGTTTCAAGCAAACATCCTATTGTTTTCAAAAAAGAATACAGAGTGAAAGGGGAAAACAGATTAAGCACTAAACGCTCAAGAGAGCATCAGAGCAAATACCTAATAAGAAACTTCAAAATCCAAATCACAAGAATATTCAGATTTCAGAGATAGAAACAGATCAATTCATCCCAACAACTAAAATTCGAAACCGGGAGAGCTCAGCTCCCACTCCCTCCAAAAAATCCAGATTAAAATATTTATAAGAAACAAGGAAAGAATTAATACAGCAGCTAGTTAAATTTGCAGCTCGAACCACATATATCAGGAAACAAAAAATTCAAGAACACAAATGACCTTCAAATTCAAAAGCAAGCAAAACCCAACTCCAAAATAACTTTCCTAGGACAACCCAGATCAGGAATAAAGATTTTAACGCCAAGAAACAGCAAAATTAGAAACCCAATTAAGGAAAAAGAAGAAATAAACAAAGAAAATACAGAGCTTAATCTCTATTATTCAGATTAACTAAGGCACTTCGCTGAAAACCAACCAAAACCCACTTCAGAAATGACTTCTCAAACAAACCCAGATAAAGAATCCAAGATTTTAAACCCAAGAAAAAACAAAAATCAAATATAAAACCCAATTGGGGGAAAAAGAAAAAACAATATAAAACAAACCAGAGCTTAATTTCTATAATTCAGATAAAGCAAGACACCAAGCTCGAAACCAACCACAACCCACTTGAGAAATCCCTCCCGCCAGAAAACCCAGATTACAAAAATCTTACCTTTCAAACCTCACAATCCAGGAATAAAAAATGATAAAAAGGAAAGAAAATAACAATCTTCTTGAAAAAATAAAAATAAATAAAAGACACCACCACCTTATATATGTGTGTCCACGAGAGAGAGAGATTAAGGAGGTGATAGAAGCAAGGCTGGCGATTCTTTCTCGGCTCTTCAAAGCCGGTTGGGTCAAGATAGTAAGATTTGATCCTGAGAGTGCAAAAAGACAAGAACGCCTACTACAACTACTGAAGAGGAGCAGAAATGGCCTTGCGAGTTGTGAGAGAAGAGAGAAGAGAGAGAGAGAGAGAGAGAGAGAGAGAATCTGGTCCATGTGTTCGTCTCTCTGTCTCTCTACGTAGATAGGAACAAGGAATCAATGAACAACCACCCATCATCTTCTCCCCTACATCTCTGGTGCACTGACAATGATGCACACTGGCCTCATCTGTACAATCTAATAATCTAAATAGTGGGCCACGTGTTGCATGAAACATAGTTACACAGTTACACTGACCAAATATTAATTGAGTCCATCCTCACAGATATTACATTCAATTCTTACACAGGGTGGTAGGGCCCACTTAAGTGATCATGTTAGACAATCCAACTGCACTGAGTTGTCCATAGTACGGATACTATCCTCACAATCAAAAATTCCATTTGGACGTTTTTATTCTCATAATTATTTAATTGAATTCAAAAAATCAAGACCACCCCAATATAAACCATTACTTTAAGTCAACTTTTTATATGGTCCAATCAAAATGGACTTTTTTTTTATAATGAGTAAGGGAACGCCACATGCATGCACGTTCACCTTACACGTGGCACATTCTTAGAGATCAATCTACATGCAAAAAAAATCAGTATGATTAGTGATTTTTAAGGATTTGATTGTAGTTGTTTGCATCGGTTGATTTCTGGAGCATTATTTGGGGTACTCAGATCCAAGGGTTTGAAATCACTGATCAGGCTGATATTTTGTCTATATATATATATATATAGATCCACATAGGGATGGGGACAAACATCCACGCGGTCAGTTGTCTCTAAGAGTGTGCCACATGGCTGATACTATAATCATCCGTCATTGACGAGGGACGTTGGCATGCTGGACAACACCCGTACCCCTACCATAGCAATAATGTTCATAGCATTAATGTGACTTTGGCATCTCAAGTGAAGGGTCGTGCCCCACAACCCTACCCCCAAAAAGGAAATGATGGTATGCTGCAATATCTTCATCACTAGTCCATAGCATTAATGTTCTTCAAGATTTGTGTGGTGTGATCTTCAGGACCATTAGAAGTCTCAGTCTGAAAGCGACAACAGGGACGACGATCACCATCTATGATACTTACTACTTAAAAAATGAAGTAATAGTTTCATCCATATATTTAATTAGGTCCGAAAAATCATCTTGTAATAAGAGTATTAATGCATCAAATCCCATCAGAACTCTGCAGTTAAACGTGCTTGGATGAGAATATTTGAACATATGATGTTGTCCTCTAACACTGTGACTGTGAGTCGTTAAACCCTTTTCTTTCTCCTTAAGAGTTTTCGCCTTAGGCCCCAACTTGTGTCGAGGCAGGCGGCCCCACACACAACACGTGCGCATGCACAGTAAAAATGTCATCTGCTAACACACCCCTCAACGGGAATACACTCCGCTGGAGACTTGAACCTGCGAGTTCTTAGGCTTTAAGGCTTTGATACCATACTAAACAATCATTTACCCTAAAGATCAATCTATTGGTGAAAGGCAAAACAACTATGTATACCAATGGGTCATCAGGCCAACACAACACGTGCGCGAGAAACACACAATCCACTAACAAGTTTTGACTCTCGACTGACAATTAATTATCAACCAATGGTGTAGTAAAATAAGATGGAATTATCTGAACATATAAAAGATCATAACTATCATTAGCAGTCTTAATTCCGTGTAGTCTTGACTCTCGACAAATTGTTAATGCTAATTATCAACCCTTGTGGAGAGATCCATTGGATATGCACTTAAGGATCATCCAATGGTGTAGTTGAAAAAAAGATAAAATTATCTGAACATATAAAAGAGGACTAGAAATAACTATATATCATTATTTGTCTTAATTCCGTGTAGTCTTGACTCTCGACAATGCTAATTATATATCAACCCATGTGGAGAGGCTCACGTGATGTGATGTGATGTGATGCAAGTCCACAATTATAGATGAAAAGAGAAAAATCTTTAGAGGGAGAAACACTAACCAAGGATGAGCTATCTCTATCCATGTTCAAGGTGCAGAACCAAAGCCATATGGGTAAGTTGTGTGTGTGACACTTAGGTGGTGTTTTGTAAAACTTTTATTCAAACCTTAAGTCTGAATAGGCTAAAATTCAGTGATTTCGGTGATTAAGTGTTGTTTGGTAAACAACTTAAGGTCTGAATAAAAGTGAAATTCACACATAAACAAAAGGTGAGCTGGGGGTCACTTAATGCCATAAGTGGTTTCGGCGAAAAGCATATCCAAAAGAGATTCTAAGATTCTCTTAAATACCAATAATGCCCTTTTTCTTAAAACTTTCTTTTAAAAACTTACGAAAGTGTCCTAATAAATATTTCAAAATACTCACAATTAATGCCCTTGACTTAATTTTAAGACTTAAGTACTTACAAAACAATCCAATTCAGACATAAGTCATTAAGCTATTAGACCTTAAGTACTTTAAGCTTTTAGATCTGATAACTTAATTTACCAAACGCCACCTTAGCCGGCTAGCCGAGATGGTTAGTGTGTACCATCCTCTTGTAGGAGGCCGTGTGTTCAATTCCACAAAGGCAAGTTTCCCCTTTGTGCAGCTGTGCCAAGGAGTAGAAATTCCCGTCCCAAGTCTAGCCGGGCTTGCTCCGTTTCCCCTTTGTGCAATTGTGCCATGGAGTAGAAATTCCCATCCCAAGCTGTGCCACGAAGGCCCATAATCTATTTAAACAAAACAGGGAAGTTGTCTCCCCACTTAAACCCCCTCTTATCTATTTAGACAAAGAAGGGCTGAGATCTTATCCCCCAAATAGATGGTGGATCTCAGCCATTCACACCCAATTTTGACAAACGCTTTGTTGGAGAGTGTCGTGGGCACTGGCTACCCACTATCTATATAACAAGTGACAGTGGTTGTCTTATACCCTTCTTATCTTATATAGCTTCAATAATGAGTGGCTGAGATCCACTATGCTTCATATCAATGGCTGAGATTAACTCCCATCCGATTTTGACAAACACTTTGTCGGAAAGTACCGCAGGCACGGGCCACCCACGCATATAACAAGACAACTCAGTTGTATTCTCTTATCTTATCCATCCATCTAATGTGGACGGTTAGATAAAGAGTGGTTGAGATCAAATCCATCGATCTAATGTGGACGGTTAGATTTCAGCCACTCAATCCGCTTCATTTGACCTCAATTTATTCAAAGTTTTAATTTCAACACCGTTATTTTTTGTTATTTCTATTATTTTTCTATTTCTCCCTCTGGGCGTTACATTTCGTTATAATGGAAAAAACGGTAACACCCCAGTCCGTTATACCGTTTGAGTGCCGAAGACACCCAATTTTTGCAAACGCTTTTGTCGGAGAGTGCCGTGGGCACGGGCCATTTACTATTCTATATAACAAAACACATTGGTTGTCTCCCTACTTATACCTCCTCTTATAAGCATCAACAAAGAAGGGCCAAGATCTAATCCTCCCCCAAATGGATGGTGGATCTCCTCCACTCACCTGATTTTGGCAAATTCTTTGTCGAGGAGTGCCGATGGCACGGGGCACCCACCAGTTATAGATAAAAAGAGGGAAATCTATGACCCTTACAAAGCAGAAACCCACGACAAAGTGTTGCCAAGTTCTGTGGGAATTCCTTCCTCCACGGGGACTGGAGTAGAACTTTGTTGACCGCCCATAATATGAACCACGTGGCACATTATTAGAGGACACTGTCTGTGCGGATGTTTGGCCAATCCCAAGGTGGACCTACATTTGTACCCCAAAAATGGTCAATAATGCTTTGCTGACCAGTTCTATTCACGGAACCGTACTACCGTGGTGGTTTTTTCTTGCTATGTGGAAAGCTGACGTGGTCAATCATCGCATGGATAACGATTCTCTCCACGTCATGCCTCTATCCAACGATGCCCACATGGACCAACACGTTTCGACTTACCCGGTCCATGGGACGGTCCAAAAAGAATCTAGCACTAGAATATCCTGTATAAAAAAACAAAAACAAAAATTAGAATATCCTCTACCGACCATATCGTTTAGAACATTTTACTGATTTGATTTTGACTTCTAGATCTAGCCGTCCAATCAGTGGGCCACCTCTTAGATAAAGCAGTAAAACTCTTATGACACGGCGCAATATGAGCTCTTAGAGGACTCTGACCGCATGGATGTTTGGCCCAAGGTTTAAAGGGGACCGTTATAACGGTATAACGGACTAGGGGCGTTACTGTTTCTTCTGTTTTGTTGTAACCAAAAAAAAACGCTCAGGGGCAAAAACGGAAAAATAATGAAAAAAAACAGAAAAAATGGCGCTGAAATTCATATTTTGAATTTTAAAATTTGAATTTCAAAAATGAAAAATGACAGAAAAAAACGAAATATAATGAAAAATAATGGCCATTATTTTCTAGGCGTTTTAACGGTCCATAACGTAATGAGGTAGGTCCGAATCCGTTATAACGGCCGTTTTTTAAACCTTGGTTTGGCTAATCCTAGAGACCAAAAATCAGCCCGATTAGTGATTTCTAGGTGTTGGATTGGAATTATTTTCATGGTTTGATTTAAACAGTGGGAATTCGAGCATTATTGACCATTATTTGAGGTACAAAGATCCAAAGGTTTGAAATCACTGATCAAGTTGATTTTTGGTTTGTAGGTCAACCTAGTGATTGGCCAATCTTCCATACGGTCAGAGTCCTCTAAGAGTGTGCATGTCATCAAAGTTTTAGTCGGATAAGGCATATGATTTTTGAGTCCTCCAGTGGCTCTCAAGTAAAACTTGCCTGACCAGCGATGATACCTGACCATCCATAATAACACTGACGCATGTAAATTTCTACGGAAACCAACCTAGTTAACCTGAATTATAAATAAATAAAAAACCTGAAACCGAGCCCCCTATTTTGTCTATGGCACTCCCCGCCAAAGCATTTGCCAAAATCAGATGTGAGTGGCTGAGATCCACCGTCTAGTTGTGGGATAAGATCTTGGTCGTTCTTTATAAAAGCCTATAAGAGGGGGTATAAGTGGGGAGACAACCACTGTCACTTGTTACGTAGACTAGTGGGTGCCCCGTGCCATCGGCTCCTCGACAAAGAATTTGCCCAAATCACGTGAGTGGCGGAGATCCACCGTCCATTTGGGGGAGGATTAGATCTCGGCCCTTCTTTGATGGTGCTTATAAGAGGAGGTATAAGTAGGGAGACAACTAAATTATTTTGTTATATAGAATAGTAAATGGCCCGTGCCCACAGCACTCGATCTCCAACAAAAGCGTTTGCAAAAATTGGGTTCGGCACTCAAACGGTATAACGGACTGAGGCATTATCATTTTTTTACGTTATAACGGATTATAACGCATAGAGGGAGAAATAGGAAAATAACAGAAATAACAAAAAATAATGGTGTTGAAATTCAAATTTTGAATAAATTGAGGTCAAATGAGGCGGATTGAGTGGCTGAAATCTAACCGTCCACATTAGATCGATGGATTTGATCTCAACCAATCTTTATCTACCTGTCCACATTAGATGGATGGATAAGATAAGAGAATACAACTGAGTTGTCTTGTTATATGCGTGGGTGGCCCCTGCCTGCAGCACTTTTCGACAAAGTGTTTGTCAAAATCGTGTGAGAGTTAATCTCAGCCATCGATATGAAGCATAATGGATCTCAGCCACTCATTATTGAAGCCATATAAGATAAGATGGGGTATAAGAAAATCACAGTCATCACTTATTATATTTATTGTGGGTGGCCCGTGCCCTCGGCACTCCGTCAAAGCATTTGCCAAAATCAGGTGTGAGTGGCTGAGATCCACCGTCATTTGGGGTAAAAGATCTTGGCCGTCTTTTGTCAAAATAGATAAGAGGGGGTATAAGTGGGGAGACAACTTCCCTGTTTTGTAATATAGATGGTCACTTTAATAACTTTTATTCGTGGCTATCTCATTGTTCTGATGAATTGGACGCCTCTGAAAATCATTGACCAAAAAATTTAAAAGATCCTAATCTCCCTCCTCTCTCCGTCCTTTATTTGAACTAGGGGACCACCCCAGCGATGCACATGAACGGTGCACCTTACACATGGCTTACTCTTAGAGATCGATGACCGTATAGATGTTTTGCCCATCCCTAGGTGGACCTACATACAAAAATTCATCCTGATTAGTTATTTACATCCGTTGGATTATAGTATTTTTCTTGGTTTTGTTTTTAACCGTGGATTTTGAGTATTATTTGGCCAATAACACAACTATACTACTATGCAACATGATAACATTCATGGCTCTTGGACCATGTGATCATTACTCTTTTTATATTGGTATGTACGGTGGACTTAATTACCTTTATTTTTTATTTTTTTTCAAACATCCGCAATGATAATGGACCATATTGCAATGTTACATGCTTTTAGAGATCACTCACCGTATGGATGTTTGACCCATCCTGAAGACCTACGTACCAGAATGCATCTTGATTATTAATTTCTATCAGATGGATTAAAGTTTGTTTCATGGTTTATTTGTAATTGTGGACATCTAGCAGTATTTAGGGTACTAAATTCAAAGGTTAGAATTCATTAATCAGGCCGATTTTTGTTACATAAGTCCATCTAGGATGAGCCAAACATCCATACTGTTAGTAGCCTGGAATAGTGTGCCACGTTGCTCACACGGTGGGTCCATCATCATCTAATTTTTTTCTAGGGAGAGTTAAGGTGGCACGTGGAAGTTCAATAAATGCGTATATAGTTAAGTTGAAATGTGAAAATATTGAATGACCAAAATACCCTTTATAAATAAAAAAATTTCAAAAAATTGAAAGAAGCAATGCTTGTCAATTTAAACAATTTGAGGGTCATATTAGAAATGATGATTTTTTTTTAATTTTTTTTTATAAAAGAAAGCTACGGGGGTGACTTATGCTTTTATACCAAAAAGACGGAAGAGCCCCTTCTATGTGATTAGTTTAAAGAACACAAATTTTAGTAAAACAAGGGTATTTTGGGATCTATTGGGTTTAGGGTTATTAGAACTGAATTGTTGCGAACCATAACTGATATATAAATATAGGGTCGGGTTCAAGAGCTCCCTTTTTCTGCTCCCTCTCGGGAGCTGTCTTCCCGGCCGTGGATTTCAAGAATCCAACAATGGTTGATGGTGCTTCAAAAGTGAAATAAGTTATGCCAACTCAGCGCTATCAACCACCGTTGGATTCTCGAAATCCACGGTCAATAACACGATTCCCAAGAGGGCTGATAAAATTGTTATATTATCAAAGATTAGAATTGATATACCTAGATCTTGAACCATAACCAAACAATCAATTACGGTTCCACTTCCGGGTCCGGTCATTATTTTGAGAACGGGAACTGATCAAAACTAGAACCGTTAAAAACCAAAACCGACAAAATTAGTTACGGTTCTAAGTACCTTAGGAACCAAATCGAAACCGACTCCTTGACACCCCTAGGTGTGTCCCTAGTTAGTAAATTCGCATTTCATACGCGAATTTTTCATTATTTTAAAGAAACGTTTAACATGGCTGTTTAAAATAAAAAATTGAAAAAAATCATGAATTTTAATATTAAACGAATTTTGAGATTTTTTTTTTAATTAAAACGTATTTAATTGCTATAAAATAGATTTTTTTTAATTAAAACGTATTTAATTGCCATAAAATGAAAAAACCAATAAAATTCAGGCTTTTTAAGGCCAAACGAATACAACGATACTTCAATAATGACCAAATTTTTTACCGAACTTTTATATCCTGAAATTGAATTAAACTCGAACTTTTCCGGTTCCGAATCTTTGCCAGTGTGCTGAATTGCTAACTATGGACTCCCACCACCTCCCATGTGTATAAGGGACACTTATTTTTCTTTTTTTTAATTGGACGCACAGCAATAATGATGTGGCTAATAGACGGCCCACGTGGCTAATTCATATCCTCTATCTGACCAAATTCTAAATGATTGGCCACATGGGTACTTCATTTGTCGACATCATGCCTGTACAAGCGGTAGCTTAATCCAAAGGCCTAAGCTAGCACCATTTTTGTTATTCACCGCTTCATCTGGGACCCACTGACCGTAAGGATGTTTAGCCCACCCCTTCGTAGACATTCATATGAAAAATCAGCTTGTTGGGTAATTTTTATCCGTTGGTTTTAGTACTCAAAAAAATGTTTGAAGTCAACGTCTAGAATCACGTCTTAAAAAGAGTACTAAAATCTAACGGCTAAAGGTTACCAATCATGTTCTTTTTTGGTGTGTATATCCATCAAGGAGTGGGCTAAACATCCATACGGTCAAGGAGTCTCAGATGGCAGCGGTGAGTAAGAAAAATGGTGCTAGCTTACACTTTTGGATTAAGCTACAGCTTATTACATCGTCGCCCAAAAAAAAACTAATAGAAAATGACAAAAGAAGCATACCTCCTCTTGGAGTAAAACTTGCCTGACCACCACGGTCAGGAAGCCCTGACCACCCATATTATTAGCCACGTGGTACACTCTTAGAGGACGCTGACCAAATGGATGTTTAACCAATCCCTAAGTGGACCTACAAACCAAAAATCAGCCTGATTAGTGATTTCAAACCTTTGGATCTTTGTACCCACACAATAGTAAATAATGCTCAAATTCCTACTGTTAAAATCAACCCATGAAAATGACTTCAACTAACGGTTAGAAATCACTGATCATGTTGATTTTAGGTTTATAGGCCCACTTAGGGATAGGACAAACATCTATACGGTCAGTGCCCTCTAAGAAATTGCCATGTGGCTTATATTGTGGTTGGTCAGGTAAGATTTACTCCCTCTACATTAGTATAGTGCAGAGGAGGCAAAAAGCCTGGACCACAATCAATGTCTGTATTGATCATGATATATGCAATAATTGAGAAATTGGTTTTTGTTTTGTTTTGGTTTTTGTTTTTTTATTATTAATTAATTTTGTCATTTTTCCTTTATTTTCATTATTGAAGAATAAAAAGGCAAAATTAGTTAATGTGATTGGCTATATGTCCATTCTGGTTCACTCCAAATCCAGCTCGGCCATTAATTAACGGGTCCATCGATCGTGAGATGGTAGGTGACACAACACGTGTAGGAGACCATACACTTCTGAGGTGGTCGGTGCACATCGTCTATATCCAGTGGCGCCGAAGCCAGGATTTTGTTCAAGGGGGGCAAAATCGTAAAAAAAAAAAACAAATTTAAAGAGTTTTCAAAAGTTGAGGGGGCAGTGGAGGAAACTGCCCCTTGGCCCCTTCCCGGCTCCGCCAGTATCTTTATCCTTCTTCTCTATTTAACATCCCAACAAGTCTTGATCCAATTTGGATACCGTCCACATCTCATTTACAGTTTCTCCATTTGTACATGTCACGACCTACTAAGCCTGATTTGTGGTCTCTAACCATTGGATTCAAACATTTTACATGCAGTGATTTCTAGCCATTAGATTTGAAATTTTTTTATAAACTCAATTTGAATGGCTAGAGATCACCAATCATGTTATTTTTGATGTGTAGGTCCATCAAAATTAATTTTTAAGAATATAATGATCTAAATCTAGCATGAGACACTGATAGTAGTCAGAGCATTACAGGATATGTGTTTACTTTGGCTAGTGCAATAGTTAGTTGGGTCTCAACATTGTAGAAGATAATTACTCTCTTGATAATAGAAGTAGAGTATGTTGTTACAAAAGAAGTTTGTAAGGAAATTGTATAGTTGGAAGGTCTCTTAAAAGAATTGGATAAGGAACAAGAAAATTGCAAGTTATACAATGGTAGTCAGAGTACAATCCATCTTGTAAATAACTCAATTATTATTCAAGGACCAAGCATATAGACGTTAAGTATCATTTCATACGATCACTTTTGGAGGATGAATTATTTACTTTAGAAAAGATCTCCACAATGTTAACCAAGGTGGTTACTATATTTAGAGAAACTGAAGCTATGCTCAGTTTCAATTGGTCTTCGAACTCGAATATCATAATGAGATTGCAGTGATTACCAATGGATGTAGTGGAGCTACTATGATCAGAATTCAAGTTGGAGATTGATACAATTGTGAAGATTGATCAACCGTGTATGATACCTTCCCACGATAGGGGGGCAGCGCCCCCAAAAGAAATTTTCGTTGCTTTTTCTTTATATGAAATTGCAATCCAATAGATTAATCTGGTCCATTCACTATAAAATCATATATGACGTTATCTTTTGTTTTAAGATTAAAGACTTCTATTTAAAGTCATCTTTGATTATTTATATATGAGTAATGTGAGTGAGGAGAATTTGACAGTTTGAGTTTTAGAATTTCTTCAATTACTCTTATAAAATGAAGAGGAAGTTTGTTCCCTTCCTTTGTGATCTCTCGTGCTTAGTAGTGAACCGGTTGCAATTTTCATGAACGTAGCCCACTTCAAATGAACTACAGACTGCATCCGTAGCTTGAGTCTACTTGAAATTCTATTGGGTTAAGTTGATTCGACTGAGTTCTAGTTTGACTCGTCAAGTTCTAAAATATATGATTGAAAAGCTCACATAACTCCTAAGAATTTAGGAATACTAGGGAGGATGTCCTCCCTAGGGTCCAGCCCATTGGATGGTCTTCATGATTGTTAGTATGGATCCCGAGGACCATCCAATGCTCTAGGCAGAGGAATGAAAGCTACCAAGGAAATAGCAACACTGCTCTTTTCAACTCCCACCTCTTTGTTTGCCACATACTCTAAGACAATTTTGAATTTTAGTTTTTTCGTCCTAAGAAACATGGGAGTATGTGGCATACCAAGAAATGTGGGGAGTTGGGTAAGTTATGAGCCACGTGGCACAATCTTAGAGATCATTGACTATATGGATGTTTGGCCCAACCCTAGGTGGACCTACATACCAACACTTAGTCTGATTAATGATTTCTAAGCATTGGATTGGAGTCATTTTCATGGGTCGATTTTAACCATGGAATTTGAGCATTATTTGGGATACAAAGATCCAAAGGTTTGCAATTACTAACCAGGCTGGTTTTTCATAGGTCCATCTAGGGATGGGCCAAACATGCATACACTCAGTGGTCTCTTAGAATCTGCCACGTCGGTTATCCACGTAGTAAGTTACTTAACACCCTAGAGTACAAATCTAAATTCTTTAAAAAATAACATTAATTTATTTCATATGGGAAAAATGTTTGCTATTTTTACTTAACCTAAAATAACTTTTTATTTATGATTTAGAGAAAGAAAAAAAAAAGGAAAAGGGGAAATAACTTGAATTTCTTAAGTTGTGGTTGCGCTCACCGACATATGCATGTGAGGCGTACGCCTCTAACATAATAGTTAAAAAGGTGTTCAAGACATGAGACATAAGCCTATTTTAAAGCTTTAGTATGAAATGGGATTTTTGCTTATAGGGACATCTCACATGATTCACCTAATATGGAAGTGGCCCCTTTCTATGATGTGATAGTCGTATCCTTAAAAGCACTTATGAAACAAGATAAGCATAAGATCGTAACTATGCCATCTTATTTTTTAACTTTCTTTAATATTCATCTCATTCTATTACATTAATGTATTGGTAATTGGGTATGAAACTAAATGAATGTTCAAATCCAAAAGATGTTTTCATATGTGTGGGTGCCAGATTTTTCAGGCTGCACGATGATATGCATGTCATTAGCGTGCCTTTATTAAGCAAGAGTTGTCAGTCCGATAAGTTTTATCTCCTAACCAAATATCATTCGCATCACAAAATAGCACATCTAATTCACTCTCGAAGTAGATATGCTGCTTTCCTGAGATGAGTTAGCAGCTGGCTCGCAGTATCTAAGCCTTCAGATGTATCTGGGCCCAAATAGGACCAGAGACATTTTGAATGCCAGCTAACAAATATTCACAAAACTCAACTGAATGACAACTGGCAAATAACCAATGCCGAACGATCCTGAAAACTATGCCAATAGAAAGGAAACACGTGGGCTTAATCCTAACATAACAGACAAACCCGCGTGCTCGCTCGATTCTAACAGAATGGACAAACCCACGTGGGACAGAGGGGGACATTGGAGGGAAAAGCTACAAAGAGGGATTGAAACCTCTGAAACAAAGGTTGACCATCAAACACCAGAAAATACAGCTAAACTAAAGCTTTCTTTCTTGTCATTGGTTTTACTAGATCTAGATCTGAGAGGATAATCCTTCTTCTCGGAAATTGGATTCAGAGAACACTCATATCCTGTGAATTGAGTCATTTGCTATTATAGTAGGTCCACTGACTTGAGCGTCGGAGTAGTGTAATTGACAGGTACTACCCTCCTGGTGTGGAGATCGAGATCTTGGATGAAGATTAGCAGTCAAGATTGAAAGATAAAACTATATTAGAAGTTTTCGTTTCGCATTCATCAGACTTGGTACAAAGGTTGATTCCTCGGGGATTGTGTGGATAAGATGCACGATTTTTCCTCCATAATATGCATAGAGTTTTACGATGTAACAAATTAACATTTTTATTGAAAATTATTGTAAAATTTTCAAAACTCTATTAAATCTTTATGTAGGAAACCCATGTTTTGGTCCCAAATTGAAAATATATAAAACAATTTTCTTGTTTATATTTTCTTGTGTCCAATATCTCTTTTTGACCTAACTATTTAGTTAGGTATTTGCTAACATGCAGTATTGTCCACACATGCACATCCACATGCAGAGTGCATGATTATTATGAGGATTCAACCATTGACATTGACACCACACTATTATAGATGGAAAGGTTTGTCCAGCAAACATACACCATATTATTTATAAAAGGAGGATTCAAGAGAGTGTTTAGATTATCTCATACATGTGCCTAAGTGACTTGAAGTTGAGGAATCAATTAAGATTATCAATGCTCTTATTCTTTTCTCATTTTTCCTTTTTTATTTTCTTCAAATAGTTTCTATGGATTGCAACACAATATCCTGATTAGGGTTGTTAATAGATTGGATCGGATCCGAATCAATCTGATAACACATATGCTAGGTCTAGACCCAATTCGATTCGATAAGATTTTCACTAATAGGATCCAGACCTGATCATAATGCTTTGTGAATCCCAATTGCATCCCGACCCAATTCGAAATTTGATAACACCATAAGGTTTCATAAAAGCTGGCCAAAATTCAGTAAAAAATAAATAAAAAATAAAAAGAAAATAAAGAGATCTTATTAGATCAGAAAAATGTATATCAACATAAATGAGTTCGGATTGGGTCCTAAATGCAATCAGGGAGGATCCAAAATCGATCCGATATTATATTGGATCGCAACTTATAGGTCTAGACCCACTCCAATAACGCGTCTGCTAGGGACATGTCCCCTCACAAGATGCTCACGTGCCGCCCCCTAGTAACACATAATTGTACAATTGTGCATTTGGAAATTGGATTAGGATAAGCAAGGAGAGATACCGGAGCTGTGATCATAAGTTGTGTAAAATATCTCCTTATAACCACTTAATTACTTCCCATGACATTTCATCCAAGAAACCTTGAATTTTAATTATCGATAATTAAGTATATAATAAAAATTTCAAAATAGTCAACTAAGGCTCTGCTTGGTACGCTGTAAATGAATGCAAATGCATTCAGTAACCATGCATTAGTTTACAGTTGCTTGGTAGCAATTGAGAAAAAGTCTGTAAACTAATATATTATGCTTGGTTAGTCTATGCATTGCAAATAAATGCAAAAAGTTCCTCTTTTTATCAGCATTCCTTATTGGTAATATACATTGATTATTGTAATTTCTACAAAAATCTGATTTTGATTTCCAAATCTTGGTAACCCAAGTTACAAGTACCATTTTCCTTGTTTCACGTGAACAAAGTTCATCCATTCAAGTATAGAATCTTTTTCTTCAATAGTTTCATCTTTAAAAAGTTTCTCGACCTACACCAGTCATCAAGACATCAACCCGGCTTTTGGCATTTGTTTCATCTCCCATTCCGTTTTTTGGTTGGGGGCATGGGTGGGTTGGTTGCCGTTTTTTTTTCTTTTCTCTTTCATGCATAGATGATTTTGTTCTTCTTTGTAATTTTTTTAGGTTTTTCGGTAGGCTTTCTTGGCCTCTGAAGGTCTCCTTCAATAAAATCTATACTTAAAAAAAAAAAAAAAAAAATTAAAACAACTCTTGATTATGCCAAAATTTCTATAACTGCCCGTGTTTTAATAATTTGCATGCCAAAATTTCTACAACTACCCAGGTTATATTTGCATGTTAATCACGAGCAAATGGACATGCCACCCACTAGTGTGTGTATATATATAAAGGGTTAATCGTGTGCAAATGGACATGCCGCTAAAACACTTTATAGCGATGGTTTTTTGCCGGCTTGTAGTGCTTTGAAGACCATACCTTTGTCGTTGAATTATTTAAAAAAAACAGACAAGCATGAATCGTGACTTAAAATTTTGGCATCTAGACTTTGGATGTGTCTATGTGAGGCACTTAATTGGACTCTTTATAATATCAATTTTTTATCACTTTCAAGTACCATTTTGATCCAATTTCAATATTATACAACTCTTGTTGGTTGTTTGTTTGATGCTGATGCCTCAAAAAAATAGTGGTATAAGTGGCGATTTCAGCAGCGATTTCCTCAGCGACTTCTGGGAATTAGTATGTTTCCTCTAAATTGGGTGATTCCCGTCTGATTGCTGTCTCTTTAGTTGGTTCAGGGAGCTTGTCTTCCCTAAGAGGTTTTCTCTCTCGGTTCCTCGAGATTGGATACTAGCTAGATTTGGCGGATGCCTTTTCATTAAATGATTTCGTCGTGCGGTTCTTGAGGTTCGCCACGTCAAATGATAACTTGACTGGGTGTCCAGATCAACTATCAGTTGGCTTTCGAATAACCGCCACTCTACGTGGTAGTCTATCCTCTACCAACCATTGCTTAAAGTTTGAGACAACCAGCGCAGATTACGACATTCCATCCCATGACGTTAACTCCAACTGATAGAGTAGTCACTCACTGACACAAGGTTGCAGGGTGTCTTTCATGCATCAGAATGGTAAGGGCTTTTACATACAATCTGCCAATTCGATTACTCCACTGCAAAGGAAAAACTCTAAAACAACACCAGCATATACTACCAAGGACTCAAGCCATGGCAACTTCTTCCGAGCAGAACCAACAAACTCTTGAAAGCTTAACTGAGGATCTTGCATAGAAGCTCTTGGTGGGATGTCGAGCTGGGCCAGTACTCCTACCCCGACCAAAAGTTGAACAAGAAGGAATCCGAGAATGGAGATTTGCGGTGGTAGGTAAAATACTCATAGATAAGAATATCAAACCCATGGTGGTCAAACAAAGTATGCTCTCGTCCTAGGGCTCATTCCGACATTTTAAATTTATGGATATGGGCGGGAACTTCTTTGGCTTTCTATTCACCAATGGTAGAGGTCAAGATTGGGTCATGGATGAGGTCCCAAGGACCGTTCATTCGCATCTTATGGTCCTACACAAACAAACTATAGCAAAATCTCCAGCAAAGACTATCTTCTGGAATTGCCCATTCTAGGTTCAAGCCCACGGAGTGCCAGAAGAACTATTCAAAATGGCCATGGCTGAGAATCTTGCAAAACTTGTCGACGAACCTCTCAAAATTGACTTTACTGATGAAGAAGAAGATATCAACTGATGCAAGTTTCTCAGATTCAGAGTGAACGTAGATCTGCGCAAAAGTTTGACCCCAGGTGTTTGGATGCCTTTCCAAAACAATTGGTATTGGATATCTCTCAAATACGAACGCCTACCCTACTTTTGCTACAACTGTGGAAGGGTAGGGCACACAGATTCGCGCTGCCAGGGAGAGCCAATTGAATATTTTAGTGCAGATCTCAAAACCTTTTGGGCAGACCCTGCTACCAAACAATATGGAGCATGGCTCAAGGCAGAATCAAAGGCAGTGGAGGAAAATAGATTGCGATTGGAATTTTCTGGAATACCATCGCACTTAGTACAACAAGCGAAATCTATCATACACTCATCCAAAAGCTTACCATCATGGAACTGTTGCCTGTCAAGCAAATAAGATATGATGTTGTAGATGGGAAACCTGAATCGCTATGCCAGCTTGCCGAAGTTCCAACGGCAGTCACTGGATCAAATACCCCAACAATAACAGTAGGAGAACCATCCAGCAGTAACCCAAGGACTTTGGAGGTGGAAACTGTCACCATGATTCCAGCCCGAAAAAGGTCGATGCCGGCAACTACCGAAGGGACTGAGCAGCGCACTGATATAGTGAAACCAGCATCGAACTGCGTGGAGACACAAATCCATCGAACTGACGATATCCAGGTCCACTCTCTCACTTCACTCAATTTTAGGAATTGGAAACCTTGGTATAATTGTATAGAATACTGTCTACTTAACTCCATAATTTTTTGGGCGTAGGTGACAGGCCCTTATCCTTCCCCTAGGTCGATATGTTAATAATGGCCTGGAATTGTCGAGGGAGTGGGAAACCCTCGACAATTCGGGCTTTGAAAACCCACATCAGGGAACAAAACCCAAATATTATCTTCTTAGCAGAAACCAAAGTGACTCAAGCCAAATGCAAAGTGTTAGTCCAGATTCTGGGCCTCAGACATTATTTTGTAGTGGATTCGAGTGACCAAAGTGGTGGTCTCCTCGTGTTTTGGAAAGAAGGAATACATGTTCAAATTCAGCACCAAAATCAAGGTGGAATTCATCTTCGAATCTTATCGGAACCTAGCTACTCTCCTTGGAATCTCTCGCTTATATATGGCGATCCTCGTCCAACTCACAGACATCAACTATGGTCAGAGCTTCACAATCAGGCTCAACTTAGTTCCACTCCTTGGCTAATCATGGGAGATTTTAACGATCTATCGGTTGAATGGGAAAAACACTGCCCCAAATCCTCCCCTATCATATACAATCAGGAGCATCTGTATTTCCGTCATGCAAATGAATTCTCCGACCTCGGGTTTATAGGTGCTCTCTATACTTGGTCAAACCAACGAAAAGGGTGGGCAAACGTCTGCGAAAGATTAGATAAAGCAATCGCAAATTGTGCATGGCGAGTCCTATTCCCTAATGCCTGTGTCCGTCACCTATTAAATCACACCTCCGACCACTGTCCTATTCTGCTAGACACAGAGCCAAACTGTATACGGCTTCCCAAGCCATTTCATTTCATGTCCATGTGGTCCTCGGAATAAGAGTGTCAGAAAATCATTAACATAGTGTGGCAACAGGAAATTGAGGGTTCCCCATCGGAGAAACTCCCCAAAAGGCTGAAGAATATTAAACGTCAGCTGAAGAAATGGAATGCACAAAACAAAGGCCAAGGGTTTGTTAAACTACAAAAGTTGACAGCATAGTTAGCCCAAATCCAACTCTTAAATCCTTCTGATGAGAATGTCTAAAAAGAGAAGTCTCTTTCTGAAGCCATTGATCTGATTCTATCTCAAGAAGAAAAAATCTGGAGAGACAAATCGAGAGAGAAATGGTCGAAGGACGGTGATCGCAACTCAAAATTCTTCCATGTCTCCACTATCATTCAACGAAGGAAAAATCGAATAGACTGGATCAAAGATGAGATGGGCAACAATTGTTACACAAGGAATCAAGTGGGTATGTCCTTTGTCAAATTCTTCCAATCAGTCTTCTCCTCATCCAACCCCCAAAACCTGGAAATGCTCAACAAGTTACTACTCCCACAAATTTCAATGGAAGAAAATCAACAACTTATGAAACCAGTATCCATGGAGGAAGTGAAAGACACAATCTTTAGCATGGGTCCATATAAAGCTCCTGGCCCTGACGGCTTCACCGCCTTATTTTACCAACAATATTGGGACATTATCCAAGAAGAGGTCCTTGGTATGTCCAACAAGCCTTCTCATCTGAATGCGATCTAAGCCAGATCAATCGAACAATGATTGCCCTCATTCCTAAAATACCCAATCCAGAGTATCCCCACCATTTCCGGCCCATCAGCCTTTGCAATGTCATATACAAAATAATTGCAAAAATTATCTCTCAAAGGTTGCGTCCCATCATGTCTCATTTAGTGGCAGAAAATAACGAGCTTTCATTCCTGGTTGTCAAATTTCAAACAACACCATCTTAGCTCAGGAACTAATGAAGGTCATTAGTCACACGAAGAAAGGAACGAAAAGACTGATGGCTATAAAGATTGACATGGCCAAATCGTATGACAGAGTAGAATGATCCTTCTTGCTTCAAATTCTTCATCTTATGGGCTTCAATGACTCCTGGATCAAATTGATCTCTAATTGCATCTCATCTTCATCATTCTCCATCAAGCTCAACGGGTCTCCATTCCGTTTCTTTCGTCCTGGTCGCGGCTTGAGACAAGGTGACCCTCTATCACCCTTTCTTTTTGTGTTGTGTACTAATGTCCTATCCTTCATGTTGCAAAAAGTTGAGATTTAAAATAAGATCCATGGTATCAAAATCTCTAGAGGTAGTCCAGTTATCTCTCATCTGCTCTTTGCAGACGATTGCATTATTTTTTGCAGAGCTAATTTGGTGGAGTCGCGCAACTTAAAAGACATCCTGCAGGAATTCTGTCAACTTTTCGGGCAACAAATCAACTACATGAAATTAGGAATCCTATTCAGCCCAAACCTCCATAGAAGACAGAAAAAAGCTCTTTCCTACATACTGGGGATCAAAATGATAAGCATATCAGAAACATACTTGGGAACACCTCTCATTCTGGGTAAGTCAAAGAAGAAAGCCTTCCTGCACTGCGAGGAGAAAATTAAAAACCTTATGGCAGGTTGGAGAGCCAAACTTCTGTCACAAGCAGGCCGCACTACCCTGATCAAAGCGGTTCCAATCTATCCATGCAATCATTTCTCCTCCCAAAAACTTTCTGCGAGAGGCTGGACTCCATCACAAATCAATTCTGGTGGGGGGCGAAGGAGAATAAACGTGTGTTACGTCTGACTTCTTTGGATTCTCTATGCACAACCAAAGAGAATGGGGGGCTAGGATTCAGGAAATTTCACAAGGTTAATCTAGCAATCCTATTCAAAAGAGCTTGGCTCCTTCAACAAAAGAAACATTCCTTTCTGGCCAATCACTTGCCAAGATCTTATCCCCCAACTAGAAGGTGAATCTCAGCCACTCACACCCAATTTTAGCAAATGCTTTGTTGGGGAGTGCCGTGGGGACAGGCCACCCACTAGTATATATAAAAAAAGGGTCAACCACAAAGACCATACATTTGTCATTGAATTATTTAAACAAAACAAGCAAGCATGATTCATGACATAAAATTTTGGCATCTAGACTTTGGATGTATCCATGTGAGGCACATAATTGGACTCTTTATAATATCAATATCTTTTATCACTTTCAAGTACCATTTTGATCCAGTTTCAATATTATACAACTCTTGTTGGTTGTTTGTTTGTTTGATGTTGATGCCTCAAAAATCATGTTTCACGTTTAATGATTCTTTGGATCTATCTTTGTTGTATGGAAGTGTTTGGCATTATCATCGTAATAGCACTCTCCATACTGATAATTCAACCATTCCGACGACTTAGAAAAATCACGAACTTTTTATTTTATTTTATCTCTATTGCTATCAACAACAACAACAACCCATCATCATCGTCACCAACACATAGAACATATAAAAAAATTGGGTATTTTAGTAACATCCCTAAAATTTGAAGTAATTAGTAATACCCCTTATACTTTTCAAACTTTAGGATTACCCCCCTTGTATGTACTTGCAATATTATGGTCTTTTCATAGGTGCATTAACAGGGGCATGATGCATGTCATGTTCTAACGTTAGTCAATGATGGTCAAACTAGGTCAAGGGGTATTCATAAAGACTGAAAGTATAAGGGGGCATTACTAATTACTTTCAAATTTCAGGGGGCTGTTACTAAAATACGCAAAAATTTGACTAAATGGCATGTTTGGCAATGAAGTTAATCTATACATCGAATTCCACTCCATTGGCCAGGAATAACCAAAAAAATCATTTGCAATTTTATTTTGGGAATTTTTGACATACACCCCCCCCCCCCCCTACCAAATTTTTTACTAAATGGCAAAAATGCCCTTGTCTTCAACCTTTGACACAAGTGTTTGAAGACCGGCGACCATCCCACCGGAGTCTCATGGTCAGCCGGCCACCACTCCGGCAATAATTTAAAACCCAAGGTTAAAAAAAACAGCATAAAATTTTAGTTTTAAAATTTTCATTAACATAAATGAAAATTAAAGCAAGACAAAGCAATCTATATTTTAAGCTTTTGAGACATGGATTTTGGAAAGATGGGTTCTCTCAATTTTAAAATATTCCTTCACGAGCTTTATCTATTTTGTTTGGGGGTATTTTTTCTTCTCAATATTCGTTTAATTCATCAAAAAATTGGTAAAAAAATCTCAAGTTTACCTACATGGGTTTTAATTTTTATTTTTAATCTCCTCTTTTCATGTTTGATTTGGGGTTTGGGTTTTGGCCTAAACCCAAACCCTAGTTCTAAAGTTGAAGAGAAGGGCACTTTTGTCCTTTAGTACAAAATTTCGTAGTCAACTCGGGTCAATACTGGTCAAATGACAGTGGACCGAGTCATAGGGGGGTATGTCAGCTTTTTCAAATGGGAAGGGGGGGTGGGGGTATGTCAAATTTTCAAGATAACATGGGGGGTATGTCAAAAATTCCCTTTTATTTTTCCTTCTCTTTTCTGAGTTCAGTAGGATCTACCAGTGGCTACTCGTAAACAACCATTATTTTATGCAAAAAATTGTGAAACAATCGTCCGTTATTTCCATTAACTTAAAATTTAAATTTTAGAGCCGTTTTTTCCATTTTTTCTGTTTTTGCCAGTGCGTTCGTTACAATTCGTTATAACGGAAAACTGTAACACCCCTTTTAAACCTTGATTATAAGAACAAGAAAAGCCCATTCTTAACCAAAGAGAAACCAAGGCTTCTGTTGGAATAAACTTTTAACATAAACAAAGAGCTCCAAAAAGGAGAGAGAGAGAGAAAAAAAATTAAAAACCTCCACGTTCTGTCTTCAATGTACTCTTGGTTCATCTCAAATGATCAGGTGGAGGCTGTTTTTCTGTTAATAATGATTGTTCGAAAACTGTGTTATGGGAAAAGTTCAGTATTACATCTACAAAGCAGTTCATGGGAAGACCAATGCACATTGGGAATGATGTATGGCAGGAAGTTCACAAAATTAGGGTATCTTGTCATGGATTCATCCAGATGGAAATAAAGTGCTGATGTGAACCACCACAATCACAGAGAGATGCTTCAAGTGCACACCTGACAATGTTCCATTTTCTTGTTCTTCCCTTTGCGCTGAATTTGTAGGTTCTAAATAAGAACTAAGTCTTCTGTGCTGGTAGTGTTTTTTAAAAAATCAGAGCACAAAGAAAAAGAAAAAATTAAATGGAAACCCTAGATCTTGGTCATAGGGACGAAATCGAAGGAGTAAAACCCCAGATCAACGAAATGGGACAATGGCACAGAAGCCAAATGTAAGAAGAAGATTAGATCTTGATGGCAAATATGATACAAAAACCTGAATGCTGGACATGGAGGTGAACTTGAAAAGGAAAAAAAAATTGGGAGAGAAGAATGAAAGAAAGAAGCAAAACTTGAGTTCATGCTCTCTGCGATGGGATTATGCTAAAATAAAAAATAGGGATCTCGAGCAATGAAACAAAATTGAAGGGAAAACAGAGGTTTGAGGAAAAATGATGGGTTTGAGCTTCTGAATTATTCCACCTCCATGAAAGATCACTACGGTTTTCTCTAAAAAATGCAGATAATTTGCAGGAAAAAAAAGTGTGTTTGGTAGTAGGCCAAAAACTAAAAATATGCTCCTTACATTGCAGGGTGGTGAAGATGTAGTTGCATTGCTTGATAGCATTAGCTTAGAAAAAGAACCCACCAGTAAGGTCAAGCCCCGCACACGGTTATATTCACAAATTTAAACCTCATTCAGAAGTTACAAAAGCTATCTCTATTCTAAAAACTAACCAAAATATCAAGGTTCTTCTTGAATGGGCAGAAAACAAACTTCTCAAACCATTGCCCTCTCGGAGACCTAAATTGAATCCACAAGAGATGAAACAGAACCTCAAGTTCCAATGCATTTATGATAACAAAACTCCCTCTTGGTATTCACAACTCGCAAAATCTACAAAGTGTCAACGGCATGTTGGAATGAATGAGCTCCATCCCAACTCAACCACAATGGTGTGGGAAATACCAACACTGAGAGCTCTTTGGACAGAGAAAAAGTACCTTTTTTTCTAAATAAATATCAACCTATTCGGTTGCTGACAGTTTGGTAGAGGGACCTAAGTTGCACATTCCATTTGTCTATGGCAGCATATTTTTTCACCCCCTTCGACCTGCATGATAGAATTTCCACAAAATAAATTAATGGCTTATATTTGGATACTTTAATGGATCAGATAACAGATATAGATAATCAAAGATGTTGACCTGTCACCACGCTCTAATAGACGGTTCACTTGATCAATGTGCCCCTGGATACGGTTATCCAAAATTAGAGAGACAAGCAGCTGCTCAACATCATTCTCTGGCACGTTGAGCTCCTGAATGTCAAATGAGTTTAGTAATTTGAGGACTTCATGGAGCTTGAAGACATGTTTGTGAAATCAGAAAAGAACCTTAGCTTTTAGAAGCAACTTGAGACTAATTGTTCAGAAAGAGAACAAAAAATAGCAGTTGTTCAGTGAAAGTGAGAAAGGGGGTTTAAATGACATCTGAAAAGTTTGCACTGATCCTCAAGCACTCATTTAAAAACAGAACTAAAAAAAGAATATACCAGTCTTCTAAGAAGTGGAGCAACACCTGGTTAAGAACATAAGAGCTGAGAAACTGAAAGCCAATAGGCAAGCTAATGTCAAACTTTTTCGCGAAGAGACTACTTGAATGAAATCAAAAGTAGCATGGATTTTATGAGTCTAAAAAATATCTTCTAGGCAATACAGCAGATGGAATGGTAACAAATAAGAAAAGTAAGATTCATAAATTAAATGGGTGCCTACAAAGAAACAGATTGGAAAAGTTAAAGCTATCACCTTTGATATGAAGGGGATCCGGATTCTTGTATAAGGTTTGATGAGCTTGAGCAATACTTGGGTTCTGATATTCTTCAACAAATCCTCAATATAATTTCTGATGAATGGATCATCCATAATTGTCCTTCTATTGCTCTGGACAATAACATTTTTCCAAAAAAGCAGCTCATGTGAGAAAGGAACAAAGGAAACAAAAAAATAATAATATAAAAAACATAAAATGACATCAGGATGTACAAAAATCATTGACCTTCAGGATTTTCTCAAATTCCAATATCTCATTACGTTGATATGCTGCTATCAGATTTGTCATGGCCAAGATCTCAGGGTCATTTTTGTATCTGAAAAATGGCAAGAAGTAGTAGCCCAATGAAACAAGCCAACATCCAAATAAGGTAGAATTTAGTGTGAAACAATGAAATTCATAAAGAACTTACGGCTTTGCCTCCTGCCCATCAAATGGGTTCACTTCAGATTCCATTAGCATGTTGGCCAGAACCAAGTATCTGTCATGAGGTGCAGCATAAATATGGAAACATGAGGAAAGGATATTTACCAGTGGCTACATGGATTTTCATCATTTTTTGTAAGAGAAAAATTTATTAAAAGAAACTAAGAAATGCAACAAAGCAATGCAGAGGTGCAGCTGCCTCGCTAGAAGACAAAAAAATTGGTTCCTTCAATGTAGTCAGAGGCGAAAAGCACCAGCACCAAGCACCAGGGATTCTTTAGGCATCTCAGCGACACCTAACATTACTTGGATAACCAAAATTTAATTTAATTAATTGAACTCATAATAATTAAACAATTCAAACAACACAAGGAATTTCAGTTTTCCATAATTCATGGAATTAAGATAGTTTTCTTCAAATAATATAATAATAAGAAAAAGGGGAACTGAATGGTTGCACACGACAGTTAATAGCAACCGCTGTTGCACACTTGTTCACATGCAAGCAGAGCCACGTTGAGTCGTTGACACATAGAGTAGCAGCGAATAAGCCGTTGTTGCGGAAGCAAGATGAAAAGATCAGTGATGACTGTAGGCGATTGCTATTGCTCTTGCCAAAAACAAAGGTCCCAGCTCCCACCCTACTTTGCCTTAGGAAGAAGAGAGTGTGATAGAAAGAAGAGAACAAGATTTTCGCTTCAAAGAAAATGGAAACCCATATACCCAGTCTATTTAAGTATATAAATAAAAGATATATCAGTATTATAATATGTTATTAACAAAGTTAAACTAATATATTAACTAAAAGTCTAAAACTGAGTGAACTTTAGCTAGCACATGCCCATGAGCTGGTTTTCAGTCAACTTTTATCTCTTAGTGGGGTGGCCGCTCCTTTGCATTGCTTCCTAGCATTCCTTAAAAAGTTCTGGGTATAATCTCTTATATACATGGGTTGCCTCTGAACAATGCCACTTGGATTTGAGTGATTATGTAAAACGAGAGAGAGCTACGGGAGTGGGGGGAGACTAGATATAAATAAAAAAAGAAAGGTGCTTTGGAACCATACTTTAGGCATTGGATGCGCCGCTGATTCCCAGCTTCATCATAGTTCTTAAAAGCTTCAAAAAAATCTGTGGCTGCCTCTGCCCATTGGCGCTCTGCCATATGCATTTTCCCACCACACTCATGAATTATCCCCATGATCCGGGGATGGGGAATTGCTGATTTGATAGAAAGTGCTTTCTGGTATAATTGCTGCAATTAATTCATATGGTCAGAGAACTCGGCCGATACACCGTACATAGGAAAAACGGGAAACAACAAAATGAGAAAAACTAAAATCAATTTAAGAAGCAGGTCTCATATGCAAATTGAAAAAAGAATTCAACCGAATTGGCTTGGAAAGATTTGCATGATTTCACTCAAAGAGTGGCTTCATATTAGACAGTGGCATGGACTACTGACAACTTATCTTCTCTGAAATTCTGTAAATTGTATAGATAGAGCTGTGTTACAAGGAACATGAACTCCGCTGCCCTTTGGTCAACATATTAAAATCATTTCTACAAAACCTTAAAGAGTAGGGACCAAAACATCCAATACTAGAAAAACACAAAGTAACTGAGCATACTTGGCAAAATTAGAAACAAAAAGGCTCAAAAAACTTCAAGATGAATCTTCACTAATCTGAAAGTCACCCTCCACTGCTCTTTGGTTCTAAACAGTCGAACAAATGAAGGCCATGCTTTATTCTTCGATTCCAACTGGATGGAGTCACAAAATGGTGAAATCAACTACTAGATATTGTCTATTGAAAGTTGATCAAATCCATAATACTTGACCAGAGATTTTGGCCAGACAAGACACAGAAGTTCAAATCCTTGCTAATTGTATTGCCAGTTACATCATTACTAATAATTTTAAAAGACAAAAAAAAGGGACGAGTCACACTATAATAATTTCCTTGATCTAAGTCTAAGCAGACACAACTCTACTGTCATTTCAGAAATTTCAACTCTTATTCGAGAGTCATGCCCATAGAGTCAACCACAAAATTACCATTATCATCCCTAATTACTCCAGAGGTAATATCACCCGGATTAATTCTACTAACACTATCGACATTGAGCTTTAAGAAAGGGATTTGGAGTTTGGTCCAGACAACCAGACTGCTTTTTCAGACTTTCCCTAGAGAGCATCTATCACACCCACTGTAAACTTATCCACAAAAGGGACTGGGCTTAGGGGTGTACATTGGCCAAAACGGCCCGATGGGCACTCTGTTATCATATACGTAGAAATACGTATTTTATATGTATCGGGGGTAGTTCTGTAAATACCAACGTCAGCATCGTACGGACAGGTCTCCTCTTCTCCCAAAACTCTACCATTAGCTAGATCTCCTTTTTTAAGGATTTTTGGTTATTTTTTCACGATTTTTGGGATCCATTTCTAGTGTTTTTTAGCCTTTTTCCTTGAAAAATCGAAAAAAATCAGTTTGTGAACCAGCGTTTTTTTCGAGCCCTTAATGGACTTTTTGGGGGGGTTTGTTGCTTCGATCTAGTCCCCCCCAATCTCAGCTACATGTGGACATATCACTCGAGTGATTCCACCAAGGATCGAAGTCTGTGGGATGATTTTTCCACCCCCTAGTTACCGCCGACGACTTTATTAGCCATTTCAAGCTATCTATTGGATCTGTATCTTCTTCTTTTTTATCCCAGATCTGGTTGCCATGCCTTCTAATGGCTCTAGGATGTGTTTAACCATCCATATGTTGCTCTTCTCCGCCCTTAGCCCTTCTAGGATGCTTATTTGAGGTTCGTTTGGGCGTTTCGTTATCACCGGCATTGCTCCAGGGTCTTATTTCCCTTTGGATTACTTTTTTGTGGGACTTAGAGACTTAAGGTGGATATTCTTGGGTTCTATTTGTTTATTCGGATCTATTCAGATGTTTGTTTGCTCTTTATGTGGTGATTTAGCCTTATCCAGATCTCGATTTGATCTTTAATCTGGTACTTCGATAGTTTCTTTGGCCGTGATTCCTCATGGCAGATCTACCGCCTCCCGTGATTCCTCCACCTTCCTTGGTTTCTCCATCCGGGTCAGACGTGAGCACAGAAGTTCCCTCCAGTGGAGTTGGAGGCCCTATAGTGCAGCACTTAGCCTATGAGAACCCAAGTTTGCAGATCACCTCAGTGAAGTTAGATGGCAAGAACTACTTACGCTGGGCTCGGGCTGCACGGTTGTTAATTGGGGGCCGTGGGAAACTTGGCCACACTACCGGAGATACAGTTGAGCCACCCAGATCTGATCCCTCTTATCGACAGTGGCAGACAGATGATCTGACTGTCATGTCATGGCTCCTCAACTCTATGGAGCCTGATATCAGTGAGAGTTTCTTATTCATGCGCACAGCGCAAGAGATTTGGAAGATCACTGAGAAGACCTATTCGCAGCAGCAGAACGATGGACGGGCCTTTCAGCTGTGACGGACTATCTCCCACTTCCGGCAAGGGGAGAAGTCACTTTCTCAGTATTATACTGCTCTTCGTACCTTGTGGCAGGAGCTTGATCATTATTACTCCTATCAGTCTCTCAATCCCACAGAGATTGCTCATTTTCGTCGATATATAGAGAAGGGTCGGATCTTGAGGTATCTTAAGTCAGCCCCTGGTAGAGGTCTTCTGTTTGAGAAGAATGGCCACATGCATATAGAGGCTTATACCAATGCAGACTGGGCAGGGGCCAAAGATGATCGGAGATCCACTTCTGGATATTGCACCTTTGTTGGGGGCAATCTGGTCACTTGAAGAAGCAAGAAGCAACCCGTTGTCGCCAGATCTAGTGCAGAGGCCGAATTCAGAGCAATGGCTCATGGCTTGTTTGAGATGCTTTGGTTGAAAGTGTTGGTTGCTGAACTTGGTTTCCCAGTTTCTGGATCTGTGAGCTTATATTGTGACAACAAGGCCGCCATCATCATTGCTCACAATCCCGTTCAGCATGATCGTGCCAAACACATTGAGGTGGATCGACACTTCATTAGAGAGAAGATTATCTCTGGGGCAGTGTGCACCCCATTTGTGAAGACTGATGAACAGGTTGCAGATGTTTTCACGAAGGGAGTTCCCAGTTGACAACTCCTTAAGTGCTTCTGCAAGTTGGGCATGAGAGATAGTTATGCACCAACTTGAGGGGGAGTGTTATCATATACGTAGAAATACGTATTTTATATGTATCGGGGGTAGTTTTGTAAATACCCCATTGAGGGGTATATTTGTCTTTTGTATTTGGGACTTACATAAATAAGATTTATGGAGTCATTGTGAAAAAACACACAATGACATCCTCTCTTCTCCTTTCTCTCTTTTCCTTCTCTCTTTCTCCTATACTATGAAACCCTAATCCAAACCCTAATTCTATAATTCAACTCACTCTTGTCCAGCCTGCTTTGGGCTAGGCTGGGCTCAGGCTGCACCTACAAGGCTACAAGCCGGTGTACCACATCTGATCCAGAACTTCAGGCCTAATACATAATTGGGCAGATGTATCGTTCGGCAAAAAGAAGCGTACAAACCCACCTCATAATAGCCAATAGTTATTATGAATAATTCTTTCATATCGAGCTTATTCCTCACCAGTTATACAGCACAAAGTTAATCTTAGGTCACCACCTGGGTTTATGCAGTAGATAACCAACAACTTCTCTCTCTTTCCCTTAAACACGGATAGTTCTGATACCTTGCAACAAAAACATGTCCCGCTACACAATGTTCCTTCACAATCTGACATTCTACAAACAGGTGTGAACATCTCTTTTTCCTTGCCTACTAATGAGCAAAAACTAAATGGAGCTCTTAAACCAAGAGTAGGGCAAATCAGTTCAAGTCTACATCATTTTAAAAAATAAATATTTTCAATAGATTGTGAATCACTGACAGGAGGATATATAGTGAAAGTTCTCTGCTCAAGTGCCCATACTCTCTGTTTGTACCTCTTGCACTTAATCTGTTCAAAAAATCCGTAAAGGGCACACATCGACGAGTATAGTCAAAATTGTCACCTCGGCGACCCTTTCACCCCTGGGTGCCAAGACCCCTAGTTCTTGAAACAGGGCCTAAGTGGGCACGGGTAAGTCACCTGAGGTCTCTATGTGGTGCCTAGGTGTTGAAGGGCTAGGTAGTCAAGCAGGACACCTACCCCATAAATCATATTTGTGTTTAGTAGTTAAAAATACGGTCAAAATCTGGAAAAAATAATGTTGGAGACAACAAACCAGGCTGCTGCCCCCAACACGCAGAACGCAAAGCAGATGAAGGCCAAATTTACACCTTAACTCGACAGAGTTGAGTTCTTTTCAGTCGAGGAGAATTGATGAGGAACAAACTCTTGATTGGGAAGAGAAGAAACATCCACTGTGGAAGCCTAGAAAGAAGATGAAGAAAGAAAGAAATGGGCTGCTGGACGGTCCATATTCAGCCCATTTGGAACCCATTAACAGCATTCAAGAGGCCCATGGTCCATCCCACTTTCAGCCCATTTAGAAGTCCACTACAGCAACCCAACAGGCTCATCATTTAGTCATTTAAGTTTCTAATTTAATGTCCTAGTCAGTTCCTTAAATTAGAGTCCTAAAAGTTTAGATTTTTTTCTAATTTAGTTAATTTTCAATTGTAGTAGGACTAATATTTAGAAATTTGATGTGATAAAAGTAACAGTACGTCTAATAAGGGGACATCCAGCCCTGTTTATATATCTTTGTAATCTTCAAATTAGAATGAATGGAAAATTGAGTTATTTGAGTATTATCTTCAGAAGCTGAGAAAGTTGACATGTTTTGTGGGTGTGAATCCTAAAAAAGGGTGGTGTTGATTCCATCCCTAGGTGCCGCTGATTCCATCCAAAAGCAGTCTAAAGGTGATAAGTCTACATATCTTCTCTCTTTCCCCTATTTCTCTTTTCTTCTCCTATTCATTTATATTTCCCCTAAACTATACAACTATCACCTTCTTCATTCTATTCCTTTCCTTAGAACCCTAGTCAACAGCTCAACACTACCCTACCCTACTGCCCAAAAACTCAAACAGCACCTATTGTGTGTCTGGTTTTTCCACAGTAGAAAACATTACCCTAGCCCTCACCTTAACACAGTTTTATTCCCACTCCATTCCCATAACCCCTAACCCTAATTTGATTAAATTAAGGAGATTAAGAGGAAAGCCTTGGTAGTCCTGTTTTGCATCATCAATCTCCCTGTCTTAGGCCCCATGAACTACCAAAAATGCCCTTTGGTGAACCATTTACGAGAACTGAAAGAAACTGTTGAGATGCAAGCCATGATTCATTTCCTACACACATTTTCAAAACGAAAACCGGAGACGTTAAATCCCCACCCAAGCACCAAAAATCGCTTTCTCCTATTGAAGACCACGTCTAACTTCCCTCAAATATCTTCAAAGTACACGGAATCATTCATGGGCGATATCAAAACGCATCAGAAGTATGAAGTGCGTTTTGATAGTGCAAATTTACACATAATATGAAGTATCATTCGATTTTGGACAAAACCAACCGAAACGTGTGTAGTTTAGTCCTATAGCAAAACCAAAACGAAACGTTTCGGTTTCGGCCGAAACTTTGAACCATATTCCTGCCTTTCGCTCACCTCATTAGGCCCAAAAATAGTCGAGAGATTCGACTGAAATTTGAGCAATGCTTCAACAAAATAGAGATAGAGTAGAACCCCACAATGACATCTAACTTTTCCATCATCCTTGAAGTCCCATAACAAAACCACGGCCAGCCAAGCCACCCAATCCACTTGTCTACCCTCCCAAACATCAAAAGCTATCATCCCATAATATTTTCGAGTTGGTTTCCTGCCAAAGTGAAATCTCCATTCTATACTCCCCCACCAATCTCTTAAGTACTGATCTCCAGTAATAATTCACGAGATCTCTAACATTCCAAGAAAGGATCTTCGTGGTAAACTTTTACTATCACCACCCTTACACTCCCCATTCATTCCCCTGGTCACTCTATGCTCCATCCTTCTGCTTCCATACTCCTTGTTTTTAATAACCCATTACAACCTGTCAAGTTGTCTAGTCTTCTTTTGATCATAAAACTTCACCAAAACCAGCTTTCCTCAACTGTTTGATGTCACTTATATTCAGCCATAAATTTCCTAATATTGGCATAAATACCATGAACACCTGCCACAAAAATAGAATTGATTGATGTAAACGTTGTATCATGCAGGTGCTTCAAAATGGGTGACATAATTGTGTCCTGACACTTAACTTTGTAAGTGCAAATGTTGTACCCATGAGGTACTCGTGCATTATCTTTGTTGTACACAAATCATAGTTCAGATGTCCCCAATAGTCATTGGACTTTCAAGTTCAAGTTTCAAACCAAAGATTGATATGCATTATATCTACTATATTAGTACTTAGTGAAAATTCAATTAGGGCCCTTTTGGCAACACTGAAATAAGTTGCTTTCTGGCTTCCAAAAGCAAAATAGTTGAAAATTTTGTTTGGGTATCCATTTTGGAATTGCTTCTCAAAAGTCAAAAACTTACTTTTTGTGGAAGCAAAAACAAAGCCAAAAACAATTTGTGGAACCAACGCTTCTAATTTTATGTGAATCTTTCTAAATGCCAATTTTATCCTTGGCTAAAATAAATAGAAAAAAAAAAATTACATCACAGTCCTATCCATCTTTGACAATTAGGGGTTCTCTCATTCTCTTTCAATTACTCTCTCCATCTCTTCAACCATGAGGTGGTATCATCTCTTCGACCCCGTCCACCGTGAGAAGATCCGTCTCTCTCTAGCAGTCATTCTTTCTTTCCAAGGAATTTGTGTTTTGGTTCTATCTACAAAACTTCACATTATGAAGTGTAGATAGAAAAGATCTTATGAAGGGAGAAAAAGTAGCTATGGTTTTCTAAAGAGCAAGTCAGCAGACCATCTCTTCTTCTTTTTTTATAATTACCCAAAAAACAACGCATCTAATGCGTTGTTTATTACCGACCATTTATAATTTAAATGAGATTTTCTTAATGGTTTATTAGAATATAATATGTATATAAAATTATAAGAAAATGACTCTTTGACTTAATTCATACCACACTAACTTTTTAACTTATGAGTGTTTCACAAAACAAACGTGTGCTTCCAAATAGCAACTTTTAAATCCAGTAACTTAATTTAGAAGTTACTTTTCGTTTCCACTGGTTTGCCAAACGGGCCCTCAGTTAAAAATACAATGTCAAGCCACAACATAACGTCCTAATTTAAAACTGATAACATGGATCAAGCACTACAAGATGACTTACCTTGAGTTTTTTGTTATTCTTGGTCTCAGTGTACATTTGAATCTCGATTGCATAGACCTCCAAAAGTTGTGTTCCTTTCTTTTGATCATCTGTACCATCTTCTCTTCGACAAGATTTGTGAAGCTCCTTCAAGATCTAAATTTGTGCAAAATGAATACAAGGGTTGACAGTGCAATAATGAGAGAATAACTAAAACAAATGTACAACCGTCTGACCCAACAATATACCTTATTCATTCTCCCATATTCACCCATGTCAAACCAAATCTTGCAAAGCTTTAGATTTGTCTTAAACCACAATCTCTGCAGAACAAGAGGGCAATACATCAAACCTTGACATTAGACACACAATAATATGGGAGAGCCAAGATAAACTTCTGACCTCATTCTTTGCCTCTTCAAGAGCCTTCAGCGTAGTCTGATAGAATTCTTGCAGAAGACCAAAGTTCTGGCTAGCTGACCCAGAAACAAAATCCATTATGTTGTTTATACATTTTTCGCTGTAGTTCCGTGTTACAGCTGATTTAATGTATGTTAGCATCACCCTATAAGATTCCATCATCTCTTTATACTTCCCTAACCGATAATAGAGCTTAACAGTTTGCTTTAGAGCTTTGAATCCCCTGATGAAAAGGAGAAAGAATGGTTATCCATAGGCAACTGATAGCTCATGCCAAACAAAATTCTAAATCAAGCAAGGAAGAATATGTGGGTACATAAACCTGTAGAAAATTTGATGTAACAAATATACAAGGCTAATCTTCAAGGAAAGTCAATAAAACATGGAATGCAAGAAATTATATTAGTAGTAGTTTAAACAATGTAATACAAGCAACAATGTGCAGTAAAACAACAGGTACAAACCCACCTATTACTCTCAGCAACCATGTATTCTACATCATGTCTGCCGACACAATACATAATGTATGCATAGAAATGTCAAATAATACAATATGTGTCCAATAAAATCAAGTATCCCAGATGGTACAAGGCATCCATTGTTTGGTACCACATAGAAGGGAACAGGAAGTTAGAACTAGAAGTACTAAAAGTTCTGAAAGTATCACACAAAAGTTTGAGAAGAAATCCGCCTTTTCTGTAAGTGGTATTTTATAATTTCATTGATTCTATGTTTCACTCATCAAAGCTGAAATAACCGTCTGTCCCAACCACAGATGTCATGTGAACTACAGACAACACGAATGAAATCACAAAAGAAGTAACATTAGACAAAGAAACCAATAATATACAATTGGTAGTTTTTTTTTCATTTTTCAATCATCAGCAAACTTGTCTTTCTAAGAAACTCACCACTCTGCTTTCTCTGGTTCCATGCGAACTACTTCAGCAAAGCCAGCAAGTGCTCCTTCCGGATCAGTTTCAACCAAACCTGTACAAAAGAAGATGGATGTTACTGAAGGAAATGAACTCAGACAGGACAATGTGAAAACAACAATCTCAAGCACAAAAAGGCTATACACTTATAAGACTAGGCAAAGATCAAAGATGGAAAATTTTGTTGAAAGGTGTTCCATTCCGTCAACCCTGAATCTTATGAAACACAAAAAAGAACCAAATATACGTAATGACCAACTAAAGAAGACATCAAAAAAGAAGAAGAAAAAAAGAAGTAATGAACACCCATATCCTTGCAATCACAACATTTACCAGGTAATATTTGACAGATCCAAGTAAATGAAATCAATTAAAAAATGAAACTAAATAAGAAAAAATGTGCTAGGTAGATCGATTAATTCTCTGTCACAAAGAACTAAATGCCAACTACTTAAAAGTTTTCCGTGCAATCGGAGATGCCACCATAAGGTAGGTTTAAAGACCTGTGCTCCTTGCATGGTGCTCCTCACATGGTGCTCAACCAGCACCCAATCAAACCTTCACTGTGGTCATTGGATGAGGCACATTAAGGCAGAGATGAGCCTTCAGTTGCAAATTTGCAGCATTTTGTGTGCAATATCAAAACTGAACTTTAAGTGAAATGTGAATTACATAAATGATGATGTTGAATTCTTGAGGTGGCAGATGTGCATCCAGAATATATATATTTTTAATAAACTTTTTCTTTTTACATATGGCTTGTTTCAAAGTGAGCTTTTTAATATATATAAAAAAGATAAAAATGAAACCGTTTGGATCTTGTGACCTAATATGTGGGTCCCACACTCCCCTAACCTATATTTGACGTACTTTGATATATAGGACCCATACAAACTGAAAGAAAATGAAGTAAGCTAGCTAATACAAGGACCAAACGTTGCTAAATATTTAGCCAAGATAATATTTGTTTGGCTAAATATTCGCCGTTGAAACTCTTTTTCTCACGTAACAAATAGGCCCTAAGGGGTAAACGAATTACACGTTCGAATTTTTCAAAAAATTGGAATTATTCGCAGATATTAAGGGAATCACGATCAAAACGCGGTTAATACGTGCGGACGGTTAATTCGGCCCATTTATTCGAGTTATAAAGATTGAAAACCTAAATCGTATTCATCCCTACCAAGGACCCTACCCCCCCCCCCCCCCCCCCCCCCCCCCCCCCCCCCCCTTCACTCTCCTCTCTCTCACCATCCCATGATTTCCAATCTCCCACCTCCGTCGGCAATCACCTGATCCATAGATACCTGCAACTACAATACCATCAGCTACTAGAAGGTTAGTACACTCTCTCTCTTTCTCTCTCCCCCCATTGACCACCTGCAACTCTCTTAGTCTCTTTCTCTCCCGTTGGACCACCGACCACCATACAATCTCAAACAGAGAGATTTAAGATCATATGGTCTTAATAGAAACTTTTACGGGTTTAAAAGAGATTGGGGGTTCTGGGGTTTGGTTTGGTTGATGGGAAAGGTGGTTTCTTGTTTAAGACAAAAGGTTTTATGATCATGGGCCTAGTCACAAAAATCTTCGATTTTTTTTAAAAATCTCCAAAAATCTCCGATTTTCGAATTCACGAATCAATCCCCGATTAATCAAAAAACTCGGTGATTAATCAGCGATTTTGCCGATTAATTGACTGAGACCCGTTTTTTCTCCTTTTGATTCCGATTTTGCCGATTTTTGGAATTATGAATTATATATCATGCTCACGAGTTATGACTTATGACTTATTATTATGGAATTATAGATGTGTTTTTCATCATATAAATGTGCTTTGTTAAAAACAACATTTCTAACTTGAAAAATACCATGATATATTTTTATTTCTGCCGATTTTTACTGAATTTATCCGAATTTTTCCGAACTTGACCCCTTGCCGATTTATTGCCGAATCCTGACTTTGTGACTATGATCATGGGAACCGAAACCAATAGACAATAGTGGGTTTGATTCAGAGACAAGGCAATAGTGGAGAGTAGGGGTGCTTTGGATTTGAAGCTGCAACGTATTGAATCCTTCCCATATAAGATGATGATCACGATGCATCATCACCGTCCGTTTGAGGGGGGAGTAGTGGTGGTGGACCCACTTTTTATAACGGAAGCAATGAAGAAGCAACTCTATGAGCGATATATATGATGTTGTTGTTGATGTTGGCGGTTGTGCAATGGCAAAGTCTCTCTCTCTCTCTCTCTCTCTCTCTCTCTCTCTCTCTATATATATATATATATATATATATATATATATATATATATATATATATATATTTCTCTCTATTGGACCCACACGGCCACCTCTCTCTCTTGAACCCACACGAGCCACACAGCCACACCATAGTGACAAGAGACCTTCAACTCTCCCTCACAATTCACAGTTTCACACGAATCACACTGCCTCTCCCCAGTCCCTTCCCCACACTATCAACCGTATGTCCACTAGTCGGGTATGTTGGGCGGGACCCATCGACAGTTTTTCAACTGAGTTCAATCTATGCTCTAAGTGAGTGTGGTTTAAAAGTAAAAAATTAATTCAGCCTGAATTATTAGAATAATAGTGGTTGTAAGTTGCAACAGAGATAACAATTAACAATTAATAATAGTTGTTATAATAGTTTGTCAATGGATTGGGGCTTGATTGAGCTATTGATCTAGGATCTGTTCAAGGATCATGAAGTCCTTGGACTCCTTACCAGAAATTCAATTGTCATATCTAATATGTGTGTATACATATCTATGCCTTTCTAGTTGCATATACAATTATCTTACACACTTATATTTTGGTTGCGAATTTTAACACCGAAGTCTTGGATCATAACCGAATTAAACAAGAATAAATGCAGTTGCAAACTTTTACCGTTCCTCGAATTATTGATCGAATTTTTTAATGCGAATCCAAATTATACTCGAATTTTTCCCGTCTAGAACTTTGCCGTATCCAAAATTTTGCAAGTAGGGTCCAAGAATGTATGTAGGGTTTGTCTCAAGTTAGTCTTGGTTTTTGTCGGATTATTTTGATTTGTCTCAACATTGTCATGTACAGTTGTACTGTCTTAGTTTTTCAACTGACTGGGGCATAACTCAGAAGCAAGATTTTAAAACATGATTCATTGGAGTCATGGTCCTTGGGACATAAAATAGTAATATCTGGAATAGAAAGTTCTTTGCTAATGACATGTTAACATATTCCTTAAATTTAACAAAATTGTGGATAGTCTTATGTCATCAAAAGTGACGTCTTAAGTTGCTTAGATCACAGAGGACACTGGCCTAAGGCAAGGGACCCTGTATCACCTTAGGCTACATAGGAAATTGAATGCAACCTAAGCTAGCCTATCAACACCTTATGACTGCAAGAAAATGATTTTTCTTTTCAACCATGGACTCATTCTTGTTATTTCACTTGATCAGAAACTATAATCTTAGGTTGATCAAAAGAAAACCAAAAATTCATGGACCAATAGCTAGAACAGATAAGAAATAATTGCCTAGTCTGTCCATATGAAAGAGAAAAATAAAATAAAAGAGAACAGAAAAAAGTAAAGGATGCATGATTGTTCTATTGTATGATGATCCCCCATATAAATTTTGGAACTTGAACTGAGAACCTAAAGAAGTACCTTTCGAGTTGTAATATTGGTTCTCAATGTCTACATCCTGCTCCTCAGGTTCCTCCTCGGAGTACTCAAATCCATAATCCTCCATATCAGCATCTACGTGGACGAACAGCAAAGTTCCAGATCAGTTATTTTAGCAAAAAATTAACACCAAATTTCCATATCAAGAATGCAGGACGTGAAATATATGTGTGTGCGTACATGAATGTGAATTCCTAAGCACTGAAACTCTAAATGACTTTCCTTAAGAACAGAATGTTGACAATTGGGTGGTATGCAGAGGATTGAACCCAATATTCAACAATCGCACCTTATAGAACTACACAACCAAAATCAACACGATTGGTCGATCTCAACCAATCAATTTCACTCTGATTTTGGATGGCGAAAAAAGAATATGGTGGAAACTCCAGGAAAAAAATGTCTACGAATCCAATGGTAAAAGAAGTCCGATCACAGTGATCTTCAGCCAAGAAAATCGGCTAGATGATTTCAACCATAAAATTTTGCTCAGATACATGTCGACCTGAGACTCCTGAGTACTTGGACTCGAGACGAACTCCAAAAAAACGAAAGAGAGAAATTTCACAATAAAGTACGATAGTGAGTATTTCAGAAACCTGATTAGTAAACCCTCATAAAGTTGAACAGACAAATAAATTAACAAATAAACCAAAATAAAAAATAACAAATAAAAAGAACAACATTTACACATTGCTTGATAATGGATCGTCCATGGATATCCTAAGTATCTGTAATTTTACCCTAAGGAGAATGTTAGTCCTCAGATATGTGTGTCAGTTTGTTAGTCCTCAGATATGTGTGTCAGTTCAATTTTTTATCCATGTATCTCGAGGAAGTAAAATACAATGGATTTGACCTAATGTCCATAAAAAATTAACGCATCTCATTTTCTTAAGTCTACTCTTAACACATCTCATACGAAAAAAAAATGATACCCACAATTATAACAGAAATCCATTAACAAAGAACCCAAAACATCCAAATAACCAAACAATAAATAAGCAAAGAGCGATCAACGCATCAATTCACATAGATTCACACAACACACACACGCACACACACACAAGGTGTATTTGCAACAGTTCGATTCATTAAATCACCGTAAGGAGAAACCCTAGAAAGCCTAAATTTCATTGAAGCAGGAGAAAAACAAACTGAAGGTTAGGAAAAAAAAAAAGTAAAAGGAATCCTCACCGGAACCCATGACTGGCTAACAGAACTTCGACGAGAAGGCTTAGAGAAGACGATTTACGACCGGAGATTAAAAACTCGAGCTTCGAGTGTGTCGATTAGCAAGAGTAACGGCGGGAAGTGGAAACAACTGGTTCGAAACCCTACTTTTTTATTTTTAGGGATTTTTAGTGTAAAAACCCACTCCTCTTTCTTCTAAGCAGAGGGGAACAGAGAAGAAGAAAACGAGAGAGATTTCCTGTATTTTTTTTTGGGTCGGGCTCCGCACACCTCCATTTTTTACCCCCAAATTTCTACCCTTCTTCTCGCACGTGGATTCCAAGAATCAAACGGTGGTTGTGAGTACTGAGCTGGCATTCACGAGTAAAACTTCTGCCACAACAAAGTTGCAAATGACAAAATCACAGCCAATGAGTTCTCGGCACGTACATCTCAAAGACAAAGTATATGGGTACGTTGCAAAGCAATTGTCTACGTGCCGAGAACTCATTGGCTTGTGATTGTGTGATCTACAATTTGTTGTGACAACTGACAAGTTTTACTCGGCATTCACCGGGTTCACTTTTTGCCAAAGCCAATTCACCGTTGGATTCTCGGAATCCATGCCCGATAAGACGGGTAGCAAATTAGAGGTCAAAATGTGGAGTCCTCAGAGCCTGAACCCTTTATTTAAGGCGCTAGCCAGTAAACGAATCGAGTCTGGCACGATTTTGAGTTTGGACTGGGTTTTGTATCTTGGCCGTTCAGTCTTTTCGATAAACTGCTAAATGGGCCGGGTCTTGGTCGACCCTGATCCCAACACGTGATACACCTAATACCAACAATTTAAAACCCGTGCTGGACAGGATGGGTGAACCGGAAACCGCATCTTGCCTGGTCCAGATCCTAGTTAGTAATTCTGACTCACTGAGTACTTAAGCATGGCAATTTAGCCCGCAGCCCAGCCCGAACCCAGCCGGTTTAATTCGGGCTTAGCCCGGCCCGGTCTAGCCCGTGAATTTAGATGAGTCAGGCCTGGGTCCCAAAATACAGCCCGAGTCCGGTCCAAAATATGATTCATGGGTTGGGCATGGGCCGCCGGGCCTTAAAGCCCAGCCTTGAGCCCGAACCCAGTCCCTATTTACCTTCATTTGCTATGCTCAAATTCCTATGGTTAAATCAACCCATGAAAATAATTTCAATCCAACGCCTAGAAATCACTGATCTGGTTTATTTTTGGTTCGTTGGTCCACCTAGTGATCGGCCAAACATCCATGCAGTCAGCATCCACTAAGAGTGTGCCAAGTGTCCGAAGTTCGTGTCTAACCATGCTGATTTTTTGTCAACACAAATATAATGTAGGCAAGCACCATTTTTGTCCGAAGTTCGTGTCTAATCATACTGACCCTGAGTATGTTTTTATCCCCACCCCTTGGTAGATATTCATACCAGAAATCAACTTGTTTGATAAGTTTTAGCCGTTGGTTTTCGTACTCAAAAAAGTGGTTGAATTCAATAGTTAGAAGAGGCCGTTTTAAAGGTTAAACGGACTGGGGGCGTTATTGTTTAAACCGTTAAAACGGATTGAAACGGGCAGGGGCAAAAATGGAGAAAAAATGGAATTAAACGGATTTTTAACAATTTTAACGGAAAAAAAGGGAAAAAAGGGCGCTGAAATTCAAATTTTGAAATTTAAAAATTTTTTAAAAATGGAATTTAGCAGAATTAAACGGATTAAACGGCCTTTTTTTTCACAAATTTTTTTAGAATTAAACGGCTGTTTAAACAATTTTAACGGCCGTTAAAACGAAAAGAATGGCCGTTGAATTCAAAAACGATAAAACGTGTTTAAATGCTTTTAACGTAAGCAGGCTTGGGGCGTTACCGTTTAAACGGCCGTTTTTAAAACCATGGATAGAATCACAAATAAGAAAGTGTCATTATACCATAAGGCATACTTATGGTGCATCAAACTATATTTAAATAATGATTTTTACTATATTGTCTATATTATATATGGGTCGGGCTCCGTGGGCAGATATAAAATGACAGGTAAAATAACAGGGACACAATATAAGCCAGGTGGCGCACTGTTACATGACTCTGACCGTACGTATGTTTGTCCTATCCCATAGTGGACCTACAAACCAAAAATCAGCCTGATTAGTGATTTATAAGTATTGCATCTTTGTACCTCAAATACTGCTCAAATTCCCACAGTTGAGATCAGCCCATGAAAATAAGTCCAATCCAAAGCCTAAAAGTCACTAATCAGGTTGATATTTGGTTTGTAGGTCCACCATGGGATAGTACAAACATCCATACGGTTAGAGTCCTATAATAGTGTGCCATGTGGCTTAGAGTGTGTCCCTGTAATTTTATCTGTCATTTTAGATCTGTCAACGGAGCCCGACCCATTATATATTACATAAAATAATATATTATAATATTATATTATATTATAATAATATTAATATTATTATATAATTATATAATATAATACAAATAATAATATTATTTAATACATTATAATATTAATATAATATATTATAATTATAATATTATATAATATATTATATTTTATATATTTATTAATATATTATATTTATTATAATTATAATATATTATATGTATATTTAAACCATATAAAAATATTCGAGTACACGTGGCAATCTGGAAATGTGTATGTATAATTTTATACAGTACAATAGGATACACCGAATCATATGCAACATCTACCATCATTTGCACAAACAAATGCACATAATCAATTTTCGCGCAAGATTTGTTGAGTTTGTCTAAACATCATACATTAGAATTCGGATGCATTGAATGTGCGCATATTCAAAGTGCGCACGCCAAAAAACACGCATGAAAAGAAAAATAAACGCACCCAAGCTACATCTTGCTACATAGCCCGAAACCCAAGCCATTGAGAGCCTGCGGCCCGGCTTGGGTTGCTGGCGGGCTTGGTCAGCCCGATCCGACATAAGCCTGGTCCGAGGCAGGCCCGGCCCGATCCCAGCCTGGGGGGCCAAATTGTCATGCTTATGCGTACTATACACGTATTATACTCGAATAGTAAGTTTGAATTTTTTTTGAAATGAACCTTTAAGGATATTTTTCAAAAAGAACCATATTTTTTTTAAAATTTGTCAAAACAAACCTACGAAGCCAAACCGTTTGTCGTTCGCCCTTGAAATTGTTAAATGGTAAATTTGCCCTCGCCTTGATGCCTGATGTTTTGACATCTGTTACTATCAGACGCCATACGGTTTGGCGTCTATTACTATCTTACGCCAAACGGTATGGCGTTTAATAGTCTAATAGTAACAAATGCCAAACCGTTTGGCTTATAGCTGTTGTGACAATCGTTGGAAAAGATATGTAGAACGATTTTAAATTCCCAATCTCTATTCCAAAAATTGCTCTCTCTCAATTGTTCTCTCCTAACTCTCATCTTACTCACACCCAACCTAATACAATTGATATCAATTTACATAATAATTATATTTCTACTTTATTCCAAAATTATAAATGACAACAAAAGTTATTTTTTATCGATATGGAGGCCAACTAGAATGAGATACATATGTTGATGGATCTGAGTGGATATTTATTCGAGTCGTCGAATATCACATTGGCGGAATTTCGATATAAAATTACTATGCAATGTAAAATTCGACAAAATTTTATCTTAAGGTTAAGTTATTACATCTGGTTTGGAAAACTATGTTATTGACATTGTAGACAATCAATCTTCACAACATATATTTGATATTAATTTAACTTCTTAATTCATAATTTTTTACGTGTGTCTAACACCAGCACCATTTAAAAATATTATTTTTGAAAATCAATCGAATTATGATCTCACAAGTGTTTAAGGTGAGCCTAGCTCATCAAATCGACTTTGAATTGATGACCACAATCCAATTGTATGTGATGAAAATAAAAATGATAATCTTATTGATGATGATGAAGAAAATACAAATGATGATCTGCAAGCAAATAGATATTGTTCATCATCAACTGATGATAATGTAAATGTTATATATATTAAAAAAATTTATGCTAACGTAATTCAATATAGACTTTTAATTTTAAATTTAGCAGTAAAAGATAATTTTATAGTAAAATATGTGATAAATAATAGATAAAAAGTTATAATTACATGTGATGATCCAAATTGCACATGATGTATATATACTAAAAGAATGACAATGGTGATATTGTTAGCATCATAACATTTAACAATAGCCACACATACTTAGGTAGGGGTGATTCAGTAGATCATCCCCAAGCAATTGTTAATTGAATAAAAGACAAAATAAAATGTCATTTAGCTAATAATCAATTTTATAATCCAATAAGGATTATAAAGGACATGAAATGTAAATATGATATAAAAATCTCATATAATAAAACTTAAAAAGCTTAAGAGAAAGCACTAAAAAGTATTCATGGTTGTATAATAGAGGTTTATAGGAGTATGGATCATTACTATGATACAATAATAGAAACAAATCTTAACAATTTTTTATTTTCTTAAAACTAACCAAAGTAAAAATTTTGAACGAATTTTTATTTTCTTTAAAGCAAGTATTAATGGATTTAAAAATTGATGTAAACCTATTGTAGGATTAAATGGTATATTCTTAAAAAGAAAATATCAATGTATCTTGCAGCGACTTTCATCGATCCTAATAGTGGTATTTTTCTATTGGCATATGCAGTAGTCGAGTGTGAAGATAAACATACTTGTGATTGTTTTTTAAATTGTTTTGAAAGAGTCATTAGACATTTTGATTCACAACTATCTTTTATTTCTGATAGACAAAAATGATTTATACGCCTGCTGCTAATCAATTTTATTTACATTGCTATTTTCTGTATGAGACATTTCGAATAAAATTTAAAAGAATAATTTAAACAACAAATGTTTTGTAAGTTATTAATGAGGGTAGTTAAAACATATAATTTAATAGATTGTGAAAACTATTTACAGACCATTAAAAATAAAAATTTAGAATTTTTTATGAAATTGCTAAAGCATATAACTTAATAGATTGTGAAAACTATACTATTTACAGATCATTGAAAATGAAAATTATAGACTATTTAAGAATGAGAACAAAAAAAGGTCATTCAAACATAAGAGATGACTACGATAAAAAGTATATAATTTTTCCTAAAGCCTCATTTTTTACTACATAGTCTAACTTGAGCGTTAGAGTGGTTTTTTTGCTGATGGAGGAGTTTCAGTGTGGACCCAATGTATGCACCTTAGAAAATATAAATTTTATCATTGGGCAATTGTACACAGCGAATGGGAAAATGTGATATTGGACAATTGTACACAATGAATTAGTAAATGTACATAATTTTTGTAACTTTGAAATTCTTGTAATCTTGGACAAATATACATAATTTTTCTAACCTTTGAAATTCTTGTAACCTTAGGCAAATGTACACAATTTTTGCAACTTTTAGAATTCTTATAACCTTAGGCAAATTATACACGATTTTTGTAATCTTTTATAATTTTTGTAACCTTAGGTAATTGTACACAATTTTTGTAATCTTAGGCAATTGTATACAATTGGAATAAGAAAATATAAATTTGATCATAAAAGTGAAGTTATTAAAAGTTTTGTTACATTTCTCTCTTCATTTATCCGTGAGATTATTAGAAATTTCACTAGTTGATTAAAAATGCTTATATGGAACAAGTAAAGAAAATGATAATAAAAAACCAATGATGAACCCAAAACATGAAGTTATAATATGATAAATACAAAAGAAATGATCCTCACAACCATGTCTAATGTTTACACTTTCGACCTTTCTTACTCCTTCATTCCCTTAATAACTCTAATGCCCCTATAACTGGTTTATCTCTTTATGGATATATTTGCTCACATTTGGAACTTGAGATGGTTCTATCGGCGCATGTGATAGAAGTATAATAGGCGAATGTTTTAGTGGATAATGTATGACAAAAGATGATCCTACATGACATGTTGATTGATGCTGAACATCATCACATTCTTGTGGATCATCGCCTTCTTAATCATCATCCACAAACACATCATCCTACTCATCTCCTTCTTGATCACCTTGTTGCTCTTGATGAAGACGAAAATGTGGCAAAAACTGTCATACAACGACAAAAGGGACTTATATTAATATGTTAAATTATAAAATCTAATAAAAATACTTATAGCATTGTGATTTACCTCATCTTAATTTGCTAGCCTATTCCAATCTAGCAAGCCTTCCAAGTATCCATTTGGCGTATATATTGGCTCATGATATTGAATGCTCAAATCATAAATACGGGGCAACTATACCATTGTTCAAAATTCTCATCTGCTCACATAATTATAACATAAAAGTAAGAATAATAAAGACACTATTAATAATTATTTCAAACAATTACGTTGTTACAGTTTACCTTGTAAGTTAGTGCAAAATTCGTTGACCACTCTAAACTGCTCAAACCTATTCATCCAATCTGATAACGCTCGCGACATATCAAACTTAGTCTTTTTACCCGCTCTCAACCAACATAAGAGGGGAACTAGAATATTTTAGTTCAGGTCAAATTGTCGCATACATCGATCCGTCAGATAAAATTCAGCAGTGTTTAAATATATGACACAAGCACGATGAAGACTAACCTCTTATGTCATTTGCAAAATCAGTAGAACATTATCAGATACATGATAATATAGAACCCAAATAACTTAAAAATTCAAAATTTTGAAAATTTAGATTAAAATTTTTGAATTAATAAAAAAATAACAACTAAAACTTTACTCACGTGGTTTCGAATTAACATGTCTAATTCAAGACCGCACATCAAGAGTTTTGATCAATTATTGATAAAATGTTCATTTTAAGTTCTAAATTGACAAGACAAAAATATTTTGAAAGATCTTTCAAAGTACTTTTTAATTGTGGACATCTTATTGATACACATAAAAAATTGAGATCATTTTCGAATTAGTCCAACAAAAGCCTTGACCTTATGATCGAGCCATTAGATTTTAATGAAATCACTTTTCTTTTAAAAGATGAAGGAGTTAGAAACAAATACTTTTGATTTTGATCAAATCTAATGGTAAAATAAAAAATACAAGCGATTTTTGATCATTTATTAACAAAAGTCAAACCTTTGATTAAATTCTCATAGCTTGTGATGGGACTTCCTAATTATGATTTTGGGTTCTAAAAGTGTTATCTAATGGTTGTTGATGGTTATAATTAGGGTTCTACGATTTGGTAGGAATATCCTAAGGGTTGGGATGAGTAAAGTAATCCCTCGACCAATAGAGAAGAAGATCAAGATCGTTGATTTCTAAGTTAGAAGATCGTGCCAAAATAAGGTGTCTACACCTTACGTCCAATGATCTACTTGACAAAAGATGGAGTGCTTGGTAGATTGAAAAAAACATCGGGGAACAAAACTATAGAGATAGTCCCTCAACCACAACCATAGACTCCGGAAGAACCAACACAAAGTCAGGTGATGTAAACCCCTTTCACAGAAGGTATTCCAATTTTGCATCTGGATACCGTTCCCCAATTGCAAAGCGATGCATAACTTTCCATAGTCCTATACTCAGAAAAATGGAAAAAAAAAAAGAAAAACTTGAAGATACACCCTAAGGATCCCATGCTTATTATTGTCAATTGCAAATGCTCCACCAGAGACGAGGTGACAGAGGTGAAACAGATTCTTGGATCCTCAGCAATGGTACAAAGCAGGGAATACACTTCACCAAATCTACTCCCAGCATAGGTACTTTTCCTTTCCTTATCTAGTTTTTTACAACATTTTTTGACTCCTTGTTTTCTCTCTCTTAGCTCCACAAGTCCAATGGCGTGGGTGGCAGGCCTTTTTTTGCATCCAATGTTAAATGTTAATTTTTGCTTGGAATTGTCAAGAGAGTGGGAAATCCTTGATAATTCAACATTTAAAAATCCACATTAGGGTGCAGAATCCTGATATAATTTTTCTGTCCGAAACAAAAATGACTACAGAAAAAATCAGAGAAATAGGCTCAATGTCTAGGATTCACCAATTTTTGCATTCAAGAAGCCCAAGGTTGGAGTGGAGGTCTTATTTTGCTTTGGAAAATTGTATAAAAATGATGGTAGCTGTAATATCCCAAACTTTCAATTAAAGGTATTATGGTAATTTGACCCTCAGAGGATAATTTTGGCAGTTTGAACTTACTTTCATCATTAGATATCCTATATTAAGGCATGTGTCAAGTTTGGTAGGATTCGGACAATTTTGAAAAACTTGCTATTTTTGGAACTCACTTTTAAGGCTAATTTCCTCTTAAAAATAATAAACAATAAATCACAGAGGGCTTTTCTAGACACTAAATGATATACTTAATCTAATAAGATAATAAAAATATTTTGACCCCGAGCTCTGAAAATTTTCTAAAAATAACTTACTTACCTTATCTTAGGGTTGGAAACCTATCTCTCGAATTTTGGATCATTCCGATGTCATCTTGACACTTTTCAGGAACTTTGAATATTTTTGTGAATTTTATGTACTTAAATTATTTCATGTGATTTATGTGTGTGTGATATGTGTCAATACCTTGTTGTATGAACTTTTAAATTTTATAATATAGTTTATTTGAATTAATACATTATTGTTGTATATTATTATATAGTATTAGACCCATATGTATTATATATATTAAATCACCACCTTTTTAGAGAATATGACATAATTATAATTAATAAATATTTAAACTGTTAATATAAGTAATTGTATAAATTATTTAGTTATAATTGTTGAGTGGGCCCATAGAGCTAATTTAGAGGTATTTTGAACTTAAGAATAACCTTAAATGAGGCACAATGGATACATATGGGTCTTGTGCCCATTTTTAACGCAGAAGTAACTTAAAATATGATCTTTTGAGGGTTGAGAAAGACATCCCTTTGAGAGTTACGAATTTCACCTAGAATAAAAACCCTAAAGATTACTTCCTAAACCTATTTAAGAAAGCTTTTAAGGCTTATGAGCTTTCACGAACCCTAAACTATCACTCTTATATTTCTCAATAAAAAATCTCTCATTTTCTTTCATCTTTCTCTCCATCTTCCTCTATTGAAGTACCTCCACTAAACCTCCATTAAAGAACATTTTCAAATCTTAGAACACCCATCATCCCACCATAAAAAAAGATATCAAAACCTAGCAAATAAACCCTCTCATCAACCTCTTCAACATAGTTGGAAATCAATGGCATCGGAGAACTCAAAGAAAACGTGGAGCTCCCCTTCTACCATTATTTTAAGCTTCACAATACGAATCTATTGTCTATTTAAGAGGTAGGTAATTCTTACCGTGCATATCTTATCTACATATTTTGTTTTTTCTAAGAATGTTCATTATGGTTAAAAATTGATTGAATTATTGCTTTAAATTACTCACACGCGCTTTTATTTCTTTTTATCTTAATATTATGTTGTTCCTTCCTGGCAATCCTTTTCTTGTATATTATCTTTGAATTTGAGAGAAAGATAAAAGGTGAAAACGTGCCATGACTATGCACTAATGGAAACTACGGATAATTCTCATTAGTGGATCGGTCATGAGAACACCTTTAGGTGGAAACATTTTTGGCCTTAGCCCTCTTCTCGTTGTAGTTATTTTGACATTTGATTTATACTATGCTTAACATGGTTATTGGGGGTTTATGTGAGAGAAAGTTTATTATTTTTGTCGTTAAGCAAGAAGGGCTAGAAAACACTAGGGTGAAAGACTCCAAACAATCCTGCAGATGAGCCATACGGCTACTCCTAGCGAGGGAAGGAGATGGAGACCCATTAGTGGTAGAGTATTGGGATGGGACATCCTCGCATTTTGTATAACTTGTAGATCGTTGGTTGCATATTGATTGTTTTGTCTTGCTTATCACATGCTCTATTCTATCATTGCTTTCCAATGATTATGCTTAGTTAACTTTATATGTGGATTAAGAGTGCTATGGGGTTATCCATTGTACTACTGAGTTCTTTGGACTCACGGTGTTTTGTGACACCGCACAGACGAGTTGGGTTTTAACTCGACGGATGACTTTTCGTGGGAAGTACCCGACGAGGAGGAGTACGAGGATGGTGATCACGGCGAGCCTTTGGAGGCATCAAAGGAGTTCTAGTCATTTAAACGCTTTCTTGAAAAAAATTAGTTATCCTTGATTTTGATTTCGGGCTTATTCTGGCCTATCCTTGGGAACTTGTCTATTTTTATCTTATGAATGATGCTTAGTTTTTTATTCGATAAACATAATGATTTGACATTATATTATTTATATGATGATAGTAGATTAGTGGTTAATAATTGAAAATCTACCCTTAATGGACCTAGACCGAGTTTTGGACTCGATAGACTAAACGCACTAGAAATACCATATGAGACAGAACTATAATTTTTGAACTATAATATATTTTCAGCAAGGTAACTGATAGAATTTATGATTATTGCAGAATGACTTTTTGAAGGTTTGTCAGTTAAATTTCCAGCAATATAAATAATTTTCACAGATTCTTTCTATACAGAAAGTTATGGCCAAAGCACTGATTGTAGTACGAAGTACGAACTAGTCTATTTTGCACATAAGCCAAACAAACCTAGTTTAGACCCTTTAGATGACACTTTTGAGCTCTAATCTCAATACGATAGTTGTAGCCAACTTAGAGGGCTATCCAACGGGCTTTGGAACAGCTAAATCGGATATCGAACGAAGAAATGGCGGCCATTTTACTGTAGCATTGTCTGGGTGCATTATAAGGACGAGAAAAATGGGAGGAAAATTTATTTTCTCCGTTTGACCTGATTTTTGGTTCGAGACTTCCTTATATATAGTGAGTTAATGCTATATAGTTTAAAAATAAAAAATAATTAATTTAATATTTTTACATAATTAATTTCATAATTTATTATAGGGTCTAATTATCAAAATCTATTTAATAACTTAATGAATTGTGGTATAGATTGACTTGTTTGAGGATGGATCTTAGTGGTTTAGAGTTACACTTGAACCTTTAGGATGTATTCATAGATCAGCTCTAGGTTCGGGTATAAGGTTGACCCATGAATTTTCAGGTCGGATCTGGATACCCGGATTTGGGGCGTGATAGTAGCCTTTGGACCATTTCAGTTATCTATGGAGACCCCCGCACCAAACATAGAGAAATTCTTTGGAGGGATTTATGGGCAATGTATCAAAATAGATGGGGACCATAGGTGGTTGCAAGTGATTTTAATGGGATATTAGAAACTTTGAAAAAAAATGTGGGGGGGGGCATCAAAACAAAAATCTCCTAATCAAGCCCATTTAGATTTCTTTCAACAAGCGGATTTCACTAACCTAGGGTATGTGGGGAACCCTTACACATGGACTAACAATAAGTTGGGATTGGAAAACATCTGAGAGCACCTGGATAAGGCAATTAATTGCAAACACTGAATGTAGACAAATGTTCTCAGACGCAAAAGTCAATCACCTTCTTAGAACAGGCTTTGATCATTGCCCTATTACCATTGACACCAATCCTGATTCGAAAAAACTACCCCGACCTTTCCATTTCTACTCCATGTGGACCCATGCATGAACCAGAGTGCAAAGCCATTGTCCAAAAAGTATGGGCCTCCCATTTAACCGGTCCAAAACCTATCCAAATCCATAGAAAATTGAAAACAACAAAAGTTCAAATAAAAAATTGAACAGGGAAAAGTTGAGAAAAATTCAAAATAGAGTCAACCATTTCCAAGAACATCTGAGACATATCCAAATGCTACCCCCATCCCATGAAAACATAAAAAAAAGAGAAAGATATGGCTCGTGAGTTAGATCAAGCCATGCAAAAAGAAGAAATGCTATGGAGAGACAAATCTAGAGATACATGGCTAAAGGAAGGAGACAAACTCGAGGTTCTTTCATATCTCAACTCTTGTGAAACGGCGAAAAAACAAAATTGAATGGATAAAGGATGAGGAGGGTAATGATCATATGACTCAAGGTACAATAGAGAAAGCATTTGTAGATTATTTTTCAAACCTCTTCTCAGCCATGCCTACTGGGGAATTGGAAAATTTTGAACAAATCATAACTCCATCAGTCTCCCTTACGGATAATGAATTTCTAACTCGACAAATCACCTTAGAGGAAGTTCGGGATGCCGTTTTTAGCCTTGGACCTTACGAAGCCCTAGGTCCAGATGGCTTCACTACCTTCTTCTACCAATTCTATTGGGATTTGGTAAAGGAGGATATTTTTCAATTGGTAAAAAATTTCATGGAGTCGGACACTGATATTCGGGTCATAAATGACACAAACATTGCCCTGATTCCAAAAAAGGAGGGTCCCATTAAGATCCGTCACTTTAGACCTATCAGTCTTTGTAACGTCAGTTACAAGATCATTTCAAAAATTTTGACTGCCCATTTCAAAAATATTCTAAACCCTCTAATCTCCCCTTATCAAGCAACCTTTATTCTTGGGAGTTTGATCTTGGATAATACCATCCTTGCTCAAGAAGTCATGCAAACCATAAAAAAGAAAAAGAAAGGCAAATCTAGCTTCATGGCTGTAAAGCTTGACATGTCTAAAGCCCGTGTTAGGGTGGACTGGTTATTTCTGTTAAAAACACTCAAAGCTATGGGGTTTAATGATCTATAGATTTTATGGGTGGAAAAGTTCATCACAACCACCTCTTTCTCTGTCATGCTTAATGGTTTGCCCATGTGGAATTTCACTCCCACTCATGGTATCCGACAAAGTGACCCACTGTCAGCTTTCCCATTTGTCATCTGTACAAATGTCCTATTTGTTCTTTTGCAGAAAGTTGTGGTTCAAAACAATATCCATGGGATCCACATTTCTCAATCCAGCCCTCCTATATCTCATATGTTATTTGCAAACGATTGCCTTCTCTTTTGTCGAGCGAATTTAGTCGAAGCCAGAAATTTAAAGGACATCATTGATAAATTCTGCTCCCTATCTAGTCAAACTGTGAATTTTGAAAAATCAGGCCTCCTGTTTAGCAAAAATATGCATCGAAGGCACTGCAAGGTCCTCTCCCACATTTTAAACATCAAGAGTCTCAAAATCTCCGAGAAATACCTTGGCACCTCCCTCTTTATTGGTAGATCCAAATCCATGGCTTTAAAACACTGCCTTGAGAGAATTCAGAATTTGGTAGCAGGATGGAGATCCAAATTGCTTTCTCAAGTTGTGAGAACGACTCTTATAAAATCTTTGGCGACGAGCATCCCGACATATCTCATGTCATCTTTTTTGTTCCCAAAAGGGCTCTGCAAAAAAATGGACTTTGCCATAAACAAATTTTTTATTTTTATTTTTTGTGGGGGGTGGGGGGGAGAGAATCAGGGACTCTTCGTTTGACAAATTGGGAATCTCTTTGTCGATCGATAAAAATGGGTGGCCTAGGTTTTCGAAATTTCTATAAATGCAACTTGGCTTTTCTTCTTAGAAATCTTTGGCGTCTTCAAGTTGAAAATCTTTTGATTCTTACACGCCATCACCGTCCAAAATATTGCAAGAATAGACCTCTTCTGGGGCTAGAGAGAAAAGGGAGTGATTGATGCTGTTGGAAAGGTTTGATAAAAGCAAAAAATGCAAGCATTGATCATTATGTCTGGTGACCAAGAAATGGTCAAAGTATCCACATTTGGGAAGATCCCTGGATTTTTGAAACTCTAGGATACAAAATAAATCAGACTAGACCACAATTCTGTACTACAACTAGAGTTTGTGATCTCATTACCCCAAACAGACAATGGACCTGCCCGCTCATACAAGGCCTCTTTTAGCCCGACATTGGAGAAAAAAAATTGTAAACATCCCTCTCAGCACAATGCCACAGATGGATCGTTTATTCTGGGATGGTCACCTGAAAGGAATTTACACAGTTAAGTTTGGTTACAATTTCCTAGCTCAACCTTTATCTCCCATCCACCAAAATGGGATTCCTTCCATCATCTGGAAAATCAATGTCCTTAGGAGATGCCAGTTCTTCCTTTGGAAGCTTTTCTATGACATTATACCATCAAAGGTCAAACTCCACTCCCGTATCCTTAAAGTTGATGAACAATGTCCCAGATGTTCAACTCAAAAGGAAACGGCTCTCCATGCCCTATTTGCTTGCCCAGATAGTGATAGAATTTGGTATTCTTCCCCTTCTGTATGCGATGGGTGGAAAAAAGTGAGGACGGAATAGGATCTTTCCTTATTGAGATGGCGACAAAAGAGGAAATCTTCGAAGGCCACGAAGAGCTAGAATATTTTTGCATTCTCATGTGGCAAATATGGTGGCATAGAAACAATTGGATCCATCACTCCAAAAGAAGGAATCTTTTTCGAATCTTGGATTCAATCCCTTCATATCTGGTGCGGACGGACACTTTGGATAATCATACCACATCCAAAATTGCATCTTGGAGACCACGGGGAAAAAAAAGACATAAATTAAACATTGATGCTGCTTGGTCGGAAGCAAAGACTCCTTCTGGTTTGGGTTTTATAATCAGAAATGAACATCACGAATGTGTTGTGGCAGGAGGCATTAAAGCCAGAGCTCATTCAGCCGAAGAAGCTGAAGCTTTAGCGGTTCATGGGGAATTCAGAGAGCTATACACCATGGTTTTTTGTAGCCGGAGATCAAATTGGACGCTCATAGTCTTGTTCTCTCCCTTAAGAAACACTCTACAGCTATAGGATGGTACTCCTCGACATTTTGTGCCGGGGTTTAAAACAATGTGATGCATTAACTAGCAGCAAAGGCCAAATCTTGGCCTTCAGCTCTAGAGTGGTCCCTTTCTCCCCCTGGGGGGGCACTCCTGATGTTATTTTTTGGGGTTTCGTTATATGAATAGCCTGGTTACAAAAAAAAAATGCACAAATTCCACAATTAAATCAACTCATGAAAACGACTCCAATCCAATGCTTAGAAATTACTAATCAGGCTATTGTTTTGTTATGTTCATTTAGGGTTGAGCCATACATCTATACGGTCAGAAATCTATAAGAATATGCCACGTGGCTCATATTGTAGCCGGTTCTATGATTAAAAAATGCCGTTATAATTATAATGACCTTTTGATCCTTCCGTATGGACCTTTGATGTACCAACCTGGTTCAGTCTGGTCAGATCTCGTATCAAATAGTGATAGTGAGGTGAGTGAGGTTGTGTAAATCCTTTTGTTTTGATCGTTTTTAATTTAAGAATTTGGTTTAAAAAAAAAGGGAACCCCGAGCAACGTGTACCCGCGGAGCTGAAGCGCGTGGAATTGCATTTTTGCCAGCCGCTACTCGCGCGAGTAGGACGATTGGATGTTTTTCTTATCTACTCGCGCGAGTAGCGTTAGAATTAAAAGAGAAGGGAGAGCACAGCGCACGCACGCATTGGCCATGTTTGAGAACGCTAGCTGTTCACTCGCAGTGGCACAAAGTCCGATTCTCATGGCGAAGAGGTCCATCCCTGAATGTTCGCGCGCTCCCGCGAACAGATTCAAACTCGATCTCCTCTTTATGCAACTAAAGAAGAAGAAGAAGAAGGAGGAGGAGGAGGAGGAGGAGGAGGAGGAGGAGGAGGAGATCAGAGATCAGAGATCACCGATCGATCTATCGTCTCGAGTTCTGTTTCTTTCTTAACAGGTTAGGGTTTTTACATTTTTTTTTTCTCGGATAGTTGCAGTTTTTGCCACTCTTCTGTTTGATTTCAATTCGATTTGCTTTAAAATCTTTCTTGTTCACCGTAAGTTTATGCGTTTTAAGGGTTTGAGTTTCAGTTTGAAGAAAATCTCCATAGAAGAGATATGGTAAAAGGTTCTGGAGTGTCGCTGTTGGCAGTGTTTTTTTGCCTGGAGGGCTGACGTGACAAATTCAGGACCGTCTATCTGGTAGACGAACCTCTGGATTGATCGCGTTGATAGTTAGTTTGTCCATGTCATGCCTAGTGTAAAGTTGTAAGCCTTCTATGACACCTGCAGTCAGCGATGCCACTGACTGCAGCCAATATGATCCATGACACTGACCGTATGGATGTTTGGCCAACCACTAGCTGGACCTACAAACCAAAAATCAGCCTGATTAGTGATCTAAGACATTTGGATCTTTGTACCCAAATAATGCTCAAAATCCAACGGTTGAAATCAACCCATGAAAATAACTTCAATCCAACGCTTAGAAATCACTGATCAGGTTTATTTTTGGTTTGTAGGTCCACCTAGTGATTGGCCAAACATCCCTACGGTCAGTGTCATGGATCATATTGGCTGATTGGGTCTGCTCGGAGAGCATAGGGGACGTGTTGAAGAGCTGGCCTTTCATCTCAATGTCAGCTAGAGGGAAAGTATTGTGGAAATTGATACCCTTGGCAATCATACGGGGAATTTGACTGGAAAGAACAAGAGAACATTTGAAGGCAAGGAAAGTTCATTCCATGAAGTCATCTTGAATATTAAAGCTCTTCTATTACGATGGGGTAGTCTTAGTAGAGAGACTAGGGGCATATTTTTTGGCGATCTGGTCTTCAAGTTCCATCATATCCTTTTTTGATTTCTTTGGTTTTTGTTTCTGTTTTGCATGAACTTTGAGATCTTCTCGATCTCCTTTTCATCAATGCATTCCTGGAATTATCAAAAAAAGTAACAAGGTTTTGTACTAACACTTATAAATAATGACAAAACATTTTACACGGCAGTCTTGATATGAAGTATAGAAACATTAGTAAACTCATAGTTTATATAGATAAAAGAACGTTCCACAAAAAGAAAAATTAAAACCATATATCCTCAATCATCGCCAACTTAAACAAGTTTCTATCTCTCATCAACAGTCTCAATTCTTAGTTTTTCAAAGTGTGTGCATGGACGTATGTATTTCTTGTCATCCGTGTTAGGTGGTGTTTCATGGAGAAAATGCTACCATAGAACTTGTTGAACAACCACTTTACTCTAAAAGTGAGCTTAAGCTTTTAGAGAGAGGCGTAACAATGTATTAAAGGATCCCCAGCACACACACGGGCCGCACGAGTCCAGCACACAGGAGTTGAATTGAAGAATTAGGGTTAGGGTTAGGTTTCTGGAGGAGAGGAGAGAAGAGAGAAGAGAGAAGAGAAGAGAGAGGAGAAAGGATGTCTATTATGCTTAGGTCACAATGACTCCATAAATCTTATTTATGTAAGTCCCAAATGCAAAAGACAAATATACCCCCCAAGGGGAGTATTTACAGAACTACCCCTGATACATATAAAATACGTATTTTTACGTATATGATAACACTCCCCCTCAAGTTGGTGCATAGATATCTCTCATCAACTTGCACGAGCGCTTATGGAGTTGCCAACTGGGAACTTCTTTCGTGAAAACATCTGTAACCTGTTCATCAGTCTTCACAAATGGGTGCATACTGCCCCAGAGATAATCTTCTCTTTAATGAAGTGTCGGTCCACCTCAATGTGTTTGGCACGATCATGCTGAACATGATTGTGAGCAATGTTGATGGCGGCCTTGTTGTCACAATATAAGCTCACAGACCTTGAAACTGGGAAACCAAGTTCAGCAACTAACACTTTTAACCAAAGCATCTCACACAAGCCATGAGCCATTGCTCTGAATTCAGCCTCGGCACTAGATCTGGCGACAATGGGTTGCTTCTTGCTTCTCCAAGTGACCAAATTGCCTCCAACAAAGGTGCAATATCCAGAAGTGGATCTCCGATCATCTTTGGCCCCTGCCCAGTCTGCATCGGTATAAGCCTCTATACGCATGTGGCCATTCTTCTCAAACAGAAGACCTCTACCAGGGGCTGACTTGAGATACCTCAAGATCCGATGTGCTGCCTCTAAATGAACACCTCTGGTTGAGTGCATATACTGACTGATCACACTCACTGCATAGGCAATGTCGGGTCGAGTCAGGGAGAGATAGATCAATCGTCCAACTAGTCTCTGAAAGCCCCTTACATCCTGTAGTAGCTCACCATTGGCATCTGCTAGCTGGTGATTCTGCTCTATAGGAGTTTCCACTGGTTTGGTACCCAACCTGCCTGAGTCTTGTAACAAGTCTAAGGCATACTTCCTCTGAGAGATGAAGATACCCTGACTGGATCTTGCAACTTCGATGCCTATGAAGTATTTGAGAGGTCCTAGATCTTTGGTTTCAAACTCTTCCGCTAATTGAAGCTTCAGTTTGGCTACCTCTGTTGTATCATTCCCTGTGAGAATGATGTCATCAACATAAACGATGAGGGCATTGGTGTTCTTCCCTTGATGCTTCACAAATAGGGTGTGATCGGCCTGACTTTGAGTGTAACCTAACTTCTTCACGGCTAGGGTGAATCTCTCGAACCATGCCCTTGGAGATTGTTTAAGCCCATAGAGGGCTTGCTTCAGTCTACACACCTTGCTACTATGTCCTGGTGGAGTGAATCCAGGAGGAGGCACCATGTAGACTTCTTCATGTAGGTCCCCATGAAGAAAAGCATTCTTCACATCCAGCTGATGCAAAGGCCACTCTTGATTTGCTGCCACTGACAACAACACCCTGATGGAGTTCATCTTTGCCACAGGTGCAAAGGTCTCCACATAGTCAATCCCATAGGTCTGGGTGTACCCCTTGGCTACTAATCTCGCCCTGTACTTCTCAACAGACCCGTCTGCCTTGTGTTTGACTGTGAACACCCATCTACAACCCACAGGTTTCTTGCCTCTTGGCAGGTCAACAAGCTCCCATGTCCCATTCTTGTCCAGAGCTCTCATTTCCTCTATCATAGTAGCTTTCCATCTTGGTTGAGCCAGCTCTTCTGCCACTGAAGAGGGTATATGAATAATGGAAATGGAAGTGATGAAGGCTTTATAGGAGGGGGACAAGGCATCATAGGAGACAAAGTGGCTTAGAGGATGCTGAGTGCAGCTTTTGACTTATTTTCTTAGAGCAATGGGAAGATCATAAGCATCAGTAGAATGAGAAATGACAGGCATAGAAAGAGGTGGAGGATTACCTGGATCCAAGGTAGGAACCACTGGTATTGGATCGGCTGTGGCTTTCTCCCTTTTGCTATAGACTTTGAGCTCCTTTTGAGCTCCAGGAGCATTATCAATCACACTAGTAGTATGAGTAGGTGGAAACCTCTCAAACTCCAGCGGAGGAGATAGAGATATAGCAAGAAGAGGAACAGTACACCTCTCTTCATGACTACTCTCCCCCTGAAGAGAGGTGGGAGAGAAAAAAGAAAGCTCCTCACGGAAGGTGAAATCCATACACACAAACTTCTTCCCAGAGGAACGATGGTAACACTTGTACCCTTTATGGGTAGAAGAATAATCGAGAAAGACACACTTGAGTGCTTTGGGATCTAGTTTAGTGCGATGAGGATCCGGGATATGTACATAGCATACACACCCAAAGATGCGAGGAGGAACAGAAAAGAGAGGAGAACCAGGAGAAAGAACTTGAATAAGAGATTTAAAGTTGAGAACATGAGAAGGCATCCCGTTTGTCAAGTAGGCAGCCGTCAACACAGCATCTGCCAATAGGTCTTGGGGATATGAGAGCCAATCAAAAGAGATCGAGCTACCTCAGTCAAGTGTCTCATTTTTCTTTCAGCTACACCATACTGTTGAGGGGTGTAGCTGCAAGAATTTTGATGACAAATTCCATGGTCAAGAAGGTAGTGTTAGAGACCCCCAAACATATATTCTCCACCCTGGTCAGTACGAAGGACCTTGATGGAGATACCATACTGGGTTTGGATCATCTTATGAAAACCCTGAAAGATGGAATGAACTTCATCTTTGGTTTTCATGAGATAAACCCATGTACACCGAGTATGATCATCAACAAATGAAACAAAGTAGCGGAAGCCAAATAGAGAAGTAGTGGGGGAAGGACCCCATACATCAGAATGCACAATATCAAAACAAGTAAAACTTCTATTACATCTGGAGGGTTAAGTGGATCTACAATGCTTGGAGAGCTCACAGGTCTCACAGTGTAAAGCAGAAAAAGAAACAGATGTAAACAAACTAGGAAATAAAAGTTTCAAATACTGAAAAGAGACATGCCCGACTCGGGCATGTCAGTTCACGACAACATCTATCCTACTAGTACTACTAGCAGAAGACTGTAGTGCTGTGGGCTCTGAAAGGTGTCCATGCAGAAGGTAGAGGCCATTAGCTTCATGTCCAGTGCCAATCGTCCACCTCGTTTCTAGATCCTGAAAGACACAAGAAGTAGGGAAAAAAGTGACACTACAGTTTAGGGTTTTAGTCAAAGCACTAACAAAAAGTAGGTTAGACGTAAATCTGGGAACATGCAAAATAGATGAAAGAAGCAATTGAGGAATGGGAATGATATTTCCTTTCCCAGACACAGAAGATAAGGTGCCATTAGCTGTTCTCACCTTGTTTTGACCAGAACAGATAGAATAACTAGAAAATAAAGAAGACAAGCCCGTCATGTGTTCCGAAACCCCTGAATTGATAATCCAAGTGGGGCTGGAAGATGGGAGAGACACATGATGAGCAGGTCTAGTGTTACCTGACTGGGCGAAGGAGGTGGATGACATGGCAGAAGGACCATCAAGCTGTTGAAGCAATCGTCGAAGGCCGGCATACTCTGTGGCTGAAAAATCATTAGGAGGTGCTGAAGGAAGGGGACTCGCCAGAGATTGTCCTGGAGTGGGAACAGAAGAGTCCACACTGGCTGTATGAGCACCAGATGAGGCTGGCTGGCTAGGATGCCCATGTAGCTTCCAACACGTGGCACGCACATGCCCTAACTTGCCGTAGAAATCACACTTGGGCCTCTCTCTAGTCAGAGACTTCCCAGAAGAAGGTCCAGTAGGAGCATAAGATGGAGCTGAGATAGTCTGAGAAGATAGACCCCTCGAAGGCTGCTGTAACTACTGAGGCTGATAAGCAGGAGTAGCTGCTAGCGCTGATCGCTCTGGAAGGGGATGCTCACTCTGAAGAGAGATCTGCCTACTCTCCTCACTTTGAAGATAGGCACATACCTCACTGAGAGAGGAAAGATCCATCCTACTACTCAAGATCTGAACACGGGCAAGCTCATAAGACGGATTGAGCCCAGCAAGGAAATCAAAGATCCGACCCTTCTCTATATATCGACGAAAGGGAGCAATCTTTGATGGGTTGAGAGGCTGATAAGAGTAGTAATGATCAAGCTCTTGCCACAAGGTACGAAGAGCAGTGTAGTACTGAGAGAGAGACTTCTCCCCCTGTCGAAAGTGGGAGATAGTCTGTTGCAGCTGAAATGCCCGTCCTATGTTCCGCTGCTGTGAGTAAGTCTTCTCAGTGATCTCCCAGACCTCTTGCGTTGTGCGCATAAATAAGAAACTCTCACTAATATTAGGCTTCATAGAGTTGAGGAGCCATGACATGACAGTAAGATCATTTGTCTGCCACTGTCGATAAGATGGATCGGTCTCGGGAGGCTCAACTGTATCCCCTGTAGTGTGACCCAACTTCCCACGGCCTCCAATAAACAACTGTGCTGCCTGAGCCCAGCGCAAATAGTTCTTGCCGTCTAGCTTCACTGATGTGATCTGTAAGCTAGGGTTCTTATAGGCCAAGTGATGCACCATAGGGTCTCCAATACCAGTGGAGGGAACATCCGTGCTCACATCTGACCCTGAAGGAGAAGACAAGGAAGGCGGAGTAACCAAAGGCGTGACCACAGGAGGTGGAGGATCTGCTATAAAGAACTATGGCCAACGAGACGATATCGGAGTATCGAAGAGTCACAAATAATCACTCGAAGCCCAGAATAAGGCTAAAGAACCATACCACAGAGCAAAAGAACATCAAAGCATGGCATATAGGGCCCGCAATCATCTGAATAGGTCCCAATAGGCATTTTAGGACTCAATAATCCTCCCAAGTAACCAAGAACAAGACTGAAAAAAGAATTGGAACCAATTAATGCCCATACGAGCCCCGAAATTAGGATATTAGGAACCAGATGAAGGAGGGAAGCAATATGCAGGAGTAATAAAGCTTCATGGGACTATTAAACCACTGAGGATGAGGTTTAGAGTCCGTATGGAGGATTTTTTAGACCAGCTGATGGGCGAAAAGGCCCAAAAAGTTGCCGACCGTAAGTACAGTGGATAGAAAAGGTTCCACAACCTTCAATTCTTCGTGGATCTACTCGAGTAGACTATCCACATGTAGAGGAGATTGGGGAGGACTAGATCGATGCAATAAAACCCCAAAAAAGGTCATAAAAGGTGCGAGAATCGAGCTGGTTTAGAATCTGAATTTTTTCAAAAAAACATGAAGAATGCCCAAAAAACTCCTCAAATGGATTCCAAAAATCCTCAAAAAATCATAAAAAAATGGGAAAAAATACCCTCTATCGAATGGTGAAGGTTTCATCAATCATCGATTTCCGTATTCATGGAGCTGATGACGTCAGCCGTACGGTTATATGTCGTCAGCAGTTGTCGAATTACCTCTGATTTGTCATCAAAAAACCTCCGGTAAGCCTCGACGGCAGATGGCTTTGATACCAAGTTGAATTGAAGAATTATGGTTAGGGTTAGGTTTCTGAAGGAGAGAAGAGAGAACAGAGAACAGAGAAGAGAGAAGAGAGAAGAGAAGAGAGAGGAGAAAGGATGTCTATTGTGCTTAGGTCACAATGACTCCATAAATCTTATTTATGTAAGTCTCAAATACAAAAGACAAATATACCCCCCAAGGGGGTATTTACAGAACTACCCCCGATACATATAAAATACGTATTTCTACGTATATGATAACAATAGGCGCAACAACACCCCCCGCACATGCGGGGCACACACCCTCTGTGGATCGGCTCTGATACCACGTTGACAACCACTTTACTCTAAAAACTTAAGCTTTTAGAGAGAGGCGTAACAAAGTAATCAAAAGATCCCCGGCACACATACGGATCGCATGAGTCCAGCGCACACGGCAACAACAAAACTATTTCCTTCAATAATTGTATTGCGATCATCTTATGTTTGTGTGAAAAAAATAGCAAGAAACATGTTACAAATTTGTTAATTAGTAGAACTCCCATTGATTTTTTTTTGTTGTGTTTAACATTAAAGAAGAATCAAAAGTTCAAACCTAGAAGTCATTTTTTCACCTGAAAATGTGCCCCACGGTTTTATTTAAATTGTAAGATTTGAAAGGATCCTAGGATTTAAGTCGTGTCTCGTACTAGAATAATTAGATTAATATAGAAATCGTAGGATTTTTATCTAAAGGGATTTAGACATGAAATTCAAATCGTTTAAATTAAGATTCGATTTGAATCGTAAGATTTTATTTACACTGATTTCTGCACATAAAACCGATGACCTCTCAAATTCCACAACTGATATTGAAATCTCAAACAACCTCTTTTAGTATCACTTTTGATAGGGAAATTCCAAAGGAAGAAAATGGATGGTAGGGGGTTGGGGCGGTGTTTGGCTGCAAGAATAGCTCTGTCATGGATACACTAAATCCAGTAAAAGAATTTATCTACATTGATATATACATAGAAGATGGGGAAAGGATTTCTAGACGGCCTGTTCAGATATATTTCATGGATTGATATTGGGCTGAAACTTGCGACATGGAGACGGCAAGTTGGCATAACAAATGGAGCCCTTTGTGACCTTAGCTTCCACATGCAAGAAACCTGGCCAGTCTATACTTCTATGCTAGATGGCTGTCCAGAAAAGCCATTTCCAGAAGAAATTACATATTCATTTGAATTATTCATGTTTATTCTCTTAAAAAATCATGCTCGGTTCAAAGTAGTTTCCAATTTTGTTTTTTACTTTTATGATTGGAGCCTCCAATATTGTATCTTTCTTTTCAAGCACAAACTCTTGATTCCAAAGAAGAGGATATTTACTTCGAATATCACATTTTTGTTGAAAAATTTAAGTTTCGGTTGTTTTGAATAGTAAGTTCTACGAGCCCAGTCTCAAGTTTAATTATCGTAACTGAACTACAGAAAAAAAAAAAAAAATTGATTGAGCCTTGTGCGCTAACATTTAGATTGCAATTTTAGAAGGTAAAGGTTGACTCACAAGTTAGATCCCAGCGGAAACTTTGCAATTGTAGTCCTGGCAGGAACTTGGAAGTAGTAGCTTACGACTAAAACTTTAAAGTTTAAACCTATGCCCATAGCAAAAGCTAGCTTTTTTTTTGGGGAGAAGAAATGCTAGTTGTGTGGAAGCATTAAGAAAAGGTGAAGTGGCTATTGCTTTTGCCTCGAGAAGCAAGTTTGGCCAATTTATGTGATTAAGTTACAAGCAATTTCGTGGTCTCTCCTACTAGCCACTGACAGGGTTATCCAAGATACTGTGATCTGCTCGGATTCATGTAGTGCGATTGAAGCCATGTGTGTCTTTCTTCCCGTCCTTGGCAAGCTCAGGAATTGTGGTTTATCAAGTTTCTTCCTGCACTATCATCTTCTTTTTTATTTATTTATTATTATTATAAATCTAAGGACCATTGTATCACTCAGTGATTAAGCACATTTGGGGGGAGAAACTATCTGGCTGATTATCTCTCATATTTTTGTAATCTGACTCTGAATTTTTATGTATCCTTGTATAGTTCCTAGTTCTCTTTCTTCACTATTTGTGAAGGATGCTAGAGGATGTTAAGATCTTCGATTGTAAATCCCTTCTGTTCTTTTATGGTTGGGTGTAGGGGGTCTGGCTAAACCCAGCTTATCCACCAAAAAGAAAAGGAAAAAAGAAAAGTGTCAAAACTATGATCCATGATTCACCTTCTCACCATGTATATTTCCCATGTTGAAACCTATTTCATAGATATCCTTTTTCATTTTTGTTTTAAGTATAGTTTGCAAGTCTTGACCTGCTTTTATCATTCACAATGATTGCTCGTCTCTTTCAATGATAGAACGTCTGAGGGTTGAGAAGAGGTTCAGGTGGTCACGCTGCAGCATACCTCAGAGTCTCAGACATGCTCCTATCATATCCATGATACAAATGCTACAAACATGGGAGAAGACCACCCATCCAGTCCAAATGGTTTTCTTGAATCACGTGGGCCTTCAAGTGATCAGAGGGCTGCCCATTTTGAAGACCAGACATCCTTTGGTGGAGAAACATCTCAGGGACCTGCTTGTGCTCAGTCTCATGATTGTATGGCATTGGTAGAATTATATGATAGTGCGCGATCACCCAACAAAAGGTCACCTCAAGCCACACCAAGGTTATGCCATACTTATTTTGATCACCGGGCAATGGTTACCGATGCTTGGGATTCTTTGAGAAGGTCTATTGTTTACTTCAAGGGACAAATGGTGGGTACAGTTGCAGCATTAGATCATGCGCCAGATACGTTGAATTATGATCAGGTATGATTTAACTCCCTCCTGATAGCGGATTTTTTTTTTTTTTTTTGATCGGTAAAAAGATGACTGTATTAAAAGGGCTGAGATGGCCCGAAAAGCACTACACAACAGCAAAGAAAAAACAGGCTAGAGCCAAGGCTCGGGAGTGGGGTAGTACCATGTAATTCATAAATTTTCTCTGGAGTGGGGTTAGTACTCTCTTAGATGCATCTTACTCGTTTACTCTTCTGGTTAAGGTCTTATGCGGGGGATCTTTCTAAAGTGCTCCTTATGTTTCTTTCAAATACCTAAGATTCCAAATTTCTTATAAAAGTATGTTCTGTATGTACCAGTCCAAAAAAGAAGATATGTTCTTTATGGGTTTTATCTAGAATTGGCTTCATATTGCTGTTTGCCTCATATAACCTTTTATCTTACATCAATCATTTCTGATTTTCATTAACCTTTTTTGCGCCATTTGGAATGATAGAAAATTGAAATTTTATGTTTTCTCTCTCAGGATGTTCTAAGGACTTATTTTCAAACAGCTTCCCCCATACCAAGGAAGTTTTCTGCAACTAATATTCATACAAAATTACGGACATGTAGGCCTTGGTTACTCTTTCCTGCTTTAATCAATGTTTTAAAAAGCACAAGGCATATTTGAGGCTTTTTGCTTCCGTGAGGCGAGGTGTACACATTGAGGTGTATACTTCAAATGTATATATATAAAATAAAAAATGAATCAAATTACAAAACGGAGATAAGTTAGGAGCTCTTCTTTTTGATGATTTACCATGAACTCAAGGCAGGTTTTTTAAAACATTGGCTAATAATTATGTGATGTCGGCAAAGAAAAATTCTCTTTTTTTTTTTTTTTTAATCATTTGAAGGCCTTTATTAGTTGTTTCCATGTTATATTTTCTATTTAATAAATTTAATTCCGTAATGTACACTGATCATGTGTATAGTTACTTGATTGGTTGATCGAACTAGTAAGCCAGGTATATTCTTAATAACATAATGACGTCGATGATCATTTGAGAACTGTTGATTTCAATTTGAGAAATTTTTATCCTAATCACATATATCTCAAGTTTTTAAGAGTTTTACGCTTTAGCATTTCATGTTTCTATACTATAGAAATGCATTCACTTTAAAACACTTCTATCTTTAGCTGCTCTAACCATGTATGTCAGATTTGCTAGTATAAATGCTTAAATGAGAGGAAGAAGATAAGTTAAATCATCTATATTAAGGTTGTTTTAAATGGGTGGAGTATTTGGGAAAGAATGGAAAAAAAGGAAAAAATTTGTGTTCAGCCTGTATATTTGCCCTCATAGTCTAGGCTTAAGCCTCGACTGCACCTCGAGCCTCGAGGCTTAAGCTCTGAGGCCAAGACCTTGTGCCTCGCCTTGAGGTGTAAGCCTCACTCACCTCAATGCAGGATTTTTAAAACACTGTCTTCAATAGAATGGAAAGCAAACACTACTAGAACCCCACTTCCCAACCGGATGACTAAAAGCCATGTGCTCACTTGCATTTTTCACACCTAACAAAACTACCTGGTTTCGTTATGGTAACTTTGAATCTTGATTTAGGATAGAGGTTTCTTTTTATTTAAAGAGTTTTGTATATTAATGGATGGGTGAGCTATGTTCAGTTTCCAACTTGTATTCATTGCTAGGGACCTTTGATAGATTTGCTCGGGGATTTGTTCTCCCTTTTCTTTTCTATTCTTCTTCATTTCAGACAAATGAGTTTATATTTGGTTTTCATATTTTGTTTCCTTATGTAGGTTTGTGTCAGAGATTTTGTTCCTAGTGCTTTGGCATTCCTGATGAACGATGAACCAGCTATAGTGAGAAACTTTTTACTGAGGACTCTTCATCTTCAGTCATCTGAGAAGCGCATTGATTGTTTTACACTTGGACAAGGAGTTATGCCAGCCAGTTTCAAGGTGTTGCACAACCCTGTGAGGAGTTCTGATACATTGATTGCAGATTTTGGAGAAACTGCTATTGGAAGAGTTGCTCCAGTTGATTCTGGGTTTTGGTGGATCATCCTACTGCATGCCTACACAAAGGCCACTGGAGACTATTCTTTATCTCAGATGCCTGAATGCCAGACTGGAATGAAGCTTATACTGTCTTTATGTCTGTCAGAGGGGTTTGACACCTTTCCAACTCTTCTTTGTACTGATGGGTGTTGCATGATTGATCGCAGAATGGTGAGGATTCCTTGACAATGCTTAATGTTTCTGTTTTGTTGAATTAAGTGCTGCAACACCAAGGTCTTCTTGTATATAACTTTTGATTCAGAAGATAGTTACAACAGATGATTTGTCTGAAGTGCGCTTTTAGATTCTTTTGAAATGCCATGTTATATTTATTTGAAGTTTTTTTTGATAAGCGAATATATTTATTAGAATAAATATCTTACAAAAATTAAAATAAAAGATATTTATTAGAATTTAGAAGTGTATTCTTTACTTCATTATGGACAACTTGTTCTACTAGCAATAACCATATAGAAAATTGAACTATCTGAATGAAGACAAGTATTTGTTTTTTCTGAAAGATGAAATTATGAATTTTCCTCTTGCAACTTCCTCTTCTATTCATGGATATACTTAGCTTAATGAACGATTTTGCTCAAACCAAAGTTATCTGTACTAGATATATCTTGCTATGGGAGGATGCTTTCATTTGAAAAAGTATCTTCTTAACTATTGAATGTAACTATGAAACAAATTATGATTTTAGTCTATCCATGAATGTTTGGCTGAAAAAATGGTCTTTCGTTATTGCATGGCTTCAATTCTACTCATTTGGGCACTGAAGAGCAGCAATAATTGATTCATGCATAAATTTGGGATGGTTTGTGGTATTTCCCTGAGAATTTTGCCCTTTTACAATCCTTGGCTACTTCATTTTCACAAATTTTCGTAAAGCATCATTTGTTTAGAAAATTAATGATTGCAATATCCACAGATGTGTTTTCATAGTTTTCAAGTCTTATAAAAAAAATTATTTTTCAACTCTTAGCCTGAACTGATGTTGAGAAACTCTTAAGCCTGTTTAAGAATTTATTGCATGCTATTCTCCAAGGGATGTTATGTCTCACAAAATTGACATTTAGTTTTTAGAACTGGGAGGAGGGGCCTTATTTCATCTCCAGTGCACCTTTGAGTATTGTCGAAGAATCATAAGGTCGATTCCATTTTAGTGAACAGGTCCCCAACTGGCTACTTTAGGAGTTGTAGGGGGCTGAGACCCGTTATCTCCATTCTTATTCATAGTGGTGGTAGAGGCGTTGGGGAGAATGATCTCTAGAGCCGTGGATTTGGGTGAGCTCTTGGGGTTCAAGGTAGATACGGGGAGCTTGGCAATCTCCCACCTTCAGTTCGTTGCACTTTAGTATTCCTTGCAACTTCCCTATCTCAGCTCATATTTCTTAGAGGCCTTCTCTGCTGCTTTGAGGCAACCTCGGGGTTGCGAGTGAATCTTGCCAAGAGTAAGGTGTATGAGGTGGGAGAGGTGGAGAACATTTTGGAGTTGGCAGACATTTTGGCCTGCTGCATAGAAAGTTTGTCGGCTACTTACCTGGGTCTACCGTTAGGGGCATCCTATAGATCCAAAGCTTTGTGGACTCCAATGATCGAGCGCTTTGAGAGGAGATTAGCCTTGTGGAAGGCAAGATACCTTTTTAAATGGGGAAAAATGGTGTTGATCAAAAGTACTCTTTCCATTGCCTATTTACTATCTCTCTTTGTTCACGATCCCTTGCAGTGTAGCGGCTACTTTGGAAAAGCTAATGAGGGATTTCCATTGGCATGATAGGATGAACGCTCATAAATTTCATTTGGTGGCTTGGAGGTCTGTTTCTGATGCTATGGATTCAGGGGGACTAGGGATAAAGAGAATCAAGGAGACGAATTAGGCTCTTTTGGATAAATGGCTATGGAGTTTTGGGGAGGAGACCTCTAGTCAATAGCGGGGGGTCATTTTAGGCAAGTATGGGGTTCTGCCTTTTGGATGGGAAAGTGGTTCGACTCGTTTCCCATATGGTTTCAGTGTTTAGAGGGGCATTGGAGTTCGGTTTGAGGTTGGTTCTGGACATAGAATTAGGTTTTGGGAGGATATTTGGTGTAGAGATTCCTCCTTTCAGGACGATTATCCTACTCTTTACATTCTTACAATGCGGAAGAATTGGTCCATTCAAGATTGTGCTTTCACGGGGGAAGAATTATGGGGGTGGGACTTCGGATTCAGACGAAACCTCAACGATTGGGAAATCGAGCCTCTTTCCAGTTTGTTTCTTCATTTGCAAGATATCCACCTTTAGCCTTCAGCCCAAGACAACGGATGTGGATTTGGACAAAGGGAGGTATTTTCTCGGTTCGCTCTTTTTATGGGGGCTTGATTGATTCTAGTGGATCCTCCTACTCCTTATCCTTGGTGTGGGGCTCACATATCCCTACCAAGATTGCTTTCTTCGTTTGGTTGGCCTCGAAGGAGAAAATCCTAATTGTAGATCAATTGAGATCGAGAGGGATTATTATCATTGATTATTGTACGATGTGCAAACATTGTGGAGAATCTGCTAATCACCTATTGTTACATTGTGATGTGGCGTGGGAGGTGTGGTCCTTTTCTTTTCGGAGTTCGGGATAAGTTGGTGATGTCGGCCTCATTCTTGGTTCTTATCGGTAGTTGGCACTCGATTTCTCATTTAAAGGGCAAATCCTATGGCGTATTGTAATACCCTGAACTTTTATTCAAGAGTATTAGTGTAAATTAACTATAAAATGGTAAAAATTGACATCTTAAATTTTTTAAACTTTTGTTCCTTGCTTATAACATTTTATTATGCCACGTAGGAATAATTTTGAGAATTTAGTCTGAACGTTTATATCATGACACATAGGACATTAAAATTTACTTTTATTAATGTGTACTTTTATTATAGTAATGTAGGGACATTTTTTATAACCAACTTAATTAACTAAGACCATAATTATATCATAATAACATTAATTGGAATAGATTTTAAATAAATGGTTATTTAAAAATAATAATGGTGTTTTTAAATGAGGGATGCCACCTAGGCATTTTAATCAACACGTTTTTAACATTGAACCCATCGGGATTCCCATCACATTTTGACATTAAAAAATAAAAAATAAAAAATAAAAAATAAAAAATAAAAAATAAAAAATAAAAAATAAAAAATAAAAATAATATAATGCCTAAAAGAGATTTAAATTAAATATATTTAAAAAAAAAATTATTGTCTTATATATATATATTTAATGAGTAAGTGTTTAGTATTAATGCTTGTTTGCATGCTAGGTGCTTTTATTTAATTAGGCGGGCCTTTAGACCAATTTAGAGACCTTTAAGACCCAAAAATAATCTTATTTAAAGCCTACTTGATACCTATAGGCCTTAGGCCCATTTTTAGTCCATACCCATATTGAAATATGCCTTTTAGTGGGTTGTAAAATACACAATTTTTAAAGTTACGAAAATCACAAAAAATTTAGAAAGAGAATCCTTTTAAAACAAAATAGAAAGTTTCATTAAACACATATTTAGAAGTTCTTTTCCTATGAATCATTATAAATAGGACCCTCCACCTCCACCCCTATACCAATTCACCAATTCTCTTGAGTTCTCTCTTGCTCTCTAATTATCTAAAATTCTTCTTATTCTAATTTTAGTTTTAGTTCTTGGTGGTTGAGGTGCTAGTTCAAAATTCTAGACCTAGATAGGTACGGATATTCTATTTTTTGTTTACGATTTATTTATTTTAAATTATTGTCATACGATTTTAAGAGTTCAAATATTTGTGATATATGCTTTTGATTCTTTTCGTTAAATTTTTATGTTGTTCATTATCATAATGAAGCATCCTCATTGGGTTGGGAATTTAGCGGAAGTGCTTTTAGGCGAAGGCCCGATTATTTTTTTAGCGGGAGTGCTTCTATGACTATGCGAAGGCCCGATTATTTTTTTAGAGGGAGTGCTTTTAGGTGAAGGCCCGATCTTTTTAGCGGGAGTGCTTCTAGGCGAAGACCCGATTATTTTTTTAGCGGGAGTGCTTCTAGGCGAAGGCCCGAATGGTAAATAATTAAGAAGGGCCCGGAGCCCTAGGATGAAAGACCCCAAACCCCCTGCAGAATAACCTACGGGTTAAAGTTTGTGAAAAGATTGTGAGGAATGTGTTTTATTTTATTACATTGAATCATCATCATCATTATCATATTTTTTTCATGTGTTATTATTCTATGCAAGTGTTTAAATTAAATGAATTGCAAGCATGTGATTATCCTGTAGAATGTATTGGGCGTAAGCTCACGATTTATACCGAACAAAATTTCAGATTTCATGAAAGAAGATGAAGACGAATCCTTGACGGGGAAGACATCATGGACTAGACGGAGTTTAAAGATTAAGATTGCTTTGTTTTTTTTTTTTTTGGTTTATAGATGTTTAAAGATGATTTGTTCATGTTGCGATACTTTAATTCACGTTTTGACAATTTTGTTAATTTTCGGGTTACTCGGATTTACCCGACGTCCTGGACGAGAATATTCGTCAAATATTCTCTCGATATTAAAATAATGTGATTCCAAAGCGGTTTGTTTCTAAATTGGTTCTAGTATTTTACCAAATTTTTTGATAATTTAATAAATTGTTTTATGTCCTGTGGAATTCTGCAAAGTGAACGTCATAGTTGCTGTCCTACACAAACAGCACATAATAGTCAACTTCGACTGCATTTTAGACCAACTTACATTAGAAATTTATCTTTTTACCAAATCGAGTTAGCTTTCCAAAAATATATATTGGGGTCATGAAATTCAATCAGAGTTGTCCTGTAAACCCTTTTTACTGACTGACTGTCAGTTACGAATTTCAAATAATTTCTGATTTTATTTTGATTTTTTCTTTGATTTGTAAAACAACACCTATATATTATTATTTGATAGAAAAATCATAAATTTTGAGCACTATTAAATGCACTTATCATTTGTTGGATTCTATTTTAAATTGACCCTCGAATCATACGACTAAGTTAGAAAAAAAAATCAACCGACTGAGTTTTGCCGGTCACTTTTATAAAACTACAATTACTTGTAAAACCACTAAAAGAATTATAAAACGTCATTTTTGGCCAAAGTGCATTTGTTACAGTTGTTTCTTATGAATTTTAGAATAAAACCTTTGAAGAAAATAATTTTTTGACAAACTTTGAATTTTAACAAAAAGTTGACAATTTTTCTTTGAACCGTGAAAATTAAATTTTAAAATTTCCTTAAACGAGCGTTTTGGCTCAAGTACTTTCACAAAAGATATTTGATATACATTCTAGGTAATTATAGAGACCCTAGTTAGTAATTTTGATAAAAATTAAAAGTTTGACTTTGGTTATTTCATTGTAATAACTTATTTACGCTTCCGCATCATTTTGACTATTGGAGTTGAATCGTTTTTTATCAACCACGATGGTGATATTTGGTGTTTTATTTTATTTTTATTTAGCATTTTATTTTTATCAAACCCTGGATCTTGGGTAAATGGACCAACCCACATGTATTCGGGTCGGGTCAGGGTGCCCGGATTCGGGGCGTGACACGGATGCTCCCCTTTGCGATTGGTTGGGGTTTGTTGATAGAGAGAACTCAGAGAATTTTCGACGATAAGTGAAAATCTGGCATCGATTATTCTTAAGATCAAGGGGGTGATGTTCTTGTGGTCTAAGGCTCATGGGAAATGCCAAGGGCTTTTCTTCGAAGACTTCGTCTTTCGTTGGGATCTCTAATGCTCAAGAGATGTGTTATTGTTTGATTTATCTTTTCTTACTTTGCTCTTTTTTCTCTGTTTCTTTTTAGTGCATGCTTTTCTCCAGTCTCTGGTAGGTCGTCTCGACCTCTCTAGCTGGTTAGATTGTATTGGTTTGATTTTTGCCTTTTAGTGAATTCTATACTTATCATTAATGATTATTGATTTATATCTTCATTCTTAATTTACTAGACTTGTATATTCTATAATTGTGAGTCGCTTTTCAGTTTTGTGCTGTTTCTTGTTTTTCCTTTTTTTTTCTTTTGTTTAATAGACCTCAAAACTCTTAACTTCTTAGAACATATGCGATTTCATTTTCTTGTTATCTTAGCTATTGTCTTTGTCCTCTAGTTCTTATTCGTTCTGAACTTGCACAAATATCTTCAAACCCCAAGCTTCTTGTCTTCGAGATCCAGAAGTCTCAACCTTATTTTCTCTGGGAGAAATCTGATATCCCCATAGCATGGTCTATGATGGTGTCGCGTATATCGTATAGGCATATATGCATGCTGTGGAACAGAAGTCACCCTATTGGTGATAGGAAGCGTTAAATCTATCACATTCTTTTGAATGGTCATAAAATTATCACCAACAGTCCACAGAGTTCTAGAGGTCGGATAGGGCACCTGATTGGATATATTTTTGACTTAGATCTCTTAGTGAGTTTGATTGGTGGGTTCCACTCCGTATGCTAGGTGTATAAGTATACCGTTTATAGACTGTATTTATAGTCCATCAGACAGACTTTCAACATATGTCTCTTTGGAAATTTACTGTATGCTTTCATCTTTTTATGTGCATTAATCCTGATGTTACTGTTATATTCCTCATTCCTAGGTAAGGTTTATTGTCTTTCCTAATGGTGTCGTTCTTGTTTTTAACAGGGAATTTATGGTTACCCAATTGAAATTCAAGCATTGTTTTTCATGGCATTAAGGTGTGCTTATCAACTTCTTCGGGTTGAAGGCGATGGGAAGGAATTCATTAAGATGATTGAAGAAAGATTGCCCGCACTGACATATCATATGCGCAGCTACTTCTGGCTTGATTTCCAGCAACTGAATGATATCTACCGGTTCAAGACAGAGGAATATTCATACACTGCTCTTAACAAGTTCAATGTCATTCCTGATTCAATTCCAGATTGGGTGTTTGATTTCATGCCAATGAAAGGTGGATACTTCATAGGGAATGTCAGTCCAGCCAGAATGGACTTCAGGTGGTTTGCCTTGGGTAACTGTGTTGCAATTTTATCCTCTCTTGCAACTCAAGAGCAATCTGTGGCTATAATGGATCTTATCGAGGAAAGGTGGCAGGATCTAGTAGGTCAGATGCCTCTGAAGGTGTCATATCCGGCTTTGGACTCTGATGAGTGGAAAACAATAACAGGTTGTGACCCCAAAAATACTAGATGGAGCTATCACAATGGTGGGTCCTGGCCAGGTACGATAAGCTCATACATCTGTTTTAACCTTTTCTGGTATTGAATTTTCTCATTATATTTTCACCACAATGTAATATTTAACGTTTATTAACTATATTGACACCTGAAAAAAGTTGATAAGTATTCTTCCTAATAAGCATGGAGTGATTTTGATAAGGACCGACCGTGGTTCCTGAACTTGAATATACACGAGGTCCATTTGAAAACTACTGATTGATTTACGACGTGCTAATGAAACAAGCAAGACACTCATTGCTTTTTTATTGCAAAAGAATGATCCCAGGGCTCAATCCTCAAGTTAGGTATAACCCAACTCATATGACAAAGAAAGCTGAACCTAGTCCAGAAACTACGACATTCAAATGCGTAGTTAGAAAATGAGTCAGCAACATTACAGGATAATTTGGGTGATTGTGGCTGGTGTTGTCAAAGGACCTAGGCATTTTAGCTAAGTAAGCTGTACTAAACTTCTTGTATCTTTCCAGATTTTCTGTTTAAAATATGTAAGGACATGGACATGTGTGTCAGTGTCCGACACAAATATGAGGTGTCTGACACGGTGCCTCTAAGAAGCCCGACACCTAGACACCTCTGTACACATATCATAATAAAATATTTTAGTTGTATTTAAGTCAAAATTTTCTAATAAAAATAAGAAAAGAAGTATATGAAAGTAAAATAAAACATTTCTATACACCATTGAGCTTCCAATAACATAATAACTATAAGTAATTTATAAGAGGGAAGACTATTAAACAACTATAGCTGTTTTTAACAACTTAACAAAGTACTGTATGGAGGATGGAACACATTAACCTACTTTAGAAATCATCTTTTTAATAAAAAGTTGTGAAAATATAGGGTGAGTGCCATACATCTTAGAATGTGTGTCTGGATGTCTCGACACGTTTTCCCCTGTGTTGATGTGGCCAACTTGGCGAACAAACCTAAAAGTACCGTGTCCTTGTTATATAGGTTTGAAACTACACCATAAGACAACGCATGGGAAAAAAAAAAAATATAAAAGACTACATGATTGTATCTCAAGTTATGAAAATATGGATTACTTCATACAAGGACCCAAGCAAAGTAGCCAAGCTTTAATTAACTTGTTACATTGTTACAGCTTTCCTGCTTATAAACTACACACAAGAATTTACCCCAAGGTATGGAAACGATTAGTGTTTCTAGACCAGTTAGGGTCCTAGTCGAGTTGGATTTGTGAATCGGTCATGAATTGGTATTCTTATAAACATACTGATCCAGATATTTATGGATCATATTTTTCCTACATGACAAGAACTTCCGTGGGTTTCGAAGGATATTTCTGCTTCTTTTAGGTAATAGTAACAAATATTTGACTGTTGGGAAATTTGGGCCCTATAGATTCATCCATAAATCTAGAATGTAAGTTTCTGGTCCCAAAATTCACTCAATTTGCGAATCAGTTGGGTGACCTTGTCAAGTTTACTCATGGCTCTTCCCTCCCACCCACCCACACAAGCACACACACACCCTGGTCATGGCTCATGACTCATTACTGACTTGGATAGACTGAAAAGAAATTATACTACATATAGGGAGTGTAAGCTATAATTTTATATAAACTATCATATACATAGATTTGTAATACTGTATAATTTAGTTAATAAGATTTTCATGAAAATTCAATGGATGACATTGCAAAAGATTACTTTTACAGAGACCAATTGCAGGGTGACACCTAATCACTTTTCACAATAAAAGGGAATTTTTAATAGACAAGATTGACCGGTTGACAGGGAGGTTTCATGCAGCCGACCCCATATAGTTGGGATTAAGTTTATGATGATGATGATGATGATGATGAGTTGACTGAGGGGGGGAGGACCTTTTCTCCCAGTAAACCAGTTGACATAAATATTAAACAGATAAAAAATGATTAGGTGTCTCCTTTTTATGGTCTGTGTAAAAATTACCTGCAGTGTAACGTTTTCTCATAATCGTTTATATATAGATACAGACATATTGTGAAGTTACTTTTATTGCAGTTAGAATTACACAATGTTATTTATTTATATAGTACATATAAGATTATTGTATATACTGCAACTTGATAAAGTCAAACGCAGATTACGGTAGTACATATTTATGTAAAAACTTGATTTGGCTCAAATAAACAATTGGGACTTTACTGTTTCTAAATCATGGTCTGCCTTTATTATTCAAAGAAACCAAATAAGTGCTGATATGGTACCCAACATAATTATACTTATAGTACTACCATTCATCCAATGCCTAATGTATTATTCTAGGTTTTTTGGTATATGAACTTTCCTTCAACTAGTATATGGGATCCAATCTATTTGTTTTGGATTTACACGTCTCTTCATTCACTCTTGGCTTTTTGGTTCCTAACAAAGTCCCACCTCATACGTTACAGATTTTCTACACTCTTAAAGTTTTTTACACCATTTTTTTCCAGAATGCAATCACCAGTTATTCACAGATGTATGACACGGGACCACATTCAATAAGAGATCTCTAACATGGGACCACATATTCATGTTCTAGTTCTACTTAAATTTCCAGGTCTATTTTACAGATTTTTTTTGTGAATGGTACAAAGAATTCCTTGTCACTCCCCATACAATCTGTGCATCTTTATTTACTATGTGATATGCACTAAGGAGAAATCTGAGGTACATGATAGGAGATCCATGGATGGTTTACTTGTTCATCATGTGTACTGGTGTGAGGATGATAAACTGTCATTGGGGTCTATACATCGAGTAGCTGAGTCAAGCACTATTCCCTTCACCATTGAGCTGGACAATTCTAATGAATGTGCATTGTATATGCAGTTCTTCTGTGGTTACTTACAGCAGCTAGCATCAAAACTGGAAGACCCCAGATTGCAAGAAAGGCTATTGAGCTTGCAGAGCTAAGGCTCGCCAAGGATGGTTGGCCCGAATACTATGATGGTAAGGATGGTTGTTATGTTGGGAAACAGTCTCGGAAGCTGCAGACTTGGTCAATTGCTGGCTATTTGGTCTCCAAGATGCTATTGGAAGATCCTTCTCATCTTGGGATCTTGGCTCTCGAGGAGGACAAAAATATGAAGCCTACTCTATCTCGGGCGACCACGTTGCCTACAAGATTGCAAGCTTATCAGTGACAGTTTTTCTCCTACTATAGATGGTTAATGATTTACCTTTGGGACTGTTTTTGTGAAGATTTCATTGTTTTATTAAATTTTATTTTTTATATATAGTTTTTTGGTAATGGCATTGCAAGTATTTATAGATGAACGAGGAATGCTTGGATCAAGTTGGAAGGACTGTCCTTGTGAGAACTGATCACAAGAACAGAACCTCCATGAATGTCGTCTCCTATGTCAAAAAATCAATTGGACAGGATTACTGTGGTTTTCTGTTCTATTGCATTGAAAAATTACAAAAGGTCCAGGAAAAAGTCTAGTAAATCAATGGTTGCTATCATCTGCTTTTCAGCCAGAATACAATACCCTATAGGTTGGATCCATTGGATGTTAGCGCGAGAACCATCGGTGCTCAAGTATTCTTTTTTTAAATATGTGGTTTGAGGCCAAATATAAACAATGACTAGAGAAAACAGAAGTAAAATTTGAGTTGTGCTTGAAGTATGGCTCTGCTTGCTCAATGCAAATCGGATGCAATGCACCCATTTGCCACGATTTTGGAATTTGGGGACGTGCAAATGAGCTGGCATGCAAGTGGTTGCCAAGCCCTTGCAAACTCTTTAAGAAAATGGATGCAATAATGTGCAGCCCAGAAACCGCGGTAAGTGACTGCAATGCAACTCACCGCATTTGAAGTGGAAGGTTCATTTTTTACTAGAAGGTACAAGTTTTAAAAAAATCCAAAAGAAAAAGATTACTCTTTTAAAAGAATTGCCGAGTTTTTGAAAAAATGTTATATCTATATAACAAAACAGGACGGTTGTCACCCCCTCTTATCCGGCTTCACAAAGGATGGCCGAGATCTTATCACACCAAATGGACGGTGGATCTCGGCCACTCACACCCAGTTTTAACAAACACTTTGTCGATGAGTGCCGTGGGCACGGGTCACCTACTATTTACCTAAATATAAGGAATGAAATGGGTTGGATTTACATATAGCCCAGGGGTCAGGCTCAGGAGCCCCACTTTTTATGCCTCGAGAGGGGTGTTACCGTTAAAACGGATTGAAACTGCCAGGGGCAAAAATGGAAAAATAGAATTTAATGATTTTAACAGAGAAAAAGTGGTGCTGAAATTCAAAATTTTAAATTTGAAAATTAAAAAAAAATAGAATTTAACGAAAATTTAATGATTTTCTTATACCTCTCTTATCTTATATGACTTCAATAATGAGTGGCTGAGATCCACTATGCTTCATATCGATGGCTGCGATTAATTCCCACCCGATTTTGATAAACACTGTCGGAAAGTGCCGGGGCACAGGTCACCCATGCATATATCAAGAAAACTCAGTTGTATTCTCTTATCTTATCCATCCATCTAATGTGGACGGTTAGATAAAGAGTGGTTGAGATCAAATCCATCGATCTAATGTGGATGGTTAGATTTCAGCCACTCAATCCGCCTCATTTGACCTCAATTATTCAAAATTTAAATTTCAACACCGTTATTTTTGTTATTTTCCCAGTTCTCCCTCTGTGCGTTACAATCCGTTATAATAGTCTCTATAATGGAAAAAACGGTAATGCCCCAGCCCGTTATACCGTTTGAGTGGCGAAGGCACCCAATTTTTGCAAACGCTTTTGTCGTAGAGTGTTGTGGGCATGGGCCATTTACTATTCTATTTAACAAAACATATTGGTTGTCTCCCTACTTATACCTCATCTTATAAGCATCAACAAAGAAGGGCCGAGATCTAATCCTCCCCCAAATGGACGGTGGATATCCGCCACTCACCCGATTTTGGCAAATTCTTTGTCGAGGAGTGCCGATGGCACGGGGCACCCACTAGTCTAGATAACAAAACAGGGAAGTTGTCTCCCCCTCTTATAGGCTTCAAATATCCAAGGGCCCATATCAACCCTTACATAAAATAAAATTTAGACGGTTGGATTAATTTAAAAGGGAAATTGTCTCCCCACTTATACCCCTCTTATCAGCTTCACAAAAGATGGTCGAGATCTTATCCCCCAAATGGACTATGGATCTCAACCACTCACCCCCGATTTTGAGAAATGCTTTGTAGGGGAGTGCCGAGGGCACGGGCCACCCACTATACATCTATATAACAAAACAGAGAAGTCACTTATCCCCCCTTTTATCGGCTTCACAAAGGATGGACGAGATCTTATCACCCCAAATGGATGGTGGATCTAAGCCACTCACACCCGATTTTGGCAAACGCTTTGTCGGAGAGTGCCGTGGGCACGGGCTACCTATATATAATTATGGGTTGGGATAAAGTTAATAATGTTTTTTGACTTGTAAAAGGACAGGCAGTAGTGGGGACCACATGCAGATGAGTTAAGGGCTGATCTTTGGTGATGATGATCTCCTTCCTCACAAAAAATCAGGAATTTCTAAAACTTCTAACCCTATCAAATATAGACCTAAATTTATGGTGAAAAAGAACGGTCCAAATTTTTTTAACTATCAATCCACTTTTCATAAGGCTACAAATGTTGGAATGGGCTGATTTTTTCTGAGGTTGATATCCATGTTGAGAAGAATATCACCACTAAACATCAGCACTTAACTCATCTATATGTGGGCTCTACGTCCATTAGTCATTATATTAGTCACAATAACATGAGCCAGACCAGATTGCACCAACTCTCTTAAGCCAGACCATTCTGGGTGATAGGGGGATAGGAACAAATATCACTAATCAGGCTGATTTTTGGTATGTAGGTCCACTTAGGCATGGCCAAACATCCATACAGTTATTGGTCTCTAAGAGTTGATCTGCCACATGGCTCATAATTTGGTCCGTCATCAACTTCTACTCTTCCTCTCAGTGAAGCACCAACTCTTCCTTCAGCGGTGGATCCAGGGGGCACGGTCCCCGACCCACATCATTAGACGACACAGTTAAAAATCAACCCATGAAAACGATTCCAATCCAACGCTTAGAAATCACTAATAAGGCTAATTTTTGGTCTATATGTTCATCTAGGGTTGAGCTACGCTTAGAAATCACTAATAAGGCTAATTTTTGGTCTCTGTGTTCATCTAGGGTTGAGCTAAACATTCATACGGTCAGAAATCTCTAATAATATGCCATGTGGCTTATATTGTAGGCGGTTCTACTCAATTGATTGTGCAAATGTGAACTCTGTCTCATGGTGTTGCTGCGGGTACATGGTTGCAAAGGTGGAGTATCTCAAAGAAGAAATTATTGTATTGACATGAAATGTATTTTACCGCAATTTTACAATGACAGCCAGATTTATACACCGTGCCCTATAAATCACTAATAAACCTTAAAACAATGATTTTTTCATAGCTACCATGAATCCAAAAATTCAGAACTAACAATCTTGAACATCAAATAGCTGATTGCATGGCTGATGATGCATTTGTGATGAAGTCTCGAGCATCAGACACGGCTGATAAGGTGCCGTTGGATGCATCTCTAATGACAAATAGTTCACATATGGTCCTGGATTAATTGATGAATTCCATCTCTTCCAATGTCCTCAATCCTGAATCATACATAAATGGACCGTTAAATGAAGAATAAGAAAGGTTCCCGATGGACCCACCCTGGAAATTTTCGCAACTAAAGCCATTCATCGACATCATCGGAGTCATCGCGTGTCTGCCATCAAAGATCAGGCCTGGTTCATAAGGGTAATCAATGGCTGTAATATGGTGATCCAGCGGTTTCACACAAGCAAGAGGATGTGTTTGCATTACATCTTTCCACATATTCCCATGATATGTGCTCGGTGCTGGGTGGGAGTGCTCGATCATCCTTGCTACTCCTTCCAGGGCGTTTTTTTTCCCATTCATCAATTCAATTTTCGTCTTCACCATTTCAAGCTTCGAGTCCAATGTGCCTATAAGTTGCTGTAGTTGCTCCATCGTGAAATCATCGATCCAATCGTCCCGCATGAGGTGCTCAGTCTCATTGTTGTTTCGGCGTACTTTAGTGGGTTCATCTTTGATCTTCTTCCGATCCTCAATGATGTCAGAAAGATCAAGGTTTCGCTTCATCCGTTTGTCCTTCCCTATATGTTGATATTGATTGATGATCCGATGGACTTCATTTTTGTTCTCTGGCCATATCTCTGGCTCAAGCAGACGGTTGTCTTGTTTCGATGCGTACATGATCATGGATGCGTCAACTCCGCAAAGGGTGGAGAATTCATAAATCTTCTTTTTCAACCCTTTCATTCTCTTTAAAAAAGTCGCATTTCGAGTTTGGGTATGGGCTCCATATTGAGTTTTGCACGGCCCATCTTGTGTTCTAACAATGCAACAAAACCAACAATCAAATCATAAAAACAAAAAGAAAATCAAAACCTTTGATCATGAAAAACATTATAGCAGCAGTCATGGTTAATCGAACATCTCTTTAGATTATGAGAAACAAATTTAATAACAGGCCATTTCTATCTTCCATTAAAACAAGCCAATTTCTAAAAACAAGAACAGGGTTGTGTATCGGGTCGAAAACCCATTTTAAACCAACTTGACTGATAATAGGTGTCGTCCATCAAACTTGATCAGGCTTCACCTATCACCTCATGAGGAGGCTTCGATCACCTCCATTAAACCCCACCACACCAAAACCCATTTTAAACCCACTTAAGAAAACCCATTGTTTCAAACGGATGTTTGAGAAAGATCAAAATTAAGGCTTCACCCATCATGAAACTAGGATTTTTCCGGTTGTCGGATTCGGAAACCCTAATTCCAATACAATTTGTAAACTTGATTCGATTATCCTGCAAAATTTTAAAATTTTGTATAGGGATTCATGTCGGATATCGTCCGCACTCGGGGTTAGTTAGCGAAACTAAAGAACATAAAATGACGGAAACTTGTTAGAAAAATGGAGGGGTGAGAATGGTGATAAATGCTCGATTTTTGAAACTTGCTTTTGATGATTCTAGAGAGAGAATTTTCCACACACAATAAGATCATAAAGCAATAATAAACAAAGAAATGCAAAATATCATTCTTATTAATTATCAAAGATTCCTTATAATTATCAACTAAAATTAAGCAAAAGAAAGAAACTACAAAACAATAAAGAGATTTAATTTAGAGAGAAAATTGAGAGATTCTAGAGAGAGAAATTAAGAGAAAAAAGATTAAGAAAGAGAAAGTAGGGGTTAGAGAGAGAAATTGAGAAATAGAGAGAGATAGAATAATTTCTAGAGAGAGAGTGAGGTGTCTAACCTAGAGAGAGGAGAGAGAAAGAGAAAAATTAGAGAGAGAAAAATGAAGAAGAGAGAGAAAGCTCACCACACGAACTTACCGAAGAAGTTGAACAGCTTGAAGAAGTTGAAGAGCACGAAGGTGGATGCGAGAATGGGATCGACCCATGACGTGCAGACCTTAATGGTCATCGGATTCAACGAGGGGCAGTAGATGTAACCCAACAGGTGGGTACCTACGGCTTCCCCTTCTCTTCTCTTCTTTCTTTTCCACTTCTTTTCTTTCTTTTTTTTTTTCTTTTTTTTATTATGGAAAGGATAGAGTTGAGAGAGGGAGAGAAACCAAGCGATTGGTTGGACAGTTTGATGAAACCCGTGAGGAAGTGCGCACAGTAGCTGTCCAGACGGCTTGGTGCATGCTCACTCAAAGGTTGAATCGCCAAGAAGAGAAAGGGAGAACAATCATGGAGATCTCCCCTTATGGTGAACCACCGGTGCTCTTAGATAGCACTGATTCTTGTACGCCTACAATGGTGGAGGGCAGACTGGATATGTACTAGTAGCAGCAAGGAGAGAGGGAAAAGCTTGAGCACATGAGCATGTTGCAGGCTGTGTTGTGGTGGCTAAGGTGTTGAAAGTGGCAACCGGTGGTGGCAGCAGGTGGTGGCGGCGCTAAGAAGAAGAAGAAGAAGAAGAAGAAGAAGATGAAGGGGAAGAAGAAGAAAAAGACGGTGGAGGATTGAGGAGGATCCCGTGGGGGCTGCTGAAGAGGAGGGTGTAGTAGGTGAGATTGTCGAGGATACCAGCAAGGGAGTGGATCCGTCACACCTTGAGGGAGAAGAGGTGATGTCGGTAGACGGTTTGGAAGAGTAGAAAGGGGTAGAAGACGGACAGGGTTAGGAGTAGAGTAGGTGGCGCTAATGGTGATAGGAAGAAGAAAAATGTGGGGGCAGTGGAGAATAATGGTAGCCAACTGCTGGGTTTGTGAGGGAAGAGAGAGAAGAATAAGGTTTGCTTATCTTCTATTATATATGGTCCACCTTCTAAATCCACGACCTCTCTCTTAATGATGCCCCTTAGCCTCTTTCTTGGATGGAAATCTAGGCCATACATTCAGCACATCAATAATTCCTTTTTTTAATTTCTCCACATGCATTTTGCATCTTTCTAAAACCACATTGTATTTTGAAAACAAAATAAAGCCACTTGCCATTTAATTTGAAAATCTAATATATGGTTAGCTTGTCCACATTTTTGGTTTGTTACCCAAAAACTCTTTATTTCCAAAATCTATATCTTTTCTTTTTAAATGGCAAGTGTACTAAAGTCCCAAATTCTACATTTTTTTAAAAAATGTTTAATTTCAAAACACTATCTTTCAAAACTTCTATTTCTAAATTCTCCATTTATAGCATTGGACTTTCCAAAAATATAAAGATGTCTTTTCGAAAGATTTTAAGTCCCATTTTGCACAATCAACACCTTTAAAAATCTGGACCACCCACTTTAGTGGCCCCTTGGTGGATACCTCACTCACGCAACTACAATCACCTCCACCTAAATAACTGTTCATCTTATAGATTGTGTGACGATGTCATAGCAGTTGGGTGTGATGAGGGGGATTGATGATTAGATGGATAGGAGAATCTAACGGCCAGGATTCTAGATGGAGGGAATGGAAAATGATGATCGGCCAAGGTATGAGATGATGGTGAAAGGAGAGAGAATCGGATGGTTGGAATTGAGAGTAGAGAGAGAATGATGATTTAGAGAGAGGAGAGAAAATATTACAAAATACCCTGGTCTTTGACTTGGCCGGTCTTCTGCAAGCTTTACCAACTGGTCAAGTCTTCATCTTGTGTTAGTTGATTGGGCTTTATTCTCCTTAATCTCTTCTCTGGGTGCTTGGCTCTCCTTCTCTCTTGATCTTCTCTCAAGTTTTTTCAATTCTCTGGCTCTTCTCGTCTTTGGTCTACATCTTCTTGTCTAAGTCCACCAGCTCTCTATGCTTTGATCAAAAGCTCTGGCAGTCAATTGTGGGCTCACAATCCAAAAAATTATCCAATAGGGTTTCCTGAGATAAAAAAAAATGCGTAATTAGAACGACTTTATATCTTGACTTCCGAAAATATGTTTAATTCATGCAAATACACCATTTTGTCTAGAAAAGAGTGTTCTACCTAATAGAAGAAACTCTTACGTACAAAAGTTGATAAAAATTATAATTTTATGTAGGAGAGTGTGATAACGCTAAAATGATAATTGCTTAAATTAAACACTTTTGAGCGAATATCACATCACCTCATGAGAGGCTTCACCTCTATCAAACCCCACCACACCAAAACCCATTTTAAACCCACTTGAGAAAACCCATTGTTTTCTCAAAAAACAATTGAAAACCCATTATTTCAAATGGTTTGTTAGCTTAAGTACCCATTGTTTCAAATGGGTTTCTCAAAAAACCCATTCTAAAAAACAATTGAAAACCCGATTTACATATTGAAAACCCATTGTTTCAAACGGTTTCTTAGCTTAAGAAGAAAAATAAATAAAAATAACTGATATATATATATATATATATATATAGAGAGAGAGAGAGAGAGAGAGAGAATTTACCTTAGCTTTAATTGAAGTAGTTGTCTGTTGCTACTCGTGAGATCAAAAGCAAGAGTCTTACAAGAGTCTTTAAGATCAATAAACCTCTTAAAAAGTTTATAGATTCTAAAATTGTGCTAAAAATAGAAACTTTAATCTACACCCTTCATCAATTAAATCCCAGCTAAGTAATTACTTGTCTAACAAGTTGATTTTCAGTGTGTGGGTCCAACAAGGGGTGGACCAAACAACATGTGTTAGTGGACCCAAGAGGGTATTTGACATGGCATTTTGGGAGGTCCACCATAAAAAATAGTTGGTGTTCCGTGCTCAGAGTCAGAGTGTGGCCCCACTTTGATCAAATGTGAACTTAGATTGTGAGTCTGTGACGCAACCTTGTGGGCTCACATGGAGATTAGTTAAGGGATGATTTTTGATTAGGAAGATTTCTTCACCATGGATGTCACATTCACAAAAAACAGCCAATTCTGAAGAAACTTGTAACCCTTTGCTTTGAAATGTGAACTTGGAATTTATAATGAAATGGACGATCTAGTTTTGTTGAAAGCTGCAGTCAGCGATGAATATAAGCCACAAGGCATATTCCTTGAGGACGCTGATGGTATAAATGTTTGGCCAATCCCCGGGTGGACTTAACAAAAATCAGCCGGATTAGTGGTTTTAAACGTTTGGTTCTTTGTACCCATTGAGTTCTCGGCACTAACCTGAGTCCTTTTTGCCACTTACCCAGGTGAGTGTTTTTTAAGGATTCTTTTTTAATTTTTTGGGTATGTGGCAAAAAGCATTCGGGTAGAATTATGTAACTGTCAGCGGCTTCCACTTTGCAGTTAGCGAAGGTGGACTCGGTTTAGGTTGACTGATTAGAACCCAATAGTTTATTGAGTCGGTTTTGGTGGATCGCTGTAGCCTTTGATGAATTCTTGATTTTGGATGGCTGTTTCTCTAGCGTTTTTTAGTGCCTAATTATGTATAAGGGCTTGTGTGAGCAGATTACTCGTTATTATAGATGCAGATGATCTCCTAAGTGGAGCCCATCAGTGGTTACTTCAACATGGTTTTTTTTATCATCACTCTTGCAGGTATTCACAACATATTACTTAATGCTTGTTTAACTTTATTGTCATCGTCATCATTATAAGAGCAATTCCAACCTCTCCAAAATTTGGCTGCAAAAAGGAATCTTCTCCATATTTGAAGCAATATTTTAAAACTAGGAACTTAGATTCGACTTGGAAGTCCATCTAGTTGAGTTGCCTTGATGACTCGGGAGTCGACTCAGCTAGTCATTATATTAATTATTAAATATTTGAATATATAAAATAATAAATATAGAAAAAATATTAAAAACATTTAAAAATTCAAAAAAAAATATTGAGTTTCGAGTCGAGTCGACTCGGCGAGTTTTAAAACATAGATTTGAAGATAGAGGCACCCTTCAAAACATTTCCAAAAAAGCATCTTTTTGCAAAAGATGCATACGTAGATTGTAAAAAGTGGCATTTTGAAAGGTAAATGTCAAAAGATTTGAAAAATGACACAAGGTATTTCAAAATTGTTGGTAACAAAAAGCAAATGCTTTTAAAAATGATACAAAAGGAATTAATGATAAAAAAGGAATAAAATTTGTTTAAAATATTACTAAAAGGATAAAGATAAAAATTCAAAAAAAGCAAAAAGGCAGATCTCCATATTTGGAGACTTATGCATGCCGGCCCCATGACTGTGTATCGTACTATGAGTTACAAAACCACGAATAACTTTATCTCAAGTATATATCAAATTATTAGGATAAATCTACACCCAATTTTTATATCCGATTCCTACACCCGATGATGGACCCATATGGAGATCATGCTTGACAATCCAACAATACATTGAGTCGTCCTCATTATTATCATCATCATTACAAAAAATCAATTGATTACAACACTACTAACTATATAAAAGGTTGAGATAACAGTTTAATTGGATGATACATACTTTTCAAAATCAAGTAAACTTTTCATGAGGTTAAAAACATCATAATGGACTACTTTTTTATGAGGATGATCTCCTTGATATGAATAAATCAATATGTAGTTGGATTGTCCAAAATGATCTCCATGTGGACCCCACCACCAGGTGTAGAAGTGCAAGAAATGAGTGTAGATTTATCTTATATATGTGGGTTGAGATAAAGTTACTAATGTTTTTTTACTTATAAAATGACACGTGGCCATGGGGACCACATGAAGATGATCAGGTAAGAGTTTATTTTCTCTCACCAAAAATTAGCAATTTCTAAAACTTTTAACCCTATTAAATATGGACCTAAATTTAACTAGTAAAAACGGACATTCCAATATATGGGAGCTGTTGGTGACATCCTTTAGCTTATCTAGTGCGAGTTAGACTTTGTACCCCACGTTTCTAGCTTAGGTCATCGTTAGGCCACAACTAATACTGAAACATAGCTAGGTAGGTGGGTGAAATGATAAACGATGGCCCAAACGTCTGACAACTGTAAGCTTAATTTCTCAGGATCCAAAGACAAGTTGATGGCAAAATTATTCATACTCCCGCGTCTTATGCTTATCAGGCAATTACCCTGTAACTCGATGCTACTCTCGGTAAGCATGCATAAACAAGATCCTCAGAAAAAATCGAAATTCTATAATAAACCCAATAGTATCATATAGTTCTTATAGTTACCCATGTCGCTAGAGAAGACATAGATATAGAGTTTATAAAAATTAATTGATCCTTCCAATTCACTCTAGTATGTATATATATAAAGATAAGAAATCTGAACCTAACATTTGTTGAACTCATATTTAGACTGATGTGCGTGTCAGAAGAGTCCTAATTACCTAAATTAGTGTATCTCAAGTCTCAACTTGAGTTCATATCGGCACCTCATCAAATAAATCTATCTCTATCACGGACTCTAATCGAACACACAACATCCCCTCACATACTTGTTCCCATGTGATAAATTCGAAATCCAAAATTTTCTCTTTCTCTTTAAAATAAACCTATAAGTTGTAAATCAGTAAAACGCTGAAGATTAATTGAAATCAGATAGAAACAATTAAAATTTAATACCATTTAATGTAATACACTTTATATCAAAATTTTCTTTATTAGAATTTTGAGATAATAAGAATAAAATTTTCAAACTTTTTCTTAAATTAATAAAATTTTCTACAATATTTTATGAATTTGCTAAAATATAAATAACATTGATCAACAATTAAATACTTAATTAATTAGTTAACTAATTATTAATTAGATAAATTAATAATTAAATAAATCAGTTTGTTCGATCAAATTCCTTACTGATTTTGCTACAAGCTTTCCAGAACACCTAGAATAGATTGTAACACTGATCAAAAGTCGAGAAGAATCTCTTTACAAGTTGAAACTAAGTCTAATGGTCAATTATCATGATATGCGCATTTTGTACTATAATATTTTAAATTACCTCTCCCTATTTTCAAAAGTTTTATACTTGCCTCGTTTACCGCTTAACCTAAAAAAATCGTAACTACTTCTCTGTATTTTCATTTTCTATTTTTCATTCTAATTAAAGCTTGTCTTAACGGAAGAAATGATCACTTTTAAGCAAAATTGAATGAAGGAAAATGATTCACATAGCTGATCCCATATAGTTGGGATAAGTTATTATTACTAGGGGACTCTACACGCGATGCGCGTGCACCTTACACGCAGCAGCTGACCTTACACGTGGCACACTTTTAGAGGCTGTTGGCTGTATAGAAGTTTGGCCCATCCCTAGTTTGACCTACATACCAGAATTCATCATGATTAATAATTTTTATCCATTGGATTAGAGTCTTTTTTCATGATTTATTTTTAACTGTGGATTTCTAGCAGTATTTGGGGTACTCAGATTCAAAGGTTAGAATCACTAATCAGACCATTTTTTGTTATGTCAGTCCATCTAGGGATTGGCCAAACATCCATATGGTCAGTAGCCTCTAATAGTGTGCCACATGGCTCACACTGTGGGTCCCTAATCAACTTTGATGATAGGGAGGTAAGCCAAAAAAATAAAAAAAATTAAGAGCCTTCTTTTAGAATCCGATAATCTAAGTACGTTTAAGATGACAAAAGTGCTCTTCGTTTGCTTTTAATTTCCCGCACATGCTGAATAGTGAAAAATGTGAAATATCTAAAATCTCTCCCACACAAATCTGAGAAAGCAGCCAATAAAAACCCTTCTCCACTTTTTTATTTCAGTTCTCTCCTTTCTCAGAAACCCTAGAAAACGAGAGCAAGAAGAACTACTAAGATCGTTTGACAGCTCTCTATTTTACATCTCATCATCACTCTTCACACCTCCTGAGTGTCTTCCCATCACAAGGCAAGTTTATCTCAACCTTTCCCTCACTTCTCATGTTTTCAGCTAAAATTAAGCTTGATCAGGGGTTGTTTAATCTGCTTTTTCGTGATTATGTTGTTTAGGGCTAAGATTAGATCAAGGTTCTACTTTTATCTGATAATTGATCTGTTTGGGGGTTGTCGGTACTTTTTGTTTGTTACATGTCCTCTTATCTCTACTTTGTGCTTTTGCGTGCAGAATAACGTCGAGTTGAGGGTTTTGTTTTTTCCGATTGGTTTCGATGTTTTGTGATGTGGGTTGTGTTTACCGCGTTAAGTTAGCTGGTTTGGGATGTGTTTTTCTTTCTTTCGTTTTCGATCACCTTATCTAATGGCCGTTCTGCTGAAAGTTGAGGTTAGAGTTTTGATTTTCTAATTGGTTTCGATAATTTGTGATGTGAGTTGTGTTTATCTCATTAAGTTAGCTGGTTTGGGATGTGGGTTTTTGGTTTCGTTTTGATTCACCTTCTCTAATGGTAATTGTTGTTTTGTTGAAAATTAAGGTTAAAATTTGATGTTCTGATTGGTTTTGATTCACCTTCTCTGATGGTTATTCTGCTTAAAATTGATGTTAGGATTTTGATTTTCTGATTCGTTTTGAAGATTTGTGACATGGGTTGTGTTTATCTCATTAAGTTAGCGGGTTTTGATTTTTTGTTTTTTTTTTCCTGTATTGATTTACATTCTCCAATGATTGTTCTGCTGAAAATTGAGTTTGGATTGTACTATATTTTGTGATGTCGGTTTTGTTTATCTCGTTAACTTAGCTGGTTTGGGACATGGGTCTTTTGTTTCGTTTCACATTTTCTAATGGTTTTTTTTGCTGAAAATTGAGGTTGGAATTTTGATTTTCTGATTGGCTTCGATGTTTTGTGATGTGGGTTGTGTTTCTCATCAAGTTAGCAGGTTTTGGATGTGTTTTTTCTGTTTCATTTGTTTCACCTTATCTAATGGGTGTTTTGCTGAAAGTTAAGGTTAGAGTTTTGATTTCTGATTGGTTTCAATATTTTGTGTTGTGGGTTGTGTTTATCTAGTTTAGCTAACTGGTTCGGGGTGTAGGATTTTGTTTCATTTCGATTACTTCTCTAATGGTAATGGTTGTTCTGCTGAAAATTGAGGTTAAGAGTATTGATTCTCTGATTTTTTTCGATTTTTTTGTTGTTGTTGTTGAGGGTTGTATTTATCTCATTAAGTTAGCTGGTTTGGGATGTGGGTTTTTCGTTTCGAATCATCTTCTCTAATGGTTGTACTGCTGAAAGTTGGGGTTAGAGTTACTATTTTCTGATTGGTTCTGATGATTTGGGGTGTGGGTTGTGTTTTTCATTACTGAATTTCTTGGTTGGGTTGCACTTGTCTTGTTAGGTTAGCTGGTTTGGGATGTGGTTTCTTCGTTTCATTTTGTTCTGTTTTGAATTACCTTCTCTAATGGTTTTTCTGCTGAAAGTTGAGGTTAGAGTTTTGATTTTCTGATATTTTGGGGTGTAGGTTGTGTTTTTTCTTACAGACTTTGTTGGTTTGGAATGTGGGTTTTCTTTTGTTCAATGGTTAAAGTGCTGAAAACTGAGGTTAGGGTTTTGATTTTCTGATTGGTGAAAGGTAGACTTTCTTTCCTTATAAAGCGGGAGGTTTTCTTGCATGGGAGGGCTGACTTGGCAGATCTGGACTGTCCATCTGATAGAGGACTCTCTGGATTGGTCGCGTGGATGGTGTCCTTGCCGAAGACACCCTCACAGCTCTGTATTGCACTTCTTCTCCAACGAATAGCAGTTTTCTGACACTTCTTTTATTTTCGTTTTCTTTTTCCTCCGAGAGAATAAAAAAAGAAAAAGGTGAGAGCAAAATCATGTAAGAAAAAGGCACTCTTTAAGTCACATGGTGCGGGGATTTGGGTCTGAAACTTGCCACCCGAAGAATGGGTGTGGTTGTCAAACAAGTGGACCACACTGCCACCCAATCTGCCACATGTGAAATGCTGCGGAAGGAAAGGGAGACTGTTGTGTCACCCCAGAGTACATGTCTCCTTTCTGATCGGTTTCAATTTATATTATTTATTTATTTATTCATTTTTTTGCGTGATGTGGTTTGTCTTTTATTACGTCATTCAAAATATTTTTTCCTGTTGTGATTTTAGTTTTTAAAGTGAAAATATTGGATAAGTAAAGATTAAATTTTTTAGGTGATTGAGTTTGTTGTCCTGGTCCAAGTATCTTTGGTGTCGCTTCTGCTTCTTTATTATTTTAGTTTTTCAGTGTCGGTGTTTTCTGATGTCGGTCTTCCTTTTCTCTGGTTAGGTTGGTGAAAGATATGAATATAGTTTGTTCTTTGTAATGTGGTTTTTATCGAGGTATTCAGTTTTCATGAGATAATTCTCGGTTACTTGCTTACCTAAGAGAAGTCTTAGTTATGGTCTCATGTCTTCAGTTCGGAATATCTTGTTAACCTCGTTAATTTGGGAGGTTAATATACCCCTGATCACTTGATCAAACCTTGGGGATCCAAGAAGGGGAAATGGAAAAATTAAATGAAGAGGCAGCTGAGATGGGCAAAACCTCCTTGGCCCAGGTGTCAGTGTGCTAGGTTTTGAGCCAAAGGCTTCATACTATCCTTTATGATGATCGATGCTGTTTATAAGCAAGGGATTGCTTACTGAAGATATTATTTTGTAGTAATGGCAGTAAATTTCTCCATTTAAAACAATAGTGTCTACATAGATGCCGCTGAAACTCCACAGAACAATATGTATGTATGTATTTATGTATGTATGTATGTGTATATATATATATATAATGAGAGATTGCATTAAAGGGAAAAGGAATGTACAATAAAACCCCCCAAAAGGAAAGAACTATAATGATGGGGCTGGTTTGTTAGCTTAAAACAAGTAACAGGAAACTTGCATTAACTTGAGTTAATGCCCAATCCAAGGATTCAAAATTAGACAAAATCCACGAAAGATACATAATTAAACTCTTTGAGAATGATAGCCCAATGCATGATGGAAGCTTTATCTTTGGATCTATATTTGTCTTAAAAAATATGCTTGTTTCTTTGCTTCCAAAACGTACCACCCCATTTCAAATGGAATCATCCTCCAAACTAACTTCATGTTTTCATCCTCTTCACAAACCATTTCAATTTGGAAAAAGTTCCTCTGGTCGTTTCATGTGGTGCTTTTGATTTTTGCCATTTTTGTGCTTGGATATGGATGCAATTATTTTCAACTTCCAGTTCAGCATGATTAACGTTTATTAGATGTTTCTGTTTGTAGTGTACTTTGTAGTTTTTGTCTATGTATTTCATGCGTTTATTGTTCAAGGAAAAGTTGTTTGAACATCATTGTATTCAATGGCCGAACCTATGCACCAAGTGGTGCATGTGCTCATTGACCAGGACTATCCAATCAATGGGCTATCTTTGTCGACGATCCAACCCATCTGATTTAATTTTATTGGAACGATTGCAATCATTTTCATTGTCCAAAAAGGAAAAAAGATTATTCGATCACTAGGACCATTTCGGTGTTGTATTTTTGGTCCATGGCCATCATCCAAGAGGGCTCATTGGTAGATCATTCGACTGCAGGTCAAGAGGTCTCTGCTTGGAACCTGGTTGGGCCCTATAAAAAGGTTACAATTAAGTGTTTAATATAAAAATAGGTGGCTCATTGATCGGATTGTTTGATTTATGGGCAAATTAAAAAATTGGAGTATAGAAAGGCGAGGTATCACATTCCTGACAGCAACACTATATTTTTTTAATTGTATTGTGACTTGTCAATGGGCTTTCACTGATTGAATTTTTTTCAAAATGCAGTTTGGAGTTTTTATACGGGTTTTCTAATTGTGATCTGGAGTAGAATTGTTCTTCTTGGGGCCGAGTTTTTGAAGAATTACAGGGGTTTACTCTTTCTTGGATTAGTTAATCTTCTGCAAATATATGGCTACCCAACTGAGCCATCGGCTTATTTCATACTCAAAGGAGATTGTAGATGGAGAGTCGATATACGTTTCATCGAATTGTCTTCCTGTTAAGGCCATAAACTTTGAACCTGCCGGGCACGCATTTCATTCGGTGGCACTTAAACTTCGTGGCTTTTGCACAGAAGAAGATGCAGATGCCGATGAGCAGAATGTGTCCAATGATAAGGGCCCGGCTTATATTGCATCATCAGATTCGTATAGCAGTAAAGGAAAAAAGAAATCCGGTGCTAGCGGCAAGCAACAAGACCATTATGCGTTGTTGGGTTTGGGGCATCTACGGTTTCTGGCCACTGAGGAACAGATAAAAAAGAGCTACAGAGAGACTGCCTTAAAGTATCACCCTGACAAACAGGCTGCCCTTCTTCTTGCCGAGGAAACTGAATCTGCAAAGCTAGCAAAGAAAGATGACATAGAAAACTATTTCAAATCCATCCAAGAAGCCTATGAGGTCCTGATAGATCCCGTGAAGAGAAGGATTTATGACTCCACTGATGAATTTGATGATGAAATTCCAACCGACTGTGCTCCACAGGACTTCTTCAAGGTATTCGGTCCGGCATTTATGAGGAATGGGCGGTGGTCGGTTAATCAGTCAGTGCCGTCTTTAGGTGAAGAGAGTACTCCGTTGGGAGAAGTAGATAGTTTCTATGATTTTTGGTATAGCTTTAAAAGCTGGAGAGAATCCCCCCACGAAGATGAGTTTGATCTTGAGCAAGCTGAGTCTCGTGACCATAAGCGATGGATGGAGAGGCAGAATTCCAAACTTAGAGAGAAGGCAAGGAAGGAAGAATATGCTCGGGTACGCACACTTGTTGACAATGCCTATAGGAGGGATCCAAGAATTCTGAGGAGAAAAGAAGAGGAGAAAGCAGAGAAGCAGAGGAAGAAGGAAGCCAAATTCCTGGCAAAGAAGTTGCAGGAGGAAGAGGCTGCCAGGGTTGCCGAAGAGGAGAAACGCCGGAAAGAGGACGAGGATAGACGGGCTGCTGAAGCCTCTTTGAATCAGAGGAAGGTAAAGGAGAAAGAGAAGAAGCTTTTGCGCAAAGAGCGGACTCGTTTACGGACACTCTCAGCACCCCTTGTATCCCAACGTTTGCTTGATCTTGTGGAAGATGACGTGGATCGTGTATGTATGTCATTTGAGATTAATCAGCTGAGGAGTCTATGTGATGAGATTGAGTGCAAGGAAGGGATCGAGCGGGCCCAACTTCTAAAGGATGCATTTGGAGGGAACAATAATTCTGATGGGCCGAAGCAAGATGATAAGAATAACCCACAAAAGAATCGTTCTCTTGAGGTTAATGGAAATGGTGATGGTGTGCAATTCAGGGTGGAGAATCCGTTACGCAGCTATGAGAAAAAAGAGAAACCTTGGGGCAGAGAAGAGGTTGAGCTGTTGAGAAAGGGGATACAGAAGTATCCCAAAGGAACATCTCGGAGGTGGGAGGTTATTTCAGAGTACATTGGTACAGGAAGATCGGTAGAAGAGATTCTTAAGGCAACAAAGACAGTTCTTCTCCAGAAGCCTGACTCTGCCAAAGCTTTTGACTCATTCCTCGAGAAGAGAAAACCAACACAGACCATTGAATCCCCACTGACAAACAGAGAGGAATTAGAGGGGGTAATTACCCCCAGTGATGGGCCTGAAGCCAATGCTCCGAAAATGGTTGTCCCCAAGCCATCTTCGAGCAGTGGTGGGGGCCACCAGAATCCTGAAAGTGGGACAACTGCGAATGGAGTTTCGGTGACTGTGGAACAAGACGTGTGGTCTGCCGTTCAAGAAAGAGCACTGATTCAGGCTCTGAAAACGTTTCCTAAGGAAACCAGTCAGCGTTGGGAACGAGTTGCAGCTGCAGTTCCGGGGAAGACCATGAACCAGTGCAAGAAGAAATTTGCATTGCTAAAGGAGAACTTCAGAAACAAAAAAAATGTGGATTAGTTAGTTGGGGTTGTCTATGATAATGCAGCAAAGTTGACTGAAGGCTTTGAGAGAAGGTCGTTACTTTGAAATGGGATTCTTTTTTTTTTCTCTTGAAGATAGAATTAGTTCAAGCTTCATCACACAGGGAAGAGCACTTACTTTTTCTGCAGCGGCTTTTGTTTTCCAAAGTTTGAAAGGAGGAGGCTTGAGATGGATGTATTCCCAGATTTTCCGTTCAGGCCAATCTGTTGAGATGGATACCCTCCCAGAAATTTTCCTATCAATCTGATGTTACAGGTACTATATTTACTGCACAACTTTGTAATTTTTCGTTTTTCTGATCTTACATTTTAATCCACACTATTTGGGGTCATGTTGAGGAGGGGGAGAGGGTGAAAAGATGGTTTGACATGGATGACAATCTCTCTTCATAGAATTAGCTGACCAATTGATGAGGAAGAATACAGTTATTCCATTCTTTTATGAGTCAAAATTTGCATATTACTATTGGGTAGTTGTTTCTCATGCATCATGATGTTACAGTATCTTATTAAAGCTTGTGATAGTTTGCCGTTTATGTTTTGATACGTTTACACATTATACCGAGGGTACTTGCTACCTTCTTGGTCCAAAACACGACCATGGTCTACCCATTTGGGGCTAAAGGGTGTCTGGACCAATAGCCAGTCTCTTTTCTCTGGTCATCTGGAGATTTTCTAACATGTGATACATGTACCATCAATTTGCACTGTCCAAAATTCTCACTGTACTTGTAATTCCAGGTATCTGATTAGTGCAATATTGCACTGAATTGGACAATTGGGATCCCATCCAAAGAAAGCCCCTTATTTGGACGGTTCAGACAGTGTTTCATGGCTAAGTTCAGTTTTGCTAGAGTTGGTATCCTATAATGTTGGCACTTCCTAGAACATTGTGGCACTAAACATCCTCCAAGTCAAGTGAAAAGGTAATGTCTAAGATACTTACCAATCTCCAACATCCGAATTCATCTTAGATGCCTGTCAGATTATATTTACAAATGGATCTGAAAAAATGTAATCTGAGAACTCCTTCCTGCGTAATGTCATTTGAATATTAGTTTCAGATACAATTCTTCAAACCTTTTAATGACACACATGAGCCAGTTTCAACGTATATCTTAATCCCTGACACTAAAAGTGAACTGCCTTTAAAATGCCTCCCATTTGTATCGGCTCATATATTGAAGTCAAATTTAGGAGGGCAAACTTAAGGTGTCAACGTCTCATAATGTCATCAAACCTTATCCTACACAGATTCTCGAAACCTTTTTTTTGAGAAGTGTAAATTTTATTGAAGGTAGAGCCAGAAAACATGAGATCTGCTATAGAGGTCGACCTCTATAGTTGAAAATTTACACTTATCATAGAAATTGGGAATGGCTATCCTGTCAAACGATTTCTATTCATTACCCAGACTCGATACCTGATAGGCCAATTTATTGGGCCAATCCTTCAGACCCATTTGAATAATTGTTCTTTTTGTAACACCCCCTTGATAAATCGTTTGTACTAGTGAAGCTACCTGAATTTTCATTCTTTGGCTGCTGCCCCCTTGACTGTGTTTGACTCACTGATTGAGCCAGAAAAATTTGTACTGAAGCTACCTGAATTTTCATTCTTTGGCTGCTGCCCCCTTGACTGTGTTTGACTCACTGATTGAGCCAGAAAAATTAACTCCGTCACCCTAAAACTGAAAGGACCAATGGAATCAAAAGCAATCTTCACATTTCAGTGTAACAGGGTTAATTTTTCTGACTCAGTCGATGGCAGTCTAACAGTTGGGGGCAAGACCAAAAGATTGGAAACTTTATCTTGTGAAACCTTTCCCTCCAATGATACAACTGATACTCAGAAACAAAACCTGCACACGCAAACCGGCCTTATGTGTAGATATAGGCTGGGATAAAGTTAGTAATTTTTTTTGACTTATAAAATGATACAGTTGTCGGGGCCCACATACACAGATGAGTTAAAAGCTATTACTTGTAGGATCACAAAAAATCAGCACTTAATAAAACTTCTGACCATATTAAATGTGGAATTAAAGTTAACAGTCAAAATGGATGGCTCATAATATTGAGCTTGTAATTCACTTTTCATAAGGCTAGAAATGTCAGAATTGGCAGATTTTTGGTGTGTATATACTATATATACATTGGCTGGGACATGTCATTATGCTTTTGTGACTCATAAAATGACTCGTGGACGTAGGGCACAGTTAAGGGCAGATTTTTGGTGGTGATATTCTTCTCATCATGGATATCAACCTCACAAAGAATCAGTCCATTCCAACATTTGTAGCCTCGTGAACAGCGGATTGCAAGTTATAATTTTTTGGACAAATCTGTTTTCATTGTTAAATTTAGGTTCAGATTCGTGATAGGGTTAGATGTTTTAGAAAGTGATGCTTTTTGGTGAGGATGATCCTCGCAGAAAATAAGCCCTTACCTCATCTTCATGTGGTCCCCACGACCACTTGTCATTTTATAAGTAAAAAAGAATTATTAACTTTATCTCAGCCCACATGGAGACCTAGTGGTGGAGCCCCACATGGAGATCATTTTGGACAATCCAACTGCATATTGAGTAATTCATATCAAGCAGACCATCCTCATAAAAATAGTCCATTCTGATATTTATAACCCCATGAAAAGTTTACTTGAATTTGAAAAATCTGCACCATCCAATTAAACTGTTTATGTTATCTTTTCATATGGTTGGTAGTGTTGTAATCAATTGATTTTTTGCAATGATGATGATAATAATGAGGACAACTCAATGTATGGTTGGATTGTCAGACATGATCTCCATGTGGATCCATCAGCAGGTGTAGGAATCAGATGAAAATTGGGTGTAGATTTATCCTAAGAATTTGATGTATAATAGGGATACAGTTATTCATGGTTTTGTAACTCATAAAATGACACATGGTCATGGGGCCCACATGCAGATGAGTTAAGGGTTGATTTTTGGTGATGATATTCTTTTCAACATGGATATTTACATCACAAGAAACTAACCTGATTTTGACATTCCAAGCCTTGAGAAAAATGGATTACAAGTTCAAAATATTTTAAGCCGTCCATTTTTTACCATTAACTTAACTCCACATTTGATTAGGTCAGATTGAAGTAGTACAAACGGTGCATGAAAATGGGCTCTCTAGTTTGAAGGTCCCAAGGGTTTGGTTGTTCGCGAGTTCAAGTGATGGTCTCACGGGAGATGATTTGGACCGGGATCTGAGCCCACCAATCCTAGATTTCGAACCATGTGCTCAAGTGGTTCACTTGTGCAGATTGCGGCAGAGGATTGATAACCACCGCTGATGGGTTTCACTTAGGAGATCATCTACATCTATAATAGGAAAGACCTATCCAAAGTCAAAGAATTCACAGGCTACATCAACCTAAACGCAACACAAAACTGACAAGATCCCAAACCCAGGATCAGCAAAAGTTAGTTCCTTGAGTGGGTTATAGGGTAGACATAAGCAGGCTACAGGGTTGACTAGACCTACTGCCATATTTGTTTCTTTGGCGCTGTATGGTTGCCCTTAGAAAAGTTTTAAGTGATTCTTACGCATAAATGTCTACACCATGGTTTTAAAAATGGCTGTTTAAATGCTAACGCCCCAATCCTGTTTCCGTTAAAACTGTTTAAACATGCTTTAACGTTTTTGAATTTAACGGCTGTTTTTATGTTTTAACGTCCGTTAAAATCGTTTTGTTACGATTTTAGAGGTTAAGACTTTTTCCACACCTCTATCACCTAGGTGCTTTTGGTGTATTGATTTGGGTTCAAGTCATGGGAGGGGCGACCTGAGGAAAGGGCTACCTGGGGGCTCGCTCAAAAAAGAGAAAATAGGGGTACCGGAAAAAATGTCGGGGGCTCGCTCACAAAAGGTGAGAAAATAGGGGTACCGGAGTGAAAGCCGCCCTAGAGTGGGCCACCGTGGACGTTGGCCTTCGAAGTATGGTAGAATGTTACATCCTAGAGGTTAAGACTTAAACTTTCCACACCTCTATCACCTAGGTGCTTTTGGTGTATTGGTTTGGGTCTTAACACGTTTAAACAGCCGTTAAATTTTGAATTTTTTTTTTGAAAAAACAGCCGTTAAATCCGTTTAATTTCCGTTAAAATCCAATTTTTTAATTGTCAAATTTCAAAATTTGAATTTCAGCGCAATTGTTTTCCATTTTTTTTCCATTAAAATCATTAAAATCCGTTAAATTCAGTTTTTTACTATTTTTTTTTTCTATTTTTGCCCCTGGCTGTTTCAATCAGTTTTAACAGCCGTTTAAACAGTAACACCCCCAGTCCATTTAACCATTAAAACGGCCTCCTTTAAACCTTGGTCTATACAACGTTATTAGATCAATACATTTTGACTTATGAATTTCCATTCTTTCGGAGGATGTTATTTTTGCCCATTTTCAGTTGGTGCATTTTTAATGGATTGCGAGAGAGAGCCCAAAAACTTGTGATGCTCAAAGCAAAAATTGACACTGTTTTGACATGTCTTTGTGGGGCCCACAGAAGAGATGAGTTAAGAGCCGATTTTTGTGCGAGGATGATTTCAGGGCGGTCATCCTCGCAAAAATCAGCTCATACCAACATTTCTAGCCCTACGAAAGATGTGTTACAAATTGAAAATCTAGATCGTCCATTTCACTATAAATTCTAGGTTCACATTTCATAGCAAAGGGTTACAAGTTTCAGAATTGGCCGACTTTTTTGACTTGTAATCCATTTTTCAATGGGCTACAAATGTTTGAAGTGGCAGATTTTTGGTGAGTATGACCTCCATGAACTTTCAACTGAAGTCAGTTCTTGACTCATCTTGGTGTGGTCCCCACCTAGGCGTGTCAAATAGTGTGTCAATTTTTATTTGGTGTGATGATCCCACCAGGCGTCCTTTAAGGAATACTCAGTAAGGTGCCCATGTGTGTTTGGTCCATACTCGCAAAAATCAGCCTGATTAGTGTTTTCTAACCTTTGGATCTGAGTATCCCAAATAATGCTTGAAATCTACGGTTAAAAATAAATCATGAAAAATACTCTAATCCAACAAATAGAAATTACTAATGAGGTTGACTTTTGGTATGTAAGTCCATCTGGGTTGAATTATGGCATTTGAAGTCTCCTCCTAAAATGCCACGTCAAATACCCTTTCGGGACCACTAACCCATGGTGTTTGGTCCGCCCCTTGCTGGACCCACAAACTAAAAATCAACTTGGGAGACGAGGGTGTGTTTCTGTCATTATAAAGGAGGCCGTTTTAACGGTTAAATGGACTGGGGACGTTAACGTTTAAACGGCCGTTAAAACAGATTAAAACGGCCAGGGGCAAAAATGGAAAAAAAAAAATGAAAAAAACGGAATTTAACAGGTTTTAACGATTTTAATAGAAAAAAGAGAAAAAAATGGCTCTGAAATTTAAATTTTTAAATTTGAAATTTGAGAATTTAACGGATTTAACTGCCATTTTTTTTCGCAATTTTTTTTTCAAAATTTAACGGTTGTTTAAATGGTTTTACCGGCCGTTAAAACGGATTAAAACGGCCAGGGGCAAAAATGAAAAAAAAAAACCGAAAAAATGGAATTAAACAGGTTTTAACGGAAAAAAAATGAAAAAAAAATAGCGCTGAAATTCAAAATTTTAAATTTGAAAATAAAAAAAAAGAATTTAACGAACATTTAACGGAATTAAACAGATTTAATGGCCATTTTTTTTCCAAAATTTAACGGTTGTTTAAACGGTTTTAACGGCTGTTAGATTCAAAACGTTAAAACGGTTTTAACGGAAACGGCTTGGGGCGTTACTGATTAAACGGCCTTTAAAACCATTTAAACGGCCGTTTTTAAAACCATGAGATAGAGAACTAATTACTTGGGTGGGATGATTTAATAGATGAAGGGTGTAGATTAAATGTAATGGGTTGGGTTCCGGTGACCAACAGTTTTAACCAACACCTTGGTGTACCCTCATAGAAGATGAATCATGGCTGATTTTTGGTGAAGATGATCTCCTCACCATATAGATCACCCCAACAAAAAATCAGCCCATTATGAAATTTCTAACCCAGTCAAATGTGGATTTCAAGTTACAAGGTAAAAATCAACGATCCATAACTCTTCAACTTCTAAACTAGTCTATGAATATCAGAATGATTTGAATTTTTGTGAGGATGATCTCCTCACCATAGAGATCATCTTCACCAAAAATCAGTCATTGATTCATCTTCTATGAGGATACACCAAAGTGTTGGTCATCGGAACCCGACCCTAAGATATATAATGTTTCTATTTGGGTGGCGTTAATTGCACACCTTTTTTTTTGTAGTAACACCAACCTTGAAAAAAAATAACAACCAAAATGTTAAATGGGAGTCGTCATTATCCATACCCACCCACCAAAAAAAAAAATAAGCCGAGGGAAACGAATGAGAAACGGTTTGGAAACAAGGGGAAACGGAAGAGAAATAAAGGAGACTCTGCGTGTCCTCGTATTCTCTCAATCCATCTCCGCCATCGAAGAAGAACGTGTTAACTCGGCTCCATTTCCTTTTTCTCTTACAAACGAGGCTGAGAGGTAAATTATATACCCAAATAGTGATTTCTACTGTGTTTGTTTGCATGCTAACGATTTGAACTACATTTTGTCAAAGATGATTATGTTTTGAAGTTGAAAACTAGGGTTTGGTTCAAATTTTGTGAATGATTATGTTCTTTGAATTTTTTTTCTTCTGTTTAATAACATTATATGTTAGTTATTTTTAATTTTGGATTTTTTTTCTTCAAATTGAATGAACATCAATTGAAGTTTTTTATAGCTTATTCGAATGAGTTAGGTTTTTGGTGCAAATGTGTTCATTGAAAAGAATTTTATATCCTAGAAGTGGTTGGATCAACATTAGTTTACAATGTTTCTTAATTCAAATGGTTTAATGTTCAAATGAGTTATAAGTAGTTGGATTAGCATTAGTTTCAAAAGCATCTTAATTCAAATTATTTTTTGTTCAAATGTGTTCATTGAAAAGAATTTTATATCCTAGAAGTGATTATATTAACATTAGTTTACAATGTTTCTTAATTTAAGTGGTTTAATGTTCAAATGAGTTCATTGAAAAGATTTTTATATCCAATAAGTAGTTGGATTAGCATTAGTTTCAAATGCATCTTAATTCAAATTATTTTTTGTTCAAATAGTTTATTGAAATGATTAGTTTTATTTAGTTCACTATTCAAAGTATCTTAGTTTATTATTGAATTGAAAATTTTAGGGATCTGCAAGTAATGTAGATAATGAAGCAACAAATGACCTACTTCAAGTCCAAATCGTAGAAGAAGTAGATGAGATTGTAAGAAAAATATTTATTCCAAATTTATACATTTGGTTTGTTAATTAAATTCTTAAATATTACTATCTTATTTCTTAATAGGTACTTATATCATCTGAGGTACCTATATCAATTGAGTCAATTGATTATACGGCTACATTCACCACGGGGGAGGTGTGTGCATTATCATTACAAATGAGATTATCATTTTTTGTTCTTCTATTAAGTAATTAAATAATTGAGAGTGAGGTGTATTTGTCATTATTTTGCAGGTCTTTTACAGCTGTGATGAACTAATAAAATGTGTCCAAGACATCGAAAAAATAGTTGGAAATGTTGTAGTAGTCTCAAGATCAGAACATCAGAAGGGGAAATCCCCAAGAATTTTCTTCGATTGTGAGAGGGGTGGAAAAAGTAGGTCATCAATTGATTCAAAAAAAGGGGCAGGAAATAAGAAGAGTAGATGAACAGGAACAAAACGGTGTAGATGTCACTTTTCACTAAGAGGTGTGAAGTTGCCCAATTAATGACCGGTGGATGGTTAAAGTGATTTATGGTACCCACAACCATCCAATCGCAGAACAGTTTGAAGGATATTCTTTTATTGGAAGACTCAATGCAGATGAAAAGCAACTGATGACCGAAATGACGAAGGCGGATGTGAAGCCAAAAGAAGTACTAAGAGCCATAAAAGTGAGGGATGCAAAAAATGCATCTACTATGTCGACAATTTATAATGCCCGATCATTGATGAGAAAGAGGGAGAAGGGCGATAAAACAGATATGCAAGTGTTAATGAAGATATTGGATGAATATGAATATGTGGAATGGCATAGGACTACTGAGGGTTCTAATAGGGTTCGTGATTTGTTCCGGGCACACCCACCGTCCCTTCAGTTGAGCAAGTATTTTTCTCACATATTTTTTATAGATTGCACGTATAAAACGAATAGATTTGGGTTACCGCCGTTGGAGATTGTAGGGGTGACGTCTTGTGAGAAGACATTCTTTGTCGCATTTGTCTTTATGAAAATGGAACAAGAAGATAATTATGTTTGGGCACTAAAGTATTTGAAGTCGATTCTAATAGACTATTAACTTCCACCGGTCATTGTCACAGATAGAGATCTAGCTCTCATGAATGCAATCAAGAAGGTGTTTTTAGAAGTCCAAAACTTCCTTTGCCGTTTCCACATATCTAAAAATGTGTTGTCCAAGTGCAAACGGATGTTTAAAACAGGCGCATAGTAGAAGAATTCTTAACATCGTGGAATGAGTTAGTGTTATCTTCTACTCAGGTGGAGTATGATGATCACCTAGTTGCCTTTGAGATGGATTTCGTAGAAATGCATTCACGTGCCCTACTTTATGCTAATGATACTTGGTTGACGCCCCATAGAGACTGTTTTGTAGCGACATGGACAGATCAATATTTGCACTTTGGGCATTCAACAACAAATAGAGTAGAAAGTTTACATGCCAAGTTAAAAAGACAACTCGGGACGTCTCAGGCTTCAATTTCTACAGCATTCACTTCCATTCATAGCCTACTGGAATTACGACATACTGAAATCACTACGTCATTAAGAAGAGCATTTATACAGTGAAGCATGAATTTAAGGGTGCATTTTATAAGAATCTAAGAGGTTTCGTCTCTATCGCTGCACTCTATCTTATTCTTGAAGAGAAGAAACGTGTTGAAGCGTTTGGTATTGATAGAACTGCGTGTGGATGTGCCATTCGTCAGACGCATGGTCTTCCTTGTGGGTGTGAGCATACAACTGTATTTTTGTTCAGCTTTCATTATACCAATGTCTCATATTTGCCCCTCTATCCACAGCACCATTAGCGAGTCATCACATATTTGCCATGGAGTTCGTGAATCAGAACCATTGGGTAAATGTTATTTTAGATCATGGAAGTCCGATACCATGAACAAGTGATATGTGGAGAAGGTATCGTCACTAAGTAGCTCAAGGCTGGGACACCCCGTACCTTGAACAAATAGATCAGTTCAGAAGCCTTGTTGTCTTACGGGAGGGTCCATATGATATCCCTAGTTACTAGTTACTGAGTCGATATTTGCCTATTCTTTTTTTTGTAGGCGTGCGGGCCGACTTTTTTGAGACCTGTGTGTCATTTTATGAAAGTTATACACTATAAATGTAATAGATTGTAAATGTCAATAGAATGCAACTTTTATGTCAGTGCATTACATTTTTTCAAGTCGAAAACATATCCAAGACATCCAACATTGAAAATAATTTAGGTCACTACTTTTTTGGCCAAACGGTACTTAACCACTGATGTAAGGCCTATTCAAATCGGCGTCCCAATACCAATATAATACCTATCCACATCGTCAGACCCCGTCGTTTCATTCTGACTAAATTAAAATGACCAAAATAATTGTTCTGGAAGGATATCGGTGGACACCTACCATTAATAGTAAACAATATCGGTATAAGGCTACCGATGTACATTAGCCTATATTGGTATAAGGCTACCGATATACATCACCTATATCCACAGGCTCTTATTGATATGAACGAACTTAAATCGGTACTGTGATACCGTTTTATGGTCAGAAATGATGTTTTCAAGATTTTTCCAGATCGACATATCCAACCGATACAAAAGAGATAATATCGGTAATGTGATACCGTTTTATGGTCAGAAACGATGTTTTCACGATTTTCCAAATCGACGTGCCCCACCGATACAATAGCAATATTATAGTTACCTCGGTACCGATGTGTTTAATTACATATTGGTTCTGAGATACCGTTTGGGGTCTAGTATAAATGTTATTCAGGAAGTTGTGATATCGGTAGAGGACCACCGATATTATTTCATATAAACCGGTAACTTTCCACCGATATCAACAGCAATGAGATTGGTAAGACCAAAGTTTTTTGAATAAATTTTTTTTCCCAATTTAAATTTTGTCTAAAACTACACTACTCATTGATTATATAATGTCCTCAACATTCCAAATTTACGCAATATGGACATTATCTAGACCAATTGTCTAGATATGATCTAGATATATAACATAAATAAATTTAGTTGTTTAATATATAAATGTCCACAATTTAATAGTACAACAAAATAAGGTCATCTTCTTCTCCTCGACGACGACTCTCCCTCTTTTCCTTTCCCCTTACTTGTGCTTGATCTCTGGTCCATATTACTTTGAAGGATGTTGTATATCTGTTTGTTTCTTTCAATAAATGCATCAACATCATTTAAGCGAAACGAGTCTTGGAGGATAGTCATTGCTCGATCCCTCTGTGCAACCTGTGTACAAACATATGCATTGTTAATTCAAAATTGACTACTTTTATACAGTAAATATCAGTTTGAATAAGATGCTTACCCAGGAATCATATGATCCAACGGTAGGTGGATATGTCAGAGCCATTTGTTCCATTTGTGCTCTTGGATCATACCCAGTTCTTTTGTCAGGTTTCTGCATATGAATGTGTGAAATCCTATGGAACCATGCAAGATAATCATTTGTACAATCAGATGTATCCACAACTGGTTGTCCACGTGCCCTCATAGATAATACATGATTATACCACTGATCCCAAAAGTGATATAGCACAGCATAAACAATCTTATATTGTTTACTTTTTGCTCATCGCACGACTTCTATTGGCTCTAGTGGAGGGGGAGAGATACTCTGAATGTATCCAAATTATCGTAGAACCCAGGCATGATGATATGGTTCTATGATATGGAAGCACCTCAGGAGACCTGTGAAGAAAGCAATATTAAGAAATTGATATACATCCCTCGTCTCTTTATATGGGTCCCACGCGACCTGCAATAAATATAAAGTAGACATTTGTGAACATGTAATAAATATAAAGTAGACATATATAAGTTATTATCTCATGTGGTTGGGTCAAGTCAATTGCCTCCTACAACACTTTCAAATTGGCCTCTAAATCTCCACCTAAAGGTGTTGGAAACCATCGTTTGACCCGTGGATCACCAATTTTAAACTCTAGATCTGGCGTTGGTCTTGTAAATGGAAAGTGTTCATAAACCTATGTTTACATCACATCAGAAATGATAAACAAAATTAGCTAAAAGTATTAAATATAAACATGTGTTTTGAAAAAATACCTCCACTAGTGTCAAATAACCGGCTATTTGCTTCACTCTTGACCTAGACGCTAATCCCAACTGTCGATATAGATATGCTAGAGCACCTGCCCCCCCCAAGCGTACAAATTTGCTCTCTTTTTAAATAATTCATTTTGTTTGTTTAGTTTTCTGGTTTTCTCCAAGTTTTTTATATCATTATCTTCCTTTTTCTTTTGAAATTCTAATTTCTGTTCAAGAATGTGACAATTATATTTTGTATGACCAGAATGTCTACAATAATGACAAATAATATTTGGCTTTTTAATTTGTTCATCTTGAGTTGAATCCAGAGTGTGTTTTACAAACACAATTTTAAAATTTAAATTTTTAGCTGATTTTCCATTGTAACTGTAATACCCCAGATTTTTGACTGGGCTTTTTGAGCCCATTTGAGAGATTTTCGAGCCCATTGGGAAACCCACGGGACTCATAATTGGATTTCAGCCCATTTTGGGAGATTTTGAGCCCAATTGATGATCCATGGGTTTCATATTAGGGCTTGGACCCAGTGCGGATCAGTGGGCCCATCCCGATTAGAGAGATTGGCCTGAGATAGTGTGGTCTATAGAGACCAGAAGATCCATAGCTTTGATCTGTTATAGATGAATCCATCGATTTTGGACCAGCAAGACTAGTTAAAGTGTAGATTCACCTTTTGAGGAATCCGAACTCTTTAGTGATCTGTGGGGTTGCTTTAATTTGATATTGGCTTTAGATCATGTGGTCTACAACAACCCATGATCCGAGGCAGGAAATCATCATCGATGGATTCTCGGGGTGTAAGCCGCCATTGGTAACCCCACTTTCCTCTCGATCTTGTGGAATCATTCGAGGCGATCAAATTATTCTGGGGTCAACGAGGCCCACTGAGATCGACCAATTGGATGTGTGTTTACCACACATTTTAGGTCCATCTTCCTCTTGGGTAGCCCATTCTCTTCTAGGCTGGACTAGCCCATTTGATTAATCCAAAACTTCCACTTGGCCCATAAATCCAACCCCATTGGACCACACTCACTTATCCATGCCATTGTTGATTTCGCTAATGTACCGAACAACTACCAACCCATATTAGACCACGCAAATGGATTTCATGCATGTGCACATTGTAGTGCAACACACCATGGCCTAAATCCCTCTCTCACTTGATTGTCCAACTGGGAACTACAGCAACTTGTTGCACGATCTGCATGCAAACCGCCTTCACCCATGCATGCAGCACGCACAAGATCGTATGACCAAGTTCATGGTCTGTTCCACAATCTCATCCCACTCACACCCGTCGATTTTAGCCTCATCCATCCATCCACCCATATTCGCTGCATGCATGTAGCAACCAAAGGGGTACCACCAGCTGTACATGTCGGCCATGCCTTTGGTATTCCATGCATGCTCCATCATGTGGGAGACAGCCATTGATCATCTCTACAACTGTGTCCATTCCTCTCGCACATCAACTTCACTCCAAACCATGATACGAACCTCCAGCTGTCCAAGCAAGTAGAAAACAAACTTCACTCTTGCATGCGCCAGCCGTCTACATCTCTTCTTCTGCCTTAGCGCGCCAGCAGTAGCCAATCGTGGACCGACATCAAGATCGAGAACCTCAACAGACCTTCTCTTTATCCACATCTCCACCCTCCAACAAATTAGGACGTCCCATTGCCATCCCTGCCTCCTCTAGTTCCCCAATCGACAGTTAAAGCTAACCCTAATCCTTAGCTTTTCCTTTCTTCATATCGTTTCCAACCCCTTGCCCATTGTCGAACGCCTTAATGGTTCAACCCTCCATCTACAGTTTCCCCACCATCTCCATATCCGACCGGAAGGTTTCCCTATAGTTCCAGCGCCATGCAACTTTCTCCCCTCAAACTCATCTTCCCATCCTAGCCGTAGCACTGTCAACAAATAGCTCCGGTGACCAGCTCAAGCTCCACCAACTGTGTTCAACCCCCTTCTCATCATCATCACCGGTTCATCCCTTTACCCTTAACCACCACCTAAACCAGTTACTCGTACTCATGCAGCCTCACCTCCATTGGACAGGCCACATCTCGACCTCATCTCCTCTGGTCCTCACATCAAACTCTCTCTGTTCAACAAGTTGCAGGTTTACCTGATCCAGACCGAAACCTCACTCCCACTACTCCTCTCATCACGTCAGTCCGCCATGCACCAGAAAATTCCAACCCCCACCATTCCACCGACTCAGTTCAGCATATGCTCAAATTCCTACCATTGAAAACAGCCCAGCAAAATGATTATAATCTAACATTTGAAGATCAACAACCATGTTGATTTGGTTTAGAGGTCCACCTGAAGTGAAACCAAACACCCAACGCATCGCAACTTCATCGGGAACCAGCCATCAGAGCTCCACCCAGGCAGGATTCATGCATCCAACGGTTGGTCTTCTCCCTTATTTGAGTTGTTTCTTTTGTCTCTGTTTTGAGTTCACGTTGAAGCCCAAAACAGAGCATCGTAAATGTCTTCTCCTCAATATATCTAATGGCACAGTTGGGCCATATTTTATTGTGTATGGCAGCATAAATTAGACTGTGTGTGCCTTGTGTTGTGTGTGGATTTTGGTGGGTCCTATAGGTAGTAGTGGGACCCACCAGTTAGTTGTTTGATTGAGAGGGGCAGTGCCTGTCTTCATCTCCCTAACGTTAAATTTTGGGTTGTAATTCCACGTACGATAGGCCAAAACATACATATGGTTAGTGTGTCATTTGAGAGTGCCATGTGGCTTGCACTCAGGTGGGACCCATCATGTTTGCTTGGGATTGGTCGAGAATTCAACGGTTTCTCAATTAGCCCTTGAAACTGACTCTATCCAACGGGTGGATATCACCAATCAGGTTAATTTTTGGTACGTTGGTCTACCTGGATGTGAATCAGGCAGCCACCTGTGAGTTTTTTTGGGTGTGTCACAGGGCACATAATTAGGGTGGTCCCACCACTAGTTAGATTCCATACACTGTCCTCTAGTGGACTAGTTAGTTTAAAGATTAGTTGTTAGGTTTTAAAAGATAAAAATACATAATTAATGTTATAAAAATAAGCAAATGTTAGTCTTTAAACAATAAAGAAATAATTATTAATGATAGTTGTTTAATAATAAACTAAAAGTTAGTTTTGTAATTATAAAACATATGTTAGTCATTAGTTGAGTTAGGAAAAGGATGTATGTTAGTATTTATAATAATAAATATGTTAGTTATTATTTTATGAAATAATAAAATAATGGTTAGTGGTTTTGATAAGTAAAACAAGAATTAGCTCTATTTTGATCATAAATGCTCATGATCCTACGATTAAAATCAGTCCATGAAAATGACTTCTATCGGACCGTTAAAAATTAACCCGTATAGATTACCTTAATCCATCTGCCAGAAATCACCATGGTGACTGATGCTTAATGTGTGGGTCCATTAAGGGTGGACCATTTGAAAATCATCAAGGTTGAGAAAAAAATAATAAAATAATAATTATTTTATTATTTTATAATAAAATAATAAAATAATTATAGAAAAATATAATTATATTAAATTAAATATTTATAATAGATATGAATTATAGGGGAGCCCAAAATAATTATAAATAAAATGAGAAAAAAATAATTTAATTAGAAATTAGAAATTTAAATTAGAGAGAATTACTTAGATTTTTAGATGAGTTAGAATATAGGATTTTTGATAAGGTTAGAATTTTACCAAAACTTGTCTAATTGGATTCTGAGTAACCTAATTGAGTCGAGTTAATCGAATCGGGATCGACCATGTTTAACCGAAATTAGGTAGGGTTTCTTAGAGTCTAAGTCCGTCTTATTCCAAACTTAACCTAATTTCTTTTAAACTCTTTCATGGCATCGACATTCAATCTCGAAGGAGAACAGCGAAAGAAGAAAGAGAATTTGGAGTTAGAGATTGAAAACATCAAAGCTTTGAAGAAGCGGACTAGCATCTTAACCATCAAAGAGGAATAAAAGTGTTTGACGGTGAGTGGTCCCCCTTCTTCTTCGTGCCTTGTATTAGGCCTTCCTAGAACCAAAATTGAAGATATCAACTTGTATTTGATATTAAAGAAAATATTCTGCTTTTACTTTATTTGAAGATGATCGTTAAATCAAATGCTTTAACTTGCATATTTGAATTACATTTATTTGTTTATCAATTATCTATCTATTACTTGCACATTTTATGATGTTTTGATGATTACATAGTTGATGGGTGGATTGTTGAATTTTAAACAGCATTACATTTAATAAGATAATCATGATTTTATTTGTGTGATCACGTGGACCCTAGAGATATATACTTGCCCGATGGGCTATTTAGACGCGGGTGGGGTTTAGGACCTTTACTGGATGAGCTTTGGATCCATGATTTATCTGCAGTCGTTGACGTATGACCAGTAGTAGAAATTGGTCCTGGGACAGACTCCAGCCGGTGATCTTGGGAGCTATGTATTATAGTGGATATTGGAGATGGATTGGTTATGGATGATTGTTACTTGGTTACTTAGGGAGAGACCTTGACTGGGGCGGTGAGAAAACCAGTCGTACCTTCTAGTTGCGTCCAAAGTAACTTTTGGGACAATGTCCCGTAATTAACTGAAAAGATGGTAACTAAGAATGGAAATTAGATATTATATTGTATGTATGGTAGACTCATGAGTAACGCTTATTATGGGGTAAGAGGTTACGACTTGGGCCTATCACTATTATATTTGAAAATCTGCATCTCGTGCATGCATCTCATGTTCATTCTTCTTTACTTGGTACATGACTATCAGCTTTATGAAATTAGTTTAACTGCTATTGTACTTATTTCTGTTTTACTATTGTGGATTCTATCATATCGTTGACTTTCAAACTGTGTAAAAGAATAAATTGCTTTTACTCGTATTTTCATAAAATTAGCCTATTTTATATTTATCAAATATTTTACCCCCTGACATGTTGTAGAAGTTGGACATACTCACGAGCTTTTTCATAAAAGCTCACCCACTCATAGTCCTCTTGTAGAAAAGAATCGAAAGGCTGGGAAGAATTGAAGAGTCATTCAGATTGATCATGGAGAGATTCAGAGGCAATGAAGTAGATTGCAGTTATGGTAGTTTAGTTGGTAGGTTGTTATCTTTGAAATGTTTGGTTTTCCTTATTTATATTTATATTTTATCATGAAATCTCATGTCTTTCTATAGTATAATATCCTGATAACTCTCTAGGATAATTTTAATTTATAACTTGTCTTATAATTGTTCAGTTCCATTTGGTAGTCCGAGCATAGTCGTAAATCTAGTAGGTTCGTACTTCTGCTGTTTTGAAAAAAAAATGAAAAATTTACTCTGATTTAAGCAATTCTGATTTGATGTGCGGACGAGTTTTGCCTTGTGTGTTTTGAAATTCAAGCATTGGATTTAGGACATGCGGCATGCACCTCGGGATTTGTGTATTCGAAATCTGGGGTGTGACAATAACCAAGTCCTCTCCTGTTATGGCTTACTTTCCCCATGGTTAATAAAATTTTCAGTCTAGAATTTTCTTGAGTTATGTTTCTAATCAAAGTTGCATTTTTGATTTCAAAATCATTTCTTTCAAGACTTAATTTCTCAATTTCTACTTTAAGTTCATGTTCTCTGTTTAAGATTTGAGTTATTTCATATTTTTTCATCACAGTTTGATATAAATCTCTTAACTCAATTTTTAGTGAAGACTTTTTGCAACACACTACAGTTTTCTCTTTCTTTAGATTATCACAAGATTTTGCTAGAATTAAGCTTTCCTTATACAAATTATCAAAGGCAAGCTGAATGTCTTCTTCACTTTCATCATCACTGAAATCGGTTTCATTTTTCATTATAGCATTTTGAGAGTTACAATTTTCATTCATATTAGCAATAGTCATTAGTGCTCTAATATTAGATGATTCTCCGCTATCACTTGATGTGTTTGTTTCATTATCGAAATCATCACTATTTATGTCTCAAGCAGTTGCTTTCATAGCTTTAGTTTTTCTTTAATATTATTAGGACAATTAGTAGAGATATGACCAAACCCCCTACATTTATAACATTGTATTTCATCTTTGTTGTTTTCTTCCTTTTTGTATTTTTCAGATTTTTCAAAAGGTTTTCTATTCTTTTGTGTGGAATTTTTCTTGTCATTGTTTCTGAAAAACTTTCTGAATTTTTTAGCAAAGAGGGCAACTTCATCATCAATGTTATTAGACTCATCAGAGTCACTTTCTTCTCTCACTTGTTTCTTAAAGGTTTTTAGAGCTAATCCTTTCTTTTTGGGTGTATAAAATTTTAGTTCAAATGTTTGAATTGATCCTATCAGTTCTTCTAATCTTATCAGATCAACATTCTTACTTTCTTCAATAGTTGTAATTTTTGGATGAAATCTATCGGGTAATGATCTCAAAATTTTTCTGACAATTTTAGGCTCAGGAATAGCTTCACCAAGACCCCACATGGAGTTAATTATTTCACTTAGCTTGGTATAGTAGTCTGTGAAACTTTCATCCTCATTCATTCTAATAATTTCAAATTGAGTTGTGAGCATTTGCAGTTTTGACACTTTAACAGAATTTGTTCCTTCATAGGTTATTTTCAAAATGTCCCATGCTTGTTCTGAGGTTTCACAAGCAATTATCCTTTTGAATTCGTTAGGAGATAAAGCATAATGTATTGCATTCAATGCACGATTATTATATTGGTATGCATCTTCATCTCCTATACTCTAGTCTCCTTTTGGTTTGATAGCAATAGTAGTTGATTTTCCAACAATCGTTGCTACAGTAGGGGATGTACATCCCATTTCTAGTGTTTTTCAAATCCGTTCATCCAGGGATTTTAAGAAAATTCTCATTCTAGCCTTCCAGTAGGCGTAATTAGTACCATTGAATAGAGGAGGTCTAAACACAGAGTAACCCTCTTGACTCATGGTTATTTTAAGGGAACTAAGGATCACACTTGGGTTGTTAAGCCATTCACAAATTGACCTTGCTCTGATACCAATTGAAATTCCATTTTAATTACCAGGTTAAGTCCTAAAGGGGGGGTGGATAGGATAATTTTTAATTCCTTTGCGAATTCTTTGTGGATTAAAATTTACTAATTACACAAGGCGAAAAGGATCAAACAATTAATATATCAATCATTCACAGAGCATGTATGTAAGAAAAATGAGAACTAATTATGCAAACATTCACAATTACACGAGACTCAGATTTATAGTGGTTCGGTGACTCCGCATCTACATCCACTGTCCAATACTCACCACGAGTAGAATTATATTATTTCAATCATGCATTACAACATTTTCAATCGAAATAAATAATCAACCAACTAAGATTATACTTAGTCTTAATCTAACGAGAATCGCTTCTCGCTCACCTAGAGAGTTAGCCTAGGCCATTAGCCTATTTAGAGAAATTCTTTTCTCTTGGATCTATTATCCACAACTCAATTAAATGAGTCCACACTCATCCACCAATCACAAAATAATAGTGTCAACAAATTTTGAATTATATCAAAAGATGTTGGTTCATAGAAACGCTTACCTATCGATGAATACGATCGAATGAAAAATCCTTTGGAGAAGAATTTGCCCAAGAAACACTCTGCCAAGAGTAATCCTCTTCTTGGAAGAAGATTCTTGCAAAATAACAATCCCAAATAGTCTCTTCCAAACACTTAGAGCATTCACAACGAATTTTTAGCTTTGCTCTGGTGAAGCTCTCACAAATTCCAGATCTCTTGACTTAAAGAATGATAATCACGTAACGAAAAGTAGAGATCTCTTGATTGGGTTGATTCTAATAGAGGGAGATGGCTCTAATTTATAAGTAGGCCTCCCTTTGCTAGAATCGTACCGAATATAGCCGTTTGAAGGGCCAAAATGCTCTTCTACTCGCATAAAAGATTTCGTCAAACGAGATCCGAAACTGGCGGGGTTGACCACATTGATGGCCGGTCGACCGAGACTTTAGTCGGTCGCCTGCTCAGGCATTCAGCCAAATTTCTCAAACCCAAGAGTTAGGGTCTACTGAACGATTTTGGCCGGTCGACCGGACCTTCGGTCGCCTGTAAATAAGGGCCGGTCGGTCGGACAGTTTTGTCTATAGCCAAATGCTACCAAATTTCTGAGAATTTCTCTTCTCATCATACGCACAATCCCTAACTAACACTTAACCATCTAGGGTAAATCAATATCCACTAGCAACGCGCGGTTTTACCCTCAGATATGCATAAGTAACTGCTAATATTCACTTAAAAGTGCTTATTTTAAGCCATTATCCTTTAGCGTTATTGCACTCTCTTACATAAAACTTCCTTATTTATCCACTTTTCTACGTAAAAGTCTCTTTCATTGCGTAGAACGCACTTTTCTGGACGAAATGGTATATTTGCATGCATTAAACACATTTTTGGAAGTCTAGATATGAAGTCGTTTTGATCAAGTCTCATTATACGCTTTTCTCTTGCAGAAAACCCGATCGGGTGATTCTCGAGACTTGTGAGCCCACAATTAACCACAGAAGCCCACTATCAAAGCTTAAAGAGCCAACATGCTATGACTAGAAGATACAGGCCAAGTACGGGCAAAGTTAGAGGATCGTAGAGCCAGATAAAGAACAAAGAGAGAGAGGCAATGCTGAAGACTAAGAAACGGGCCAAAGTGATTAAAAGCTGCACCCAAAGACATAAAATGATGGCTTACGTGATTGGTGAAGCCTACTAAGGTCTATGTTGAAGATTAGGGTTCAAGACCCTTCGCCAGCTCTTTTGCCTTTATTTTGCATTATTTCCTCTCTCCTAATTCTCTCTCCTCTAGCTCTATCCCATCTCCCATAGCTTTTCTACTGTTAGATCATCCATTGGACCGTTAGATCTTTCTAGATCTGACGGTTCGCCAATCTCAGTTTGACCCAGCGATTCACCCAAAATCTTGGCCATCCACTCTCTCATCACCCATTATCCTAGTGGCCCACTGGCTCACCTATCCTTAGGTCCATTGTCTTGTTGGCCCATTGGCCGACATGTGGCATGCTCAGTATTGGCCCAAAAGTCCACTATCCTATGGCCTCATTAGTAGGCCATGGTTTATCCATGACCCATCGCCCGACACCATTTCTTGGACTGAGCACCACCTCATTTAATCGAATGGTCTTTAATTCTATCATCTAATGGATCCCTATGGCCTTGGTGGTCCCCAATCCAAGTGGCCCACAAGTAAATTTGAGGCCCATGGCCCCATTCACCTTGAAGATCATGGCTTCATTAACTTATACAAGCCTTGCCCGTGAGAGAAAAGGTCATCATTGACCTATTCTCCCTCATCCTAACCATTCCCACATCTCTCTCTCCTAGTCACCCATACACATGTCTCTTTCTCATCTAGCTACCCCACGTAGCTAGCAACCTATCTTTAAAATCCACCACGTTCTCTAATCTCCCAATCTAAGCTCTCTCTCTCTCCTTCCTCTAATCTCTCTCCTTGGAAGAACATGGGAGGAGCCGTCTTCCTTCTTCTCAGCCCAACCACCTTTGCATACATCCTCCATCACCAGAGTTGCAAAACCTGCAACTCCGGTCGGCCACCATGTCTACCACTTCCACAACCGGTGTTACCTTCCCCTCCTCACCAAGAACCTGCAACTAATGTTGCTGGTTCTCCACCTCATCTACCACCGTTGTTATTTCACCTCTCCATCGACCTTGTTCACCACCGAAACCATCATCACCGGAGTTGCAGACCTCCGGTTTTCTCCTTCTTTTGGATTGGGTTCTCCTCTTCTACCCTTACAAAACCGGTTGCTGGATTTATCTCCAAGAGCTGATGCCCGGAACACCGATCCAAAGCCTGCAACTTCGGGCCAGAACCCGTCTCTCTCCTTGCAAATGCCAGCCGGTTTCTTCCATGGAAACCGACTAGCAGCATGCTGGCCAATCCTCCTCCTTCACAGGTAAGCTCACTGGAGTTGCACGCCTGCAACTCCAGCGTCTTCTTCTCCTCCTTTCTTCTATCACTGGTTGTCTTCTCCGAGAACTCCACCCCGCAGCCAACCACCGTTAAGCATCTATGTTGCTGCTCTTCTCGTGAAAAGATCAGCTTTTCTCCACCATCTCTTCCCTTCACACCACCAGCCGTTGATCTCCCTCACGGGCTGCCTCCTTGCAGGCCATTCCCATGACCAGCTACAACCCCAGCAGGTTCAGCAACACAACATCATCCTCCTCTCAAGAACCTGTGCACACCACCGTGTTGTTGGTCTCGTGTGTTGCTGTCCTGCAACACAACATCCTCCTTGTTGCCGTTTAATGACCTGCAAGTGTGCAGGCCGTTAGCACTTGCAACCACCATTCTCCAACCAGCCACTACACCGCCCTCATGTGCTCTTGCTGGATGCACCGCTCAACCTGCTAGTAGATGGCTTGCAACCATTGCAGGCCATTATCCCCTTCTCCATGCTTCTCAGCCACAGTGCAACCTCCCTGTTGGCTGTTCCCTCCAAGGCAGCAACCTACTGCATGCTACCTCCTCACCTCTAGCCACTCCATGAAGGGTAGCAGCGGAGTTGCAGTTCTGCACCACCGTCCTCTTTCTCTGGACTGTCTCCTCCTTGCAAATGGTGGTGCACACAACCACCAAAGCAACCACAGTCGGGCTCCTCTTCATCTTCTATCACGTCCTCATCTTCACCAACTCACAGACAAGCAACACCACCACCATTGTTCTGGACAACGCCATGGCCATTGGCATGTCTCTCCTCCAAGAGACCGACCATTGCATGCTCCTTTGGGCGTGCTCTTCATCACCTACTCTTCGTTGCCCGTGCATCTTACACAACCACCACTTGGCCGGACCTACAGGCCCTCACTTTCTTTCTTGGAGAACCAACAACATCCTCTTGGTAGTTGCAGTGCATGCTGCCCATGCCTGCCTTCTTCTTGGTCAAAGCACACCCCACGAGTTGCTCTCCTCCAGCCTGCAAACCTTGCCCAGTTGCATGCCCAATAGTGCAGACCAGTAAGCCCTGCTCATCCTTTCATCCCTGCCTTAAACAACCTAAAGGAGCTTCTCCTCAACAGATTATGCCCGTGTGCCTCCATGCCATACCGAACAGTCGGTGTTGTCTCCCTTGGGCAGTAAGGTTGTGCAACCCGCAACTTCTCACCTTGGGCCAGCACCTCTCCATTGGTTGCTTGCACCACATGCAGTCCCCACGACCTCCTTCTTTGGCCGAACCAAGGCCGAGTGCACCATGCATCCCACGGACTGAGCACACCATCATTGGGGCATGCACCATTTATGTTCTTGACCATGCAACCATTCACGGGGCCGATCACTCCCGAGGTAAGTGACCAAAGGTAATGGTTTCTCTCATCTTCTTCTCCTTTCTCTCTCTAAAATTTTACTTTCTCTCTCTAGATCTCCTCTCTCTCTAAAACGACATGGAAGGAACGTGACATCCCTAATTCCATGTTCTCTCTCGACCTTCTATTTTCTCTCTCTACCTTTTATTTTCTCTCTCTAGATCCTTACTACATTCTCAGGCCGATCGCCTCTTCACTTGGCTGACTCATTTCGGCGAGTGAAAAGGTGAGCTTTTTAGGGCACATTATCGTACATTTGCCAATTCACATCTACCTTGTCGGCCGGTAAGATCCGATGTGGATTCCACGATTGAGCAACATTCCATGAAATTTGAACGGTCCTCTTCTTGATCTGTAGCGCTCTTAGCTCTAAAGGTCATGGGATTCTTTTCTGTCAAAACTCTTCTCTTGATTGAAGCATTCATCGAAGTCTTGGACGATCCTCTTCTTGATCGGTAGTGCCCTTAGCTCCAAGATTTCAATGGACGTTTCTTTCCCTTACCTCTTCATCTCTCAACCCTTTACATGCTTTCTTTATTTATGTTATTTTTATTTATGTACGCACTCTTTGATGATTAATGAAGTCGATTTTGATATTTTGGTGTTCTAAATCTCAAATGAATGTTGTTTTTCGACTCGCTCTTCTCATCTCTTCCACCATTCTCATTTCTCTATGTATATTATTTGTCAGTTTTAATTTCTTATTGTACTAACTCACACTGAGTGCGGATCGACATCCGACACGTACTGCTATACAAGTTACATTTTGCAGATAATCAGATTTTATAAATATTGTTGAAGTTAGGGTTTCCGAATTGACGACGCGGAAAAACCTTAATTTCAAATGGCGCCATTACTGTTCGGTGTACAAGAATGCGTAAAGGAATGAAGACGACCAACCCCCAACCAACATATTGCCAATCCTTGGTAATTAGTGCGAAATAAATGAGCTTAAACGGGCTCCGCACATGCTGCACACTTTTTCATATTAGTTAAAAGAAAACACCGTTCGTCAAATTATCGTATGGATGCAAAAATAGTCATAAGCTAGCAGATAATCATGAAGTTTTGACAAGACTACAGATTGATAATCATGACCTAGAATAGCCAGACTCGACGTGTGTGTGTGGTCAACATTATCATTATCCAATAGTGAAGAGTTCCAAATCACCTAAGAGATTGCATGCCTTGACCTCAAATCTCACTTGAAAAACACTCAGAAATGATCACTCGTCAGTAGTTTTATTTCTGTTCTCTCAATTTATATGTGAAGAGACATATTGATAAAAATAAATATCTCATATATGTATTGTTTGAAGGAAGGACATTTTTAACAGAAGAAGATCTCATGACAGGAATATCATTTCACTTGGGAATGTTAGATCAAACTCTATAGCTTCTCTTTCTCCACTCTCCACATTTTATGATCGTGCTATCCGAGAATCAAGTAGGACTTTCATAGGTTATAATGAGGCTTAGGTCAGGTGTAGAAAAATAATGGGATACAGGATTTCAAAGCTTCTTAGAGGATATCTCGATTTTCTTGTATCTTTCTTGCGAGTATAAAAACCATTATCTGCTTCTTTTCCTTATTTCGTATTTTTCTCTTTTTTTCTGAGATTGCTCAATTTTGTTTTCAGCTCTTTTCTATACTTTCTTTTCATCTTTTCTTCTCAGTTTGAATCACTTGTCTTTTTCTAGACTTTTTCTTGACTTTTCTTTTCATGGTACACCTATATCAATTATTTCTCTATCCTTCTCAGAAGTAGGGTCGCGAGTCATACTTCGTAACTGGACTGGGTTATTGGTTAATGGGCTTATCAAGGAAAGTCTTTTCATAAAGGTTTAGAAGGGTTTCAAACGGTAGAGATTTGAGGTAAACTAAAAAGGCTGAAAGGTATAAAAAGATGGACTAAATCATTTTCTAGGGTTTGTACTCTCATGTAACATGTTTCGAATAGATATAGAAAAAGGTTCTGTCGTAATAATCCAATTTTGATGTCGTTCCGAGTTCCATGATCAAGACAAAGGATAATGAGATCTCTCAACAAATATTGCGGACATGAAGAAATAGTGAGTCAACTTGTGAATCGGAATTGTAGTATAACCTTCTGAATTGATGAAAGGCTTGAAACCGCACTAGGTTAGGTTTCCACAAATATTCTTCTAGGATCTTTAGAGATTCTAAATTTAGGATGACTCTGATGATGAATTTGTACAATTTATGTCAAATCTGAGTTTTTCTAAGTTTTCAAATCTGTTGTAATCATGCTCGACTTGACTTGACTCAAAGCTAACATATAACACTGAAAATGTCATCCTTTATAAAATGATTTCACGGATATTTTCAGCTAATAAAAGTCAGGGTATTTGACACATTTTGGAAGTACTAGAAAACATTGAAAATCGTCGAAAAACACTAAAAAAATACAAGGTTTTTTTTTTATATATATATATTTTTATTTTTTTGAAAATTTATCAAAATGAAAACATGAGTTTTGGTAAATACCCACCCCAACCAAAATATAGCACCGTCCTCAGTGCTCATGACCGGGACCAAAAAAGATGAAATAAATGATGCAAGGAGTTTAGGGAGGATGTTACCAATGTGGCATGAAATGAATACTGTCTAGTACCAGATGATTTTCTGTATTGATGATTCCTGCATGACAGATAAATATAGCAATAAAATATGCATGCGACTCATGTGATTACGAATATCGGAATTGCCTTTCCGAAAGCGCTAAGTTTTACGTCTTCAGCCAGAGACAACGAATGTGATAAGCACCCCCAACCAAGTTAAAGCACAGGGAGACTGAGTGAATCATCAGTCATCCAGCTCATCAGTTGGAGCAGGATGCTTCCATATGAGCTAACCAAACCCAACAGTAGTACGGGTAGGTTCTTTCTCAATAGAGACTGAGAGGTTTCTCTGACCGTGGATAGTAGAGTAGCAAACTTTGAAAGAGGAGCGGGTATAGGATTGCAGTAGCGATTCTCTCATCAGTAAGAGACCTAGCAATGGGATTCTCTGACCATGGTTAATAGAGCCGAAGGTACAATGTGTATTAGGGATGGATTTAGTGGAGTAGACTCCAATGGGGTTTACAGTAAGCACCCCTATCCAAGATAAAATACAGTGAGACTGAAATGATCATCAGTCTACAGAGATTGGATCAGTGAGATCCGTCTACCCGGTCTCTCATCAGTATGAGACTTATGAGTGGTAGAGGTAATGTAGGGGTGTTGAAGATCGAAAGACTCTCAGATCGAGTCAAACGATGTGGTTTTTGAAACTATAGAAATAATCCCTAGAATCGGTTACAAGGAGACACTGGAGTAGTGATCCTAAATGATGCACATAGAGCAAGCAAGATAATCCTATGTCTAAAATAAATCAGGATAAGTTTGAGGATTTATCTTGTTAGTTTGTGGGGGTATGGTAGATTATGACAGTAGGCGGACCACTGGTTTATCTTGTTAACCACAGGACTAACTTTGTCGCTCTTATGTTCTCACTAGAATACACTCTTCAAAGCAAATGCTTCAGTACTAACTCAAATTGATCGCAAGATAATCCGAAGCATAGACAGACGTGCGGCACATCGACTGACTTAAGTATGCCCCAGACTAATCAGATTTGTCAAGAATTGGAGATGACTATTCTATTAGTATAAGCTAAGGTTAGTTTGTGTTCCTAATCTCAACAAGTAGCAGACCAACAAAAGAACCAGGAAAGCCACTGATGAGTTTGGTATACTTGAGTAGTAGGGACCTTTGGGTGTGTTAGACAACAGGGACCCGTGCTTGTGGAGTTATTCGACCTGGGATGGATGGAAAGACTACGTGGAGGGGTGTCTTAGAACACCGATCTAGTTTAGTGCTAGCTCTTGATTCTTTTTATTAGAGTGGATCTTGGGGATCAAGCTCAGTTGGAGTGATGAGGTGGGTGATGAAATCCCACAAGTTTCAAGTTAGAGCTGGGTCTGCTCAATTGGGGTTCATTAATTAGCGGCCACATCCATACAGGGTGAATAAGTTTATGCAAAAAGCAAATAGACACGTGGCATGTGAAACACCCAATTACACTGTATCGCACTCAAGGCGAGGAAAGTGACTTACCTCCCGTGGGCCACGCCACTTGATAATCTTGACTTTGTTTTCAGTTGATCTTGAACACTTGAGTTGTCTTTTCTTCAACTTTAATCCTTCTTTGATTTGTTTTGTCGAAGTCCACTTGATCTTTGACACTTCAGTCTTCAGTTGATTTGAGGCACATCGACATATATAAAAATACTATTACCGAAGAACTAAGTATTCCTAGGATTTGACAACCGAGACTTTTTAAAATCAATAATGATAACAATAATATTACAATAGTAATTTTATTGTACATTCTTTTTGTAAAATCAAAAAATAAAATAATCCATTGCATTCATTTGCAATGCACTACCAACCAATCAGCTAAACTTCATTTGCATCTATTTACATGGCGTGAACCAAACAAGTGTAAGTGACTCACATCCCAAGTGATTGCAACACAATTCATTGTATTTGCACTAAAGTGCAAAATGCACCCAAGTGTAGTGAACCAAGCAGGGCCTTAAATGAGAGTTCCATGTTACCCAGGGAATCTAACCCTTTTGTCAAAAACAAAACATACAAAAGAAAGGGGGAAAACCGGTTGGCATGGTCTCTCGGTTTCCTTATGTACATGTGTCATGACGTTATTGGTGTTGAAAACTATAATTATCCTAAAAAAGATACAATTTTGAACAATTTTCAAATGATTGAGCCATTCCAAAATTGTTCCTATTTTGAAAAAAATTAAGAATGGTTCAAAATCGTTCTAAAATGTCTTTTTTTAGTGTAAATTTATAATATATCATTTATTTTTTGAGGTTTTTAAAAAACCTAAAATATTTTATTTTCAAACCTTGACGGTTCACCTTTGTAACAAAAAAATTATGACCATTCACAGAAAAATCTACATTGATTAAACCGAGAAAACACGTTACCAAGCAAAATACATTATTCAAGCATCTATTTCTTTTACTTAAAATTTTTAGAATTTTTAATACTCTTCTTCTAGGCCCTGACCTATCCCTTGAGGGTAGGGCTAGGGCTAGGGCCTAGCCACTTCAGGTCCTCTAAGGGGGCTAGGGCCTCACCCTTATAAGCAAGTGTAGGGCCTAGCCCTTTGGCATTTGTAACTTGCAAATGTTTAAAGTGGCAGATTTTTGGCCAGGATGATCTCCATGAATTTTCACCTAAAGTCAGCTCTTGATTCATCTTGGTGTGGTCCCCACCTAGGCGTGTCAAATAATGTGTCAATTTTTATTTGGTGTGATGATCCCACCAGGCGTCCTTTAATTAAGGAACACTTAATAAGGTGCCCACGTGTGTTTGTCCGTGGAAAAGAAAATTGTACCTTTCCCTAGGTTAAAAATGTAGAGCTAGATAGAGATGTAGCTCATATCTATTACTACTTTAAAGCCAGAACTGGGGATGGGGCACGCCCTTTTCACACGACGCTCATCTACATAATGTTGATGACAGACGACAGTTTGACCCACGTGGCACACTTTTAGAGACTACTTACTGTTTGGATGTTTGGCCCATCCCTAGGTAGATCTACATAAAAAAAATCCGCCTGATTAGTATCTTCTAACCTTTGGATCTGGGTACCTCAAATAATGCTCGAAATCTACGGTTCAAAATAAACCATTAAAAATAGTCTATTCAACAGATAGAAATTACTAATCAGGTTGAATGCCACATCAAAAACCTCCCTTTCAGGCCAAAACTTAGCTTGATTAGTGATTTCTATGCGTTGGATTGGAGTCGTTTTCGTGGGTTGATTTTTAACCATGGAATTTGAGCATTATTTGGGGTACATAGATCCAAAGGTTTGAAATCATTAATCGGATTGATTTTTGGTATGTAGGTCCACCTAGGATGGGTCAAACATCCATTCAGCCAGTGGTCTCTAGGAATGTGCCAACTGCCTCATATTGTGGTACGTCAGCAACTCTTCTCCAACCCAACCAATAGCTCGGCCTATGACTTTACCTAAGAGTGGGCCCCATTGTCAAGTTACTTTATAGACTCGTGAACCCATTTCTCCTTAAAGAAAACTCTCTGGAGACGAACCACACTTTGTATTCTTGTCCTTGGTGCAATATATAATTATATATTTCCAAGTGGCACAGGGAGTTGCTAGGATTCACTCTTTTAATAATGGGTATTTTAGTAACACACCCTAAAATTTGAAAGTAATTTGTAATACCCCTTATACTTTCAAAGTTTAGGATTAGCCCCTTGACCTAGTTTAACTATCATTTGACTAACGTTGCATTAGCATGTGCACGATGCATGTCACGTTTTAACGTTAGTCAAATGATGGTTAAACCAAGGTTTAAAAGAGGCTGTTTTAACAGTTAAACAGACTGGGGGCATTACCGTTTAAACTGTTTAATTGAAACGACCAGGGGCAAAAATGGAAAAAATCAATTTTTAACGGTTTTAACGAAAAAAACGAAAGAAATGCGCTGAAATTAAAATTTTAAAATTAAAAAAAAATAGAATTTAACGGATTTTAACAGAAATTAAACGGATTTAACGACCGTTTTTTTTTCACAAAATTTTTCAGAATTAAACGGCCGTTAAAACAAAAAAAAACGGCCGTTTTATTCAAAACCGATAAAACATGTATAAATGGTTTTAAAGGAAACGGGCTTGGGGCGTTACTGTTTAAACCGCCATTTTTAAAACCATGGGTTAAACTAGGTCAAGGGGGGTAAACCTAAAGTTTGAAAGTATAAGGGGGTATTACTAATTACTTAAAAATTATGGGTGTCATTACTAAAATACCCTTTAATAATTGATAATATTTTTAACCAATCAATCCGTCCGAATATTTCTTTGGGGTTGCTATACTTGCTTTCCGTTGTGTGGACATTAAAACCAAATTAAATTTTCAACTTGTCAATATCATAACAATTATTCTTGCAGCAGAGATATAACAGGTTCTTCCTTCATCTCTCCTCTAACAAAAGTAACTTGATCATCCAGGTAATTCAGATACCAAGACAAGATGGCAGATGCAGTTCTTCAACTTGTCTCTCCACTTCTTCAAGTAGTCTTTGAGAACCTCAACACCCAGATCCAAAGTGAGTTTAATTTGGTGTGGGGTGTCAAAAAAGATATGAAGAAGCTTTCGAACACATTATCAACAATTCAGGATGTCCTCGAAGATGCAGAGATGAAGCAATTCAAGGAAAAGGCCATCAGAAATTGGCTAAGGAAACTTAAGGACGCGGCTTATGAGGCGGAGGACGTTTTGGATGAGTGGGCAACCGAGGAGCTACAATTAAAGTCAGAAAGCAGATATCAAAGTTCCAGCACGCAGGTAAACCAATCTTGCTTATCTTGTTTCCATTTCGAACAAATTACGTTTCATCATAAGATGGGAAAAAGAATAAAAGAGATTAGGGAGAAATTTGATGAGATTGCTGCTGAAAAGTCTAAGTTTGTTTTGGGCGTTGGAGTTGTAGACAGGAAAGTTGAGTTAAGTGGGAGTCGAGAGACTAGCTCTACTATAAATGAACGAGAAGTTTATGGGAGAGATGAGGAGAAAAAAATTGTAATAGACCAATTGCTAAAGACGGCGAGTTGTGAAGAAAATCTTTCAATCTTTCCCATACTTGGCATAGGTGGTATTGGGAAGACCACTTTGGCTCAATTAGTTTACAACCATAAAGAGGTTGAAACACATTTTGAGATCAGAAGTTGGGTCTGTGTATCTGAAGATTTTTATGTGAAAAGGCTTATAAAAGCGATCATACAATCTTTAGGAAAAGATGTCGGTGAGCTTGTGGACTTGGATCCTATGGAAAGACGCCTTCGAGATGTACTAAATGGGAAGAAATTTTTACTTGTGCTGGATGATATCTGGAATGCAAATCAGATGGAGTGGAATAGATTGAAACACTCGTTAATGTGTGGAGCTAAAGGAAGTACGATTATTGTAACTACTCGTCTTGAAAAAGTAGCATTGATAATGGGAACGCTTCTTCCACACCACCTAACAGGTATATCAGACGACAACTGTTGGTCTTTGTTTAGGCAATATGCATTTGGCAATGGAAGAGAAGAACGCCCAAACTTGATAAAGATTGGCAAGGAGATTGTGAATAAGTGTAGAGGCGTACCTTTGGCTGCAAAGGCTCTAGGAAGCTTAATGAGCTTCAAAAAAGAAGAAATCGAGTGGGTTGTTGTGAGAGACAGTAAAATATGGCATCTACCAGAAGATGAAGGAAATGACATTTTACCCGCTTTGAGATTAAGCTATAATCATTTGCCCTCACATTTGAGGCAATGCTTTGCTTATTGCTCCATATTTCCAAAAGATTATGAAATGAAGAGGAAAGAACTGATTCATTTATGGATGGCTAATGGTTTTATTCGATCTAGAAACGGAATGGAGCTGGAAGATATTGGAAATGAGATATTAAATGATTTAGTGTGGCGATCTTTATTCCAAGACATAACAAAAGATGATGATGGAAATATAAAGACATGCAAGATGCATGACCTCTTGCATGATCTTGCATGTTCTGTAATGGCGAATGAATGTCATTTTGTTGAGGATGGAAGGACTGTGAATCTTCCTAGAACCATTCGACATTTGTCATTGAATTTTCACTCACTTTCATCTTCATCTTCATCTTCATCTTTATCTTCAATCAATCTTGAGTGTCTACTTAAACCCCAACCATCCATGCGTTCACTCCTATTATTGCATTCATCCAGTTCCTATGGACAAATACCAATTACATTGGGTCCTCAATTCATCTCAAATCATAAATGCTTACGAGTATTAGATTTGAGGCGAGCTGAAATTACAACACTGCCACTTTTCATAGGCAATTTGAAACATCTAAGGTACCTCAACCTCTCCTCATCTGCTATTACATCATTACCTGAATCCATTTGCAGCCTAAGAAATTTGCAGACATTGGAACTAAGTTGTTGTGATAAGCTTGAGATGTTGCCTAAAAACATGAGGAAAATGAACAGCCTCAGACACCTAGATATCTTAGGATGCGAGTCGTTGACTTACATGCCAAGTGAGATTGGGCAAATGACTTCCCTCCGAACATTAAACATGTTTATTGTGAGCCCCGACAGCGGTCGTGGTATTGGAGAGTTGCAAGGACTAAACCTTATAGGAGAAATAGAAATAAAAGGGGTTGAGCATGTGAGAAATTTAGTAGATGCTAAAGATGCCAATTTGAAAAGAAAGGAAAACCTTTGCTCATTATCGCTTTACTGGTCAGGTGGTGTTGATGCTGACTTGCAAGGTGTCAATAGCGAATGGGTATTAGAAGCACTCCAGCCTCACCCAAATATAAAAAAAATGTTTATAAATGGATACCCAGGTGTGAAATTTCCAAGTTGGATGGGGGTTTCATCGTCGCTCGAGAAATTGGTTGAAATCTCGCTAAAAGAATGTAAAAGATTTGAACAATTCCCGCCACTCGGGCAATTGCCCCTCCTCAAGTATATTTTTATAAGTCGAATGGATTCGGTGAAACGCATAGGCGAGGAATTCTACGGTGAAGGACTGGTGAAAGGATTCCCATCACTTGAAGAACTTGACATTAAGGACATGCCTAATTTGGAGGATTGGTGGTGGAGACAGAACAGAAGAGAAGAAGTACTATTCCCTTGCCTTAGAAATTTAACCATTAGGAATTGTCCCAAGTTGAAAACATTCCCATTGCCATTATCTGTCGAAATTCTAGAACTAAACAGATGCAATGAAATGATATTAAGATCATTGGAAGTAGAACTGCTCCATTGTCATCTTTCTTTCCTTCATATTTTGGATTTTGGTGAGCTGATATCTTTTCCAGAAGGGATGCTGCGAAACCTTACTGCTCTTAAAACCTTGAATATTCAGTTATGCGTCATGCTTAAGACATTGCCTATGGAACTAGAAAATCTCACTTCACTATCAGAGTTGAAGCTTGTTTATTGTATGGATCTAGATTCTTTGCCAGAGGGATTGCAAAACCTCACCTCTCTCAAATCCCTTAACATTGGACATTGCGACGGTCTAAAGTCTTTGCCAAAGGTGGGGATCCAAGGATTGAGCTCTCTTGAACTTTTGGAGATTGAAGGTTGTGGTAGTTTAACATCTATGTCCGACTGGTTACGATATCTAACATCCCTTCAAAAATTGGTTATTGAAGGATGTCCAGAGCTAGAATTCTCATCAGAGGATTTTCAGCACCTCACTGCCCTTCGAGATCTGCAAATTGACGAATTCCCTAAGTTGACTTCTTTACCGGAGGGGCTACAATACGTCACAACGCTTCAACATCTATCCATTTACAATTGTGAGAATCTGACATTCTTGCCAGAAGGGGTGCAACTCCTCACTGACCTACAAACTCTAAGGATTGTAGATTGTTCTCCTCATCTACATAGACGATGCGAGAAGGAGGACGGTGAGGACTGGTACAAGATTGCCCACATTCCACAAGTCATCACCTATTGCAGACGATAGGAGGTGCATCATCATCGACAACACTAGTCTCCCCTGCTTCTGCATCAGATTTAATCGTGGTAAGAAGGTAGCTCTCCTCCTCGTTGTGGTGCTCTTTTTGTGTTTTCTCTTATAATTTTCATTTTGTTTAAAGAATGGCTACTGTCTCTCTGTGTTATCAGAAGTCTACACATCCTACGGTTGCAGTGATCCAAGATCATGTTGAATCATGGTCGTGCAATTCTCCAATCAATCTGATGTTAAAGGTACTATATTTATTGTACAGCTTTGAAATTCTTGGCTTTTCTGATCTTACATTTTAATCATACACTGTTTGGGATGACATGGATGGCAATCTCTCTTCAAAGAATTATCTAGCTGACCAATTGTTGAGGAAGAGTAGAGTTATTTGAGTAAATCTTGCCTGACCACCCACAATGTAAGCCACGTGGCAATTCAGTAGAGGACATTGACCGTATAGCTGTTTGGCCAATCCCTAGGTGGACCTATAAACCCAAAATCAACCTAATCAATGATTTCTAAGCGTTAGTTGAAGTCATTTTCATGGGTTGATTTTAACAGTATGAATTTGAGCATTATTTACCATTTTTTGGGTATAAAGATCCAAAGGTTCGAAATCCCTAATCAGGCTGATTTTTGGTTTGTAGGTCCACTTACTTAGGGATTGGCTAAACATCCATACGGTCAGCGTCCTCTAAGAATGTACCAAGTGGCTCATATTATGGGTGGTCAGGGCTTCCTTGACCGTCGGTGGTCAGTCTAGTTTTAGTCGAGTTATTCCACTCTTTTGTGAGTTAAATTTAGGAGGGCATACTTAAGTTTTCAGTGTGTCATCATGTCATCAAACGTAATCCCACACAGATTCCTGAAACATGGAGATTGGAGACCAAGGTTTAAAGGAGGCCGTTTTATCGGTTTAACAGACTGGGGGCGTTACTGTTAAAACGGATTGAAATGGCCAGGGGTAAAAATAGAAAAAATGGAAAAAATAGAATTTAACGGGAAAAAAAATGGAAAAATGGCTCTGAAATTCAAAATTCAAAATTTGAAATTTGAAATTATAAAAAAATTAATGGAAATTTGACGGAGTTTAATGGATTTAATGGCCATTTTTTTTCCACAAAAAATTTCAGAATTTAATGGCTTTTAAAACGCTTTTAACGGCCATTTTTTTTCAAAGAGCCAGAACACGTTTTAACGGAAACGGGCTTGGGGTGTTAACGTTTAAACGGCTGTTTTTAAAATCATGATGGAGACCCAGCCTGTGACAGCCAATGAGTTCTCGGCACATACCCCGAGTGCTTTTGACGTACCCATTTGATTGTTTTTTAAGATTTTTTTTTGAATTTTCTTATTACAAAGGGAATTTTTCATGACAGACCCCAATGTTATATTTGAAATTTGACATACTCCCCACATTTTGAAAAAACTGACATACCCACAATGACCAGGTCTAATGTTGTTTGGCAAGTGTTGACCCAAGCTTACTAACAAAGTCTTGATTAAAGGACAATAATGCCCTTGTCTTCAAGAATCCAAAGGTGGTTGTCAGCGCCAAGCTGGCATCATTTTTTTCACTTTTTGGGGCGCTAACAACAACTGTTGGAGTCGTGAAATCCACGGCCGAGCACGCGAACACCGAGAGGGGTCAGAAAAAGGTCCTTGGAGCCTGAGCCATGTCAAAAATTCCCTATTACAAAAGCATAAGAGTATGTGGAAAAAGTACTCGGGGTAACTCATTACCTTCCTTCCACTTCTATTATCTAAGGCTCGGGCTCCAGTTACCGCCCTAAAATGACAGGCTCCGGTTACAGGACACAATATGAACCACATGTCACACTTTTAGGCCAATCCCTAAGTGGACCTACAAACCAAAAATCAGCCTGAATAGTGATTTATAGGCGTTGGATTGGACTTATTTTCATGGGTTAATCTCAACTGTTGAATTTGAGCAATATTTGAGGTACAACGATCCAACTCAATGTATGGTTGTATTTTCAAACATGATCTCCATATGGGTCCATCAGCAGGTGCAGGAATCATATGAAAATTGGGTTTAGATTTATCCTAATAATTTGATATATAATTGGGATAAAGTTATGGGAAATTCTATTTGCACTCCACAAATTCCATAATCATCCCATTTGGGTGCTTTTTTGACGAAACTATCCTTAAACCAAAAAAAAAAAAAAAAAACCCTCTCTTCGCCCCTTGAGAGAGAGAGAGAGAGAGAGAGAGATGTACTTGGCGGCGACGGCAACGACATCATCCTCCTTTTTTGGCGGCGACGGCAACGACATCATCCTCCTTTTTATTTTTTCTTTTGGGTTTTGTTCAGAGAGAGAGAGAGAGAGGTGCAGAGGGAGGGACGAAGAGGGGTGTTGGGTTTGTTTTGTTTTTTGTTTCTTAAGGGCATTTTTGACCGAAAAGCACCCAAATGGGGTGCCCCCTTATGGAATTAGTGGGGTGCAAATAGAATTTTCCTAAAGTTATTCATGGTTTTGTAACTCATAACATGGTTCACATTCGTAGGGGCATGCATGCAGATGAGTTAGGGGTTGATTTTTGGTGATGATATTCTTTTCAACATGGATATTAACCTAGCAAAAAATCAGCCAATTTTGACATTTCAAGCCTTATGAAAATGGATTACAAGTTAAAATATTTTAAAGCCTTAACTCCATATTTAATTAGGGTAGAAGTTTTAAAAGCTGCAGATTCTTTTGTGAGGAAGTTCATCCTCACAAAAAATCAATCCTTAAGGGACCCATGACCATTGATGGGCTCCACTTAGGAGATTATCTACATCTACAATAACCATTAATCTGCTCACACAAGCCCTTGTACATAATTAGGCACTAACTCAACAAACTATTGGGTCCTAATCGCTCAACCCGACTGCTTTTTGCTGCGTACCCAAAAAAATTAAAAAGAAATCTTAACACTCACCAGGGTACGTGGCGAAAAGCACTCGGGTCAAGAACTCTATGATCGTCAGTGTCTTCGCTAACACTTCACCCAGTTGATCAGCGAAGGTGATCCAACACAAAACTGACAAGATCAAAACCCAGAATCAGCAAAAGTTGACTCCTTCAGTCAACGACACCGCTGACTACAGTCAACATAAGCCACATGGCACATTCTTAAGATGACACTAACGGTATAGATGTTTAGCCAGTTTCTAGGTAGACCTACAAACCAAAAATCAATCTGATCAGTGATTTTCAAGTGTTGGATTGAAATCATTTTCATGGGTTGCTTTTAACCTTATGAATTTGAGCATTATTGGCCATTATTTGGGTACAAAGATCCAAAGGTTTTAAATAACTAATCAAGCTGATTTTTGGTTTTTAAGTCTACTTAGAGAAAGGGAAAGCAAATTAACCAGATGATGTGCTAGCACCGATTTTTCCTCATCCTGAATGGGCCATAGGTTTCGAAGAAGCGCTAGATTGCATTTGTGGAAATTTCGAAATCCCAGGCCACCCGTGTTGATTGGTTTGCATAAGGATTCCCAGTACGTCAAACGAAGGACACCGTTACCCTTTTTCCACCCCACCAGAAATTATTGAATGCTGAGTCCATCTTCTTGCAAAGACCTTTCGGGAACAGGAAATATGACATAAGATAGGTAGGGATGCTAGTCGCTACCCACTTGATGAGGGTCGTTCTTCCTGCTTGAGATAGAGCTTGGATCTCCATCCTGCTACTAGTCTCTGTATTCTCTCTAGAGAACAATTTAGAGCTTGAGGTTTCTATCTTCCTATGAAGAGAGGAGTTCCAAGGTATTTCTCCCAAATTTTTAGGCTCTTCATTTTCAGAATTTGGGAGAGGACTTTTTGGTGTCAACGATGCAAATTATCACTGAATAAAATACCGGATTTTTCAAAATTGATAGGTTGACCTAACAAGGAAAAAAAAAGTTATTGATTTTATCTTTGATGTTTCTGGCTTCTACTAAATTTGCCCGGCAGAATAAAAGGCAGTCATCTGCAAACAAAAGGTAGGAAATAGGAGGGCTAGATCGAGCAATCTTTATCCCATGGATGCGATTTTGTTGGACTGCTTGTTGTAATAGGAGGAAGAGCACATTTGCACAAATAACAAAGAGAAAGGGGGATAGAGCGTCACCTTGGTGAATTCCTCGAGTTGGGCTGAATTTTCCCATAGTTGACCCATTCAATAAGACTGAGAAGGAGGCTGTTGTAATGCATTTTTCAACCCAAGACACCCATTTTTCATTGAAGCCCATAGCTTTCAGGGTTTTTAGAAGGAAAGCCCAGTCCACTCTATTGTAGGCTTTTGACATATCAAGTTTGATGGCAATAAGGCCAGTTTTCCCAGTTTTTTTCTTTTTTATAGCTTGTATACTTCTTGAGCTAGATCGGTATTATCGGAGATCAGACGGCCGGGGACAAAAGTTGCTTAGTATGGAGAGATGAGAGGATTGAGGATAGATTTTAAACGAGCAGTCAGAATCTTTGAGATGATCCTGTAATTGACGTTACATAAGTTGATTGGTCTATAGTCACTGATTTTGATGGGTCCTTTTTTGGGTATCAGTGCTGTGTTGGTAGGATTGAGAGCTCGAATGTCATTGTTGCTTTCCATAAAAAAATTTTACCAGCTGAAAGATATCCTCCTTTACTATCTCCCAATAGGATTGGTAAAAGTAAGCTGTTAATCCATCCGGGCCAGGGGCTTTAAAAGGACCCATAGAAAAAACTGCCTCCCGAACTTCTTCCATGGTGATTGGTCTAGTGAGGAAATCATTTTCTACCTGGGAAACCGATGGTGTAATGAGTCTATCGAGTTGGTCTAGGTGTCCCTGAGGTAGGGTGGAAAAAATCCAAGAGAAATAGTCGATAAAGCTTGACCAATTTTCCCTCTAGTTGAATGTTGATTGCCTTCATCATCCTTGATCCACTCAATTTTGTTTTTACTTCATTTGACTAATGTGGAAGGGTGAAAAAATTTTGAATTTCTATCGCCCTCCTTTAGCCAAGTTCCCTTTATTTGTCTCGCCAGAACATCTCCTCTTGCTGCACGACCTTCTCTAAATCTCGAGCTATTTCCCTTTCTTTTTTTTAGGTTTTCATGGGATGGGGGAAGCATTTGGATCTGGTGTAAGTAGTGTTGGAAATGTTTAACGCGATCCTGGACATTACCCATTCTATCTTTATTCCACTTTTTGATTTTTTCCTTTGTGGTTTTTAGTTTTCGGTAGTTCTGAACAGGTTTGGGGCCGATCAATGGGGATTTCCAGACTTTGTCAACGATGTTTCTACATTCTGGTTGAAGAGTCCACATGGAATCACTACACCAAAATTGCCAATTTGCAACAGGCAGTTTTTAGGGTTTGCAACGGTTACAAACCGTTTCAAATCTGAAACGTTTCAAAACCGTTGCTCAAGTGGAAAACGGCTCTAAACCGTTTCAAATAAGATATAACCGTCGCAAATATTGTTTATAAAACATAAATGTTTTACAACGGTTTTGTTCATGCTGGAAACGGTTTTGGCCGTTGCAAAATAAGTGTCAGAACCGTTGTAAATTATTTAAAACGGTTTTGACATAGATTCACAACGGTTTTAAACTGTTTCAAATTGAAAAACCAAAAAAAAAATCGTGCCCACGTTTTCCAGCGAGTATACGGTATAATGTTGCAGCGAATATAAATGCCAAATTTTGGCACACTTGTATCTCGCGCGCCCTAAATCCCCAAATCGATCGATCTCTCCCTTGAGAATCCCTCTTGCTTCACTCTCTTCACAAACCCTAGAATCCCTTCCTTCATGTTCTCTTGCCCTTGATCTCCTATTTCTTGTCGTCGATCTATTCCCCTCTCTTGTCGTCAACCCACTCTCTACTGTTGTTGAATTTGTTAACGCCTTTTTCTTCGTCAATCGTAAGGGCAAGCTCTGGGATTTGCTTGAAGTTCAACGTGCAAGCTCTGGGATTTGCTTGAAGTTCAAAGTGCAAGCTATGGGATTCTGTTAGTACCGTTGTCGTGAGCCACCACCACAGCTACGTCTGTTATATTTCAAGATTAGGTTTAGGGTTGGTTTAGGGTTAATGGTGGTATCGAGGTTTAGGGTTTTCAGATGGTGTAAGCTCATTAATGGCAATTTTCAGGTTTAGGGTTTTATAATTTCAAGTTTTAAGGGTTTTAACACTCACCTAAGTTTGTTGCATCTGTTTATTTTTACTTCTCTTCATAACAATATATGAGATTTTAGATAAGATTTATTTGCTCTAATCTTTTATTATGTTCTGTGAGATTTTTTAGATGTATCTGTTAGAGTTCTATCTCTATGAATCTCACTGCATAAGTTTTTAGAGTTCTATCTCTGTGAATCTCTCACTGTGAATCTGTTAGAGGAAAATCCGTAAACAGGCCTTGTTAATTTGTCAACCGTCATTGTAGTAGGGTTGCCAAACATGCACCCCTAGGGTATATATTGTTAGGTGCCTAGATGCCTCAGCCATATTACAAGAGATGATATCTTTGATCTATAAGCCAATACCTATTGCCTTATTAGCCACATAGGAGCCGAAAGACAGTCGCAATTAAAGGTGGAAATTACTGCCTATATCTCATTATAAACTCTATATTTTTGGGGTTCTTCTCCCTAGACTTTCTGTCAAAATTGATTTAAGGCTTAAGTTGATATACTAAAACATGTGTTCGAAACCCACCTTCACCCACTAACCCACTTACCTACCAAAAAAATAAAAAAAGGGCTTAAGACTTATGTAGTGCAATTGATTGTTTACATTGCCTATTGAAGACTATCTAACTAATTTGGGCCTTTTTAGACTTGATATTATTCCCTAAGTGATAATTGAATATTTAAGGGTTCAATATAAAGGCAAATGAATTAGCTAATGGCCTCATATCTGATTAGTAGTTTTGGAATGAGATGATTTTTGCTGAAGATGGTCTCTATGGTGGGGAGATCACCCTCACAAAAATTTAAATCATTCTGATATTCATAGCAATATTTACAAGTTGAAGAATTATGGACTGTCTATTTTTTACCGTTAACTTGAAACCCACATTTGATGGTGTTAGAAATTTCAGAATGGGCTGATTTTTTGTAGGGGTGATCTATATGGTGAGGAGATCATCCGCACAAAAAATCAGCCATTGATTTTATCTTCCATGTGGGTACACCAAAATTTTGTGTGAAAATATGTGTCTGTTGAGCCTGACCCTATTCTTGGTTTTGGTGAGATCACCCTCACAAAAATTTAAATCATTATGATATTCATAGCATGGTTTACAAGTTGCGAAGAATTATGGACTGTCTATTTTTTACCGTTAACTTGAAACCCACATCTGATGGTGTTAGAAATTTCAGAATGGGCTGATATTTCATAGGGGTGATCTATATGGTGAGGATTATATACAGGTTTTGAATGTATATTGTGAGTTTGTGAATGTTTCAAGGATACATACAGGTTCTGATGTATATTGCGAGTTTTTGTATGTTTGGTTCTGATGTATATATATTTTGAGTTTTTGAATGTTTGGTTCAGACGTATATTATGACTTTCTGAATGTTTCAAGAATTACATGCAAGTTCTGAATGTATATTGTGAGTTTCTGAATGTTAAGGATTATAATACAGGTTCTGAATGTATATTGTGAGTTTCTGAGTATTTCAAGGATTATATACAGGTTCTGAATGTATATTGTGAGTTTCTGAATGTTTCAAGGATTATATACAGGTTCTGATTTATATTTTGAGTTTATGAATGTTTTAGGATTATATATAGGTTTTGAATGTATATTGTGAGTTTTTGAATGTTTCAAGGATTATATACTGGTTCTGAATGTATATTGCGTGTTTTCTGAATGTTTCAAGGATTATAAACAGGATCTGAAGTATATTGTGAGTTTCGGAATGTTTGGTACATCATTTACTGTGTCTGCAAATACCTAGTTAGTGAATGTGTTGTTTTGATAGATTTAAGCCAGCATTTGATTATCTGAGGGTTCAATCAACAACCCATTTATGGTGTATGGTCTTTATAGTACTACAACTTACCCACTTCAGTTTTTGTATAATTCAAAAAATTTATTGCTTTTAGGGTTTTTGTTGATACTTATTTGTGTGAATTCCAAAAGGGTCTATGCAATTGCCCTTTTTTCTGGTGGTTGTTGGGTATTGCATTTGAAGCTTCAACAACTCTTTTGCTTTTATTAAGGTTTCTCTAAATACCATTGTTGTTGTTCTGTGTTATTGATTGAAGCTTCAGATGAGCCTTATTTGGATTTGAATTATAGAAGTTCAAGTTTGTTTGAATCCAATCCAAGTTTGTTTGGATTGCCTTGTTTTACCAATATTTTCTGTACTGACATGAAGAGAGGTTTCTACAAGGAAGTTATCTAATAGCCATCGATGAAAATCCCGCAAGGGAGGTGAAGAACCAATTTCAGTTAGCCCAACAAGTTCTATCTAGTTATTTGAAGAAAACATTTAGAAGGTTTTATTATTTTCTTTTCGTTTAATTTTATTTCAAATTGATGATTTTGTATTATTAGCCTATGCTTTCTGATTGACATGCTTTTGCATTGGCAGCTCAATAACCTGATTGATATGAGGGTATTTTTTTTATCATAATCTTATAGTTTAATTTGGATGTTATGAGTTCTGTTAGAGATTCCTAGTTCTTGCTCATGTATAGGCTGCTCAATAACATATATGGAATGTGCTAGATTAGTTTATGTTTTATATTACATTAGAAAGGTATACATTGTGTGATTTCATAAACCTGTAACAACCTTGACACCGTTTTGCTATACCCATGGTATAGTGCCTGACGAGTCTTTGTGGTCTATGTTACATGGCTTAGATTGACTCTAGGTGGTGTATATCTTGTGTAAATTACTAGAGACCTAGTCATCCCTCCCTTAGAGATATAAACTGCCCATTTGAGGATTGTTATTTGTTAGGTTGTTTATCTTGCTCAGTGAGTTGGATGTTTATGTATTGAAGAGATGTACTGGTTACATTAATCTCTCCATACATGTCTATGTCATTTGCTAGCATGATATGTTTCTTACAAATAACTATTTTTGAATTGTCCAGAGTGAACAGTTCAGGAATTGATATTTGTTATGTGTTGTATACATGAATTGTATAAACTGGTTCAAAATCTGGTAACATTTCCTCATTATTCCCCGGATATATGACTTTTTGTTATCTTTTATGCATCGATTATCTACGATAGTTAGATTGGCATGAAAATCAACACAAAATGTCTATATATTTGGGGAAATGCGTCGAAATGCTGTCGAATTTTGAACAAGTACATACAATTCATGTATGCGAACAACACATAGCAAAATCAATTCTTGAATGGGTTAGAGTTTGACCAAGAGGCAGTTGAACTTAGGTACTCAAATTAAAACTAAAGTAATTAATGCATAACATTGTATCTCCTAGTGCACTACATGGCGTCATCAATTAGTAAAGGAGGATGACGTTGGATGATCGAACAACGGCGGAATACGCAAAGGGAGTTGCTTCATTTCTAGAGTTTACGGTGGAGAATTGTGATGGTTATAATAAGTTTTCGTGTCCGTGTGTTAAATGTCGAAATGGAAAAGGGATGGTCAACCTCCACATGATTTCAGAGCATTTGTTTGAAAATGGTATTGATCGATCGTACACTACATGGTATTTTCATGGAGAAAGAAAACCTTCCAGCAATGAACAACCAGCAACAAGAGAATCAGTTGTTGAAAATGATTGTGCGGACAATCCAAGGATGGATGAACTTGTGAATGATGAATTTGGAAGAATTGGTGAACAAGCTGATGCATTTATGGATGATATCTTAAGAATGAAGGCACGCCAAATTTCCATGGTCCTCAAGTGAACGAAGAGAATAAATATAAGTCATTACTCGATGATGCAAAACAACCATTGTACCCTTCTTGCCTAAAAGAATTCACAAAGTTGTCAGTTATTGTTGAGTTGTATAATCTGAAGGTACGTCATTCCTGGTCAGACAATAGTTTTGGTGAACTCCTTGAGTTGGTTAAGAGTTGTTACCAGAAGGAAATACATTACCAGGAAAATTTTATGATGCTAAGAAAATGATAAAAGATTTGGGCATGACTTATGATCAGATACAAGTATGTTCAAGTGATTGTATTCTATTTTGGAAAGAGCATAAAGACAAACAAAGTTGTTTAGTATGCGGTGTATCTAGATGGAAGTCTGAGTATGTGGCACAGAAGCAACGTAAACCAGTCCCTACGAAGGTTTTGAGATATTTTCCTCTGACACCAAGGCTTAAGAGACTTTATAGGTTAGTACTCAATTTTAAAGGTAAGTTCATTCTTGATTGAAACCATTTGACCCTTATGTAGTATTCAATTGTACTTTGGTGTGCAGTGTTCAACGGATATGTAATGAAATGACTTGGCATGCGAGAGCGGAACAATCAAGTGGTGTCATGCGACATCCCGTTGATTCCTCAACTTGGAAATCTGTAGATTATACATGGCCAGATTTTGCTCTTGAAAAATGTAATGTCCGTTTAGGAGTTGCAGTTGATGGAGTCAATCCTTTTGGCAATCTAAGTAGTCTTCAAGTACTTGGCCTGTAATCATAGTGCTATATAATTTACCCCCCTCGATGTGCATGAAAAGAGAGTTCTCGATGTTGACCGTATTGATACCTGATCCAAAAGGGCCGGGTAAGAACATTAACATCTATTTACAACCAGATCGCTAAGTTGAAGGAGTTGTGGTCTAATGGGGTATCGGTGTACGATGTTCTTCGTAACGAAACTTTTGTTCTAAGAGTTATTCTGCTGTGGGCAAATCATGATTTTCCAGCGTATGGAAGTTTATCAGGTTGTGTAACACATGGTTACTTTGCTTGCCTTGTATGTGGTGAGGGAACCGTTGCCGAACATCTGAAGAACAGTTAGAAGATGTGCTATATGGGTCATTGAAGATTTCTTCCAACTGGTCATGTCTTCAGGACCCAAAATGCATCTTTCAATAATAAAGTCGAAGAGGGTTGATGTCCTCGTCGGTTGACTGGGATTGAAGTTGAAGAGAACGTGCGCGGTATCCAGATGGATGTTGGCAAATCAAAAGAGAAAAAACGAAAAACGAGTGAAGATGTGTTGGACAATGAGAATAGCGCTTGGTACAAAAGGTCCATCTTTTTCGAATTGCCATACTGGAAGGAAATCAATATTCGTCATAACTTGGATGTCATGCACACTGAGAAGAATGTTGCTGAAAACCTACTGTCAATGATTTTAGAAGTGAAAGATAAAACGAAAGTTGGAGCAAGTGCTCGTGAAGATCGAGTAGTAGTCAGCCGGGGGTACTTACAAACCCCTGGTAAGTCCATATATACTTAGAATTCAAATAAACATTAGCTTAAAATTGTATTTATTGAAGCTCATATTACTAACTAAAATTTTACATTTGATTGCGAGGCACATACACTGCTCATCGTGTTGATCAATGGGAAAAAAGAAGATGGTGCTAATCTAATGCCACGTAGCTTTGGTGTTTCAAAGACAAAGCGAGTAGTAATCAGCCAGGGGTACCTACAAACCCCTAGTAAGTCCATAGTTCTTGGAATTCAAACATACATTAGCTTAAAATATATTATTTATTGATAACAAATTACTAACTAAAATTTTACATTTGATTGCGAGGCACATACAAATCGAGCATATTAAGTAATTTGCTATACATACTGCTTTGTATGGTAAGTTAGGGAACCATGATAGGTAAAAGTTGGCAAATATAGAAGCCTCGGTTAGTCAACAGACCTATTTTTGTGCCAACTTGGACTGCCTCTATTTGGTGCACTTCAACTGATTTTGTGTTTTCTTGCAGGATCTTGATGCCAATCTTTACTAGAGACGTTGATGAAGGCATTCCGTACTCAACTGTTGGCCTGAATATGAGTCGTATTGAAGCATTGAAGACACAACTTGTCTTTTGGGACATGGGAGGTCAGGTATGTCAAATCTCTCCCCAACTAACCATTAAATTTGCTGCATCATATATGATGGTTCTAGATGCAAGTGTTGCAAAGGGGAGGAGACACAAGTATACTTGCATAGGTGAGTACTCCACCGAATTGCATGCTAGTTGAATATTTCAATGTAGAATGAAAGATCCTCGTTCTATGACAATAAGATGGTGATGTATGAGTTTTTGAGAGAAGAAGAGTAAACGGAACCAACCACAAAAGGTGTCTATAGACTCTAGGGTTTGTGTGAAGCTTGTAGTGGCTGCACACAGTTAGCAGCCCCACCAAAAAAACTATCTTTTATAATACGTGCTGCAAGATGAAAAGGTTTTACATTGAGAAGTAACCTTCTCAAAATAGAATTGTCAACAAGCTAAGTTTCCTTGAGCAGAGAAATCTCTACATATGCATTCCAATCTTCTATCTACACCTTTATTTAGAGTTCTGTTCTTAATAGGCTCCTTCATGGGTTCATTTTTTATCGTGAGATTTAAGCATTATTTGTGGATCCATAAGACAACGAGTTGGATATTTGTGTTGTGTCCCATCATTTAGATATCCTGCTAGCTGAATGGACATGCACCAACTGTATAGAAGCATGCTAATATTTCTCGATTTATACTTGTAACGTGTATGAACCATATGCATCCTTTTATATTGCTTATTGCCTTTTGAACTCCTACTATATTTCGTTCCTAACAATCGTGTTATATAGAATATTGTTGTAATGACTGCAAATCTTAAATGTTTTATTCAATTTAGCTTGTCCTAAAGCCAGAAAAGTAATGTTTAACTTTAATAAATTTGTGTATTTAACAATAATTTCAATTAGTATGATAGCTAGTATATGGAAGGTCTAAGGAGTCATACATTAACTTAGAATTGTAAGAAATATTTTCATATTCAATTTGGTAAAAATTCTGTTTGACATAAAAAATATTCTTGTAATCGTTCCTACGAGCACTAGTGTAGTAGTGTGGAGATGTCGTGGTACACATACTTCGCCAACTACGTGAAGACTAAAAGACAAAGACAGCAAGAATTAGACGGTTGATGACAGGAGTCATCTGAGTAACTGTCGTTTTATCAGTTAATGATCATGTACGCTCGATTAGGAAGGTAAGTGACTTAGTGGCTATAGGAGTTGGTTAAAATAAACAAAAATATAATGATCAAACTTAGTCATTGGACAGACCCGAGTCTAAGTCAATTAAATTGACTAATGGGATAGTCCAATCGATTGGACATTAATTCCCAATCGATTGGACACAGCCCAATCGATTGGAGACTCTGTGTAATCAATTGGAAACTATGAGACAAACTTATTTCAGCCCAATCGATTGGAGACTCTGTGAAATCGATTGGAGCCTTCGGGACAGAAACCTATCTGAGTCAAATCGATTGGAGACTCTGTGAAATCGATTGGAGCATTCGGGACAGAAACTTTTATAAGTCAAATCGATTGGAGAACCCTGTGCAATCGATGGGTGCTTTCGGAATAGAAATCTTATTGAGCCCAATCGATTGGACACTTATCCCCAATCGATTGGACCCAGTGTACAATCGATTGGACCATGCACAGAATTAGTTTTTCTCATATCCGAAATTCTTGGTTCCATCATCCTACGTTCTACACGACTCAGGGTCTTAGAATTCTATAAATAGAATCCTTCTATGCCTTCTCCAAACACACACAGAGACACAGAGTGACTCAATCTTCAAGAGAGAGAAGAAAATGTTATATTTATTAGAGTGTCCATTCGAAGAGCAAGAAGCTTGTTTTCCATTCACATCTTGTGATCTTGTTATCTTCTTGATCAAAGCGAATGGCTTGATCCTTTTCTCAGCTTAGGTCTTCCACTTCTATATATGACCTAGTAGCTTGAGTGTACCAGTGTGACTCAACACCATTTGAGCAACTTAGGGTTCAAGGTGTACTGAATCCTTCACCTTCTGCAAAGGCGGGAGTGTTGAGAATTAAGATCGGAGGAGCAGATTGACGGTGGGTTTGGGGTGTACCAAACCGAACAAGCGAATAAGGCTTCTTGGCTGGAAGGGCGCGCATGGATTCATAACGTTGATTCAGAGGACGTGGACGCATCGGCAGTAGGCCTTGGCTAAGGTTGGAAGTTGTATTTGCAACGATGTTGCGTAAGTAACCTTTGTTTTGTTTAACTTTTCAGTTAATGATACTTTCCGTCTAGATGTGGTCCCATGATTTTTCCTTGACTAAGGTTTCCACGTAAAAATCTCGTCTAGTATGACTGTTTGTTTGTATTCCACAATATATTTCGATTAGATCAAACGATAAAAATAACATATACCACGGAGGTATATTCAATTTGAGTCGGTTGTGATAATATTTTATCAAACAACTAAGGCATGCGATTTTATTCCCTTACCATCGTCTAGTAAAACTGTGTAGGTATAATTAATTTTAAATACCTAATCAACCCCCCCTCCCCCCCTTCTAGGTATATTGAGTTAAAGAGAACGGACCAGTAAAATTTCAAGAATTCCTCTTCCCCTGTTGTCTGTATTCCTCTCCCTCTGAGTCAAATATTGTTATCTACTTGTAGATCCCATAATGTATAATCTTCTGAGGCTGCCATGGCTTAAAACATAGGTGCACTACTAAGGAAAGTACAACTTTTGGGAGGATTGATCTCTCAACATGGGAGGCTTATTACACCTTTTTGACTTTAACCAGGACAACACCTTCCAAAAACGGTCCATGAACAGAACCCATTATTCATGTCTAACCCATAATTGAGTCTCTACACTACGAACTTGTGGAAAATGTACTCTAGTCTTTGTATTTGATATCTGAAACATTCTTACATTCACGTGGTAGTATTAACGCTAGTGCAAGAACACTAACAGTACACATTTGGTATGGATACCTATATACTATCATATTGTTTTGGTTGTTTCATGTCTAATATTGTATCGGTAATTACAAGTATGGACATGGTAGAGTGAGGAAAGGTCCAAAGAGTACCAAATCAAATGTTAATGTTGTGGACAATGCACCTAGAAGAATTGTTTTGCCATTCCAATCTCTTTCACTTGTGTTCAATCGTGTGAATTGCTACGTCGGTATGCCTACTGTAAGTCACTTGTCTCAAGTACTCAGTGAACACATTTTTCAGAGAGTTTTCTTCTTTCTTTAACCCAGACAGCATCAGTGCAAAATAAATAAATAAATAATTTCTATGTAAAAGATTGACACATTGCTTATTATCAGATATCAATTTCCTTCTTAATTATTGCTAATCTAAACTAACTACATACAAGCTAGTCTTGAAGATTGGAACAGATGATTTGTCTCATCTAGCACCACACTCTCTTAGCACAATTGTATAGAATGGGTCTACCAAACATTTGTTCTATTTCAAATTCGCACCCTACTAGCTAGTAGGGTTAAATGGCACTTGGAAGCACTAAAAATGAAGTTCTTGAGGTTAGCAACTTTAGCTACAAAACTACATCTTATTGTGACAGATCTTGAATTCTTAGTTGTAAAATTAGATCTTAATTGTAGGACTGATCATTCCAATTAATATAGAATATTTAGGTTCAATGATCCATAAGACAAAGGGTTATATAGAATGATTCATGTCCTGGCAAACAACACAATATTCTATATAACTCGTTGTCTTATGGATCATTCCAATATAGTATGATTCATGTTTTGGGACTCTTTAGATTATATAGAGACAACAGTTCTTATGTTATTGTGGATGTAATTGACCAACAGGGGGATTAGAACTTGCAGGTTATACGTTATGAGGATCTAAAGCACAATTTTTTTTAGCAATTTTTAATGTTTGCAACGGCTCAAAACCGCTTCAAACTTTTTTCTTGGAACGGTTATAAACAGTTTCAAACTTTTCAAAATCTTTCATAATTATACTTTGCAACGGTTTAAAATCGTTGCGTACTTTTACATAATTGTGTCAAAAAAAAGTTTGCAACGGTTCCAAACCATTGCATAGTTATGGTTTAAGACGATTTTAAACCGTTGCTTAATTTTAAATGATTTATTACTGTGACAAACATATGTTTAAAACGGTTCACAACCATTGCATAATTTTGATTTGCAACTGTTTTGAACCATTGCGTCATTTTAAATGTTTTATAAATGTGATAAAACATATGTTAGAAATGGTTCAAGTCCGTTGCATAATTACGATTTCAAACGGTTTTGAACCGTTGTTACTTGGGAACGGTTCAAAACCATTGCAAATCGTAACTATGCAACGACTTTGAACTGTTTCTAATTTCCCTTGACCAACGGTTTTGAACCGTTGCAATTGTGAAAACAGTTCAGAACTGTTGCAAATATGTTTTTTTTCTAAAATTCAGAACAGAAAGGACCGTTGCAAATGATATGTGAAACAGAACCGTTTCAAGCAAAACTGAAATGCCACTATTTGCAATAGTTTTGGACCATTGCAAATAAGCAGTTTTGGTGTAGGGAATAAAAGTGAAAGGGTCGGGGAGGTTTTCAGGATCAAGAATAATACTGATGACTATAGGACAGTGATTCGAGGAAGTTCTAAGATGGTGGCTAACTTTTGCGTCAGGGAATAGGTGTCTCCATTCAGTATTTGCAATTGCTTTGTCTAACATTTCCATGATATTTGCCAAACATGTTCTATTGTTTGTCCGAGTGTAAGGATTACCTACATATCCTAGGTCGGTGAAATCTGCTTGTTGTAGGAAATCTAGGTGGGTTGAGTTAAAACATTTTCTTTTTGATGCCCCCTCATTTTTCCCAATGTGCAGATATTTCATTGAAATCTCCAACCACCACCCAAGGTCCTGTTCTATGATGGTGCATGGTCCATAAATCCCTCCACGAAATTTTTCTGTGGGCAGTTCGAGGGTCTCCATAAATAAAAGAGAGAGTCCACGGACTGCCTATTGGCTCAAATAAAATATTAACATGGATACCCCAATTATTTTCTTCCAACAGTTCCAGTTTTATACCAATTTTCCACAACACCGTTAGGCCTCCACTCCATCCATGTGCTTCTTGTATTATAAAATTTGTGAAGCCTAACTTTGAAGCTAGTTTTCCGATTTATATCTATTGGCTTTTGTTTTCAACAAAAAAATTATATCAGGGTTCAGAACCCTGATGTGGGTTTTTAAAGTTTAAACTGTCGAGGGGTTCCCACTCCCTCGACAATTCCAAATGAATATCAACATGGACCATTGGGGGCGATATTGGGCAGCCACCCTCGCCCTTGGACTTATGGGAATTGTAACAGGTAAAATCAGGATTACCGTCTGATCTCCGATCCTCTATCCACAAGCAATAATATCATACATCAAATAAATAATAAATATAATTAAATTAAAGCATAAATAGAAAACAAAGCACACGATACGTACGTGGTTCGTCGCCGGTCTCTTGCCGGCGACTACGTCCACGGGGAAGCCCTTCAATGGCTTAACTTTACTTAGGTAAATTCCGTGTACATATTACATCTCATTTTCTCTCTTACAGTAGCTTTTGCTAAATAGTCCTAGTCCGACTAAGATCCGAGGAGTCCGACTCCAAGATTAGCATCCAAATCTGAGTCTGAGTCCGACTCCAGCATCTGAGTCCGAGTCCAACATCTATTTCCGACTAAGATTCGAGGTCAGAGTCTGATCCGAGGTGGCTGAGAAGGGATCAGAGAATGGATCCGAGGTTGCCGAGAAATGATCCAAGGTGGCTGACTAGTCTCCAACCAGAACCCCATTTTCTCCCATTTTCTTCTACAATAAACTGTTCTTTTTATAGGCCCTCGATCGCCACGTGTCAATGTAAGATGATCTATGGGCTTATTGTAGATACATAAAAATAGTAATATTGATGTATCGTAAGCTGTACACCGCAAAATACTGAATCATTTCCCCTAGATCCTCTTACATTGACACGTGGCGGCGGAGGGCCTATGAAAAGAACAATTTATTGTAGAAGAAAAGGGGAGAAAATGGGGTTCTGGCTAGAGACTAGTCGGCCACCTCGGATCACTTCTCGACCACCTCAGATCCCTTCTCGGCCATTTCGAATCGGACTCTGACCTCAAATCTTAGTCGAAAATAGATTTTGGAGTCGGACTCAGACTCGAACTCAGATGTTAATCTTGGAGTCGGACTCAAATGCTGAAGTCAGACTCCTTGGATCTTAGTCAGACAGTCGAACTAGTACTATTCAGCAAAAGCTACTGCAAGAGAGAAAATGAGATGTAATATGTACACGGAATTTACCTAAGTTTAAGCCATTGAAGGGCTTCCTCGTGGATGTAGTTGTCGGCAAGAGACTGACGATGAACCACGTACGTATCGTGTGCTTTGTTTTCTATTTATGCTTTAATTTAATTATATTTATTATTTATTTGACGTATGATATTATTGCTTGTGGAGGGAGGATCAGAGATCGGACAGCAATCCCAATTTTACCCCTTCCAGAACCAGATGAAAAACCAGACAACAGAATAATCTAACTGATACCAAGATTGTGAGTTTAGGCATACCTCAGTGTGGAGCGGTTTTGGTGGAACGTTTGCGTTGTTTTGCCCCATCCCTTCTGATCCAATGTTTTGGTATCGCTTGCGATTGAAGGTGACACTCATTGGATCATCAAGAGACGTTTCTAACTGTGCCTTGGAGCCCTTTTTTAAAAACCTGGTGGGGGTTCTTCTTCCTCTTGGAAATTTGGTAGGTTATCATCATTGAGAAGGGTTTCCATAACTTGACTCGCATTAGAGTCCTCCTGTGACTGATTCTGTGATGGAGAATCTATATGAAGTATTTTTGCCCTCGATTTTTGTTCCAATCGCCCCGGTATACCATTTTTTGTCCAGTAGACCCTTGGATGTAGAGGCAACTGTTTGAGAAGTTGAACATCTTTTAATGCATCACGCTTTCCCCTTGCCTGTTGAAGGATATGTGATGGAACTCCTGATAGCTCAAGTCTCATTCGTTCTTCTTCATCTAACTTTGATTCAGCTCGGGTCCATATGCCAAATAGTTTTGTCTCCGGGTCAGCCCAGTATTCATTGTTTGCCCCCAGAGTTTGTTCTCCTTCTAGCTCAAAACATTTATTTTCATTGTGTCCTATTCTCCCACATTTGTAGCAGAATTGAGGAAGTCAATCATATTTAAACTCGACCCATGTCCAGTAGCCCGGCATGGGACTCCAAGCCCTTGGAACTAATCCCTTTCTCAGGTTGACCATGACTATGAAGCAAAGAAACTTGTAGCGCCGATAGGTTGTGTCATCTTTGAAATCTACTTTTATCAGTACTCCTGCTTGACCTGCTAGATCTTTCGCTGTTTCTACACTGAATATCTTCGGCGGGACACCATGTGCCTGAATCCAAAAGGGATATGTCCAGAAAGTCAACTCTGAGCATGGGAGTGGAGTAGTTCTTTTTTTGAGGACTAGAAGATGAGTGTGGATGGTCCAATGGCCATCGTCTAGCACCCATGAGCGTTGTTCTTCATTATTAAAAAGGAAAGCGAAATAATTTCCCCAATTCAACAAACGTATAACGTCGAGGTTGACCCCAAGAGGCAACCTGGTATGGACTTTGTTTGGATGGATCGTTTTGTCCGCTAGGACATTTCCCGTTACTGCAAATTTCCAGTCCGCCAATCCTTTTTCCAAAATCTCCTTTCTATAGGTCGAACTACTGGACCACTCCGGCAAGCAAAAACTCATTTTTTTTGTTTTAGTGTCGTGCTAAGCTCCTCCATTTATGAGTTGTGAGGCAGAGCTTCTGATGGTTCCATCTTGGGTGAGGATGGGGATGTAGGGTGTGATATGGAAAGAGAGGGATTGGTTTGACAGAAAGGTGGTTTGGGTTTGGATGAGGTAGGTTTGCCCTGTTTCTGGTTTATTGGGGAGCCGGGTAAAGTCACATCAGGTGGTTTTCGATGCAAATGGATTGGCCTTCGTCTAGTACATTGAGGCCATCAAGCAGCAGGCTGAAAAGTTGGTAGACGATAGGAGACAGGGAGGGGGTAAGTGACAAAGCTGAAACTGAAAAAGGCGAATCTTGGATAGATTTAGGAAAAAGGCGGATCTTGGATAGATTTAGATGTGTTAAAATTGGAAATCTAGATCTTTCATTTCACTGTAAATTCTAGGTTCACATTTCATAGCAAAGGGTTACAAATTTCAGAATTGGCCATTTTTCTGTGAATGTGATCTCCATGGATCATCCTAACCAAAAATCATCCCTTAACTAATCTCAATGTGAGCTCTACAAGGTTGTGTCACAATAATGAATAACCTAACCCCATACATATATATAACACGTCAAAAAAAAAATGACAAGCCATTGGACATGCCTTTGTGGGGCCGATGTGGAGAAGAGTTAAGGGCTGACTTTTGTTGAGGACACCTTACTAAGGAGGCGTTTGGCAATACTAAATAAGTAACTTATTTACTTTTATAAGCTAAAAAGTTGGTTTGGATGAGTTTTATATTTTAACTTTTGAGAAAACTAACTTAAAACTGAAGCTAAAATTTTTAACTTTTTAACTTCTAAGAGAAATTACTTCTCAAAAAATTAGAAGGCCTCCCGACGCTTGTAATTTCTGACTTTTTCGAAGGTAAAAAATCAACTAGTAACTTCTACTACAAATAGAAGTGCTTATATTTCTCGTTCCCAAACGACCCTAAAAGTCAGCCCATTTTGAATCTTTTAACCCTCTAAAATATTGCGGTTATTAAAAAAGTTATTTGTGAAATGAATTGTCCAACTTTTTTGACTTGTAATCCGCTTTTCAATGGGCCACAAATGTTTAAAGTGGCAGATTTTTGGCGAGAATGATCTCCTTGAATTTTCACCTAAAGTCAATTCTTGACCCTAAGGTTTAAAAGGGGTCGTTAACGGTATAACGGACTAGGAGTTTTACCATTTTTTCCATTATAACGAATGGTAATGCTCAGGGGCAAAAAATGGAAATAATGGTGCTGGAATTAAATTATGAAATTATGAAATTTGATATTTGATATTTGATATTTGAAATTCAAAATTTCATAAACGGCAAATAATAGAAAAGAACAGAAAATAACGGCCTTTTCACAAAAATTTTGGCATTTTAACAGTACCTAACGTAACGGGGTTTTTTTAAACCATGTTTGACTCATTTCGGTGTGGTCCCCACCTAGGTGTGTCAAATAGTGTGTCATTTTTTATTTGGTGTGATGATCCCACCAAGTGTCCATTAAGTAATACCAAGGTGCCCCGTATGTTTGTCCTTGGAAAAGAAAATTTTACTTTCCCTAGGTTAAAAATGTAGAGCTAGATAGAGATGTAGCTCATATCTATTACTACTTTAAAGTCAAAACAGGGTTGGGGCATGCCCTTCACACGACCCTCACCTACATGACATTACTGATGGAGGTCCAGTGGCACACTTTTAGAGACTACTTACCATCTGGATGTTTGGCCCATCCCTAGGTAGATCTACATACCAAAAATAGCCTGATTAGTGTTTTCTAACCTTTGGATCAGAGTACCCCAAATAATGCTCGAAATCTACGGTTAAAAATAAACCATGAAAAATACTCTAATCCAACAAATAGAAATTACTAATCAATTTGAATTTTGGTATGTAAGTCCTTCTGGGTTGAATTATGGTGTTTGAAGTCTCCTCCCGAAATGCCACGGTCAAATACCCTTTTGGGCCCACTTACCCATGGTGTTTGGTGCACCCCTTGCTGGACCCACACACTGAAAATCAACTTGTAAGACGAGGGTGTGTTTTCGTCATTACAAAGAAAAGAGACAGGTGGGATTTAAGACTTGCCTGACCACCCGTGGTCAGGTAGCTACCTGATCATCCACAATATAAGCCACGTGGAAATTTATTAGATGACACTGACTTTATAGATGTTTGGCCAATCCCTAGTTGGACCTACAACCCAAAATCAACCTAAACAGTGATTTCTAAGCGTTAGTTGAAGTCATTTTCGTTGGTTGATTTTAACCGTAGGAATTTGAGCATTATTTACCATTATTTCAGTATAAAGATCCAACGGTTTGAAATCACTAATCAGGCTAATTTTTGGTTTGTAGGTCCACTTACAGATTGGCAAACATCTATACGGTTAGTGTTCTCTAATAAATTGCCACGTGGCTTATATTGTGGGTGGTCAGGCAAGTCTTGCTCTTCTATTTTAGCAAGATTTTTTTAGAATCCGTAAACTTTTCAGAGATTTCTTCATCTTAAAGACTCTTCTAAGGCATTGAAGACTCTTGCTTTTGATCTCACAAGAGCGACAACTACTTCCATTAAAGCTGAGGTAAATCTCTCTCTCTCTCTCTCTCTCTCTCTCTCTCATTTGATCTATTCTATGAAACTGTTTGAAACAATGGGTTTTCAATTGTTTTTGAGAATGGGTTTTTGAGAAGCCCATTTGAGGAAACAATGGGTTCTTAAGCTAAGAAACCGTTTGAAACAATGGGTTTTCGATTGTTTTTTGAGAAAACAATGCGTTTTCTCAAGTGGGTTTAAAATGGGTTTTGGTGTGGGGGGTTTGATGGAGGTGAAGCCTCTCATGAGGTGATGGGTGAAGCCTTAATTTTGATCTTTCTCAAACATCCGTTTGAAACAATGTGTTTTCTCAAGTGGGTTTAAAATGGGTTTTGGTGTGGTGGGGTTTAATGGAGGTGAAGCCTCCTCATGAGGTGATAGGTGAAGCCTGATCAAGTTTGATGGACGACACCTATTATCAATCAAGTTGGTTTAAAATGGGTTTTCGACCCGACAGACGACCCTGTTCTTATTTTTAGAAATTGGCTTGTTTTAATTGAAGATAGAATGTTTTTCACAATCTAAAGATATGTTCGATTAACCACGACTGCTACTATAATGTTTTTCATGATCAATGGTTTTGATTTTCTTTTTGTTTTTATGATTTGATTGTTGGTTTTGTTGCATTGTTAGAACACAAGATGGGCCGTGCAAAACTCAATATGGAGCCCATACCCAAACAGAAAACTCGGAATGCGGCATTTTTAAAGAGAAGGGAAGGGTTGAAAAAGAAGATTTATGAATTCTCAACCCTTTACGGAGTTAATGCATGCATGATCATGTATGCATCGAAACAAGACGACCGTCTGCTTGAGCCAGAGATATGGCCAGAGAACAAAAAAATGAAGTCCATCAGATCATCAATCGATACCAACATATAGGGAAGGACGAACGGATGAAGCGAAACCTTGATCTTTCTGACATCTTTGAGGATCGGAAGAAGATCAAAGATGAACCCACTAAAGTACGCCGGAACAACAATGAGACCGAGCACCTCATGCGGGACGATTGGATCGATGATTTCACGATGAAGCAACTACAACAACTTATAGGCACGTTCGACTCAAAACTTGAAATGGTGAAGACGAAAATTGAATTGATGAAGGGGAAACAAAACTCCCTTGAAGGAGTAGCAGGGATGATCGAGTACTCCCACCCAGCACCGAGCACATATCATGGGAATATGTGGAAAGATGTTATGCAAACACAGTCTCTTGCTTCTGTAGTGAAACCACTAGATCACCATATTACAGCCATTGATTACCCCTCCGAACCAGGCATGATCTTTGATGGCAGGCACACGGTGACTACGATGATGTCGATGAACGACTTTAGTTGTGACAATTTCCATGGTGGGTCCATCGAGAACCTTTCGTATTCTTCATTTAAGGGTCCATTTATGTATGATTCAGGGTTGAGGACATTGGATGAAGAGATGGAATTCATCAATCCAGGACCATATGCGAACTATTTATCGTCGGAGATGCATCCAATGGCACCTTATCAGCCGTGTCTGATGCCCAGGGCTTCATCACAAATGCATCATCACCCATTCAATCAGTTATTCGATGTTCAAGATTTATAGTGTATGGTGTATAGTTCTGAATTTTTTTGGATTCATGGTAGCTATCAAAAACCATATTGTTTTAAGGTTTATTTGTGATTTTGAGGTTAATGTGCAGTAAAATACATTTCATGCCAATACAATAATTTCTTCTTTGAGATAGTCATGTTTTGCCTAGAACTCCTTGAGATTACCCATCATCTTAGTGGGCTTTTGAATGGGAGTTGAATGGGGGACATTTTCTCAGATTGGGCTTTTATGCCACTATTGGGCCTGAATGGGAGGTAGGATGGGGGATTTCTTGAACCATGTTTTTTCTTATTTCAAATTCTTTACTTGTGTTCATGTTTCGTCCACACATGTGGGTGGGACCCATAGCAGTTGGAATATTCCATTTTCAAAATAATTCAGTCCCTTTTGGTTGGATATAGGGCTCCCTTGATAACAATAATAATAAAAGTATTGTTCTTACATAATGCAGCCTTATCATATAGGAAAAATGTCGTTATGAAATCTCGGGATCGGTGGCCGCCTATCCCAATTTGGATTGCCCCGATCGGAACGATCGTAACGAGAAAACCCCAATATTGTCTAGACCAGCCGAGACGTCATAGTTCGAAGACCAAGGAAATACGCGCAGCACGTCTCAGTGCACACATTGTTTCCCAAGGTGCTGGCACCTTGATATGCGGCACAGATTCCCTTGGCCGTCGAGTGAACGATGCATCTCCAGCATGCAATATAAAACTATATATTAAAAGAAAATTAGGTCATGTATAGTAGGAATTTGCTATTGTTATTAACGTATGAGTAGGCAATTAGCTGTTGGACGTATTCAAAAATATTGCAAATTATTTATAGCTTTTGTGACAGCATTGTTTCTATTTTAATCAATAAAAGCAAAAATATATCCAAATTAATAAATAAATCAAATGATATATTTAATAAATATATAATAGTATTTTTTATAAATAAATATTTTAAAATAAATAAATGAATATTTTTAATAAATATATAATAGGAATTTTCTTATAAATCAATATATTTTAAAATAAATAAATGAACATTATATAAATTCATTTTTTTCATTGGGGACAAATAGGATAATCCCTTTACAGTTTGATGTCCTCACAAATGCCAGCTTAGGGCCCACTGACCTTTTGGATGTTTGGTTCACTTCTTGATGGATCTACATATCAAAACTTAGTTTAATCCATGTTTTCTAGCCGTTGGATTTAACATTTTAATTAAGTTATTTTTAGCCGTTGGATTCGAGCAATGTTTTAAAGATCTTAATATATAACTGTTAGAAATATGGTTTAAAAAAACCCGTTCTATTGATTCAGACCTCCCCCGTTACGTTATGTACTGCTTTAACGCTCAGAAAATAATGGCCGTTATTTTCCGTTATAAATAAAATAACGACTGTTATTTTCTGAAAAAAATTTGTTAAAATAATGCCCGTCACTTCTGTTATTGAAAATTTGAAATTCAAAATTTGAATTTTGGAGCCGTTTAGAAATCGTCGATCAAGCTAATATTTAGTACGAAGGTCCACCAAGAGGTGGGCCAAACATCCATAAGGTCGGTGGACCCTATAGTGAGTTCCACGTGGTATTTTTGGGAGGGGCTGGCACGTTCACAAGTAAGGTGCTTCAAGTTTGGCACATTGATGAGTAGGTGGGTCATGCATATCTACATCGGTTTTTTTGGGGGTATTTTAGTAACACCCCCTCAAATATCGGAAGTAATTTGTAATACCCCCTTATACTTCCAAACTTTAAGATTACTCACCTTGACCTAGTTTAACAGTGGTTGACTTCAGTTAAAATGATCTTGAATCACACGTCGTTAGCATTGTACTTGCAATATTACGGTCCTTTCGTAAGTGCATTAACAGCTGCATGGTGCATGTCACATTTTAATGTTAGTCAAATGATAGTTAAACTAGGTCAAGGGGTAATCTAAAGTTTGAAAGTATAAGGAGGTATTACAAATTATTTTCAAATTTTAAGGGGGTGTTACTAAAATACCCTTTTTTACGGGCAAATTTAAGTAGTTAGGAAGGGCTATTCTAAGAATTTAATTTAAAACAGTGTTTTTAATATAGATTAATGCGAGTTAGGCTGCGTTTGTGTTTTTACAAATGTGCGCGCATTCGCGTTGTTGTGCGCACTTCGAATTCGCGTATTCAAAGTGCGTACGTCCAAAAACACGCGTGAAAAAAAAACAAAACAAACGCAGCCTTAGTCTCTTGTTACGTGGCACGTTTTGGGTTGTACGTATCAACAAAAAATTTCTTAAAGAAATGGGTTCGGTAAAAATAGAGCGAGAATGTCAGGGCGATATGTAGAGACATTGATAGGTCGTTACTGCGAGAAGAGCGGTACTAGGTTTCGATTTGCTTAATCTAGTATTAGGTTTTTTTCTTAATTTCTTTCGTAATCAACTTCACCTACCAAACTTAAGAAACAAGAAGAAAAAGAGATGCTCAAATGACACCAATTTCTGATTTTGTACTATTTATTGGTTTCAGTACACTCTTTGTTCCCTGGCACTCAGAATATAATTGTTAACCCCTCCTAATTGATGTCGATCGGGCTCGCCATGTCATCGTCACGCAATATATGTATGTACCAATCGAGTCGATCTGTCGTGACAAACCGCGAGACAAGTCCACATCATTGGTTGCCACGTGGCTATGATAAAATGGATGAGCATGGATTTGTTAGTATGTGGGTATAGGGAAGGTGTGTGGTGCAAGTGCAGGCCCACTTCCTTTTATAATGCTTTTGTGATGTGCATTATGGGGGCCTATACAGCACTCATGTCTCTTCTTTCTTGCTTGGAACTTGGGAAAAATAGAATAATTCATGGTCCCAAGCTTTAGAATGGGTGCCAAAGTGGAAGCTGAACTGTACATCTCTCTCTCTCTCTTACATTATATCCTAAGTGGTTAAAATGCTTGCTAGAAGATGATGGTAGTAGAAACAAAATTGGAAAAAATGAGAAGTGTGTGAAAGGATCACCAAGTGAGAAAGAAAAAAAAAATTGATGTTGACACCTAACATCAAATTTGGTGTTGGTCGCATTCAAGAGTAGCCACATGTATTTATGTCTGGGCCCACTAGTATGCCCTCTTTCAAATCATGTTAACCTTGAAAGATGGCAAAGACCCACATTCTCATGTACAGATGTTGATCCGTAATGCTGCGAGACCGCAGTTTGATCTCTCAAAGTCCCCTTACTATGGAGGCGGATTGATGTGTCAAAGTTGTGTCAACACTAGATCCATTGTAGCTACTTGTACTCAGGGCCTGCTCTACCTTAAGGCAGTTAAGGCGGTTACCTAAGGCCCCTAATTAGAGAAGGCGCTATTTTATTTTAATTTATTTTAATAAATTTCAGAAAACGACGCACTTGGTGTTTCGTTTTCTATGATTAAAACTACACCATGAAAAATATTCTAATCTAACAGATTTAAATTACTAATTAAGATGAATTTTGATATGTACGTCTTTCCATGTAGTCGGTGTTCTCTAAGAATGTGCCATGTGGCTCATATTGATATAGCATACTGGACTTACATACTTATAACACCGTCACGTGTTTTATGAATAGAAAAAAAAAAATTTCCTCTCCAAGCCCTATATCTTCACCTCTCCTCCATTCCCTCTTTCATCTCGGTTCTTAAAGGATCTCGCCTGTCTCTGCACACTCTACAAATTAATTGTTAAAACCCTCATCTCTCTCAAGAATTTGTTCTCTCTACGGCTCAACACAATAAGCACAGCCAAGTCCAACATTTTTCTCTAATGCTCCACGCTCTATCGCTCTTGCAACAGTGGCTCCACTGCTCCATGCACCATCTCTCGACTACTCCACACATGACCTCTCTCTCCCTATTTATTTGCGTGGGAGCCACAACCGAAATGCAATAGGTAAACCCTTTTAAATGGTATTTTTTTGGGGGTTTTATATTGAAATATATTTTAATAGATTTCAGGGTTTTGTTAATTAGTATTTTTGTATCTCAAAAAATGAAAAGAATCAATTTTAGATAAAAAAAAAATCTATTATATAGAATTAAAATTTTAATTAAATATTATTTATAATAATATATAAAATACAAAGAAGACCCTATTTAGAGTTTTCGTTTTAGGCCTCTACTTGTATCGAGACAGCCCTGCTTGTTATTCGGGTAAAGGGTTTACGACGTTGTCATCCCAAAGAAAACGTCGTCCCTAGAGTCAAAACTGTTGAGTGAACTTTGGTATACGTGTACCGTGTGATACGAATCTTAAGGACCACCAACGATCTGGGACTAGGGAAGACATCCTCCTCAGGATGTGGTGTTTGTGACCAGTACCGTATAAATTTATAGCAAATCCTAAATTAAAATACAAAAATGGCGCTGAAATTCAAAATTTAGGAAAAAAAACGGCGTTGTAATGGAAAATAACAGAAAAAAGGGAAACAATGGCACTGAAATTCAAAATTTGAAAAAAATTTCAAAAATGGAAAATAACTGAAATAACAGCCGTTTTCCACAAAATTTTCTGAAAAATAATAACTATTATTTTTGTTATAGTGGGAAAATAACAGCCGTTATTTTTAAAGCGTTTTAATGGTACATAACGTAACGGGGGAGGTCCGAATCCGTTATAACAGCCATTTTTTTAACCATGGTTTAGTCCACACCTTGGTGGATACTCACATAAAAAATCACCATAATTTGTAATCTCTAGCCATTAGATTTTAGTACTTTTTAAGGTGTGATTCTAGCGGTTGAATTCAACTTTTTTTTGAGTACTAAAATCAACGGCTAAAAATTATTAAACAAGTTGAGTTTTGGTATGAATGTCTACCAAGGGGTGAGCTAAACATCCATGTGGTCAGTGGGCCCAGATGGCAGCAGTGAGTAACAAAAATGGTGCTAGCTTATATGGTTCAAAGTATCGGCTGTTCCCAGTCAGGATCGGGATCGGAGCCCCCGATCCGATCCAAACTAGGCTCTCTGTTTCGCCCATCACTGTTTTACATAGGATCCTCACTTTGTCTCGATCAAGATGGGCCGATCCTGTTCCGATCCAGAACAATCCTGATCGGGATGAGAGCCCACGATCCAGCCTCTGATCCCGAGACTTTCATCCCTGCTAGCTTACGCTTTTTTTGGCGTAACCTACCAAGGATGAAAGTCTCGGGATCGGAGGCTGGATCGGTAGGCTCCGATCCCGATCCAGATCGGTCCGATACGGAAGAGGATCAGCCATCTCGCCCCGAGACGGTGTGAAAATCCTTAAGAAAATAGAGAACTCGGGCGAGACAGAGCATGGTATGGATCGGATCGGTGGGCTCCGATCCAGATCCAGATCGCCCGATCCGGAACAGGATCGCCAGAGACTTTGAACCATGCATGGTTCGAAGTCTCGGGATCGGCGGTTGGATCGGACCCCTCCGATCCCGAGTTGGATCGGCTGGATCGGTCCGATCCACCGTGATCCCGAGACGGAAAAAAAAAAACCCTAAAAAATGCTAAAAAATTGTAGAAAAATCAGAAAAAATCATAAAAATTCAGAAAAGAAATCATATAATTAGAAAACACATAAAACATTAGGAAGCTGACAGGATCAGTCCGATCCACCGTGATCCCGAGACGGAAAAAAAAAATCCTAAAAAATACTAAAAAATGCAAAAAAATCCTAAACCGAGTTGGATCGGTTTAACTCGGTTGGATCGCCCGATCCAACCGATCCAAAGGGCGATCCAACCGATCCAGAGACTTGGATCGGACGATCCAGTGCGATTCGAGACAAACATTGGATTTTTGTCTCGGATGGCTACGATCCCGGTCTGGATCGCCCGAGACTTCGAACCATGGAACCATGTAACCTACAGCTTGTTACATTGCCACCCTAAGAGGAATTGTGTCAGATTTTTATACGTGGTTTTGAGTCTTTTGACTCCTTTGACTAATAGCGAGTTTATTTATGTTCGTCAGATCCTAGAATCTGACCCACATTGACTCCTGTTTCTTAAATTTTAATTTCTCGCGCCTATTTTGGTTGATCTCATCTCGTTATTCTCTTGAGAAAGAGAATGTCCAAATCCCATCCAGCCAAACAGTACTTCGTCCCAAGGTCTACACTCTAGACTCCAGACCTCTGATGGTCCACAAAATTTCAAGCTGCCATCACACAAATTTCAAAACGTCCAACGGTTAGAACATATAGGAGCAGGATCCTATACTTTCCAATCCCATATTGCCTCAGTCTTAAGTCACCATAAGTAGCAAGCCTGTCGGGGACCGGGACCCACAATTCAATGAATTCCGATCGGGGTTTCAGGAAGAATCTGATCACATGGTTGCAATAATCCAATGGTATTGATATTTTAATCTATTAGATCCAATCAGTGGGACCCATTATTTGGTGGGTCTATCCTGAAGTTGTTATAATAGGTGATCAATTTAATACTCTTAACTATTTTAAGAGTGCAAGTCATCACAAAAAAAATAATGGTGTTCTTTGAGTACATCCTCCTTAGGTCCACACCGTTCGATGCGCATCAAGATTTGCAACACACGAAAATCAAGGATCGTACAACAGTTTGGGCCCTAAGAACGATGTAAGCCATTCTATTCAGCAAACACTTCTTGAGTGGGCCATATGCTAAAGACCAACGGTTGTTGATACTTGATAGCACTAGTGAATGCCAGCTCAGCGCTATCAATCACCGTTGGATTCTCGAAATCCACGCCACGAGTCTGACTCCAGAAAAGGGGTCCTCGGATCCTGAGCCTAACCATATACCCCTTTTAAATTTCAAAAAAGGAAAAAGATGTAACAAGGTACGACTGATTGAAACTGTTTCAAATGTGGAAGCACGATTTTTGTTACTCACCGTTATCATCTGGGCCCACTGACCGTATGGATGTTTGTCCCACCCCTTGGTGGATATACACACCAAACATCACCCTGATTGGTAATCTATAACCATTAGATTTTAGTACTTTTTAAGGTGTTCTTATAGCCGTTGAATGGAACCATTTTTTTAGTATTAAAATCAAAGGGTAAAAAATCATCAAACAAGCTGAGTTTTGGTATGAATATCTACTAAGTGATGGGCTAAACATCCATGCGGTCAGTGGGCCCAGATGGCAGCGGTGACTCAAAATTGCCACTTCTGCAAATGAAAAGATCTCAGGTATACCTTGTCACATCACAACCCTTTCAAAAAATTAAAATAGTTTTATTAGAGTTACGTGTCAGATGCAGAGGCCCTCTTGAACCTTTTTTTTTATGGATACACACACCAAAATTCGCCCTGATTGGTAATCTCTAACCAGTAGATTTTAGGATTTTATAGCCGTTGAATTGTTGAATTCAACCATTTTTTTGGAGTACTAAAACCAACGGCTAAAAATCACCAAACAAGCTGATTTTGGTACGAACGTCTACTAAGGGGGGTAAACATCCATGCCCAGTGGGTCCAGTGACAGCGGTGACCCAAAAAGGGTCGGGCTCAAGGGACCCCCATTTCTGACCCCCGTTTTTGACCCCATCTAGGCGTACCCTCGTAGAAGATGAATCAATGGCTGATTTTTTGTGGGGAAGATCTCTATGGTGAGGAGATCATCCACACAAAAATTCAAATCATTCTGACATTCATAGACTGGTTTAGAAGCTGAAGCATTATGGACCGTTGATTTTTACCGTGTAACTTTAAAACCACATCTGACGGGGTTAGAAATTTCAGAATGGGCTGATTTTTGGTTGGGGTGATCTATATGGTGAGGTTATCATCCCCACCAAAAATCAGCTATTGATTCATCTTCTACTGGGTACGCCAAGATGGGGGTCAAAAAAGGGGGTCAGAAATGGGGGTCCCTTGAGCCCGACCCTTTGAAAAAATCTGAGGTATAGCTTGTTACATCACCACTCTTTTTTATTTTTAATTTTATTTTTAAATTAAAAACAGTTGCCGCCCATCAGATACCGACATAGTTTTGATCGCCGTGGTCAAGGGGGAAGGGCAAAATACCTTCCCTCCCTCGAGGGCCTTAATTCCGAATAAAACTTCGTAACCGCTCCCGTTGACCGCCCACAATATGAGCCACGTGGCACATTTTTAGAGGACGCTGAACCTAAAAAAAAGGAAACTCTTGATGAAAGTTACTTTCATCAAAGTTGAAGAAAGTACTCTGAAAAATCGCCACGTACACAAGAAGACAAAATTTATTAAATCAAGGGTACTTAAAAGCAACTCTGATGGAAGGAGAAATTTTTTATAACATTTATTGTGTGAGGTATTTACCACGTGTCAATCTTTTGGAGACCACTGACAATAGGGATATTTTGCCCACTCTTTGGTGGACCTACAACACAAAAATCATCCTGATTGTTTATTTATAGCCGGTGGATATCAGTATCCTTGAATCCTACGGATAAAACTCAACTGATGAAAAGACACAATTCCAACATCTAAAAATACTAATTGGGCTGATTTTTTAATCCATCAAAGGGTGGGAAAAACATCCGTACGGTAAGTGGTCTCCAATATTCTGACACGTGTCAGATACAGTATTGTGTGACTCCCTTAAGTCAAGTATTTGGTTGTATACAAAATTTTCCCTCTCAATACTGTTCGCGTCTATGTAGATAAGCTACTTCTGAATACCGTGTATCTATTCCTTTATATCGCGATAAGATAATTTGATCCGAGAAATTAGAGAGAGAAAACATTAGCGTTTTCTAATAAAGTGAGAAATGAGAATTTATTTAAAAGAAAAGAGAGAGAAAACCAAAAAGCCGTTTTTCTCTCTCTAAGGAGCTGAGAAGATTTGCAGACAAGTCGGATGTTTTTGATCTGAAGTTCCCTCAAAACCCTAACCCTAATGGAAGGTAACACTACTCGAATTACTTACTCTGTTTCAGTAGATATTCTGTGAATCAGTAGTGTTCGTTTGCAATTTCAGAGTAGAGTTAGAACCACTGTTAGTTGGTATTCAAAAATCCGTAATTTTTTCCGGATTATTTTCGTTTTTGGAGATCGAAATAAGATTGGGAGACGGTGGTGGGTTTGGAAAAACCTGAAATCGAAATTAGGGTTTTGGTTTGTTTTGATCTTTGTATGTGAGTTTCGATATCTTCGGCTTCGTGAGAATTAGATTCGCGTTTTAAGGGACTATTTGGGTCGCCAATTTTGCGCTGATTAAAGATTTGTGCCCACAAAAGCTCTTAAAAATATCTATTTGAAGGTCAAACGGACACTTAGTTTTAGAGAAATCCATTTTTTTAGGTATTTTTAGGTAAATAATCTGATCAGATATCAACAGAAGTGATAATTCAGATAAAGTAATTTTACGCATAATTAACGGCAAAATTATTACATTTAGAGTCTGTTTGGAAGACAAATTTTGCTCAAACACACTCCCCACCCCCTTGGGGCCTCTAGTTCCAGCCACATAAAAAATCTTCGATCAGAGATTGTTATTTTTGCTCACAAATGGCAATCCAAACACGAGTTGATCTGAAGGGCTGAAGCCAGGCTGCCACGGTATTTTTCTTGAGTTTCTCAAGGGTCCCTAGAATTAGATATTTTATTATTATTATTATTATTATTTATGTATGTATTTATTTTAGGTGGTATATACATGATCAAATTATGATCTTATAGTTTGTTAAGTCAGTTTTTTTTTTTTTTTGGTAATTAAGCCTGTTTTTAAAGAGATCAGTAACTCAGTGTAGGCTTTGAACCCAGGTCTATGGTATCATCACCCACAAACTTTACCAACTGAGCAAGCTGGCACCTTCAATAAAAAGCGTCTTTGTTGATTTAGTGGTTTAATGAATTGTGGTAGACTCGCATTTTTTCAGATTTGAATGCTCATTCTTCCTTTCTCTGCCTGTCAGAAAACTTGTTCGGAACCTTAACTGGTGGAATGCCGATATACAAAAAAAAAAAAAGAAAAAAGCCAAACCCATCGAAATTGCGAACATATCTATGCCATTATGTTTCTCCCTATTTTGGAAGTCATTTTGGTCAAGGATATTCTAGATAATCTTTTGGGATGTTCTTTAATTACATTCTTCTTGCCCGCTTACGGGAATTTGAAATTTCTTGTAGCAATTACTATTCCGTGCTTGGAATTTGGTTCCACTCATGCTCATGCATGATCCCATGGTCGCTTCATAATATTTTCATCCAATTGTTGATTAAGCCATTTGATTCATTGATGTCAGATCCTGTGGCTTCTATCTGAGATGGTGGTGCGTAGGTCAGGTTCTGTGGCCCTCCCTGACACATTTACAATGCCTACACACCTAGGGTGATTTTTGCTAACTCCAATCAATGCACGCAAAGTAAAAAAATCTGTCTACAGATTGCACGCGAAGTAAAAAAATCTGTCTACAGATTGGTGTTGTACCTTCGTAAACCCCTTGATCATCTGTGTAAAGCATTAAATTTGAATGTATTCCGTTTTTAACCATAATTATACGTATTGCTACCAGATTCCTTTGTATTCTCACCACAAAAATTTGTATGCAACAAGGACACTCCATTTTCTGAAATTTAGCAGTGTTGGACAAGCTATGTGCAGGGACACACCGACACTCTTATTCTAACAAATATGCATTTGTTAAATATCATGTTCTCATCTAACATTTGTACACAGTTTATGTGCTTTTCATGTATATATTAATACATTTATATCCATTTATATGACACAGATGTGTTGACGTATCAGATTTGCTCTCGTCAGTGTGTCTGACACTTTGTATCTGTGTCTGACATCTAGACATGTGTCTCTGTCTAAGTTAGATAGAAAAATCCACTCTTTCAATCTCCATCATCATCCAATCCTTCTCCCAACTATTTGGTGTTGGGTACACGAATCCTGTATAGATACTCCATTATATCCAAGTCCACATCTATGTTAAAGGATAAGCCTTCAAATCTTTTCTCACCATCTTGATCCACATCCTATTAACTGCTTTTCCAAGCTATATTCGTAACTATTCTTGTTATCAAGGTGAGAAAAAGGACAGACAAGGTTCCAATTCCATGTCCTTAAAGAGGCCCATAAAACCATGACCACCAACCACACCACCACCTAAAATCTCGTAATACTCATCAAAGGCCCCCAGGTAGAGTTTTTTTTTTTTAACCGTCATTGTATAGGCTTTTATCGAAGGGCTCTCACTGTCTACTTAATGCTAATTAATTGTGACAATAGATCATAGACACAATAGCTCTTGTTAGTAGGTAAAGCATGCAACCGCATCCTTGCACTAGTTAATTTTCCGTGTCTATTTTTTGAGTCTTTATGCAGATAAAACTACACTACTCGTTGATTTTACCTGAGTTCTGCTCTATATGTCTGTTTTCTTCTTTATTGATGTTGAAAATCCCCTGTTTCACAGTATATGTCTGTTTTGTTCCATGCATTTATAAACTCTTGAATTGTCCTGTGTTGGAGAGAAATTAGACTGCTTGCTTGCCTTCAAAAACTCTATGAATACTATTTCTATTGTTTGGTCTATATTTGGAAGTAGTTTTTGATGTACTTCTTTATATGAGGAGATTTCTAAAGCTTAAACAACTTATCTGCATAAACACTTTCTGATTGACAGGGGGATCCCCTGACCAAGAATCAGTAGGGTCTGGGACAAAAAGGTCCAGTGTGTCATCAGGAGGTAGGCCTCGGAGTCGTAAAGAATTTCTTCGGAAATTTGTGGACAGCAAAATCCTGACAGCAAAGCTTGAGGAGTGGTTTTATGCAATATCAGAAAAATCAGCAAGTAAAAAGCCTGCCTTTGACGTTCCTTTTGAGTTGACAGAACTTCAAAAGTTTGATTATGCATTGGAAGGGGTTTCATTTCAGCAGTTGACTCGGATGCCCAATGCTGTTTATGCTTCAACATCGGATGCTGTTGAAGCAACTGCGTATCTTGCCATTGAGGATTTCCTACATGCAAGTGTGCAGGGCTTGTGGGATGCATTTTGGAGTCAAAGTGGGACTATGCCTTTCTCTGTTGCCTGTCTACACAGTTCGAGCTTGAAATTCTATCCAGCTGAGAAAGCGATTGCAAGTGGAAAGCTTGAAGGTCTTTGTGCCACTGCTATAATGCTGAAGAACACTCGACATCCGCATGGGAAGTGGGACCATATTCTTGAACTAGCATTGCTGAGGCCCGATGTCGGGAGCCTTGTAATGGAGAGTGACCGGAAGCCTTCTCTTGCTGTTCTGGGGGAAGCCCTCTTCTTTGCTCTCCGTATACTATTGTCAAGAAGCCTAAGCAGATCTAATGTTCTTCACAGTTGTAACTCTGTCTTTGTGCTTCTTGTTGATTCTCAATATGGTGGGGTGGTAAAAGTTGAAGGGGATGTGAATAAATTGGATTTTGACGTGAACAATGTTTATGAATCTGCTGCTGAATGGATAAGAAAACATTCACAAATTGCAGTTTCTCCCATTGATAGGATCTGGAACAAGCTTGGGAATGCCAACTGGGGAGATATTGGTGCTCTACAGGTGCTTCTGGCGACCTTCCATTGTATTGTTCAATTTGCTGGAATGCCAAAGCATTCGGTTGAAGATTTAGCTGGTGATCATGGTTCCCGTCTCCAGATCCGCAGAACCGAAAGGCAATTGGGGGACACCAGAGTGAATGGAAACGGTTTATTCCGGTTCCAACACCGCAGTGCTTCTCCTGAAATTGTTGAAGTCCAGGATGAATCCAAAGAGGTAATGAAGCTAGAGGCAGCATCTGTTTTGTGGCTGGAGGATTCGAATTGTCAAAAGGGTTTTCAGATTAATGAAGTTTTGAGTGATGGTGAACTTCCATTTTACAGTGCAACTTCAGTAGAACAACCAGGAAAGGCTCTATTCTTGTGTGTTGGTTCTCATCCTTCTCAGCTAGAGCCAGCTTGGGAGGATATGAACTTATGGTATCAAGTTCAGAGGCAGACTAAAATATTGACTGTCATGAAACAGAGAGGTCTCTCTAGCAAGTATCTTCCTCAGCTGGTTGCATCCGGCAGGATAATTCACCCTGGACAGTGTCGGAGACCGAGCTCTGGTGGAAATTGTGACCACCCTTGGTGTGGGACCCCAATCCTCGTAACCAGCCCAGTTGGCAAATCAGTTGCAGACCTGGTAAGAGATGGGCGATTTGGATCAGATGAGGCTATCAGGTGTTGCCATGACTGCTTATCAGCCCTGTCAACTTCAGCTTCTGCTGGAATCCGGCATGGAGACATCCGTCCAGAGAATGTGATCCGTGTGAATTCTGGTGTGAGGCATCCGTATTATGTTCTTGTTGGCTGGGGGCATGCCATATTAGAAGAGAGGGATCGCCCGGCCATGAATCTTCACTTCTCGTCAACGCATGCTCTTCAGGAAGGGAAGCTGTGCTCAGCTTCAGATGCAGAGAGCCTGATCTACTTGCTTTATTTTTCATCTGGTGGGGTTTTGCCAGACTTGGATTCAGTAGAGGGGGCACTGCAGTGGAGAGAGGCCTCGTGGTCAAGAAGGTTGATTCAGCAGAAGCTTGGGGACATGTCAGCTGTGCTGAAAGCCTTTGCTGATTATGTGGACAGTCTTTGTGGGACACCCTATCCTATGGACTATGAGATATGGCTGAGAAGGATGAGGAGAAATGTTCATGAAGAAGATCATGGGAAGGAAATCGACACGATGGGTTAGGATTATTTTTTGCAGTAGCCACAATAGCAGAGCTGAGCCCTCTAGAGCATCTGGAACATTGCCACTGCTTGAGATTGGGATGGGTTGTTCGGATTTTCGGGAGGTCTCTGATGCTTGAATCAATTATAAACATTGTTAGATGGTTTGGAGTTTGTTTTCCTCAGGTTGAGACGGATTGTCCGGATTTATAGAGAATGGTTTGAACCACCCCTGAGGACAAAATCAAGTTTCAATGTGCACACTGGAGCACGTTTATGAACGTTATTCTTGAGAACATTTTTGAACCATCTGGGAAATTGCTTGGATCTGCAGAGAAGATGAGCTACACCATTCTGTGTTCCAGAGACCATTCTGAAATTTCATGGGGTCCAACCATTTTGCGATATTGGCATTTTCAGTTCTCTCATCCCTTAGAGGGTGTGAATGTCATCCTTTCCCGAGACTGTGATGAGCCCACTTCGTGTTATATTATATTAATTGTTATTTTTTCTCTGTAAAGATATGAGCTGTCCTAATGTCTTGAACTTCATCTCTAGATCCAGGACCCTGTCCTCTGTAAATGGGTTGTTGGCCTTTTGTGTTTCTCTGGGTTTTCCAGCTAGAATTGTTTATGGGGTGTCTCCTTTTCCCTTCTGGTTATACAATTGGATCTTTTCCCAAGTCTGATTTTTATTTTCTGGAGAATCTGCTCTTATAATTACTTGTGCTACCATAGTGCAATGTTTCAGAGATTCATGTAATCTTTCTCTTCAAGTTTGATCATGTACACTTCCGGGCAACATGAACTGTTGAATGGGACTAATGTGGTTTACTTGGAAGCTGCTTTTGCTATATGTCAGAGGCAAGGATGATCCAAAAGTTAGCAAGGAGGACAATCACCATCCTAACTGCTCTTCACCTCCCCAATGTTCAGTTCTTCTGGAGCTTTTGATTAATTGGCAAGGGAAACAAAGTAAGCATCAGATTTCATAAAGATTGTGACTTGCTAATTTATTTCCCATTTGTCAGTTACCTTCGTTCTCCTGAAATTTAATTCCGAACATTTCCCTAATTTCCAGGTATCTGCATTAGGAGAGGAATAAAGAAGCCAACTATTGTTAAGAAGGGCACTTCTATGTTTGTATTCTCATTCAAGATTTAGCTTAGGTTGACTGGTACAATTTCTTCAGCTCTAAATTAGGATTGTTAGCATGATTTTTGAGACTTGAGAGTACCCCGTGTCTGCTCTAACATGACTTGTTTTGTCAACATTCTCAGCTCTGCCTATGTCGATAATCTAATATCTCAGATCTGATATTGTTTATATTGCTTAAATTCAGCAGTTATGGTCTGGAAGACCAAAAGAATACGCGATCAGAAGTAATGGTCTTATTTTTAGACCTGTCTAGAGGGCGCAAGGCTAATGCAATGCAGCAAATTGAAAGACAGGAAGATGTTGAAGAAAAATCTCCTTAAAAAGTGCTATCAGTATTTTGGGGGTCTTTTTGCAGGTGGGACAACTTACAAAGCAATGTAGGTGCCATCCAAGCTCACAAAATCCCATAACAAAAACAATGAAAATTCAAAATTAGTACAGGCTGCATTTTAGGGTCCATCCTAACAACCCCTTGGCCATTGGTCTTTTAGTAATTTGGGTTTAAAGTTAGGGCTCATTTGGACCTGCACAAAACTTGAACCAAACACTCCCCTAGTTAGCATACCCACTTCTTTGCGCTGATGACGCGAAACCCACTCCTTGACTATATTGGAAATTTTAGGTTAGGGATTTAAAATGTACTATGGGCAACAAAATATTCTTTTCCCTCATGACTGATTTGATAAAATTAATCAACAGTTACCAAGGATGATCACTTTTTGTATAAGTAAATGTCATTAAAAGGAAAATCACAGAGAGCTACAAAGGACCTCCAGGAGAGGGCCTCAAAGCAGAAACTAAACAAACAAAAAACATCAAATGGGAGTCGAACCACCTAGAAGCTCGTCTCAACAAAACACAATCCTCTAAATTCCATGTAGACTGGGGACAATAGATACAAATAACCTTTGACCTTTAGCAAATCTTTCAAAACCTCCTCTTCCTCCCTTATCCTCCCCCTTGAAAATAGGGGCGTTCCTTTCTTTCTAAATAACCCACAAAACGACAAAAGAAAAAATGCACCAAAGATGTCTACCTCTTCCTTCAAAAACCTCCACGAGAAACCTTGGATAAGGATGCTTACTTTCTCTGGCACCACAAAGTCAAGCCGGAAGAGGGAGGATAGAGCTTGCCAAATGGCGTACAAGAAGGGGCAGTGAATTATCGACCGTCTCTGCACTAGACTTGCACAGAGCCCTACTATTTTAGTGATCCACCCTCAAAATCTTGTCCAACATAGCAATCTAAACGAAGAAACACACTTAGATGGGAGCCCCCCAAACTAAAGCTGCAGGAAAGGTTTTGCTCTGCCATTCCAGTCTAATATGGGCGTGAAACAACCTGATAGAGATCCCTTTGGGGTCCCATTTCCAAATCCTCTGGTCCGCCAATGAAGCTAAGTCCCATTTCCAAGGACGAATTTGCATACAAAGATCTCGGAATAAATCATATTTAAGCACTGTTAACCAAGGCTCATAAATTAGGTGGGGGGGTCAACTGGGGACTCAACCAGGTCACAAACATGGTAGACTCAGGCTCTGCAAAGAGACTTGCAGATTCCATGTTCAAAATATTCGTAGTTCTATTTCTCTATTGAAATACTTTTTGTAATATTAAACCAGATTTTTGCTGCATCTGCTCAACCGATCCAAATCCCAGGACAACACAACACATTTGACTAATCAACCCCCCGAATTGTGGTTTGCCAACCGTGCTGATTACTATTATCAACAGTGAGCAAATCAGTAAACTAGCAGCTCTACGGGTGCCCACCTCTTTCGGCTGGGCACCAACATTTGATGGGCACCCATGCCTATTAGAGGGCCCCTGTTTGGGCACTCCATTTTGCTGGGCACCCACATTAAAATCTAAAAAAATAATCTGACTTTGGGCTCCTGGCCGTGGGTGCCATGGTGACCACGGCCGGCTTGGCCGTGGCTGCCATGGTGGCCATGGTAGTTCCAAGCCGTAGAGGCCAAAAAAAAAAAAAAAAATTTGTGGGAGTATGGGGTGCTCCAAAGCACCACTCCACCACCACCACCACCTCCGGCGAGAGAGAGAGAGGTACCTCTGGCAATGGCGTCCTCTTCTTCTTCTTCTTCTTCTTCCTCTGTTTTTTTTCAGTGTGGGTGCCCAAACAAAACTGTAAAAGATGGGAGAGGGCAATTTGGTCCTCAAAAATTGGTTTATTTTGTGGGTGCCAGGCTTAAAGAGGTGGGCGCCCGTAGAGCTATTGAAGCGACCATTGATGTTGCAAGCTAACTGACTCGATGAACAGGTGTTTTATTGATGAACACTATTATTACGAATCCATTGAATTCACCAACTACCAAAAACCATTCATTCAAAGTAATCTGCACCATCAATAGGATTAGGGTTGAGTGAATTCCTGGATGAACTGTGGCTGTAAAAGCTTTCCGACTAAAATGGCAAGTCCGAAAATTTTAATTAAAAGAAATGAAAGCCAATGCATTAGAAAACGATGAATCTTAAGATTTAGGACATGTTTGGCTGCAAGACATACTGTTCTCGTCAGAGGATAAGAAGAGAGACTCCAGACTTGTTTGTTTGCCTTGCCAGGAGAACAAGAGATGAGAAAAGGCTTGTCCACAACATTTGACATTAAGGCGCCTCATTTGGAAAAGAGCATCGAAAAAAGAGGTCAGTCTCACACTTTCCATCGATATGGAGGTGCCAAATTCAAGTAAGCATGCACTTGAATATAGTCCAGCGCCAGCTTATCAATCCGCATCCATTTCCTCTAATGCTGCTTTGGCAGCTGCTTTCGCTTCCTCTAAAAGCTCATCTGGAACCTGAAATCTCACAAAAAAAGATAAATAAATATAAAAATAAAAAGTCAATTAACTAATTACTCATCAAAAGGGATCCAACTCAATACTCAGTCAATCTTCTCTTTTAGATTGATAATGACCCAGTTTTCTCTCTTTGCTTCCTTTGATCAATAAAATGCAGTTTGCATATTTAAATGGAATGGTTCTCTGCACAGACTGCACACAGAAGTCTCCAATGTAGAGGCTTTCTTACACATGGCGGTTGAGATAACAGGGTCGAAAAGGGGTCCAAGTGATTCTTCACCTCAACCTCTCCTCATTTGGCAAGTTTCAGCACAATAGTATTCTGCTACGTCATAAGATGATGCATGTTTCGTAAAAGTGGCAAAAGTGACACATTTTCAATTTTTTAAATAGTAAAAAAAAGGCTCTCCTTTGCTGGCAGAAATATGTTAACCCCTTCTTTGGGGCCTGCCACCTCAGTTGCCACGTGCAAAAAAGCCCCAAACTTTCTTTGTACACGATTTAATCTTACTATTCTCTCAAATATTATAAGTTGAATAAAAATATGGGTAATGCATCCAAAGTTTGTACTTTTAGTTTTTCCTAAACCTTAAACACTACGAAAAAAAAATAAAAATCAGTAGGTGTTTTTACTAATTAAACAAATTTATAACATGTTTCGTGCCATGTCTTTCCAGATTGTCATGAGATCATTAAAACACAATTCCAACCAACCATGGGCAATTTTTAATTTTGGTACATATTTGTCCAATAATATTTCAAATATAAAACCTTTAAAGATTAAAACAAGAAGTTTATAAAGCCCTTAACAAAGAACTCCTAAATGGTTAAGATTAGGTACAAGAGAAAAACAAAATTATTTGCACAAGTATTCTACAGCGGATCATTTGTACTCTATTTTCTTTATCTTTCTCCTTTCCAAAGGTATTAAATCGAATGCACTTTCAAGTAAGAAGTATAAACTTAATATTCTACAATAACCAATTCTTGCAATCAATCATTGTAGAAAACAGTTTCAAGGTACTTATCAAAAAAAAAAAAAAAAAACACAGTTTCAAGGTAGCATTTTTTGTATGAAACATCATCTAACTTGGATGACAGGAAATGCATGTCCATGAAGGCAATTTGTTAGATTGAGAAGTGAGACTGTTGATGCGAGAAGGAAACTTGTGTAATTGGACAATGAATTGACGATAAACATTTTCATTTTCCTTTTGTGAATTCTTTTTATTGAATAACTGAGTCTAGAACAGTGTTCCGTAGTGCATATTGGAATTGCTAAGTAAATAATTGTCATTTTCTGCAAGTGTTTGTACAAAAGCTTGTCGTTATATGGTGGGTTATTGATGCAGGACATTTAATCAATACTCCCCAAAAGCCGCGACTGTTGGTAGTGTGAGATTAAATTTCTCTATCTCATAGGATCTATCTAGGTTCTCGGTCGACACGACCCCTCGTGGGCCCATATCACACAAGCCACCCCACCCCGAGTGTGCCCTATTTACGCAGGCTGCTCCACTTGAGCCCCGTGTGAAAATGCCCCTGCATTAATCACCCCCGGTGAGGAGACTCGAGCACGAGATCTCCCGCTCTGAAACCACTTTGATGCAGGACATTTAACCACTACTCAAAAGCCGCGACTGTTGGTAGCGTGAGATTAAATTTCTTTTATCTCATAGCCCATGATCCAGGCCCTCGGTCGAACCCTCCTTCGTGGGTCCCATTTCACACGAGCCATCCCACCTCGAGTGTGCCCCATATACGCAGGCTGCCCCACTTGAGCCCGGTGTGAAAATGCCACTGCATTAATATGAGTGTGCCCCATATACATAAGCTGCCCCACTCGAGCCCGGTGAGGAGTCTCGAACACGAGACCTCCCGCTTTGATACCACTTTGATGCAAGACATTTACCCAATACTCTCCAAAAGCCGCGACTGTTGGTAGCGTGAGATTAAATTCCTTTATCTTATAGGATCTATCTAGGTTCTCGGTCGACACGACCCCTCGTGGGCCCATATCACACAGACCACCCCACCCCGAATGTGCCCCATTTACGCAGGCTGCCCCACTTGAGCCCGGTGTGAAAATGTTCATGCATTAGTTATGGAGTAGTCAAGCATATTTTCTTTTTAATATTCTAGATATTATTTCATATTTTTTAACCCATAATGAAAAAACTTTATGAATTTCGTGACTTAAAGATTTGAATCCTACTCCTTATGAATTTACCATTTCATTTGATACTGACAACATTGCATATAATAGAAAATATATTAGGTATATAAATTGTAGTATACATTGACCTTAATAGTTAACCCCAGACAGCAACATAGTTTCTAGAGAAAATGGTAGACCCACTGCTGGTCAAAATCATCAAGGTTTTATTGAAGTTAATTATGACTTAGACTGTATATTTATTCTAGATAGTTTGTCACTAGCGCCAATATTGTTGGTAGAGGAAATAGCCGTCCGCAAATTCTGTTGAAATCAATAGGGTCATCTAAGTGAGTTTATCAACTATGATACTCGTATACAGATGCGGCTACGGCTGCGGATGCGGACAAGGGTACAGGAAGTAGAGATATGACTCGACATTTTCCAAAATCAGGGACACGGATACTGATATCCTACCCATTTCCTATCTATGGGTATAAATTACATTCACATATATTGTTATAAAGAGTACACAGAAACACAATTGCATGCCATGATACCCGGATACCTATACTAGTGCCTCATACCAGTGTCGGACACCAGACACGGTACCGACACGTATCCTTCATAAAAGTTGAAAAAATTAGAAAAAATGAAAATTTTGAACTACAAAATAGGATACTCGTATCCGTATCTATGTCCCTAATTTTGGAAAATGTCGAGTCGTATCCCCGCTTCCCGTGTCCGTTTCCGTATCCGGGCATCATAAATTGCATGTGTAATTATACAATATAAAAGTGTATGATAGTCAAATAAGAGCTATAAAATATTTTATTTTTATATTACTTGTAAAATTAATAGTGCTGAAATATTGATTTAAACTCATGTTAATATAATGAAATTTTTTTTTTGACTTCGTTATCCATTTGTTATAAATAAATATCTGAAGTGTCCTACCTGTATCTGTACTGTACTCGTAGCCAGGTCATATCCTGTTGATACCGGTACTTTGGTTGCATATAAGTTCAGTCTCATTTCTAGAATTAGTGAAAATATTCTCCTAATAACCCTTTTTTTTTTTTTAGATCAAGAAAATGCAGTTTAATGATGACTTCGAATAAATTTAGAACATAAAGAATAAACTTACTGCCCCTACATAAAACTCAAGCAGTGTATCAAATTACCAATTTCAATTGCATCAAACTACAGTAGTAAATCTGTAGGGAAACATGGCATTTTTTTAGGAGAAAACCCTTCACGTGTCTTTTGAACCATGCACATTATAGACCTGTCGATAGATGGGAGTCATGAGACATAGCCCAAAAGTGCATTATTCAAAAAGTGCTAACCATCCAATTTAAGGACTTTTTATTTTCTGACTGTTCACCTGCTTCCTAGTAGACCTTCAATGTTTTAGCCCAATTTAAATGGTTACACATGTACAATCGGAGCAACTTTGGCTATGGCCATACTAGGAGTCAACACTGGAATAGTCCAAGTTGAGAAGGCCCTGAAAAAGGTAGGTTTCCTCAAGACCCGGTAAGGATGACATTACCTTCTGATGTTGGCGGTTTGATTCGTCACAAACCCAGCTCATTTCCAATTCGAAGGCCTTGTCCTTTGCCTCATCATGTACTCCATAAATGCTGCTTAACAGAAATAGAGAACATCAATTTTTTTTCTGAACATTGAAACAAAAATTTTAAAGGAAAAAGACTATCCAAAATCACAAAAATATGAGGATAAACCTAAAAATGGCTCTCTATTTCAGGTATCAGAGCTATCTAGACATAGCCAAAGGAATATGTTTCTCAGGTTCAAATTTCTTCAACTCTTTTGCTCGCATTCAAAAGTGTTTCCAAGACACCAAGTACTACTTTTGAATTGCAAAAAACACATTTCAGGAAAACAAAACAAAACAAAAATGCCATGAAAATTTTCATCACGCGTTCTCTCTCTCATGTGGCAAGTTTCAGCCCAACAGCACTCTTCCACATGTCAAAAAGCGGAATGACTATGATTCTATGGCCCTTTTCTATTTTTTTAATTCAGCAGGTGCAATGTGTAGGGGAGAAGTACAAGAAATGGTAGGATATGGCATGATATGAGTCTCACTATTCACGTTGCCAGTCCGAAGAGTCATTTATCAGATGGACGGTCTAGAATGGCCATGTTAGCCCTCCACATGTCAGGAAAAAAAACTAAAAGTGAGTGTACCTCAAGAAACAAATACATACACACTGAAGTTTTGCAGGAAGTAAATGTGATGTGGGACATAACTTCTAACAAAACAGAGAACAAAGGATAAGCATATAATTACTTATTAGCCAAAAAACGATGACAATGGAAACCACTCACATCTTGGCAACTTCAATAACCCCTTCCCTGCAGGTCATATCAGAGAGCTTCAACTTTTCAATCTCTCTGTCCACAACATCCATTTAATAATTATCAGAACCAACATTAAACATCTCAGCACTAGAAAATGTAAAATCAAGACAATTACACATTTACACGGTACCATGGGATTCTAATAGTAGAAGAGAAATGCTAAAAGGAATGTGGATAGAACGCCCAATCCCCTTCCAGCGCCATAGGATATACAATGTTGCTATCTGCTGCCCATCATTTACTTCCAACCTCATACACGACACTTCTAGATTTTTTTGCCATTTCAGACACTTAAAAACGCGTGTCAACACATCCTGACACACATCTTAACACGTACGACGGTTGGTGTGTTCCATCCTCCATACAATACTTTGTTAAGTTGTTAAACACAGCTATAGTTGTATGATAGTTTTCCCTCTTATAAATCTACTTATATTTATTATGTTACTGGATAGCTACATGGAATATAGAAATATTTTGTTTTACTTTTCATATATTTCTTTCTTTATTTTTAACTTTTAATTTAAATATTAATAAAATATTATAGTATAATTCATGTGTCTGCGTGTCGGGCTTCTTAAAGGCACCATGTCAAACACCTCGTATCTGTGTCGGACACTGACACGCGTGTCTGTGTCATTGTTACTTAGATAAAAGAAGATACAAGCAACCATCAAGTAGACAGTAAGGCAGTCTAATAATGGTATATAGGCAGTTGCAGAGCACAAGAACCACCAGAAGATGGCCTACCTAGGAGATGGTTATTTGGTGCGGCAAATCCATCATAATCATCCAATCTATTGCTTTTTGTTCGGATGTTAAGAAAATAATGTGGCAAACATTCCAAAACTGAAGTCATAAAAAAGATAGGTAAGATCATCCCTTCCAGATGGGATCTTGTGTAGTAGATCTCCTAGGCAGGAGAATTCAAATAGGAGTCCCACACCCTACGTTCACATTTATTACCATGCCATTAGTAAACCATCCTCATAGTTTCTCCGATGGGGTAACTTAGATTCCTCAAGAAGGAATAGATCATAAATACTCACGTTTTAGCAGCCTGCCTTCCCTTTCCGATTGCAGCACCGAAATACCTCTGTAACAAATCTCCAATTTGGTAAATTAGAAAGCGTTACATAGGCTTACTATAGAAATCTGAAATGTACTCATTATATTCCAATTTATTGCAGTTAAAAATGGATCAACCACAAACATCATAGGTGATAGATGCTGGCAAAGGAAAACATAAAATCAAATGTTTATTTTCCAAACAGCTAAGTTTGAAGTTTGAACAACATTAACTCACATAGGAAACACCAGAGGGTTCAACCATGTATAATTGTGGTCCATCTCTATCATAACCTCCCAGAATTACTCCGCATCCAAAAGGTCTGCAACACCATTCATTCTTTTGCTCAGAAAAAATATGGAAAGAATAGTTAAGAAAATGTTTAAATGGATAACAAAAAAAGAATATATATTCCCAGACCTTAGCCACCAATAGAGCGTGCATAGATGCACATAACTAGCAACACGATCAGCAAGTTCCTTCGTAGGTATGGGTTCCCCATAAACTCTGCAAAAAGATATCATTACAAACTCTAGATAATCATCTGGAACAATATAAAGAAGTTAATATGCAGCAAATTATTTTTGGGTTTCTGTGTATGCATAAGTATCAGCCAAGTTTATCATGAACCTGTGTGAGTTGCATGTGCAACTTGTATTTCTCAAAATATTTGAGATACAAAGAGAGGATTTTGCATTTATGTACACTCCAGATCAAGTTTGGGCAAAGGAGACAACCTATTTCAATAGATTAAGTCATAAAACGAAATTTTGGTTGTCCTCTTGAGGTATGCCTTCCAATTCCTTTCCTTCACATTTTTTCCCTCTTTTCGGTTCTATTTCTCTCAAAAACGAATATATTTATGAGTTATGAATGTGTGTATTGTGTAGAACACATGCATGTCTACACACATATATGTGTGCGTTTATAATCAGCATATATGTATACACAGTCACACACATACACACATGTAAAAGCACTTCTTTCAACGCGATGGATCGATATTTTTAACCTTGCGTGTATTTTTAGGGTTGTTGTGTCTGATTTTCAGTTTAGTGTTGACACGAGCCCCCATCTATAGAGCAACATGGTTCACAATGCAAACCTTTCATAGTTAGTTGCTTCAGACTTGGTTCGTGCAACAATTTGCCTCCCATCAGCTGCTAATCCAGCCACAGCCTGTAATTGACAGAGCACCACAAACTTAGACACTTCTAAAAAAATTAAGAACAACATAAAAGAAGGCCATGAATGCATAAGAGCATATTCAACTTCCATGACAAACATATTGGCAACAACAAATCGTCCCAAGTTTTGGGTCTCCAGTGGGATACTTCAGGAGCTCAAGAGGGTTACGCCAAGGAGACCCTCTCTCTCCTTTCTTGTTCATAGTGGTGGTGGAGGCTCTCAGTAGATTATTATCCAAAGTCGTGTCTTTAGGAGAGATGGAGGGGTTTGTTGTTGCTCCAGGGGTTCCCACCATATCTCACCTCCAGTTCGCCGATGACATTCTTATATTCCTTGCTCCAGAGAGCTCTCAAGTGAGATTCCTCAAAGGTACTCTTGCTTGCTTTGAGGCGGTTTCAGGTCTCCGAGTGAACCTTAACAAAAGTAGTATGTTTGGTGTTGGAGAGGTTGAAGATCTGGAAGGTTTGGCGAATATTCTGAAATGCCGCATCGATAACTTCCTGACCACTTACCTTGGCCTCCCTTTGGGGGCAGCATACAGATCTAAGGAGCTTTGGAGACCGGTGGTTGAAAGTTTTGGAAGGAGACTGGCTACTTGGAAAGCCAGATATCTATCGAAAGGGGGTAGACTGGTGTTGATAAAGAGTTCTCTCTCGAGCTTGCCAATCTACTACATGTCCTTGTTCCTGATTCCGAGTAGTATTCTTTCCATCCTTGATAAGATTATGCGGGACTTCTTGTGGAATGGGAAATCGGAGAATCACAAGATCCATTTGGTGAGGTGGGAGAGGGTATGCCAAGCCAAAGACATAGGCGGACTAGGCATTAAACACCTCAGATCCATGAACTATGCTCTCCTGGGCAAGTGGTTATGGAGATTTGGGGAGGAGACGTCGAGCCTCTAGAGGATTGTTACGGCTGGTAAATATGGAAACGACTCCCTCGGCTGGAAAAGTCTAGAGGTGAGAAGCCCATATGGTTGTAGTGTGTGGAGAGGGATTTTGAAGGCCTCGAAGGAGTTTGACAAAGGCGTTCGGTTTGAGGTTGGGGCTGGAGAAAGAATTAGCTTTTGGGAGGACATCTGGTGTGGTGATAAACCCCTTCGGGAGGACTATCCGGAGTTGTTTTCGATTTCAGACAGGAAAAGGGGGTCTGTTCTCGATTGCTTCCAGTTAGGAGAGGGAGGAGGGTGGAATTTGGGTTTCAGAAGAAACTTAAACGATTGGGAGATTGAACCTCTCTCTAGATTGATAGTCAAATTGCAAGATATCAATTTAAGACCGTAGGTGAGGGATAAAAGAGTTTGGACCTGGACTAAAGGGGGAGCTTTCACGGTAAAATCCTTTTATACAGAGATGAGAAGAGCAAAAGGTGTTCCTTTTCCAGTCTACATGGTATGGAGGACTAAGATACCTTCTAAAGTTGCTTTCTTTGCTTGGGAAGCGTCTCTGGATAAGATCCTCACCATTGACCATTTGATGGCTAGAGGTTTTACTATAGTGCAATATTGTTGGATGTGCAAAGCAAACGGGGAATCTGTGGATCATCTACTCTTACATTGTGAGGTGGATTCTAAGATTTGGAATGTTTTCTTTCTAGAATTTGGGGTAAGGTGGGCCATGCCGGAGTCGATCATGGGTCTTCTTCTTAGTTGGAAATCAATGCTTTTTCCGGAAGAGGGAAAGTGCTTTGGAGGATGAGCCATTTTGCAATTATATGGGGCATCTGGAAGGAAAGGAACCAGCGGGTCTTTGAAGGTAGACAAGCGGATTTGATGTCAATCATTCTAAACATCAATGGGCTAATCTTCATGTGGTCGAAAGGGGCAGCAGAGTGCAAGGGCTTGTTCTTTGAAGACTTCGTTTTCCGTTGGGAGCAACTATGTACTAAGGAAGGAAGTGGTTAGAGTTTTTGTTTCACTTTTGTTCTTTTGGGTCGTTGTGGAGGTCATCTCGACCTTCTGTCCTTGGTTGCTTGTATCCTTGGCTTCGGCCCCTTTAATACAATTTTTACTTATCAAAAAAAAAAAAAATTGTCCCAATACGGTAAACCATGCCTCTTTTTTTGTATGTGTGTGTATCGTCAGTGAGTTGGGAATCATGAACTCGCAATTGTAACACAAACTTCCACCCAGTTGAACTATGAGCTTCACCCAAAAAATAAGGGCTAAACTCATTTGGGTAGAAAAGAATGAAAGCAATTCCACTAGAAATACTTCAGTTATGGCAAGGGAGTAGACCTATGCTCCCTAACATCTCTACACTTTGTCCATCATAATCATGTTTTAGCTCAAGAAATTAGGCATAGAGGCAGGACCAGGTGCTACCCAGTTACCTGGTTTGCAGTACAGTTCACAATTCGCCACATCTTTAAAACCTAAAGGGACAAATAGCCTACCTTGGCCACTTAATTCATTACATAGGTTGAACGGTCAAAGGGGTATTAGGAGGTATTAGGAATCTAGGTAACTACGCAGCCAGACACGTTTTCAACTGATTGGATAATGATAAAAGTACTTTGGTACTACTACTCAGAAACAGTCAGAGATAATTAATAGCAGTGCAGATGAATTAGTATGCTCAAAACAGCATTCTCCATCAAGTTCAAGACAGCATTCCTGAAACTGTTTTCCAATATTTACATAGATATTGTCCATCCCCTAAACACAAGGAAGTGTTGTTAGCTTTCTCAATAAAATCCAAATCCAAGATAAAAAGATAATCAGATAAACAACAACCCAACTTTTCGAGGCAGTATTCAGAAATGAGGTGCAACATATTCATGCTTCCTCACCCATCCGCAGTTCGCATGATACACATCCAGGGTCCAGACAATTCGACCAGTGAACCACCTCTTAGATTAGCCTTCAGTGGAAAATCAATCTGATCAATGATTCCTATCTCTAAATTTTTTTATTTTTCTAAGTCCATTTACAGGTTAGGATCAACTAGCTGAATTTTTGCTCAATTGACCAGTCAAGATCCCACTGACAAGGGTGCTAGTTCAACAGCAGATGGGTGAGGACCAAAGATGCGCACTCTTTTTTTTTTTTTTTTGCTAAGTCATTTGAAGATGCTGGTTCCATCAAATAAATTGTTTCAAAGTTAAGCAGGACTTTGAGGGTCTTTGACTGAAGGCAAATTCCACTAGAGAGGCTTGAATTGACAATTGGAAGCTACTGAAGAGATAAATAGATCAGCTATAAGAGGCACTCTTAAGGGTTATTTACGTATTTTAAGAAATGGCTTAAGTGGAACCAACCACGAACAGAGTGGATTCTCCCAAACCCCAAAACCATTATTAAAACAGAGAGAACTCAATAAAAATTACCATGCCGGAGTGGCGATGAACAGAATGGATTCTCCGATTCGAACCAGGTAACATCATCTTCGACGCAATGAGCTTCTCTACACCCTAAACAAACCCCACTAAAACCAACATCAGAAAAACGAAAAAAATCCCCAAAAATCCTTACAAAAAATTGAAAAAAAAAAAAAAACCCAAGTCGAGGGACTTTACCATAACAATCCCATCTTTGCATTTGATCCCAATAACAGTCCTGCAAACAATAAGATCAAAGAAAAGACGCAACATAAGAGAAAAATGCGAAAAAAAACCCAGTTGAGAAAAGGCGCAAAGAGGATCAATCTTACCCGCTGTTATCGACAGCTTTGGCTGCGTATTCGATCTGAAACACGCGACCGTCTGGAGAGAATGTAGTGACGGAGAGGTCGTAACCAGTTCCTATGCTGCCCATCTTTCTTTTCTGTCTTCTCTGTATACTCAAATTCACCTAAAACCTAAGCTTCCTTGTATCTCAAGGCATTAGCGTTGAACAAAAGAAATGGAAGTAGCCAGTTATACATGGCAGATATCTTGACCCGACCCAGAACCTGGCTGGTTATTTCCGGGTTAGGGTTGACCGTCAACATGCACCCTTTAAGTCGAGCCATTGGTTCCTAATACACTTGGGGCAATTGTAGAGGTTTTAAGCAAGGTTTAAAAGAGGCCGTTAAACGGTATAACGGACCGGGGCGTTACTGTTAAAATGGCTGTTAAAATGAATTGTAACAGAAACGGGCAAAAATGGAAAAAATGGATTTTAACAAATTTAACTTGGAAAAACGGAAAAAATGGCGCTGAAATTCAAAGAAAATAATAAAAATTTAATGGAAATAACCGACCGTTTTTTCCACAATTTTTTTAGAAAATAACGGACCTTATTTTCTAAACATCGAAACGGTTTTTAACGTAACGGTCTTGGGGCGTTACCATTTTAACGGCCATTAAAACCGTTTAAACGGCGTTATTTTAAACCATGGTTTAAAGAAAGGTAATTTTAGTTGCACCCCATAAAATATGAGGGCACCCCAAATCCTTGTTTTTTACTTAATTTTTTTTATTATGTAAATACCCTTATGAAAACTTTATACTTTTTAGGCACCCTCTCATCTTCTCTCTTTTTCTCTGCAAACCAACTGTGAGAGAGTAAAACTTCTGTCACAACGGGCTTATGAAAGCCGGTCACAACCCACAATAAGAGCCACGTGGCACACTCTTAGTGGACGCTGACCGTATGGATGTTTGGCCGTCCCTCGGTGGATCTGCAAACCAAAAATCAGCCCTATTACTGATTTCTAAGCGTTGGATTGAAGTCATTTTCACGGGTTGATTTCACCGTAGGAATTTGAGCATTATTTGGGTGCAAAGATCCATAACGTTGAAAATCACTAATCAGGCTGATTTTTTGTTTGCAGGTCCACCATGGGACTGGCCAAACATCCATACGGTCAGTGCCCTCTAATTGTCTGCCACGTGGCTCGTATTGTAGGCCGTGATCAGCTTCGGTCACAAGCCGTTGTGACAGTTTTACTCGTTTGCCATAGTGCATGTTTGGATCGTACTGTAATGGCCGTCTAAATCACAAAGTTTGAAATATAGTTGAGTGCTTTGACCGGGGAGGGTGCCCCCCACCCCCATAAACTTTGAAATCTTAGTGGGTTGCTCTCAACAGGTCGGGTGCCCTCACATTTTGTGGGGTGCAACTAAAATTACCCTTAAAGAAATTGGAAAATAATTAAATAAACATTTGAGAACTGATGAAGCCTAGTTATGTCAATTACAATAAGGAAAACAAAGGTAAAAAAAATAAAAAGACTGGAAAGAATATTTGACTTTCGACAGTATCTAAATAGAAAGTCCAATGACCCTATATTTTTTGTCCAATATTCTTCAAAACCAATAGAATAAGAGATATTAAGAGTATTTCTACATTAATCATCATCATCATCATCATAAGCCTTTTTTTAATGATATGGGGTCGGTTACACGAATCATATTCCTCCATTCAGTCATGTCTAAAGACATTTTCGTTAAGCCAAGTTTCTTAAAATCTTCTCCAAAACCTCACTTCACATCTAGTTTGCCCATCCCTTCATCTTTTAAGATCCTTCGACTTACATATTCCTCCTCATTGGTGTTGTTCTTGGTCTTCGTTGTACATGATTAAACCATCTCAATTGACTTTCTCTCATTTTATTACTTATCGGGGCTATTTCTATATTTTCACGAATGCATTCATTTCTATTTATCCTTCTTTATCTTACCACACATCCATCTCAACACGTCATCTTGGTTACACTCATTTTATGAACGTGCAACTTGATGATTGTCCAACATTTCTGTTCCATAAAACATCGTTGGTCTTATTGTCGTTTTATAAATTTAGTCTGAATGAAACGTGTTATGATCATTTTTCTTGTAGTTATCATGATCACATAACATCTGGAAGCACATATCCAGTTTAGCAACCCAGTTCTAATTCTATGGGTAGTATCCTCATCAATCTTTTCCTCCTTAAGAATAATAGAACTAAGGTAGTTACTTAAAGGTATCTCCTGATATTCAATTTTAATTGGCATATCATCTCTATGTGCATTCTTACTAAATTGTATTTTGTATACTCTACCTTAGTTTGACTTATTTTAAAACCTTTAAATTCCTTAGCATCCCTCTAAAGTTCTAGTTTTGCATTTACCTTATCCTTAGTCTCGTGATCAATTAATACTATATCATCTGTAAATAACATACACCATGAGACCTCATCTTGGATATGAATAGTTACTTCATCTATAACTAAAGCAAAAGGTATAAGCTTAGGGATGATCCTGATGTAATCACATTGTGATTGAAAACTTACTTCTCACCACCAATTATTCTAACACTTAGTTATTGCTCCCTTATACATATATTTTGTTGAAAAAATCTAGGTTTTACGTTGGTTTTGTAAAATCAGAAAATATAGATCTTGTTGCTTGTAGACTTGAAGTGTGAGGTAAGCTCACGCGTGCACATGGGTTCTAGTTGGCATTCTAGAACCTCGTTTCGGAACCCTTAACGTGCACGATGTACATGTGCAGGGGGTGCAAATTCCAACTTTTAAGCCGCACGTGGGTGCATGAATGACTAAGGTGGCGTTTGGTAAAACTTTTATTCAGACCTCAAGTCTGAATGGGCTAAAATTCAGTGATTTCGACGATTAAGTGGCGTTTGGTAAACAACTTAAGGTCTGAATAAAAGTGAAATTCAGACATAAGCAAAAAGTGAGCTGGGTGTTACGGGCCAGCTAACTAAGCCCGTTACAAGCCCACATCCAAGTCCATTATTAATTGGACCATTTTATACTCTAGAAGTCTAGTGTCCTAGAAGACTCTAGAGGACTCTAGAGTACTATAGAGAACCCTAGAGACTGGAAGGATCTAGATTACTTATGAGAGTTCTAGGGAATCTCTACACATGTAACATATGTACATTCTAGATAATTCTCAAAGTAAAATTGTATAGAAGATTTTAACGACTAGTGTACTCAAGGCTCCAAGCCTATATAAATGGGAGCCTTCCCCATTTGTAAGCATCCAAGAATTGAGTGACAATTCAAGAGTTGAAGTTGTGAGCTTTACAACCATCTTTCATTTTCTCCTTAGTGTTCTTGGTGTGATCACTTGGGCAAGTGTCGTAGTGAGTTTGTGAATTCTCAAGGCAACAAGAAAAGGCTAACTCGAGTGACGTTGGAGCGTGACACGAGTGCCACACGGGTCTAAGGAAAAGAATTTGCAACCCAGTGACAAGTGGTATCAGAGCCTGATTCGAGGGAAGCTATGTCGTCTGAGGTGGAGAACGCAACTTCAACCATGGAACAGAGGAATGATGGTACTCATAAGGATGGTGTTACTAGGAAAAGGCATGACTAGTCCCGGGACTCCAGGAGGGAGCATTCCGTGGAACCTATAGGGGTACATCCCTTGGAAGCACGACTTGATGAAATCGAGTCTCGCATTGATAAGCTGGATTTTGCCTCTGTCGAGGGAGAAGAAAAAGGTAGATGAGTTGATGGCCCAACAGCAAAAGTGCTTTGGTGCCATGAGAGAACTTGGAGCCGACATGAAGAGTACGGTGGATGTACTCAAGGCGAAAATCAAAGAGTTGTTCAATACACTTAGAGACGAGACTGTTGGGGCGATCGAGAACTTGGCAGCCCAACTTGATGAAAGACCAAAGTGGTCGTCTTGGAGAAGGCTGTGGCCAATGGCACGGTACAAGCATGGAAGATGCCTAAGCTTCGTGTTCCAAAACCTAAGAGCTACGAAAATAACTGTGACGCCAAGGAGCTGGAAAACTTTTTGTGGCAAATGGAGTAATACTTCAAGGCATCCAGGCTATAAGATGAGGAGGCAAAGGTTTACATGGCAACCATGTACCTCACCAATGATGCGATGCTATGGTGGTGAAGGAGGCACGATGACATCGAGAGAGGACTATGCACCATAGACACTTGGGAAGACTTCAAGGAGCTGAAGGCACAATTCCTTCCCGAGAATGTCGAATACATTGCTTGGAAGAATTTGAAGCGGCTTAAACACACCAGATCAATCAGGGACTACATCAAACGCTTCACATCCCTAATGCTAGACATCTCTGAAATGGCAGACAAGGATCGTCTTTTCTTCTTCATGGACGATCTACAACACTAGACAGAGTAAGAATTTCAACGGCGTGGAGTGCAAGATTTAGCGATTGCCCTTGCCACTATGGAGAAGTTGGTCGACTTCTCTAGAAGAGGCGAATCCACCAGCAAGGCCAAGCCACCTAAGACAAGTCATGACAAAGGTGATAGGAAGACTAGCCACAAGGAGGGAGCAAAGAAGTGGTCCAGTGATTGGAAGGATCAAGGCAAGACCTTCAAGAAGAGTAGTGGATGCTTCATCTGCGAGGGCGATCATCGGGCTAAGGATTGCCCTAAGAAGAAGGCGTTGAATGCCATAAAGGTAGATGAAGACTGGCCGGATGATGGACCACATATGAGAGCTGTTAGTATTCTCAATGCTCTAAGCAGGCAAGCCATGGACGTTACACCTACTCCAAAGAAGACAACAGAGCTAATGTACGTGAACGTACAACTAAATGGGAAGACAACTAAAGCGTTGGTTGACATGGGAGCCACGCATAACTTCCTATCAAGAGACGAAACCAACCGCATAGGACTACGGTTGGAACAAGACTCAAACCGCATAAAGACAATAAACTCAGAGGCCAAGTCAGTGCATGGTGTGGCAAAGGTCATAGAAGCAAAGATTAGAGGGTGGTCAGAAGTCGGCCATCAACATGACCGTAGTGCCAATGGATGACTTCAAGGTCACATTAGGGATGGACTTTCTTAGTCATGCCAAAGCCATTCCTATGCCATTCTTGGAAGTAGTGAGCATCACGGATGATAGATTACCTTGCATGGTTCCTATTACAAAGATTGAAATGACCAAAATAAGGGCACTATCAGTATTGCAGCTCAAGAAAGGAGTCAAGAAGGCGAGGCCACCTACATTGCAACTCTAGTGGAAAAAAAAAGTTACCTCCTAGGATGAAGGTAGATCACCAAATTGAGTTGGAGCCTGGTGCTAAGCCACCTACACTAGCACCATACCGGATGGAACCCCCGGAATTGACAAAGTTGAGGAAGCAATTCAAGGATCTACTTGACGCAGGATACATCCAACCATCCAAAGCGTCATATGGAGCCCCGGTGTTTTTTCAAAAGAAGCATGACGGGAGTCTACGTCTATGCATCGACTATCGGGCACTAAACAAGGTAACAATCAAGAATAAATATCCCATCCCACTCATAGTCGATTTGTTCGACCAGTTGGGAAGTGCACAATTCTTCACCAATATGGACTTAAGGTTGAGATACTATCAAGTGCGCATTGCGGAAGGTGACGAGCAAAAAATGATGTGCGTAACGAGGTTTGGAGCATTCGAGTTCCTTGTAATGCCTTTCGGCCTCACTAATGCCCCAGCCACGTTCTGCACCCTGATGAACAACAAGTTGTTCCACCCTTACTTGGATCAGTTCATGGTGGTTTATCTAGATGACATAGTGGTCTACAGTAAGATGTTCGAGGAACATGTGAATCACCTATGGACCGTATTCCGAGTGTTACAGGAAAACTCCCTCTATGTAAAAAGGGAGATGTGCTCGTTCGCCCTACAAGAAGTGTCGATCCTTGGACATTGGATCGGGCATGGGAGAATCTAGATGGGCGGAGAAAAGGTCAAGACAATAAGAGAGTGGGAGACTCCTACCAAGGTGACAGAGTTGCGGTTGTTCCTTGGACTCGTCAACTACTATCGAAGGTTCATCATGCAGTACTCCGGGCGGGCATCTCCACTCACAGGTCTCTTAAAGAATAACCATAAATGGCTATGGACAAATGAATGTTAGGAGGCATTCGATGACCTCAAGCAGGCTACGATGGAGGAACCGGTGTTACAGCTACCAGACTACGCCAAGTCGTTTGAGGTCCACATCGATGCATCATATTTTGCCATAGGAGGAGTCCTTATGCAAGAAGGACATCCCATCGCCTATAAGAGTAAGAAACTCAATGAGATCGAACAGAAGTACACGATCCAAGAGAAAGATATGACAGTAGTGGTACATTGTCTAAGGACTTGGAAGCACTACTTCTAGGATCAAGGTTCATAGTAAAGATGGACAACGTGGCCACTAGCTACTTCCAAACCCAAAAGAAGTTAAGTCCTAAGCAAGCTCAGTGGCAAGACTTCTTAACGGAGATCGATTGACGTGGCGATCGAGTACAAACTGGACAAGACCAATCAAGTGGCAGATGCACTAAGTCGCAAGGCGAAACTTGCAGCTCTCAAACTAGAGGAGGTAGCCAACTAAAAGGATCTTTACCCGATCGCATACGAAAAGGATTAGACAAAGACCCATTGGCCAATAATATCATGACAGCGACCCAAGAAGGAAGAACACAGTGATTTTGGACAATGGATAGACTCCTATACTACAAAGGGAATCGCCTATACGTGCATAAATGGGAAACATCAGGAAAGAGCTGCTAAGGGAATGCCATGACACACGGTGGATTGGACATCCGAGTCAACGTCGTACCTTAGCCTTGTTAGCGACAAGTTACTATTGGCCACGAATGGGTGAAGATGTCGACTATTGCGTAATAACATGTCTCATATGTCAACAAGACAAAGTGGAGCACAAAAGGCCAAGGGGTTTGCTAGAACCACTACCAGTACCTGAGAAACTATGGGCAAGTAGATCCATGGACTTCATATCAGCCTTGCCCAAAGTAGATGGAATGGGGTTCATCGTGGTGGTAGTTGATCGATTCTCGAAGTATGCCACCTTCATTGCTACCCCTACGAACTGCACAATAGAATAGGTAGCCAAGTTATTCATTAGGGACGTGGTGAAGTATTGGGGCATTCTTGAGACCGTCATCAGTGATTGAGACCCAAGGTTCACTGGAAGATTTTAGACCGAGGTCTTCAAACTCCTTGGGTCAAAGTTATACTTCTCCCCACAAGCTTTCACCCGCAAACAGATGGACAAACTAAGTGCATCAATGCCTTACTGGAGGAGTACATGAGATACTTTGTAAGTGACAACCAACAGGACTAGGTTCGACTCCTTGATGTGGCCCAATTTTCCTATAACCTACAAAAGATCGAAGCATCGGGCCATAATCCATTCAAATTAGCAATAGGACAACAGCCACTCACACCACATAAGCTCGCTACAGGATACACGGGCAAGAGTCACATGGCCTATCGACTTGTCAAGGACTGACATGAACATATAAATATCGCCAAGGACTACTTGGAGAAGGCGGCAAAATGAATGAAGAAGTGGGCGGACGAAAAGAGGAGACCCGCAGAGTACAAAGGAGACCTTGTAATGGTGAAGTTTCAACCCCAACAGTTCAAGGTGTTCAAAAATGTACATAAGGGGTTGATACGGAGATATGAGGGTCCCTTCCCTATCCTAAAGAAGGTAGGCAAAGTCTCGTACCGACTTGACCTACATTCCAAGTTGAAGATACACCCAGTCTTTCATGCTAGTTGCCTCAAGCCTTACCATACAGACATGGAAGACCCTTCGTGAGGCATCAACAAGAGAGCACCAATAACCATGACTACCTCATTTGATAAGGAAGTAGAGTACATTGTAGCTGATCGCCGAGTAAGAAGATGCAGAGTACAACCATATACGGAGTACTTAGTCATCTTCGTTAAAACTACTTTCACCTCTTGGCGAGATCTTTCTCACTTCCACGAGCCTCTTGTTCTCAGAATCCCTCTTCACCCTTGTCCTTCCAACGTGAAACTCGTCGTCCCTGTAGATTTGAAGCATCATGTAGGGACCGCCAAAAGGAGAGATCCTCCGTGAACCACTGGTTAGCCACCGTCGTGAACCACCGGCTCATGGCTACTCAGGTAACTATCATTAGCTGCTGACATTGGATTGCAACCCTTGTTTATGAGTAGACTTCACCTGCAGTCATATGCCCTTTAAATTCAAACCCAAAATCTGGTAGCATTTTGATATAGGGGAATTGAGCTTTGATTTCAGGGCTTGGGGTTATCATCCCAAGAGGCAGCGAGGTTAGAAATGTTCAATTTCTTTTATAGGTCAGGATTGGTGGACAACCATTTGGTGTACCTACATAGAAGATGATTCAATGGCTGATTTTTGGTGAGGATGATCTCTATGGTGACGAGATCATCCTCACAAAAATTCAAATTATTCTGATATTCGTAGACTAGTTTAGCAAGTTGAAGAATTATGGACCATCTATTTTTACCGTGTAACTTGAAAACCACATTTGATGGGGTTAGAAATTTCATAATGGGTTATTTTTTGTTGGAGTGATCTATATGGTGAGATGTTCCTCACCAAAAATCAGCCATTCGAGTTCTTTTTCCTCTATTCTTGGGATCAAAATTTCAATATGACTTTGAAATGTCAATCAAATTATAATAGAAACAAGATTGGTCATGTGCCTAGTTGCCAAGTTCGCGAATTATTCGCGAACAATTCAAAAATTCAGAATTATTCGCGAATAATTAAGGCCATACGATTAAAACGTGTTTTATTCGGGTAGACGATTAATTCGGCTCGGCTAGAAAATAGAGTTAAAAATAAATAAAAATAAAAAAAGGGAAAAAAATAAAAAAAAAACTCTAATTTCATTATCGAATTCACGTTCCTCATCGTCTCCACCCTAATGCATATCTGCATGTGTTTGGGCATCCAAAGTTATCTCAATGGACATAAATATTCAATATAATATTATAAGGTGCATATGAGATGTTTGTAATAAGGACACAGCTAGTTTCAAGGAATATTTAAATATAAATTTTTTAATAAGAAGTTTTTTTTAATCTTTTTACAAAGAGGAAACCTGAGGTGTTTGGTCAGTAATACTTAGTCTCGAGTTCTCATTAGTCTCATGTATTTGTTATGCTAAATATTTTTAGGTTCACTGATCCCATGAATGGATTCATCCCTTGTGAACCTACAAGCTAAAAATCAGCCTGATAGGTAGTTTGTAGTCGTTGGATTTTAGAAAAAAATTTTATTACAAACTTCATGAACAAACCCATGGGTGGAAAACAACATTGGTTCCAATGTCCGAATTTTTAACATCGAATTTTTGGATCATAACCGAATGAAACACGAATGAATGCAGTTGCGAACTTTTACCGTTCTTCGAATTTTTGACCGAATTTTTATTGACGAATTTTTAGACCATAACCGAATTATACTCGAACTTTTGCCATCTTGAACTTTTCCCGTATCTGAACTTAACAACTAGGGTCATGTGAGCTTGATCTTTTGGAATTCAACAAAATCACTGGCATTAACTTAATATCTCCAATATGATGTAAAATAACATTGCATTGGAAACTCAGTTTCTAGTATTCCATGGTTGGAACGGTGAAATATCCATAAGATTAAAAACAGTCAAAACTATTCTTCTTTTTTTGCTTCTACTCTATTGGAAGTTCTTGCATTGTTGTTAGGATTTCATATTCAGGTTTTTCTATTAAAATTAGCCAAGCGAATTCTTTTTCCCTCATTCTTACTTACATTATTTTTTAGCCTTACAGGTTTTATGTGTAGGGATTAAATAAACAGCTGTGGCTCCTAGAGGATGAATGGAAACTCTTAAGGCCCTGCTTTGCAGAAGGTCTACATGAAAAGAGTATCTGCTTATAGAGATGCGCTCAAAGGCTTCATACAAGGTTATCAAGAAGGGATACAACAAGTCATGGCAGGGAAGGAAGATTCTAAATCTCAACCTCCAGTGACATTGGTAGGGAATGTGTTGGTCTTTTCTCAAAGAAGGAAGTAGTGAAGGCACTCATTCAATTGAGTGGTCCAAAGAGTTCGTAGGACCTCATGGGTTGTCATCTGCTTCTCAATTTCTCATAGACGTTGAGACCATGTCCAGCTCAAAGGCAATAACACATTTGCAATGCCGAGGACTTTGGTTAGACCCCTTGGGTGGAGCAAAAATGAACCAAGAATGAAGAAAGTCAAGATGACCCGAAACACACTGATGAGTTTAGGAAAGATTTTGTTTAAAGATGGTGAAGTGTGCACCCAAAATGAAACTTTGTTAAGTCAAGTTTCACTTGTTCTTTGATTTTAAATGGGATTATATAATCTTCATAACCAAGAACATTTAACTTAAATGAACTTTTTTGTCCAAACTACAAACCAATAAAGGAATTTAATAAGATGGAAAGTTAGAAGAATGACAGAAATAGCACTTGAGTGCAAACATTGCAGCCCTAAAAAATAAGACGTTTGAGAAAGATAAAGTGATAAGCATGTAGGCGTGTCAGCAGCTCCACAAGTGCATCTCAGACTTGAGATTTTCTCCACATGTGGATGCAATTTAACTTCCCCTTATTACAATTAAATAACCATTGTGCAAGTGTCTTAACGATTTATTGATAGGAAATGTTCTTCTGAGTGTACCACTAGGAACCTGCAAGTAAAAAAAAAGATTAGAGAATGTTTTAATACCAGTGATCATATGTGAAGATGAAAAAGAATATTTTCCCAATAAAATAATCAAACAAGGTGCATATATATGATAATGATGATTCTTATGGCTCTTAAGAGTTAAACCTACGTTTAGGCCATTGTTGTACTAGCATCGTTGATTGAATATTTGTTGAAGCTTGTTGAGACAAAAGGTTAGTGAATCCCTACATGAATAACAAAAATTAATAATATATTTGTTCAAACTTGACAATGAAGAAAATTTAAATTTGAACAAAATTAAAAATAACAAACTTGAGTGTAAGGATATGGATAAACATATGGAATCGGTGGCATTCTCGAGGGCCCAACTTGTCGACTGTAAATACTAGAAGCCTCTAGGTATCCACTAACATCAGGTGGAAGAATCTCTTCTTGCAACGTAGGCAATGCATGAGATACACCTGATATTGGTTCATACATCCCTTCCAACCCAACCGATTGTTGAATGATTGAAGGTGTTTCAATCCCTCTAACTGGAACTTGACTAATTTCCCATTCAGTAACTGCATGAGACATCAACCGTATTAAAGACGCATAATATAATGGTGGCAATGAAATATAATTGCCTATATGCAAAAGCTAACCGGTATTTCCTCTTCTTCATTGTGATTGAACTTTATTTTCCTTGCTTGGCTTTTCTAACACACCCTTTATTCGACCAGTACACTGACCTTTTGCCTTCTTATGTACGGTGGATCTCGTAGCATTATATTTGCATCTGCATAATTTGAAACGCTCTCTTCACCCACGTTGTTAGAAATCACAAAGTTGGAATCCTCAGCATACTTAGGATTACTTGGGTGAGATTGTAAATGAGATTCCACTTCATCTAATAACCGCATTAGTCCATGTTTAGTCAATGCACTTGAGTTTTCAGTTGTAGCACCCTTTGCTATAGTTAAGGCAAGGTGAGATAACTCACTATATCGTGTAGATAAGGATGGAACACAATTTATCAGAATATTAGAACAATAGAAAGTGCTTGAAAATATGGATGGAAGGGTGAGAGTGGTGATTAATTATTGAGATTTAAAATAATCTTTTTAGAGAGATTTCTATTAAATAATTAACATAAGTAAAGAAAAAGAAACACCATAAGCGGAAAAGAGAAACTTATTTATTAAAATAATGCAATTTACAATGCTTGAATCTAATTTATTCATAAAAAAAATAAAAATAAATAACAATCACTTTAGAAAACATTATAAGAGAAGAAATATAAAGAAAAAAATAAGATTTTAGAGAGAGTGAAACTAGGGTTTTTCCGAGTCGTTGATTACGGAAACCCTAAAATCAACAAGATTTGTAATTTTGATCCGATTTCCTGCAAACTTTGAGATTTTTGTATAGCAATTTTGTGTCGGATGTCGATCCGCACTTGGGGTTAGCTTGTGCATACAAGAACATAAAATGATGGGTTTTTGCCATAGAATTTGTTAAAAAGAAAGGATAGAATGATGAGAATGGTGATTAAAGCGATTTTAAAGCATTAATTTTTAGAGAAGGTCGCAAACCATTAACAAAATATTACGAAAAAGAATCACAATATGCAAATAACTCGAAAGAGATTTTATTCATTGATAAAAAATAAGTACTACAAGGCATTGCATAACCAAAAATAAAAACAACAAAAAAAAATAAAGAGAAAAGAAAAGGTAGAGAATTCTAGAGAAAGAAACTATGGGTGTAGAGAGAGAAAGTGGAGAACCTAGAGAGAGAAAGAATGGTGTTTAGAGAGAGTAAGAGAGATTTAGGGAGAGAAACAAAAGAGAAACAAAAGGTGAGAGAACGAGGAACTCACTTACCAGCCTTGGAAAAGAAGAAGGGATGTGCCGTATGCAAGGAGGGCATGGAACTGGCTGCACAGGGCAACAAGTCAATGGATGATGGGAGGAGAAAATAGTAGTGCAGCCCGAGGTGATGAAAGCTCACGGCCAGGTAGTGTGGTTGCAAGCCTTGGGGTGGTTGAGGCACATCTGGAGATGGAAGTGTTGCTTTGTAGGATGAAGATGAAGTGGCATCTTTTTAGAAAGGTTCTCTAGTGGTATATCGTGTTGCAGGTCCTGTGCACGTTAGGGGGAGGTGCAGCCACCGTGGAGAAAGCCTTGACAGCAAGGTGAAGGAACAGCGATGGAGCTTTGGTGCTGCAAAGGAGAAGGAACTGTTGTTGCAGATGGTACCAGTGGAGAGAGGCGTTGAAGCAGTGACGGGTTGTTGCTCGGCCAGCAACTTGAGGAGGTACAGCATATGGTAGTGAAGAGAGTTGAGACCCGAAGAGCAATAGTAGATGATGGGGGTGGTGCTTGCAGGAGGCGACGTTGTGGAGCGCACCATCAATGGGTTCGCCGGTGCTCTTGCGTTGCAGACCTGCCGGAGTTGCAGGTCTGCTCGGAGAAGAAGGGAAGGAGACACCCTATTGTAGCTTTGAGAGGGAGAGGTTGGCTTGTGAGAGAGAAGATGGATGGTTGACGGCTGGTGATGCAATCTGAAAGTAGGTTTTTTTCCGCGTCGTTGGTTACGGAAACCCTAATTTCAACACAATTTGTAATTGATCCGATTTTTATCCTGCAAAATTCAAGGATTCTAGCATAGGGATTCGTGTCGGATGTCGATCCGCACTTGGGGTTAGGGCAAGCTTAATAAAGAACATGAAATAATGGAATGATGTTAGAAATACTGGCGGGATGAGAATGGTGATGATGGGATTTGAAATCTATTTTCTTCTGAGATTATCACATACTATTAAAAATAATAAAGAAGGAAATCAAATAATACCCGAAAGGAGAAATCATCCATTAATATTAAAAATTCTTACAATGCTCAAAACATCAAACAAAATAACAAAATTTGTAAAGAACCTAAGACTAAGCTAGAGAGAGAATGGTAGGAACATAGAGAGAGAAAATGATAGAAGAGGGATTTAGAGAGAGAGAGAGAGAAACTAAAGGAGATCTAGAGAGAGATAGTTAGAGAGAGAGAAAATTACCTTCGATAAAGGGTGCATGGCCTTGGTGTTGCCCGGATGAGGGGAAAATGTGGGAAGTGGTTGCATGGATAGTGAAGGTGATTGAACCTCCTCTTCTCTTCTTCTTCCCTCCCTTCTTCTCTTTTCTATTTTTTTTTTTGTTTTTGGTTTTTGGAGGAGCCGATAGAGAGAGAAGGACCGTTTGGGGCGTTGAAGCAAATGAGGGATGGAGCAGTGGGGCGTTGTGGATGGAGATTAGTTGAGATGGTGATGGCTTTGCAGGTGATGAGAAGGTGCGACAGCAATGTTGATGGAGATGGTGCAGATGTTGAAGGATGGGGCGATAAAGGACAGTCTGGCCAGCAATGGTGAGTCACGCAGGTCCGTGAGAAGCACGGACCTGCAGCAATGGTGGAGGCGTTGCTGCCCCTTGATGAAGATGATGAAAGCAGCGTCAATGGTGGTGATTCCGGTTGTTGCAGGCGATAATGGTAGGTGCAGTAGGCGGAATGGTGTTGAAGAAGAGTAGGGAGGCGGACACAGAGGTGACCGGTGGAGGGAGATGCAATCCCTGTTGGTGCGTGGATAGCTGGGCGGTGCACCAGTCCGTGTGGAGAGAGTCGATCCTCAATGGAGGGGGGCGGTGCTGGTTTGCAGGCAGCAGTAGTGGTGCTGCACGAAGGAGCAGCACAGAAGAAGAAGAAGAGGGTGGTGGAGCCGTTGAAAGGGGTGCAAGACGGTGGAAGAGCACCGTTTATGACGAGAACCAGTCCGCTGGAAGTTGCAGGGTGGTGGTGCGTTGCTGCTGCGGCGGAGAACGGGGAGAATGCGCCAGCAAACAAGCACGCATGTGGGAAGAAGAAGAAGAAGAAGGAGAAGGAGAATGAGAAGAAAAACGGCCAGAGTTGCAAACCTGGAACTCCGGCGAAGGATGGGGAAGAAGACGAAGAAGAAAGGAGGAAGAAGAGGAGAAGAAAGTGGGGCGGAAGAAGGGAAATGATAGGGGAAATGAGAGGAAGAGATTGGAGGGGGATTAGGGTTCAAACGAACCCTTCTCCTTCCCCTTTTAAAGCTCCATATTTCCTTTAATGGAAATAGGGTATTTTTCAAAAATAAAAAAATAAAAAAAACAATTTTTTTTTTAAAGTAAAACCCTACTTTTCTTTGGGGAATTTCCCCATTTAGTGGACCCCCCATTTTTTAAAAATTTAATTGAAATTATTTTGAAATTCACGGGGTCCACTAAATGGTCGGACAGCGGGTCGATGATGATGGGCCCGGCTACTAGCCCACATGGATTGATGATGTCCATCGTCTCACAAGATGATGTGACAGACAATCTGATGGTGATCGGATGGATGGTGACTTGATTGGGACCCAGATTGGTAGATCGACGGATCTAGAGAGATCCAACGGTCCGGTGGAAGATCCAACGGTCCGATTGAAGATCCAACGGTCAGAAAGCTAAGAGAGATGAGACAGAGCCAATGGGCAGGAGTTCTGGGGTTAGGTCAGTAGATTCGAGGACCGAGAGATGAAGAGAGAGAGAATAAGGAGAGATGAGAGAGAAAATATCAGAAAATGGAGATAAAAGTATTGGCAGAGGGTCTGGAACCCTGGTCTTCACTGTGACCATTATCACGCTTCTCCAGTAGAGTAGACTATCATTCCTTGCTGACTCATGTGGCTTTAAATGCTTTGGTCCGTCTCTTGGTCATTGGCTCTCCTACTATCTTCGTTCTTTGGGCCAGCTTTTTGGTCCTCTTATTTAGCCCATATTTGGCCCATATCTTCTAGTCATAGCATGTGGGCTCTTTAAGCCTTGATAATGGGCTTTCCTGATTGATGTGGGCTCGCAAGTCTCGAGAATTGTCCCATCGGGGTTTCCTACGACAGAAGAAGCGCGTAATGAGACTTTATCAGAACGACTCAATGTCTAGACTTCCGAAAATGTGTTTAATGCATGCAAATAGACCATTTCGTCCAGAAAAGTGTGTTCTACACAACAAAAGAGACTCTTACGTAGAAAAGTAGATAAATAGAGCATTTTAACGTAGGAGAGTGTGAAAACACTTAGAAGATAACAGTGAAAAATACGCACTTTTAAGCGAATATCACAATCCTCTAGAGGAGAAGGTAGCTAGAAACTCAGATTTGCAAACCGGGTATGGACAGTGTTGCACACCGTGGTGCTTGGGTTGAAGATGGAGAAGATCGACGGAGGAAAGGGCAACACGGTGGTGTCCAGCGGCGTGGAGCGCACCAGCAAGGAGATGCTTCCTCTCCTCCCTTGCTTTTCTCTTTTTGGTGAGAGGAATGGCCGTGGAAGATATGGAACCCAACCGAAGTTGCAAGCGGCCGGAGTTGCAGACCTGCAACTCCGGTGAGAATAAGAAAAGAAGAAGAAAAAGAAGAAAAAGGGGGTGAAGGAGAAGGAGAATGAGAAAAACGGCCCAAGGAGAGGGGGAATCAGGAGAAGGGGGTTTAGGGGAAGGAGATGAGGAATAAGGAGGGGGATTAGGGTTCAAACTTCCCCTTCTCCTTCCCCTTTAAACCTCCCACTTTCCTTATATATATATATATATATATATTTTAAGGAAAACCTTACTTTTCTTTGGGGAATTTCCCCATTTAGTGGACCCCCTTTTTTTTATTTAAAAATAATTAATTTAAAGCATTTGAAAATCGCGAGGTCCACTAAATGGTCGGGCCATGGGTCGATGATGATGGGCCCGGCTACTGGCCCACATGGATTGATGATGTCCATCGTCTCACAAGATGAAGTGACAGACAATTTGATGACGATCGGATGGATGGTGACTTGATTGGGACCCAGATTGGTAAATCGACGGATCTAGAGAGATCCAACGGTCCGGTGGAAGATCCAACGGTCAGAAAGCTAAGGGAGATGAGACAGAGCCAACAGGCAAGCGTTCTGAGGTTAGGTCAGTAGATCTGAGGATCAGGTGGTGATGTATAAGGAGATAAAGAGAGACGAGAGAGAAAGAAGAGAAATGAGAGAGAAAACTCTACAGACTATAGAGATAACTACTGGCGGATGGTCTGGAACCCTAGTTTTCAATATGTTTTCTTCTCAGGCTTCGCTAACAGAGAGCAGATTATCATTTTCTTCTCATTTTATGTGGCTTCGACTGCTTCGGTTCATCTCTTGGTCATCGGCTCTCCATCTCTATTGGTTATTTGGACCGGCTCCGTGATCCTCTGACTTGACCAGTACTTGGCCTGTATCTTCTAGTCATAGCATGTTGGCTCTTTAAGCTTTGATATTAGGCTTCTGTGGTTGATCGTGGGCCCGCAAGTCTCGAGAATAGCCAGATCGAGTTTTCTGCAAGAGAAAAGCACGTAATGAGACTTGATCATAACGTCTTTATACCTAGACTTCCAGAAATACGTCTAATGCATGCAAATATACAATTTCGTCCAGAAAAGTGTGTTCTGCGCAATGAAATAGACTCTTACGTAGAAAAGTGGATAATTAGAACAGTTTTACGTAGGAGAGTGTGATAATGCTTAGAAGATAACAGTGGAAAATACGCACTTTTAAGCGAATATCAGAGAGAAAATGAAAGAGAAGATAGAAAATAGAGATTTACCTTGTTGATTACCAATGGAGAAGAAGTTTGCACAGTCGTGTTCTTGATGGTTTTTGGAATAAAACCGAACCAAGGAAATGAGAGATATAGAGAGGTTTAGAGAAGAGGAGAGGGAACCTAGATGATTGTAGGTTTTAGGAGGGGGGAGAGAACCAACCCAAGAAGGAGAGATCGTAGATCTCTTATAGACTTTTTTTTTTTTTGCTTATTGTAAAAATGATGACCGTTGGATCTAGAGAGATCCAACGGTTGGGAATGGGTTAGTTAGATGAGAGATAGAGTGACTAAGATAGAGAGAGATGGGGGAGAGAAGAATCGATCAAGTGAGACTAATTCTCTCTTGTTGTTGCAAATGGGCATGGGCATGGGCATGGGTCATGGGTCATGGGCTTAGGTCATGGGCTAAGATAGATAGATAGATAGAGAAATAGGAGAGAAAACATTGGAGGGTCTTGAACCCTGGTCTTCTTTATTCTCTCTCGTCCGTTCCACCAATTAGTCAAACTTATCATTTGATGTCAATTGGTGTGGCCTTTAATACCTAAGTCCTTCTCTTGGTCTCCAGCTATTCTTCTCTCTCTTAGTCCTTGTTCCGACTCTACGATTCTCTAGCTTTGCCCGTACATGTCTTCTATCTTTTTATCTTAACTTGTTGGCTCTTTAAGCTTTGATAGAAGTCTTCTGTGGTTGATCGTGGGCCCGCCAGTCCTCGAGAATCGCCCGATAGGGTCTCCTGCAAGTGAAAAAATGTTTAATGAGATTCAACTAAAACGGCTTGATACTGGACTATCCGAAATGCATATATTTTATGCAAATAGTCGATGTTCGTCTAAAGAATGCGTATTACGCAATGGAAGAAACTCTTACGTGGAAAAGTCGACGAAAAGATAAGTTTTATGTAGGAGAATGCGACATCGCTATAAGGATAATGGCTTAAAATAAGCACTTTTGAGTAAATATCACAACCCCCAACTAGCATATTGTCAATCATTGGCAATTACTGTGAAATAAGTGAGCTAAAAAGGACTTTGCATAATATGCTAGAAAACTTATTTGCATTACTCAGAAAAAAACTCTGTTTTATCAGATTATTTCAAGGATGCAAGAAATCATTCACAAATTAGAACTAATCAGCAAAATGCAACACTTCTATAAATGGACCTTCAAACAAAAGATTACTCAGACTCGGTGTGTGTGTGTGTGTTCAACATCCACTACAACAAAATCTCCTATTAATGAAGTTCATTGAACGTCGTAATTTACTTTTGATGGCGTTCGCAAAATGCCATAGAACGCAATGCTATCGTTTCTTTTATAGCGTTTTTAGAGAACGCCATCTATTTATGGCATTTGATAAATGCCTTCATTTAATAACATTTCATGATGTTCTAAAAACTTGAACGCTATGGATGTTAAACAAAATTTTATACACCACGACATTTAAAGAACGTTGTCGACTCTTCCTAATACATGACGTTCTTGAAATGTGATTGTTTGTCATGAATTTTTGTTGGGAATGGCCTACTTTGAATGCTATAACATTATAAAGCATGGCATTTCTTTGTACGCTATATTTTCCAATATCTTCATGACGTTTGTAGAAAGCCATTGTTTGTCATGATTTTTTTTTTGTTAGGCTTGGCTTCTTTGAACGCTATAGCATTATTAAGCATGGCATTCATTTATACGCCATAGCATTATAAAGCATGGCATCCCATATAATGCTCTCAGTGAAAAGCCACATTCTCATGTCCACAACATTTTCACGTCTTCCATCTATATGTATAAGAATGCAATTCATGAACTTACAAAAAAAATTGAGATAGATATTGATATGAATTTAAGGTATCCTCATTTTCCTTTCAATTTCCAACCAAATTCAATAAATTAAAGATTCTTTAACATAAAATACTATTGCTCAACTAAAGAAACTCATACTGCTAAAGCATCAAAATGTAACAAATTAATGTCAATTGTTTTACTTGATTTTGGACCCTTATAACTGACAAAATTAAAAGACTTCAAATATCAACATCCCCCCTTAACACGACTTGAGCGAGTTGGCCTTGCATCGTAACTACCACATCCGCAGCTGAAAATGGGCCTTCCACTTGGACCTGCACGTGCCAAAGAACAACTTGAATAAACAAGAAGAAATTACCAAAAAATGAAATGTTATGATTTGTCCTTACCTAAAGAATGGTTGTAAATGTACACAATTAAAAAATATATTGTTATGATTGAAACCTAGTCTTACCAATGACTTTATATTTTACATTTTTCTAAAAAAAAAAAATTCATATAATGCAACGATTTAGGAATGAATTGCGGATTGAGGTATAAAAATTGCATATTGAAGTATCTTTTACTATAGATGAAGAGGAGGGATGCTTCCATGAGTGGTTACACTGGTATTGAGTCTGGACATGTACATAACAGTCAAGGGTCTAGACCAGCAGAAGCCATTCTAATTGATGCAATGATATTAGTTTTCTTCTATATATCTTAAAATTTCTCAAATGTTTGTGTTTACATGGAAAACTGTTGTCAATCAATATTTAACGTATATATAAAATTAATACAGTGCACGCAGATGCCTTAATGGAAGACGTGGCTCTAGATAGATATGAAGGAACAATTTCATGCAGCCGACCGATACAGTTTGGATAAGGCTAATGAGATGATAACTGAATGTGAGGTACATATGTACATTCATAGTATGACTATTACAGACACTATCGCCATGTTTGGTTCAATGCAAATCAGAGGCAATGCACCTACTTGCCATGGTTTGGGATACACACATGATTGGTTGGGGCGTGTAAGTGGTTGCCAAGCCCTTGCAAACTCTTTAAGAAAATGGATGCAAGCATGTGCAGCCCAAAAACTATGTAAGTGTCTGTAATGCAACTCACTGTACTTGCAACGGAGGGCAAAATGCATCCCAGTGCAGCGAGCCAAGCATGGCCTATATATCATATTAACAAACAATATATGAAAATACAGAAAGTGTACAATCAGTCCAAATCTCAAGTTAGTTGAGTGACTCACCCAGTGTCAACCAAAATATAGTGAATGTAGTAAGTCTTTAAACTAGTACAAACTGATACATGATGTGCCTTAGATATATACATCTCAAGAGAGCTACTGTTGTTAAGGATTTCTACACTGTTTTGGTGGATCCAGCACCTCTCATAAGGATCCTCACCTTCAGTTCCTTCTAATACCTACAAACATATCCCATTATCTTATACAAGTTGATACCCATATCAGCCTTGTCCATGCTTTTAATTGGAAATTTGGGTTTAAGTAGCATTTAAAGAATATTAAAGTTGGCAAAACATTTGTAATATCTGTTTCCAACAAGTGTCATGCTCTGTTTCGCCCTATTATGTATATATTAAGAAGGGTCAGGTTCCGGTGACCAACAGTTTTGACCAACATTTTTTACCAAAACCTTGGTGTACCCTCATAGAAGATGAATCAATGGCTGATTTTTGGTGAGGATGATCTTCTCACCATATAGATAACCCAAACAAAAAATCAGCCCATTTTGAAATTTCTAACCCCATTAAATGTGGTTTTCAAGTTACACGGTGAAAATCGACGGTCCATAATTCTTCAAGTTCTAAACCAGTCTATGACCATCAGAATGATTTGAATTTTTGTGAGGATGATCTCCTCACCATAGAGATCGTCCTCACCAAAAATCAGCCATTGATTCATCTTCTACGGTACACCAAGGTGTTGGTAAAAATTGTTTGTCAAAACTGTTGGTCAACCCGACCCTATTAAGAATCATGAAGTGTTTTTGACAAGCTGTATTATGTAATGGCAAAAGCATGGACATATCTTCTACTACATGTATGGGTACTTTATGGTTTGAACAAAAAAATTCTAGTCCTTACATGTCAAGTAGTATTCTATAATTGAGCTCAACAGTAAATCAGGAATCCCTTCAATTTTTGGAATGATGCTTCACATTCTTATTTCATCCGTCTCATTATCATAAATGCATCTTTTAAAATCTTTCGCAAAAGAATGAAATTTTGCAAAGACCTGAAATAAGTGCTTTGAGGCATTTTGATAAATGTGCCAAATACATAGACGATGCTGTGTATTCGGAAACACATGTCTAATTGCTTTGGTAATCAACATAGCTTGATCGGTGAAAATAGTTTTCAGTTGTTTTCCTTTCATTGCATCTAAAAAGTTTCAAACACAACCATATGAATGAATCTGTGGTTTCATCTACAAGCAAAGAAGATAGTTTGTCCATTATTGTTTACTCCAAGAATTTGTGCATATGTCATATTAAATCTATTCGTTTTGAAGGTTGTGTCAAAGCACACAACATCACTGTTTAAGCTATAATCTATCCTTGACTTAGCATCACACCAAAAACAACTAGAGATTTGGTTATCCTTATCTGTCTGTATTGAATAAAAGAAAGAACTATTTTCGTTTTGCGCGCACTTAAAGTAATCTAAGAGAACCCGTGCATCCGCTTTTTTCAAAAAATTAGTACGGCTTCTTTGCACATAATTATCGCAATTCTCTTGTATAAAGTTGCGGTTTTGAGATCCTCCCACTTCTGCACTCATATGTGAGAAAATATCAACTAATCCTATGCTTGCAGAACGCATATTGTTGATCAAGCCAGCTTGGGCAGGTTGTATGTTGCTTTGTGACCTTAACATATAAGTTCTAGAATGAGGTTCAAGCTCATGGTTATGTTCCTGTATAAATTGGTCTACTACAAAATACCCATCATTCTGTAATCTCACAGATATTCGTGTTAGGCATCCAGTTTGTGTAATTGGTTTTGGTTTGTTGGATGATCCTCTTGGATGTTTTTCACGATTACCTTGCTTAGAACAACAAATTACTCTTCTTTGAATTTTTCTCATCTTTGCGTTTTGTTGCATCCTTCTTTCGAATACTAAACCCAACAGACCTGGCATATACATTGTAAAAATTATATGCTTCATCATTTGACTTGAAACGAGTGCCAAGTAATTGTACACTACCTCCAACATCTTCTAAAATATCAGATCTCATAGTCGTCGAAATATCCACATCTATTCCCACCTTCTCATGTGATGTCTCTTGCACAACATCATGTAAGACGATATATCGTCATTTATCCATGAAATGTACTATTCACCATTAGTCTATTTGAACCATTTGAATGCCCCTTAAATAGCAGAAAAAATACAATCTAGTGAATTACAAGTAATTTCCATGATAAACAAAGTTGCTTACCGCCCACATTATGAGCCATGTGACATGTTCTTAGAGATTTCTCACCGTATGGATACTTGGGCCAACTCTAGATAGACATACAGACCAAAAATTAGCTTGATCTGTGATTTCTAAGTGTTGGATTGGAATCATTTTCATGGATTAGCCTAATTAGTGATTTCGAAGCGTTGGATTGGAGTCATTTTCATGGGTTGTGTTTTAAGCAAAGAACCTGTGATGGTAGTACAGTTGAGTGGTCCCTATCATGGTTTTAAAAACGGCCGTTTAAACGGTAATGCCCCAAGCCCATTTCCGTTAAAACCGTTTAAACATGTTTTATTGGTTTTGAAAAAAACGGCCATTTTTTTTTGTTTTAACGGCTGTTAAAATCTTTTAAACAGCCGTTTAATTTTAGAAATTTTTGTGAAAAAAACAGCCGTTAAATCCGTTTAATTTCCGTTAAATTCCATTTTTTATTTTATTTTCAAATTTCAAAATTTGAATTTCAGCGCCACTTTTTCCGTTAAAACCGTCAAAATCCGTTTAATTCCATTTTTTCTCATTTTTTTCCATTTTTGCCCCTGACCATTTCAATCCGTTTTAAAGGCCGTTTACCCCCCAGTCCGTTTAACCGTTAAAACGGCCTCCTTTAAACCTTGGTCCATATATATGACTAAAACTTGTGTCACAACGGGTTTTGACCAAAGCCGGTCACAACCCACAATACAAGCCACGTGGCACACTATTAGAGAGGGCTGACCGTATGGATGTTTGGCCAGTCCCTTGGTGGACCTGCAAACGAAAAATCAGCCTGATCAGTGATTTCTAAGCATTGGATTGAAATTATTTTCATGGGTTTGATTTTAACCGAATGAATTTGAGCATTATCGAGTGTTATTTGGACGTGCAAAGATTCAAAGGTTGTAAATCACTAATCAGGCTGATTTTTGGTGTGGTTTGCAGGTCCACCGAGGGACTGGCCAAACATCCATACGGTCAACACCCTCTAATAGTGTGCCACGTGGCTCATATTGTGGGTCGTGACCTGTTGTGACAGAAGTTTTACTCGCCCCATATTAGTACATATTAAGAAAAACTCCTCTGTGCACCACCGGGTTCATGCTTCACCACCTTTTGGCTGTCCCTACGCAAGTGCTTTAGACCTCCATTATACGTGCGTGAGATCACCGCTTCCGACGAACTGTTCCTTGGAAGGAGCAAACCGAGGAGGAGGGGTTTAGGCAAGAAGAGGCGCGTGGGGAGGGGTTCCAGGGTAGGATTTAGGAGAAAGAATTTCTGGGTTTTCTAAAAAAGGATGGTTTTGTTTTTTAGTTTTTTTGCAAGAAAGAGGAAACTAAACTAATTAAAAATATTTTTTTAAAGTTTTAAAAGACTAACCCCGGTTAATCTAGGTTTCTAAAAAGTGAGGATGAGTGGTCCAGATTAACCACTCATGCTCCGCATCTAAAATTTGCTGTAACAGTAGTTGTACAATCCTTGCATATTCATATTGTCGCGATGCCACGAGATCAATCTTATTGTCTGTATTTGCTTGTTTTTCTTTTATTTATTTATTTTATCTCATTTTCTTTGTATTTATCTGTTTGGATGAAGGATTCGGTTGCTTTTCTTTTTTCTCATTTATAATTTTACTAGTGGGTGCCCCGTGCCATCAACACTCCTCGACAAAGAATTTGCCAAAATCAGTTGAGTGGCGGAGATCCACCGTCCATTTGGGGAGGATTAGATCTCGGCCCTTCTTTGTTGATGCTTATAAGACGAGGTATAAGTAGGGAGACAACCAATGTGTTTTGTTATATAGAATAGTAAGTGGCCCATGCCCACAGCACTCTCCGACAAAAGCGTTTGCAAAAATTGGGTGCCTTCGGCACTCAAACGGTATAATAGACTCGGGTGTTACCATTTTTTCCATTATAACGGCTGTTATAACAGATTGTAACGCATAGAAGGAGAAATGGGAAAATAACATAAATAACAAAAAATAACGGTGTTGAAATTTAAATTTTGAATAAATTGAGGTCAAATGAGGTGGATTGAGTGGCTGAAATCTAACCGTCCACATTAGATGGATGGATAAGATAAGAGAATACAACTGAGTTGTCTTGATATATGCGTGGGTGGCCCGTGCCCGCAGCACTTTCCGACAAAGTGTTTGTCAAAATTGGGTGGGAGTTAATCTCAGCCATCGATATGAAGCATAGTGGATCTCAGCCACTCATTATTGAAGCCATATAAGATAAGAGGGGTATAAGAAAACCATTAAATTTCCGTTAAATTCTATTTTTTTTTTTTAAATTTTAAATTTTGAATTTTAGCACCACTTTTTTTCTGTTAAAATCATTAAAATCCATTAAAATTCATTTTTTCTATTTTTGCCCCTGGCCGTTTTAATCCGTTTTACGGTAACACCCCTCTCGAGGCATAAAAAGTAGGGCTCCTGAGCCTGACCCTTGGGCTATATGTAAATCCAACCCATTTCATTCCTTATATGTAGATAAATAGTAGGTGACCTGTGTCCACGGCACTCATCGACAAAGCGTTTGTCAAAATTGGGTGTGAGTGGCTGAGATCCACTGTCCATTTGGTGTGATAAGATCTCGGCCATCCTTTATGAAGCCGGATAAGAGGGGGAGACAATCGTCCTATTTTGTTATATAGATTTTTTATATAATTTGTTGTTTATATCCCATAATAAGTTTAGATGGGTTTTTCATGATTTTGTAAAACTTGGTTTGTATCATATGATTGAACCCACAAATTTAATTTAATTTTTTGTTAAATTTATTAAAAAGAATCAGAGATCAACAAAAAGATTTTCATTGCTTTAATTGTCAATTATTTGTTAAACTGGCTTTTTGTCTTGATTCTCATCTATTGTTACTAGGGGTGTAAGAGGTTCCTGACTTTGAATTGTATCAGGCCAGCCTTGGACTTGACCCTGTTCAAAATTTAACAAAAACCAGGTCCAAGCCTACTTCTATTTGGACCCCTAGATGGGCACACAGATTGGTGGCAGTGGTTAATGGATGAAGGCGAGTTTTGAACTCAAGTATGTAGTATACAGTAACACTCACAATTTTTTTGTGGGGTTTTTGAGCAAACCAAAAGCATCTATGCTTGGATTGCAATGCTGAATTAAGAAGGAGACCTTCACATTTGTGTTCCACATGTTGCTACTGCAACGATTATAGTGTTGGTCTTGTGCGTACAATCAGAGAGGAAGACTAGTCTTTCAAGTAGTGGCGGAGCCAGTGGAGTTGCCCGCCCTTAACTTTGAATTTTTGCACATCCCCATGTGGTGTACAGTTTGAGCATTGATGTACTACCTCATGACGGGGTGTATTTTGGTTAGCCTGAAGTCAATAAAGGAATCTGTATTCTGGTTACCCATGGGGGGCCGAGAAAAAAATCGCTTAAAATTTGCGCGAAAGACAAATTCTTCTCTGCCCCCTCTCCTCTCCAAAGGCCAAGGGAGAGACTGCATCCCTTTCCTTCGGTGGAAAAAACACGTTCTCTTTGTGAGGTCCGTCCCCTATGTACTGCAAGTTTGAAGTCCCCCCTCTTCGAATTTCAACACGTACCCCTTGTTAATTCCCTTAACCGACTAACCAATGGCTTAAGTTAGGTTAAGGCCTTGGGTTTAGGGGAGTTAATGTGTTGTACTGTCGACATTTTGGGAGCGGGGGGACTTCAATTTTGAAGTTTTCATGGTAAAATGAATTTTTTCCGTTGTGGGCTGGGTTGGTTTTGTGGTCCAATGGGCCCAAGATATTAATTCGCTGCCTCGTGTTAGTCTCCTCCATGTCATTGGTACTGTAGTGTGTTGTAGGGGTGACGTGGTCAGTTTTCGACCCTACCCCTTTATGTGGTCCCCCTCACATGTATGGCCTAGATATGTGGTCCTATTGATGTGTGGGGCCTACTTGATATATGAGGCCCACCTTGCATGTGTAGCCTTATATGCCTGTCACTTGATATGTGAGGCCCTAATACATAAGGCCCATATGCAGACATCAGTGGTATGGTTGTGGTGTAAGAATTAGAGGGACAATGAGTGGAAATAATGGTGCATTTCTTGGAAAAATAACACCCTCTTAAAATTGTATTCTTTTTCCATAGTTTATGCTTTTTTGCAATCAAAACCATGGTTTAAAAAATGGCCGTTATTACGGATTCGGAGCTCCCCCGTTACGTTCTGTACCGTAATAACGCTTTGAAAATAACGGCCGTTATTTTCCGTTTATTAATGGGGTGATCCACAGCCCGTATGCTATAATTCTTTGTCGAACAAAAAAGCATTTTGTTCGACATGGCACGTGTCGAAAAAAGAAGGTACATAAAAATATTTTTTCCTACCCGAGGCTACTGTGAGAGAGAGAGAGAGAGAGAGAGAGATGTAATTACAATGAACAATGGTTAGAGATAGATGACGAAAAGGAATTCAAATACAAGGCCAAGTGAAATCCCTTCACTCTGACTTAGTCTTGTTCATCTTCTCTTCCTGCTTCTGGGGCTGAACGAGCAACCTGAATGTCCATGCACCCAACAGAGTTGCCTCAATTGGGGCAAGCCAGTACACAAATAGATGCTCCTTGGTTATATGATCCCCTCGAGCATAAGCCCATCCCATGGCCTACAAAATCAAGAGGTTAAACACTTCATAGTCTTCCCTTTGGAGTGATTTTGAAGCTTAAATCATCTTGAAGAACAAATATCGAATGGTTGTTTATACTTGATTTTAAGTACTTACAGAGGCAGGGTTCATGCATCCACCGGTTAGATCAGAACCAAGTATATGAAGAGCTAGCTTGGAGACGCTCGATATCCATGTTTTCATGAAAAAGCTGCTGGGGATGCTCCTAGCTAGCCCAAGTGATATAATAACAATTGTGAATGTGAGAAGTCCTTCTGTCAATGCGCCTTGATGGATGTCGACATTCAAGCGGGGTCCATGGCCTATTTCCGGAAAGGTCGCAATGATGAGACTAACCCCAGTAATAGACCCGATTACCTGAAACAAATCCATTTCTGGTTAAGAAAAAATCATATTTATCACTACAACTTAGTGTTCATAGCATCCTGAGAAGATCGAGAAATATTTATCAAGAATTTGAATCGGTATGTCATATAGTGCTAAGAAATGACCCAATACTTGAGTTTTTCATATTAGATTTGCAGTTTTTTTTTTTTTTTGGCTGATTAACATATCCATTCATACAAAGAGATTTACTCTGGAAAGTCTTGGATTTTTAGCTCAAATTAATAAAGGTTTCAGGGGCAGTTTCCATCTTTTAATAGGTTATTCACTTGAGGAAGTATTCAATGTGGCAAGGCAAGAAACTTCATGTTTGTCAACTAATCATTGTCTCATCCAATATAATGAATGGGCTTTATTAAGTCCATTATCTGGATCGTTAGGATCACCATTCAATTGAGATGATTCTGGGGCAGCAGGCTGTAGATTCAGAGAGAGAGAGAGAGAGGGAGGTGGTGTATGATCTAGTTGTAAAAGTGAAGGACATAAAGAAGAAGAGAAAGAGGGAGGTGGTTATGATCTAGTGGTAAAAGTGAAGGACATAATCCAGATGTTTCTTAGAAGCTTCTTTTTTTTCATAAGGGATTCTTAGAAGCTTCCTAATTTCCCAATCTAAAAGAAGAAGAAAAGGGCAGTCATGGAGAGAGAGACTGAGGTGGTTATGATGCAGTCTTAAAAGTGAAGGACATAATCCAGATGTTTCTTAGAAGCTTCCTCATTTCCCAATCTAAAAGAAGCAGAGAAGGGCAGTCATGGAGAGAGACTCAGGTGGTTATGATCTAGTCAAGTCATGGACATGATCCAGATGTTTCTTAGAAGCTCCCTCATATCCCACCCCAAAAGAAGAAGAAAAGGGCAGTCATGGTCAGTAAAAGCAAGGCTGCTTTCAATAAACCAGATGTTTCTTAGAAGTTCCCTCATTTCCCACTTCAAAAGAAGAAAAGAAAGACTAGTCATTGTAGTGAAATCAGGGCTGCTTTTAAGAAACAACACAAGTTTCTCAATTTTAAAACATCATGGTTGTTTTCTGATTATCTGCTCACAAACTAAAAGACATTCTGCTAGAATTTTTGCAGGAGAAATGGGAAGTCTCATGCAAAAAACTCAATTCACACATCAATAGAGAGATTAACAAAATTTCATTTACAAACCCAATTACTAAAATCAGAGAGAGACACAAGTTTCTCAATTTTAAAACATCACGGTTGTTTTCTGATTATCTGCTCACAAACTAAAAGACGAGAGAGAGAGAGAGAGAGAGAGAGAGGTCATGTTCTGTAAAATCAAGGCTACTTTAATAAACAACATAAGTTTCTCAATTTAAAAGCATCATGGTTGTATTCTGATTAGCTTCCCACAAAATAAAAGAAATTTCTGGTAGGAACTTTTACACAAAAAATGGATAACTCAAGTCACGTCAATAGAAGGAAGAGAAAATTTTCATTTAGAAACCCAATTACTATAATTGTTAGACTTAACTCCAAAAATATGGAAGAAAAACACACCTTTTTTAGCAATTTTCGATCTTCTTGATCAAATCCTTCTTATAATAAAGTAAATCTCCTTACTATGTATTAATACAAAGATTATATAAGGGAAACTCAACAATATAAAAAGGATAGAATTCAATTCAAATACCAAATCCACAACCAAAATCCCTTTATCCTTCATTGCACAACAACATGAGACTACAAAAAAAGAAAGCTCAGTTCACAATTAAATAAGATCCAAATGTAAATAAATTAAATGAAAATTTCAATTTAAATGTCAATTAGCAGTTCATGCAGAATTCCCTCGACTAAAAAACAACTTCTTTTCTCTATAAATTAACCAAGGAATCAAAATGATTAGAACAACTGAACAGCCAATTAGAAAGTCGAATAAGTCATTTCAAATTCCAATATGAAAAGAAGAGAAGAAAACCAAAAAAGTATTCCCTTGGACTATAAATGAAACAAAAAAAAATCAGAACATTAAAGATGCAAACCCAATAAAGAAAAGGGTCGGGTTCCAGTGACCACCATTTTTGACACCCATTTTGGTGTACCCACATAGAAGCTTAACCAATGACTGATTTTTTGTGAGGATGATCTCTATGGTGAGGAGATCACCCCCAACAAAAAATCAGCCCATTCTGATATCTCTAACCCCGTCAAATGTGGTTTTCAAGTTACACGGTAAAAATCGATAGTCCATAATTCTTCAACTTCTAAACCAGTCTATGAATATCAGAATGATTTGAATTTTTGTGAGGATGATCTCCTGACCATAGAGATCATCCTCTCCAAAAATCAGTCAGTGATTCATCTTCTATGTGGGTACACCAAAATGGGTGTCAAAAATTGGTGTAAAAAATGAGAGTCAAAAATGGTGGTCACTGGAACCTGACCCTAAAGAAAAAGGAGGAGGAGGGTCTATCATGTGTGTGGTCAAATCAACAAAGCCCAATTTAAATACTAACCAAGACAACTTATTTTGAATGTCAGTAGCCAAAACCCAATTGAACCATTCCTATATCCAATCCCAATTCAAACATCAATCATCCAAGCCCATTTCAAGGATCAATCAAGAAAACAAAAGTTCAATAGAAGACATGACCGAGTCGAAATCCCCTCACCACAAAGCAAATTCAATTCAAATTATAAGAAACAAAAACAAACCCAATTATATTTCAATCAACCAGGGCAATGTCAAGTATCAAAAGAACCCAGTTCAATTGCCAACCAACACAAAAGTCCACACTCCAAAAAAAAAAAAAAAACTCAATAAAAACAAAAGCCCAACTCAAATTTTAATCAGCCAGTTGCACATCATGTATCAATCACCCAAGAGAAGCCAAATCAAAGACAAACCAACACAACCCAACTCAAATAGAAACCAGCTAAAACAAACCCAATTCATATGTGATCAACTAAACCCAATCCAAGCATCAAAAAAGGCAAATCCAGCATCTTTCAAAACAGATTCTATCAAAATAAATACACCCCCAAAATGGATAAAAATCTCATCCCCATGTTGATTACCATATGCAAAACTGATAGACTCTTAGGTTCCTTAATTGATTATCAAAATCTCAAAAACACCTTTGTTGTCGACTTTGAGCAAAATCTTCAAAGGGAGATGATGGATAGGTGAATTAGTTAGGGGCTGTTTGGGTGCAGATATAGTTCTGTGGAGGATTGATTAAATCCAAGATAAGAGTTTTATCTGTTATTTGACAATATCCTCCAATCTCCAAAAGGGCATACACATATTGTTCTAATATGCCAAAAAAAAATGTCCATTTTCAAAACAGTATCTCTTTTATCGGTTTTGACTTTTGAGAAGGTTACAGCAAACCAATAAGCAGATCAAAAGAGGAGCTCTCACCTGAGCAGGAATCCTTGCACAAACAGTGAAAAGAAACCAACTGAAATTCCCAGAAATCGCAGAAGAGAACACAGTGAGAGGATTGTAAGACCCACCCTTGCTAATCTTCCCCACCCATGCAAAGAAGAACATACTCAAGATGGAGAGAGAGCCCTTGAGGATCTCTCCTTTGGGTTGTAACCCTAACCCCAGAAACTTGTAGACGAAGAACTTGATGAGAGCTCCTGACCATACCCACATGAAGGAAATCAGGAAATCTGATAGAACCAGTCGGATTCTAGCCATTATTGCTCTCGATTCCCCTCTCTCTCTCCCCCTCTGACTCCTCTGTGGTCGTTGAGAAATGTTACATTGTTTGTCATTAAACAGGTTTTAAGATTCTTTTCGACAAACTTTATAATAATTGAGGGTAATTTGGTCATTTTATATGGAGCACGTCATGAAATGGAGCGAGTAATGTCCGAGTAATTCATAATTTCATACCCGTCTTCAGGAAGCCCGATTCGAATTTACTTGAAAACGACCAAGAAGTTACATATTTCATAGAAGAACTTTGCTGACCGCAGACGGTCATCAAATTTGCTGACCGCAGACGGTCATCAAATTTGCTGACCGCTCACAATATGAGCCATGTGACATATTCTTAGAGATTTCTGATCTGACTGTATGGATCTTTGGCCCAAGTGCCCAACCCTAGATGGAGGTCAAACATTAGCCTGATTAGTGATTTCTAAGCTTTGGATTGGAGTCATTTTCATGAGTATTTTTAACCGTCAGCAAAGTTATTGACCGCCCACAATATGATCCACGTAGCATATTCTAAGAGATTTCTAAGCATTGGAATGGAATGGAGTCATTTCCATAATTCCATGGGTTTTTTTAATCGGTCAGCAAAGTTATTGACCGCCCACAATATAAGCCACGTGTCTTATTCTTAAAGATTTCTGATCTGACCCCTAGATGGACATACAGACCAAACCATGGTTTAAAAAACGCCGTTTAAACATTAATGCCCCAAGCCCGTTTCTGTTAAAACGCATTTTTGGTGCTTTGGAAAAAATGGCCATTTTTTTTCATTTTAACGGCCGTTTAAATTGTTTTAAAAGCCATTAAATCCTGCAATTTTTTGTGAAAAAAAAATGGTAGTTAAATCCGCTAGATTCCGTTAAAATTTAATTTTTTTTTTGGAATTTTGAATTACAGCGCCATTTTTTCAGTTTTTTCGTTAAATTCTATTTTTTATCCATTTTTGCCCCTGGCCGTTTCAATCCATTTTAACGGTAACACCCTCAGTCCGTTACACCATTAAAGCGGCCTCCTTTAAACCTTGGAGAAAACATTAGCCTGATTAGAGATTTCTGAGTGTTGAATTGGAGTCATTTTCATGGGTTTTTTATCACCCTCAACAAGAGGCACGTGACATATTCATAGAGATTTCTGACCGTACAAATCTTTAGTCCAACGGACATACAAATCAAAAATTAGCCTGATTAGTGATTTCTAAGTGTTGGATTGGAGTCATTTTCATAGGTTTTTTAACTGTATAAATTTGAGCATTATTGACCATTATTTGGGGTACAAGGATCCAAAGGTTTGAAATCACTAATCAGGCTGATTTTTGATTTGTAGGTCATCTAGGGATTGGCCAAACATCCGGACAGTCTGAGTCCACTAAGAGTATGCCACATGGCTCATATTCTGGACGATCGCTGAAGTTTTACTTGAACTTTCGCTGTATATAACATGGTTTAAAAAGGGCCAGGACATTGGCACCCACATTTTCGCTCAAAAAATCCACTTAACAAAAAAAAAGCCCTCTTTTTCCACTCACAACCCCCACCCAAAAAATAAAACCCTAAAAAAGAAGAAGGAAGAGGAGGCTGCCGGCCGTCGCCACCGTAGGTACGCCCGGTCAAGTGTGGCATTCTATACTCGATCTCAGGGGCAGCCAAAGCAGCCCAAAATCGAGAGAGAGAGAGAGAGAGAGAGAGAGAGAGAGAGAGAGAGAGAGAGATACCTGTTGCGGTGGTAGTATTGGCGGTGTTGTCGTCCTCCTCGTGTGTCTGTAATTTTTTTTTTTTTGTGGGGGTATCAAGTAAAAAGCTACAGGGGATTTTTTGGTGGGTTTCTTAGCGAAAACGCCGGTGCAAATATCCCGACCCTTTAAAAAACAGCCATCTTTACGAGAACATAATGGCCATTATAACAGATTCAGACCTCCCCCATTACTTCGTTTTTTCCGTTATTTTTCCAATTTTTTCATTTTTGCCCGTGTGTTACAATAAGTTATAATGGAAAGAATGGTAACTCCCCAAGTTCATTATAACGGCCCCTTTTAAACCTAGGTATATAATGCATCTGCCCATGTCCCTATTCCCCATTCCTATCATCCATACCGTTATTAACTACCCTTTTTAAACCTTGGTATATAATGCACGTGCTCATGCATCTACTCCCCATCCTTTTTGGTTTTTTTTTATTTTTTCGACCAATTGGAAGAAAGAACTGCCGTGTCTTCCCACCCTACTCCCTATCCCTTCATCCATCAGTGGGCCTTTACCTTCAAAAAAACTTAGACAAATCAATCCTGATAGTTGTCTTTGACTGAATTTTGTCCTTGTGTTTCATTGCTTGCTTTTTAATTGTCATATCCAACCCCTGCGTATACATATATTTATATTTTTCTAATTTCATGCGGTGTCTAGTCAACTTCAAACTTAAGGTAACTCATCGAGACTTAACTTGATTACGAACATGAGAAGAGATTAGAAAGGATTCCGTTCAAATTAGAACAAGACTGGTTCAAAGATCCCGTCAAGGGATCATAAATAAATACCTAAAACAAGGCGACTCTGAGAAAAAGCTCTTTGGCCATTGTTGTTATGGCTGTTCGATCGCTCTTCGTGCACCTACACCCCGGGTCACCCTTCTTCTAAATTTTAAGTCCAATAGCCGTTCACGACCATCTTTGGTCATAGTTGTTGTTCCATTGTTGGCCGTCGTTGACGCCCAAGGTTGGGGCTCACATGGAGATCATGTTGGACAGTCCAACCATATATTGAGTTGTCCTTGCCATGATGATCATCGTTGCCAAAAGATCAGTTCACTTCGACATTGCTAACCATATAAAAAATTGACCCAAAATAATGGTTTAATTGGATGGTCTGAATTTTTTAAAATTAAAGTCATATTTTAATGAGGTTTAAGAATGTCGAAATGTCCTGATTTTTTGTGAGAAGGGTAACCATAATATGAAAAACTCATTGTACGGTTGGATTGTCCAACATGATCGATCTCCATGCGGGCCGACCACGGGTGTAAGAAGTCGATGTAAGAAATGGGTGTCCGTTTAGACGGACTCTTTTTTCTAAAGAGCTTCCATGGGTTTTTTCAAAAGAAGTTCAAATTCAAATTATACTCCTATCTCGAATTTTTAGCCCCTAATTTGCGTGTGGCTCAAATCAAGGTGCAAATTTTCTCTTGATCAAGTGGGACCCATTTGATGGTGGGTTACTAAATGAAGACTAAAACTTACTTAGCATGGATTTAGAGTTAGACAACTAATTACTTAGCATGGATTTAAAAGATGAACGGTTTAGATTAAATATGAGGCGGGTTGCTTGGAAATTAACGAGATACAGAGAAACTTTCTATATTAGCAAGATTTTTTTCGATTCTGAATCTACTTATACCTTTTTAGAAGTTACTTTCTAGATCTTATTACAGAAAGCCATTGAAGAGACTTTTGCTTTTGATCTCACGAAGGAGAGACGACTACTTCCATTAAAGCGATCTCAAGAAGGAGAGACAACCACTTCCATTAAAGTGAGGTAAATCCTTTCTCTATCACTTTTATTTGTTTTTTTTTGACTTTTTCTGGTTTAAAAGCTAAGAAAAACAATGGGTTTTTTTGATGGGGGTGGCGAAGCCTCCGATGCGATGGGGATGGGGGTGAGCTGAAGCCTCATGTTTTCTAACGAAATAGGATGTTCAGGGTGCCGCAAGTTTGATAGACATTGACGCACCTATATTTTAAGAAATGGGTCTTCCCTAATCTCTTAGTAAGTGTAATATAGTTCCAAGTCTCGGCCGATCCCGTTCTGGATCAGGCGATCTGGATCGTGATCGGAGCCCACCGATCTAGTCCAAAATTGGATCGTCTCGCCCCGAGATCAGCACTGTTTCCCAAACCAGGATGAATAATTTTCTGATTTCGAATTTTTACTTTCAATTTTCATGATTTTTTAATTGTTGGTTTTGCGTGATTACTAGATGGGTCGTGCAAAAATCAATATGGAGCTCATACCTAAAGAGAAATCTCGAAATTTGACTTTTCTCAAGAGAAGGAATGGGTTGAAGAAGAAGATTTTTGAATTTTCAACTCTCTGTGGAGTTGATGCGTGCATGATAGTGTATGGACCGAAACAAGGTGACCGTCCGATTGAGCTAGATGTATGGCCGAAGAACCAAGATGAAGTCAATCGGATCATCAATCGGTACCAACAGACAGGAAAGGATGAACGGAGGAAGAGAAACCTTGATCTTTCTGATATCTTTAAGGAATGTAAAAAGAAGACTGAAGATGAACTTGCTAAAGTGCGTAGGAAGAACAATGTGGCTGAGAACCTTACGTGGGACGACCAGATCCATGATTTCACGGAGGAGCAACTGAGACAACTTCTAGGCAAATTGGACTCCAAGCTTGATATGGTGAAGACAAGAATTGAATTCATGAAGGGGAAGGGGAAGGGGAAGCAACTCTTCCCGGAAGGAGTAGCAGGAGCAGGGATGATTGAGTACTCCCACCCACCACCGAATCAAAACCCTTCATGTTATATATCGAGCCCTCATCATGGGAATACGTGGAGCGATGTCATGCAAACACAGCCTCTTGCTTGTGTGAAACCACTGGATCACCATTTTACAGCCATTGATTACACATCTGATTCTGAACCGGGTCTGAGCTTCGATGGCGGACACATGATGAGTTCAACGATGTCGATCAACGGCTTTAATTATGACAATTTCCATGGTGGGTCCATCGGGAACCTTCCTTATTCTTCGTTTGAGGGTCCATATCTTTATGATTCGGGGTTCAGGACATTGGTTGAGACCCAATTCACCAATGTGGGACCGTCTGCGAACTATTTAGCGTCGAACATGCACCCGATGCCACCTTATCTACCGTATCAGATGCCCAGGACTTCACCACAAATGCATCATCAGCCGTTCAATCAGTTATTTGATCTTCAAGATTCTTAGTTTTTATTGTTTTTTGCATAGGATTTTGATTTATATCGTACGGTGTATAGTTCTGGATTCTTGGATTCATGGTAGCCCATGAAAACCGTGGTTTTAACTTTAAGGTTTCTAGTGATTTTGAGTTTAGGGTACACTATAACATTTATCAAATGTGGATACATGATTGGTTGAGATGATGACACGTGTCTGTTCATTTATGGCCCTCCATTTGCTACAATAGATTCTCATTCCATGTTGGTAGGTTTTTTTTTTCTTCCCTTCTTTCTTGCTCAGTTGGTTACGCTCTCATGTGTAACACCAATCAATGCACATGCATGCTGATTAACCCAGGGCTGTCCAATGGATGGCCCCACCTCTTGGATGGGTAGCAAGCACTAAATCATATTGATCTAATGATCTGTAGGAACATTTGTTTGTATAAGATTTGCATGAATCATTAGACAGTAGAACTTTGCTGACCGACGCCAGTCAGCAAAGTTGCCGACTTACCACGATATGAGCCACGTGGCCTACAGAACAAAAAATTAGCCTGATTAGTGAAATCTAAGCGTTGGATTGGAGTCGGGGGTACAAAAATGCAAAGGTTTGAAATCACTAATGAGGCTGACTTTTGGTTTGTAGGTCCACCTAGGGATTGACCAAACATCCATTGTCAGCGTCCTCTAAGAATATGCCACGTGGCTCATATTGTGGTCAGTCAGCAAAGTTCTACTCTTCATTAGAAGAGGCATCCCTTTTTTTTATTTTAAAGCTTAAGTGACATGTACCAATCAGTGCATTTTAGCAACCAACATCCCAGAACAGTGTGATAAACCATCCTCACTAATTAAAGAAACAAACACAGAAAAAGGAAGCCTTGCCTTAAAAATGAAGGAAATGTTGGAATAGACATGAGTTCTTAACAAATGTGAGTTTAAAGTTTAGATTGAACAGAAGAACCAATTTGATTCTTGGTTTCCCTCCCTCCCTACCACCACCACACTTAGCTTGGCATTTGACATCTACATTTGGAGAACTAACTTAAAGCCTCCTCAAGCCATTAAATTACAGTTGCCCGATGAACTCGACATCCAGCACGTTTGCTTCACTGTAAGCCCGCATTAGTAAAGATGTTTTGCAGCTGGACCTGTCAAAAAGAGAAGTTGGCACCCACCATTTAAAACACGAACAGAGCAAATAAATGAACTAATTATGATGCAATGCTGAGGAAATTTAATACATTGATGTTGCATTTACATGAGTTTACTTTATAATCAGATTATGACTAAGGTTAGGAGCTAAACTTGATGGCCTTTCGGCTAAATCCTGTGAGGGATCTCCAACTAAGAGGAGGATTAAAGGCATCACTGGTCACAGAGCTATAGCGACGGCAGTCTCTTCCATCAGGAATGCTATGAAGGCCTCTCTTCCTATGATCAGGATTCTCATGAAGGAATGATATAGTGCAGAGAAGTCATCACAACAAACAGAGCAAGAGACTAGTTGCCTGTTCGACAGGCAGCCGAAAGCAAACCAATGAGGACGATGATATCAACAGGACTAAGAGCCAAGGGTGAAATTGAACACTTCATCATAAGCAGAAAAGGCCATCTCAGCTGGTCGATAAGATGGAGATAAGTACATGACCTTAACGCCTACTGGATGAGGAAAATAGTAAGCAAGAGTAGAAGAACTTATAGTTTTTTGAAGGAGGAAGGAAAGTCCCCATATTGGGTCATGTTCTGATTTATTTTGTTTTGACAAGGATTGGTTCTAGATCCTTCTTTTGCTTAGTAGTAGGTGTTTAATACAACGTTTCAGTTCACCAAAAAAAAAAACAGCAACTGATTCAACTGTATTCCTCATTTGTGTTACTCTTCAAGATTCACAATTTGATGTCATCCTAGTGAGGTCATAATGGATCAGCCTAGATTGACCAACTGGGTCCTCTTGAATTGACTAAGTTGGACCAGGATGCAAGCTTAGTGGCTACAGTTTCGACTTAGAAGTTCCAATCAGTACCAAGATTTAGTTAAAAAAACACAAAGGTTCGAAATCTCAATGGACGATTGGGGACCCTAGTTATAGAAAAATACAACAAAAACAACGATTTGCATTTCTATCCTTCTCTTTTTTTAGCAACTATTCAATTTAATTCACCCATATTTTATTGTATAAATAAAACAATTTGTAAAGAAATAGGCAGAATTCTATCCTTCTCAATAGACGGTTTTTATGTTGGTAACATAATATTTACATTTATACATGTTATTATCACGACATACATGATATAAGTTATAAGCTAAAGTTTCTAATCAAGATAATCTTTCTAACGATGAAACCTATTTTTCAGGACTCGGCAACACAAGTTTAAGCAAAAATATATTAACGAAAAGACAAATTACCTCTATGATCGGAGAATTGGAGTCGTAGTCCGATATGAGTCACTACCTTCATCTGTCTTCTCATCCGTAAGGGTCCCATCTCCCGTGGTGGAGTTGTGCTCTGAGTCTCTTGGTTCTTGATTGGCAGGTAAGAAAAATGGATCAAACACAATACCACCATCTGCATCCTTACTCGTCAAGTTATCCTCAACATCGCTATTATCGAAACTCTGAAAAATATCAGGAACTGGAACACTCCCGTCCTCTCCAACTTTACTTCCCATTTCTAAATCGGTTTTCTCCTTTGAGCTGCTTAATCTTCCTCCAATATGTTTAGTAGTGAATCTCAATTCTGTATGATCATCTTCCAGCACCCATGCTCGGAAATTATTCATTGAAGGTGGGAGCTTTGAGAAAAATATTCCTGTAAGGTTCCTAAGCATCCCCTTATTATATGGGTTCTCCTTCTTATCATATCGGTATCGGAAATTCTCGTATGTTGTCTGCAGTACCCAAGAGAAGCAAGGATAAGAATACTTGGGCAATTTAAGTAGTACTTTAATATATAACTATATGTATCTATATTGTATATATACATATGAATGTGTGTGTGTGTGTGTATAGAGCTGGGATAGAATGACTCATGCTATTCTTACTAATAGATTACTAATGGACGTGAGGCCCACATGCAGATGAGTTAAGAGCTGATTTTTGGTGAGGATGATCTCCTCACCATGGAGATCATCCTCACCAAAAATCAGTAATTTTTAAAACTTCTAACCCTATCAAAAAATGGACCTAAATTTAATGGTGAAAATGGATGGTCCAAAATATTTCAATTTGCAATCCACTTTTCACAAGACTGCAAATGTTGGAATGGGCTGATTTTTTTTTTTTGTGGTTGATATCCATGTTGAGAAGAATATCATCATATCATCACCAAAATTTAGCCGTTAACTTATCTGCATGTGGGCCCCATGTCCATTAGTCATTCTATTAGTATATATATATAGGGCTGGAATAGAATGACTCGTGCTATTCTCACTAGTAGCATTATATGTATTATGCAATAAAGTGCCATACATATCAATATTTAATATCATGGTTTTAACTAGATCAACTAGTTTTCCATTGACTAATCAAGTTACAGAAATTGGAATACTGCTTTACAAGTTGACTTCAATTTTTTATATTGACAAAGTATGTAGTGGTCCTGTATATTACTTTTCTCTCTTTAATAACAGGTATTTCAAGATTCACCACTTATTTATAAAATTAATATGTAATATTGAGGAGCATGAGAATCACCTGGTTTGTGCACATCAGATAGAGATGGAAAATTGTAAGCCCGCCGACAAACCATATGGCTATGAAGCAGTATACTATGAGGACAACTGATAGAATTTCTCTTGACATTGTTCTCCACAAGCTGCTGCCTTTATGCTTTTGTTCGAGTATGTTGATCCAAGAAAAGACAAAGACATAGATGCACAGAAGAGTTGAGAATGATATAAACAAGAAGAAGAACCGATAGTTACGCTGCAATGAGATTGACATGGAGAAAGCCATCAGTTTCTAGCAAAAACATGCTTAACATTTCTAAGTAGGTAAAAATCAAAAGTTTGTGTTGACTGACTATTACTACAGTAGTCAATAAAAGACATTGACATGCACATTGTGCATGGGGGTGCAGGATCCAGTATTCAATGGGTACCACCTAGGGGATCTCCTTGGTCCAAAACTGAACTAACCGTAACCACTCGATCATTTGATCAATTGCATTCTCCCCACATTTTCTTCCAGAAGAAGATTAAACATGCTTAATTAGTACTAGAGGAATCATGGAATCATGGAACTCATGATACTATTAGTGATACTACCAGATGTCTACCATACAAGTGGTGCACCTACTAATAATTATGACTTTAATTCCAACCAATGGGCACCCATCTAGGGGATTTCCTGGCAAATGCTAACCCAGTTGGTTATCCTGATCTTCAAATAAATTGCAGACTTTTGGACAGTCAAGAGAGAATGCAGACAAAGGTCCAAAAGTGTCTACTTTAGCAAAATAGGCTACTCATCAGATTGGGATGATTTTTGGTATGTCCAGACCTATGAGCATGTTATAGTAAAAACCTCACAATCCCAACAGTCCTCTCAGTACTGTTCAAGGTCCACATACACACATCAAATAGTAGTATAAGCATGGTATAACATTTTGGAATTACTTACTACTCCAATGCACTGACCCACCCATGGGCAGTGATGATCAAACCTCTGAACGCAGTTGTTGCATATCGAGCAATGAGAAGCACGGGGTGGTCGATACAGCAAACAAGTGTCGCAGTACTTCACTTTTAACTCATGACCATTTATGACTACATCCTTTGTTCGGGGTAGTTTCAAATGAGGGGTTCTACCATTTACCCACTCCATAGATGGGGTAATGCTTAATTCAAATGCTTCATCTGCTTCAGGGGGTCGTGAGTTTCTAGGGACAATACCTGGATCTCTACCAGATGTCAAGAAGAGAAACATCAAGTCCTGCATAATTCATCAGAGGGGGTCAAAACTAATTGTTACATGCTAAACCAAACTCCCATTATTACCACAACAAGAACTCATCTTAGTACAAAGCTGCTAACATGGAAAAATGTGTGTGTGCATGTGTATCGGGATATTCTTAATTACATGATTTTTGCATGGGCTATACACCCGGTGTTGGAGTCCACATGGATATAATTTTGTACAACATAGTGAGTTGTCCATACCGTGGAGACCATCGTCACAAAAATAGTCCACTATGATATTTATAACCTCATGAAAAGTTGACCTGAACTTGAAAAATCCCGGCTGTCCAATTAAACCGCTACTTTAGGCCAAGTTTTCATATGGTTCATAATGTCGGAAAACTCAATGTATGGTTGTATTGTCTAACATCTCCACTGTTGATGGAGGGGAACCTTAAAGGATCTTTTATAAGAATTTGTACTAGTGGGTGGCATGTGCTTTTGAACGTGATCACAATCTTTTCTAAAGGTGGGATTGGAAAACATTAATTAGCTGTAAATGAAGAAATTAATCACCTATATATATATATATATATATATATATATATATATATAATATTAGCACAATGATAACAAACTGGGTAAGTTCAAAACTTAAGAAAACATACAGAGAAAATATTTTCAAAGGGATGAAATAGGTTATGGGCCTGTTTGGATCACCATTTTTGGACCTGAAAAAGTCTCTTTTTTTTTTCACAAAAGAATTTTTTTCAAATTAACAGATTGTTTGGATGACCATTTTTTAAAAAGTATTTATTCCATAAAAATGTATTTTTAAGTCAAAAAGTCTTTTTTCTAAAAAATACCTGAAAGTCGTTTTTCAAGTCAAAAAATACTTTTTTTTTAATTGCTAGCTGAATGAACAAACAAACCCTACTCCCACACTCCTTATTTATTACTCTCATCTATTATAGCGTTAAAATGATACATGTCAAAGTTTCTTTTATAAAGAATTATAATTGGATTAACTTATGCTACTCTGCAATTTCACAGAGCGATCTAAACAAAAGTGTCCATGAATCATTCAGTAATACTTTTTGCTTCTTTAACAGCTGTAATACTGCAGACTAGTCTAAATCTGAAAACCTGTTTTCCATCCAAGGTGATATTTCATACTGCAGTGTATTATGAAAATTGAAAGCATTCTGCCACTCAATCACTGTGATATCCCATCAATCGATACTGTCCAATTGAGGGGCAAACACTTAAATTGTGATGGCTCGATAAACTACATCAGCTTGCTGATCTTAAACAGCATCATGACATTATAAGGACTCTTTCCTTTTTGAAAACACTCTAAGAATGATATTAATAAAACAGGATATCATCAATTCAACCTTTTTGGGCTACGGCTAATGAAAGAGAGCCCCAAATGCCCAATTAATTGGATGACATAGGTTGATGAGATGCCATGAATGAGACAATGGATGGTGAACCACAATATGAAGTATGAGATAAATTAAACAGTAGTAGGTAGACTGAAATGGAGAACACTCATTACTGCACCATATAAAAATAAAAACAAAACAAAAAAAAGAATTACTAACCAAAAGAGTGACGACCAATCCCACAACCAGTACAGGATACCCAAGAATTCGATCATGGTGTCTGATCTTTGAAAGCACCTGTAAACAAAATGCTATCGCGGGACCCCCTATGAGGAGTGTGGTTAAAAATAGTGATGCCACATCGGGACCAAAGATCATTCTACCACTACAGAAAAATCTCTGACAATACCAAAAAAACATTTTCAGTTTTAGTCCGATTTGTGGAATAACAAATTTATTATGGTATCAAAATCTGAGTAATACTGAATTTTCAAATCATATATCAACAGTTTCAAGTATACTTAACAGATCAAGCACATAAAAAAGAAGTCCCACATAATTTCTACAAATCGAAAAATAAGTTGAAAAGACTTGAATACCTGAAGCATTAAAAATTAGGACATTCAACTAGTGAAAGATAAAATGCTTTCGAAACCAACAAGAAAGAGGTCTCCACCCCCTCATGCCCAAATAAACCCCGAGTTGGGAGGGGAAGAGGGAGGGGAGACCTCGAGCCTGTACTTCCATTAGATGGTGTTTTGTATTTCAACATTGAGCCTCTACTGCAATGGATGCAGAAAGAGAGACTACATATCAATTATACAATTTCCATCCACATGCTACTCTTCAATGACAAAGTTAAATGGTCATTCCAGTACCTAGTTTCATCTACCAGAAATGATCAAAGTAAAAAAATCTCACAAAGCAAAGACTCCATCTAGAAATTATAACTTCGTGTTGGACCCTCTGTTTCATGTTCGAGGTAAGAGCCAATGGACTCCAGATATGGATCACCAATTGGTAGGTTTTCATCTTGGACAATATTAAGAAATTTTAAAATTTTAAATCTATGAATTTAAGTCTAACACACCCAAAAAAAAGATTAAGAACATGTATTTTAAACTATTTGAATTCCCAGTCTCCCATTCCAAATCATATCTGAAAAAAACTGAAAAGATAATATTCACAGACTCCTACAAAGACAATAATTTATATCAGCATTTCACGTTTAACAAAGTAAATCTGGTTAAACAGCAAGGATCAAATCGAGCTTAATAATTTGATCAAGCGAGCAAATTGTATTGTCCTATAGTAGTAGATACTAATTGAAACACCAACACTGCTACCTCCAAATTAAGTTTTATTTAAGGAAAAAATGTAAACCAATTCATTTTCTGATCAAACAAGATGACCCAATGATTCTCCAAATTAATTCATTTGAAACATAGAGAAACCCCATTTGATTTTCCGATAAAAAGGAAAACACATGATCCTTAGCATATAGAACCAGTATAATTCATCTTCTGTGTAAACAAGTAAATATTACAAACCGTAACCAGAAATAAGAGATTCAGATTCAGTTTTTCTGATCAAACAAGCATATAAGTAAAATAAACAAACAAGCAAAACTCCAAGTTGTTAGCTTCTTGTTTTACCAGAATAACACCAAGCAAGCACATCCAGATCAAAAAGCACTCTAACATCATCAAATTTATGAATGGAAATTAAAACAAATAAAGAATCAAAACAAAGTTTCGCATTAATTGGTTTCCAAATTCAGTCACCTTCAGGGAAAAAAAATGGAAAACCGCAATTTTCATTTTGTGATCAAATAAGCAGATGTCTAGCAACAAATCCAGCGATATCAAATTGTGGCAAACAGAAGACAAAAGAATATAATATTCAAAATGCTTCCTTTCCAAATATATTTTCTTATAGGAAAAAAAACATTCATGTTCTGATCAAACAAGCTCATTATGATCAAATAAATCATCTAATCCATTATTAAGGAAATGAAAATGAGAGATGACAGAAGGAAAACCCATATTGCTTCCTTTCCACATTCACATTTTCATAAGTCAAATTAAGAAAAATCCAATTCTTCTTATGATCAAATAAGCACACCCCAATCATATAAATCATCCAAGGAGATAAAATCCATGTTTCAGGAAGTGAGAATGAGAGACAATAGACAGAAAAACACATTGGGTTCTTTCCAAATTCCGACATAATAAGCGAAAATAAGGAAAACCCAAATCATTTTATGATCAAACAAGCACATCTCCATCAAATAAATCATCTAAATGTATCAAATCAATAAAAAACGAGTTTGACGAAAACCCACATTGCTTCCTTTCCAAATTCATTCTTCATAAGTGCAAATAGGAAAAACGCAATTCATTTTATGATCAAACAATCGCAACCCCGATAAAGAAAGCAATCAAAAAAGAAGAAACTCCCAAAAAAAAAAAAAAAAAACAGAAAAGTTGAACCAGAAATAGCGAGGGAGAGAGAGACTTACATTGCTTCCCTTCCATACTTGATAGAGCCTTCTGGGTTTTGCGGGGTCATGGCTTTAGAAGAGAAAGCCCGATTTCTATGTCGAGAACGGATCATAAGGTCTGTGATTGTAATCGTTAACGACCCATATGAGAAGAAATTCAAAAAAAAAAAAAAAGATTTTTTGAAGAGAGATAAAGTTTTTTATTGTAATGTAAATGTAATGGGTGATAGTTTGTTCTTCGTAGGGGGTGAAGCAGGGGGAGAAGAGTCTCTCTCTCAATCAAAACCAGCTGCCCCTGATCACCATTCTCTAACGGATCAATCCAAGAACGTCCTCTCTCTCTCTTTCTCTCAACGACTGCCTCGGCGGATCTTTCAATTTCCCGCGGCTCTTTCGCGGGAAAATAACGTTTTTCGTGACTTACTGCTGTGAATGGATCGGGTCACCCCACTGATCCAATCCGATAATGTCAGGACTCAGGAGTGGATCATGGTATTGGATTCACTGGACCCGGTCGGGACCTTGCAAGACCAAGGTTTAAAAGGGGCCGTTATAACAATATAACGGACTAGGGGCGTTACTTTTTTTCCGTTATAACCGACAAGGGCAAAAATGGAAAATAACTGAAAAAATGGATCTAAAATTCAAATTTATAATGGAAAATAAAGAAAAATAATGGAAATAAAGAGCTTTTTTTAACAAATTTTTGCATAAAATAACGGCCGTTATTTTCTGAGCGTTACAACGATTCGTAACATAACGGGGGAGGTCTGTTTCCATTATAATGGTCGTTATTTTCGTTACAACGGCTGTTTTTTAAACCATTGATAAAACTTTTAACCATGTATAAATTTGACTTGAGAATTTAACAGGTTTTATCTAATTTCTTTGATAGTTCATCTTGATCCGATCGGATAAGCTCCAATAGTTTATCAGATTGGATCTGGATTCCATCCATCAGAACTTTACTGGGTTTGGATTTGGGTGGGTGGGCCCTTGTAACGCCAAGGGCAAAAATAGAAAAAAAAAGAAGAGAAAAATGAAAAGTAACGGACTTTTTTAACAAATTTTTGCATAAAATAACGTCTGTTGTTAAAAAAAAAAAAATGGTCGTTATAATGATAATAACAACCTTTATTTTTTGAGCGTTAAAATGATACGTAACGTAACGAGGGGAGGTATGGTTCTATTATAACGGCCGTTATTTTCCATTATAACGTAACGGGGGAGCCTTATGGATCGGAAATGAATTGACCCTGATCTGATCTATTGTATCGGTTCTATAAATGGATTTGACCCAGATCCAACGACAACCCTACTTCATAGTGCTAGCTTTTTAAATTTGTCTGAACTTTTTCTAAAAAAAGAATTTGTTTGTCCTTTTTCTATCATCCCATTAGATTATTAAAACGCCAAGTAATGAGATAATTTTTTGTTTTTTCTTCACGGTTGGACCCACCCCACCCAATGATGGGCCCTACTTAAAAGGAGATTTATTAGGCCAAAAGTCAACTTGATCCGATGATTTCAAACATGATCTGTAGGATTTCTATAAAAAGGAAAATATTAAAATTGAATGGTTGTGATCTCTTAGGTGGGACCATCACATGTTGGGACCCAGTTCTCGCGATATGGATGAATTGAAAATCTCGTTTGCCCAGCTGTTTGCATTTTGACTTCAACAAATTGCCAAAGTAAAAAGAAACGAAATCTCATTTTCTCCCGATACAATGAGAAACAAGAAATTGGCGGAAACGAGATTTTCAGAAAACAGAAATGAGTTGAAGACAATACATGAGCAGCCGTCACGACGTTCAACCCACAGAAATATGCCACGTGGCATTTACACGTGCAACCATGTAGGACAATTTTGTTGTTTGGAGCTAGAATGTCTGATTCCCTCCTCGAGTAAAAAGCCGGAGAAAATCTTGCCTGACCACCCACAAGATAAGCCACGTGGCAATTTCTTAGAGGACACTGACCGTATAGATGGTTGGCCAATCCCTAGATGGACCTGTAACCCAAAATCAACCTGATCAGTGATTTCTAAGGGTTAGTTGGAAGTCATTTTCATGGGTTGATTTTAACTGCAGGAATTTGAGCATTATTTGGGTACAAAGATCCAATGGTTTGAAATCACTAATCAGGCTTATTTTTGTTTTGTAGGCCCACTTAGGGATTGGCCAAACATCCATACGGTCAGTGTCCTCTAAAAGTGTACCATGTGGCTCATATTATGGGTGGTCAGATAAGTTTTACTCTTAAAACCATCAAATTTTTAATATGACTCAAATACCCTTAAATGGGCTAAAGTTCCAAAAAATGAAAAAATTTAAACCTGTGATGCACGTGCACTTTACACATGGCAGCATTTTACATATGATACACTCTTAGAGATCGCTGATCGTATAGATGTTTTGCCCATCCCTTGGTGGATCTACATACTTTTCATTCTGATTAATTATTTTTATCCGTTGGATAAGAGTCTTTTTCATAGCTTGTTTTTAAGGGTGGATTTTGAGTATTATTTGACCAATGATAAAATGACAACATTATGCAACATGATAACATATGTGGTTCGTGGACCATGTGACCAATTTTACGTAATAAATATTTTAAATTTCCAGGAGGGGCTTATATGTAATTTTTATTTATTATTTAGTTCACTTTAAAGGCGTCAAATGGGAATAAGGTTGGACTTTGGGTGTACTGAGGTTGGAACGTGCGATGAACAATGTCTTTAGGGCTGTTCTTTAGGGCTGTTGAGAAATATGAAGTTCGACCCATCTCGGAAGTGGAATAAATCTTTTGATATGGACGGCTGTTTCAGATGTTTGTGCCAAGGTTTAAAGGAGGCGGCTTTAACGGTTAAACGGACTGGGGGCGTTACCTTTTAATTCGTTTAAACGGCCGTTTAAACGGATTGAAACGGCCAGGGGCAAAAATGGAAAAAATGTAATTTAACGGAATTAAACGGATTTTAAAGGAAAAAAAGGTGTTGAAATTCAAATTTTGAAATTTGAAAATTAAAAAAAATACAGAATTTAACGGCCGTTTTTTTCACAAAAATTTTCAGGATTAAACGGCTGTTTAAACGATTTTAACGGCCATTAAAACAAAAAAATGGCCGTTTTTTCCAAAACCGATAAAACTTGTTTTAAACAGTTTTAGCGAAACGGCTTGGGGCGTTACTGTTTAAACAGCCGTTAAAACCATTTAAACGGCCATTTTTAAAACCATGGTTTGTGCCTATGTGGTGCACTCCCCTGCTCTAGAGGTGTCAACGGGTCGGTTCTGGTTCTCAAAATGACGGATCTTGAACTGGAACCGAAACCAATTATTTGGTTATGGTTGGTTTTAGTTCCGGTCCGAGCATATGGGTATAAATCATTTTAGGCTCAGGCTCTGAAGACCCCCTTTTTCTGACCCCTCTCGGTGTTCGCAAGCTCCGCCGTGGATTTCACGAATCCAACGGTAGTTGTTGGTGCCCCAAAAGGTGAAAAGTGATGCCAGCTCGGCGCTTGCAACCAATAATCCAACGGCCGACCACACGAACACGAGAGGGGTCAGAAAAATGGGGTCCCCTGAGCTCAACCCATCTTTTTAATATTACAATTTTAACACTATATTTAAATGTCGGTTCTGGTTCCTATCGGTTTTGGGTCTAAATCTAACTATCCATAACTAGAATTGTTATTTCCGGCCGGTTTGATTCTGGTTCTGATTCTTTTTTAATTGGTTCTCAAAAATTTGAAATCGGAACCGGTGTGTTCAGTTCCATTTCCGATTCGGTTTTCAGTTAGATGGGTAAAATATATACCCTTATCCTGCTCCCTAAACCCATGAATGTTTGGTCTCCCTCTTGGTGGACCTCCACACCAAAAATCAACCTGATTGATGATTCATAGCGATTGGATTTGAATACTTTTCAACATATGGGCCTTTAATTCATCTATAGACTAATCATGAAGCCCATGATAAAAAAATGTTTCAATCGAACAGTTAGAAATCACTAATGGCGTCAGTGAACCTGAAAGAATGAGCCATGTGGAAGGATGTATCAAACTTTTGAAACGAATGCCCATATCAAAGATCGGCTCCTTGAAAGCATGGTTCGAAGTCTCGGCCAATCCTGTTCTGGATCGGTCAATCCAGATTCGGATCGGTGGCCATCGAGACGATCTGAAATGGGGTTGTCTCGCCCGAGATGCACTGTTCTTCTTCAACCCTCACATCATCTCAAGCGAGACCATCCGAGACGAGTGATATCTACCCTCCGATCCCAAGATTTTCAACCATGTCCCAGTGCTACCCATTCAAGGGAGCAATATTCTTCTTGATCTAAAGTGTCGATATTGTGGGTCCCTTCTAAAAAGAAATTGCAACTAAAATTCCGCCCTATCAGATGATCTAGCCATCCATCCAATTGTGTTTCTTTTGGACAGCTAGAAATTCAAAAATAAAAATTTAGAGGAAAAGTATATTTAATGGATGGTTAAAACCGTTAAATCATTCGATAAAGCTGATTTTCTGTTGAAAAGGCGTTCCGTTGGAAAAGCAACCGACCGACCTGAAGTCGTTCCGTTGCTTTTTCGCCCGTGGAAAATCTCTCGCGTGTCTCTCTCCCTACCCCGACCTCCATCTCTCTCTAGTCTCTATACCCCCACTTCCGTTAGTTCCGTATATCCCTCCACTCCCCAACCCTACCTGCGTGTCCCTCCCCACAGCCACAGCCACAGCCACAGCCAGAGCCACATCTCTCTTTCCACATCCCCAACAGCTGCCCCATCTTCATATCACTCTCTGTCCTTCTCCATTAATGGCGGTTGAATGGCTTTCTTTCTAAGAAAGCTCATCAGAAACTCAATATTTCTCCGCCATCTACACTGCTGCAAGCCTCAAACCACCCTTCCAATCACCGGCTTCCATGGCCGCCTCCTCTATAGCTGCTCTACCGAGCTACGCTTTGGAGATTAGAGAGGAAGATGACGAGAAAGTGGATTTATGGACAGCAAATGTGCCTTTTTAATGGTAGCTCTTTGCCCATGTCTTATCAATAAAGAACTCAACCAAAAAAATGGTTTGCTTAGTAGAAGTTGGGCGACCTTATTCCATATGGCATCGTAGACATCGACACCCTCATGGACCTTTTTCAAAACCCAATCAATCTCGCCTGAAGTTTCCGACTAGCACCCATGGTGAAGTTGAAGAACAGTAGAACGGATGAGAGAATCCGATCATCCAATGCTAAGGGACCTGATGTAATTCAAGGGTTTCGAAGTTGTAGAAAAAATTTGAGTTGTTCCCCGAATCTAAAGTTGCAGAGAGAGAGAGAGAGAGAGAGCATCACTCCAATTTTCACGGATCAGCCTGAACCTCATCCGAAACTGCTAAGATTGGTTCGTGGTTGATGTGAGCAACCTTTCCTGTAAATCGGAAAAAAAAAATAGAAAAAATCAAAGAAAGGGAATTGACACGAAATATGGTAGATCTCTGATCCTGTTTCATCACCTTCGTTCTTCTCCTAATCTTGGGTCTTTTTATCCAACAAGAGGCTTAATTTTCATAAGGTAAAATATGAGTTCCGATGATTTTTTATATTTCCATTGAAGAAGAATGAAGTAAGAGAGAAATAAAAGGGGGAGATGGAATTGGAGACGATGAAGAATGGTTGGGTACAAAATTTTTCCTATAACAACCAAACAAAAAAAAAAAAGGGTTAGAAAAAGCATACCCTGGAAAAATAGTAATCCAGAAAAAGTGCAACCTAGGATTCATTTTTTCCGTGAACCAAACACAGCCCAGAGAAAAATTAAATGCAAGGGACACGTGTCCTACTATGAATAAACTTCTATAGAACACATCTTCAGTGTATTCCATTCTTCTCTTGGCTTTCATCGGCTTGCGATGTTTTGGCTCGTCATTGGCTCATCATTTTGAACAGATCTTATCGGTCTTTCATCCATATGATTTGCATAGATCTATGGTTGCTGTATCGGGAAAAAAGTTGAGTGAAAAGTCTTGTCCCTCGATCCCGTCCCAAAAGAAGAAAAATCGGATACTTTTAGAAGAAAAATGTGATTACCAAAATGCCCTTAGAAAGTAAAAAACATTTAGAAGGAACTAAAAACAAAGTAAATATGCGCATTTTTAGCAAAAAGGTCATTTTCGACATTTTAATTGTTTAGAACGTGAAAAAGGCTTCTCTTTAATAAGTAGAATAGATGTTTCATTGGTATTCATTAATAAATGTAAATAATATTATATATAATTTTACACATCGTTTATTAATGTCTAGTCATCGTCAAAGATAGCTTATCGGATCACGATTTATTCTTGACCCAATGTTATTGGTTCAAATTGGATCGGATCTCGGGGCGACCCAATCCATTGACAGCCCTACCTGTGGTGTTGGTCACAAATACTAAGTTTTCTCCTCCACATGCCAAAAAAAACACAACACACTCTCAGTCCCACTGACCCCTGAATATTTGGGGGAAGCCAAAAAATGAGCGCTCGTGCACGATACAGCTTTTTGGCCGAGTCATATGTTTTTGCCCTCAACCCGATCATCCAATTTGGCCCAACAGACATGCATGGTTTAGTAGTCAAAGCAGCTTCGTCACTTTCGTGTACCCATTGGACGGCAGCCGTTTAGATGGGTTCCTTAGGGATCAATTCACTTGCGAAGATTGATTGAAGCTTTACTTGGGGTGGGCTAAACATTCTTGGGTTAGTGGGCTTGAAAGAGTGTGCCGTGTGGCACTTTTGGCGTAAAGCTTTGTTCTTCCACTTGATGGAAGACAATCAGGCAAGAATTATATTCACTACACATTAATACTACATGGAGAGAAGTCAACTTTAGCACTGATTGTTCGGCTAAGAAGGGGTCCTTTCTTGATAATGGGGAGGTCCAATGATGAGATGGTAGGCCGGCTTTCCTCAAATCTATAGAGGAACCAGATGAGCTGTACTATAAGTTTGTTTTGTAATCTTCCTGGTGAGCACAAATGATGGGTGGTTGTTGGGGTGCCAACCTTGTTGGGATGCCTTCAATCTCTCTGATGTGATCCCTCCCCTTTGGTTGTATTGTTGCTTGTTTTTTTCTTTTTTTTAACAAAATCATCATTTAACAAAAATAGAAAAAAAAAAAAAAAACCTTCGAATGTAGCTAATATGCGTCACCTGGCACATTCTTAAGAGGACAACGATTGTATGGATGTTTGGCCAATCACTAGGTGGACCTACAAACCAAAAAAATCAAACCTTTGGATTTTTGTACCCAATGCTCAAATTCCTACTGCTAAAATCAACCCATGAAAATAACTTCAATCCAACGCTTAGAAAATACTGATCAGGCTGATTTTTGGTTTGTAGGTCAACCTAGTGATTGGCCAAACATCCATACGGTCAGTGTCGTCGTAAGAATGTGTCATGTGGCTCATATTGGCTGCAGTCGGAGACGCCGCTGACTGCAGATGTCATCGAATATTGCCACGTGGCACATATGTTGGGCCCAATGGAAACAAGAATTTTCATCATGGGCTTTATGAACAGGGCCAAGCCCATGATGAGAAAGAAATGCTCAAGTCCAGTGGTTAAAAATCACCAATCAAGCTGATTTTTTGGTTTGTAGGTTCACCAAGGAGTGAACCAAACATACATAGATCAGTGGGCCCCAAAGAGTGATGCCACATGGCTTTTTTGTGGGAAGGTGTATCATATGAGTTTATTTTTGCTAAACAGCACTTACCTTCAAGACCTATCCATGATCCTTGTTTTCAATTTTTGAAATTTATACAACTGTTTTTAGGGTACGTGTTAGATGCAAAGACACTTAGCTCTGTGCGTGAAGCTAAGAGCTATTCAGCAAAAATGGGCTCACCAGGAATTCGTACGAGACGTTCTATGGGCTTTCGAGTAAACCTTCGGTCACACCTATGTGTGAGCAAAGCCGATCACAAACCACAATATGAGCCACGTGGCACTCTTAGAGGACGATGACTGTATTGATGTTTGACCAGTCCCTCGTTGGACCTGCAGACCAAAAATCATCCAGATTACGTATGTCAGACCTTTGGATCTAGTACCCCAATAATGGTCAATAATGCTTTAAATACTACGGTTAAAATCAACCCATGCAAATGACTCCAATCCAACGCTTAGAAATCACTAATCAATCTCATTTTTGGTTTACAAGTTGACCGAGTGACTAGCCAAACATCCATACGGTCATCGTCCTCTAAGAGTGTGCCCCGTGGCTCATCTTGTGACGTGTGATCGGATTTGCTGACGCACGTGTGAGCTAAGGTTTTCTCTGGTCTTTCTCTTTTCTTGTTTATGCAATGACGAAACTACCCTTGTTTAGTCGTTACATTTTTTGAGTAAAACTTTGATGACAGATGCTGTCATCGATGCTGATGACAGGATGCAATATGAGTCACATGGCATACTATTAGATGACTCTAGCCGTATGGATGTTTTCCTAATATCTAGATGGATCTACAAACCACAAATCCAGACAATTAGTGATCTTTGTACTTCAAATAATAGTCAATAATGCTAAAAATTTTCACCGTTAAAATCAACCCATGAAAATAATTCCAATCCAACACCTAAATATCACGAATCAGTCTGATTTTTGGTTTGTAGGTCTACTTAGGGATTGGCCAAACATCCATACGGTCAGAGTACTCTAAGAGTATGCCACATAGCTCAATTGCGCCTTGTCGTCAGCCTCGATGATAAGGCGCTGTCATCAAAGCTTTACTCCATTTTTTTTTTCCCATTTTTGGAAGAATTTTCAAATGGGAAGTTGAAAAGCCGTTTCTGGAACATTCGAGCTCTTTCTCCACTGCCCACGAATCAGTCTGATTTTTGGTTTGTAGGTCTACTTAGGGATTGGCCAAACATCCATACAGTCAGAGTACTCTAAGAGTATGCCACATAGCTCAATTGCGCCCTGTCGTCAGCCTCGATGACAGGGCGCTGTCATCAAAGCTTTACTCCATTTTTTTTTCCCATTTTTAGAAGAATTTTCAAATGGGAAGTTGAAAAGCCGTTTCTGGAACATTCGAGCTCTTTCTCCACTGCCGAGTGCTGACTATATATTTTCTTCTTATCGAAACCCATCTTTTGTTCTTATATCTCTGCATCTGTTTCATTATCTCCCTTCAAAGTATCAAAGATGAGGTAAGATTTGGATTTCTGATCATGGGTTTCTGTTAAAAGTCTCTCTTTTCTTATCTTTTCCTGATTTCAGAACTTGGGTTCTAACTAAAATGCTATTGTATTGAATGAAATGGCTTAGTTCTTCTTCTTCTTCTTTTCTTCTCTTTCTCTGCTTGATTAATGGGGTTCAGTTAAAATTCTAGTATTGGATGTGGTTGAACTTATCCTTGTTGGATATCTGGACATGGGTAATGCTTAAAGGGCATGCTTACTTCATCTACCTTTTTTTGGATTTTTCTAGTTTTTTTATGAGCAATTTTTTGGAGTTTGATCTCTCTCTCTCTCTCCCCTTGATTAATGGGGTTCAGTTAAAATGCTAGTGTAGGATTTGTTTGAACTCATTCTTGTTGGATATCTGGACATGGGTAATGCTTAAAATTCTTTCTTAATCTACCTTTTTTTGGATTTTTCTAGTTTTTTTATAAGCAATTTTTGGAGTTCTTTCTCTCTCTCTCTCTCTCTCTCTCTCTCTAAAATGCTTATTCTATTTTTGTTCATATGTATTGGGTTCTTCCTTCTATGTTTTTCTTTAACTGATAAAGAGGGTTTTAGCAGTTTAAGTGTTAATGGTACATGATATTTCTGTGGAGTTGGACATCCTGTATCCATTTGCTTAAAGTTCTGAAAGGTACTTAGATGCTGCTAACCTATATGGTTCTACAGGTTTTTCTTGATTGGGTTTCAGTTTTTAGAGTTTTAATTTTAATTTCTGAACCAATGGGAATCCTTTTAACAATTTTGGTACCTGAAGATCATTCTCTCAGTTAAAAATCTTATGTGTTTTTTTTCCATGGTCTAGTAGAGCAGAAATTCCTACTTGACTATTCGTCGTAACTCATCGTTAGTAGTTTTAATGGGTTAGTGGAAAATCCTACACCCCCTTCTAGCGTTTGCGTATATACCATCGCTTGTGAATATACTAGTGGGTGGCTCGTGCCCACGGCACTCTCCGACAAAGCATTTGCCAAAATTGGGGGTGAGTGGCTGAGATCCACTGTCAAGTTGGGGGGTAAGATCTTGGCCCTTCTTTATTGAAGCCTATAAGAGGGGGTATAAGCGGGGAGACAACCACTGTCATTTTTTATATAGATGATAAATTATGTAACAATGACACTGCACTTTTAGGGTTTTTTGCCATGTCGGACACCTAGACACCTGGACACGTGTGTCGACACTTCCCGACACACATTTGGACACTTATGGCCGTGTCACCCCTTGTTTTAATAATTTTTAATACAAAATTGAAACCTAAAAGCGGGTTGGCGTGTTCCATCCTCCATATAATAATAAACTAATAAATTTTTCTGCTTTTTCTCTTTTTTGTTATATTAGTAATAATTTTAAGAATTCATATATATATTAATATATTTTAACGAATATATGTACGGACGTGTCTCCGTATTAGAATTCATATATATTAATATGTTTTTATTTGAGATAGTGATTACTGATTAATTATAAAATGGGATTAGTTGCAAATTGTGATGAAGGCTGGCACCTACTATTGACATAATAATAAGAATTTGGTTAAGGATATCAGGTTTTTTTTTTCCGACAGCAGAAGCCTTATCTAATGAATGTATCTCCTTGTTTCAGCCGACACCCAACTGTGAAGTGGGCCCAGAGTTCCGACAAGATCTACCTCACCGTTGAGCTATCTGATGCCAAAGATGTAAAGCTCAAGCTCGAGCCTGAAGGAAGGTTCATCTTCTCTGCCACCAAAGACAGTGTACCATATGAAGTCGACATTGAGTTGTATGATAAGATCAATGTTGAGGTATGATATTTTCATAATTGCACTTCCAATGTAAATGTATATTGGGAAATCAAGTAACCACTGTCGGTGTAATTACAGGAGAGTAAAGTTAGTATTGGTGTAAGGAACATTGTGTATGTTATAAAGAAAGCTGACAAGAAATGGTGGGGAAGGCTACTTAAGCCGGAAGGAAAACCACCTGTGTTCCTCAAAGTGGATTGGGATAAATGGGTTGATGAAGATGATGAGAATGGTAGGTGTTGTAGGTCGTATTTGCGAAGCTGAAAGATTTTTCTCCTCCTGTTTTCCTTTTCCTTCCATATTAACTTATCTGGCTTTGCTGATAGATATTTTCTCTTGTGTAACAGAGAAAGCTGGAATGGACTTTGATGGTATGGATTTCTCAGTAAGTAACGAACCCAATAACTTTAATTTTTACGTCTCCATAGTTTTTAATTTCTAAAGAATCTATGTTTTTGGATTTCCTTAATGTGAGACTTTGGCATTGATGGCTCTTGAGCCACCATTTTATATGGTTTTCTGGGTTCCGACTTGAGTTTGAACTGTTTTGTAAGCAGTGTATTTATCTGGTTGCCTACGTGAATATAGCATGGGAACCTGTGGAACCATTTAATTTGGTAGTGGGCAAGCAGAAGGATATTTTTACTTTTTATGTTTTTAGCATTTGAAATTCTTAGGTTCTTGTGAAAAGGAACATGGAACTTAGTTTCTTTTGTTAGACATGTTCTCAAGCTTTTGTGGTTGGAGTCAACCTGTTACAAGTTATGAATAAGTAAGCTTCGTAAATCTGTTTCTGTTTCATGTCTTTAGTTAACTAATTGAAAGTCCTAATGCTTTGCTCGAGGATACTTGAATGAGCACTGGGTCATTTTAGTTCAGCAACAGGCAACAAGCATCAGGTTTAACATTTAGGTAGTGCATAACATGCATTGTCAGCCCTTGTAAGGAGGTGGTGTTTGTTAGAGTCTGGTTGGCTTAGGTTGTCTCTAGGCCAGTTGTCCTGTTGGCTGATACGGAGATGCCCTTCGAGCTACTGCACGTTACTTAATTGTAAGACTAATAAATCAATTCAGCATCGGCCTCGCCTCAACTTACCCATGAGCAAAAAACTGAAAACTAATGGATCGAGGAACAACTAGGTAATGAGCTTATGCGGCTCAAACTTTTGGACAGAGTTGTATTTCAGTCAAAATATTGGGTTTTAAAGTGCTGACTAAGATGGATATTGTGCAGAAGTTAGACATGGGTGGGGATGATTTTGATATTGATGAACCAAATGATGAGGAAGGTTAGAACTTGTTTACACAACTCTTCGTTTTTCCTTAGAAATCTCTTGTGATTCTGTAGCAATTTATGTATCTTCATACATCAATGGCATGATGTAAAATTCTCTTGTCTGAATCTTGACTGTTAGATAATAATGTTGAAAGAAACCTGAAACTGTCCATTATCATCTCATTTCAAGCTTTTGCAGTGACAAATGGAATGAATGAATGTTATTTTGCAGAAGCCGTCGAAACAAAAGAGGAGGAAATCAAGAAGGAAGGAGAACCCGTTGCAGTGGATCCTGAAGAGGCTAAGGCTTGAATGCATTTGCAGAACATGAGTTCAAGATTTATTTCTGGTAAAAAATCTAGAGTGTAGGTGGTATCTTAACCAGGGCTAATCTGCAGAAAGAAGAAAAATCGCGTCTTATATCATGTTAGAAGTTTATAAGATGTCAAAAACTGTTTTTTCGGGTATGGATGAGCAAAATGTATGACAGTTTGATTTCTTGTTTGGCTCAAGTCTAAATTACTCCTAACTATCAGATTATCTGTTTGGCTATACGAATTAGGAGGTGGTTTCCATGGATGAACACCTTGTTGTTTTCACCATGACATATCCGTTGAAATAAGTGTATGCATTGTAATGCCCGATGATGACTTTTGGGACAGGGCGGAGCAATTCCTGCAGCCAAACACACCCTTTCGTTCAGAGGATTGGAATCTAATAAAGCTCTTACAAGTTACAAAGTCACTGCCTATGTGGGACCTTATGTGCTACTGGGTTTGTTTCAACCCAACATCTCGCCATGTGGGCACCATTCAGTTAGGACCCAGCATCAGGGGCTGGACCTGAGGTCCAACTTAAAAAGACATTACAGAGAATTGGCTCTGGTAAGGGATCAGTGTGTCATTCCAAATGCAAGCTTAAAATGTAGTCAATAAGAAGGAATATGTGACGCAGTATACACCGCCATGAAGCAAGCAACGCAAGCTGTATATGTGACCTACCTGTGATCAATCAGTACTGTTTTAACTGGTGAGCCGCCTTTGAATTGGCAATAGTCTGCTAAGTCATGAGATTAAGCAAAGACCATATGATGGAGAATATAAACATAGGTCACAAACACAAGTTTGTGTTCTTAATCAATCTAAATCTATCTAAAACTTAATATCATTAGATTACCTAGTTCATGGTCGTGGCACCTACAAGAGGTGGTCCACAAATTGCATGGTTCAGAATGATGCAATGGTGGGTGACTTGTAGAGTGTGAGGTTCCAAAGCTTCAATGAAAATGTAAAGGTGTGTTCCCGCACATCATGTGTTGTGTTGTCCCTGACGACCGTTGATATACATAGTTGTTTCGTCTTTCCCCAACAGGTCGATCTTTTTGGGGGAAATGGTTTTTTGTCCCAGAAATTAAAAATGCCCCACCACTTCTCAAGGAGAGAGAGACGAAGGGATGGAGTGGGGTAGGTGCCCAAACTGAAGGGGGGCATTTTTGTCCCATGTAGGTTCCCAGCTGAAAGACATGTAGAGCTACCCTTTCTGGAACCATCTAAGCTGGTTGCAATCTTCACCCATCTAACCATGATAAGTTTTTCACATTCGAGTCGCTAAAGCTCCTAATAAGAAGAAAACTAAAGTATGCACAACCATTAAAGGGATTCCACTTCTGCAGAACTGGAGCTGGTCTTTCCAAGAATGTAGGTAAGGAAGCAAGATATCGCCATTCCCATGGGAAATAACATCAAAGTTTAATTTAATGCCAGCACGCGAAAGAGATCAAATTTGAGGAGTCGGATTATGGGTTTGCGAGTTGGTGCAAACATGCTTTGAAGTTTGAACTGCTAAAGGATGAAAAAATATTTTCTTTTGGAAGCTTCTGCTAATGTTCCATACACAGCCATGACAATGATGTACTTCAATTAGCATGACTTTGGCTTTAGGGATATATATATGACACACATCACACATTCATAGGAGGAGCTTGTCGCATCATGCTATAAAATAAACACGTGGCACACCCGTGTTGGCTTTACATCGTCACTTTGTGTATCACGTGGCCGTCCCACATGCTAATTGACCCTCATGTGCATGAACCTTGGTGTATGTTCATATTGATGACCGAATTGAGGCCCATTAGGGCTATGAGTTGAAATTTTGCTGGGATAGATTTAATAATTTGTAGGCCAACCCAATGTTTAAAGGAGGCCGTCTTAACGGTTAAACGGACTGGGGGCGTTACCGTTTAAACCGTTTAAACGGATTGAAACGGTCTGGGGCAAAAATGGTAAAAAATAGAATTTAACGGGTTTTAACGGTTTAAACGATTTTAACGGAAAAAACGAAAAAAATGAAGCTGAAATTCAAATTTTGAAATCTACAAATAAAAAAAATAGAATTTAACGGAAATTAAACAGGATTTAACGGCCTTTTTTTCACAAATTTTTTCCGAATTAAACTGCTGTTTAAGCGATTTTAGCGGCCATTTAAACGATTTTAACGGCCTTTAAAACAAAAAAAACTGCCGTTTTATTCCAAATCGATAAAACGTGTTTAAACGGTTTTAACGGAAACGGGCTTGGGGCGTTACCGTTTAAACGCCGTTAAAATCGTTTAAACGGCCGTTTTTAAAACCATGGGCCAACCATTGATAATGGAGATGTAATATTTTAACATTCATGAGTTTCTACTCGATTATTTGCCCAATGATAATTTTAAATATATGGATAAAATAGTAAATTTACATGTTAGGCCATTTCAATTACCACAAATTTGAATTTATTCATAAATTTTCAAAGATCTAAATCCAACCCATATAGGATCATTACGAACAAAACTAGTCTGCACCTAAGTCACTACAGGATGGAGCGGGTGCGAGAACGCGAAAGTTCCCAAATCAACAAGTTCTTAGTGTCCAGAGTGCCTCAGAACGTGTCGTGTATATCAATCAGAACATTTTCATTCCCATCAACTCCAATAATGTCAGAAGAAGAGAGCAAATCATTGGTGCGCAACTTCTTCGCCTCACTCTCCTTAGCGTCTCTCCCCCATAATCCTAATTTCAACAATTTTCTCTTCAACTTGGAACTTATATCCACATCAATAATACCACCAGGTTTAGAACCAAAAGAATTCCCAAAATTTGGTTACTTCTATTCAACAAAAAACCTCCATTTTTCTTCCCCTTCTCCACGTCTGACATCAAAATCCCCAATTCAGCTTCTCCATCCTCATTTCCAGATTTCCGAAAACCAAAAAGCACATATAATCTACGGTTCGCAGTTAGAGGCAACCGCTCCTAGGATGGTTCTGGTGACTAACGCGGTGCATATCCTAGAGTATGGATTCGATGTCTGCACCAAGGTTTAAAAAACGGTCGTTATAACGAAAATAACAGCTGTTATTTTCAGTTATAACGAAAATAACGACCGTTATTTTCTGGAAAATTTTGTGAAAAATAACGGCCGTTATTTTCCGTTATAACTAAAATAACAACCATTATTTTCTGAAAAATTTGTGAGAAAAAAATGGCTGTTATTTTCGTTTTTTCTGTTATTTTCCGTTATATTCCGTTATTTTCCATTTTTAAAATTTTAAAATTCAAATTTTAAAATTCAAAATTTGAATTTCAGCGCCATTTTTCAGTTATTTTCCATTTTTTTCGTTATATTCCATTTTTTCCATTTTTGCCCCTGAGCATTTTTTTCGTTATAACGGAAAAAGCTGTAACACCCCCAGTCCGTTATAACGTTATAACGGTCCCCTTTAAACCTTGGTCTGCACCATCAGATACACCTTGAAAAATATCTTTTAAAGTTTTTTTTGAAAATAGTGAAAATAACACGATTTTCAAGGTGAATCTAACTGTGCAAACAGTGTTTACAAACTTTAGAGTCTGCATCTCGTCTTAGACTAGCTTCTCTTACTCAATAGTCAATACAACACAATTACTTAGGTTGCGTTTGGCATCGTAGAAAATAAGCAGAAAAGCTGCTTATTACGGTTTGGGACGAATTTTACAGCTTATAGGGGTGTAACACATAGCCTAGTAACTGACCCGACCCAAACCCTAGCATTGGGGATTGGGCTACTCCAGCCCGGGTTCCACCTAGAAATCAACCAAAACTCAGACCCGAAATCAGCATGAGCCCGATCCATTTTGAGTTTCAGACTAGCTCAAAGCCCCGAAAACTCATGCGGGTTTGCCCAAAGGTACCCCCAGGTAGGGGTGTCAACGGGTTGGTTCCGGTTCGGTTCCTAAGGTGACCAGAACCGGAACAAACGGTTCCGGTTCTTATCGGTTCGGGTACTTATTGGTTCCGGTTCTCAAAGTGATGGTACCAGAACCGGAACCGATTATGTAGTTTTTGTCAGTTCCAGTTCTGGTTTCGGGTATAACGGGTCCACTCTTGGTAATATGAGAATTTTTACGCTATATTTATATATTGGTTCCGGTTCTTATCGGTTTTGGTTCCATATTAGAGTACCGGAACCGTAACCATTAGTTTCCGGTTCGGTTCCAATTTCAGTTCTTTTTAATCGGTTCCCAAAAATGTGGTACCCGGTTAAATCGGGTTCCGGTTCCGGTTCCGGTTCGGTTCCGGTTAAATCGGGTAAAATTGACACCCCTACCCCCAGGCCCCAAGTTACTTGCATTAGGATCCAACACCCAAACTTTGATCCGACTATCTAAAAACAGGGTACAACTACAACCCGATGCAGGCGAGACTACTTAAATCATATTTGACACGTTTGATTGAAATCACATCGCAAGGAACCAAACAGAAAAATATGGACCTGAATCGGGTCGGATCTCGGATCTGATAGACCCAATTCATCTCCCACTTTTTGCTAGTTGAGCATCCGTCCACTGGCATACAGATCCGAGACAGAGAGGGAGAGAAACAACGACGCCATGGCCGGAAAACATCTCAGTTTCGGAAACCACAGTAGGAGGGACAGATCTTCCTTTCTTTCCTTCCCTCCCGCTTCCACGTCAGCATTCCTCCTCATCGTTCTCTCTCTCCTCGCCCTTTTCTTTGTATTCTTCTCCTCCTCCTCCTCCTCCTCCATCTCCTACCAAAACCCTAAACCCTCATCTCACTCTCAGAATCCTAACCTTAAGCCGGAATTCTCTTTCGTTTCCTCGCTCGACAAGTTCCTCACCTCCAGATCTCCGATCCCAAAAGCTGAGATGGTCTCTGATAATTCTACCGACGTCGATGGAGAAGCTGTGAGAAAGCTGGATGACTTGATCTGGAAGAGAGAATTCGAGAGAGTTTTCGAGGATCCGTTTGATCAGGTTCTGAGGGTTTATGTTTACGAAATGCCGGCGAAGTTCACGTATGATCTGCTTTGGCTGTTTAGGGATACGTACAGAGAGACATGGAACCTGACGTCTAATGGCAGCCCCGTGCATCGGTTGATCGAACAAGTACTCTTTTTTTTTTGCCACTTTAAATCCCATATTTACAGTAGCGTAGCGTTTCATGAGATTTTGTATTGATTTATGTAACTGATACAAGGTTTTAAATCTCAGTTTCGACATCAATTTTAATCATGAAATCGAAATAAAATTCCAAAGTTTTCGATGGACATACTGCAAATTTGTGTAATATTTAGCTGAAATTCGTCAAATTTGAAATTGCCCAAATAATGGAAATGAAATCTTATAAACCTTGATCTGATGCAGCATTCTATCGATTACTGGCTATGGGCGGATTTGATTGCTCCTGAATCAGAGAGGCTCTTGAAAAATGTTGTAAGGGTTTACAGGCAAGAGGAGGCAGACTTTTTCTACATCCCGTTCTTCACGACTATCAGCTTCTTTTTATTGGAGAAACAGCAGTGCAAGGCACTTTACAGGGTGTGGGCGCGTTTCCAAGGTTTACGATTGAGCTTGTGATTTTATAGCTTGCCATGTTTATGAAAGTATGTGAATATTTAGTTTTAGATGATTTGTCTGAACTGAAGTCATGGGTTTGATCAAATTGCCTGCTTCAAGAACTAGGATTTTTGTGTGCGTCGTGTTGGTTTCTGTTGTCTCTATGCAAAGGTAAAATAAATGGCCCATCTGGAAAAAGTAACAGTTTTCTATTGCAAAAGAGAAGGAAATGGAAAAATAAGGGCCTGTCTGGATATCTATTTTTGTGCTTAAAATGGTATTTTTCGGAGCAAAATGTGTATTCTTGAGTGCAAAAATGGTGACCAAACAGGTCCAATAGCTGGAAAATGGCAAGCGTCTTGTTTGTATACTTATTAGAGAGGCATCACCTATCTGACCTATTGGCTTAAATTATGACTATAGCTGATAGTGAGCTCAAAGTTAGGGGATTGAGATACTGTTAATGTGATATTTAGTTTCAAAGCTTTAACTGAGTGGGGCCTCTGGAAGGAGAGAAATTGTAGAGTTTTCGAAGGCAAGGAAGTAGAGGTGGCCATGGTTGCCCTCAACATATAGGGTCTTATGTATCTTTGGTTTAAGGCTTTCACTGAGTGTAGGGGTTTCCTTTTCGAAGATTTTGTGTTCCGATGGGAGCTGATTGTATCTAAAGAAGGGTGATAGGTTGTTTGTTTAGTTGTTTTCACTTTTGTTTTGTTGTTGTAGCTGTTTGCAGGTTATCTCGACCTCTTAGACTTTCTGTATGTGTCTCTTTGGCGTTTTTGCCTTCCAATAAATTCTATACTTATATTAAAAAAATATTTAATTTCAATAACTTGGATTGTTAGAATGGACATAGAATACGTTAGAAGAGAATGTTTAGGATAGAGACCTGCTGGAAGTAACTCATAGGACAGTGGAGGAGAGTGCAAACAAGAGTAATTCGTTGCGAGGAAGTTCTTGATCATTTAAGTCCTGCGTAGACGTTTCTCACCTTACCACTTGCATATCTGGAAAGCCACTGATGATCCCCAGGGTCATGAGTTTGCAATCAAACTCCAACATTAAGTATAACTTTATGGGAACTGATGCTTGGGAAGTGGTAGAGTTCACTATAATTGCACTTCTCTTTTAAAATACCATTATGAAAAATTATATGGTTCCCGCATAACTTAATTTATTTATTAATTTTTTTTCTGTTATGTACAATTTTGTCCATGGTTATAATGAAACCTGATTTAACATAGTAATTAAATGAGAAAATAAACCACAAAGATTAGAGAAAGTTTTACTTACCCAAAAGAGAAAGAATAGAGAAAGCATATATGCACAACAAGATACAACTTAGGTTGCCAAAACTTGGACACCTCCTATGTGTATGTTTATATAATTGAAACCTAACTCCATAAGGTTTTTATAGAGTGTAGGGGCTTTTCTTTGAGGATTTTGTCTTTAGATGGGACCTCCTGTGGTCTAGGGAAGGGGGTTAAGTTTTGAGGCTCCGTTTGTTCCTTCATTGGTTTTTATGTTGTGCTGTTTGTTTGTGCCTTGTGTAGGTCATCTCGACCTCTAAGGTTGCATGTGTTTTCCCTTTTGGCGTTTGCCTAATAATATATGCTGTATTCATAAAAAAAAAGAGCTTAAAAAAGCTAACTCATAATCAAAATAAAAACTAATAGAAACTTCCACTATTGCTGTAAATTGAGGGATTATAGACAGAATGGTTGCTAGAAATTTTGTCACTGTGCTTCAAAGTAATTCCATTTTCTATTTTTACTAGTAATTTTGTACTACATTTTGAGGCTTGAAATGGTAGAATCGTATAAAACTGGTAGAATGGGTGTGACAAATTTTGAAAAGATCTTTGAATCAAGTTATAAATAATATCAATGCGACATTCAGGCGAGAAGTTGTACTTCTTGTAATCCTCTAGTTCTCCATATTTTGAGCTTGAAATGGTAGAATCATGTAAAACTGGTAGAATAGGAATGCCACATCTTGAAAAGACCTTTGAAGCAAGTTGTAATTACCATCAATAGAATTCAGGCGACAAGTTATACTTGTAATCTTCTACATTAAAATATTATGGAAGAGTTCTTTCCCTATTTATTATATGTGACTATAACATCAATGGGACATGCAGGTGAGAAGTTGTACTTCTTGTAATCCTCTAGTTCTCTATATTTTGAGCTTGAAATGGTAGAATCATGTAAAATTGGTAGAATAGGAATGTCATATCTTGAAAAGACCTTTGAAACAAGTTGTAAGTAACATCAATCAAATTCAGGCGACAAGTTATACTTGTAATCTTCTACAGTAGAATATTATGGAAGAGTTCTTTCCCAATTTATTATATGTGACTATATTTATTCTACGTCAAGAAGTGTCCAAATATCTCAATTTTGGTGTTGTTAGAAAGCTTATTTAGCTAGCCATCCAGCGAGCCCAAGATAATCCGGATTTCGTTGAGTGTGTTTGGCCTGGCCAAAAATATGAACAAGGTGCAGATTCATAAAGGGAGTAGAAGTGTTTTTTTGGTAAGTAATTAATCACAAAAAGAATTGTTACGCTAGCATTTGATCTTAAGATGGTATCTGATTTGAGATCCGACCATCATAAGAAATTGATGGGATTGGTGTCTCAGTTATTCTTTTGGAATTTGGATTGTCCTTAGAGTTAGAAAACACCTTGTCTAAATCTTGTTTAGATCAATCTGACATGAGATTCAAATGCTTTCATGTTTCCTTGGCCCTCGGTTTTAAGAGTTTGCATCAATGCATGTTTCCTTTTTATCTTTTTTAAGATCTTATGTCTAGTTGTTTGTGAATGTAGGAGGCTTTGAAGTGGGTGACAAACCAGCCTGCTTGGAATCGATCTGAAGGAAGAGACCATGTACTTCCAGTTCACCATCCTTGGTCTTTTAAGTCTGTTCGCAGATTTATGAAGAAGGCGATTTGGCTTCTACCAGATATGGATTCCACAGGGAACTGGTTATAATCTTACTTAATACTTAATTTGTAAATGTTAAGAGTGCGATCCATCAAAGCTTTCGAGTGCAGGTTTTTTTTTCTGCTGTTAAAAGTGATTAGTTGAGAATATGTAGGTACAAGCCAGGTGAAGTTTGGCTGGAAAAGGACCTTATTCTTCCTTATGTCCCAAATGTCGCGGTATGTGATGCTAAATGTTTATCAGAAAGTGAATCTAAGAGAAACACGTTGCTTTTCCTTCGTGGGAGACTCAAAAGAAATGCTGTAAGAATTTTTTCTTTTCTTTTTTGCCCCCTCAAAACTCACTTGTAAATATCTTTTGAATTTTTTTGTTGATCTTATTATTGAACATTTTTGTAGGAAAAATATTTGATGATTATGCTTTTGTGCCATTCCAACTCAATTGCATTGTGGTAGGGCTTTTATGTTAGTTGTTCTGAAATACCATCCTTTAGTGTCTTTGGACCTGGTTGCCGATAGTGGTACAACTTGGGCAGGTTGGGAGCCAACCCTAGCCCAACCTGAGCTTGAGATGACTCAACCCAAGCCCATCCCAATAGGAGCTTTGCCTGAGCCGATCAACTTAAACCCAACCTGATCTATATCTTGGGTCGACTTGGGCTTGAGAGAGAGGGTGAAGAGGGATGAGGGAAGAGAGGAGAGATGGAAGAGAGAAGAGAGGAGCAAGGGAAGAGAGGTGAGACCAAGAGAGGGATGAGAGGGAAGTGACATACCTACAACAATTGAGCGGCATTGATGGCCAACATCATAAATGTCTGTTTCTTTATGAGACAATCCCTTCGTTATTGCCATGGCTAGAATTTTGGAGATATCTGTGTAAACCCTAGCTGTCTCTCTGGCTTCTTTATGGGTTTGGAGATGAAACTGTAATCCCTAGAAATGAGAGGGCAGCACCTCTTCACCCCACTAGGGGAAACCGTAGTATGGTTTTAACAACCAAAAAATCTCCTCTTTAAAGTATGGCAACTCTAGAATTTGTTTACTTGATGCAGTAGGAACCATTTTAATCTGGACCGTGTATTGGGCCAGTCTTTGGATTGAACAAGTTCAAAAACCATAATGAATGCACTATGCATAATTTATATATGTACATATACATATAATATAATACATGGTTGGAATCTGGTTGGGTAAGGTTGCACATGGTCGGAATCTGGTTGGGTAAGGTTGCTTGATGCCTTAGCCTGAGCCTAACCGGACCTTAGGTTGGGCTTTGAAATCCCAGCCCTAACCGAACCCCAGGTAGGGAAACTCCAACTGAAGCTCCGTCAAGCCCAGCCTAAGGTTGGGTTGAGCTCGTCAGGCTCGCATGGCACCCATGGTTGCTAACGTTCTGAACTTCGAATTTGAGGTAAACTTCGGAAAGTAAAAAATTAGAAATAATTTGTCGAAGTTTATGGAAGTCAACAAAATTATTGCAAAAAATTCATAAACTATGGAAGTTTATGGATTTATTGCAAAGACCATAGGAAACATATATAGATATTTCATGAAATGATACAATAAGCATGAAAACACTCTCATAACTAACATAACACGATAAACAACTGTAACAAATGCAAAATTAACGGCATTTGTTACTCACTGACACAGGTATCTGAAACACTCAGACACAGCCAAAATTAATTGCTCAAAATTATGTTGTCTAAGAAAATAAAAGTAAAAAATGGCTTCCCTATGATCTAGGGGGGTCATAACCACATGGACCTACAACATTCGCCATGTCCACCCTGACTAGGGGAAATTAAACAACACTGTTAAATTTGAAGCAAACTATAAACAAAAGATCAAAATTAGAGTTTTGTATTTTTTTAATAAAAGTAATTTTTGTTAAAAAAATTTACATCATATGTAATTGTTAATAAGCCTAGACGATATCATTGATGCATGCATTTGTTGCCTTATGGGTTTTCTAGCTATTTATACTTTATCTAAATTCTTTTTATATTTTATTATTTAAAGATTAATAAAAAAAAAGATCTTGTCAAAAAAAAAAATTTAATAACAAAAAGAATTTCATAAATAGTTAATTGACTAATTAGATTCATTTTTCACTATCATTGATGTATGCATTTGTTGACATACGAATTTCCTGACTATTTTAATTTATTTAAAATTTGTATTTTTAACTGTAATTATGTCCTTACTATCATAAAAAGGTAATTAACCAATAGATTTAATGTTCAATAATTGCTAATAATTTGACATGGATTGCTTGTCACATGTCATATTGACTAATAATTGATTATTTTTGTAGTTTAAAATATTCCCTAAATATTTTTTTATTAAAATGCAAATTATTTTGATCAAGTTGTAGATCAGTGGAAGATACGCAATATATAATAAAATCGGACCTAAATATGGGTGATTAAGGTGTAAACAAAAGGAAATTTGATTTTTCTTTTTTTGGTTTTCCCCTTAAATCTGAACAAACTTTTAAATCTTGTGTTAATACATTATAGTTCCATAGATCTGATGTAACTAGATATATATAACATAAATCTAGCCTAATTTTAAGAAAAACAACTTATTGAGGAAATCACCTAGCTTTGGGGTTGAAGAACAAAGACTAGAGAGTTTTTGATCTTGATTCAAGGTTGTTAGTGTTTTTTATCAAAAATTCAAAATGCCACAAAAGAGTGGTCTTTTTTGACTTCATTACCTCAAAAAACCAGACTCACTTTGAGAGGAGTGTAGAAGTGTATTCTACACTTATGTTTGCATTTTATAAAGTTTGATTGAAAAATCCACTCAGTTTGTTTGACCAAACTTTTGCATTTTTGTATTAATAATTGCAGTAATTTGGTAATGGTACTGAATTATTCCGAATTTCATAAAAATACCAGATTTTTTATAATTTTTATACATGAGTGATGTTTTGTTTTGGCCTCTTAAAATTTTGATTTGATTCAGCAAAATTTTGCTGTTTTGTTTTGGCCTCTTAAAATTTTGATTTAATTCAGCAGAATTTTGGCCTGTTAAACCAAATTTTAAACTATGCTGTTTGCATTAACTAGCTTTTGGTTAGTCAAGATATTCTGGGGGATGACTGCTAACATGAAAGTGTTGTACTCTCAGGGAGGAAAGATACGCACAAAACTTGTGGCAGCCCTAAATGGTGTGGAGGGTGTTGTTATAGAGGAGGGAACGGCTGGTGAGGCGGGGAAAGAAGCAGCTCAGAATGGCATGCGCAGGTAAAGTAGGAGTTAGCATCTTATCTTTTTTCCCGATTTGGATTTGTTGAAGTACTTTATGTATCTAGATGAGTTTCTTTTGGACTTCAGATCTATCTTTTGCCTAAGCCCGGCTGGAGACACTCCATCGTCTGCTAGATTATTTGATGCTCTTGTCAGTGGGTGCATCCCTGTTATCGTTAGTGATGAACTGGAGCTTCCTTTTGAAGGAATACTTGATTATCGGAAGGTATATATTCTTAAATCTTGTAGCTTATTTTCCTTTCCTTCATGTGTCTCGTGGAAGAAATAAAAAAGCAATGCCTTAAAGTGAGGGGAATAGGTAACAATGAAAAGAAGAAAACTACGACCTTAACTGGAACAAGATTTGTTCTATAGGCTCGTACCTCTGTATCCTTGCGTATAAAAACTTATAAAAAAATGAGGAGGAGAAAACTTTATAGTTCAAAAGGGGAAAACTGAAAATTGATAAAGTGAAGACAACTCATAAAAATTCCTATCAGGAAAAAAAAATTACGAAAATGATTTCCAACACTTCCACGACCAAAAAAAACTGCTTCCAAAATTATGTAATTTTATAATGGATCTTCACCATTGGCATTGCCATGTTGGTTTCTTAGACTATTGAATAATTACATAGAGATTAGAATTCTGATGCTTTAGTGTGATGGCTCAATACACTTCAAGTCTTGTGTAGGAAGATGTATGTTGATCACCATTGACACTTGGTTCGAATGCCAATTGCTTGTGAGATGTCATTTTTTTGTTCTTTTTTCTTTTTTGATGCTTATAGTACAGAAATCACTGTAGATTCTGAGCTTCTTGAGTTGGAACATGAAGTGGATGGTCCCACAGAATGAAGCCCTCTGTAAAAAATTAGGGAAAGGGATATTCTGAAACTTATTCACTTATTTTGCAGTAGTTTTGAGAAGCATATGTTAGGTTGAAATGTTGGAACCCTGGGATACATGGCAGTGTACTCTTTAGATCAAGGAGAAGCACATAGACAAGACTTCGAACATACACATGTAGAGTTTGTCTAATTTGCTTTATTCCAATCAGTGGTTGCTGATACTTATTTTCCCTGTATGCAGATAGTTTTATTCATTTCTTCAAGTGATGCCATTCAACCAGGCTGGCTTATAACATTCCTCAAGAGTATTGGTCCTGGGAAAATCCGAGAGATGCGCGTGAACCTGGCCAAGGTTTGTGAGTTTAGGGGAATTATTCGTTACTGCAGTGGTGACACTGCAGTTTCTATATCATCATTAATTGGTCAACCAGTCGATGGGGATGGTGCTGCCACGTTGGTATTTTGCAGTACTTGAATCCACCTACTCAGTTGCATCCAATCTTGAGTTTCTATTGTGCTTTTTGATGATATTCTTGTTCATGTTGTGTAATTTTTAATAGAAGCTAGACAAAAACTATGATGACTTTCTTCTCCTTGAGATAAACTATGATGACTTTCAATTGGGGCAAAACTTGAATATGGACTCATTATCTCTCTCCCTTTTTTTATGTAATTTTCAGTACTCGAGGCATTTCCTATATTCCAGTCCAGCTCAACCTTTTGGTCCAGAGGATTTAACTTGGAGAATGGTTTGTGATTTGCTCCTCTACTTCATTAGTCTTTTTTTTTTTGTGATATTTAAATTGGACTGGAATAATGGTTTGTGATTCTCTCTTCCACTTCAATAGACCAATTATTATATTTGTGATATTTAAATTTTATACTGTGTAAAATATGTTGTACTTCCCAGCTGAGGATGGTGCTGCCCCTGTAGTGCCAGTTCATTTACTGATTACATGGCTGTTAGTTGGGTGACCCTTCGATTGGACTATCATCTGATCGTAATTGAATATTGTTGCAATGTGGGTGGCCCTGTTCCCTTGCTGTGGTACAGTACCACAACAGTTTCATGATAATTTCATATCTGCCATGGTGATTTCTTGCTCAAATTCTGGATTACACCTACTCTGCTTCATCATATCTGTAAAAAGGTGGTTGTCATATTGTTGAGAAAGTAGTACTGTGCTGCATCTGGTTGTTGTCCTTGGAAAACACACATCCTTGCACTTCCTGTTTATAACCAAGTGACTTTCCTATTTTTCAGTATGGAAAAGAGAGAGAATAATCAGTTTTAAGAATCATGACCAACTTAGGAAGAAGCTTAATTTGAACCTGTATTCCTTTATTTATTCTTCAATCCCTTTATGTGCAACAGATTGCAGGTAAGTTGTCAAATATTAAAATGCATATCCGTCGATCACAGCGTGTGGTGAAAGAATCAAGAAGCCTATGCACATGCGAATGCAAGTATGTGAATGTCACGAGTCCTACTATGTGATTGAAAGCTGCAACACTTATCTTTCACGTAAGTGTTTGCGTACTTCATCTCCTGTTTTTTTTTTTTTTTTTCCGAAGTGTCATCAATTGATTTTGTGTGCTTATTATCTCTGTTGTAAAGAGGAGAGATTTATTGTTGATGGATTTTGTAAAATATATTGCAGCCAAGCTCAGTTTAGTTGAACTGTGTTGTAATAAACCTTCATTTTTTTTTTCCAATCAAACCATGTAACATAGATAGGATAATTGATCTCTGGAGATGGTAATTGCTGCATATGAGTAGAATTTCTAACCCACAAACCAGAATTTTAATGATCGGTTGGGATCACTAATACAAGAATTCAAGATTTCGAGGACACAAATTGAGGTGTAGAGACGATAAACACTGCTACTGTCAATCTTGTTTCAAAAGAGCAGCAACTGAAGCTTTTAGTTGGATGTAGCTCGTTATGAACTTAAGAGGGGAGCTCAGAAATAGTTGGTAAATTTCAAACTTGGTATAGACTGGATGGGTTCGACCAGTTGGTTTATGAGTATTGGGCCTACTGTTTCATAACATATTACTTATTTCAAACCAATCTCAATTTGATTTCAGTAAGGCCCTGTGTGGTTGTGCTGAACAAGTTTTCTAGAAGTAATTTTTGCATATAAGGCCCTGCTTGCTTGCTATCCTGTCTATAGTTTGAAGGAACTTGTTTGCAGGCAAATATTTGATCGCAATAACAAACATTTGTTGGGAAAAAAATGTTTTCCTTCAAGCTGGAGTAACCTGGATACAAACATGTACATGATGGTTATAATCCAACTAGGTTGAAGATTTTTGGGGAGAATGCGGCGAGTATTAGGGGGGTTTCAGCAGCCTGATTAGGGATTTCAAACATTTGGGTCTTTGTACCCCCAAATAATGCTTGAATTCCACGTTAAAAATAAGGACTCCAATCCAACGCTTAGAAATCACTATTCGGCCTAATTTTTGGCCAAACATCCATACGGTCAATGGTCTCTAAAAGTATGCCACGTGGCTCATACTGCGGTCCATCATCAAAGTTCAATTCAAAAAAGATACCTGCTCTCGTCTCTTGAACCTATTCGATATTTCCCAGATAAAAAAAAATGAAACGACCCCTCCTAATCCCTTTGGGCTGTGAACATTTTTGACCAACACCTTGGTGTGCCCTCACAGAGGATGAATCAATGGCTGATTTTTGGTGATGATGATCTCCTCACCATATAGATAACCCCAACAAAAAATCAGCCCATTCTGAAATTTCTAACCCCGTTAAATGTGGTTTTCAAGTTATACGGTAAAAATCGACGGTCCATAATTCTTCAACTTCTAAACCAGTCTATGAATATCAGAATGATTTGAATTTTTGTGAGGATAATCTCCTCACCGTATATATCATCTTCACCAAAAATCAGCCATTAATTCATCTTCTATGACGGTACACCAAGGTGTTGGTCACCGGAACCCGACCCAATTAAATATAAGCCCCGATTCTTATTTCATCCTTGAGATGAACTAAATAGAAGTTGGTCTTTCTTGAATCACAAGCCTGAGAACGATGGATATATTTATAGCAACAGGCTCGTCGGACCTAAATTTTTGCCTAAGCTCCCGGTTTGGATGGATTCTATTCCGAGAATCCAACGCTGGTTTTGCTTTGGCAAAACTGAATTCGAGCTCAGCACTGTCCAGTTGTCGTTGTAGTCAATATGAAATGACTCAGACGCATTTTTTTTGTGCGACTTTGCTAGGCGAAAAACGAATCAAGTAAAGCATTGGCAACAAGATGATTTAGGGGCAGAAACTTTTTTAAGTGGCGAGATTTTTGAAGCAGCAATCATGCGCCCAATGATCGCGTTCCACATGCCCAATGTTTAGAGTTTGGTTTAAAAAGTAACAATGGGTATGTGCGGTGCGCGATCATTTTATACCTGAGTTGTATTGAGAGAATGAGAGGCGTGAATGAGAGCAGGTTTCTCATTCTTCCCTTTCAATAAGATTCTCTTCCAACTTTATGAAAAGCAGCTTCAGTTCTTGGCTTGTAGTTTCTCCACTCTGAATGCAGAACTGATGGGTGGGTCCAGTGTATGAAAGTTACCTAATTTCCTCACTGTTGAACAGAGAACTGATGGTTCTTGGTTACAGCACAAGAAAGCAACCTGATTTCTCAAGAATTTCTGGAAAAAAAAACTACCCTTTATCATGTAAGAGCAACAAGAATACCCCATCGGGTTTTCACCTTGTATTATAGAACCATAAGTTTATCCATGAGTTTCCTTGGAACAAAACTAGCACCCTATGAGAAAACATCTCTCTTTGATCTAAAGAGTAAAAAGAAGTATGGAAATGATGCAACCTTTACTATAGTAAACAAGAGGACTGCCTTATAAAATCCTAAGTCATTAGAATTTCAAACTTTGGTGTATTACTTTACTATGCCCCATACACTATAGTCGTAAATAGCCAAAATTTGGTGTACTCCATACCTGTACAACCAAACACTACTGTTCCGAGGTTCAAGAACTCTTCTTGGCCATCACCTACAAAAAATCAAAAAATGAAAAATAGTGAAAATGCTGCAGCATTAGTAAGAATGTTATTTTTGGCAGTAGAACTGCTTACTTCTGACTAAACTTGTATAAACATTCAATGATGAACCACCAAGGAGATTAAAGAAATTGTGACATTAAATTTTGACGACAAGTTGATGGTCTTTCGGGTTTTGTTACCACAGACCAGGGTTCAAAACCCACCTTTATCCACTCACCACTAACCTGCTTGCCTACCCAGAAGATTTTTTTTTTTTTGACTCACTTTTTTGTCAAATATCATTTTATGTATCTATGTTGCAAAGTTGTCAGTACGTGATAATGATACCGTATGTAAGGCTCGGCAAACCCTGAATCTAGGGTTTAAGAATTCTGGAGTACATTTAATTAAAAATGGAAAAAAAAGTCATATGATAATCAGACTGTAATGGGTTGCATAATGGATACCGTATATGTTTTATCATCTATAATATATTAGTGATTAATGAGAGTAATATTCTTCAGAAAAATTTATAACTTAATATTATATTATGTACACAGAGGAATATTATATTATGTACACAGAGGAAAAATAAACAAAGAAGACAGAAAAAGAAAATTGAGATGTCTCTATCACGCAGTTGAGAAAGATCTTTGAATATCTTAGATTTCCAGTCTATATATCACAGTTGGCCTTATAGCTGAAAATATTCACATTTTATAATGTAAATATATCTTTGAGATTGTCTAGTTTAATGATATTCACAGTTGCAGAAATATTTTGATGGTTGTCCATGTTAAGAGGGAACATCAATGCTATCACCCAAACCTTCTGTAGTGAGATCATGGAGCCTAAATGACCCTTATGTAAGTCAACTGTTATATCAAGTGAAGGGCCTGAAGGCTATCTTACACTTCCATTTTAAGTAGGAATCAAAGAATCTTCTGTAAACAGGAGATGTAATTAGGGGGGGGATAAAAATATCCTCAACGGGTCAGTCCAACGCATAATAAAAACCCATACAGTCTATGAATGAACTGTCTCCACATGAGAGTGGGATTGTATTACACTTCTATGCGTACAGTCATTCCATCAGAGCTCATCCAAAGTCAAACCAAAATAAACCTTTATATCATATAAAGTACACGAGTTAAGGGGCAGTCGTGACAGTTTTTTCTGTAAGGAGTTTTTTACTAACTTAAAGATGAAAGAATTGTTTAAGAAGTTGTGTCTTAAGATAGGATATTCTAGGATGAAAGAATTAATTTAGAAATTATTTTAGTAGAGCTAAATCCTTCAAGAGTTCCAAGTATGTACATGCATTCTTATGGATGATTTCTCGTTTTTCTCAATGACACATTCTTGTGATTAGGATTATTTTGTCACTTCCATTTCATACTCTTTTTACTTATTCGTCAAGTAAAAACTTAATAATTTCCAAAAGTCTTTGAACACCTTGTTTAAACTCTGTTGAAAAATTCGACCTTCCACGAACCAGCAATAATTGGAGAATCAAAAAGATCAATCACATAGACACAGCTGATTTACGTGGTATCAACAGTGTGCCTATGTCCACGAGTGAGGAGCTCTTTTACTATCTCTAAAAAATTAGGGTTACAATAGTTTCTTCTCTTTCTCACTCTCTCAATGTACAAGTGAAACCCTAACGCCTCTTTAGAGAGTATATACACCAAAGATATACCCAAAGTATCCCAAATACAAGTTGTACCCCAACACAAACTGTACAAACTGGTACGGACAAAAAAAGCCATTGGCTTTGGTGGCTGGGCCCCCTGCAACCCCCAGCCCGCTTAAAGTTGTGGCTTAATGAACAATAAAATCCTTGCAGAGCAGTACTCCCTACAAGATACAAGACATCTAACACAACAAACTCTTCAAAATTATAACTTAGAAATTTATAAGCAATTCTATTCATGCCTTGGACCATTTTTACTTGAACAATTTAGTATGAAATATAAGCTTAGAAATTTTGTCATTTCCATTTCATACTTTTCGAACTTACTTATTTGTTAAGCAAAAGACATAATAATTTCCACAAGTCTTTGAGCACCTAGTTTAAACTCTTCGAAGTTATAACTTAGAAATTTGTAAGTACTTCTATGCATACCTTGGACCATTTTCTACCTGAACCGTTTAGTATGAAATATAAGCTTTTGAAACATTTAACAGAATATTCAAGATAAACAAAACAATATATGTTGCATTGATAGGGTATGGGTGTCAGAGTCTCACACGTGTGTGGATTGTCCGACTTGGCGAACCTTGACAAGTAGGATTCTTGGACTCAGCCATATACTTTAAAATAGTGTAACATATACGACACAAAGTAGTTGTTTTATCATATAATAATGAGGATAATGATAGATAATGTGATGAGATATCTTCTAGTTTGTCTCACACACCTATAGACGAAAGAATATGTACACCTAATATCACATGGAAAATTTCAATTTTGTAAAAGAACCTACCCTATGGAACATGTTAATTAGTATCTTGCAAGGAAAGAAAAATCAACAGAGAATTTGGAAGCGAAGCACTAGAATTTGTATCGTGTGGACTCCGACAGGTGTCCCACATGGGTACTTCACCCGTCTATAAGAGTTCATGCAATATAAAGCAACTCAAGCACATGGAACAAAAGAATCTCAGTAGGAAAAGAGCAAGAAAGTAAAGGTATTTCAGTAATTAAGTTTAAAAACAGTTACAAATGTTGGAGATTCCTAACCTTTGTGAGAAAATGCTGAACCGCTCCATCCTTGTTTCATTGTATGTGTTTCTTAACCGCTAACCAAAAGAACCTCTGCATTTCGATGATCCACATAAGCATTTTTTCCTTCTTCTATGTGCACAATAATCATATGTCAACTCTGTCATGGGAGGAATGTGTTTAATCGCATAGAACATAATATGAGGATAGGCTTCATTGTCGTGTTCATGTAAGACCGGCTGCCAAAAGACGTTGGGAGAGCAACTGTGGTTCATAAAACGAGCTACATTCCCAATATTTTTTGCACTTATGATCAGGGGTAATGGGGACTTGTATGCCTCATTCGAGTCAGCAGGCCTCTCTTCTTCTAGTAACTCAGGTATGTAATTCCATTCAAATGAGTTGTCACAGGTGAGGGTTGTGTCGAAGATATACTCGTCTTCCTCATCTTTGTCCCCATCCTCTTCTACCTCAGTTTTATCTATTATGATTTGACCTGCATATTCACAGATAAATGTACCTGCACGGATGGGATCCCAAGACCGCAAACCCCAACCTCTATCTTTTGTCTTAAACACCTCCAAATGGACTTTCGGACCATTTTGAGACACTTGGTTTCGGCAATTAGGATAGCAGAGGCATGAAGGACCACACTCATGTATCAAGGGTTTCCGGATCACAAGAACCCGAGTGGCTGTATATGGGAGATTGCCTCCATTTTTCCGAATACAAGAGCAGTCTAGATCACCTGGTAAGCACCCACTAGGGCACTTGCAGCCTAAAGAAGGTTCCATTGAGTTGACTGGTTTGGAATACTTGAGATTAGTGACATATGTGAAATGAGAGGGCCCCCTCTCATCATCGATATCATTTACAAGAGGAATTGGTATACTTTCTGCCCCCGAGGTTAGGTCTTGCAATATAACCCCAGGTCTAGAAGTGATTTTTTCCCTCCATTGCTGGATTGATTTCCAAATCACAAATGCCTCTGGCTGCCCAGGTACTCTCAACAATTTATACTTGAAAACGTTGCAACCCGACTTTCCTTTCTCTGTCCACGACTCCTGGATTTTGTAGAGACCGTCATAGATGTAGACCTTCCCCATTGGATTTGCAACATCCTTCACACCCCGAATGACTCTTACCTCATTAGCTCGCTGCAAGCTTCTCTCCAATGCTAGATTACCCCTTTCAAGCTTTTGGTCAGCTACTTGCTTCCCATCTTTCTTATAGCTATTCCCACCCTGGCCACTGTAAATCAACACATCCCCACGTTCCACATCATCCTCATACCCTCCAGATGAAACGATGCTTACAGCCACCGGTTCTTCTTCTTGGTCAAATTTGAAATTCATGTAGTCAATTCCAGCCATAGTTGGAGCATGCAATCCCACCAAGCACATCTCAAACCTGAAATAGAAAACATCTCCAATCTCAACCCCAGGAACAGTTCCCATTCTCTTCCTCAGATTTGTCCGATGCCCTTCGGTCATCATTAATGTCCCAGCTTTTAAGTCAGCACGTCTGCTCATCCCTTCCTTCGCTTCTTCAATTTGAGCAAGCCTTCGCTTGAGCGCATCAAATTTCATGAGAACAGTCTCAACTGATTCCCTATTACCGTCGGCAGGTGACGATAACCTGCCCTGATGGCTGTTCCTCGTTCTTTTCAGTGACTTATTACTCTTCTGCTTCTCCCCATTACTAGTAGCTTCTACATCACTACTATACACATTAATGCAACCATCTTCCTTGTTGGCACTTTGTGACCGCATACCAACCTCATGGTTTTCGGAATTCTTCGAGGACGACCCGGCCTCATCATTTTTGGTTCCTGTAAACAGGGGTGGCAGCGGCCACTTTGGTTTTTGAAATGGCATATGTGGGTGCTGTTGATCAAGTGGCCTTTGAGATTCTGAAGGGATGAAAGGGGAGTAATATGGAGGGAAGGCAGGAGGGTAAGGGCCAAAGGAGGGCGCACCACCAACAAAGGTAGGAGGAACAGGTTGGAACCCAGGTGGTGGAGCTGCACCCATTGGAGCCAAACAACGCAAAGGCCTTACATCGAGAACCCTAGACTTATCGTGAGAACCCGAAGAAGGAACAGATTCCGGGCCCGAACCCGGTTCCATCGTGGTCCCGTCAGAGAATCAACAGAATTACAGTGAAACTAACACAATCAAATATCATACAAAACCAGAACCTCAGGTAAAGATTTTCGAGTTCTTCAAGTCCCAAAACCTAGATAAGAAACCGATTTTCGTGCTCAATAGATTGAAGATCTAGCAAACAAAAAAAAGCCCTAAAACATGATCAGAATCATAGATACAATCTAAGAAAGCCCTAGAAATCGAAGATTTAGACGAAATAAGACCGGGAAAAAAAAGGTTCTTTTCAGAGATTTGAAGATGTACTGTTGATCGAAAGCTAAAATTATAAATACCTTGCCGGGAAGACTGAGATTTGCAGACTTGGGGTTTGAAATTTGGGGGAAATCGTTTAGCTCTCTCTGGTTTCCTGCTTCGTTCTGCGCGATTTATTCATTTTCAGAGTTGATTCCGTTTCTTTCGGGACTTTTGTCTACAGATGTCCGAGTTTCGGACAAATGGTAAGCCTTTAGAACGATAGTAGTGACTATTGATGCAATAAGATTCGTGTGATGGGAATGCCGATGACCGTCATATTTAGGACAGCCGTATGTTGAGTAATACTGACAGGATGCAATATGAGCCACATGGCACACTCTATAGAACTATGACCGTATGGATGTTTGACCAATCCCTAGGTGGACCTACAAACCAAAAATCAGCCGGATTAGTAATTTCTAAGCGTTGGATTGGAATTATTTTCATGGGTGGATTATAACCGTGGAAATCTGGAAATTATTGACTATTATTTGCTGTACAAAGATCCAAAGGTTTGAAATCACCAATCAAGCTGATTTTTGGTTTGTTTGTCCCGCAATAATGGTCAATAATGCTCAAATTTACACGGTTAAAATCAACTCATGAAAATAATTCTAATCCAACGTATAGACAGAGCTAATCGGGCTGATTTTTGGTTTTCTAAGTCCACCTAGGGATTGGTCATACATCCATACGGTCCGAGTCCTCTAAGAGTGTGCTACGTGGCTCATATTGCACCCTGTCATCAAAAGTTTTACTCCCTATCTTCAGACCATTGGATGTTCTTACACTTTTGTTAGGTTTGTTAGGTGATCTTTAAGATTCGTGTTAGAGAATCCCGTTGACTATAGGGGTTCGTGGCAAGATGATGAGCCCGTGTTTGATGCTCCACTACCAAAACGCCACGTGGAATACTCTTTAGGGCCCACTTACCTTATGGATATTTTGTCCACCTCTTGAGATGATCCCACAGAACAAAAAATAGTATAATTATGATTTATAACAGTTGAATTTAATATTTTAATAACATTGTGTTTAACGGTTGAATTTGAGCTTTTATTTGGATGTTAAAATATAACAGTTATAAATCACCGATCAAGCTGATCTTTAGTATGTAGGTTTCACAAGCAGTGATCCAAATATCCATAAGGTTATTAGGCCCTAAACTAAGCTCGAAATGACATTTTTAAGAGCAGAAAACTTTAAATTTTGAAGTTCCTAGAGCAAGCAAATATTTTCTTCAAGGAGATGATAAGGACGAGGGACATCCATTTGGGGGGATAACCTTCGCTCACATCCGGGTGTGAGCAAAGCCGATCACATATCACAATATGAGCCACGGGGCACACTCGTAGAGGACGATGGCCGTATGGATGTTTGGCTAGTCCCTCTGTGGACTTGTAAACCAAACATTAACTTGATTAGTGATTTATAAGCGTTGGATTGGAGTCATTTGTATGGGTTGATTTTAACTGTAGAATTTAAAGTATTATTGACCATTATTTGGCGTACTAGATCCAAAGGTCTGGCATAACTAATCAGGCTGATTTTTGGTTTGCAGGTTCAACGAGGGACTGGTCAAACATCCATACGGTCATAATCCTCTAATAGTGTGCCACGTGGCTCAATTGTGGTGTGTGATCGGCTTTGCTCACGTACGGTGTGAGCCAAGTTTTACTCCACTTGGGACGAGTAAAACTTTGCTGACCGCCCACAATATGTGCCTCGTGGCATACTCTTAGAGATTTCTGACTGCATGGATGTTTGGCCCAACCATAGATAGACATACGGAGCAAAAAATAATCTGATTAGTGATTTCTATGCGTCAGATTGGAATTGTTTTCATGGGTTGATTTTGAACCGCGGAATTTAAGCATTATTGACCATTATCTGGGTTTACAAAGATCCAAAGGTTTGAAATTACTAATCAGGCTGATTTTTGGCTTGTAGGACACCTAGGAATTGGAAAACCATCCATACGGTCAGCATCCACGTATTGTAGTCAGTCAGCAACTTTGCTGTCCTTGGCTATCAGCCAAGGTCTAGCACTTTCCAAAGTTAAAACTTTGAAACTAAGGGTCTGTTTGGTACGTGAGAAAAAGAGTTCCGACTGCGAATATTTAGCCAGGAAAATATTATCTTAGCTAAATATTTGTTCATATCAATATTTAACAATGTTTGGTACGTGTATGAGCTAGCTCACTTCAGCTTACTTCATTTTCTTTCAATTTGAGTGGGTCCCACATATCAAAGTAAGTCAAAAATAGGTTGGGCGAGTGCGGGAACCACATATTATGTCAAAGGATAAAAAAAATTTATTTTTATATTTTTTATATATTAAAAAACTAATTTTTATTGAAAATAGTGATTTTCTCACTAAGGCATAATTGGCGTGAAAATATTTACACCGGGGGGGAGGTGATCAAATGTTTTTCCACCGCAGAGGGCAAATATGTGGGCCCGGCTAAATATTTGCCAAGGGCAAGTGGAAGTGGCTGCCAAACGCACCGGGGTGAATATTAGCGCGCGCAAATATTTTATTTTCCCGCCGCGGTGCGTTACCAAATAGGCCCTAAAAGTGCTATGAGGGGAGTAAAACTTCTATCACAGCGTTCTGACAGATGCTTCTGTCGCACTGAAAATCACAGTCAATGTGGCACACTCTTAGTAGATGCTGACTGTATGGATGTTTGGCCCGTTCCTGAGTGGACCTCTAAACCAAAAGTTAGCCTGATTAGTTGGTGGCTCGTGCCCAAATGTCGGAGAGTGCCGTAGGCATGGACTTCTATCACAGCGTTATGAGTCTTCTGATAGATGATTTGTTTTTTGTTTTTCCGGTGTTGTAGTTTTTCCATGAACCAAAGGTAGCGTAAGGGCCATTTGAAAGATTAGTTTGGAGGGGTGAATATGTAAATTATGAAAACTCAAAACACAATTAGAAAATAAAAATTCTAAAGTTGTCCATACACAGTAATGTTTTAGAAATATGAAAGTGGGGTATATGAAACTTGGGTTTTTCCGCGTCGTTGGATTCGGAAACCCTAGAATCAACACATTTGTAATTTGATCCGAATTTTAATCCTGCGAAATATGAACTTTTGTATAGGGATTTGTGTCGGATGTCGATCCGTACTCGAAGTTAGAGATTAGCGTAAATTAGAACATGAAATGACGGATTTTTTCATAAAAATTGATGCGAATGATGGTGGGGTGAGAGTGGTGATTTGAAGTGGATTTTTAAAACATGTTCTTGATAGAGATATCATTACCCACTAATTAAAACAACAAAATGCGAAATAAATCAAACCTTAAATATTAAGAAAAATTCTTTGTTAATGCATAAACAACCATCCATTACATTGAATCAAAATTGAGTTAACATGAGCAAAAAAAAATAAAATAAAGAAAAATAAATGAAACCCTAGTGAAGATTTAAAGAGAGAAAGCTAGTCTAGAGAGAGAAAATAAGAAAAAGCCTAAAATGACCTAGAGAGACAAAGAGAAAACTATTCTAGAGAGAGAAATAGAAAAGAGAGTAGAGAGTAGAGAGAGAAAGACCTAGAGAAAGAGAAGTCACATCGACTTACCCTATAGCCAAGAGGATGATGTTGTTGATAAAGGGTTTGACCGGAGAAGATCGCCTGGAGTTCTAGCTAGTGATGAGGTGAATCGACCATCATGACTTTTCTTCCAAGCAATTTGGGGCAGCATGTTGAGAGGTGCTTGATGCACCATTAAGTGGATCTTGGATGGTGGAGGAGATGATGAGCAACCAATAGTTGGCAGCGGCTAAGAGATGCTGGTAGGCGACTTACTGGAGTTGCACATGGCTTGTGGGGGAAGGCGTAGCAGCCTGGGGCTGCAAAGAGATGCACCATCGTTGATGGTGGTGGCTGGTAAAGAAGACACGCCAGTTCAGCAAAGAGAGATGGGAGGATGCAGGTTCGTGGTCACCATGGAGGGAGCAAGAACGGCTAAGAGAGAGGGTAGAGGTCCAGGTGGTAATGGCATAAGTTGTAGGCGGCAGTAATGGAGGTTGCTGCCCGGAAAATGGTAGAGAGAAGCCTAATGGCTTCCTCTTCCATCCTTTTCTTCTTTTCTTTTCTGTTCTCCTTTTTTTCTTTTGTTTGTTTTGAAGAAGGAGGAGCAGGCGGTGAAATGAGGTGCACAGGATGTGTGAGAGGATGATTGTGCAGCACTGTGAGTTGCTGCCAGTGTTGCAGATACACGGGAAAGGAGAAGCGCTGCTGCTAGTGGTGGAGTTGTAGGCTTCGAGTTGAAGGTGCTCCGGTGGTGCGATTTGCTGTGGGTGTAGTGGTTTGCTGGCTGTGAAAACCAGTGCAGGTGTGCCTGCAACCGTGAAACTGCAGATCTTGGGGGCGGTGATAATGGTGGAGAAGATTTGGTGAGTTGCAAGTTAAGGAAAATAGCGGTGGCTGATTGGAGAGAGAGAGGCGTGGAGAAGGTATAGAGATGGGGCGGCTGGAATGGGCAGTAATGGAAGAGGAGTGTGAAGAAGATGGAGGTGCCGGCTGGGTGGTTTCTCCTCCAAAACAGATGGCGTTGGAAAGAGATGGGGCCTATAGGAGAAAATGTGGTTGCTGTAATGGCTTGGAGAAGGGGGGTAGTGTTAATGGAGATGATGGTAGTGTGGGGCGGTGATGGATGTCCCTTGCTAAAACCGTTCAAGAGAGGTGGAGACAAGAGAGAGAATGGAGGAGAAGAAGTGGCTGACGGCTTGGGTTTTGAATATCAAGAACGTGGGAGAAAGATAGGGGCATTTTTGGAATTGAGAGAGGGTTTTTGAGAGAGCTCGCATCCTTCTAAAACGGGGTGTGCTAAAGACGTCCCTCTTTCCTTCTTTCCTGTGCTCTTGAATAGCAACTCCTTTTCTCCTTGAATGAGGGTTGCCCCTCTCTTGAAATCTCCTCCATCCATCTTCAAAGATCCCTTTTGTTTTAAATTCATTCTTTTGGCAACTCCTTGGGTCCAACACGTGCATTTTCTTTTTTGGAATGCCATGCATCTATGCATGGAGATCTTCTACCATGACAGCAGGTACCTTGTATCCTCTATTTTCTATTAAGGATAACCACCGTTGATGATGTTTCTGATCTGTACATCCAACTCCATACACTAAACTGGGGTCCCATATCTTCAATTCTCCATATCATCCAGAATCCTTCTTGATTTGATGTGCTTTGAACCATGCCATGTGGGTCACAACTATATTTTGTTTGATTACTACAACATCCACATTTTTGGGCCACTCTTGGTCTACATCTAGCCACTTGATCAACTAGGTCAACATCTAGCGATAATTTCACACTTTGGACTAACATCCTGGCTCGCTAGTTGGTTCATCATGAGTATCCATGCCTGTTACATCATTTTTAGTTATCGTACGTGGCTCCACATTTCGCCACCTCAAATTCCTTGTATCTAGCCAACAGTTCACCACGAATCTTTTTAACTATTGTTCATATTGTTTGACAACTTTTTCTTAGTCTGTCTTTATTGATGTAGTATTCCACCCTGGGTCACAATCATGATCAATGGCATGATCACCGTGTTCCATATCTTTAAGGTTTTCTTCAATAGGGTTCCTGTACAAAAAAAATGTGCGTAATGAGTGTCTTTCAAAATGGCTTTGCTTGTAGGTCACAGAAATGCGTATGAATGCATGCAAATATACTATTTTGATCAGAAAAGTGTGTTCTACGCAATGAGAGAAACTCTTACGTAGAAAAGTCGATAAACATGACAGTTTTACGTAGGAGAGTGTGATAACGCTAGAAGGATAATTGCTTAAAATAAGCACTTTTGAGCGAATATCAATATAGAAAGTAGTTAAGTTGTTCTTACTAGGTTGAAAATTTAAATTAAAACTGTATGTTAAGTGTTTAGAAAAGTTTTTTTTTTTTTTTTTTTGTGAAAATAAGTTACCTACATAAAACAAAGGGTCGGGTTCTGATGACCAACAAAAGTTAACAATAAAAGTTAACGATTTTTTTTCGGCCGTGGATCCCGAGAATCCAACGGTGGTTAATAGTACTGATCTGGCATCACTTTTGCAAAAGCAAAATCCCCGTTGGATTCTCAGGATCCACGGCCGAAAAAAAATGTGAACTTTTTTGGTTCACTTTTGTTGGTAATTGGAACCTGTTCCTAAAACAAAATGACTATTTGGTGTCCAGTTGAACAATCGTGGCATACCTAGGTTTTGTCAATTGTATTTTGAGTAATGATAATATGGTATGGCTCTATGGATGTTGTCATCAGTGATGTCAATTTTACCCGATACCCAATAAGCACCGGAACTGATTAAGTCGATTCTGATTTAGTTTTAAGGAACCGTATAAGAATTGGGTCTACCCGTTATGTACCCTGCTAAATTCGGTTCTAATCGGTTTTAACCGTCGGGTACCCATAGGGTAAAACGGTAATTGACATTTTTTAAAAAAAGTTCAGGGTTAAAATTGAAAATTAGCAAATAAATATATATATCCTAACTATTACTCTCTCTCTCTCTCTCTCTCTCTTTCCAAAACGGCAAAACCTAACTTAAAGAGGAGAAGAAGAAGAGAGTAAGCTTGTAGGCTTGCAACAGCCTAGAACAAAGCACCTCCAGTCCGTCGCCCACTGGCCATCGTTTGCCGCCTACTGACTATCCTCCTTCGTCAATCTTCTGTCGTCTGTCTTCTAGGAGTTTAATCGTTTGTCTTCTAGGCGTTTAATGCCAGTTTTCTCCCCATTTTTCTAGTTCATGTTCCATTTTTTTTGCTTTTCACTAAGAGATCTACATAGAAGCCATGGAATGGCCTATGCACGATGCCATTACTTATTTTTTAATCATTTTTTAAGGGAACCAGATACCCGACGTGAAACCTGTTCTTAGCGGTTCGGTTCCGGTACCACTTGTTTGAGCACCAGAACCGGAACCGACCAATATTATAGGTTCCGGTTTTGGCATTACAGGGAACTGAATTGGAATCGACCCGTTGACACCTGTAGTTGTCATGGTGCATGGTGGTGTCATTTTTTTTTTTGATGATTAAAAGTACATTCAAGGATAAGGGATAATCCTGGGAGTAGTTCTCCCTGCTAAGTCTTCCGCAAGTAAAGAGCCTATTTCTCCTGGGTCGGTATCTATCCATATTCTTTTGTCCTCAATGTTGTGACCCATTCTTGCTAGCTCGTCAACGACTTTGTTGTCTTCTCTGTAGCCATGTTTTGCTTTCCATCTCATGTTGGCCCTTTGGAGGTTTAGTCTCATATTCTCCACGAGGTTTTTCAGTTTCCAAGGGGGCCGGGCTTGGCGTTCCCATTTAGACAGCAATAACCATTGATGAGTCTCCCTCGATAAGAATATTTTTTATTCCAAGTTGTACTGCCAGCCTGATGCCTTTCTTCAGTGCATTTCCCTCTGCTATTGAGATATACGATCTTCCATTGCTTCCTGCAAGTCCTGCAATGAAATACCCCACCTCGTTGTGGATGACAACTCCTTAGGCTGCATGGTTGGAAACTTGGTTAACCGATCCATCAAAGTTGAGTTTAAACCAAGAGTGTGGTGGTGGTTGCCAAGCTATAAGGCTAGTGATTTTAGTTCCCTTGTTGGGTTCCAATCTGCTCACAAACCCACCACTGGCAGCATCATAGCGAGTCTTCTCAGATTTATAAAAAGGCATCTTTGTATTGGAGGGCCCCTCTGATGATGCTCTCAGCGGCAATATTTGTATTGTTGAAAATTCTAAGATTTATGGCTATCCACAGGTTCCAAAACACAAAGGAGAGAATGTCCCCGCATTCAGGCCCCTCCGATTTGCGCCCTTTTTGGCTGTGCAGAAAATCGATCCAATCTTTGCTCGAAGATCTGAGTGATGGGTGGTTGATAGTTTTTTAGAAAAAAAAATTCCAAGCGCAAAGAGCCCTGGGGCATTGCAAGAAGATGTGATATATCGTTTCTTCAATGTCTGGGTATAAAGAGCAGAAGGGGTTGATATGGATGCCTCTCGTATTGAGGTGAGCCTTGGTAGGGAGCCTATTCATTAGTAAGAGTCATCGAAAGGTTTGGATTTTGGGTGGGCACTTCCATTTTCAAATGTCTTGCATCGTTCTATCATTGAGGTTGCATTGGGGATGCTGGATTTGCAGTGCAATTTTTGTGGCTGATCCAATCGAGAAGTTCCCCGAGGGGTTGGGTTGCCAAAAAGCTCGATCCTCAGTGATCTCAAGAGGCATCGGGATGCCTTTAATGTCATCAAGAATTTGAACATGTAGAGTATTTTTGAGGGACTCAAGATCCCAAGTGAGGTCATATTTTTTTTATGATGGATTCCACAGTGGATTGCAAGTTTATCTGGTCCCTAAGGTGATTAAGGACACTCTGTAGTAGGGGTTTATCTGTTATCCAGTTGTGGGTCAATAATTTGATGTCCTTGCTTGTCTCGATGCTCTATGATAGCCCTCTTTTGACGATTTCCTTGCTTTTAAGAATGCTTTTCCAAGCTAGTGAAGCTCTTGAAGTAGCCTCACAGCTTAGGAGACTCGTGCCCTTCAAATATTTGTTTGACATGATCTTGGTCCAGGTGTTATTGTAATCATGCATGATGCGCTAACCTAGTTTTGCCATGCATGCAAGGTTAACATGGTTCATGGATCGGATGCCAAGACCTCCAAACTTTTTTGGTTTGACCACTTTGTTCCATCCTACTAGGGAGAATGGTTTATTGGCCTCTCTTGTTCTCCAATGGAAATCTCTATGGATTTTGTCAATGTCTTCTCTAGACTTCTTTGGTAGAAGAAAACTAGCCATGGTGTGCTGAGGGATGGCCGTAGAAACCGCATTAATAAGTATGACTTTCCCTGTTTTTGAAGGAAGCTTGCCTTTCCACCCTTGAAGTCGACTGTTGATTATCTCTGTGATGTGTCAGAAAGTCACACTATTAGCTTTTCTTATAATGAGAGGTACTCTGAGGTATTTCTCACAAGAGTTAAGATGTGGCATGCCTATGGCCCTAGAGAGTGCCCTTTTGCAGCGCCTCGGTGTATTGTTAAAGAATGTGATCGCACATTTGTGACGGTCCAGTAGCTGACCAGACGCTATGCAATATTTGTCAAGATGTCCATCACGGTTGAGACTACTAAAAGAGTAGCTTTGGTGAAAAGCATACAAATCATTAGCTAACAGAAGGTGCGTGATTCTGAGTCCCCCCTTGAAATGGCAACTCTAGTGGATTTGTTGTGCTCTTGTCACGCCCCGAATCCGGATACCCAGATACGACCCAAAAATCCTTGGATCGACTCATATCCGAACCCGGATGTGATCCATGAATGTCCCCTAGTGGTCCAATTAGGTCAATTAGACTACTAAGGTTCATTCGAAAACTCACTAAGTAAAAAAAAGTATAGATATAGAAAATAAATAATTAAAATAATTCATAATTCAAATAATTCAATCAATCAACTAAATGTGGAGAGAAGGAGGTGTGAACATGCTCTCAATCAAATGACTACATGCCCGTGAAAATAAATAAGTAATGTTTTAAAACAATCAAAATAAAGTCTTATAAAGTGTGGGATCGACTCCCAAATCCTCGCCGATCTCCTCAAATGCACCGGAGTCCTTCGTCTCAAAATCATCTCACGTACCCGGCTCCTTAAAATCTGAAAATGGTATCGGTGTAGCACCGTGAGCCGAGGCCCAGTAATACAACAGTGTGCATGGTGTGATATCATACTATACAAGTTTTTAACCAATGTATGCATCTCAATCATATAATAAGGATGACATGAATATGAGGGTAATTGCAAGTGAGTTCGGGATGCCAATGCAACTAGTACCCATAACCACATAGGGTCTCCATCTCCTTCCCGCACTAGGAGCGGTCTCATTGACCCATCTGTAGGATATAATAACGTATGGGGCCTTTTACCCTAGGGTATTGAACCCTGATTAATTGACAAAACCAATATAAACGTACATAATATACTTCAACCCCGTTCCCTTATGCACCCCTTATATGAAATGACGTGATGATCATGGTATGACAACAAGATGGTATTAAGGTTACATGGCATAAACACACATGTATTCAACATTTAAATAAGAATATAAAATGAACACATAATCATCAAAAGTAATAATATGAGAACGAATTAGGGTTAAACATGAATAACATGTAATAATCACCGAAGGTCACGATTAACACGGATGAACAATATAAGGGGGAATTGCAAGAGAATCCAACACACCATTGTCGAACCCTATGAGGGATCTATGACACAAGGTCGAACCCTAAAGAGGGATCCAAGACACTTGGCCGAACCCTATGAGAGATTCAAGACACATGGGTGTGATCCCCATGCATACAAGTATAGGTCAAACCATCTAGGTTTAATAGTCAATAAGTCATGACCGAACCACTAAGGGTTCCCAAAGCCATTAATCATCCAAAATCCAAGAAATAAGTAGTTCATAGAAAATATAGTTTCTTGTAAAAATCATAACTAAATAAATATAAATTAGAAAAATACAAACTTAATGGATTTAAAAACTAGATTCATAGAGGTTTTTAAGAAAAATAAATAGAAAAACATTAAGATTTAAAATATAGGTCGAAACCCTTAATAAAGTGGGCCGGACAGAATCTGAAATTCTGAGTTTTACAGAAAAGTCCCACACATTTGAAAAATCATAACTTAATCAATGTAAATTAGAAAAATACAAACTCAAAGGTTATAGAAACTAGATTTATAGAGGTATTTAGGAAAAATAAATAAAAAAATATTCAGATTAAAAATATGGGTCGAAACCCTTAATGAAGTGGGCCGGACAGAATTTGAAATTTTGAGTTTTACAGAAAAGTCTAGTACATTTGAAAAATCATAACTTAACCAATACAAAACAGAAAAATACAAACTCAAAGGTTCTAGAAACTAAATTGATAGAGGTATCTATAAAAAATAATTAGAAAAATATTTAGATTAAAAATATAGATCAAAATCTCAAGTGAAGTGGACTATGTAAAATCTAAAATTCTGGGTTTTATAGAAAAGTCTAGCATGTTTGAAAAATCATAACTTAATCAATACAAATCAGAAAAATACAAACTCAAAGGTTCTAAAAACTATATTGATAGAGGTATTTATGAAAAATAATTAAAAAATATTTATTTTAAAAATATAAATCGAAATCCCAAGTGAAATGGACTGTGTAAAATCTAAAATTCTGAGTTATTTTGTAAAGTCCAACAACTTATAAAAATTATAATTAAATAAATATAGATCAGAAAAATACAAACTAAACAGTTTTGGAAAATAGATTCATAGAGATATTTAGAAAAAATAATTATAAAAATATTTAAATTATAAAAATACAACAAAAATGATAATGAACATAGTCATCCGTTATAGGTGTAAAAGAAACCATGGCCAAACCCATCATGGTGACCCAAAATAAAGATCACCCAATAAGAATAAAATAAATATTATTAAAATTAATTTATAATGAGTATCAACCATTAACTAATGAAAGAGAAACAAAATCTTGAAGAAAAATAAGTATAGGATGGATCAAACACACTTACCTCAAGATTTCTTGAACTTTAATGAAAATTAAAAGATTCTTCAAATTTGAAAGTCGTCGGATCATCCTCTCTTCGGAGTATGTTCTTTAATCGAAGTCCCCGTCAATTCTCCCTTCTTGCTCGAGTGCGATTAGTGCCCAGATGAAGGTTAATTGGAGCTTTCTCTATTTTTCAATGGAGTTGGATTTGTGAAAGCTTCTAAAGCTTTAGGGTTTTCATAAATATGTTTAGGGAAGGATTAAGATTTCTATATTAGTGAAAATCGTAACTATCAAAGGGATGACTTTTTCAACCCTCAAAAACTTATATTTTACATTACTAATAGGTTAGAAATATATCAATAGGCTTCATTTAAGATTATTATTAAGCTCAAAAGGCCTCTAGGTTGGCCATATGGGCCCACCCAACAATCATAACACAACTAATTATTAATTAATTTAATCAAACTATATTATATAATTTAAAAGTCCATACAATAAGATATTGACACATGTAACACACATAAATAACATAAAATAGTCTAAATACACAAAAATTGCAAAAAAGTTCAAAGCCTCGAAAAAGTATCGAATGACATCGGAATGACTCGAAAGTTATTTCAGGTCCCACACTCTTATTAAATAAATAAAATATAATTAAATATTAATTTTAAAAAATATAAGAATGGTAGAAAAGTTTAAAAATTATAAAATACTAGTTTTGTCAAAGTCTCCCGAAATCTCCCGCTAGGGTTTTTATGTCTTAAGAAAGGTTCCAAATTTCACAGGTAAGTTGGTAAGGATAAAATAGAAATATTTTTGGTGTATCGGGTCCACAAAATAATTTTTTTATTATAAAAGTTCTGGAATGTTAGTTGGAGAAAGAAAAAGTAGCTTGCAAGTTATGGTTCATTATTTTTAGCAGGATTTTAGTCCTAAAGAGCGAGTTTCAAAAATAGCAGATTTTCAAAGTCGTCAGAATGAAACCAAATTAAACATACATACTCAAGCATTATATTAAACCATAAAGATAATAATAGAAGTCTGAAAAAGGTTTAGGTTTGGTGAATTTACCATAATACTCTAAAACGAAAGTTCAGGGTATTACAGCTCTACTTCCGCTTGGAGTGTTCTGGAAAGGGTTTCCGCACAAAGGATGAAAAGATAGGGTGTCACCTTGTCTAATACCTCTGGTGGGCATGATAAGTTCATAGGGGGCACCGTTGATGAGGATGGATAAGGAAGTAGTTGTGACATTCCATGACAAGATCCACCCATTTTTGGCAGAACCCCAGTCTTTCGAGAACCGCCTTAATGAATGGCCATTCAAGCCTATCATAAGCTTTTTCCATGTCAAGTTTGATGCCCATCCATCCTGTAGCTCCCTTTTTTGCTTTTGAAAGTATTCACAATTTTGTGAGCTATGAGGATGTTGTCGGAGATTTGTTTGTTGGCCACGAAAGCCCCTTGAAAAGGAGAGATCATGCTGTGTATGATAGGTCTCAGCCTATTCACAATGATTCTAGACATAACCTTGTAGGAGACGTTGCAAAGGCTGATAGGTCTGAAATGGTGAGCATTCTTTGGGGATTGGGTTTTGGGAATAAGGGTGATGAAAGTTTTGTTTATTTCTTTGAGGAGGTGGCTTGAGTCGAAGAAGTTTTGCACCATATCGATCAGACTCTTGCCCATGGTCTCCCAATAGTTTTGGAAAAAGAAGGTCTGAAGGCCGTCTGGCCCAGGGGCTTTGAGGGGTTGCATTTCAAACAGGGCTGCTTTGTTTTGTTCCTCAGTGACTGATGTGAGGGATTCAGAGAGGAATTGGTTGATCTCAAAGGACCCCTGGGTCAAGAATCGTGTCAAAAAGTGGGAATGTCAGATCTCTTTGATCTCTACTAGAGAGTCGCACCATGAACCAATTTCATTCTTGAATTTGACAATACGGTTCCTATGTCGTCTCACAATAGTCAAAGTGTGGAAGAATTTAGTGTTTCTATCACCCAGCTTGAGCCCTAGGTCCCTGGATTTCTGCGCCCAAAGGATCTCTTCACAGCTCATAAGATGTTGAAGTGCTGCGAGGGTATCATTCTCAAGAGAAGCTAGATGTTTATCGGTCGGCTGGAGGAATCTATCATTTTGGATCATGGCCAGCTTAGTTTTGAGTGCCTTGATGTTGTTAGGTACATTTCTGAAGGACCTCTTGTTCCATTCTTTTGCTAAGTATTTTAGTTTTTCACATTTTCTCATCAATTTGTAGGCTTTGGACCCATAAACATCAGAGTTCCAAGCCTCCTCTACCACCTTGCTAAAGTCTTCTTGTAGGGTCCACATTGCTTCAAACCTGAACGGTTTACATTTTGACAATGTGGGAACTTTAGTGCGGAGGATCAATGGGGCGTGATCAGACCCGATACATGGGAGGTGAGTTAGATTGGCCTCTGGGAAGAGGATCCTCCAGTCCGGGTAAACCATAGCTCCATCGATTCTCTCAAAACTTGCCGCTTGCCCAGTTCTTTTGTTTGTCCAAGTGAAAGGAATACCTGTGAAGTGGATGTCTAGAAGATCACAGTCGTTGATGCGCTCCTAGAACGGTCGAGTTTGAGAAGGTTTGGGCCTGCATCCTCCTGCTTTGTCCTCTGCTCCTAGCACAGGATTGAAGTCGCCCATTGTTAGCCAAGGGCCGTTGATGGACGCTGCTATGCTTCTCATCTGTCTCCAGATAAACTCCGTATCCTTCCAATGTGGGCTGTGGTAGATTGCCGTGAATAGCCAGTTTTGTGTATGCTCAGGGTCCCAGATCGAGGCGTGGATGAGTCGTTCGATGATGTCGATTTTGAAGTCTCCCTCTTTCCACATCATCCACATTCCTCCTGCAAGACCTATCGGCTCCACCATAAAGAAGTTCTGAAACCCCAACTTCCTGATGATTTTTCCAGCTCTAATTTGGTTGATGTTGGTTTCCATGAGGACTATCACATCTGGTCGGTGCTCGAAGCATAGGTTCTTTATTTGGCCTGAGAGAGGGCCCTTTCCTTCCCGCTCCCCTAACGTTCCATGTGAGTACTTTCATCATCATCATCATCAGTTGGTTTTTCTTTCTGCCCTTTGAGGCATTCCAGGGGCTGAGCCAACCCTTTCTATTCGTCATGGTGCATGTGGTGGTGTCATTTCTTTATTTGTCAAGTGCACTCTTAAAAAAATTAATATTTGCATGTAACTCCAGGTACAATTTTGACAAATGACAAAATAACACCACCATGCACCATGACAACGTCCATGGATCCTGGACCATATGATCATTACTCTTTAACTATGGGGACATAACATGCGATGCACATGCACCTTACACGTGGTACACTATTGGAGACCATTGACTATATGGATGTTTGGCTCATCCTTAACAAAAATCAGCCTGATTAGTGATTTCGAAGCATTCGATTGGAATCAAATGCTTAGAAACTTAAAACTGATTTGCACTTTAACTCATGTAATTTTGGCCAATGACAAAACGACACCACCATGCACTATGATTGCATTGATGGACACCACGTGGCACATTCTTATAAATCGTTGACCGTATGGACATTTGACCCAACTCTAGATATACCTACAGGCTAAAAATCAGCTTGATTAGTGATTTCTAAGCGATTGATTGGAGCCATTTTCATGAGTTGATTTTTAATTGTGACTTTGAGCATTATTTGAGGTACAAAGATCCAAAGGTTTGAAATCACTAATCAGGCTGATTTTTGGTATGAAGGCCCGTCCACCTAGGGATGGGCCAAACATCCATATGGTCAGCGATCTATAAGAGTGTTCCACTTTGCTTATACTGTGGTCCGGACCCAGCAAACATCTACTTGCGTATTAGTGAAATATTTAATTTAATAATGACAGTCAACTAATAGGTGCCTAGGTGAGTACGTTAGGGACACTTAACGTTTTTTTATTTTTTTATTTGGTGGAGAATGACATTTAAAAAATAATAGTTACCTATGTGTATTTGATAGACAAGTAATAGCAAATGGTTGTCCAACCCTAGTTTTGGCTTTATAATAACCAGGGGGACGCCACGTGCGATGCATGTGCACCTTAAAAGGCTCAAGCTCCAGTTACCGCCCTAAAATGACAGGCTCGTGTTACATGACACAATATGAGCCACGAGGTACACTCTTAGAGGACTCTGACCGTATGGATGTTGACCAATCCCTAAGGGACCTACAAACAAAAAATCAGCCTGATTAGTGGAGGCGTTGGATTGGATTTATTTTCATGGGTTGATCTGAACTGTGGGAATTTGAGTAATATTTGAGGTACAAAGATCCAACGCCTAGAATTCACTAATCAGGCTGATTTTTGGTTTTTAGGTCCACCTAGGGATTGTCCAAACATCCATACGGTCAGAGTTCTATAAGAGTGTGCCACGTGGCTCATATTGTGTCTCGTAACGGGAGCCTGTCATTTTAGGGTGATAACTGAGGCCCGACCCTTTTTAAAATAACGTAGCGGGGTTTTAAGTTACTGTTATAACTTATAACGATCGTTGTGATTTTTAAACCATGGTCAAAACTCACTCCTAAGAGCAAGGCCGTCTCGATACAAGTTGAGGCCTAAGGTGAAAATTCTATATAAGGCCTTTTTTTTATAGGTCCAGGCTCCAAGGACCCCCACCTTTTGACCCCCTCTCAGGAGTTGCGTGCTTGGCCGTGGATTTCATGAATTCAATGGTGGTTGAGCCCTGGCAAAAAGTGAAAGCCATCTTAGCGTTATCAACCACTGTTGGATTCTTGACATCCACGGCTGAGCACACGACTTCCGAGAGGGGTCAAAAAAGAGGGTCTCCTAAGCCCCGAACCTTTGTTATAATTAATATATATGGTATTAATTAAAAAAAATTAAAGTCTCTACATTATTGGAAATCTTTATAAAAAATTAATAATAAAAAACTATGGAAAAAAGTCGATGACTCCTGGTGCAGTCGATGCAGAGGACTCTCGTGGCTCTACATAGATCATTTTTTGGGCCTAATGATTGCATGGATGTTCAGCCCACCTATTGGTGGATAAGCACACTAAAAACAGCTTGATTGATGATTTCTTGCATTGGATTTACTACCAAAAACACATCCTTGAATCCAACGATTAGAATTATGTCCTAAGAAGTACTAAAATCTACTGCTAGAGATAATCAATCAGGTTGTTTTTTGGTTTATACATCCAATAACGGGTGGGCTAAAAGTCCATGTGGTTAGTGGGACCTGGGCTGGGGGCCTCTCTCACCAAGGGGCCTTAGAGCCGGCCCTGCCTAGGAGCTGGCCGTTGTCTAGGAGAATACCTTCGATGTCCAATCTTTCCCTCAAAAGTGCCACGTGGCACACTCTTTGAGTCTACCAAACCAAGGTTTAAGGGGCCATTAGAATGGTACGGGGGGTTTTACTGTTTTTCCCGTTATAAACGGATTGTAACGCACGGGCCAAAAAAATGGAAAAAAAAGACGCTTAAATTCAAAATTTATAATGGAAAATAACGGACGTGTTTTTTTAACAATTTTTTTTTAGAAAATAATGGTCGTTATAACGGAAAATAACAGCCATTATAATAAAAATAAACGTTATTTTTTGAGAGTTAAAATGTTACATAACATAACGGGAGAGGTCGGAATCCGTTATAATGGCCGTTATTTTAATTCATTTACCAACCTATGGACGTTTGGCACACTATTGGTGACTTCTAGCTATTGGATTGGAGAATTTTTCATGGGTGATTTCTAGTCGTTAGATATTAGCATTTTTCAGACATTTGAATCCACCATAGAAATCACCAATCAGGTTGATTGTTTGTGTATACGTTTAGTGGGCCCAAACGAGTATGACATTTTTGGAGGGAGGTGGACATCAGAGTTTTTTCTTGTAGTCTAGGGTAAAAAGTTTTATTGTCTAGTAGATGACCAAAGTTTAATCCCATGGACCAAAAAATGCCACGTTTCAAACCCGCCAACCAGAAATGTTTCGCCCACCTCTAGCTGAACCTTCACAACAAAAATCAGTTTGATTGGTGATTTCTAGATGTCGTGTTCAAGTATTTTTCATCATGAGATTCATGAACTAACCCATAGGTGGGTTCCAAGTCCATGTTGAAGAAATGCCCGAACCCAATGGATAGAAATCACCAATCAAGCTGATTTTTGGCATGTAGGTTCACAAAAGGGTAGGCAAACGGCTTTTAGCGACGGCCATGGCTGGGCTGGACCTCGGTAAAAGTTTCATAGTTAATTAATTAAAGGTATTAGTGACAGTCACACTAGAACTGGCCGTCGCTAAAAATGTTTTTTCTTGTGTAAAAATGGTGGGAGATATTATATTACATACAGACGGCCATTGACCCTTGCGCGCTCACTTTTACTGATGGCCGTTAGAGTGGCTAGCACTATGGGTGTGCCTTTTATCGATGGCCATTGGAGTGGCTGTTGCTATAGGTGGCTTTTAATGGCCATCGTTATATGTGCAGCTTTTACCGACGACCATTAGAGTGGCCGTCGCCAAGGTTTAAAAAACGGCCATTATAACGAAAATAACGGCCGTTATAACGGATTCGGACCTACCTCGTTACGTTATGGACCGTAAAACGCCCAGAAAATAATGGCCTTTATAACGAAAATAACGGCCAGAAAATAATGACCGTTATTTTCTGAAAAATTTTGTGAAAAAAAAATGGCCGTTATTTTCGTTTTTTTTTTTTCTCTCGTTATTTTCTGTTATTTTTCAGTTATATTCCATTTTTTTCCGTTATTTTTCATTTTTGAAAATTTGAAATTCAAACTTTAAAATTTAAAATTTATATTTCAGAGCCATTTTTTTCCGTTATTTCCGTTATTTTCCCTTATTTCCAATATATTCCTTTATTTTCTCTTTTTTCCATTTTTGCCCCTGAGTATTTTTTTTCTAGTTATAATGGAAAAAACAGTAACGCCCCCAGTCCGTTATACCGTTATAACGGTCCCCTTTAAACCTTGGCCGTCGCTATAGGTGTTTTTCCTTTTTTCAGCATATGATTTTCATTTGAAAATAATAATTTTGGCCAAAAGCCTAGAAAAAATAATATGAACCTGCAATAGATTAAATCAAATGTAAACTAGATTAAGGGCCTGTTTGGTACATGAGAAAAAGAGTTCCAATGGCGAATATTTAGCCGGACGAATATTATCTTGGCTAAATATTTGAGAATGTTAATATTTAACAACGTTTGGTACGTATATTAGCTAGCTTCATTTTCTTTCAATTTGTGTGGGTCCCACATATTAAAATAAGTCAAATATGGGTTAAGCGAGTGTGAGACCCATGTATTAGGTCAAATGATGAAATACTATATAACTTTTCTTTTCCAAGTATATGATGAAATTAACATAAGAAAACATGAAAATGGTATACCCTATAGTTTTTCCATCGTGGATATCATGCAGGACAAGGATGTTTATCTCATATCAACCAATAAAAAGACACCAATCCTGGAAATAGAAGTCCAAGAATCGGAAGTTTCTTCTCCCCCTTAAAACTTCTAATTCACGGAAAATCACGGAATTGCAAATATAATTCCTGGAATTCGAGCCTCCCAAACACAGAGATTTGTGATTAATCACAAATCCAAATCCGGCTCAATTCAGGGTTACCAAACCGACCCGAATAGTAAATTAGCATAGAATGCTTTGCCATTTCCCTTGCCCATTTCTCAAAGGACATAAATCGATGCTATATCATAAGATCCATATAAAAAAACAAGGGGACACAAAAGTAACACATTTTGCCATTAAATGCAACATTCAAACAAAAGGAATACCAGATTTGCGGTAGGGTCCACTACAGACAGTGGCGGATCCAGGAAGGGCAGCCCCCCCTCAACTATGAAATTCTTTAAAAAAACACAAAAACTTACTTCTCCTATAGTGCCATTTTCCTTTGGTTTGCCCCCCTGGTTTTTTATTTTTGCGATATAACCCCTCTTGAACAATTTTTTTTTGATTTTGCCCCCCTTGATCAAAATCCTAGCTCCACCACTGATTACAGATGATGGACGTTATCTCCGTCATATACTGTCATTTACAGTATATATGATGTGGGAGTAAAATGACCTTAATTTATAAAAAAAAAAAGGGCTTTTAGCCCAAAAAAAATCTAAAAAGAGTAAACCTTAGGCTAAAACAACTGTTTTTGAAACAATTCCCTCGTCGTACTAATTTTTGGTTTTGTGGCCCTTTTATCCCTTTACGTCTTTCCAAGCGTTATATGAGGGGACTTTCCTCGTCAGACTCAAACAAGCATTTTTAAAAGAGCGGTCATCACATGGTCCCAGGTGCATGTGGTGCCCACCACCTGTCACCTTTTGATAGCATTGGACACCTCGGGCTGCTCACTTGTCACTGCTACAAAAATTTTCTCGTCTTTTAATAGCCGAGGTGTCCAACACAATCGAAATGTGCTAGTTGTTGGGCACCGCATGCACCTTGAACCATGTGATCACCACAAAATTAAAAAACAAAAAAAATCATCTCTTTCTGCGTAAAACTGTGAACAAAGCCCGTTACAACCCGCAATACGAGCCATGTGGCACACTCTTAGTGGATGCTGACCATATGGATGATTGGCCAGTCCCTTGATGTTTTGCAAACATAGTCGGTCTAACCAACATTTCATTGTTGAGTATTTTTAAAAAGTAATAAAAAATATATTTAAAATATAAAAGAAGAAAAATAACAAATAATTAAGGAAAAGTGACAATTATCTTGGGTAATTACCAAAAAAAATTAACGTTTTCAACATTTATCACCGAACAGCCAACGACTTTTCAACATTTTCCAGTTTGTTAATTTGGGCACATTTTCGGACATTATTATCCTTACTGTCAAAACAACTTTTCCATTGCAAAAAGTAAAAAAAGTATACTTATATTTATTGTCAAAAAAACTTTTCCCTTACCAAAGAAAACATCTCCGGTAAGCTTTCTTCTTCATTTTTTTCCTGTAAGTTTTTTTCATTTGTTTATATGCAGAGATCAAAGATTGTAATACGGTAAGCTTTCTTCATTTTTTCATTTTTTTTCATCCGTTTTCTCCTTTACTATCTTTTCTTCATTTCTACCATCCGTTTTCTCATTTTCTAAAGCTTCTCCGGTAAGCTTTCTTCTTCATTTTTTCTCTTGTAAGCTTTTTTCATTTGTTCATACGCAGAGATCAAAGATTGTAATATGGTAAGCTTTCTTCATTTTATCAATTTTTTTCATCCGTTTTCTCCTTTGCTCTCTTTTCTATCATCAATTTTCTCTCTTTCTAACATCTATTTTCTCTATTTCTATCTTCTATTTTTTCCTTTTCTATCATCTATTTTTTAATTTTCCATCATCTCTTTTACATTTTTTATCGTCTGTTTTCTCCTACTCCGTCGTCTATTTTCTCTTTTTCTATCCGTTTTCTCCTTTGCTCTCTTTTCTCCCTTTTTTATCATCTGTTTTCTCATTTTCTAACATCTATTTTCTTCGTTTCTATCTTCTTTTTTCTCTTTTTCTATAATCCATTTTCTCCTCTTCTATCATCTCTTTTCACATTTTCTATCGTCTACTTTGTCGTCTGTTTTCTCCTACTCTGTTGTCTGTTTTCTCTTTTTCTATCATCTGTTTTCTCCTTTACTCTTTTTTCTCCTTTTTTATCATCCGTTTTCTTCTTTTCTAATATCTATTTTCTCCATTTCTATCTTCTCCTTTCTCATTTTCTATCATCCATTTTCTCCTTTTCCATCATCTCTTTTCTCATTTTCTATCGTCTATTTTCTCCTATTTCGTCGTTTGTTTTCTCATACTTTGTCTTCTATTTTCTTCTACTTTGTCGTCTGTTTTCTCTTTTTCTATCATCCGTTTTCTCCTTTGCTCTTTTTTCTCCCTTTCTATCATCCGTTTCTCATTTTCTAACATCTATTTTCTTCATTTCTATCTTCTCTTTTCTCATTTTCTATCATCTATTTTCTCCTTTTCCATCACCTCTTTTCACATTTTCTATCGTCTGTTTTCTCCTACTCCGTCGTCTGTTTTTTCTTACTTTGTCATCTGTTTTCTCATTTTCTATCATCCATTTTCTCCTTTGCTCGCTTTTCTCTATTTCTATATTCTCTTTTTACCTTTCTATCATCCATTTTCTCCTTTTCCATCATTTCTTTTCATATTTTCTATCGTTTGTTTTCTCTTATTCCGTCGTTTGTTTTCTCCTACTTTGTCGTCTGTTTTCTCCTATTTCGTCGTCTATTTTCTCTTTTTCTATCATCCATTTTCTCCTTTGCTCTCTTTTCTCAATTTCTATCATCCGTTTTCTCTTTTTCTAACATCTATTTTCTTCATTTCTATATTCTCTTTTCTCCATTTTTATCTTCTATTTTCTCATTTTCCATCATCTCTTTTCACATTTTCTATCGTCTGTTTTCTCCTACTCTGTTGTCTGTTTTCTCCTACTTCGTCGTCTTTTTCTCTTTTTCTATCATTCGTTTTCTCCTTTGCTCTATTTTCTCCCTTTCTATCATCCATTTTCTCTATTTCTAACATCTATTTTCTTTATATCTATCTTCTCTTTTCTCATTTTCTATCATCCATTTTCTCCTTTTCCATCATCTCTTTTCACATTTTCTATCGTTTGTTTTCTCCTACTCCATCGTTTGTTTTCTCTTTTTCTATCATCCATTTTCTCCTTTGCTCTCTTTTCTCCCTTTATATCATCCGTTTTCTCATTTTCTAACATCGATTTTCTCCTTTGCTAACATCTATTTTCTCATTTTTCATCATATGAGACAATTATTAAACTTGTTAAGAATCACAAGTCATAAAACTTCTTGACAATTATGAATGGATGTTGTCATCTCTAATAACAAATAGAGTAATAAGTAACTCTCGATCTATTTACTTGTTCTGTTCTAATACATCAATGAAAGGACAAAATCGATGACAAGAGGAAACAGATGATAGAATAAGAGCAAACTGACGATAGAAGAGAGTCAAGAAGACATACGACATACAAGCAAGACAAAAATAGATGACATACAAAAAGAAAACAGACGACATACGAGATATATAGACAACACAAAATAGACGATAGACATAGAGAAAACAAATGACATATGAGATATATAGACAACACAAAACAAACGACAGACATAGAGAAAATAGACGACATACAAGCAATACGAAAATAGACGACATACAACAGACGACATACAAAGAGAAAACAACCGACAGAGAAAGAAAAAACAGATGACATATAAAGAGAAAACAGACTACACACGAGATATATAAACAACACAAAACATACGACAGACATAGAAAAAATAGACGAAATACAAAGAGAAAATAGACGACATACCTTCCTCTCATCTTCAGCCTTCCTTTTTTCTTCCTTCTCCACCCTCCTCTCCTCTTCAGCCTTCATTTCCTCTTCATCATCTACTTTCCTCTCTTGTTCAGCCTTCAGTTTTCTTCCTCCTCTACCCTCCTCTCCTCTTCAGTCTTCCTTTTTCCTGTGATTTCTTTTGCATTTTCTACCATATATTTTCTCTTCGTATCTATTTTCTATTTTGATATCATTTATTTTTTTCTTTCATACCATCTCTTTTACATTTTCATGTCGTTTGTTTTCTACTATTCTATCATTAGTTTCTCCTCATGTCTATTTGCTCATTTAGGTGATTATAGTGAGTTTTTCATGACCATTGTTGATCTTGTATTAGAGAGAACAAATGATAGCGAATGAGAAAATATATTATAAAATAAGAGAAACAGACGACAGAATAGGGAGAAATAGATGATAAAATAGGAAAAAATAAAAAAGAGAACATAAAAGAGTGTCATAGTCAAAAAATGTTGATTGCTTTTTGGAGTGATCCCCAGCTGTTAGATCATAATCGGACTGTTGATCCAAAAGTATTTTAGAGCCATTATTGGGAATAGGAGTAGAAAGAGTTGTAGATGTATGGTCGTGTCAGCTTTGTTTCAGTCACCTTTTTGAAGTCATACCTAAAAGTTAAGGGCAAAATCGGTAATTATTGCTTTTTTTATTATTCGTTGTTTTGTCGGACAGAAACACTGCAACCGTTAATTTTTAGGGAAAATACCCAATTATCTTTTTTGAAGACACATTTTCACACACGATTTTTTTGTGTGAAACTGTGTGAAAATATGTCCGCTGAGCCTGACCCTTGTCACTTACCTTATTTTGGTTATTTTTGTAACACCCCCCTGAAACTTGAAGGTAATTAGCAAAACCTCCTATATTTCTAAACTTTATGAATATCCCGACACTTAGTTTAACCAGTATTGACTCACGTTAAAACATGGTCTGAATCAAGGTTTAAAGGAGGCCATTTTAACGGTATAATGAACTGGGGCGTTACCGTTAAAACTGTTAAAACTGATTGTAACGGCTAGGGGCAAAAATAGAAAAATAAAATTTAACGGATTTTAACAAATTTAACGAAAAAATTGTAATACCCTGAACTCTTATTCAGTGGTATTAGTGTAAATTAACTATAAAATTATAAAAATTGGCATCCTAAAATTTTTTGAACCTTATTCTTTATCTACAACATTCTATCATGTCATGTAGAAATTAATTCGAGAACTTAGTCATAACATTTATATCATAACACGTAGAAAATTTTATTTTAATAATATTAGAATCGATTTTCATATAATTATACTTGTATTGTAGTAATGTAGAGACATTCTGTGTACTGGATAACCAACTTAATTAACTAAGATATAAATTTAAATAAATGATAATTTTAAAAATAATAATATTTTTAGATTACGAAAGTCACTTTGACATTTTTAATCAACACGTTGTCACCATAGGCGCATTTGAGATTCTTATTATATTTTGATATTTTACAAAAAAATATAATTTTAAAAGAACTTTAAATTAAAAATATTTTAAATAATTTTTATTATCTTTTATAAATTTAATGAGTAATTGTTGATAAATTTTATTATTACTGATTATTTGCATGTCGATTGAATTTATTTATTAGGGTAGGCCTTTTGGGCCAATTTAGAGATCTTTTAGGTAAAAAAATAATCTTATTTAAAGCCTACTTGATAACCACAGGACTTAGGCCCATTTTTAGCCTATACCCATCTTAAAATAAGCCATTTAATAGGTTATAAAAATCACCCATTTTCATGTTACGAAAATTAATTAAAATAAAGTCTCTTTAAGGAATATTTTTAAAACAAAATAGAAAGTTTTAAATATACTTGCTAAAATTATAAAGCTTATATTTGAAAGTTTTTCCCAACTATTATAAATAGGACTTCCCGCCCTCAAATCAATTCATCAATTCTTTTCAGCTCTCTTTTGCTCTCTAAACTCTTTAGAGTTCTTTTTATTCTTGGTGATGGAGGTATCTAGTTCTAAGTTCTAAGTTCTAGAACTAGATAGGTACGGATATTCTCTTCTAGTTTGTGATTTATTTATTTTAATTCTTGTTATATATATGTTTTTACGAGTTTAGATCTTTGTGACTTGTGCTTTTGATTATCTTATTAAATGATTATATTATTCATCATCATAATGAGACATTCTCATTTGTGTTGGGTATTAGACGGAGTGCACATAGGCTCTGCGGCCCGGAAGTATGGTATTAAACGGGAGTGCGCATAGGTTTTGCAGCCCGAATGTTTGACTTAGTTGGGAGTACACATAGGTTCTGCGGCCCGAAGGTTTGACATAGTCAGGAGTGTGCATAGGCTCTGCGGCCTGAAGGTTTGACATAGTCGCGAGTGCGCATAGGCTCTACGGTCCAAAGGAACCCTAAAGAATTAGAAAGGGCTCGGTGCCTTAGGGTGAAATACCCCAAACTCCTGCAGAAGAACCTACGGGTTGGACTTGTGAAAAAAAATGGAATGTATGAAATGAGTTTTTTGGGTTCATTCAATCGGATTATCATTATCATCTTCATCATATTTTTATATATTTGATCATGTATCCCATGTGCTCTTAATCTATGCATGTGTTTAAATTAAATGAATTATAAACATGTGATTATCCCGTGGAATGTACCGGGCGACAGCTCACAGTTTATACCGAACAAAATTTCAGATTTTATAAACGAAGATGAACCATTGACGGGGAAGACATCATGGACGAGACGGAGTTTAAGAATTAAGATTATTTTGTTTTATTTTTCTTAAGGTTTATGGATGTTCAAAAATGATTTGTTTATGTTGGGATTGATTGAAATATTTTAATTTATATTTTGAGCACTATTAAATGCATATATCATTTGTTGGATTCCGTTTTAAATTGACCATCGAATTATACGATTAAGTTAGAAAAAAATCAACCGACTGAGTTTTGCCGGTCACTTTTATAAAATTGCAAATAATTGTAAAACCACTAAAAGAACTATAAAACATCATTTTTGGCCAAAATGCATTTGTAAAAGTTGTCTCTTATGATTTTTAGAATAAAATCTTTGAAGGAAATAATTTTTCGACATACTTTGAATTTTGACCAAAAGTTGACCGTTTTTCTTACAACAGTGAAAATTAATTTCGAAATTATCTTAAATGAGTGTTTTGACTTAAGTGCTTTTACAAAAGATGTTTGATATAAATATTAGGTAATTATAGAGACCATAATTAGTGATTTTGATAAATATTAAAGTTTGACTTTGATTTTGACTTTGACTATTTCAACGTAACAACTTGTTTACGCTTCCGTATTATTTTGACTGTTGGAGTTGAGCTGTTATTAATCAATCACGACGGCGATTCTTGTTGTTTTCTTTATTTTTGGAGCATTTTATTTTTTATCACACCCTGGATCTTGGATAAACGAGCTGATCCATAAGCATTCGAATTCAATTTGGGTGCCTGTATTCGGGGCGTAACAAAAATGAAAAAGTGGCACCGAAATTCAAACTTCAAAATTTGAAATTGAAAATTTAAAAAATTGAAAAAATAGAATTTAATGGAAACATAACAGATTTTAACGGTTTTAAAGGCTGTTATTTTTCACAAAACTTTCCAGATTTTAATGGCTGTTAAAATCGCCGTTAAAACGAAAAGAACGGCCATTTTTTCTGAGTGTAAAAACAGTTTTTAACTTAACCGGCTTGGGGTGTTACGTTTTTAACGGCCGTTAAATCCGTTTAAACAATATTTTTTAAACCATGGTTCGAATCACATGCCTGTTAATGCACCTATGAAAGGAATTTTAGTGAGAGCACGTGCGGATTGGGTTTAGTGATGAGCGTGGATTGGGGTATTTAAGAGCACGGATTGGGGGCGAATCCGCGCGCCCTCAAACCACGAATTCTCAGTTTGAGTGCGGGAGCGATGTGCCACTAGGACGGTATTGGCGACTAAGATCAAATCTACATATACGTAATGCATTTTTTTTAATTCTAATTAGTTTAAATAGTTCATTATTTAAAAACATCTACCAATATCTCTAAGAATTTCAAAATATGTACCAAAAGATGTTATGGGCACAATATTGTATGCGTAGGGCACCAGTACTATTAAGATCTTAAGCATGATGGTGATAATGGTGACTGAAGGTCCCCTCATATGACGCTTGGAAAGTCCATTTATGTTAAGCATGATAAAGCTTGTTTGAGTCTGACGAGGAAAGTCCCCTCATATGACGCTCGGAAAGACGTGCATGGGTAAAAGGGCCACAAATCTAAAAATTGGTACGATCAGGGAATTATTTTGAAAAAAATCATTTTAACCTAAGGTTTACTCTTTTAAGATTTTTTTTTTTTTGGCTAAAAGCCCTTTTTTTTGGGTAAATTAAGGTCATTTTACCACCACATCATATATATATTGTAAAAGACAGTATATGATGGAGATAATGTCCATCATCTGTAGTGGACCCTACTGCAAATATGGTATTCCTTTTGTTTGAATGTTGCATTTAACGGCAATTAATGTCTTACTTTTGTGTCCCTTATTTTTTATATGGATCTTATGATATAGCATTGATTTATGTCCTTTGAGAAATGGGCAAGGGAAATGGCAGAGCATTCTTTGCTAATTTACTATTTGGGGTTGCTTTGGTAATCTGGAATTGAGCCTTTCTGTGTTTGGGATGACCTAATTCCAGGAATTATATTTGTAATTTCGTGATTTTCCCTGAATTAGAAGTTTTAAGGGGAGAAGAAACTTCCAATTCTTGGACTTCTATTTCTGGGATTAGTGTCCTTTTATTGGTTGATTTTTTAATCATGGGATATGTAGCATTATTTGGGGTACTCAGATCCAAAGGGAACTTTTTAGTCAACCTGATTTTTAGCATGTAGGTCCATTTAGAGATGAGACAAACATGAGGTCTGACTCACTTAATTTCAGACTTAAGTTTTACCAAATGCAACCTTCGCTGGGTTAAACATCTTTTTTCCCAATTTTTTTTTAAAAAAATAATTAAAAAGTCCTAAAATTATGCAAACGTTATAAATTAATAGTAGACATGTTTTCTAATATTATTTACGGTATTAGGACATTAATGTAACTGAATTTGGATTTGTTAATACCTTGATTTATGAATATTTCATAATTAATAGTAATCAAATAATAACATAATAACTATTTTAATATTTATTTATTTATAATTGATAAAGTTTAAAAAAATTTATAAAACTGCAAGGAAGCCCTAATGCATCAAACCCTAAGTCACCAAAGCGTGGAGCGGGTGCGGGAGCGGGAGCGGGAGCGCAAGAGCGCCCAATTCGAAAAGTTCTTAATGTTCAGAGCGTTTCAGAGCATGTGTGTGTACACATTTATAAAAAGTACTTGTACTCTAAGCTAGCTAGCTTGAAATATTGTAATTACAATTTCCCACTTGGTAATCAAACAAGCCCTAATTGAAAAAAAAGGGAAATATTTGCTTTTTTTTTTTCAAAAATATTCCAATAACACCTCATCGTAGCATTCTTTATCCCATTGGTGGCTGCAACTACATTACTTCTTATCCACAAACTTTTTCAAACACTTCAAAGCAGTGGTGGAGCCAGGATATTTGTTCTAGGGGGGCAAGGCGGCAAGTGACTGTCAAAGTGGGGCAGTGGCGAGAAACTTTTTGATCGAGGCGTCCTGGCACAACCTAAACCGCCGGCCATGTGGTACATTCTTAGAGACTAATGACAGTGGATGTTTGGCCCATCAATAGGTGGATGTCGTACATACTAAATTCAGCCTAGTTGGTAATTATAGCCATTAGATCCAAGTACCTCACAATAATGCTCGAATCTCACGGTCTAAAATCAACTCATGAAAAAGACAAAAATCAAACAGATATAAACCACCAATCAGGATGGTTTTTGTTTTGTAGGTCCACATAGGGTTGGTTGGATGGGCTAAACATCCACGTGATTATTAGTCTCTAAGAGTATTCCACGTGGCATTTTTTAATGCTGCCCCGATGCCTGGATCAATAAATTTCTCAGCAGACGTTCAAGATCTTACCAGGGAAGGTCGCAGGCAAGATTTGAGAGAGGGTGGTCAGCCTCCCTTCAACTATAGGTTAAAAGGGTATTTGTGGAAGGGTTGTAATGTAACCAAGTAGACTTGATTCCTTTGGCGTTAGTTATAGAGATTTTTGTTACTTACCATTGCCATATGGGCCCACTGACTGCATGTGGGATCGGAGTTCTTACTCTTTTGACCTCATGTTGATGACCTCCACTTTGGGGCAGATTAGTGCGCAAAAAAGGGAGCTGGTCTTGATTGTGGGGTGGCTATTTGGAGGGACCATGGTCCTGGTTTCTTGGGTGTGGTGGAAGACCCACATAAATTGTATTTCAGATTTGATTCCCCCCAAAGTGGTTCTGTGGTGAGTTGTGCACTTGATGTAGTAACTCACTCTTTTTGTGCTTGTAGTTTTCTTCTTTGTTTTTTTTAATAAAATCTTACCGTAGCAGAAAAAAGAGGGGCGAAGTCTCAGGATCATGGGCTAGATTGGTGGGTATCGATTCAGATTCGGATCAGCCCAATCCAACTCGGTCTCAGGTTATCTTGCTCCAGAAGATGTAGCCCCGTATAGCAAATGGCTTGTTCTGGGTGAGACAACTCCAAGGCCGTATGGATTGTCATTGCCAATCTTTGGTCGATCGGCTGATCCCTCAGAACCATGCGTGTAACACATGGCCTTACAATAATTGCAACTCAGAAATATCGGGAAAACATAATTTTTCCTTGTTTGATAGCCATTTTAAATTTGGAAAGAAAATGAGAATTTTCCCATCCAAGCCATTCATTTACGTTCTGGTTAAAATTTTTTTTTTTTTCTTTTTTTTTAATTTTTTTTTACATGGGTTAGAATTCGTTTCCATTAAATTCATCTTTATTTTCTCACATAATAAAAAAAAATTACATATTTTCTCTGATGCAATTAAACAGCCTTATCAGATGCATTTTCTGAAGAAAATTTCCCATGAGAAAATAAATTTTTCGCAGAAAATTTTCATGTGAAATGAGAGAGGATAGATGCTGAAGATAACATCAAAAGATTTAGCCCATTGTATTCACTCGAGCTGATTTGACCACAGGCGCACTCAAACAAGAACAAAAAGTAAAAAAAAAAAAAAAAAAAAGACAAGAATCAAATGAACACCGGCCCCAAACCCCAACATCTACACATGGCCTGAACAATAATTGCAACTCAGATGATCTTAGTATCTCTCTGAGTACAACTTTGCTTGCAGACGTCCATGATCTTAGTATCTCTATGAGTAGAACTTTGCTTGCAGACGTCCATCATCAAGGCAGTATGAGCCACATGGCAGACTCTCTTTAGTTGGACCTACATACCAAAAATCAGCCTGATGGTGATACCAAATCTTTGATTTTGCACCCCCAAAGAATGGACAAATCTTTGATTTTGCATGCACATTATTTGTACGCTAAAATCAATCATGAAAACGACTCCAATCGAACACTTAGAAATCACTAATCAGGCTAATTTTGGTCTGTAGTTCCACCTAGGGTTAGGCTAAAAATCGGTACTCTCATAAGTCTGTAAGAATGTGACACGTGACTTATACTGTGGTCCGTCATCACGACATCAGAGTTCCACTTTTATGTGGCGGAGAACCACTTTTCTCACAAAAAAAGAAGTCTAAAGCAGGGTTTGAAAGGGCCGTTATAATGGACTGTGGGTGTTACTGTTTTTTTCCATTATAATGGCTGTTAATTGTAACACTTAGGGGCAAAAATGGAAAATAACGGAAAAATTTGCAGAGAAAATGGTATTAAAATTCAAAATTCAGTTCCTTACCTTTTTTTCCGTTATAATGGCCGTTAATTGTAACACACTCAGGGACAAAAACGAAAGAAATGGCATTGAAATTCAAATTTTGAAATTTGAATTTGAAATTTTCAATGGCTGTTAGAGACCACCAACCGAATGGATGTTTTTTTTTTTTTTCAATCTCTTCACGGACCTACAGACCATAAATCATCCAGATTAGTGATTTCTAACCATTGAATTATTGGAGTCTTTTTTCTTGGGTTTATTTTTATCCGTGGATTCTACCAATATTTAGTGTTCAAAGATCCAAAGGAAGAAATCACTACCATTATTTGTGGTCCCTCCTCAACATTGATGACGTGTTGATGACGTAGGTCCGTTGTCAAAGATTAATTTATTCAAGAGGGTCGTGATGTAACAAGGTATACTTGAGATCTTTTCAAATGCGGGTGGCATTTTTGGTGGTCACTGCTGCCATCTGGGCCCACTGACCGAATGGATGTTTGGCCAACCCCTCAGTAGACATTCATACCAAAAATCAGCTTGTTTGATGATTTATAGCCGTTGGTTTTAGTACTGAAAATATGGTTGCATTCAACGGCTATAAGATGCCTTAAAAAGTGCTAAAATCTAATGGTTAGAGATTACCAATCAGGGTGAGTTTTGGTTTGTATATCCAACAAGGGGCGGGATAAACATCCATGAGGTTCGTGGGCCCAGATGACAGTGGTAAGTAGCACAGCATCGCATTTGAAAAAGTTTCAGGCATTCCTTGTTACATCTTTTTCCTATTCAAAAAAGACCATTGCAGTGAAGAAAAGATTCGGGGACCTTCAAACATTGAAGTTTCCCCTCCCAAAATGTCTGACACGTACATCAAAGCCTAAACTTAACCCATGTTAAAACCTTGGTTAGTTGGTTAAGGGTAGTTAACACAGGGTACATGTCAAACATTTTCGGAGGCAACCTTCAAAATTTGAAGCTCCCCAGAACCATGCTTTCCCATTGTGAGAAAAAAATTCGGTGGTCCCCCAGACCTTCAAACTTTGAAGGTCCCCTATCAACCAGTTTTTTTTCTCTCTTTTTCTTTTCTATAAATGGGTTAGAAATCACTAATCAGGTTGATTTTTGGTATGTAGGTCCACCTAGGGATGGCCATACGATTACTGTTTCTATAAGAATATGCCACGTGGCTTATACTGTGGTCCCTCATCAACGTTGATAACGTGTTGATGATGTAGGTCTGTCGTAAAAGATTAATTTATTCCAAAAATACCATTGCAGTGCACTTCAGACACTACTTTTTCTTTTTCGAGAACTTCTACAGTTTTTTTCTTCTCTTTTTTTTTTCTCTATAAATGGGGCTTTGCGGAGCGAGGCTTTCCACCCACATTCAGTTGCTGAAGCAGCTGACTTCTTCTTTAATGGCCTGTTTCCAGCATCTCCCCTTCTTTCTCGCTCTCTCCTGTTTTCTCCTCCTCCATGGCACTACTGCAAATCAGACCCCAAAGGTAAAGAAATAAAACACGTTTTGCATCAAAACCCATTTTTCAAAATCAGTTATTAGATCATTTCTGATGTTCTTCCATTTATTTCTTTTTTTTTTTTTTCTCTTCAGCATTATATTGTGTATATGGGGAGTTCTAGTAGCAGTGATGTTGAAGGTGACATTGAGGCTGAATCAGATTCAGCTTACTTGAACTTACTATCCTCCATCATCCCAAGGTTGTTATATTTATAATATACATTTATCACTAATCCAGAGACGTGCGGGGCGGAATCGAGTGGCGCACGAGCTCACGGTGTACCTCCGGCTCATCTCATCTTTCTACTTTCATTGATTTTGCAGTGAGGAGAGCAAGAGATTATCACTAATACACAGTTATAATCATGCTTTTAAGGGGTTCTCAGCCATGCTTACAGACGAGGAAGCTTCTGTATTATCTGGTAATTCTTCCCATCAACTCTTCTGCCGTTACAATGGTAACACCTCAACTCAGTTAGGTTATTTAGAGAATAAAGCCCAAAAATGGACTTATAGTTAAAAAAAGACCATAATAACAGAAATAACAGCTGTTGTTAAGTGCGTAATCTTGATGTCCAGGATCACTTGTGAAGATAGGTGGTTGATAGCTGGTATAGTGATCCTTGATGGTCACGCAGGATCTTGTCTTGGGGAAGAATATATATTCAGTTTAGGCTGGACCGAAACCCGTAGAATTTTAATCCGAATAAAGGGCCTCTTTGGGTCAAGATGCGTATGGGCATATCTGTGTGTTTCATAGGCTGGACTTTAGAGTCCTCAAGCAGAAGGAGTGGGCCTCTTTAGACCTCATGGGGCTTGGGCTTTGAAAATCCTCAAGCTTAAGCCAACAAAAGTGGTGACACCGATGCCGTAAACATTTAGCGTCGTTTTTTAATTTCTGAAAAAATCGACTCGAATGTAAGTGACGCGAAAGTCAAGAACTGGCGTCGGTTTTTTTAAAATGATTTGAATTTTTCTAAGCGTGATCTCCTCACCATATAGTTAACCCCAACAAAAAATCAGCCCATTTCGAAATTTCGAACCCCGTTAAATGTGGTTTTCAAGTTACATGGTAAAAATCGATGGTCCATACTTCTACAACTTCTATACCAATCTATGAATTTTAGAATGATTTGAATTTTTCTGAGGGTGATCTCCTCACCATATAGATAACCCCAACAAAAAAATCAACTCATTCTGAAATTTCTAACCCCATTAAATGGGGTTTTCAATTTACATGGTAAAAATTGATGGCCCATACTTCTTCAACTTTTAAACCAGTCTATAAATATCAGAATGATTTAAATTTTTCTGAGGGTGATCTCCTCACTATATAGATCACCCTACAAAAAATCAGCGCATTCTGAAATTTCTAACACCATCAAATGTGGGTTTCAATTTAATAGTAAGAAATAGACAGACCATAATTCTTCAACTTGGAAACCATCCTATGAATATCAGAATGATTTGAATTTTTCTGAGTGTGATCTCCTCACCATATAGATCACTCCTATAAAAAAGATCAGAGAATTCTAAAATTTCCAACACCATCAAATGTGGGTTTCAAGTCAACGGTAAAAATAGACAGACCATAAATCTTCAAAATGTAAACCATGCTATGAATATCGGAATATTTGAATTTTTTTAAGGGTGATCTCCTCACCATATAGATCAACCCTACAAAAAATCGGTGCATTTTGAAATTTCTAACACCATCAAATATGGGTTTCAAGTTAACGGATTCAAGCATGTGCAACCCAAAAACTATAGTAAGTGATTGCAATGCAACTCATTTGCACTTAGACTAAGAGAGAGAGACACTCATTTGGGTTAGGGCGAGCAATGCGGAATGTAAGCAACGTGCGACGACAACAAGTGGAAGACGGCTGGATGACGGAGGGGAGCGGCAACGGACGTGCTTGGAGAGGGAGAGGGAGAGCTAGGGCTTAGAGGGGCAAAGCTAGGGTTTGGAGAGGGAGAAGAGAACAAATGGGTTTTGGCGCACAGGAAAAACGAAGAGAAAATTGTGTTTATAAACTAAAGTTAATCACGTTGTAAATAAAAACTGATGCTATAAATCGAATCGACGCCAAATATTTTCTCCAAAAATTCGCGTCGATTTTTACCAAAACCAACGCGATAGCTCCAAAACTAGCCGACGTCAAACCCACTTCGTCTAATAGTATGGGGATATATATTGTGGCTTAACGGGCTTGCGCCTCTATTGGGCCACAAGCAAAAGCAAAATCTCATTTTTTTTAGATGTTGTTCAGCTGAATATAACAAAATGGACAAATAAGAGAGGATGGTTTCCTCTAATGGGGTTTCTAAACCGAGAAGAGGGCGACAACGGTATGAGAGAGGGGGACCAGAGGAGGCAAAAAATGCTAGAGAGAGAGAAAGATACGGGAGAAGAGAGATTTTTTTTCGCTAAATGATGAAAATTATATTAAAATAGAAAGGGTTTACAAAAGTTGATGAAAATGAATCACCCAAAAAGAGAGAAGGAAGGAGTTGAAGGAGAGAAAAAGGAAAAAAGAAAATGCAAAGACATCAATCACAAAATGGTACGTAGTAGGTTTTCGAGGGATCATAGATGCTGTGAAGGAATTGAGGTCTTTCATTCCACCATTGATAATAGCCAATGCTCATAGAGCACCCAAATTTTGCACAACTGTCTGTTCCGAAATTAATTTCCCTCCAAGTTGAAGCGAAAAGCACTCGATTGATCTTGGTTTTTAAGATGTTGCATTTAGTTCTGATCTTCCATGGGACATCATCATTCTTAAAGGATTTAATGGCTGCTTTTGAGTCAGATTCAATCCATGACTTCTTCCATCCTTTAGATAAAGCTTTGTCAATCCCATCTACAATCGCATGGCATTCTGCTATATAATTTGCAACGACACCAAGTCCCGCAGCCAAAATTCGTTTGATATTCCCCTGATCATCTCTAAAGACGACTCCAAGACCACCATTTCTTGGGTTTCCTTTAGGCACACCATCGCAATTCAGTTTTACAATGTTTTTTTCTTGGAAGACACCATCTGCATGAATAAATGTTAGGGGCCTTACCCAGAACATGCTTAATACCGAATTTAGAAAGGATTGCTTTATCGGATGGCGAAAGATGTAGATGCTGATGTAGAATTGGATCGGCTTCTCTCAAAGCCACCATGATTAAGACCCAAACTGAGTGAGAAGTGACTGTCACATTACCAAAGATAGCTCTATTACGAGCCTTCCATATAAAAACAATGCAGAGGATAGTAGTGGTACGCCACTTAATCGTCAATATAGAGCCACGATTGTTGCAATTAGATAAGAACGAATTCCAATCAGTAAGGTTTAGTTTGACGCTAAGCATACCTTTAAGGTTTAACCAAATGTGGGAAACAAATTCGCATTCAAAGAATCGGTGTCTTGCAGAGCCAGTAACGATTTTACAAAGAGCACATCTAGATGCGAGAGAGATACCTCAATTTTGAATATAGTCTTCAAATGGGAGAGCATGGTGGAAAATTTTCCATGCTAGTGCTGCGGTTTTGGGATGGATAGAGGATTTCCATTGCCAAGTAGACCCTCCCACTTTGGCACTCTTTGATCTAACGGAGTCCCAAGCTAATGAAACTGAGAATTTCCCATTCGTTGTTGGTTTCCAGATTCTAATGTCCGGCTGATTAGAAGTTTTGCTAGTAGGAATGGTAATTCCAGCTTTGATATAAACCTAATGGACCAAAGGATGACTACACCGCCAACAGTTTTGGACGAGATCGTTAAGTTTGGTAGTGCGGGATTTCCAAGCTTTCTTGTCAATATTTGGAATGTCCTTGATGGCGTAGTTGCCAGTCCATGGTTCACGCCAAATGTTAACTTTATTACCGTTACCCACTATCCAAGAATATAGGGGTTTGATCGTGGCAATATCACATTTGATACCACCCTTGATAGAAGAACTTTTGTGATAAGCGATCAAGTCTCCATTACTTATAGTGTATTTCCCTTGCATATAAACATCCCAATCATGATCTCCATCTAACATATTCCAAGCTAATTTCATAAGCAAGGAATTGTTAACATCTTTGAGTTTTTGAATCCCTAAGCCTCCTTCATCAAGAGGTTTACAAACCTTATCCCAAGCAACTGTGATGTTCTTTTTAGAAGAAGGGTCACTAGTCCAAATGAAGTTCGGATGATTGTTTTTCATTCTTTCACTACCATTAGTCAGCAACAAGGGATCGGCGATGTACCACTGTGTATTGTGTTCATTTTTTATTATTATTTTGCTTAGTATGTTATTTATCTCCGACCTATATGATCACGTGGTACGTGAATCGAGGGAAATCTGATGGTGGTCCTGGATTAACCATCCACATTTTTTAAAGAGAAAAAAGAAATTTCGTAAAAAGATGGCCAATTCAATTAATTTGTACAAAAAGAAAAATTTAGGAAGTACCACCACACATTTATCTTCTATTAAGTAAATGAACTTTTAGACACAAAGATTAATGTACCCTTTAAAGATTAATTTAACTAGCTCAACAGTTCATTGTCATGTATATCATTTTGTAAAAGAGTCGTGATCAATCAAAGATTTTTCCCTTTCAACTACCTTAAGAATGGTAGGAAAGATTTTTCCCTTCTGACCACCTCACAAATGTTAGGAAGAAATTGGAGAGAGAGAGAGAGATCATTTTTGCAATAATAGTAAGGGGTGGTATAAATAAAGGAGATATAACAAGGAAATGGACCAGAGAGAAGAAGGGAGGAGAGAGAAAATGGTGAAATTTGTTTCCCTTTCAATATATTTAAATATGTTTTGTATTTGGTATTAGAAACTTGGGTTGTTATAAGGTCACCTGTCGTTGTACAGTTAGAACATGATGGGATTGCAACTCTAGAAACGTGGATTGGATATGGGAAAGACAACAAACCATGGTGTTTAAGTTTCAAATGCATTTTCCGCCACTTTCATACCCATATTATGGTTGCCGGTGGCGGAGCCAGGATCGTTTCGGGGGGTAAAACAAATTAAAGGTATTTTAAGGGGGCCAAAACAAACTAAAATGGTATTGTAGGGAGGGCAAAAAAAAGTAAAAAAGATATTTTTGCAAAGTAAAAATAAAATTTTAAGAGCTTTCAAAGTTGAGCTGGGGGGCAGCTACCCCATGGCCCCTTCCTGGTTCCGCCATTGGTGGTTACAAAGTAAGGATGAGATATTGTGAATTTCAGAATTTTTGTTGAATATGTATTTTTTCTCTTGCTGAAAATATATAATATTTAAAAATTTTTCGAGAAAGATAATTTTAAGCAAGAAAAACCACTATGGATAGTGGATTGAAAATATGGCAAGTAAGATTGTCATTACACAAATAATTCGTATGAAGTCCTTTCCTCATAAATCTTCATGGACAAAGAATACTTAGTTTTTTGGTTTTATATATTTACGATAACCCAAGGAAAAAAAAATCAATAATCTATTGGTGAGAGAGACCAATTTTATATTAGATTGTATATATATATATATATATATATATATATATATGAAAAGTGAAACTGACATTCTCAATCAAGAGCGGTGAGGCAAGCAATTGTATATTTGTATAACATGTTTTTTTTTTTCAAAATAATACATCATCATCATCATATGCCTTATCCCAATGATAGCTACATGAATTCTTGCCATATCCTAATATAGCTACATTTTTTCTTTTTCAACATAACCGTTGTAATTTTGGTGAAAAAATTATTGTGCTAATAATTTATTTTTAATTTCATCTCCCATTTTATAAGCATAGAAACTGTTATTTTAAAAATAAATGACATATGTAATGTTGCGACATTAAGTAAATTTATAACATCCATTATTTATTGTTATCTTTACATTTTACATAACATTACACGACAATCACTATTATATAATGGTAACTCCATCCATTATTGTTAATACGTTATAGCAACCCCTTTAAACCTTGCTTCTAAACTGCATTTTAAGCTATTTTCAGCTTTATGCTATAATTTAGCAATCCTAGTATTATATATCTTTGTTCTGTCTTTAAGGTTAGGCGTAGTTAGGTGTTTCAAGAGAATGTTAATTTTGGTTTTTATTTATAAAGAATTACCATCTGATTTTTGATCATTTTTAGGTTGTAATTAATAATTTCCCACCATTATCCACTTTTTATGTTTAAATATTAGTATATCAAGCTCGATCAGGCGTTGTCTGGAGTAAGGTTTTAAATTGTCCGTTACAACGTATTATGACCGTTATAATGACCATTATAATTGTTCAAATTAGTTATGTCTGAGTTAAAAAAACTTCAATATATTAATTTTATCAAAAAAAACTTTGATAGTGGTAAAATAAACATTTTTTTACAAAAATAATGGTTTTTATTTCTATTAAATGCTAAGCCTATTGTTCAGCCCAACTCGTTAATTTTTAAATCACATAACTAGGTTGGGGTATTACCATCGTAATGACCATTATTTTCATTATAATGGCATTTTAAGTCATAGTCTAGAGAACCAAGTTCATGAGCAAAACTAGTAAGTGACGGGGCAACACATCATGCCCCCCTTCCATCATTTTTGTGAATAAAACCTAAACTCAAATGATTTTACTTTTGGGTAAGTTCATCATTTGTGTGAAATTCAATTAGTTATAGTTTAATTAATTTTTTTCAAAATTTTGTTGCAGGGTATGATGAAATTGTATCCGTTTTTCTAGACACAACTCTACATCTCCACACCACACGTTCTTGGGATTTCTTGGAGGCCCGATCTGGAATCCAATCAAACCACGGATATTCGCATGTTTCTACCAACGTTTCCGCCAGTGACATCATAATCGGAGTTATAGACTCAGGTTACTTTTATTTTGCTTTGTATTTTCTTCATAATGTTTTCGGTATAACATAATATAAGAGAATATTTAATAACTCGTGATCCCCCAGACCCAATGGTCTTGCAGTTCCAACATGGTGATTTATGTCTAAATTAAGTTTACAACTGTGCATAAGAATCAACAGCTTATATTTCTTATACCAGTATATTAAAAGATTTATTAAACTACTTCATCAATGATAATGGTACTACAAGTCTATTTAATATAATGCATTGTGAGTTATCAAATCAAGACATATAATATAATTAAGAATAGATGGAAAACTGCGTTCACAAGTAACATACAAGGGAGGTCTAATGGGCGCATGAGAGAAACACTATGTAATATGCTATTCTTATACTGTAGAGAAAATAATAAATATAAATATATATGATTCCAATAAAACAATAGCAATACGAGTATGTCAAAATTAAAACCTAACCCTTATATCTAATTAGCACAATATAGAGATGTTGTAGATAGATTTGATAATAGAGAGAAGGGAAAGACTTTATTAGTGTGAAGGTAATAAGTTGAGGCACGAATTAGACTCTGTCGTAACGCAAAATTCGTCCACTGCACCCCGATATGTGATGTTGACAGACTTGTGGACATCCACCCTCATGATTTAACAACTTGATGGTAGGTAGCACTCCAACACTGACGATCGTAGCAAACTCAAAAACCTTGCTCTAGGGTTTTGGTACAAGAGATATTCTTTTACTTCATTTGCAAACAAATTTGGATCTCCTTTTTCTTTCCTTTTCGTTATTTGCTCTTCTATTTGCTTTTCCTTACTCATAAAGTTTTCTTCAACAATATTTTCCTTAGACAACGTTCAAATTGCCTCTTCTCATTATTTGTATTATTCTCATCAATTCAATAATTAAGTCTTCTAAAGTTATTTTTCTTTTATGTTTCGAATAATTCTTAAATTTCTTCTAAAGATGTAATTTCTTTTATAACGGATGTCGCCTGTAATATGCTCTCTACATGAATTTCATGTATTAATACTCAAATTTCTTAGTTCTTATCTTTTCAATTTATTTCTTACTTTCTCTCTAACATTACCTATAATTATTTACTTGTTTTAAAAAAATAAAAAAAATTAAAAAATAATTATTTAAACCATTCAAAATATGATTTCATCATTGCAAATTTTGCAATCCATGTTCTCGTTCAAAAGTATTTTGAGAATCCATTTATAATATAGACATGTTTAAAGTGTAAGATAAAAAAACATTTTTTCATAACATCGCTTGAATATTTTCCCATTAAATTTTTTGATTTACCCATGTTATTGTGTTTTATTAGAATCAAAGCTATTCCAAAGTTCTATCTTAAGAATGTTGGCAAATTGATGAATGTTTTGATATGTTAAATAAAAGACAAAATTAATGTAAGAAAATATAAATCCAAGAAATAAATACAAAACTATACCAATACGAAGTAAACAAGTACCAAACAAAAATATACTTGAAGAAAATGAACTTACAAGGGCTAATGTGTACGCTACATATGTTTTTCTTAAGGTAGAATTTATCCTGCTCTGTAAGTTCCCTTCAGGGCTAATAGGTTTTTGAAATCTACCCTTAAGATTCAACAACTTACAACCAGGATAGATAACACTCTAAGATCATAATTCTTAAAGAACTTGATGATTGTGCAACCCATAGAATAAATAGAAAATTAATCTCAAACAAGCATATTGATTATGAGAGAGTGCTAAACACTTTGTATATATTTGAAAAATGTGTTTTTTAATTTTAAATTTTAAGTTTAATGTAATAACAACTATCGCCAATAGTTAATGAGACTTTTAAACAATTTCCAACACTTTATGCTTTTCTTAAATGATCTGGTCTATCATAGAGTACTAAACTTTGGTACTTCCTAATGCTACTTGTCATACAATTTTTATTAAGTATATTCTCAATGATTAGTACTATGGTATATCCTAGAAATTGTTGATTAGGAAGAGTTGGCATCGACCCTTTTGCAAGCCACTTAGGCCCTGCTTGGTTCGCTGCACTTGGGTACATTTTGCACTTTAGTGCAAATACAATGAATTGTGTTGCAAGCACTTGCGATGTAAGTCACTTACGACTGTTTGGTTCACGCCATGTAAATAGATGCAAATGAAGTTTAGTTGATTGGTTGGTAGTGCATTGCAAATGAATGCAATGGATTATTTTATTTCTTGATTGTACGAAGAAAAAATGCACAATAAATTATTATTGTTATCATTGTCAATTTCATTATTATTATTATTATTATTATTATTATTAATTATAATTATAATTATAATTATTGTTATTATAATCATGGTTTAAAAAATGTCTGTTATAACGGATTTAGACCTCCCCCGTTATGTTATATACCGTTAAAACGCTTAAAAATAACGGCTGTTATTTTCGTTACAACAGACGTTATTTTCCATTTTTTCCGTTATAACGAAAATAGCGACCGTTATTTTCTGAAAATTTTTGTGAAAAAGGCCATTATTTCAGTTATTTTCCATTATTTTAATTTTTTAAAATCTGGAATTTTAAATTTCAGCGCCAATTTTTTTCATTTTTCCCATTATTTTATTTGATCGTAATTATTATTTTTATTATTTTATTATCATTTTTATTATTATTATAGTTTTGGAGGGGAGAGCTTGGGGTTAGGGAAACCTTGACCAGCTATATTAAAAAGGGTCGAGATCGGGGGACAACCACTTTTGACAATCATTTTGTTACCCACATAGAAGATGAATCAATGGCTGATTTTTGGTGAGGATGATCTTCTCACCATATAGATCAACCCCGCCAAAAATCAGCACATTCTGAAATTTCTAACCCCCTCAAATGTGGTCTTCAAGTTACTCGATAAAATAGACAGTTCATAATTCTTCAACTATTCTAAACTACTCTATTGATATCTGAATGATTTGAATATTTTTGTGAGGATGATCTCTTGACCATAGAGATCATCCTCACCAAAAATCAGCCATTGATTCATCTTCTATGTGGGTATGCCAAATGGTTGTCAAAAATGGTTGTCCCCCGATCTTGACCCTATCGAAAAATAGGAAAAAAAAAAAAAAGATAATAATAATAATAATAAATAATCATGATTGTTGTTATTATTATTATTATTGTTGTTTTTGGGAAAAAAAAAATATTGAGCTAACACAATGCACTTGCTTGCATAAGTTTTTGGGCTGCATTTCCTTGCATCTATTTTGTCAAGGAGTCTGCAAGGGCTTGTCAACCACTTGCACGGCAGTTCATTTGCACACCTCCAACCAATCACTTTCAATCCTAAAATTGTGGCAAGTGGCCTTAGTCTTAAAAACTTGACGTGACTAACATAGTATCAACACCATGAGATCATGACTCTATCAGCAACCTCTTGAATTGAGCTACTGTGATTGTTGGAACATGCAACATCCATTCAGCTAATAAGCTATGGTACGAAATCACCCTACTAGGAAAGAGATTAAAAAATTGCAGGATCTTAGTGATGCAAAATATTTTTTTTTGGTTTGTGGGTGAAGGAGGTTTTGAACTTAGGCATGGAATATCGACGTTCCTCATACAACTTTATTAAATCCAAGACTTGTCACACAAAAATATAAAATAAAGGTCCTTACCAACTAAAACTAGTAAGCATGTAATATAATTATTGAAGTAAAAAAAATTTCTTAAAACTTTTTAAAATTTTTTCCTATTGTATCGCACCAGGGATTTGGCCGGAATTGCCGAGTTTTAACGATGAGGGACTTGGAGAGATCCCTTCAAGATGGAGAGGAGAATGCATGGAAGGATCTGACTTCAAGAAGTCTAATTGTAACAGGTAATAATGTATTAATAGTTTTACTCAACTTAGTTTTACAAAACCATTTTATTACATCTCTCTCATTTTTCCTTATTGTAGGAAGTTGATAGGTGCTAGATACTACAATAAACAAGATGATTCTGTAGAAGAATTTGGTAGTAACAGTACCCATGCTGTGAAACGAACTGGCTCACCAAGAGATTACGATGGCCATGGGACCCATACTGCGTCTACGGCTGCAGGTTCCCCAGTTGCCAAAGCTAGCTACTACGGGCTTGCACAAGGGACAGCAAGGGGTGGTTCTCCTTCTAGTAGGCTTGCAATTTACAATGTATGTATAGGAAATTGCTCTGGTGCTGCCATACTAAAGGCTTTTGATGATGCACTTAGGGATGGAGTTGATATACTCTCGGTTTCATTAGCGGCAGGATCTGTCCCTGAAGGTGATTTCCTTACAAGCCCAATAGCCATTGGCGCATTACATGCCAACAAAAAAGGGGTTGTGGTAAGTTGTGCAGCAGGGAATTATGGACCTAATCCATACACTGTCATAAATTCTGCTCCTTGGCTATTGACAGTCGCGGCTTCGACTATCGACAGAGTTTTCCAATCTAGTATAGTTCTCGGCAATGGGAATGTTATCCAGGTAAGTTATAAACTTATAACCAATTTGAAATAAAAATATGTTATCTATTCTGTTGTTAAATATGACTTGTTTAACAATTAGTTGCAAAGTTTTGCTCAAACTTTTCTATTCTTCCTTTTCTACATAGGGAACCGGTATAAATTTCTCTAATCTCAGTCGTTCGAAACTGCTTCCTCTCGCTCTCAGGTAAGATGTTGCTGCTAACTCCTCTCTTTTGTTGGAGGCAAAGTTCAATTGTCTCTATAACATTGTATAACAGATATTGTTGCTAACAATAGAGTATTATAGTTTTTAGTGAGAAGTAAGAATGCGTAAGTTAGAAACAATTAAAGGCTTGTGTTGCATTTTTGAGTTACTAGACATGTTAAAAATAGAGTTATACCTAATAACAAAAATGAACATTTTTCCTTCCCCAAAACTCTAGCTTACATAGAAAAAAAAAAAAAAGGAATTTTTACAAACCCCCGCATGTTATCTTTGAAATTTGACATACCCCGCCTACAATTTGAAAAAGCTGACTTACCCTCCTATGACCTGGTCCTCTGTCTATGACTATTGTTGACCGAAATTGACTAACAATTTTTTTTGAAAGGACGAAAATGCCCTTTTCTTAAACCTTAGAACAAGAACATGTGGGTTTGGGCCAAAAACTAACCCAAATCAAACGGTTGTCTAGTTGGCTATGAGAATCTGATAGGTTGGTCGGCTATCCTGGTCAGTAATCTACAAGAGTCTCGTGGCATACCAACCACTACTGTGGCAAACAATTATAATTCCAAAATCTTGTTTTTTAAAAACGTTAAAATTTTAAATTGCTCACTGTAGTGGTGGTTGGTCATCCATGAGACTTTGGTAGGTTGGCCACCCATCATTGGCGACTAGCTTACTGAAGCCTCGTGGCCGGCCAACCACCACTTCAATGAGCAATCTTAAGTCCAAAATCTTGTATGTTATTTTTTTTTGGGAACGTTGAGTTTAAAAATTGCTTGCCCTAGCTTGGGATTTGACCACTTGATCGATCGACTAAAACCAAATCTTTTTGGAAAAGGTCGAATGATGAGTTGTTTCTTCTCCCGTAGTCTCCTTCCTCGCAACGATTCTTCGCGGTGGTAGTTAACTGGCCATGAGACTTGGGTAGGTTGGTTGCCGGTGATGGATGGCCAACCCACTAAATCTTGTTGCCAGTCGTCCGCCATAGCCGTTTGATTTGGAATTTTGGTTTTGGCATAAACCCGCATGTTCTTGTTCTAAGGTTGAAGAAAGGGACATTTTCGTTCGATCTTTTAAAAAAATTATTGTCAATTTGAGTCAACGTTAGTTATAAACGATTGGCCGGGTCATTGGGGATAAGTTTCCTTTTTCAAATTGTGTGTAGAGGTATCTCAAATTTCAAAGATAGCATGAGGGGGTATTTCAAAATTCCCAATAAAAGAAATACACTACTATATCTGGGGAACAAGGTCCAATCTTAAGACCTCTTGTACTTTGGGAAATTATTAAGACCCCCTTGACTGTTGGTCAACTTCATTGACTCACATGGAAATGCAACACACCTGTGCATCAACCAACCACTGAATCCTTAATAGAAAGACCAAAATATAGGAGTATTTTCTCTGCGTATCATAAGAAGTATTTACATTAGATTGCAAGTTTTCTAGGGCTGACCTGGGCTTATTTTTTTTTGACTCACAAAGTAATTGGATTGGAAATCCAAGTAAAAATAAACTTTGGCTGGGCTCATATATATCTAATAAGCTAGCCAATTATATACCTATTCTTGGGTTGGGCTTAGCCCTGGACCTTGCTACTCATGTTCTGGGCTGAGCTTGGGGGGAGCTCGCTTGAACCCGACATTAACACGCATACTTCCGATCTACTGAAGCGAGGTGTTCATGAGATGATCATTATTTTTGATACTTACATTATTGTTTCCAAAACACAGCAATTGCTCTGAAGGGTCCTTGCAAACAAAAAAAGCCGCAGGAAAAATAGTTGTATGTATCAAAGGCCCAGAAACAAAGATATCAATTATAGGAGCCACAGCTAAAGGGTTGATTTATATCGACGAGAACGCGAAAGGGCTACCAGCGTTGACTGGTCTTTTCCCATTCTCAATAGTCGGAGCAATGGCTGGAGTTCAGATACTTGAGTACATTCTCTCTACCAAGTAAGCATTAGTATCAATCAGTTCTGTTTGGAAGGCCCATCTTTCTGCATGAAATTTTTTTTTCAAGAATACATTTTCTTGGTGCAAAAAAATGGTTATTCAAACAGACCCTTCAGATCAAAGTCAAACTTTTTTTTTTTACTTCTTTTATCATGGAGAGAAATCAAATAGATCTAACGATTCAGATCAAATAAATGTTTTTTTTACTCCGGTGAAGCAGAAATCCAACGGCCACTATTCTCCCAACTGTGGATGTGAGTAGCTTTAGACCTGCACCCGTTGTTGCGCCTTTCTCATCCCGAGGACCAGGAGTGCTCACAGAAAACATTATCAAGGTTTCTCTCTCACCTACTTGCCTGCTACATCAATATATCTAAATGCACACATACCTATAAATTTAGGATCAATTTAACTGTGGACGATCGGATTCAAGAGATCCAGAGTCCACGTGGCAAAGACTTCATGGCATTCTATTCTTACTAATAGGATGACTAATGGACATGGGGCCTACATGCATATGAGTTAATGACTAATTTTTTGGTGATCATCTCAACATGGATATCAACCACACATTTGCAGCCTTGTGAAAAGTGGATTGAAAATTGAAATATTTGGACCATCCATTGTCACCTTTAAATTTGGGTCCATATTTGATATGGTTAGAAGTTTTAAAAATTACTGATTTTTTGTGAGGATGATCTCAATGGTAGAGATTATCCTCACAAAAATCAGCTCTTAACTCATCTGCATATGGCCCCCACGTCCATTAGTAATCTTAGTAAGAATAGCATGATATATATGGGGCTGGGATACATCGAATCATGTTATTCTTACTATTAAATGACCAAAGGACGTGGAGCCCACATGAAGATGAGTTAAGAGCTGATATTTTGTGAGGATGATCTCCTCACAAAAAAATCAGTAATTTAATCGTGAAAATGGATGGTCCAAAATTTTTTAACTTGCAATCCACTTTTAACAAGGCTACAAACATTAGAATGGGCTGATTTTTTGTGAGATTGATATCCATGTTGAGAAGAATATCATCACAAAAATTAGCCCTTAACTCATTTGTATGTGGGCCCACAACCATTATTCATTGTACTAGTAAGAATAACATGAGCAAACATATCCCCGTTTTGTTTGGATGGGTTTCAAAATTTAAACTTTTGAAAAGTTAAAAACTAACTTAAAGCTGAAGCTAAATTTTTAGCATTTAACTTCTAAAAGAAATGAGTTCTCAAAAATTAGAACTCCTCCAAACGCTTTTAATTTCTATGACTTTTCTAGAGGTCAAAAATCAACTAGTAACTTTTACTACATGTAGAAGTGCTTTTATTTCTAGTTCCCAAACACCCCCTAAGACGATAGGGGCTATGCCAGTGTTTAATGAATGCCCCGTAAGTTTTGAAGAATAAAGAACATTATGATTTTCAATGTGTCTAGATGGAACCCACTTAATAGTTAACACTGCCTTGTATTAATCTAATAATAATCCATCATGCAGCCCGATGTAACAGCTCCAGGTGGTGGCATACTAGCAGCAATGATCCCTAAGAATGGGACCATTCCAATTGGGAAGAAGCAGTCAGAGTTTGGTGTACTCTATGGAACATCCATGGCTTGCCCTCATGTTTCTGGTGCCGCCGCCGTCGTTAAATCAGTACACCGTGATTGGACCCCTTCAATGATTAAATCAGCCCTTATGACTACAGGTGATCAATGTCGTTTTCATTAAATATTTGTAGGGGGTATTTACTCTTTTTCAGTTATGCTATCCTTTAAATTACTTATATGTGTTTTATATTTTGTTAAGCTCCCCCTTTTTTTACCCATCTCGAGAGTTGTGTTCTCGGCTGCTCAACTGGCATCACCCATTGGATTCGTGGATTCCAAGAACACAACCCCCGAGAGGGATCAAAAAAAGGGCGGCTCTTGAACCTAAGCCTAATGTTTAACTTCAATAGTACAAGCCTCTACCATACATGGTGGCATCTTAAGTGACCGACTTCTGGATCCCATCTAAAAGATCTGCTAGACCAAAAGTTAGTCCCAATGAATGATCTTAACCAATTGTATTCGTTTTTTGACGGCTAAAAACACAAGCGGAGTTGGTCTTCCGTTTCTCGTTTGCTCAAAGAGGATCTCTCACATGAGCCCATAGATTAATAAGAATTTGCACATTAATTTGTGTTTAGTAATCTTCTTAAAGTGCTTTCTTTTGTATTTTATGCGCAGCAAACACATTTGACAACGTGGGGAGGCCCATAACAAACAGCTCAGATGGGTTTGCAAGTCCACATGATATTGGGGCAGGAGAAATGAACCCACTTAAAGCCCTTCATCCAGGACTAGTGTATGAAACCATGATGACAGATTATATGTATTTTCTTTGTTATTATGGATATCCAAACAAAATTGTACGGCTTTTAAGTGAAGATAACAACATAAGCTGCCCAAAAAAGTCCTCTCATGCCCTCATCTCCAATCTCAATTACCCTTCCATCTCCATTAGCAAGCTCAAGGGAGTTGGTCAGACGATCAAGAGAACTGTAACCAATGTGGGACCGGTAAATTCGACGTACATTGTGAAAGTAGACTCCCCACCTGGTTTGGTGGTCAAGGTGTTGCCGAAGAGGCTCACGTTCTCAGTGGATTCCAAGAGGGCATCTTTCAAGGTCTCATTTTATGGAAAGAGTGCATCGAAGGGGTACCAGTTTGGGTCTGTGACATGGTCTGATGGCCTGCATTTTGTTCGCTCAGTGTTTGCAGTGAATGTGGTATAATTTGGTAGTTACCCAACTCCAAATTATGGAGGCTTTAAGCCCTGTAGTACTAGTATGTATGGTTGCTAAATAAAATTTTGCAAAGTAAGCATTTTGCATCGTAGTAAATGTTCCCTTTTGTTTGGTTAAATACCTAGAAATTTTAATACGAAGAAACCTAGAGTTATTTATTATAAAAACTTCATTAATCACATGCAATATATGCTTACCATCACCGCTTTCATAAATCCAACACTGTGATCATTTTATTTGGAGTCATCAAGTGTTCACCATCAACGATCAGGCCTGAGGCCTGGTTCAGATGTGTAATCAATGGCCGTTATATGGTGATCCAGCAGTTTATCACAAGCAAGAGGCTGTGTTTGCTTAACATTTTCTACATATTCCCATATGATATGTGCTAGGCATAAAACACGAAGGCTTTTGATTCGGTGGTGGGTGGGAATACTCAATCATCCCTGCTACGCCTTCCACGAAGCTTTGTTTCCCCTTCATCAATTCAATTCTTGTCTTCATCATATCTAGCTTTGAGAGTCCAATTTTCCTACAAGTTGTCTCAGTTGCTCCTCTGTGAAATCATCGATCCGATTGCCCTACCTAAGGTACTCAGCCTCATTGTTCTTCTTGCGAACTTTAGCAATTTCATCTTCAATCTTCTTCAACCTAAGGTACTCAGGAGCTCTATCAAATAGGTCGCACAAAGGATAAGATTACTGATTCATTCTTCAATTATCTATATAACAAAACAGGGAAGTTGTCTCCCCACTTATACCCCCTCTTATCTGTTTCAACAAAGAAGGGTCAAGATCTTATCCCCCAAATGGACGGTTGATCTCAGCCACTCACACCTTATTTTGGCAAATGCTTTGTCGGGGAGTGCCGAGGGCACGGGCCACCCACTAGTCTATATAACAAAACAGGGAAGTTGTCTCCATACTTATACCCCCTCTTATATGTTTCAACAAAGGATTGCCGAGATCTTATCCCCCAAGTGGCTGTGGATCTCAGCCACTTCCACCTGATTTTGGTAAATGCTTTGTCAGGGAGTGTCGAGGACACGGGCCACCCACTAGTTTATAATAATAAAGAAAACCCAAATGATTTTTCTCCTTTTTATCAGTTATAATGAAAAGATTTGAAAATAATTTTAAGGAACTCTGCTAAACAGGTATCCCCCCAATTAAGGCTGTCCATGGATTTGGTTAGGTTCAAATCTGATCAGGGTCGATCCAGGACTGACCTGATAAGATTACGATGGATAGGATCCAGTCCTGATCCAAGGAATACTGAATCAGATCATAGTGGCAACATTAATTGATCTAATTTAAATTTGAAGTAGAGAAGAAAACCAACAAATTGTCAGAGAAAAAAGAGAGGGGAAATTACTTTCAAAAGTTCAAAAGAATAAGATGTATTACTAATTACTTTCATGTTTAGGGGGTGCTTCAAAGATATCTATATAACAAAACAGGGAAGTTGTCTCCCCCTCTTATAGGTTTCATAAAGAAGGGCCGAGATCATATCCCCCAACTGGACTGTGGATCTCAGCCACTCACACCCAATTTTGACAAACACTTTGTCGAGGAGTGTTGTGGGCACGGGCCACCTATTAGTCTAAAATAAGGTAAAGGACAATCTCAAAAGGGATAATTCTCACTTTTCCTTACGGTAAAATACACGGTTTAAAAGGGAGCGATATAACGGTATAATGGACTGGGAACGTTACCGTTTTTTCCGTTATAATGAATTGTAACACTTGGGCAAAAATGGACAATAACGGAAATTAGGGCCGTTTCTTCACAAATTTTTCGTTGTTATTTTCATTATAACGGAAAATAACGGCTGTTATAACGAAAATAACAGCCATTATTTTATGGATGTTTTAACAGTACATAACGTGACGAGGGAGGTCTGAACCCGTTATAAACGTAACGGGGGAGGTCCGGACTTCACCACAGTAAAAGACCAAGATAGCCGGTTGGCCGTTTTTTAAACCATGGTAAAACATACCCACATCATATATGGTAATTAAAGACTTGTATGATTGATATGAGATCCTCATCAGTAGTGGACCGTACCGCATGTACAAACATGTGATTCACGGACTCAGTAATCCGGACCAGTCAAGTAGTGGATGGACACCAATTGAGTGGGCTTCACTCATAAAAGAAAAAGGAAAAAGAAATGAAAAGACAGAACCAGGCACTGGTGCATCAGATATATAGTCTCTTTTCCTCCCACTGAGTCATTTATTTCAACCATGTTATTGTACGACGAGTTGAATTTTGCTGACGGACGACAATATGAGCCGCGTGGCATATTCTTAGATATTTCTAACCATATGGATGTTTGGCCCAACCCTAGGTAGACCCACAAACCAAAATTAGCCTGATTAGTGATTTCTAAGTGTTGAATTGGATTCGTTTCATGGGTTGTTTTTAACCAAGGAATATGAGCATTATTGACCATTATTTGGGGTACAAAGATCCAAAGGTTTGAAAACACTAATCAGGCTGATTTTTAGTATGTAGTTCCATCTATGGATGGGCCAAACATTCATATGGTCAGCGTTCTCTAAGAATTTGCCATGTGGCTTATATTGTAGTCCGAATGCCCATCAACATTTATCAAATTTTTTGAAGCAGTGGGAATTTTGGAGCGGCGATCATGTGCCCAATGATCCCACTCCACATATACCCATGATTTAGACTTGGTTTTAAAATGTTCGTAACCATCGGCAAATGTGGCAAGCGTTCATTGGCACATGATCACTGCTATAAAAATACTGCCGCTTCAAAAAATTTAGCACACTTATCCAAGAGAGCTAGACCGCACATGCGCACTAAAAAAGAGTGAAAAAACCCCAACATGTAGAGACATGACCTAATAATGATTGCAACTCCAAAGATCTTAGTCTCTCTTAGTAGAAACCACATTTATTCCCCTCTCTCTCTCTCTCTCTTTATCATTAAAAACGAGAGGAAAAAAGAAAAAACAAAAGCAAAAGAACACCGGCCCCAAACTCCAATATTGAAAGGACGAGTAAGTCTTTGATGGCGGACAGACGGACCACAGGATAAGCAACGGGGCACATTCTTAGATACCGCTGACCGTACGGATGTTTTGCCCATCTCTAACTGGACTTATGGGCAAAAAATATTCCAGTTTATTGATTTCAAACAATTGTGTTGGGAGTAAACCTTCAATGACACCTACAATCAATGACGTCGCTGACTGCAGCCAATATTAGTCACGTGGCACATTTTAAGAGGACATTCATCGTATGGATGTCTGGTTAATTACTAGGTGGACTTACAAACCAAAATCAGCCTGATTAGTGATTTAAAACCAAAATAAGTTCTAATTTCTAGTTCTAAAAGTCTTTCCAATTTGGGCTTAGCGGTGATCTAGAATGGTGTCAATTTCTTTATTTGGATTGAACTATATGGCATTCTTGAGGTCTCTTGCCACCCTTCATTAGGTGGACGTCGTACATACTTAATTCAGCCTGGTTGGTAATTATAGCCATTAGATCCAAGTACCTCACAATAATGCTCCAATCTCACAGTCTAAAATCAACCCATGAAAAAGACAAAAATCCAACAGTTATAAATCACCAATCAAGATGATTTTTGTTTTGTAGGTACACATAGGGTTGGTTGGATGGGCTTGGGCTAAACATCCACCTGATTATTAGTCTCTAAGAGTATTCCCCGTGGCATTTTAAAATGCTGCCCCAATGCCTGGATCAATAAATTTCTCAGCAGACGTTCAAGACCTTATCAGGGAAGGTCGCAGGCAAGATTTGAGAGAGGGTGATCAGCCTCCCTTCAACTATACGTTAAAAGAGTATTTGTGGATGGGTCGTGATGTAACCAAGTAGACTTGACTCCTTTGGCGTCAGATATAGTGATTTTTGTTACTTACCATTGCCATATGGGCCCACTGACCGCATGTGGGACCGGAGTTCTTACTCTTTTGACCTCATGTTGATTACCTCCACTTTGGGGCAGATTAGTGCGCAAAAAAGGTAGCTGGTCTTGATTGTGGGGTGGCTATTTGGAGGGACCATGGTCTTGGTTTCTTGGATGTGGTGGAAGACCTACATAAATTGTATTTCCGATTTGATCCCCCCCAAAGTGGTCCTGCGGTGAGTTGTGCACTTGGTGTAGTAACTCACTCTTGTTGTGCTTGTAATTAAACGGGAAAAATGGCTCTGAAATTCAAATTTTGAAATTTGAAAATTAAAAAAAAAAATAGAATTTAACGGATTTAACGGCCGTTTTTTTTTTACAAAATTTTTCAGAATTTAATGGCCCTTTAAACGATTTTAACAGCCGGTAAAACAAACAAACGGCCGTTAAATTCAAAAACTTTAAAACGTGTTTAAATGGTTTTAACGGAAATGGGCTTGGGGTGTTACAGTTTAAACCAAGGTTTAAAAAACGGCCGTTATAACGAAAATAACGGCCGTTATAACGGATTCGGACCTACCCCGTTATGTTATGGACCGTGAAAATAACGGCCGTTATTTTCCGTTATTTTTTCGTTATAATGAAAATAAGCCCGTCTATCTCTTTCCGGTAAAATGCGCCTATCCAGGGACGTGTAAAGCAGCGGTAGATCAACATAGGTTTGAACAAAGCATCATTCCGTCAATTCGTAAATCTACAATAGCGAGAACTCTCTTTTAAAACACTGTAGCAGCAGTCGGCACTCGAGTTCTTAGTACCAGGAGGTGCAATTAGTGCGTCATCTGTTGTCTTGTCCAAGTCCTTCTCACTCGCATTCTCTTTATCGAATACTTCGTGAATTGAATCTCCCAACCTGTAAAGGTTGGCCTGGACTACCTTATTAGTAGGAGCAGCGGGTTATTTTCTGGAAAATTTTGTGAAAAAAATGGCCGTTATTTTCATTTTTTCCTGTTATTTTCCGTTATATTCCACTTTTTTCCGTTTTTTTTTTCTATTTTTGCAATTTTGAAACTCAAATTTTAAAATTCAAAATTTGAATTTCAGCGCCATTTTTTCCGTTATTTTCGTTATTTTCCCATTTTTGCCCCTGAGCGTTTTTTTCGTTATAACGGAAAAAACGGTAACGCCCCCAGTCCGTTATACCGTTATAAAGGTCCCCTTTAAACCTCGGTTTAAATGTCCGTTTTTAAAACCATGCTTGAGAGTGCTTTTTCTTTTTCACGAACTTCTACAGTTTTTTTCTAAGAGAAAAAATTCGCTGGTCCCCAAGACCATGGATTTAAAAACAGCCGTTTAAACAGTTTTAATGGCCGTTAAAATTGTTTAAACAGCCGTTTAATTCTGAAAAATTTTGTGAAAAAAACTACCGTTAAATCCGTTAAAATCTGTTTAATTTCTGTTAAATTCTTTTTTTTTTTAATTTTCAAATTTCAAATTTTAAATTTCAGCGCCATTTTTTCCGTTAAAATCTGTTTAATTCCGTTTTTTTTTCCATTTTTGCCCCTAGCCATTTGCAATCCGTTTAAACGGTAACACCCCCAGTCCGTTTAACAGTTAAAACGGCCTCCTTTAAACCTTGCCCGAGACTTCAAACTTTGAAGGTGGGAAACAGTTTTTTTTTTTCTCTTTTTCTTCTCTATAAATGGGTTAGAAATCACTAATCAGGTTGATTTTCGGTATGTAGGTCCACCTACCTAGGGATGGCCATACGATTACTGTTTCTATAAGAATGTACCACGTGGCTTATACTGTGGTACCTCATCAACGTTGGTGACGTGTTGATGATATAGGTCCGTCGTCAAAGATTAATTTATTCCAAAAGACCATGGCAGTGCACTTCAACACTACTTTTTTCTTTTTCAAGAACTTCTACAGTTTTTTTCTTCTCTCTTTTTTTCTCTCTATAAATGGGGCTTTGCGGGGCGAGGCTTTCCACCCACGTTCAGTTGCTGAAGCAGCTGAGTTCTTCTTTCATGGCCTGTTTCCAGCATCTCCCCTTCTTTCTCGCTCTCTCCTGTTTTCTCCTCCATGGCTCTACTGCAAATCAGACCCCGAAGGTAAAGAAACAAAACGCTTTTCGGATAAAAACCCATTTTTCAAAATCAGTTATCAGATCATTTCTGATGTTCTTCCATTTATTTCTTTTTTTTCCTCTTCAGCATTATATTGTGTATATGGGGGGTTCTAGTAGCAGTGATGTTGAAGGTGACATTGAGGCTGAATCAGATTCATCTTACTTGAACTTACTCTCCTCCATCATCCCAAGGTTTTTATTTTTATATATGTTTATATTTAAGGGGGTGTTTGCATCGCCATTTTTCAAAATATATATATTTAAAAAAAATGACTTTTGTTTCTTAAAAAAAAAAGTTGTTTGGATCATCATTAATGCAAAACGACTTTATCTTATCTTATTTTTTAACAGTTTCTTTGTTTATTACATTCATTGAGCTAGCAAAATTTAAAAAAGTTTTTTTTTTTTTACTTGAAAAGCAGCTTTGGGCTATTTAAAAAAAAAAAGACTTTTGGGCTTAAAAATTATATTTTATTGAATAAGTACATTTTAGAAAATGGTCATCCAAACAATCTATTATTTTGGAAAAAAGTATTTTATGTGAAAAAAAAAGACTTTTCCAAGTCTAAAAATGGCAATGCAAAAACACCCCCAATTTTATCATATTTGATCTTTTTTTTGGGTAATTTAGTGATACCCCCTTTTCATTCAAAACTATTTTGTAGTACCCCCTTGTTCTTAGAAACTGTTAGATTACCCCTTTGACAGTTTGACTAGATTCCACCGTCATTGATAATTCCGTGACGGTAAAAATTGTTGACAATGGACTAAAATGCCCTTTATTTTGAAAACCCAAAATACCCTTATTTCCCACTTTACTAATACATCGTCTTTAACATCCTCTCTCTCTCTCTCTCTCTCTCTCATCTAAGCACCACGACCACCGCACCCGACGTCACTGCCATCTCCACCACCCCCACCACCCCCACCACTACCGCCGTCTCTCTCTCTCTCTCTCTCTCTCTCTTTCTCTCTCTCTCTCTCTCCTAAACCTAACTGTACAATCTGAAGAAGAACGAAGAATGATATTGAATTTTATAAGTAGGTACCAAGAATGGGCACCGCCACGGACGAACTCCCCTAATCCCATTCCCAGGTGTTTTGGACTGGTGGAAGTTGAACAGTACATGGTATGTCCTATGGCTCGAGATTTCTTGGCAGTCTAAGCAAAGATTTTGTTTGCCCCATGACAGCACATGTACAAGCTCTCCTGTACATTTAAATATGGACCCAAAGTGGGTTCAAGTTGGAAGTATTCGTCTCCTCCGATCGACTATGCTACTAACCGTATGGATGTTTGGCACATCTTACAGACCAAAAAACAGCCTGATTAGTGATTTTTAACCGTTGGATTGGAGTCTTTTTCATGGCTTTATTTTTAACCGGGGAAATTGAACATTATTTTGGGTGCTCTAATCCAAAGGTTAGAGATCACTAAACAGGCTAGTTTTTGTATATCTGTCCACCTAGTGATGGGCCGAACATCCATACGGTCAGTAGTCTCTCAGAATGTGCCACGTGGCTCATAATCCGTCAACAAAGATTGACTCCTGCATCTGATAATGGCAGTCGGAAACTCCCGCAAGTAATATTTTCGTGACACCTCGTTCTCCTCCGCTGCATCCACCTTCGCAAGACCACCTCTCTTTCAACTCCGTCACAAGGGCCGTTTACTCAAGAGCAAGAGCCTTGAAGTGTCCGCACCTCAGCGCATAACATTCTACCATTATGTACTGATTCTTTTCCACGAAATCACTAAAATTCCCCTCCTTTAGCACGACAACTTCTTTCTCGTCGACTGTTGGGGGCGAATATTGTTGAATATGAGCTCTCGAAACCCTCATAGTTCTCAAAATCTTTGACATGTTCATCTAAGTGATCTAGATCTGGATTAGGATGCTTGCTGATTAGAGCTTTATCATCGTCATCTTCAAGCAATAAACTGAGATCATCATCGACATCTTCACCTTTCTTTGTCGATTCTTGCGCGAGAGCCGTAGAGAAAAAGCCACTAAATAGTAAATAGTAGAAACATGGACAATCTTAATCGGCACGGTATTAGCGAAGACGAAAGATTAGCAAAGCAAGGGTATTTTGGTCCATTTTTAACAATCTTGACCGGCTTGGGATGTCCGTCACGTTCCAACGTGCTTCAATGACTGTTGAATCTAGTCAAAGGGGGTAATCTCACAGTTTCAAAGTACAAGGGGTATTACTAAATTACCTTTTTTTTTAGATTTTGGGTGGTCAATTATAAGGCCCATCATTCACCCGAGGCTTCTAGGAATCCATAGACCCAAATGTGCGGTGCGGATTCATGTGACGCACGAGCTCACCGTGTACGTCCAGCTCATCGTATAACTACTCTTCTATTTTCATTGATTTTGTAGTGAGGAGAGCGAGAGATTATCACTAATCCACAGTTATAATCATGCTTTTAAGGGGTTCTCCGCCATGCTTACAGAGGAGGAAGCTTCTGTATTATCTGGTAATTCTTCCGATCAACTCTTGTTGGGTTTAAGGACTGCTTTACCATTACAAGTTGCATTCTGAACCGCCGTTACAATGCAACACCCCAACTATGTTACGTTATTTAGAAAATAAAGCCCAAAATACAAAAAATGGACTTAGTGTTAAAAAGGCAATTATAACAAGGATAACACATGTTATTTTTCCATTATCAAGGTTGTTTTAAAAAAAATTACAAAATAATAATTATTTAAATGAAATGTAACAAACATAACAATAAAGTTAGTGTCCAATTATAATGTTATAATGGACCATTTAATACCTTGTTCTAATTAAACATTGTTTACTAGTAATGGCCACTATTATGCTATATGACATGGATAGAATATTAATTCCGTAATCTAAATAATGAAATTTCTCTTTTGCGCCCAAGTTCTAATCATAAAAACTAATTTATAAGGGTATTATAGGAATCTTAAGCTAACAAAAAATAATAAATTATAATTAATAAAATATGTAGTAAATAGACATCATTGGAAAACTTTGTAATTGTACAGTTTTTACTACAAACCAACAAGTGGTTCGAAAATTTTAAGCTTTTGAAAATTTTTGAAAGAGAAAAAAGAAGTTTTCTAAAAAGATTATAATTCAGTTTTGTAAAAAAGAAAAAAAATTGGGAAGCACCACCACACATTTATCTCCTATTAAGTAAATGAACTTTAGGTTGTGTTTGTTTTTAACAAATGTGCGCGCATTGGTGCTGTCGTGCGCAACTCAGTCAAAAAATACGTGTTTGTTTGCACCAATGTGCGCGACTCACAATGTGAACCAGGGCCCTCAATGTGCACCAATGCGCGTGTTGCAACACTCACCCCCCCTGAGAATCGGAACAAACACGAAATTGCGTGTTACAACACACAACGTTGTACCATAAGGCATACTTATGGTGTATCGCACGGTGCATCGCACTATATTTAAAAAATGATTTTTGTTACATTGTATATATTATATAAAATAATAATATAATATGATAATATTATATAATATAATATTATTAATATAATATAATATTATTAATATTATATAATAATATTATATTATTATATAATACATTATAATATTAATATTATATTATATTAATATAATACATTATTATTAATAATATATTATAATAATATTATTATAATACATTATAATAATAATATCATATAATTTATTACCCTTTAAATAAGTTATTTAACTAACTCAAAAAGAGCTATTCGTCGCCTTCGATTGCTTGAATCGCAGCAATCAAATTACCCAAAGTTGAAGATATGCCGGAGACAACCGATTGTCCGGCTCGGTCACAAGTAACCAGAGAATAATCTGCCGGGCACTCCCATTAGAGAGTGGAGGTTCTCTTCGTCTGAGGTGAGGTTCCCATTGCAGGTGAGGTTATCTTCATCTGAGGGCTTTTTCTTACAGATTATGATGATTATGAATTGTCATTTAGGCAATTCTTAATAACTATATCTTCAATGTAATATTCTTGATGATATTTTTTCATGAAGTTATCCTTTTAAAAAATTTTCATTTTGGTCATTTTAAAGACAAACTAAGTCCATGGAGAAAGAGTACGTAGTTTTTGAGATTTAATTATATATTAGTGAAAACCCGAAGGAAAAAAAAATCAATAATCTATTATTTATTAAAATGAGACTGAGGCTTGGGGATATATGAAAAGTTAAACTGACACTTTTAATTGCGTGTATCTGGAGAAGCCTCAACCAAAGGTGGGGGTACTTGTGTATAACATGTTTTTTAATTTTTTCAAAATAACACATCATCATCATCGTCATCATTATATGTTTTATCCCAATGATAGCTACATGAATCATTGCCATCTCCCATCATGATTCATTCAAAATAAGGTTTATATAACAATATGAGAATTTTCTTTTGCTCTCACTAGACATTTTTTCAATTCTCACTTGAGGGGCATTTTCGTAGTCTTGTAAGAAAAATGGGGTTTGCTAAAACACTTAGGGGTATTCTTAGAATAAATAGTGTAGTTTTGTACGAAAGTTGGGCGTATTGTCGAAAAAAAAGGCTTATTGAGAGGGCAAACTATTTCCATAATATAAGTCATGTCTTTTCACACTAGTGGAGGGGCATGAACAATGCACATGCTTCTTAAGTAAGTAACTATTGAATTGGACTTAAACTAATGGAAAATGTTAAATGTATAATTTAAACAATGAAATTACTCTATGCATGACACTTCATTATTAATTTATTAGTTATATAGAGTAGTTTATAAACGTATTATCGAATTCTTAATATAACAAAAAATTAACTAGTTAGTATATGGACATCAATGGAATGATATCAATTAGAGCTTTCTAATGGTATCATTTTATTACAAACTAACTTATGGATTGGAAATACAATTTTGAAATTTTTGAAAGGAAAAAAAAATTTCTTAAAAATATGCAAGTCACACTACAGGAAAAAAGACTTTCAGCGACGGCCTCTGACCGTCGGTACAAGGCAATAATTCGTCGCTATATGTTATACCGACGTCCAGGGCGACCGTCGCTACCCGTCGCTATAAATTTCGTCGGTAAAAGGTACTACCGACGGCCACCTCAAAAATGCCTGTCGGTGTATCTTAATTTGTGTTACACTACAAAAAGCTTTTAGCGACGGCCAGGGATCGTCGCTATAACTTTATGTAGCGACGGCCAGAACATATTCCCGTCGCTATAAGATATATATAGCGAGGGTCATATAATCCGACCGTCGCTATAGGATATATATAGCGAGGGTCAGTGTTCTAGCCGTCGCTACATAATAGTTATAGCGACGGTCCCTGGCCGTCGCTAAAAGCTTTTGGTGTATAAATTTTTTTTTTTATTTTTTTGCATAATTTGTTGTACCTGTACCTGTAATGTATATAATACCCCATTTCTCTATTCCATGTCCATTTAATCAAATCAAAATGTAAATAAAATAAAAAATTAAATATCTTAAATAATTAAATTTCTACAATATTGACTGTTTCAAATTTAACAATGTACGTTATAAAAGTTTTAAAAATCAATCTGAAAAAGTAGAAGACACAATCAATCAGCATCTAGGCCCTGCAAAACAAATAAAAATAAAATAATTAATATATAAAATGTTACGATTAAGTGTAAACGAAACGGGGAATTAAAGTTAAACTTAAAAACCTTGAAATGTCTAACTGATTATAGATTCCTAATCGGACATCTTTGTATCATGTCTCTTCCAGCATATTTGTTTCAACGCATTAGAAGTGTTGTAACAGGTTTTGGGAGATTCGGACCTCGTTTGCCCGACTTGAACATCAGAGTCTTAAATTTGACTTAACTTAAAACCTGTAAATGCCTAAACTTATACCTGACTACAGATTCCTAACCGGACATCTGTTTTTTACCCCGTCTCTTCCAGCATATTTGTTTCAACACAATAGAAGTGTTGTAACAAATTTTGGGAGATTCAGACTTCGTTTGCCCGATTTGGACGTCGAGGTCTTAAATTTGACTTAACTTAAAACTTGTAAATGCTTAAACCTATAACTGACTACAGATTTCTAACCGGACATCTATTTTTTACCCCGTCTCTTCCAGCATATTTGTTTCAACACAATAGAAGTGTTGTAACAGGTTTCAGGATATTCGGACATCGTTTGTCCGATTTGGACATCGAGGTCCTAAATTTGACTTAACTTAAAACTTGTAAATGCTTAAACCTATAACTGACAACAGATTCTTAACCGGACATCTATTTTTTACCCCGTCTCTTCTAGCATATTTGTTTCAATACCATAGAAGTGTTGTAACAAATTTTGGGAGATTCAGACTTCGTTTGCCCGATTTGGACGTCGAGGTCTTAAATTTGACTTAACTTAAAACTTGTAAATGCTTAAACCTATAACTGACTACAGATTCCTAACCGGACATCTATTTTTTACCCCGTCTCTTCCAGCATATTTGTTTTAATACAATAGAAGAGTTGTAACAAATTTTGGGAGATTCAGACCTCGTTTGCCCGATTTGAGCGTTGGAGTCTTAAATTTGACTTAACTTAAAACTTGTAAATGCTTAAACCTATAACTGATTACAGATTCCTAACCGGACATCTATTTTTTACTCCGTCTCTTCCAGCATATTTGTTTCAACACCACAGAAGTGTTGTAACAAATTTCGGGAGATTCGGACTTCGTTTGCCTGATTTGGATGTCGAGGTCTTAAATTTGACTTAACTTAAAACTTGTAAATGCTTAAACCTATAATTGACTACAGATTCATAACCGGACATCTGTTTTTTATCCCGTTTCTTCCAGCATATTTGTTTCAACACAATAGAAGAGTTGTAACAAATTTTGGGAGATTCAGACATCGTTTGCCCGATTTGGGCGTCAGAGTTCTAAATTTGACTTAACTTAAAACCTATAAATGCTTAAACCTATAACTGATTACAGATTCCTAACCGGACATCTATTTTTTACCCCATCTCTTCCAGCATATTTGTTTCAACACCATAGAAGTGTTGTAATAAATTTCGGGAGATTCGGACTTCGTTTGCCTGATTTGGACGTCGAGGTCTTAAATTTGACTTAACTTAAAACTTGTAAATGCTTAAACCTATAATTGACTACAGATTCCTAACCGGACATCTGTTTTTTATCCTGTTTCTTCCAGCATATTTGTTTCAACACAATAGAAGAGTTGTAACAAATTTCGGGAGATTCAGACTTGGTTTGCCCGATTTGGGCGTCGGAGTCCTAAATTTGACTTAACTTAAAACTTGTAAATGCTTAAACCTATAACTGATTACAGATTCCTAACCGGACATCTATTTTTTACCCCGTCTCTTCTAGCATATTTGTTTCAACACAATAGAAGTGTTGTAACAAATTTTGGGAGATTCGAACTTCGTTTGCCCGATTTGGACGTCGAGGTCCTAAATTTGACTTAACTTAAAACCTCATTTTGAGTACTTAAATACAACAATCATATCTCACAAATATAGATGTACCTGATCATCATTTGCGATAAATCGGGCATTTTGTAATTAATCATGGGTTCTAACATTTTGTAAATACTTGTGAACATGCAAGCCACCTTGGAAAAGGTGCTGATAAATAGTGTTGAGCTTTACTTGATTATCACACATCCTTATGGTTAGTATCTACTAAAATCAACCATTGATTCACCAAAAACCAGCCATTGATTCATCTTCTATATGGGTACACCAAAATGGGCTTCAAAAATGTGTTCTCAAGTGCAATCAGTCAGCCATTTAAGGCATGAGTCGGGCTCCATTGACAGATCTAAAATGACAGATAAAATGACAGGGACACAATATAAGCCACGTGACACACTGTTATAGGACTCGGACCATATGGATGTTTGTCATATCCCATGGTGGACCTACAAACCAAAAATCAGCCTGATTAGTGATTTATAGGCTTTTGGATTGGCCTTTTTTTCATGGGCTGATCTCAACTGTGGGAATTTGAGCAATATTTGAGGTACAAAGATGCAACACTTATTAAATCACTAATCGGGCTGATTTGTGGTTTGGAAAGTCCACCATGGGATTGGACTTATTTTCATGGGCTGATCTCAATTGTGGGAATTTGAGGTACACAGATGCAACACTTATAAACCACTAATCAAGCTGATTTGTGGTTTGTTAAGTCCACCATGGGATTGGACTTATTTTCATGGGTTGATCTCGACCGTGGGAATTTGAGCAGTATTTGAGGTACAAAGATGCAACACTTATAAATCACTAATCAGGCTGATTTGTGGATTGTAATAGAGCATCTCCAACACTATGCTATTCCACCGTGCTATCCTAAAATTTAGCACGGTGGGTCAAAAACAGGTGCTCCAATGCTGTGCTATCTCAATGCTAAATTATATCATATGCTATATCTCGTGCTATATTTGGCACAGGATATGGCATATGCTATAATTTAGCATATGGCAGCTTTTTTGGTTTTGACTCTTTGGACTATTTACACCTTTAGATCTTGTACCCCAAATAATGCTCAATATCCCACAGCTAAAATCAGCATATGATTGGCTGATAAGCAGTCCACATGTCACTTTTTTAGAGGATGCTGATGGTATGGATGTTTGACCAATCCCTAGGTGGACCTACAAACCAAAAGTCTGCTTGATTAGTGGTTTCAAACTTTTCAATCTTGAACCCCAATTATTGCTCAAATTCTCATGTTAAAATCAACGCATGAAAATGACTCCAATCCAAAAATAGCATTGAGATATAGCATTGCACCATTGAAGCATGCCGTGCCAAAATAACCAAAATGGCACTGTAGCTGTCTCAAAATATAGAATTAAGAGGGCCTTTTGGCATTCTAGAGTTGGAGATGCTCTAAGTCCACCATGGGATAGGGCAAACATCTGTACAGTCACAGTCCTGTAACAGTGTGCCACATGGCTTATATTGTGTCTCTATCATTTTACCTGTCATTTTAAATCTGTTAACGGAGCCCAACCCTTAAGGCAATTACCACGGACTATGCCCATGTGGAAACAACTCAAATCCAATGCTCAGAAATCACTAATCAGCTTGATCAGAGGGTTTAAAATTTTGGGAAAGTAGACTTACAGACCACAAATTAGATTACAGACCAAAAATTTGAGGAAAATAGACCAAACATTAGCTTGATCAAAGATTTCTAAGCGTTGGATTGTACGTAGTCAATCGTTTTCAAGGGTTTTATCCCTAAACCCTCAAAAGAGGGCTTTTGAGAGTTTTAAAACTAAAAGGGGTTAGAGAATATGAATCAGGTTGATTTTTGCTATACATATCCACCAAGGAGTGGTAAAAACCACCATTCGGCCATATGGGGGAGGAGAGATACGAAAACAATTAAAAAATTATAACATACCTGCGGCTTCGACGAACGGCGGAAGATGAACGGAGGGCGCGACGACGGCGACGGCGACAAACGTACACTTGACGAGCGGCGAAGACGAATAGCACTCCGGTGGAGGCGAGGGCAAAGGGGTGAAGGGAGGAGGAGAGGGCGGTGAAGGGGGTTTCGCACACAACAAGAAGAGAAGAGGGGTTTTCGCGCGGATGCGAAAACCCAAAATTTTTTTTGTTTTATAACCAGACCTATAGCGACGGCCACCACTTGACCATCGCTAAAACTATATATAGCGATGGCCAGAACCGTCGGTAAATGGGTCTTATAACGAGGGTCAGGATCTGGCCGTCGCTATATATAGTTTTAGCGACGGATTATATCTGGCCGTCGCTATATGTAGTGTATTTTTTGGCGCCAATTCGATGTACCGACGGTTGGGCCTTTTACCGTCGCTATATGTATATTTAGAGACGGTTTTCTCTGGCCGTCGCTAAAAGTCCGTCGCTATAAGCCGAATTTCTTGTAGTGTCAATTTTGTAAAACAAAATTTGGAGCAACCCACATTGGATGAACTTTAAAAGCAAAAGATTATTTTATCTCTAAATAAGTTATTTGACTAAATAATGGTTACATTATGTATGCGGTTTCTTAAAAATGTGGAGCTTATAGTTGAGAACAAATGTTTCGGCTATAGATAATTGTGAGGAAGGGTGCTTTGCTTTATATATTACTATCACCATTTAAAGTCTCGGCTGATCCTGCTCTAGATCGAGTAATCCAAATAAGGATCGACAGGCATCGATTTGATCCCATAGGGGTCTGCCTCGCCTTGGACACACTATTTGCTTAAGGGGCCTCATGCTGTTTCAATTGAGATGGTCTGAGATCAAGTTGAATCAGGCTGATCTAGATTGGGGTCAACGCTCACCAAGCCTGAGAGTTTGAGACTTTAATCCATGATTTGTATGGAAATCTTTTTCACGATAACAAGTGTTATACCATTTTATGACACATTTTCTTTTTTAACATGACCGTTTTTATTTAATTAGGGAAAAAAAACCATTATGTTAATAATTTATTTTTTATTTCATAATTGCCATTTTATAAGCATAAAATTGTTATTTTAGAAAAAAATAAAATAATTTGAATGAATTTTTTATAACCATAACATTTGTTATTTTAGAAATTTATAAAACAATTTGAATGAAAAAAAATGATGGATATAATTTTATGACACTGTAAATAATTTTATAATAGCCACTATTTACTGTTATCTTCAGACTTTATCATAACAACATTACGCGACAATTATGTACCATTATAAAATGATAATTTCGCTCATCACTAATACGTTATAGCAACCCCTTTAAACCCTAGCATTATACATATATATACAACATTTTTGACAATAATTTTGGCGTACCCACTTGGAAGATGAATCAATAGCTGATTTTTGGTGAGGATGATCTCCTCACCATATAGATCACCCCTACAAAAAATCAGCACATTCTGAAATTTCTAACCCCATCAAATGTGGTTTTCAAGTTAACGATAAAAATGGACGGTCTATAATTCTTCAACTTGTAAACCGGTCTACAAATATCAGAATGATTTAAATTTTTGTGAGGATGATCTCCTCACCATAGAGACCATCAAAAGTCGTCTCATTCCAAAACTTCTAATTTATATATTGGGCGCACCAAGTTTTGGTTGTCAAAAATGTTGTTTGAAAATGTTGTCCCCCGATATATATATATATATATATATATATATATATAAATATATATGTCCATCTAGAGCTACACCCATTTCTTACATCCATTTCTTACACTAAGTGGTGGGACCTACATGGAGATCATGTTGGAAAATCCATTTTAATTGGATCCTGGATTTTTCAAATTAAAGTCAAGGAGGGTAACTACAGTATTAAAAACTCACTGTGCGGTTGGATTGTCCAAAATTACCTCTATGTGGGCCCCACAACCGGGTGTAAAAACTGGATGTAAGAAATGGGTGTAGCTCTAGACTGATTCATATATATATATATATACTGAGGTTAGGCGTGTTTAGGTGTTCCAAGAGAATATTGATTTCGGTTTTGCGCATAAAGAACTATCATCTGATTTTTGGTAACTTTAGGCTGTAATTAGCAATTGCTCATCATTTTCGACCTTTTATGTTTAACTATTCGTATATCAAGCTCAATCAGGTATTGTATGGAGCAAGGTTTTAAATTGTTCAATACAACATACTATGATAGTTATAATGACCATTTTAATTGGTCACATCAATTATGTTTGAGTAAAAAAAAGCTTTCAAAATATCATTTTAAAAAAAAAAAACCCTCAATAATGGTAAAATTAACACTTTTTGAACAAAATATATAGGGGTTGTTATTTCTGTTATAATACAATCTATTTTCAGATCAAATCTTTATTTTTGAAATAAGATAATCTGTTTGGGGCATTACTGTTGTAATTGCCATTATTTTTGTTATAATGATCATTTTTGAAACCATGGTCTAGAGCAACAAGTTCATGACTAGAACTGTTGGGTTATTAGGCAACTCATTGGGGGCCCCTTCCATGACCATTGTCTAATCATTTTGTGAATAAAACTTAAACTTAAATGCTTGTTCTTTTGGGCTAACATGGAAGTTCATCATATGCTTTAAATTTGATTATTTATAGTTAATTAATATATTTGTTTTCAAAATTTTGATGCAGGGAATGATGAAATTGTATCTATTTTTCTGGACACAACTTTGCATCTCCACACCACACGTTCTTGGGATTACTTGGAGGTCCGATCTGGAATCCAATCAGACCATCGATATTCACATGTTTCTACCAGCGTTTCTGCCAGCAACACCATAATTGGAGTCATAGACACAGGTTCCTTTCATTTTGCTTTATTTTTTTCATAATCTTTCTCTGTATACCATAATATAAAAGAGAATTTAATATCTCGTGATCCTCCATATGAAATGGTCTTGTAGTTCCAACATGGTGATTTGTGTCTGAATTATGTTTACAACTATACATAGGAATCAAAAGCTTGTATTTCTTGTGCTAGTACATTAGAAGACTTATTAAACTGCTTCATCCATGGTAATGGTACTAGAAGACTATTTAATATAGTGCATTGTCTGCTACGAAATCAATACACATAAATAGTTAAGAATGGAAGGGAAAGTATGTTCACTGGTAACATACAAGGGAGGTCTTACGTGCGCCGTGGTAAGAACGCTATGTAATATGTTATTCTTACATTGAAGAGAAAATAATAAATTGAAAATATAAAAGATCCTCGTGAAACAATAGTAATACTAGTATGTCAAAATCAAAGTCGGACCCTTGTACCTAATTAGAACAATGTAAAGATGTTGCAGATAGATATGAAAATAGAAATAATAGAAAGACATTATTATTTTGAAGGTAATTAGTTGAGGCACACATTAGACAAGTTGTTGTAAGGCAAAATTCGTCCCTTGTACCCTGATTGTGATGCTGACAGGCTTCTGGTTTTCCACCCTCATGATTTAATAGCTTGATTGATGGGAGGTAGCATTCCAGCACCGATGATTGTTACAAACATGAAAATTATAATACCCTCTTCAAAGAATGTAAAAATTCTACAAAAAATATCAAGACTAGTTGTTAAAAGAGGAAAACGAAGATTTCGTATATCCCTTCATAGAAGAGAAACCACATGTATATATATAGTTCTGTAAAATCTATTTTAACCATGATTACTTATATTAAGGGTTAAACGGTCAACAACGGGCATGAATAGTAAATATTAAAACATTAAGAGTTATTTTAGCGCAACTACAAAAATATTTCTCCAAATTAAATAATAAGTATAAAATGACAAAAAAGATAAGAGTAGGGATAAGACGTTAACCCCCTAGGCAAGCCTCTCTCACATGCGTGCAACATGGCTTGACACATGCGGGTGAAGTCCCATGCTATACTATTGGGAAAGAGCCAATGGCTAGAGACAATGACATATATAGGCCCTTCTCACTTCCTTTTCCTTTCACATGTGAGACTAAAGAATTTTACAAGATAAAGTATAATAATTTTTATATACAAGTTAGTTGCTTTTAACCAATGATTTTCATTCATTTTATAGTTATAATGTGAAGTAAAGCAGACAAACTTAATGTCACCACATACTCAAAAGGTATAAAAAATAATTGATGACTATATAACCCACTATAAAGTGAGTCTCACTACGTTTAAAAAGTCATAAGAAAGATAAAAAATTGCTTATAGATATACTAATCCCTTTATAAATAAAAATGAGAAATAAAATTTATAGCTAAACATAAAATGTCATGCAAGGTAAATGCGTCTTTTGAACTTGAACCATTACTTAATGTAAATTTATCAAATTTACTAGTTGTCTAGTGAGTTAGTTGTCTTGAATAGTCTAGTTTTATATTGTAAATTGAAATAATATGCTACAGAAAACTTTTTTGGAACATTATCAAGTTCTATTGATTATGTTCTTTGGGCCATGATTTCTATCATAATATTCATTAGCACTTTAAAGAATCAACATAAATTATCAAAAGAGGTTGCTCTACTTCCACACTCTATAGGTGGGTTTGTAAAGGATGCCCTACTACACCTCATTTGATGTCCAAGTTATAGACTCATTAAGAATTGAAAGCTCAACTTCCACATGATCCATGTGATACTATCTACATGCACCATACAGATAGTAAGAAACACGTTCTCGAATATAAATTTTCTTACTCGGTGCATCAGACTTTTTATGTAAGACTTTTATCTTGTGGAGTAGATTTTTCTGGTTTCTACAGATTTCATCTTAGGTGGAACTTGGTAATCTCTCCTTTTTTGAGGAAGTTCTTATTTAGTTGACCTTCACGCCTACAAATATTATTGATTGGTTTGTTCTGAGTAGTTCTGGGTGGATCCACCTTAGGTGCAGGTAAGACTTTAGCTTTCACAAACTGAGTGTTAAAGGTAGATATAGAGTTATTGTTATGCACATAACCTAAACCACATTTGTCATATATCATAACGTTTTCCTACACTAAGCATTTTGTCGAGCTTTTCAGTGCTCTTGGAGATATAAGGAAAATCTCTTTGATAAGATTAGTCATTTGACTTTCTAGATATTTCCAAACATCCTTACAAGTCTCGAATTTGTATTTGTCATCAAAATTCTACTCACTTCTTAGAGAGCAAGTGGGACTACTTAATCTGGTAGTAAATGCTATGAAGTTACTAGCAGCCTTTCTACTTTCCTTTGAGTTATGAAAATTTTTTGATTCAGACTCATCAACATCCCAAGAGGCATTCAATGCTTTGGATTTGCCCTTCTCAACCTTTTTGGATTATTCATTAGCAAAGTGTCCATAGTCACGACACTTGAAGTATTGTACTTCATCAGACTTTACATCCTTCTTGGATTTATCAATCCTACCAAACCTTTCATGGGTTTAGATTTTTATCTAGATCTCTCAGTGGATCTGTTAAATTTCTTTTGCCTAGAACAAAAGAATTTTCTAAATTTCTTAGCCAAGAGAGTCAAATCTTTACTTAAGTCAGACTCAAACTCGTAAATTGAGCCCTTGAAGCTCTCAAGGAAATACCATTAGGTTCTTGGGTTGTCTTAGATTTAATTCAAAAGTTTGAAGAGGTCGAACTAACTCATCAATTTTCAAAGAGTCAACATCATTGCTCTCTTCAATTGCGGTTATCTTTGCTTGAAATCTCTCCGATAGATCTTAGCACTTTCTTGACTATTTTAGATTCAAGAATTTTTTCACCTAGATTATGAACTAAGTTCACAACGTCATTGAGTTTAGCATAAAACTTTGTGAACATTTCATTCTCCATCATTCTGATGGATTCAAATTTGGTTGTCAACATTTGTAATTTAATTTTGTTTATCATCGATGTTCATTCATGGGTTGTTCTAAAATATCCAATGTTTTTTTAGCCAATACACATATAGAGATCCTATAGAACTCATTCTTATCTATGGCATTAAAAATAGCATTTAAGCCTTTTATGTGGCATTAAAAATACTATTTAAGCCTTTTATGTTTAAACAACAAGCAAAAATTTCATCATTCGACCACTTGTTCTCAGGTTTAGGGACTATAGTACTTTCTACTCTAACTGTGGGAGGTGTCCAACCATGTACTATTAGCCACACCCGTTTCTCTATGGATTTTAGGAATACTCTCATCTTGGCTTTCCAATAGGCATAATCTTCTCCATCGAACAATTGGGGTCTAGAAGCGTTATCATCTTTTTTTGTCACCTTGCAAATTAGAAGAAATTGAGTAGGAACTCACTATTGACCTACGCTCTAATACCATTTGAACGTTTCTTCCAATTCAATAAAAGATACCTAGAGGGGGTGAGTAGGTATTTTAAAAATTTATCTAATAATTAACACCCTATTCAAATTATTATTGGTCTCGGTAGATGGATTCTAATCGCATGTAATAACAATCCTAATTATAATTGATTAACAAGTGATTACCTCAACCAATTCAGATTAAATATATCGGGGATATATTATCTCCTAGGAAATTGATTTAATCAAATAAGAAGTGTAGAAATAAACAATAAAGTAACATATGCGAGTTTTTATGTGAAAACCTTTCACAATGAAAAACTATGAGACCATGTCCTAGATTGACAAGTATCACTATAAAAAGTTAAACAAAGATCAAAATTTACTCATGCAACACCGTTCCTCACAGCTTCCAACTCGTATCACTCAAGCCCACTATCGATGCATCCATGCACTCATGTTCTCAAGCTTTGATCATATAAGATAAAACTCAAAAAGATGGAAAAGAATTACCTAGGGTTTTTCTCTTGAATCTTGAAGGCTCTTGTGCTTTGATTACTTATGTTGATTAGGTTTTTCTAGCTTAAATTACTAATATACAGTGAGAGTTACAAGACCCATGAATTTAGCAAGTATTTGAGTGATATTGGAACTCTTTTCAAATTTTAAAAATAATCCACATGCATGTCCAATCAATTGGGCAAAAGGTCCAATTGATTGGGCAACAACTAAAACATTTTTAGTTCTGTTCAAATGAATCCAATCGATTGGGCACCCTAGTTCCAATATAAAAAGCCTTTAAGGCCTTGAAATTTATTCCCTTGCTCACATGACTTAGTTTTAAGTGTATTAAAGGTTCTATCACCTATTTTTAGGGTCTCTAAGTTACTTACCATCCTATATGTATAGATTCGGATAATCAAACAATGTCCTAAGTTTTTAGATGAATCAGTCTTCAATATTTTTAGTTTTCAGGCTTCATCTTTATAGTCTTTTGTGAAGTTCCCTTGATATTTATACAAGAGATCTAGAGGGGGGTGAATAGGTCTATTAATTTTAGCCTATGTTGATTACTAATATATGTGAACAGATTAATCAATCAAAGTAGTAAGTAATAAATAACAATCCACAACACAAGTATTTATAGTGATTCGATGTATCAACAACTACGTCTACTCTCTAAATAGCTCCACTTTGCTAGTCAACTTTTTAATTCAATATTTAAACATTCTTACAATATTGATTAGAGTCAATAATGGAGTATAGGTGCAATTGAACTCCTACTCAGTCGAGAACCTTTCTTGACTTGAGCAGCATAACAAATATAGATGGGACAAACCAATATGCGGAGCGTTTCTAAAGAGAAAGCTCCCTACAATCAAAGTTACCTCTTAATCGAGATTGACGAGGAGCATGTAGCTTTGATGTTGCTGAAGCTTTATTAAAGGCACTGCGCAGAACTGTCGCCTAGACCAATCACTGAGTCACTTTCACATGAAGAGCACCAAGTGTCGAAGCATACCTCCTACAAATCGAGCAAGGCTAGATCACCGAAATAAGAACATTGTAGTAAGCACAGAGGCAAGGGAGCAAAGATCAAATCTCTTGAAGTTGAAGAACTCAAAAGATAGAAAGTGAATTGGTAAGTAATAGTGAAGGGGGGAGGGGGTATTTATAGTGAATGGGAGGAGGAAGGCGCAATTGAGAATCGAAGTTTTTTCGAGGCCAATCGATCGGACCTTGAGACCAGTCGATCGATCAACGCGGTCGCCCGGTCAGTAGGCTGGTCGACCGGGTGTCGATTTGACTTCGGTCACCCCATCTCCTTATCCCTGTCGACCCCTATAAGTATTACCCATACTTAGACTATTTTAAAAGGGGTTTCATACAATGGGGTGTGAGGGTTCTGATTCTGTCCAAGTGGACTTTCCAAGGGATTCTTCGAGTCTTTGATTCTTCATTCCTTGCAGTGTCTAAGGGATTCCCTTATGGCATATCTCTGAATCTTGTGGCGTGCTTCCCAATCTCCTATGGTAGTCGATCAATGGCGGTTACATAAATACCCAAGGTTGTTCTAGAATTGACAACACAAGGTATACATATCATTTTGCATTGATGCAACCACTGACACACTGTCAACCTAATTAACACACACTAAGATAACTGCATATGTGTTTTTTTATATGAAATTAATTTAGTCGATACAATATGTCATATCCTTACAATCAGGACTCTATATTACCAACTTTTGGAAGTTGTGTACTACAAAATTGTGACGGTTGGACCGTGCAACTTCCATTCAACTAATAAGTTGTGGCATAGAATTGCCAAAATTAAAGTATTCAAATTGTCCAATTAATTAATAGATTTTTTTGGAGAATTCTAATAACAACTCTTTTGAACATCCTAAAGCAAACAAATGACCGGGAGGTTAATAAAATCATGGTCATCATCATTATTAGTAGTGCCTCATACATCTTAAGTATTTGTGGTCAGCAACATGAATCCTCTTCAACCTTCGATTCTATCTTGAGTTATATCTTAACAAGATCATGACATCCTAAAAATTAAGAAAGAGAGACAAAAATGATCAAAAACTTAACATCAAAGTGATGTATTTTTTGGTTATTGTCGTCAAGTGTGTACGTAAGAGGACTCCAATAGCTAATTTTGTTGATGTACTGCACCTCAACCATATTGCGAGTTCTGTATCACATTACATACTAGGAAAGAGATAAAACATTTAGGACTTAGAGATGATTTTTTTTTTTTGTTTGTGGGTGGAGGTTTTGAACTTAGGCATGGAATATTAACCCTCGTAAACTTTACTAAGCATGCATACATGTTTTGAACACAAAATTTGCGATATAAAAATATAAAATGAAGGTCAGTACCAACTAAAACCAGTAAGCATGTAATACAATTATTGAGGTAAAATTTTTTTTCTTAAACTTTCTTAATTTTTTTCATATCACGTCAGGGATTTGGCCAGAATTGTCAAGTTTTAATGATGAGGGAATCGGAGAGATCCCTTCAAGATGGAGAGGAGTATGCATGGAAGGACCTGATTTTAATAAATCTAATTGTAACAGGTATTAATATATTCATATTTTTACTCAAGTTGCTTTTAAAAAAAACTAGATTATTACATCTCTCATTTTCTCTTGTGACATTTCACTATTGCAGGAAGTTGATAGGTGCTAGATACTACAATGTCGAAGATGATTCAGTCGAAGTAGAATTTGGCAGTAACAAGACCCGTACCGTGAAACAAACCGGCTCACCAAGAGATTCCAATGGACATGGGACCCACACAGCATCTACGGCAGCAGGTGCCCTAGTTACCAAAGCTAGCTACTACGGCATGCACAAGGGACAGCAAGGGGTGGCTCTCCTTCTAGCAGACTTGCAATTTACAAGGCATGCTCACCCTCAGGAGATTGCTCTGGTGCTGCTATGTTAAAGGCTGTTGATGATGCAGTTAGGGATGGTGTTGATATAATCTCGATTTCTATAGGAACAGAGTCGATCCCTGAACCTGATTTCCTTGAACTCCCAATAGCCATTGGTGCATTACATGCCAACCAAAAGGGGGTCATGGTAATTTGTTCTGCAGGGAATTCGGGACCTAATCCATACACTGTCGTCAATTCTGCTCCTTGGCTCTTCACAATCGCGGCTTCTACTATCGACAGAGCTTTCCAATCTAGTATAGTTCTTGGCAATGGCAATATTATCCAAGTAAGTCATAATTTTATAACCAATTTGAAGGTTCATTATTGTGTCACTGTTTATCAGCCATCTTCTGCCAAAGAAAACTTGTAGAGCCTATATTTCCTTTTAACAATTCCATTATGTTGTTAAATACAACTTCTTTAACAAGATGCAAAGTTTTATTTAAACTTTTCTATACTTTTTTTTTTTCTACTCAGGGAATCAACATAAATTTCTCTAATCTCAGTCGTTCGAAACTGTACCCTCTTGCATTCAGGTAAGATGCTGCTACTAACTCCAATCTTTTGATGGAGGCAAGGTTCTTGTCTCAATAACTATATATATATATATATATATATATATATGACAGAAATGCTACTGTTCATAACATTCGAGTAATGTTGCTAACAACAATATTATAATTTTTATTGAAAAGTAAAAAAATTATGTAAATTAGGAACTGTTAAAGCTTGTTTGCACTTTTAAGTTAATAATCATGTTATCTAATAACAACAACGAACATTTTTCATTCCCCACCAAACCCTAGCTTAAATAGAGAAAGGGAAATTTTAACAAGCCCCCTCATGCTATTTTTGAAATTTGACATACTCCCCCCTACAATTTGAAAAAGTTGACTTACCCATCATGATTCAATCCTCTGTCTGCGACTGTTGTTGACCCAAATTGACTAACATGTTTTTTGAAAGGATAAAAATGCTCAGTTCTTCAATGTTAGAGCAAGAACATGTGGGTTTGGGTCAAAACCATAACCCCAAATCAAACAGCTTGTGGTGGACGGCCAACCATGAAACTCTAGTAGGTTGGTCGGCCATCTCGATGACTAACCTACCAAAGTCTCATGGCCAACCAACCACAACTCTAGCAAAAAATCAAATTCCACTTTCTTGTTTTTATGTTTTTTAAGAAAATTGGTTTTAAATTGCTTGGCGGAGTGGTGATTGGTCGTCCATGAAACAACTTACCGAAGTCTTCGTGGCGGACCAACCACCACTCTAACGACCAATCTTACATCCAAAAGCTTGTCTTTTATATTATTTTTTTAGAACTTTGGGTTTGCAAATTGCTCGCAGTGTGGTAGTTGGCCGGCCACAAGACTCTGGTAGGTTGGTTGCCGGTGATGGGCGGCCAACCCACTAAAATCTCATGGCGAACCGTCTACTACAACTATTTGATTTGGGTTTAGGCAGACCCACATGTTCTTGTTCTAATGTTGAAGAAAGGGAAATTTTTGTTAATTTGAGTCAATGATAAAAGGTTGGCAGAGCCACGGGGGAATACTAAGTCTATTTTTCAAATTGTGTGTGTCTATGTGTGTTTAGGGGGGTGGGTGGGTGGGTGGGGTGGCTGGACGACATGGTAAAGATATCAAGGGAGCTTGGGGGGAGCTCTCTTGAACCCGACACTAACATGCCTACTTCTGATCTACTTAAGCGAGTTGTTCATGAGATGATTATTATTTTTGATACTTACATTATTGTGTCCAAAACACAGCAACTGCTCTCCAGGGTTCTTGGATACAAAAAAAGCCGCCGGAAAAATAATTGTATGTATCTTGGGCCCAAAAACAAAGATATCAATTACTAGAGCCACTCAAGCAAAAGGGTTGATTTTGATCGATGAGGAAGGGTTGTATTTACCAACTGAGACTGGTTTTTACCCACTCTTAACAGTCGGAGACATGGTCGGAGTTCAGATACTTGAGTACATTATCTCTACCAAGTAAGCATTAGTATCAATCACTGCTGTTTGGAAGGCCCATCTTTCTACATGAAAAACCTTTCAAGAATACAATTTCTTTGTGCAAAAAATGGTGCTCCAAACAGATCCTTAAAGTTTTAACCATTCATTTCATCTAATTGTGCACCTACTGATATGGGACACTAGTTTGGTTGATGCAAATCTACCCCACTTTTTTTTGACTTTCTTATATGATGGAGAGAAATCAACTAGATCTAATGACTCAGATCAAATGAATGTTTTTTTTTTTGCTATGGTGAATCAGAAATCCAACGGCCACTATTCTCCCAACTGTGGATGTAAATAGAGTTAGACCTGCACCCGTTGTTGCGCCTTTCTCGTCCCGAGGTCCAGGAGCGCTCACAGAAAACATTCTCAAGGTCTCTCTCTCTCTCTCACCTTCATGGTATTTTGATTTTCCATGCATCTAGTTGGAACCCACTTAGCACTTAACACTACCTTGTATTACTCTAATAATCATCCATCATGCAGCCCGATGTAACAGCTCCAGGTGTTGGCATACTAGCGGCAATGATCCCTACCAAACTGATCGGGAAGAAGCAGTGGTCAGAGTTTGGCATAAAATCTGGAACATCTATGGCTTGCCCTCATGTTTCAGGTGTTGCTGCGGTCATTAAATCAGTACACAAGGATTGGACCCCTTCAATGATTAAATCAGCCCTTATGACTACAGGTGAATGTCATCAAATATTTTTCAATCTTGTCATGGTTTCAATGGGTGGGGGTCGGGGCACTCAAATTTTTTACTCAAGTTTTCTCCCAAACTCTCAACATTGGATTTGACGAAATCCAAGGGTGGTCGACAATGATGAGTTGTCATTGAAATCCAAAGCAAAACCATCTGTGAAATCCAATGCTAAGAGTTTGGGTGAAAATTTTGAGTCAAAATAGTACAGGTCCCCACTATACATGGGTGGCATGCATTTTCTTATAAATTTTCAAGTGACCAACTTCAAGAAACCATCTAAAAGATCTACTAGACCAAAATTCAGTCCCATTGTATGATCTTACACCAATTCCACCTTTTTTATGACTAAAAATATAAGGGTGTCTATTTTTCGTTTCTCGGTCGATCAAAGAGGATCTGTTACATGGGTCTATTGAACAACTATTTACCCCAAAAGATTGACCTATTGGAGAGAGGCGAAACAACTATGTATATCAATGGGTTGTCGGGCCAACACAACAAGTGCGAGGGAACACACCCTCCGCTAACATGCCCCCTTAGCTGAAATACAATCCGTTGGAGACTTGAACACGTGACCTCCCAGGCCTTAACGCTCTAATACCATGTTAAATAACCATTTACCTCAAAAGAGAGATCGACCTATTGGGGAAAGTTGAAACAACTATGTATACCAACAGGTCATCGGACTAACACAACACGTGCGCTAGAAAATATCATCTGCTAACAGGGTCCATCTAGATTAATTAGAATTTTTCGCTTTAATTTATGTTTAGTGATCTACTTACCGTGTTTTCCTTGTATTTTATACAGCAAACACATATGACAACATGGGGAGGCCTTTAATAAATAGCACATATGGGTATGCAAGTCCACATGAGATTGGGACAGGTGAAATAAACCTACTTAGAGCTCTTGATCCAGGACTAGTATATGAAACTACGATGACAGATTATCTTTATTTTCTTTGTTATTATGGATATCCAACCAAAATTGTCCGAGGTATAAGTAAAGACAACAACTTCAGCTGCCCAAAAAAGTCCATTGAGGCCCTCATCTCCAATATCAACTACCCTTCCATCTCCATTAGCAAGCTCAAGGGTGTTGGTCGGACGATCAAGAGAACTTTAACCAACGTGGGACTTGTAAATGCGACATACATTGTGAAAGTAGATTCCCCACCTGGTTTGGTAGTCAAAGTGTTACCGAAGAGGCTCGTGTTCTCTGTGGATTCCAAGAGGGCATCTTTCAAGGTCTCGTTTTATGGAAAGGGTGCACCAAAGGGGTACCAGTTTGGGTCTGTGACATGGTTTGGTGGCCTACATTTTGTTCGCACAGTGTTTGCAGTGAATGTCTTATAACTTGGTAGTTACCCAACTCCAAATTATTTGTGCTTCAGGCCCTGTAGTACTAGTATGCATGGTTGCTAAATAAACTTTTGCAAAGTATGCATTTTGCTTCGTAGTAATCTTTTCCTGTAGTTTGGTAAAATACCTTGAATATAGGATAAACACATTGAGTGCATGGATTGGAACATCCTTCTCACATGAGGAAACCTCGAGGAAAAGGTCAACAGTTTTGACCCACCACCATACGTCGATGTTGTCAATAAATCGTGTGCCGTAGAGAGTCTAATTCAGGACTCTCCCGAGGAAAAAATCTCCTAGTGTCAAGAACACTTTGCGCTTGACTTCATCTCGGAGTCAGACAATTATGCTATTACTGATCTGTAGGAGTCTGCTCCATTCAGATACATTCCCACTAAACTCAGTGAGTTTACGGCTCTGCTAACCATGGCTAGAGAACCCACTACTGCTCTCATCTCAGTCTTTACTGAGAAGCTTCGATCCCTCCCCGTTGAACTAAATATTTTTGCGGGTCTGCTCATAGCACTTACTATCCTTCTCTCAGTCTACACTGAGAGAGACCTGTTCTACACAGGTATACCTAGACAATGGATAGGGTAACAGTCTCTGTTCTACCTTAGAAGATTGCAGATTCACTCAGTCTTCTTGAGTTTTAACCTGGTTGGGGGTACTTGATATACCACCGTCATGTCTGGCTGAAGACGTAAAACTTAGCGCTTTCAGAAAGGCAATTTCGGTATTCCTAGAGTACATTAGTCTCATTCATTTGTTATTACTGTGATATTTCTGAACATGCATGTACATTCATTCTTTCGATCATTAGGTACCACACACTGTCGAGTTTATGCCGACTTGGTTAAATCCTCTCTAAACGTTTGCATCATCATTATCAATTTTCAATTATTTTATGTCCCGATCATGAGCACCGAGGACGATGCTATATTTTGGTTTGGGGTGGGTTTTTACCAAAACTCATGTTTTCATTTTGATAAAAAAAAGGAGAGAAACTTTGTAATTTTGGGTGTGATTTCATGTGATTTTTGAAAATGCCCTGACTTGATTAATGAAAACCTTTTGGAAAGTATATTTATTGAAAATGATGTCTGTTTTGAAAAATCACTTATTAGTTCTTCATTCAGTTTGAAAGCAAACATTACTACAGTGGATTGAAAAATCTTTAAAAACTCAGATTCAGCAAAAACGTTCACATATCAACGTCAGAATTATCCAAAGTTTAGATTATTTAGAGATCCAAGAAGAAAGATTGTGAAGACCTAACCCAGTGAGCTTTTGAGCTTTTCATTATTTCTGAGGGTTATAAAATTATTCTGAGTCACAAGATGACTCACAATTCTTCTAGTTCCCATATATTTCCATTGAGTGATCTCATTAACCCTTGCTTTGGTCATGGAACTCAGAACGACATCAAATTTGGATTATTACACAAAGAACCTTCTCTATATCCATTCGAGACATCTAAGATGAAAGTACAAAGCCTAGAAAATAATATAGGCAATCTTTCTTGCCAATCAGACCTTTTAGCTTCCCTAACATCTATACCGTTAGAAACCATTTTTGAGCATGTTGATAAAAACCTTTTCTTGTTAACCTATCAACCAAAAACCCAATCAAAAAAAAAAAAGAGTTCAATACGATAACCTACTTCTGAGATGGATCAAAAAGTATTTTGTATGATTACACCATGAAAAAAATATAAACCAAAAAAAGAAAAGAAAAGAAAACAAATAGTTCGAGCTGAAAAGAAACATGATTAGAAAGAAAGAATGAAAAGAAAAAGAATATAAAAAAGAATGCTGAACAATATCCAAAAAGACAAAAAAAAAATTAGAAAAAGAAAAGAAGAAAAGTCAAGAAAATATTACACCTGGGAAAAGTTGCAAAGAATAGTGAGATATCCTCTCAGAATTTTTGAATTCCAGAATATCCTTCTTTTTTCAACCTATCCTAAGCCCCAATGCAACCTATACAAGTCCTATTTGATTCTAGATTAGTACCATCATCAAGTGTGGAGAATGCAGAAAAAAGAAATTATAGAGTTTGATCCAATGTTCTTAAGTGATATGACATTCTAATCATGAAATCTTCTTAAATCTTCTTATATCATTCATTCAAGAACTATATATGTGAGACGTTTGTCGGTATCTATATTCATCTCCTCACATATAATTTGAGAGAAAAGTATAAAACCATTTCTGAGTGATTCATTTCTGAGTGGTATACAAGTGAGGATTGAGGTCAAGGCATATAGTCTCTAAGGAAATCTAGATATCTCTACTGTCAGATAAGGATGATGTTGAACACACACACACACACACACTGAGTCTGAGTAATCCTTTGTTTGAAGGTCTATTTGTAGAAGTGTTGCATTTTGCTGATTAGTTCTAATTTGTGAATGATTTATTGCATCATTGAAATAATCTGACAAAACAGAGTTTTCCTGAGTAATGCAAATAAGTTTTCTAGCATGTTATGCCAAGTCTTTTTTAGCTCACTTATTTCGCAATAATTGCCAAGATTGGCAATATGCTAGTTGGGGGTTGTGATATTCGCACAAAAGTGCTTATTTTAAGCCATTATCCTTATAGCGATGTCGCATTCTCCTATGTAAAACTTATCTTTTCGTCGACTTTTCCACGTAAGAGTTTCTTTCATTGCGTAGAATGCATTCTTTAGACGAAAATTGACTATTTGCATGAAATATACACATTTCGGATGGTCCAATATCAAGCCATTTTAGTTGAATTTCATTATGCACTTTTTCACTTGCAGGAGACCTTATCGGGCGATTCTTGAGGGCTGGCGGGCCCACTATCAACCACAGAAGACTTCTATCAAAGCTTAAAGAGCTAGCAGGCTAGGATAAAAAGATAGAAGACATGTACGGACAAAGCTAGAGGATCGTAGAACCGGAACAAGGACTAAGAGAGAGAAGAATAACTAGAGACCAAGAGAAGGACTTAGGTGTTAAAGGCCACACCAATTGACATCAAATGATAAGTTTGACTAATTGGTGGAGCGGACGAGAGAGAATAAAGAAGACCAGGTTTCAAGACCCTTCAATGCTTTTATTTTTATATTTTCTCTCACCTCTCTCCTATTTCTCTCTCTATCTATCTTGGCCCATGACCCATGACCCATGCCCATACCCACGATCCATGCCCATGACCCATACCCATGACCATACCCATGATCCATGCCCATGCTCATGCCCATTTGCAACAACAAGAGAGAATCGATTTCACTTGACTGATTCTTCTCTCCCACATCTCTCTCTATCCTAGTTACTCTCTCTTATCTAACTAACCCATTCCCAACCGTTGAATCTCTCTAGATCCAACGGTCATCATTTTTACAAGCAAAAAAAAAAAAGTCTATAAGAGATCTACGATCTCTCCTTCTTGGGTTGGTTCTCTCCCCCCTCTCATAACCTACAATCCTCTAGGTTCCCTCTCCCATTCTTCTCTAAACCTCTCTATATCTCTCCTTTCCTTGGTTCGGTTCTCATCCAAAAATCATAAAGAACACGACTTTGCAAACCTCTTCTCCATTGGTAAGTCACCAAGGTAAATCTCTATTTTCTATTGATATTCGCTCAAAAGTGCTTATTTTAAGCAATTATCCTTCTAGGGTTATCACACTCTCCTACGTAAAACTGCATTTTTATCAACATTTCTACGTAAGAATTTTTCTCAGTGCGTAGAACACACTTTTTTGGTTAAAATGGTATATTCGCATGCATTCATACGCATTTATTTGACCCACATGCGAAGTCATTCTCATTACGCAATTTTTTTATCGCAGGAGCACTAATCGGATAATCCTGATGGAGTGCGGGCCCACAATCAACATCCAGAGCCTTTGATCAGAGCATAGAGAGCCAGTGGACTTAGACAAGAGAATGAAGGCCAAAGACAGAAAAAGCTGAAGATAGAAAGAGTCGAGAGACAACCAAGAGAGAAGGATAGAAGAACCATCTAAGAAGAGACCAAGGAGATTAAAGCTTATCAACTAACAAAAGACAAGGACTTGCTCAGTTGGTAAAGCATGTAGAAGACCAAGTCAGGGACCAAGGTTCCAGACCCTTTACTAGCATTTTCTCTTTATTTTTGTAATAATTTCTCTTTACTCTCTCTAAATCCTCACTTTCTCTCTAATCTCAATATCCACCACCAGATCCTCTCTTCTTCCGAAATCACTCGATCCTACGGCCTACCTTGGTCGATCTCCACTGTCCGATGATCTGTTCGATCATCTCCATCCACTTCTACCATCCGATCGCCATTGAATCATTACTTCCACCGTTCGAACATCAACCCCATCATCACACCCACTCACCACTTGATCTAGTCAATGAATGGTTGAACCATGAGGATAATGTTGCCACAAATCAAGTATAGAGAAAGGTGTACGATGCACACTTGCACATGAGATAACGTTCCTAGGGGATGAAGTGGCATTAGATTTTTATTTCGAAGGAAAGTGATTTACCAAAAATAGGAGTGGTTTTGAAAAATGACTTTGAAAATTTGATATTTTAAATGGGTTCTTACAAATGAAAATATCTTTTCCAAAATTAGAAATTCCCATAAAACATTCTTAAAAAGATTTCTTTTATGAAAAGGAAGGAAAGAAAGACAGATTTTCTTGGCTGATGAGAGCATTGATTGGGGAGGTGAGCAATAGTGCTGGGCGTCCAACTCTTAAGGACAAAAACGTCCCTATGAAAGGTCCCCAACTCTAGCACGTTTTGAAAGGAAATGAAATTAGAAACCGTGGGTTTCTAGCATGGGAACCCACGGTTCCTATATAAATGGGAGCTTGGACCGTCCCCATCTTCTGCTTCCCCAACGTTCTACCCTCAAAATCCCTAGCCGTCTTCTCCTTTACTTCCTCTCCCTCTCTCTATTCATTCACCTAGCCACCCCTCACAAGAAAAAAAAAAAACCAGAAAAAAAAAAAGAAAAGAAGAGGATTAAGAAGAGGAGGAGCTCGTGGGAGACCAGCACCTCCATTCCTTGAGCCCCCACCACCATCATCACCAGTCAGACCTGCAACTTCACCGCCCTTCATCTCCAAGGTTGCCGCCCCCATCACCACCAAACCCTCACCACTCAAACGTTGTTGGTGTTGCAGGCGGCAACACCAAGCAACCCCGTTCCACAAACCGTTTCCACCATCTTGCATTCCCCAGCCATTTTAACAAAAATAAATAAATAAAATAAAGAAGGCAGCAAAGAAAGAAAGAGAAGAAGAGAAGAGAAGAAGGGAGGAAACCATTAGGTTCCTCCCCTTTGGACTCCATTGCCGCCCCTACCTGGCTCCTCTAGCCGCTGCCCTCTCCTTCTACCATACAAGCAGGCTGCCAAGTGCAGCAAGGTATCACCAAGTGTGCAAGTGCGCAGTGCAACTTCAAACCCATCAACGCTGCAGCCTCCCACGATGGTCCACTATGCCGCTGTCCTCTTGAAATAACTCCAGCCACTACGACCAAGATCGGGCACACTACTCCAGCAAGTCCGTCTCTTTCGTCCCCCTCAAAACCCTTACCACATCATTGCCATCACCTAAGGCCAGCCTAGTCCATCTCTCCATCAATTATCCTCTCTATCTTAGTTTTTATTTTATTTTTTTTCTTTCTCCTAAATACTATTTGATGCTGTGTTCAAGTGTTTCAAGTATATTCTATTTGATTAATAAAAGTTCATTAGTTTGTTTAATCTCACATCTTTAGTTTATGATTGATGTTCTAGATTCAATGTTATTTGCTTTATTAGATTTAAAAACAAAAAAAAAGAATAATAAAAAAAATCAAGAAAAAGATGTTTTAAAATCAATTCCCTCCTTTTCATCTCCTCTTAAAAATATCTAGCATTTTCTTTGGAAATATTTGTTATTTCATGTTCACTATTGTACTAACCCGCCTAATCCCAAGTACGGATCGACATCCGACACTGTCCACTGTACAAGCTTGAATATTTTGCAGAAATAAACTGTGAACTAGAATGATCAAATTACAAATGTGTTGATCTTAGGGTTTCCGTAACCAACAATGCGGAAAAACCCTAGTTTCATCTATCTTCTCTTTCATTTTCTCTTTAAAATCTTGTTCTTTCTCTTTATATTTTTTCTCTTATAATGCTTTTTAGAGTGATGGTTATTTGTTTTTATTTTCTTTTATGAATAAATTAGATTCAAGCATTATAATTTACATTATTTTAATAAAGTTTCTCTTTTCTGTTATGGTGTTTCTTTCTCTTTACTTATGTTAATTAGTTGATAGAAATCTCTCTAAAAAGATTATTTTAAATTTCAATCATTAATCACCACTCTCACCATTCCATCTATATTTTCAAGCACTTTCTATTGTTCTAATATTTTGATAAATTATGTTCCCTAACCCCGAGTGCGGATTCGACATACGTCTCCATTTTCTATCTTCTCTTTCATTTTTTTTCTATAAAATCTTGTTATTTCTCTTTATATTTATTATCTTATAATACTTTCTAAAGTGATGGTTATTTGTTTTTATTTTCTTTTATGAATAAAGTAGATTCAAGCATTGTAACTTGCATTATTTTAATAAATAAGTTTCTCTTTTCCGCTTATGGTGTTTCTTTCTCTTTACTTATGTTAATTAGTTGATAGAAACTCTCACCCTTCCATCCATATTTTCAAGCACTTTCTATTGTTCTAATGTTCGATAAATTGTGTTCCCTAACCCTGAGTGCGGATTCGACATCTGACATATCACTATACAAAGTCTGCATTTTTGTAGGATTTAAAGTGAACCGAAATTACAAATATTGTTGAAATCTAGGGTTCCCGATCCGACGACACGGAAAAACCCTACTTTCATGTACCAAACTGAAAAAGCGGACAAGGCTTCTTGGCTAGAAGGGGACGCGTGGATTCATAACGTTGATTCAGAGGACGTGGATGCATCGGCAGTAGGCCTTGGCTAAGGTTGGAAGCTGTATTTACAACGGTGCTGCGTAGGTAACCTTTGTTTCATTTGACTTTTCAGTTTGTGATACTTTCCGTCTGGACGTGGTCCCGTAGTTTTTCCTTGGCTAAGGTTTCCATGTAAAAATCTCTTGTCTTGTGTGATTGTTTGTTTATATTCCGCAATCTATCTTGATTACATCAAACGACAAAAAAAAAATATACCACGGAGGTATATTCGATTTGAGTCGGTTGTGATAATCTTTTATCAAACAACTAAGGCATGCGATTTTGTTCCCCTACCATAGACTAGTAAAACTGAGTAGGTATAATTTATTTTAAATACCTAATCAACCCCCCCTTCTAGGTATATTGGATTAAAGAGAACGGATCAGTGAAATTTCAGTATTGATCATGGAACTTGGAAATACATCAAAATTGAATTATTATGAGAGTGCAAACCCTAAAAAATGATTTAGGCTATTTTTCTAAACCTTTTAGCCTTTTAACCTACCTGAATTATACTTCACTAGAAATCCTTTGAACCATTTATAAGAGCCTTTCCTTGTTAAGCCCATTAACCAATAACCCAATCCAGTTACGAAGTATAACTCGCGACCCTACTTCTGAGAATGATAGAGAAATAATTAATATGGGTGTACCATGAAACGAAAAGTCAAGAAAGATCGAAAAAAAAGACAAATGGTTCAAACTGAAAAGAAAGTATGAAAAAGAGCTGAAAACAAATTGAGCAGTCTCAGAAATATCGAGAAAAATAAAAAAATAGGAAAGAAGAAAAAGAAAAGGATAATGGTGTTACACCCGTAGGAAAATAACAAGAAAATAGAAATATCCTCTCAGAACTTTGAAATCCTGTATCCCCTTATTTCTCTACACCTGACCTAAGCCTCATTACAACTCATAAAAGTCCTACTTGATTCTAGGATAACACGATCATAAAATGTGGAAAGTAGAGAAAGAGAAGTTATAGAGTTTGATCTTACGTTCTCGAGTGAAAAGATATTCCTCCCATGAGATCTTCTACTTCTGAAAATGTCCTTCATTCAAATAAAACATATGTGAGATCTTTGACTCTATATATCAATACATCTCCTCACATATAATCTGAGAGAAAAAGAAATAAACCGCTAATGAGTGATTCATTTATGAGAGTTTTACAAGTGAGATTTGAGGTCAAGGCATACAATCTCCAAGGTAATCTAGAACTCTTCACTGTCGGATGATGAGAATGTTGAGCACACACACACGCAGAATTTGATATTCGCTTAATAGTGCTTATTTTAAGCCATTATCCTTTAGCGTTATCGCACTCTCCTACGTAAAACTTCCCTATTTATCCACTTTTTTATGTAAAAGTCTCTTTTATTGCGTAGAACACATTTTTCTGGATGAAATGGTATATTTGCATGCATTAAACACATTTCTGAAAGTCTAGATATGAAGTCGTTTTGATCGAGTCTCATTACGCGCTTTTCTCTCACAGGAAATCCGATCGGGCAATTTTTAAGACTTGCGGACCCACGATCAACCATAGAAGCCTAATATCAAAGCTTAAAGAGCCAACAGGCTATGACTAGAAGATACAAGCGAAGTACGGGTCAAGTTAGAGGATCGTAGAAGCAGACCGAGAGCTAAGAGAGAGGCAAAGTTGAAGACCAAGAGATGGACCAAAGTAATTCAAAGTCGTACCAAAGGACATAAAATGATGGCATACGTGATTGGTGAAGCCAACTGAAGATTACATTGAAGATCAGGGTTCAAGACCTTCCGCCAGCTCTTTTGCCTTTATTTTCTCTCTCCTCTCTCCTAATTCTCTCTCCTTTCTCTCTCCTTTCTCTTTCATTGTTCCAAACCCTAACATCTAACCCTTATATCATCTCATCCTACCATTAGATCCTCAGATCGATCATCCTAACCCTCCAATCTCCATTATCTAACCTTTAATCTCTTCTTCTCTACCTCTATCCCATTTCCCATAGTTTTTCTACTGTTAGATCTTCTATCGGACCGTTGGGTCTCTCTAGATCTAACGGTCCTCCTATCTGGGCCATCCACTCTCTCATGACCCATTATCCTACTGACCCACTAGCCGACATGTAGCATGCTCAGTATTGGCCCAAAAGTCCACTATCCTATGGCCTATCCATTAACGGGCCACGGTTTATCCATAACCCATGGCCCGACACCATTTCTTGGACTGACCACTCACTTACCTAGCCATAAGCCTGTTTGCCATTTAAAACGCACGGATTTTCAAAAGCCCATGCCCTTAAGAGTGGCCCACGGCCTTTACAAACATCAAGCCCAAAGCCTAACCTATTGACCTAGGGCTTCATCTCATATCTGACAGCCATCATCCCAATTAATCCTCTCACTTAACCCACTTCATTCCTAAAGGCCCACTGCTTTAATAAGCCCATAGACCTCTTCCACAGCCCATTAGTAAGGAGGAATAAGTCTCCCTTATTCAAGAAAGGATAGAGTCTCCCCATTTTTCAAAACCGTGAGATTCTAAAATCTCTCCCACGACTCTTCCCTTTCTCTCTAAAAGAGTCTCTCGACTCTCATACCTAAAAAGAGGGAGTTCCCTGACTTCACCCTCGCTTGGACACAAACTAGGGAGGAGCCTTGGGCTCCTCCTGGCCACCAGCAACTCCGACCAGCAACCACTTTGTTCCACCACTATGCTGCCTTGCAGATCATCCTCCTCAACGTTGCTAACAGACCTTGTCCTCCATGAAACTTGCATCTCCACACTGCTGGTGCATTTCTGCTACTCCCTCCACCTGAAACACTGGCCAGCACCACACCTAAGTTGCAGGCCGTGCACCCTTGCTGCCACGAACTTGCAACACTAGTAAAAGCCCCATCCTCTTCTCCTCCTTTTTGTTCTTCGTTATCTTCTTCTCCCTTGTTGAACGCAGATCTACTCCCTCCATCAACACCACCGCCGTCACCATCCTCTTCACCACCATCATCTTCTTCTTCTCAGGCCACCCGCACTGTGCTCCTCCTCCACCTGCTACATGCAACCCTCTTGCTCCAAACCGTTGCTTGTATGCAACCCAGTGACCACCGAGTACCTCCCTCAGTGCTTCTCTCCTTCTCCAACAGCCAAAAAAGTTGCACACCTGCAACTTTCGGCCACCTGTTGGTGTTTTCTCTCCACCTCCTCAAATCTCTACCTTCTTCTTCTTCTTCTCCTCCGCCTTCACTTTGAGATTCAGATCTGCAACACTGAGTTGCAGACCTGAAATTCCACAGGTGCTGCCTATCCAAGAACTCCTCCTCCCGTGCAACTCCTTCCCCACATAGCTGCGGGCTCCGCCCCATTTTCTCCACCATGCCAGATCAACACCTCCACCTTGCTGGTCTACGTCTGCAACCACCTCAGCGTCCATGCATTTGAGTTGCAGCGTCTGCAACTCCCACGCTCCTCTCCACTTCACCTCACGCTCCTACCTCAGCCACCACACCTACAAGTGCCAACGGGTTCTGGTCTGTACCTCAACCGGATCAAACAACCTGAAACCGTCTTTTCTTCCACCATCGTTAGCATCCAGCATTTCCCTCCTACGCCCTGCAACATGGGAGACCATGTGCAGGTTTCTCATCCTCTCGGGCTTCTCCCAACACCTGCAACTTGTCATGGTTTGCTGCCCCCACAACCAGTCTGGGTTTCTCCATCTTCACCTTCTTCTTCTTGAGAAGACCAACAACCCATGGTTGATGCACCAGTGTTCCACCATGACGTTGCCTTCCACCTCTATGTCAACACTAGCAACCCTTCCTTGGCTGGCCGCACAACAGATGTGCAAACTGAAATTAGGGTTTTTCTGCGTCGTTGGTTACGAAAATCCTAAAGTTCAATAATATTTGTAATTTCTCCGAATTGGTTCACTTAATCTACAAAAATATAGACTTGCACAATGGCTCATGTTGGATATCGTCCGCACTTAGGGTTAGGGCAAATAAAGACAAATGAATAGAAATTTGCTTAAAATGATGGAAGAGGTGAGAATGGTGGAAAATGTGATTTTAAAACATAGTTGGGGATTTTTAGTGAGAGAAAATGCTGCAAATTTCAAGAATCACAAAGAACATTAATCAAATAAGAAATTGCACAATAACCATTAAATTAATTAAAAATTCTTTATTACAATCAATTGAAATTTGAACAAAATGAAAATGCATAATTAACTATGCTAGAAAGCGATTAGAGAAGCTAGAGAGAGATAAATTAAGAGAGAGAAAATGATTTTAGAGAGAGAATATGGTTTAGAGAGAGAAAATAAAAAGATGAGAGAAGATTGATTAACTTACCATGATACATTAACCTTGGTTGTGATAGATGGGCATTTCATTCTGATTGGTGCATGGAGAGGTGCACTATGGTGCAAGGAGGTGGATGCAAGGTGCAAGTTTCTGCACCTCAACGCATCAAGGGAGAGGGAGATCAAGGGCAGCACGCAAGGTGGAGTAAATAGTGGGGTTGTGAAACTAGGGTTTTTCCACGTCGTTGGTTACGAAAACCCTAGAGTCAACGAGATTTGTAATTGATCCGGATTTTAATCCTGCAAAATATAAACTTTTGCATAGGGATTCGTGTCCGATGTCGATCCATACTCGGGGTTAGTTTGCACAAAATTAGAACATGAAATGAGAGATTTTTCTTAAAAATTGTTAAAAATCGAAGAATGGAATGGTGAAAATGGTGATAGATGCGCAATTTTAAAACTTGCTTTGATGATTCTTAGAGAGAGAATTTTACCGCACACAAAAGATCATAAGGTTAAAAGAACTTAAGAACTGCAAAAATTCCACTTTTATTGATAACTAAAGGTTCCTTACAAACATCAAACAAATAAAGCAAACCTAACTAGAAAGCAAATAAGCACTTAAAGGGACTAATCTAGAGAGGGAAATAAGAGAGATGAGAGAGAAAGTGTAGAGAGAGAAGGAGAGAAATCTAGAGAGAGAAGGGGTTTTAGAGAGAGATTTCTAGAGAAAGGAAGTTACCTTGGGACACTTACCGAAGATTTGCATCGGCCAAGGCTAATGTTGGAGAGAATGGCCTTAGAAGAGTTGGCTAAAAGGAGTGATCCAAGTGGTGATGAATTCGTGGTGGCCGAGATTGTAGTGGCCAAAAAGAGGTGGTAAGGTGGGGCAAAAGAAGGAGGCGTTGCTGGTACAAAACGGTTGAAGGCGCTGCACCCTTCTTTACTCACCACGAGGTGATCAGTCCGTGAGGACATGGATGGTGCAACGGCCAGCAGGTGGTGATGATTATGGAGGTGGAGGGCAGACCAATCTAAGGAGAAGAGCCTCACGGCTTCTTCATCCCTTCTTTCTTCTTCTTATTCTCTTCTCTTTTTTTTTCTGTTTCGATGAAGAAGAAGAGCGAGGCGACTAGGAGATGAGGTGCAAGATGGGTTCTGGTTCTAGTTGCAACCGGTGGAGAACACCAGAGAAGATGGTGAAACACGGTCTACAAGTTGGAGTTGCAGACATGGTGCTTCCAGCAAGGAGAGGAGGCGGTTTGGCAGCCCTCAATGTCCTCACCTCGAGTTGCAGTGGTGGAGAGACATTGAGAGGAGAAGATGCAGGAGGCACCAGTGGGCAGCAGGTTCCAGGCGGCGGCATTAATGGAGGGGGCGCTACTGGTGTTGGTTGGATGTGGTGGTGCACCGGTGGTGAAGCAAGTGATGGAGAGGGGAGGCTTTCAACAGTTTGAGGGGGTGGTTCACCGGACTGTGGAGTTTTCGGTGAACCACTTGCAGGTGGGGCGAGTTGGGCATGCACCAGCAGCAAGAAGGCAGCAAGAAGGCGCCTCCTCCTTCTTTCTCTTCTCTATTCTCTTCTTCTTTTTCCCTTTTTTTTGTGCTAGTTTTCCTCTCTTGTGAGGGTCGGCTGAGAGAGAAAGAGAGGGGCAGAACGTGAAGGAGATGGAGAAGAGAGGAATGGAGGAAAGATGGGGGCGGTAATGGAAGAGATAGATGAGAACGTGGAGAGGGTTCCTCCCCTCTTTGGAGTGATGGCTCAAGTAAGTGAGAAGAGATTAAGGGTTTTTTTTTTTTTTTTTGGGAGAGGACCCTTGAGATGAACGGGAAAGAGAGAATATATAAGGATGATGTGGTGCTCTTGGCCACTTGTTGTGGGTGCCGTAGGTTGAGATATGTGGGGTGAGATGTATGTGGGCATTACACCCTCCTTTCCATAATGAATTTCTTTCAATTCTTTATTTTGGACTGTTTGGATTGGCAACTAAGGTCTAGTTGGTCTACTATCTCAACAACTTAATCACCATCGTCCTTCTCTTTCAATGCATGGCAGTCCATGCACCTTAGTTGCCAAAAATTAAGTCAGCAACTTAATTTTCCACTTTCGTTCTTGAATGCCTCCTTTATTTACCATGGCCCATCCCGCAACAAACTTTCATAACTTTACTTCCGAAGCCACCCATGTTTTCAAGCTGTTTTCCTTGTAGGAATATACGCCAACCACTCAAGCTGTCAACACCCTCAACTTGAGGACGGTCCAGCCATCGTTAGAGTGCTGATCTCCTTTCCATGATTCTTACAACTAGAACTTCCCCTTTTATACTTCGATATCGTTCTTGCATTCCCTAAAACCACATCAGATAAATGTCACCACGTCAATGGCCTTGGCCACCACAGATTCAAGATGTATTTTGCTGGCCCATTTTTGAAGTCCCGAAGAACATGCTAGTCATTCCAATTACCATAGTACAACAATCTTGCTGCCCCCTCCGGTTTAGCACTTAGTTTCGCCATTCATCATGGCCCACGATCTTGGTGGAGTGGCCTACTGAAATTGACATTGTGGTTTAGATTTGGGCTTGATGTACAACGGGCTTTAGGCGTTAGTTGGATATTAAGCTCTTGGACTTGAACTTAGGCATTCTCCTTAGGGCCCCGAATTTGATCACCTCATCATCATAACGATTTGTGCCTTAAAGTGCGGAATTGTGGTCCACATCTTGGGTTGTATCTTGATATCATGGTATGTTGCTCTTTTTAAGCTTGTTATTGGGCTTTGATGATAGATCGTGGGCCCGCAAGTCTCGAGAATTGTCAGATCGGGTTTCCTGCAATAACGAAAAGCACATAATGAGACTTAATCAGAAAGGCTTTATATCTAGACTTCTGAAAATGTGTTTAATTCATGCAAATATATCATTTCGTCTAGAAAAGTGTGTTCTACGCAATAGAAGAAACTCTTATGTAGAAAAATGGATAAATAGAGTAGTTTTACGTAGGAGAGTGTGATAAGCACTTTTGAGCGAATATCAGGTTGCTGTTGTTGGCTGGTTCGGTCAGCCACTTGGTGAAGGTAGGAGCAGTCCACGTGGCTAGTGGTACGTGTGGAGAATCAACACTAGTGGAGAAGGTGGCGTGCAAAGAAAACGGCAACAATGGAGTTGCAGGTCTGACCTTTGGAGAAGGAAATCTTGCCTGAAGAGAAGGTAGCAGGCGATGGGAAGAATGTGAAGAGGTGTTGGTTTTTTAAGGGAAGGATGAGAGAATGTTAGCTGGTTTGGCCAGCAGCTATAGAGGATGGAATGGCCAGGATCGACCAGTCACGCGATGAAGAAGATGAAGAAAATGAGGAAGATGCATTGATGTGCTGCAAGGACGTGCAACAAGTGAAGATGAGGAGAGAAGGTTCGTCCGGCTATATGTGCTCAATGGTAGGAGGAGCAACCCATGGGAGGGGATCCACAAGATGCCCATGGAGTTGCTTGTTCGTGAAAAATGAATGGATGAAGCCGGTTTGCAAGTGTTGCAGACCGTGAGTGGTAGAGAAAGGGAGGAGGAGGAGACAGATGAGTTGTAGATGGAGCTAGGGAGGAGGAGACAGAGACAACAGTTGCAGGCTGTGCAACTGTATGATCGGCCGGAGTTGCAGGTAGCAACTCCAGGGATGGAGAAATCAAAGAAGAACAAGAAGAACAAGAACAAGAAGAAGAAGAAGAAGAAGGAGAAGGAGAAGAACTCACCAGATCTGGAAGTAGCAAGGAGGATGCAGCATCAAGGAGGACCTGCTAGTGCGTCGGCATTAATGGAGCTCGCCGGAGTTGTAGCTTGCAACTCCAGCAAAGAAGAAGAGAAGGGTAGGGCTACTTTAGAAGCTTGCTGGAGAAGGGGTGGTAGCTAGTGGCTATAGTGGTGCATGAGCAGCATGTTGAGGGGGATTACATGGGTGCTGGTTGTCCTCACAGTAGTGATTGCCTGTCCGCCGGAAAAGAAGATAAACAAGAAGTCGTGGATGGCTTGAAGATGGAAGAGATTGTGATTGTTGCAGGTGGTGAAGCACAACAACGTGGTTGCTTGTTGGTGGTCGCCGAAATTGCAAGCAACTCCGATAAAGTATGAAGAAGAAGAAGAAGTGGTGGCCGGAGTTGCAAACCGCAGGGAAAGAAGAAGGTGGAGGAGAAGGGGGGAGAAAGAAAGAAACGTGGGGGAGGGAACCACCCGTGAAGAGAAGGTGGATATCTTTTTATGGAATTGTGAGATGTGGTTGAGATCCACCTTGAAAGGGGGAATAGGTTAGATTGAAACTGTCTATGCGTTATGAGTGTGCATGGGCCACTCATGTTAATAGTCCGTGGGTCAATCATGAATAGCCCGTGGGCCTATTTGGAGTCCAAGGAAGTAGAGAGATTTGAATGTGGGCCAATCTTTGACGGGTTATAAGTGACACATGGAGACATGAGGTGGCAATGGAGTGGGTCCATTCTTGGGACATGGCTATGGGCCATGGTGATAGTGCATGGGCATGGGTCATGGGTCGTGGGTATGGGTCATGGCTCATGGCTCATGGCTCATGGGCCAAAATAGATACAGAGAGAAATAAGAGAGATGTGAGAAAAATATAAAAATAATAACATTTGAGGGTTTTGAACCCTGGTCTTCTTTATTCTCTTGTCCACTCCACCAATTAGTCAAACTTATCCTTTGATGTCAATTGGTGTAGCCTTTAACACCTTAGTCCTTCTCTTGGTCTCCAGCTATTCTTCTCTCTTAATCCTTGTTTCGGCTCTACGATCCTCTAGCTTTGCCCGTACATGGCTTCTATCTTTTTATCCTATCCTGTTGGCTCTTTAAGCTTTGATAGAAGTCTTTTGTGGTTAATAGTGGGCCCGTCAGTCCTTGAGAATCGCCCGATAGGGTCTCCTACAAGTGAAAAAGCGCGTAATGAGATTCAACTAAAACAGCTTGATACTGGACTATCCGAAATACGTATATTTCATGCAAATAGTCGATTTTTGTCTGAAGAATGCGTTGTACGGAATGGAAGAAACTCTTATATGGAAAAGTTGACGAAAAGACAAGTTTTACGTAGGAGAATGCGACATCGCTATAAGGATAATGGCTTAAAATAATCACTTTTGAGCAAATATCACAAACCAGCAACCATGATCTTCCTCCTTGCTGGTTCGGCCATTCCCATGGCACATCATATGGACAGCACATTCTTAGCCATCTTCATGATGATCCTTCTCCATGCTTGAACCTTGGCCAGAGTGTCACAATCACCTGCGTATTCCGATCCCCGATCTCACCTTTGGTAAGTATTTGAGGTACTTTCTCTCTCTTCTTCTCCTTTCTCTCTCTAAAATTTGCTTTTCTCCCTAGAATTCTACTTTCTCTCTTTAGATCTCCTTTCTCTCTCTAAACGACATGGAGGGGACGTGACATCCCTAATTCCATGTTCTCTATCTACTTTCTATCTCTAAGTCTATTTTCTCTCTTTAGATCCTCACTACTTTCTCAGTCGATCGCCTCTTCACTTGGCCGACTCCTTTCGACGAATGAAAATGTGAGCTTCTTAGGGCACATCACCGTACATTATTTGCTAATTCACATCTACTTTGTCAGCTGGTAAGATCGGATATGAATTACCACGATTGAGCAGCATTCCATGAAATTTGGACGGTCCTCTTCTTGATCGGTAGCGCCTTAGCTCCAAAGGTCATGGGATGCTTCTCTGTCAAAACCCTTCTCTTCATTGAAGCATTTATTGAAGTCTTAAATGATCCTCTCCTTAATCGGTAGCGCCCTTAGCTCCGAGATCTCAATGGACGTTTCTTTCCCTTATCCCTTCTCTTGATTGAAGCTTTCATCGAAGTCTTGGACGATCCTCTTCTTGATCGGTAGTGCCCTTAGCTCTGAGATTTCAATGGACGTTTCTTTCCCTTACCTCTTCATCTCTCAATCCTTTACATGCTTTCTTACATTCTTTTTTTATTTCTGTTATTTTGATTTATATACGTACTCTTTGATGATTAATGAAGTTGATTTTGATATTTTGGTGTTCTGAACCTCAAATGAATATTGTTTTTAAATCGACTCGCCCTTCTCATCTTTCCACAATTCTTATTTCTCTTTGTATATTATTTGTCAGTTTTAATCCTTTATTGCGCTAATTCACATCGAGTGCGGATCGACATCCGACACATACTGCTATACAAGTTTACATTTTGCAGGCTTAGAATCGGATTCTATAAATATTGTTGAAGTTAGGGTTTCGAATTGACGACACAAAAAAACCATACTTTCAGAATCTGACTATTCTAAGTCATGATTATCAATCTGTAGTCTTGTCAAAACTTCCTAACTATCTGCTAGCTTGTAACTGTTTTTGCATCCATATGATAATTTGACGAACGGTGTTTTCATTAAGCTAATATGAAAAAATGTGCAGCATGTACAGAGCCCTTTTAAGCTCATTTATTTCGCACCAATTGCCAAGGATTGTCAATATGCTGGTTGAGGGTTGTGATATTCGCTTAAAATGCTTATTTTAAGCCATTATCCGTTAGTGTTGTCGCACGCTCTTATGTAAAACTTTCTTATTTATCCACTTTTCTACGTAAGAATCTCTTTCATTACATAGAACACACTTTTCTAGACGAAATGGTATATTTGCATGCATTAAACACCTTTCTGGAAGTCTAGATATGAAGCCGTTTTGATCAAGTCTCATTATGCGCTTTTCTCTCACAGAAAATCTGATCAGGCGATTCTCGAGACTTACGGGCCCACGATTAACCATAGAAGCCTACTATCAAAGCTTAAGGAGCCAACAAGCTAAGATAAGAAGATAGAAGCCAAATACAGGCAAAGCCAAGGGATCACAGAGCCAGCCCAAAAAACCAAGAGAGAGGCAAAGCTGAAGACCAAGAGACATACCAAAGTGATTCAAAGCTGCAACAAATGACATAAAATGACGACTTATGTGATTGTAGAGCGTACCGAAGTCTATGTTGAAGATCAGGGTTCAAGACCCTCCGCTAGCTCTTTTGCCTTTATTTTATATTATTTTCTCTCTCCTCTCTTCTAATTCTCTATCCTCTCTCTCCATCTCTCTAGACTCTAAAATCTAACCCTTAGATCATCTCATTTCAGATCAATTATCCTAACCCTCCAATTTTCATCATTTACCCTCTGATCTCCTCTCCTCTATCTCTATCCCATCTCCCATAGTTTTTTCCACTATTAGATCTTCCATCGGACCGATAGACAATCCATCGGACTGTTAAATCTCTCTAGATCTGACGGTTCACCCATCTCGGGCTCGACCCAATCATCTATGGTCCACCTTCATTCCTCTCATATCCTTACCCTAACCCTAACCATTCCGAGAGATTAATAAATAAATTAAAATAAAACAAAAAGCAATACAAGGAAGCCCACGACCTCATTGGAATTTCCTTTCTCAAAATAATTGTCGACCGATTAAAACCTCATATCATCCAATGGTCCTAATTCCATCATCTTATGGGCCCTTATGGCCTTAGTGGTCTACAATTCCAAGTGGCCTACAAGCAAATTGGAAGCCCAATGCCTTCACTCACTAACTTAGGCCCAACTCAAGCCCACATCATGAATGTGAGAGAATTGGTCTTCCTTGACCGTTTCTCTCTCTTCATTCCATGAATTCCCTATCTCAGCCCTCTAATCTCTCAACTATCTCCCCCATGTATTCTAACTAACCCATCTCTCTCTCGTTGGCTACAGGTAGGGAAGGAGCCTTGGGCTCCTCCCCATCACCACTGTGCCCACCATCTACAACTCCTTGGACGTCTAGTAGATCTTCTCCAACCTACAAAAACTGGTCGGTTCTCCCCTCTCCTTTTCGGCCACCAACAAACTAGCCACTGCACATTACTTGTCCTCCCTTCTTCCTTCTCTTTGCAAGCAACCACGGTGTTGTTCGTCCTTGTTGGGCGGTCTTCCTTGCTGGGTAGTGCACCAGCATCCTCCTTCCTCCATCTTCCTTCACCATGGGCCAAGACCCTTCTCACCTTACCAGCCACCGTTTCCAAAATAGTGTGCTACCGCCTACATCCCCCCATGAAAAGCTCCATCGTGGACTACAACGCGGGCATGAGGCGGTCTCCTTCTTTTCTTCTTCTCCATTTTACGACCAGCTCATCCAGCACGTTTGCAATCTCACTTGTAGCCCCACAGCAACGACTCGCCACCTTCCTCCATTAGAGCCGCCACCTAGCTGCCCAAAAGCACCACCGCTGTGGTGTTCTTTCTCCTCCATGCTAAACACCACCATTCATCATGTTGTTGCGTCTTGCAACCAAGCCACCACATCAGCACATGTGCTTATCCCTCTCCATCAACCACTACAGCAGTGCCTCACTATTGAGGAAGCCTCTAGTTGCAGGTCTGCAACACTTTCTTTGACTTGTAACTCACCACCGAACCACCCTCTCAGCCCCATGGCCACCTCAGTCACATCTTCTTCACATTGCTGCCCCTCCCTTTGGCATCAACGTCTTCACCAGTTCCTTCTACATGCTGCACAGCAGCCAGCAGCATCATCTTCACCAATCGGGGTGAATCTCCTTACTGCCTTGCCGATTCACCACAAGGATAGCACCCTTGTGCTCCACATGGAAGCACCCCAACCAACCTCTCTATGCATGTGCATCACATGTGACTCTCTTTACCTCTTGGACATGGCCAGCATTTGGAGCACCTGATCTTTTCTCTCCGGGCAACACCCTCAACATCACCGTCCTTGAGCCACTCTCTTCTCCGGCAATCTCCTTGCCACCATGGCAGCCACTATCTCAAGTGCACCACTGACATACATGCATGGTCCATTCTCATGGTTGATCCACTTCTCCATTGGCCGATCTCACTCCTGGTAAGTCTCAAGATGTACTTTCTCTCTCTAGGATTTCTCCTCTCTAGAAATCTTAATTTCTCTCTCTACATTTCACTTTCTCTGTTTAGATCTCTCTTTCATCTTCTTTCTCAAAACTCCTTTTCTCTCTCTACCTTCCACTCTCTCTAGAACTCTCTTTCTCTCTCTCTCTCTCTAGAGTTAGATTTCTCTCTACATTTCTCAGGCCGATTGCTTCTTCACTTGGCCAACTCCTCTCGACAAGTGAAAATGTGAGCTTCTTAGGGCACATCATCGTACATTATTTGCCAATTCACATCTACCTTGTCGGCCGGTAAGATCCGATGTGAATAATCACGATTGAGCAACATTCCATGAAACTTGAACGATCATCTTCTTAATCGGTAGCATCTTAGCTCTGAGGATTATGGGATGCTTCTCTGTCAAAACCCTTCTCTTGATTGAACCATTCATCGAAATCTTGGATGATCGTCTTTTTGATCGGTAGCGCCCTCAGTTCTGAGATCTCAATGGATGTCTCTTTCCCTTACTCCTTCTCTCAACCCTTTACATGTTTTTTAGAATAGATTTATCTGTTTCTTTACTTCTGCAAATTTCAATTCATGTAAGCAACATATTGATTAATACAATTTAGTTTTGATATTTTGGTGTTCTTAATCTCAAATGAGTGATATTTTTTAACTGACTCGCCCTTCTCATCTTTTCACAATTCTAATTTTTCTCTGTATATTATTTGTCAGTCTTTATCTCTTGTTGCACTAACTCACACCGAGTACGGATCGACATCCGACATGTACTACTATACAAGTTTATATTTTGCAAGCTTAGAATCAGATTCTACAAATATTGTTGAATTAGGGTTTCCGAATTGACGACACGGAAAAACCCTACTTTTATCCATCAACCCCACCCTTTTGAACCCATTCAATATTATCTTGTTGAAAGAATATAATTTTTGCTTCTAAAAACAAGAACAGGGTCGTCAATGTCTATCGAACTTGGTACACCTCCAACGTAGTATTTTTTCAAGAAAATTGATGCTTCACCCATGACCTCAGGAGGCTTCACCCTATCAACCCCACCAGCCGATTTATTTATCGAAAACCCATTGTTTTGAACGATTTCGTAGAATCTTAAAATCTTGCTAATATGGAAACTTTCTTTTTATAATATAACACTACTTCCAATCAACATCTTCTCATCTTTAATCTACACCCTTGATCTATTAAGTCACATCTAAGTAATTATTTACCTATATTGTCCCAACTCTTGATCTCCTTTTCTTGGTAAAGACTGAAATACCCTTATGTGTTTTTTTTGGACAACTGTCTTACAAGCTGATTTTCAGTGTGAATTGAAGAGAAAATTTTTGAAGCAGTAGATTTTTGAAGCAGCGAAGCAGTGGCCAATCACATGGTGCCACAATCTCCTATACAAAAAGCATTTCTGGGTTTGTACGAAAGCAACAGGAGATTGTGGCGCCATGTGATTGGCCACTGCTTCGTTGCTTCAAAAATCTACTACTTCAAAATTTCTCTCTTGTCTGCCAAGGAGTGGACCAAACACAATAGGTTAGTAGGCCTTTAAAGGGTATTCCACGTGGCATTTAAAAAAAAAGGGACTTCAAACCTTTGTTCTAAAACTCGGACTCGACTAGGAAGTCCATTGGGCCGACTCACCTCGATGACTTGGGAGTCGACTCGGTGAGTCATTAAATTGATCATTATTTATTTAAATATATAAAAAATAATATTTATTAAGAAAAACTTTGAAAATAGGAAAAAAATCAGAAAAAAATTGAGCTTTGACTGGACTCGCCCTTTAAACGGGTGACTCAGTTGAATTGTGAGTCAACTCAGACAATTTTTCGAGTCAACTCACCGGACTATGCAAATCCGAGTTTGTATGCCGAGTCGACTCGAAATACGATCGAGTCGAGTCGACTCGGCATAGTCCCGATTCGACTCAGTGAGTTTTAAAACATAGCTTCAAACACCATAAAAAATGGAGTAAAACTTTGATGACAGGGCCCTGTCATTGAAGCGGATGACAGCACGCAATACGAGCCACGTGGCATACTCTTAAAGGATTCTGACCGTATGGATGTTTGGCCAATCCCTAGGTGGACTTACAAACCAAAAATTAGCCCGATTAGGCGTTAGATTGAAATTATTTTCAAGGGTTGATTTTAACTGTGGAAATTGGAGCATTATTGACCATTGTTAGGTAAAGGACGATCTCAAAAGGGATAATTCAGACACATCATACATGTATGGTCAAAGACTATCATGATTGATGAGCTCCTCATCGGTGGTGGACCGGTACCGCATATACAAACATGTGACTCACAGACTCAGTAATCCGGACAAGTAAAGTAGTGGATGGACACCAATTGAGTGGGCTTACTCGTAAAAGAAAAAAGGAAAAAAAGAAAGGAAAAGACAGAACCAAACACTATTGCATCAGATATAGTCTCTTTTTCCTCCAACTAAGTCACTTATTCCAACCATGGACGAGTTATGTTTTGCCGACGGATGACAATATGAGCCACGTGGCATATTCTTAGATATTTCTGACCATGTGGATGTAGCCTGATTAGCGATTTCTAAGTGTTGAATCGGATTCATTTCATGGGTTGGTTGTTGTGCTTTCTCCTTCGTACGGTGGGTACAGATTACGATCCAATTCATTCCGATCCAACTCAGTCAGTCTCTCACTCGAGAAGATGTGAGGCCCGACGTAAGTGCAGAAACTCGGGATGGAATGAATCGGTCGCCTGCCAATCCTGAGTTGGATTGGACTATCCAATCCAAAATATATTACTTATTAAAAGGTCTGCAAATAAGAAAACAAAACTCAGACCATTGTCTCTAACGGATCTGCGGACTCAAAATTTTGACTCAAATTTTTAACCCAAACTCTCAGCTTGTGGTTGATAGTGCTGAACTGGCATTCACTTTACCAAAGCAAAACCACCGTTGGATTTCATGAAATACACCACCGAGATCTTGAGCAAAATTTTCAGTCAAAAATTTGAGTCCGCGGATTCACAAAGTCATTATTATAGGGGATTTGACAGGTAGGCCTCTGCATACACGTGGCACGCTTTCGTGCTATTGTTTGACAACACTTATCGAGAAATTTTTTAAAGCGGCGGGATTTTTGAAGCAGCGATCATGTGCCCAATGATCATGCTCCACATATACCTATAGTTTAGACTTTGGTTCTAAAAAGTTGTAACATTCTGCACACTTATCCAGCTTAACTGGACCCCACTTGCGCATTCAAAAAGAGTGAAAAAACCCCAACACCTAGATGCATGGCCTGATAATGATTGCAACTCCGAAGATCTGATTTTCTCAGCAGAAAACCACGTTTATCACTCTCTCTCTCTCTCTCTTTATCGAGTAAAACTTCTGTCACATCATTGTGACAGATGCTTCTTTCCCAACAAACCATACGAGCCACGTGGCACACTCTTAGTGGACACCGACCATATGAATGTTTGGCCTGTCCCTCGGTGGACCTCAAACCAAAAATCTGCCTGATTAGTGATTTCTAAGCGATTTGATTGAAGTTATTTTCATGGGTTGATTTTATGGGTAGGAATTTGAGCATTATTGAGCGTTATTTGGGTGCAAAGATCCAAAGGTTGTAAATCACTAATCAAGCTGATTTTTGGTTATACGTCCATCGACGCCAAACATCCATACGGTCAGCGTCCACTAAGAATGTGCCACGTGGCTCATATTTTGTTTTTCATTTGAAAAACGAGAGGTAAAAAGACAAATTAAAAGAACACCGGTCCCAACCCCTAATATCAAAAGGACGAGTAAATCTTTGGTGGCGACAGACGGACCACAAGATAAGCAACTGGATGTTTTGTCCATCTCTAGGTTGACATGTAGGCCAAAAATAATCCTGTTTATTGATTTGGAATCATCAATGTTGTAAACTTTCGATGACACCTACAGTCAGCGACGCCGCTAACTGCAGCCGATATTAGCCAAGTGGCACATTTTGAAGAGGACTTACTGTATGGATGTTTGGCCAATCACTAGGCGGAGTTATGAACTAAAACCAGTCTGATTAGTGATTTAAATCCTTTGGATCTTTGTACCCAAATAATGCTCAAATTCTTCCTGTTAAAATCAACCCATGAAAATAACTTCAATCCAACGCTTAGAAATCACTGAACAGGTTTATTTTTGGTTTGTATAGGTCCACGAGAAAAATTTTGAAACAGTGGATTTTTTATGCAAAGAAGCAGTGGCCAATCACATCACGACGTCGGCCAAACATCCATACAGTTAGTGTCATCTTCAGAATGTGCAACATGCTTCATATTGGCTGCAGTCAGCGTTGCAGTCAGCAACGCTGACGGGAGGTGTAATGGAAGGTGTACACATATTTAATTTCCATACACAATTTCACACAAAAAAAAAATTGTCGGGAGCCAATATATAAATTAAAAGTCTTCGAATGGGAAGATTTTTGGTGAGGATGGTCTCTATGGTGAATAGATCACCGTCACAAAAATTCAAAACATTCTAATATTCATAGCATAGTTTACAAGTTGAAGAATTATGGACCGTCTATTTTTACAGTTAACTTGAAGCCCACAGTTAATTTATCTTCAATGGTGAGATCACTCTCACCAAAAATCATCTATTAATTATCTTCCATGTGGGTACTAGGGGTGTCAACAGGTCGGTTCCTGTTTGGTTCCTAAGGTGACCAGAACTGGAATAAACGATTCTGGTTCTTATCGGTTCGGGTCCTTAACAGTTCCGGTTCTCAAAGTGATGGATCTGGAACCGGAACCGATTATGTATATCTATTGGTTCCGGTTCCAGTTCCGAATATATTGGGTCCAATCTTGATAATATGAGAATTTTTACACTATATTTATATATTGGTTCCGATTCTTATCGGTTCGGTTCTGGTTCCTATCGGTTTCGGTTCCATATTAGACTACTTAGAATCAGAACCATTAATTTTTGTTCGGTTTTGGTTCCCAAAAAAGTGGAACTGGAACCGGTGTTTTCGGTTTCAATTCCGGTTCGGTTAAACGGGTGAAATTGACACTCCTAATGAGTACAGCAAAATTGTGTGTGAAAATATGTGTCCGCTGAGCCTAACCCTTATTTTTAACCCTGAAATTGGAGCATTATTTGTGTACAAATACGGCACATTTTTAGAGAAATATTGAACCGTATGGATGTTTGGCCCATCCTTAGGTGGACCTGCATACCAAAAATAAACTTGGTTAGTGATTTCCAAGACCGTCTCGATACAAGTTGAGGCCTAAGGCGAAAACTATTTAAAGTATTTTTTTATATTTAATATATTAATATATATGATATTAATTAAAAATTAATCTCTGTATATTATTGGAAATCTTTATATAAAAACTATTCTTCATAGTAAAAAATTATGGAAAAAAAATTAGATGGAGGCGTTGGATTGGACTTACTTTCATGGGTTGATCTGAACTGTGGGAATTTGAGCAATATTTGAGGTACAAAGATCCAACGCCTAGAAATCACTAATCAGGCTGATTTTTGGTTTTGGGGATCGTCCAAACATTCATACTGTCAGAGTTCCATAAGAGTGTGCCACATGGCTCATATTGTGTCTTGTAACTGGAGCCTGTCATTTTAGGTCTAAGGCAAAAATTCTATATAAGTCCTTTTTTTTTATTGGTTCAGGCTCCAAGGACCCCCATCTTTTGACCCCCTCTCAGGAGTTGAGTGCTTGGCCGTGGATTTCACGAATTCAACAGTGGTTGAGCCCTGGCAAAAAGTGAAAGCCATCTTAGCTTTATCAACCATTGTTGGATTCTCGACATCCACAGCTAATCACACGACTTCCGAGAGGGGTCAAAAAAGAGGGTCTCCTGAGCCCCGAACCTTTGTTATAATTAATATATACTAGTGTCATTGGCCCGTGCTAAAGCACAGGCAAATAAATAAAAAATAAAAAATAGTAATAGTAATGTACAATAAATATAAGTGTGAGAAATAATAATATTATTTTTAATTTATAAAATACTACTTCTAAATAGATGACAAATTAATGCCGAAACCCCATACATTAGACGATGATTTTAATGGTTTGATGATGAATTGTAATGCTCATAAAAAAATTCAGAACAAAATAGCAATAAAGAGATACGTGGATTTTCACACCATTCAGTTTGTTGGACTCAAGAAATTGAAAGCTTTGCAACTACACAATATCATAATCGGGAAAAAAAAATACAGACTATAAACCACCAAAAATATTAGAATAAGAGAAAAAAGTAAAGTTCAAAAAATGGTTTGAGATTACAAATTTTACAGTTATTTCATGTCCCTACTCTCACGCTCCAGAAAAATGAAACGTTTTGCTTACATGCATCTCCGCTAACGAAAAACAAAAGCAAAAAACTTGCATCTTCATTTACAAAAAGAAATAAAATAAAATAAAAACAAAAAAAACCCTCCAATCAACAAACAAATTATTCAATGACAGAGACTGATCTCAAGCACGACTTTGCCCATCGTCACCAATAACAACAGCACCACCACTGAAAACACCCTTCCTCTACCTCTTTTTTTTTTGTAGGAATTAGATTTTTCAAAGCCTCCAATCTTTTTGAAAACTCACTTGTTGTGCACGTATGCTATTAACGACATTTCTCAAGCTCACACATGAGCCTCTGATCTTCTTTTCATGCTTCTCCTTTCGACTCTGGATGACTCTATATAAGGTGTATGATTAGTTTTGGTAGAAATATTTTTGGAGATAGAAAGATGTGTTGAAACTTGAAACGTCTTTGGGCAAGGGAGAGATGTTATCGAAAAGGCAAGAGACGTTTATGGGAGAATGAGATGGTTGGGTAAGGGAAAAGCCATTTTGAAAATAAAAAACTATATAATCCACGTTTTGGTAAGGTCTATGGTTAGCATTTTATAAATGGCAGTGGTTAAATAACTTTTTATTTAATGTAAATTATAGAAGGCACATTTTGATAAGTTGTATAGTTATAATTCAATAAATAGTAGGGGTTGATTAATTTTTTATTTAATGTATAGGACTTTTATTCATTATTGTTTCTATTTAATGTAAGGATTTTGAAATGCCAATAATTTTTTTTTTTTAATGCACCTATTAAGAGAGAATGGAGGGGATAGAAAGTTAATTAGGTCGTTGATGTGGCGCTCCACATGAGTTGAGTTCTTTATTTTGATTTCCCTTGTAGAGATATTTTAGGCAACCAAGAGAGAGATCTTAAAAATATTTTTATGTCATTAATTTTGAATGAAGAATGAAAGACGTTTTGGTTTGAGAAATAAATTCTTTTATTTAAATTAAGTTTCTAAATTTAGTTGAAGTAGAGACGTTTTGGTTGAGGTAATTAGAGGTGGCTGACATGGCACTGAGACTTGTTGACATGGCACTCTGCATGAGGAGAGTGCCACGTCAACTTGATGTGGAGGAGAGAGATAAACGCTACCCACTTCTCTGCTATAGTATAGATATATAGATGATATTAATTAAAAAAAATTAAAGTCTCTATATTATTGGAAATCTTTATAAAAAAATTATTTTTTATAATAAAAAACTGCAGGAAAAAAGTCGATGACTCTCGGTGCAGTCGATGCAGAGGACTCTCGTGGCTCTACATAGATCATTTTTTGGGCCTAATGATTGCATGGATGTTCAGCCAACCTATTGGTGGATAAGCACACTAAAAACAACTTGATTGATGATTTCTAGCCATTGGATTTACTACCGAAAACACATGCTTGAATCCAACAACTAGAATCATGTCCTAAGAAGTACTAAAATCTACTGCTAGAGATAATCAATCAAGTTGATTTTTGGTTTGTACATCCAATAACGGGTGGGCTAAAAGTCCATGTGGTTAGTGGGACCTGGGCTGGGGGCCTCTCTCACCAAGGGGCCTTAGGCGACCGCCTTAGGGCCCGTTTGGCAACACCAATATAAGTTGCTTTTTTGCTTCTAAAAGCAAAAAAGTTGAAAAGTTTGTTTGGGTATCTATTTTGGAATTGCTTCTCAAAAGTCAAAAACTTACTTTTTTGCTTCTTACCTCCGGTGGAAGCAAAAGTCCAAATTTTTTTACGGAACCAACGCTTCTAATTTTAAGTGAATCTTTCCAAATGCCAATTTTACCTTTGGCTCAAATAAAAAAAAAAAAATTTACATCACAATCCTATCCATCTTTGACGATTAGGGGTTTTCTCATCTTCTTTCCTCTTTCCATCTCTTCAACCGTGAGGTGGTACCATCTCTTCGACACGATCCACTGTGAGAATTCTATTTCTCTTTCTCTAGCAGTCATTCTTTCTTTCTAAGGAATTTGTGTTTTGGTTCTACCTAGTAAACTTCATATTATGAAGTGTATATTGAAAACATCTTATGAAGGGAGAAAAAACAGTGATGGTTTGCTGAGGAGCAGGTCAGCAGACCATCTCTTTTTCTTTTTTTTTTAAATAATTACCCATAAAACGACCATTTATAATTTAAAATTTTTGAAAAAAACCAACATATGTAATTGATTTGTGATATTTATTATTAGTTTATTAGATATAATATGTATATACAATTATAAGAAAATGACTTTTTAACTTAATTCATGCCAAACTAACTTTTTCACTTTTTGACTTATAAGTCGGTGTTTCACCAAACAAACCTTTGCTTCTAAATAGCAAATTTTAAATTCAACAACTTAATTTAGAAGTTACTTTTTGCTTCAACTGGTTTGCCAAACGGCCCTTAATAGCCTTAAGGTAGAGCCAACCCTGCCTAAGAGCTGCCTGATGTCTAGGAGAATACCTTCAATGTCCAATCTTTCCCTCAAAAGTGCCACGTGGCACACTCTTTGAGTCTACCAAACCAAGGTTTAAGGGGCCATTATAATGGTACGGGGGGTTTTACTGTTTTTCCCATTGTAACGGATTGTAATGCACGGGCAAAAAAAGGAAAAGAATGGAAAAAAGACGCTAAAATTCAAAATTTGAATTTCAAAATTTATAATGGAATAACGGACGTTTTTTTAACAATTCTTTTTTAGAAAATAACGGTCGTTGTAACGGAAAATAACGGCCATTATAATAAAAATAATGGACATTATTTTCTGACTGTCAAAATGTTACATAACATAACAGGAGAGGTCGGAATCCGTTACAATGGCCGTTATTTTAATTCATGCACCAACCTATGGACGTTTGGCACACTATTCGTGACTTCTAGCTATTGGATTGGAGAATTTTTCATGGGTGATTTCTAGTCGGTAGATATTAGCAATGCTAATATCTAGCGATTTAGCATTTTTCAGACATTTGAATCCACCATAGAAATCGCCAATCAGGTTGATTGTTTGTGTATACGTTTTGCAGGCCCAAACGAGTATGACATTTTTGGAGGGAGGTGGACATCAGAGTTTTTTCTTGTAGTCTAGGGTAAAAAAAGTTTTATTGTCTAGTAGATGACCAAAGTTTAATCCCATGGCCCAAAAAATGCCACGTTTCAAACCCACCAACCAGAAATGTTTCGCCCACCTCTAGCTGAATCTTCACAACAAAAATCAGCTTGATTGGTGATTTCTAGATGTCGTGTTCAAGTATTTTTCATCATGAGATTCATGAACTATCCCATAGGTGGTTTCAAGTCCATGATGAAGAAATGCCTGAATCCAATGGATAGAAATCACCAATCAAGCTGATTTTTGGCATGTAGGTTCACAAAAGGGTGGGCAAACGGCTTTTAGCGATGGCCATGACCATCGCCATAGAAAACAAAAACCGTCGCTGTAACCTATAGTGACGGCCGGGCTGGCCCTCGGTAAAAGTTTCATAGTTAATTAATTAAAGGTATTAGTGACAATCACACTAGGACTGGCCGCCGCTAAAAATGTTTTTTCTTGCGTAAAACTGGTGGGAGATATTATATTACATACAGCGACGGCCATTGACCATCGCTCACTCACTTTTCCCGATGGCCGTTAGAGTCGCTAGCGCTATGGGTGTGCCTTTTATCAACGGCCATTGGAGTGGCTGTCACTATAGGTGGCTCACTATAGGTGGCTTTTAATGGCCTTCGTTATATGTGCAGCTTTTACCGATGACCCGATGACCATTAGAGTGGCCGCCGCTATAGGTGTTTTTCCTTTTTTCTGCATATGATTTTCATTTTAAAAGAATAATTTTGGCCAAAAGTCAAGAAAAAAAAAATGATATGAACCTGCAATAGATTAAATCAAATGTAAACTTGATTAAGGGCTTGTTTGGTACGTGAGAAAAAGAGTTCCAATGGCGAATATTTAGCCAGATGAATATTATCTCGGATAAAAATTTGAGAATATCAATATTTAACAGCGTTTGGTATGTGTATTAGCTAGCATACTTTATTTTCTTTCAATTTGTGTGAGTCCCACATATTAAAGTAAGTTAAATATGGGTTAAGTGAGTATGGGACCTACATATTAGATCAAAGGATGAAATACTATATAACTTTTCTTTTTCAATTATATGATGAAATTAACATACGAAAACATGAAAATGGCATACCCTATAGTTTTTCCATCATGGATGTCATGCAGGACGGGTATGTTTGTCTTAGGTGGCGTTTGGTAAATTAAGTTATCAGATCTAGAAGCTTAAAGTGTTTAAGGTCTGATAGCTTAATGATTTATGTTTGAATTAGATTGTTTAGTAAAGGTCTTAAGTATTAAAATTAAGTCAATGGCATTGTGGGCATTTTGAAATATTTATTAAGATACTTTCGTAAGTTTTTAAAAGAGATATATAGCTTTAAGAAAAGGTCATTGTTGGTATTAAAACAGAATCTGAGAATCTTTTTAAAGATTCATTCACTCACCGCAATAAGTAAATGTTGGGTCACTTTTTAATTTTCACTTTATTTCAGCAATTTTGGTGATAAGTGCTGAAAGTTTGGTAATTACACCAATATCACCTAATTTCAGTTCAATCAGACTTAAGGTCTGAGAAAAAGTTATACCAAACGCCACCTTAGACTTCCTTCTGATCTGCAAAGAACACATCATTTGAAAGTATGCACACATTTGAGGTTGGGTTGAACATCTGAAGACCCTAACATCTAGAAGAGTATCCTACGTTAAGATCTTGTTGAAGCCCCCATCTCATGGCTCTCAACTCAGCTTCTTCAGCTGACCCAGCACACGTAGTCCATCCTCCAGCTAGTAGACATGTTCGCCTCATTAATTAAAAACCGATTAAAGGGTTCGGTTTCTACTTTTTTTTTTGGTTAAATATTTCATAGGTGTGGATTAACAGGCGTGTGATTCAAACCATGGTTTTAAAAAAAAAATTGTTTAAATGGTTTTAACGGCCGTTAAAATGGTAACACCCCAAGCCCGTCACGTAAAAAACTATTTTTACAATCAAACCTACAGAACAATGATAAACCCTCTACCAGAGAGAGCAAAGAGGTACCATATTTCTTGGTTCTTCTTGTGTTCCTCTTCTCCACAGCAAGTTTGCACCAAAGAAGAGGTTTCCTAGAAATTAGGAACACTAGAATTTTTATACTGGGAGTTGTTTCTTCACGGTGAAAGGAACAGCCCGAGACACCGGCGAGAGGAGAGAGAGGTTGAGAGAGAAGAGAGAAACAGGGGAGAGAAAGGAGGAGTAAAACTTCGGTCACTGTGCATTGTCACCGAAACCAGTCATAACCCACAATGCGAGCCACATAGCACGCTCTTAGTTGACGATGACCGTATGGATGTTTGGCCTGTCCCTCGGTGGATCTACAAACCAAAAATATCCTGATCAGTGATTTCTAAGCGTTGGATTAAAGTTATTTTCATGGGTTGATTTTAACCGTAGGAATTTGAGCATTATTGAGCGTTAATTGGGTGCAAGATCCAAAGGTTGTAAATCACTAATCAGGCTAATTTTTGTGTTGTAGGTCCACTGAGGGACTAGCCAATCATCCATATAGTCAGCATCCACTAAGAATGTGCCACATGGCTCGTATTGTGGGTTGTGACCAGCTTCGTTCACAGCACGCTGTGACTGAAGTTTTAAGCAGAAAGAGATGATTTTTTTGCTTTTCAATTTTGTGGTGATCACATGGTCTGGAGTGCATGCGATGCCCAACAGCTGGCACTTTTTGATTGGTGTTGGACAGCTCGGAGAAAATTTTTGAAGCAGTGGCAAGTGCGCAGCCGGAGGTGTCAGACGCCAATCAAAAGTAAGCTGGTGGGCACCACATGCACCCCTCTTTTAAAAATGCTTCTTTGAGTCTGATGAGGGAAGTCCCCTCATATGACGCTTGGAAAGACGTGCCTGGGTAAAAGGGCCACAATAAAAATTGGTACCATCAGGGAATTATTTTGAAAATAGTCATTTTAGCATAAGGTTTACTCTTTTAAGAATTTTTTTTTGGCTAAAAGCCCTTTTTTTTTTGGGTAAATTAAGGTCATTTTACCACCACATCATATATATTGTAAAAGACAGTATATGATGGAGATAATGTCCATCATCTGTAGTGGACCCTACCGCAAATATGGTATTCCTTTTGTTTGAATGTTGCATTTAACGGCAATTAATGTAGTACTTTTGTGTCCCCTTGTTTTTTTATATGGATCTTATGATGTAGCATTGATTTATGTCATTTGAGAAATGGGCAAGGGAAATGGTAGAGCATTCTATGCTAATTTACTATTCAGGTCGGTTTGGTAATCCGGAATTGAGCCTCTCTATGTTTGGGATGACCTAATTCCAGGAATTATATTTGCAATTCTGTGATTTTCCTGAATTAGAAGTTTTAAGGGGAGAAGAAACTTCCAATTCTTGGACTTCTATTTCCGGGATTGGTGTCTTTTTATTGGTTGATTTTTTAATCGTGGGATATCTAGCATTATTTGGGGTACTCAGATCCAAAGGTTAGAACTTTTTAGTCAGCCTGATTTTTAGCATGTAGGTCCATTTAGAGATGAGACAAACATCTCTAAGGTTGTGTTTGGTAAAATTTAATTTCAGGTCCGAAACTTAAAGTGCTTAAAGTCCGAAAGCTTAATGACTTCTGCCTGAAGAGATTGTTTGGTAAAGGTCTTATGTCTGAAAATTAAGTTAAGGGCATTGGGTATTTTAAAATGTTTATGAGGACACTTTAATTATTTTTTTAAAGAGAAAGCTTTTATAAAAGGGAAATTTTAGTCACACCCCACAAAATGTGAGGGCACCCGACCTGTTGAGAGGACCCCACTATGATTTCAAACTTTGTGAGGGCACCCTTCCCCGTCAAAGCACCCCTTACATTCCGTAAGGTTAATACTTAATACTAAGGTTCACCCAGGAATGTGTCGTGTTTTGCAATTTCACCCCTGTATACTTTAGAAACCCATCTCCGTTACCACAATCCAATGGGCTCCGATCACTTGATGTGAAGCATTGTAGTTTGCCAGACCGATTTATTACCAACTTTGAAATAGAGTCGTTGGGATTGTTATTGTAATAATAAACCTCGTCCTGATTAGAGATGACAATGGTTCTAATCATGAGACCGGTCCATTGCAACACTTGTAATAGGAGTAAAACTTCTGTCACACAACCCACAATACGAGCCATCGGATCACCGAGGGACTAGTCAAACATCCATACGGTTAGCTCCCTCTAATAGTGTGCCACTTGGCTCGTATTATGGGTTGTGACAGAAGTTTTACTCCTGGTAATAGGAGCAAACAATTGGTCTGCAGAGAGTGAAAATAGAGATAGAGAGAAGAGGGCATCATACACAGAGAGAGAGGGGGATTATAGTGGGAGAGTTTCATCGGCGTCGAGGAGAGCAAGTCGTCGTCGGCACGAAGGGATCAACTTCAAAGTTCGTCTACAGCAAAGGAGAGACGTGAAGAGGAGAGGGTGCGTACATAGTTTGCAAAAGAAAATGCCATAACATAGCAGGGCATTTTTGTGATAAAAAAAAGAGGTAAAAAACCAAGATTTTTTGGGTGCCCTTACATTTCGTGGGGTGCGACTAAAGTTACCCTTTATAAAAAGGCATTTTCAGTAGTAAAAGAGAATTTTAAAATCTTTTCTTCTAAAGATGTTTTGACTTACCACATTAAATGAAGGAAGGGTGAGTTAAGATAAGTCACTGAAATTCAGTCATTCTATATTTCAAGACTTAAAATAAGTCGATTGCCAAATGGTCGGAATGGGCCATTAAGGTCTGACTCACTTAATTTCAGACTTAAGTTTTACCAAACGCAACCTTAGTTGGGTTAAACATATTTTTTCCCAAATTTTTTCAAAAAATAATTAAAAAGTTCTAAATTATGCAAACGTTATAAATTAATTGTAGGCATGTTTTCTAATATTATTTATAGTATTAGGACATTAATGTAACTGAATTTGGATTTGTTAATACCTTGATTTATGAATATTTCATAATTAATAGTAATCAAATAATAACTATTTTAATATTTATATAATTTAAAATTGATAAAGTTTAAAAAATTTTATAAAACTGCAAGGAAGCCCTAATGCATCAAACCCTAAGTCACCAAAGCATGTAGCGGGAGCGCAAGAGCGCCCAATTCGAAAAGTTCTTAAGTTCAGAGCGTCTACATTTATAAAAAGTACTTGTACTCTAAGCTAGCTAGTTTGAAACTCGGGTATGCGGCGAGACTGGAGGAAGCACATGAGTCGCTTGAGCTTGCCACAAGTTGGCTCGGACGGGTTGAGAAAGGAGAGGACTCAGTAATCGATGAGCACGCCAGCGCAGAGATCTCTCTTATCAACCTTAGGGACATCAAAAAGATTGGGGAACAAAAAAAAGTGACGTTCTATCAAAATAGAATATAACAATTAGACCGCACTGGTTTCCAAAAGCATTTGTTGGACAACAAACAAAACAAAGAAATAGAAATTTGAAATAAATATAAAAAAGAACCAAACACAACGGATAGAAAGAGAGATATAGTAGAGAGAAAAATCAAGAAATTCATTAAAACCCAAAAAAGTAGAAAAAATTAGATATAAATTTTAGAAAAAGAAAAGAAAAATATTCCAACACCCAAAAAAGTAAAAAAAATTGTGAGAGAGTGGTCCAATTCAAAAAACACAAATAGAACGATAGCAGGTATAAATTCCAGAAAGTTCAGAGAGAGATGCAAAACCTAAAGGAAGAGAAAAAGAAAAAGTAAAAAGAGTTCCAATTAAAAGTAAGAAAGTGCTCTAATTGAGAAAAGACAGAGGCAAAAGATGTGATTTAGGAGATTTAGTAGTCATGCAGGATCTTAGAATTGGGATGACCAGTGGCATTGATGGTCTTTCTGATATGGAGGCGAATATTTGACTAATAGAGAGGGGGGGGGGGGGGTCTCTTCGTGGGTGTCTTCGTGGGTGTAGTTGCAAAGGGAAAGCGGTGACTAAGATCAAATCTATATATACGTAATGCATTTTTTTTTAATTTCTAATTAGTTTAAATATTTCATTATTTAAAAACATCTACCAATATCTCTACGAATTTCAGAACATCTACCGAAAGATGATGTTATGGGCACAATATTGTAATTATGTAGGGCACCAGTACTATTAAGATCTTGATGGAGATAATGGTGACTGAAGGTTTATGCAGTGATTTTTCTACTTATTGTACTTGTCTATTTGAAGACATGTTTTGATGTCATGAAGTTAATTTGATATTATTTGACAATTATAAATATTTCATTTACCATTTTTGCTATTTTTAGTTCTCAGACTATCATATAAGAGTCTTGACACATCACAGATTGCTATGGTCATTCATTTCTACACTAACATGGTAGAGGAGATGCCTCAATCCCTAATATTTATATACTAACATTTCTACTTATTCCCGCATTGGAGAGAGGAGCCAAACCTTTACACTTTTTGCCCGAAATTAAAATCAGTAAATTTGCAAGAAACACAACTTTGATGGTAGAGGAGATGCCTCAATCCCTTGGCATGGTATATTCTGCAATCGGGTTTGCCTCAGTCACCATGGCTGAGGCTTGCCTCAACCCTCTATCAATCCACGACATATGGAGGGAGTGACACAAGCAACATATAAAAGAGGAAGCACATTTAATATAATTTTGTTGAGGTCGTGTTGATTGCACGAAAATTTTTTCCAAGAAAATACATCTGGGAAATGCCTTAAATGGCTGTTGGATTGCACCTGAGAACACATATTTCAATCTTGTGAGAAAATAAAGGCTTATTTTCAGGTGGAAGTTAATTCTCACCTATGTGGAAAGGAAATGTATTCCAGGTTTGGAGGGGTTTTGTTCGGGGAAAGACTTTTGGATCCTTCGTATTTTCACCTCACTTTTCACATGTATCATGTGAGAAAATAAAGGCGTATTTTCAGGTGAAAATTGCAATTTCTCACTTGGCAATCAAACACGCCTTAATTAGAAAAAAAAAAAAAAAAAGGAAATATTTGTTTTTTTTTTTTTTTTCAAAAATTTTCCAATAACACCTCATCATAGCATTCTTTACCCAATGGTGTCTGCAACTACATTACTTCTTATCCACTAACTTTTTCAACTCATATTCTTCTTTGACACTTCAAAGCATTGGTGGAGCCAGGATATTTGTTCTGGGGGGGGGGGGGGCAAGGCGGCAAGTGACTGTCAAAGTGGGGCAGTGGTGAGAAAATTTTTGATCGAGGCGTCCGGGCACAACCTAAACTGCTGGCCATGTGCACATTCTTAGAGACTAATGACAGTGGATGTTTGGCCCATCAATAGGTGGACATCGTATATACGAAATCCAGCCTGGTTGGTAATTATAGCCATTAGATCCAAGTACCTCACAATAATGCTTGAATCTCACTGTCTAAAATCAACCCATGAAAAGACAAAAATCAAACAGTTATAAACCAACAGTCAGGATGGTTTTTGTTTTGAGGTCAACATAGGGTTGGTTGGATGGGCTAAACATCCACGTGATTATTAGTCTCTAAGAGTATTCCACGTGGCATTTTAAAATGCTGCCCCGATGCCTGGATCAATAAATTTCTCAGCAGACGTTCAAGACCTTACCAGGGAAGGTCGTAGGCAAGATTTGAGAGAGGGTGGTCAGCCTCCCTTCAACTATAGGTTAAAAGGTATTTCTGGAAGGGTCGTGATGTAACCAAGTAGACTTGATTCCTTTGGCGTCAGATATAGTGATTTTTGTTACTTACCATTGCCATATGGGCCCACTAACTGCATGTGGGATCGGAGTTCTTACTCTTTTCACCTCATGTTGATTACCTCCACTTTAGGGCAGATTAGTGCGCAAAAAAGGGAGCTGGTTGGGTGTGGTTGAAGACCCACATAAATTGAATTTCAGATTTGATTCCCCCCAAAGTGGTTCTGTGGTGAGTTGTGCACTTGATGTAGTAACTCACTCTTGTTGTGCTTGTAGTTTTCTTCTTTGTTTTTTTTTAATAAAATCTTACCTTAGCAGAAAAAAGAGGGGCGAAGTCTTGAGATCATGGGCTAGATTGGTGGGTATCGATTCGATTCGGATCAGCCCGATCCAACTCGGTCTCAAGTTATCTTGCTCCAGGAGATGTGACCATATAGCAAATGGTTTGTCCCGGGTGAGACAACTCCAAGGCCATATGGATTGTCACTACTAATCTTGAGTTGATCGGCTGATCCCTCGGAACCATGCGTGTAACACATTGCCTTACAATAATTTAAACTCAGAAATATCGGGAAAAAATAATTTTCTCTTGTTCAATAGCCTTTTTAAATAATTTGGAAAATTTACCCGAGAAAATGTGAATTTTCCCATCCAAGCCATTCATTTATGTTCCACATGGGTTAAAATTATTTTATTTTTTATTTTTTTACATGGGTTAGAATTCGTTTCCATTAAAATTCACCTTTATTTTCTCACATAATAAAAAAAATTGCATATTTTCTTTGATGCAATCAAACAGCCTTCTCAGATGTAGAGACCATAAATCATCCAGATTAGTTATTTCTAACCATTGAATCATTGGAGTCTTTTTTCTCGTGTTTATTTTTATCCGTGGATTCTACCATTATTTAGTGTTCAAAGATCCAAAGGATAGAAATCACTACCATTATTTGTGGTCCCTCTTCAACGTTCAACGTTGATGACGTAGGGGTCCGTCGTTAAAGAATAATTTATTCCAACAAGACCATTGCGGTGAAGAAAGTCCTTGGGACCTTCAAACCTCGAAGTGTCCCCTCCCAAAATGTCTGATACGTACGCCAAGGCCTAAACCTAACCCATGTTAAGACCTTGATTAGTTGGTTAAAGGTGGTTAACACAGGGTACGTGTCAAACATTTTGGGAGGTGACCTTCAAAGTTTGAAGCTAATGATTTCCCATTGCAATGCACTTGAGACCAAGGTTTAAAGGAGGCCGTTTTAACGGTTAAACGGACTGGGGGCGTTACCGTTTAAACGGCCGTTAGAACAGATTGAAACGGCCAGGGGCAAAAATGGAAAAATAGAAAAAAAAATGAAATTTAACGGAATTAAACGGATTTTAATGGTTTAAATGGTTTAACAGCCGGTAAAACAAAAAAATGGCCTTTAAATTCAAAAACGTTAAAACGTGTTTAAATGGTTTTAACGGAAACGGGCTTGGGGTGTTACAGTTTAAAGGGCCGTTTTTGAAACGATGCTTGAGACTGCTTTTTCTTTTTCATGAACTTCTACAGTTTTTTTCTAAGAGAAAAAATTCGCTGGTCCCTGAGACCATGGTTTTAAAAATGGTCGTTCAAACGGTTTTAACGGCCGTTTAAACGGTAATGCCCCAAGCCCGTTTCCGTTAAAACCGTTCAAACACGTTTTATCAGTTTTGAATAAAATGGCCCTTTTTTTATTTTAACGGCCGTTAAAATCGTTTAAACAGCCGTTTAATTCTGAAAGATTTTGTGAAAAAAATAGCCGTGAAATCCGTTTAATTTCTGTTAAATTCTTTTTATTTTTTTAATTTTCAAATTTCAAGATTTGAATTTCAGCGCCATTTTTTCCGTTTTTTCCGTTAAAATCCGTTACATCGCTAAAACCGTTAAAATCCGTTAAATTCTATTTTTTTCCATTTTTGCCCCTGGCCGTTTCAATCAGTTTTAACGGCGGTTTAAATGATTTAAACAGTAACACACCCAGTCCGTTTAATAGTTAAAATGGCCTCCTTTAAACCTTGCCCGAGACTTCAAACTTCGAAGGTTCCCTCTCAAACAGTTTTTTTTTTTTTTTGTCTTTTTCTTCTCTATAAATGGGTTAGAAATCACTAATCACGTTGATTTTCGATATGTAGGTCCACCTAGGGATGGTCATACGATTACTGTTTCTAAAAGAATGTGCCACGTGGCTTATACTGTGGTCCTCATCAACGTTGATGACGTGTTGATGATGTAGGTCCGTCCTCAAAGATTAATTTATTCCAAAAAAGACCATTGCAGTGCACTTCAGACACTACTTTTACTTCAAGAATTTCTACAGGTTTTTTTTTTCTCTATAAATGGGGCTTTGCGGAGCGAGGCTTTCCACCCACGTTCAGTTGCTGAAGCCGCTGAGTTCTTCTTTCATGGCCTGTTTTCAGCATCTCCCCTTCTTTCTCGCTCTCTCTTGTTTTCTCCTCCTCCATGGCTCTACTGCAAATCAGACCCCAAAGGTAAAGAAACAAAACGCTTTCCGGATAAAAACGCATTTTTCAAAATCAGTTATCAGATCATTTCTGATGTTCTTCCATTTATTTCTTTTTTTTCCTCTTCAGCATTATATTGTGTATATGGGGGGTTCTAGTAGCAGTGATGTTGAAGGTGACATTGAGGCTGAATCAGATTCAGCTTACTTGAACTTACTATCCTCCATCATCCCAAGGTTGTTATATTTATAATATATGTTTATCTTTAAGGGGGTACTTGGATCGCCATTTTTAGACTTGGAAAAGTCTTTTTTTTTCCGTTTACAAAAAAAAGTCTTTTTTTCATGGTTTCCACTTTCCACTTTCCATGACCATTTTTTAAAAAGTATTTATTCCATAAAATATATATTTTTAGCTCCTTTTTTTATAAAAAAAATGGAAAATTTCATAAAAAAAAAAAATTTAAATGTATTTGCAAAAAAAGAAAAAAAAAAAAAAAGGCTGACTAAACGTCCTTTTAAAGGGCGTCTGTACGCCCTTTAGGGCGTTTGACCATAGATGCATAAAATTTGTGGCACAATACAAGCCACATGGCACACTCTTAGTGGGCACTGACTGTATGGATGTTTGGCCACTAACTAGGTGGACCTACACACCAAAAATAAACATCATCAATGATTTATAAGTGTTGGATTGAAGTTATTTTAATGGGTTGATTTTAACCGTAGGAATTTGAGCATTATTTGAGTGCAAAAATCCAAAGGTCTTAAATTACTAATCAGGCTGATTTTTGGTTTGCAGGTCTACCTAGGGACTGGTCAAACATCCATACGGTCAGCGTCCACTAAGAGTGTGACATGTGGCTCGTATTGTGATAGAAGTTTTATGTCTATGGGAAAACGCCCTTTTAATGGGCGTCTGTCAACTTTTTTCAGCTTTAATTTTTGTCAAATAGCGTTTAGTTATTTTTTTGGCAAATGTCAGAAATTTGTTTTTGTTTTTGCAAATACATTTAAATTTATTTTCTTTTATAAAATATTCCGAAAATAAAAAGCTTAAAGCTGCTTTTCAAGTAAAAAAAGACTTTTTTTAAATTTTGCTAGATCAATAAATATTATAAACAAAGAAACTCTTCTTAGTATAGTGGCGGGGCTCACTATGCGAAGATAAATACATTTTGCATTAATGATGATCCAAACGAGCTTTTTAAGAAAAATATATTTTCAAAATTGTCATTTTTAAAATAAATTAAATATATTTTTTGACAAATGGCGATCCAAGCATCCCCTAAATTTTACCGTATTTTATCAATTTTTTTTAGATTTTGGGTGGTGAACTTTGAGCTGTCACTGTCACAAGACTGCTGCATCCACCCAGATGTGCGATGCGGATTCGTGTGGCACACATGCTCGTGGTGTACCTCGGACACATTATATAACTGCTCTTCTATTTTCATTGATTTTGCAGTGAGGAGAGCGAGAGATTATCACTAATCCACAGTTATAATCATGCCTTTAAGGGGTTCTCCGCCATGCTTACAGAGGAGGAAGCTTCTGTATTATCTGGTAATTCTTCCCATCAACTCTTGTTGGGCTTAATGGCTACTTTGCCTTTATAAATTGTATTCTAAGCGGCTGTTACAATGGTAACACCACAATTATGTTACGCTATTTAGAAAATAAGGCCCAAAATTAAAAAAAAAATGGACTTAGCATTAAAAAGGCCATTAATTATAACAGAAATAACATATGTTATTAATTTTACCGTTGTCAAGGTTGTTTTTATAAAATAATAATTATTTGACTCAAATGTGACGTTTGATGTGAACCATTATAACAAACATAATAGTAACGTTAGTGTCCATTATAATGTTATAATGGACCATTTAAAACCTTGTTCTAATTAAACATGGTCTAATAGTAATGGCCATTATTATGCTATATGACAGAATTAGAATATTAATTGTGTAATCTAAATAACGAAATTACTCTTTTGCACTCACTTATTAATCATAAAAACCAAGGTTTAAAGGAGTCCGTTTTAACGGTTTAATGGACTGGGGGCGTTACCGTTTAAACGGATTGAAACGGCCAGGGGCAAAAATGGAAAAAATAGATTTTAACGATTTAATAGAAAAAATGGCGTTGAAATTCAAAATTTCAAAAAAAATGGAATTAAACGGAAATTTTACAGAATTAAACAAATTTAACGGCAGTTTTTTTTTCAAAAAATTTAAAATTTAACGACTGTTAAAACGATTTTAACGGCCGTTAAAACCAAAAGATGGCCGTTTAATTTAAAGTGTCAAAACGCATTTAAACGATTTTAACGGAAACGGGCTTGGGGCATTACTGTTTAAACGGCCGCTTTTATAACCATGATAAAAACTAATTTATAAGGGTATTATGAAAATCTTCATCTAACTAACATAATAAATTATGACATCATTGGAAAAGTTTGTAATGGTATGAATTTTACTGCAACCCAATAAATGGATCGAAAATTTTGAGTTTTTAAAAATTTTTGAAAGAGAAAAAAAGATATTTTCTGAAAATATTATAATTCAGTTTTGTAAAATACAAAAATGTAAGAAGCACCACCACATATTTATCTCCTATTAAGTAAATGAACTTTAGATATAAAGACTAATGTATTTCATAAGTAGTCGTGATCCCATCAGATATTTTTCCTTTCCAACCACCTCATGAATGTTTGAAAGAAATTGGAGGGGTAGGGGAGGGGGGGAGATCATTCTCGCAACAATAGTAAGGGGTGGTATGAATAAAGGGGATAGAGCAAGGAAATGGACCGAAGAGAAGAAGAGAGGAGAAAGAATAGGGTGAAATTATTTTCCCTTTTAATTTCTTGAAATATGTTTTGTATTTTGTATTAGAAACTTGGGTTGTTATATAGTCACCCGTCGTTGTACACTTAAAACGTGATGGGATTGCGACCCTAAAAAGTGGATTGGGTATGGGAAAGACAAGGAGCCCCAGGGTGTTTTAGATTTGAATGCATTTTCTGCCACTTTCAAAGATATTCATATCATGGATGCAAAGTAAAGTGAGATATTTTGGAATGTTAGAATTCTTGTCGAATTTATGTTTTTTCTCTTGCTGGAAGTATATATTTTTATGGAAAATTTCTGAAAAAGATAGCTTTACGCAAGAAAAACCACCAAGGATAGTGCGTTGAAAATATGACAAGTAAGAATTGTCATTTAGACAACTAGGGGTATTCTTGTAAGACAAAATGTTATGCATTTTCGTAATCTTGTAAGAAAATTGAGGTTTGCAAAAACACGTAGGGGTATTCTTTGAATAAATAGTTTAGTTGTGTACGAATGTTGGGCATAGTCGATCGGAAAAAAAGTCTTATTGAGAGAGTAAATTTTTTTCATAATTTAAGTCAATTTTTTCACACTACTAGAGGGGCATGCACAATGCACATGCTTCTTAAGTAATTAATTATTGAATTGGACTTAAACTAATGAAAAATGTTAAGTGCGCAATTTAAACAATGAAATTACTCTATGACACTTCATTATTAGTTATAAAAAATAGTTTATAAATGTATTATCGAAATCTTAATATAACAAAAAATAAAATAGTTAGTATATGGACATCAATGGAAAGATATCGACGAGAGCTTTCTAATGGTATCATTTTTATTACAAACAAATTTATGGATTGGAAATACGATTTTGAAACTTTTAACACGAAACAAAAAGTTTCTTAAAAAGATGCCAGTTCAATTTTGTAAAAGAAAATTTAGGAGCCACCCTCATTGGATAAACTTTAGAAGCAAAAGATTATGTTATCTTCTAAATAAGTTATTTGACTAACTAATGATTACATGGTAATTATGTATGCAATTTCTTAAAAATGTGGAGCTTATATTTGGAAACAAGTGTTTCGGCTACAAATAACTATGAGGAAGGTTGCTTTTCTATATATATTAGTATCACAATTCAAAATCTCAGCTGATCCCACTCTAGGTCAAGTAATCCAAATCGAGATCTGCAGACATCGATTCGATTCGATAGGGGGTTGTCATGCCCTGGACGCACTATTTACTTAAGGGACTCATGTCGTTTTGAGTGAGATGGTTCGAGATCGAGTTGAATCAGGTCGACCTATATTGGGATCAACGCCCACCAAGCCTAAGAGTTTGAGACTTTAATTCATAATTTGTATAGAAATCTTTTTCATGATAACAAGTGTTATACTATTTTATGACACATTTTCTTTTTCAACATAACCGTTGTTTTGCAGAAAAAACCATTGTGCTAATAATTTATTTTTTATTTTATAACTCCCATTTTATAAGCATAACATTTGTTATTTTAGAAAATAATAAAATAATTTGAATGAAAAACAAATGACTGGTGTAATATTATGACAATGAAAATAACTTTATAACAACCATTATTTACTGTTATCTTCACATTTTATTATTACAACATTAGATACAATTACCATTATATAATGGTAATTTCGCTCATCATTAATACGTTATAGCAACCCCTTTAAACCTTGTTTATAAACTGCATTTTAAGCTCTTTTCAACTTTATGGTGCAATTTAGCAACCCTAGCATTACATATCTTTGTTTTGTCTCTGAAGTTTGGCATGTTCAAGTGTTCAAAGAGAATATTGATTTCGGTTTTATGCATAAAGAATTGCCATCTAATTTTTGTAATCTTTAGGTTCTAATTAGCAATTGTCCATCATTATCAACATTTTATGTTTTAACTATCTATATATCAAGCTCGATCAGGTATTGTCCGGAGAAATGTTTTAAAATGTTCATTGCAATGTACTACAACAGTTATAACAGCCATTATAATTGGTCAAATCAGTTATGTTTGAGTTAAAAAAAAAACTTTCAGAATATTATTTTTTTCAAAAAAAAAACCCTTGATAATGATAATGTAAACATTTTTAAACAAAAAGGGGTTGTTATTTCTATTATAATTCTAAGTCTATTTTTAGATCAAATTGTTATTTTTTACATAACATAATCGGGTTGGGGAGTTACCATTGTAATCACCGTTATTTTTATTATGACGATCATTTTTTAAACCATGGTCTAGAACATCAAGTTCATGAGTAGAACTATTAAGTGGCCTGCCAACTCATCGTGGGTCCCTTCCATGATCATTATCTAATCATTTTGTGAATAAAACTTAAACGTAGATGATTGTGCTTTTGGACTAACGTGTAAGTTCATCATATGTTTAAAATTCGATTATTTATAGTTAATTAATATATATTTTTCAAAATTTTGATGCAGGGTATGATGAAATTGTATCCATTTTTCTAGAGACAACTTTGCATCTCCACACCACACGTTCTTGGGATTACTTGGAGGCCCGATCTGGAATCCGATCAGACCACCTATATTCAAATGTTTCTACCAGCGTTTCTGCAAGCAACATCATAATTGGAGTCATAGACACAGGTTCCTTTCATTTTACTTTATTTTTTATTCATAATCATTCTATGTATGCCATAATATAAGAGAGCATTTAATAACTCATTATTCACCATATCAAATGGTCTTGCAGGTCCACCACATTGATTTGTCTAAATTATATTTACAACTATACAAAGCAATCGAAAACTTGTATTGATTATGTGATCAGCACATTAAAAGACTTATTAAATTGCTTCATCTATGGTGATAGTATTACAAGACTATTTAATATAGTGCATTGTGAGCTACGAAGTCAATACACATAATATAGTTAAGAATATAAGGGAAAGTATGTTCACTGGTAACATACAAGGGAGGTCTAACGTGCGCCATGATAGGAACGCTATGTAATATTTTATTCTTACGCTGGAAAGAAAATATTAAACTAAAAATATAAAATATTCCTGTGAAACAATAGTAGTACCAGTATGTCAAAATCAAAGTTAGACCCTTGTAGCTAATTAGAACAATGTAAAGATGTTGTAGATAGATCTAAAAATAGAAAGAAATTATTAGTTTGAAAGTAATAAGCTGAGGCACACATTAGACATGCTGTGGTAAGGCAAAATTCATCCATTGCACCTTGATTGTAATGCTAACAGGCTTATGTACATCCACCCTCATGATTTAACAACTAGATTGATGAGAGGTAGCATTCCAACACCGATGATTGCAACAAATATGAAAATGAACATACCTTCTTCACAGAATGTGAAAATTCTAAAAAATATAAAGACAAGTTCTTAAAGGAGGAAAAAGAAGATTTCGTACGACTTATATATCTCTTCATAGCAAATAAACCGCATGTATATATATAGTTCTATGATTAAATCTAGTTTTACTTAATTACTCATATTCAGGGCTAAATGGTAAAAAACATGCATGAATAGTAAATATTAAGATGTTAAGAGTTAATGTAATGCAACTACAAAAACATTTCTCCAAATTAAATAGTAAGTATAAAATGAAAAATAAAATAAAGATAAGAGTAGGGATAAGAAGTGAACCCCATAGACAAGCCTCTCTCACACACATGCAACATGGCTTGATGGATGCGTGTGAAGTCCCATGCTATTTTCTTGGTCAAGACAACCAATGGCTAAAGACAATTGAACCTTTACTTAATGTAAATTTATCAAATTTACTAGCTGCCTAGTGAGTTAGTTGTCCTGAATAGACTAGTTTTACATTATAAACTAAAATATATAATATACTGCACACAACCTTTTTGGAACATTATCAAGTTCTTTCGATTGTGTTCATTTGGGCCATGAGTTATATCTCTAGTTTTCATTTTTTAAAGAATCAACCTAAATTATCATTAGAAGTTGCCCTACTTCCACACCATAGAGGTGAGTTCATAAAGGATGCCCTACTATATCTCACTTGATGTCCAAGTTATAGACTCTTTAAGAATTGAAAGCTCATCCTCCACATGATCCATGTGATTCTATCTACACCACAATGATAGAAAGAAACAAATTGTTGAATATAGTGCTTTTAACAAATCACTCAACAACTAATTTTTTCGTTGAACCTAGATTTTAGAATCTCAAGTCACATAGGTTGGGTTTCTTTTGTGGTGATTTATTTACTGATAGGTTTGAAGTTTATCCCCATCGATACCATATATAGTACATTTTTAATTAGTCCTTTTGACAATGGATCCTCTAGACTAATTTTGCTTTTACCAGAACAATAGTTATAATTCTATTATAGAGTAATTTTTCGGAGTCGTGCCATAGGCGATTATGTCTAAATTTGCCATTGTATGAATCGTTTTAGCCTTTGATATTGCATCTTAATAGTCACAGTGAATAGATATGGCATGCATTGGCTTAGGCCATAGTGATATTCAATTTCTTTTCCTGTTTTATTTAAAGTAATAAATTTTCAGTCAAGGATTGAGGTATTCGAGTTTGCTTCATAGACTTCAGAATACTAAAACTCCTCATAGTGATTATATTAAGACTCATAGAGTTGGACTTCTCAAAATCTGAAATTTAGTTAGCATCAAGGTACTTTCAAGTATGGTGAGATATCTCACAAATAGTAAATTACTGTTTAAAGTATATTTCATATATCTTAACACCCTAATTTGTGTGTCCAATGATCATGTCTAATGTTGTAAATATATGTACTCAGCTTACTTATAGCATCAACTATATTTGGTATTATACAGTACAATGTCTAAGTACTCTAGCGGAAAATAATGTCATAGCCTTTAGAAATCATCCAGTACAGGTGGGACCCACATAATATGATGGTAATATTACAAAAGGCTGTCTCCGCATGTATATGAAAGATCTAAAGGATATGACCTCTAATTTAGATGCAACCCTAAGACACCTAAAATTTTTGGAGGTCACAAATTCTGAAGTGTGATAGACTTGCGTCTAGGAGGTATAGCCCGTTTACCTATCACAAGGTTCGTGGCTTGTGACATAAACCAAAGTAAATGTTTTGCATAAATGCAGTTGTTAAGGCTTGCCAATTATACCTAATCTATATATCATCGGTTTGCTATCTTTTTTGCTCTGTGGGGGAGTCATTTCTCCTTATGGTGGCGCTTTGTCTCTTGCTTCACCAATTTGCTTCTTGTTTCTCTGCTCCACTTGCCTCATTAATTTCCTTGAGCCTTTCCTATCTTTCGACCTATCCCCTCGCTGTCATCACCCCTTACGTCATCGCAATCTCTTCCTCTCTCCTATTCTTATACTCCATCTTACCATGCGGTGGCCTTCCCTGGCTTTATAGCCATAGTCTCTCTCTCCTTTGCATCACATCGTCTACTTTCTTTAAATGCGACTAAGAAATTTGGCCTCAAGCTCACTACATGCACTGCCATCTTCAGTTTCTCGAACCTTGACACTGCCTACCATCATCATCGGATAGCCAGATGGCACCATCCGATAGCTCAACTAATCTGTATGAACACAAATACTTCCACGGCCATATCGTCTTCATCAAAGAAAAATCCACCGCAAACCCCAGAACTCCCCTACTCCCCTTCTAATTTTTTCTTCCTTTCTCGAGTCTCACATCCTCACCCCAACCCACCTCTTTTAACTACTCCCACGTCTAATTTTGTTGCGTTTGCTTCTTAGATCTAGTGGCAACGCTTAGTACTGAGCTAGAGAAAAATATGGCATTCACTGGCTGAGAAGGTCCAGTTGTCATGCCTCGAATGGACGTCCTTAGAAAGGGGGTTGACAATTGGAGATGCCATTGTAGGGAAAGTTCTAGCAGATAAACCGATCAACCTGCTGAAGGTTCAATAGTGTTACAATTTCGTACCAAATAGTTAGGCTCTTTAACTTTATTGACCTAGGCGAGAACTATTTCACTTTCATGTTCTTTAATGAAAAGCACAGAGAGTGGGACGTCCTTGGACTATTCATACAAATCTCCTAGTGCTCCAAAGGCGAAATTCTCCAATACCTAGTTTTGAATCCATATTTTGGCATTACCCCTTCTGGGCTCAAGTTCACAGGGTCCCACTTGAGATCTTCAATAAAGAAATAAAAGAGTATTTCACCCCAAAAGCATGCACATTTATAAAGGTGGACTATAAGGATGAGAAATCCTTTTAAAGATGCAAATTTCTTTGTATTTACATTACAATTCACTTTGAAAGGGATTGGTTCTAGGAGTGTGGGTCCCCTTGAAAGACTATTGGAATTGGATTGAATTCAAATATGAAAGACTCCCAAATTTCTACTTTAAATGTGGTTGTATAGGCCACTTTGAAAGCAAATGATATGAAGACATCATTGAAGAGCCCTATCCCGATGATGTGGAATACTGGGAAGACCTAGAGACAAAATGCTTTGGCACATGGATGTGAGCATAATCGAAAGCAGAAGAGGAGGACAGGTTCACCTCGAACTTTCTAGTATCCCCACTCATAGCATGTTATAGGCCAAAGGTAAAATTCCCCAATCTGTAGGATGCAGGATACCTAGAGGGGGTGAATAGGTATTTAAAAATTAATCTAAATTATTGACCTAATCACTTTGCTTCTCATGGTCTGGGGTACTAAATCACACACGTACAATCCTAATGATTATATTAAATTAATTAGTACAATGAACTCAGATTCAATATATCATTGATATACCAAAATTGATTTATTTGGTTTAATCAAATCAAGATCAAGTATGGAAAAAACAAATCAATTAGTACACATGAATTTTAGCGAGGAAACCCATCACGAGGAAACCTTGGGACTACGTCCAGATGTGAAACGGTCACTATGCAAAGTTAACAAATACGAAAGTTACCAAGCACAACAATCTTCATAGCTATTCCAACTTGAATCGCGCTCAACCCATTGTCTTTTCTTCCATGCCTTCTCTTATTACCAGACATTGAGTCCACAAGCACCCTTGCACGATCACGAACACACAATCTTCAGTTTGGTCTAGCCGTGAACCTACCAACGAATCGATCTAGCTTCGATCCTCTTCTCTAATTTGATCTATCGTCGAATTGCATAGATTCGGTCTCTCCCTGAGTCACACACACTCGATACAATCAAACAACAAGAAACAAGATGGTTTCTATATCATACTAAGAACAAATGATGTATCACGGGTGTTTTTAGGATGATCAAACTTGGAAAATAAATCACTAAAGATCAAACCTCAAGCTTCAATCTTCATGGGAGCTTCTTGGTGGCTTAAGAGAGAGAGTTTTTTGAACTTAAAAAATTATAATGATACCTAATGCAAGCCCACATGACATGAAGCAAGTAGTAGAGTCAAATATGGAACCTAATTGATTTTTAAAAATTTTTCTCGTGCTATACCACGCAATGGATGACTTAAGCTGAACACCAATGCAGAGTGGAACAAAAACACTCGAATATCAGGGATGGTCTCATCATTTGTAATGCATCTAACATGTGTATCTTGGTTGGAGGATTGAGATCCTAAGCAAGGTCAGCTGAGGACGCTGAAGAAAAGGCTCTGAAGTGGGGGCCATTAGGCTATCCAGTATGTCATCTCTACTCTGGAGATTGAATCAGATGCCAAAAGCCTAGCGGACTCGTTGTAGGCTGGTTCGTCAAAGGTTGGTTGGACATCGTCAACTGTTTGCGCTGATATTTTGGGTCTTAAAAGCTCTCTTTCCTTTTCTTCTTTTATTTTTCACCCTTAGGGGGTTAAATATTATAGCACATACTATCACCGTGTAGGCTAAATCTTCTTATGCCATTTTAAAGGATGGGCTACCCACTCATGAAGCATTTTTGTGTTTGGTTTTTTTTTCTCATGTAATAGAATCCACTTCCTTAGCTTACAACAAATAAAAAATTATACCTAATCTTTCTTTCTTTTACTTTACAAAGGGGTGTGTCATAATTAATGCACCTCAAGGACCTGATGCCAATTTTGGCTGCCAACATTCTTCTTCTATTTCTATTTACCACAGACTCTCGGCCATCATTCCCCAATCTCTTTTTCCTATGAGGACATTGCACTTTTAGGGTTTGCGGCCGTGTCGGACACCTTGACACCCGGACACGCGTGTCGACACTCCGGACACATATTTGGACACTTATGGCCGTGTCACCCCTTTGTTTTAATAATTTTTAATATAGAATTGATTTCTAAAAGCTAATTGGTGTGTTCCATCCTCCATACAATAATAAACTAATAAATATTTTATACTTTATTTTTTATTTTTTGTTATTTCATTAATAATGTTAAGCATTCGTACATATTAATATATTTTAATAAATATATGTACGGACGTGTCTCTGTATCGGATTTTTTTAGGTTGTCGTGTCGGACGCCTCATATCCATGTCAAACACCATGGGGTATTTTTGAAGAGGCGGCAAAATAAGAAAGTTTACCCCAAAAGGGCAGTTTTGGAAATACTAGCAAAATAGGGATGGTTTTGAAAATTTAGTAACCGAAGGGGCATTCTAAAAGATTGACTTGGATGACAAATCTAAAAATTATGGCAACTCAAGGGAGCATTAGAAAAGAAAAAATTTTAAGTTGGAAAAGTTGAATGTGCCCATTTACTTTAAATGAAACCATTTTAGCGAGGATTGTTTTGTCCAAGATTTAAAGGAGGCCCTTTTAAAGGTATAACGGACTGGGGTGTTACCGTTAGAACCGTTAAAACGGATTGAAACAGCCAGGGGCAAAAATGGAAAAAATTAGAAAATAATGGACTTCATGGATTTTAACGGAAAAATGGAAAAAAATAGTTCTGAAATTCAAAATTCAAAACTATAACATAGTTATATCTTAATAGAATCAAAGCAATAACAAAGTTATATCTTAATATTGTTAGCAAATTAATGAGTGTTTTGGTTATGGTAAATAAAATACAAAATCCATTAATGTAATGAAAAATAAATCCAAGAAATAAACACAAAACTATACCAGTATGAAGTAAACAAGTACCAAAGCAAAATTATTTATAACGAAAATATACTAGAAGTAGATGAACTTACGGGGGACTACCATGCAAGTTGGACACATTTTTCTTAAAGTAGAAGTTGCCCCTGCTCAGTAACTTTCCTTTATGGCTGAACGGTTTGTGAAATCTACCCCCAAGATTCAACAACTTACAACCATGATAGATAGAACTCTAAGATCATAGTTCTTAAAGATCTTGATGATTGTGCAGCCCACAAAATAAACAGAAAAATAATCTCAAACAAGAATCAGTAAAATCAATAAGCATGTAATATAATTATTGAAGTAATTTTTTTCTTAAACTTTCTTAATTTCTTCTCTATTGTATCGCACTAGGGATTTGGCCAGAATTGCAGAGTTTTAACGATGAAGGAATTGAAGAGATCCCTTCAAGATGGAGAGGAGTATGCATGGAAGGACCTGATTTCAAGAAATCTAATTGTAACAGGTAATAACTTATTAATATTTTTAATATCAAGTTAATTTTACAAACACCAAATTATTACATCTCTCTCATTTTTTTTCTTGCGACATTGCACTATTGTAGGAAGTTGATAGGTGCCAGATACTACAATATCCCGGACGATTCAGTCAAAGCAGCATTTGGCAGTAACAGTACCCATACTGTGAAAGACACTGGCTCACCAAGAGATTTACATGGCCATGGGACCCACACCGCGTCTACAGCTGCAGGTGTCCTAGTTGCCAATGCTAGCTACTACGGGCATGCAAGAGGGACATCAAGGGGTGGCTCTCCTTCTAGCAGGCTTGCAATTTACAAGGCGTGTTTACCCTCAGGAGAATGCCCTACATCTATCATTTTAAAAGCTATTGATGATGCAGTTCGGGATGGGGTTGATATACTCTCAATTTCATTAGGGGCAGATTCTGTCCCTGAACCTGATTTTCTCAGTGACGCATCAGTCATCGGTGCATTACATGCCGAAAATAAGGGGGTCACGGTAGTTTGTTCCGCAGGGAATTCGGGACCTAATCCATACACTGTCGTCAATTCTGCTCCTTGGCTCTTAACAGTCGCGGCTTCTACTATGGACAGAGATTTCCAAACTAGTATAGTTCTTGGCAATGGGAATGTTTTCCAAGTAAGTCATAATTTTATAACTAATTTCAAGGTTCTATATTGTGTAATTTTGTTTTATCAGTCATCTTCTGCCAAAGAAAACATTCGGAGCCTATATTTCCTTTTAGCAATTTCATTCTGTTGTTAAATACAACTTGTTTAACAAACTTGCATAGTTTATTGAAACTTTTCTATTCTTTTTTTTCTACTTAGGGAACCAACATATATTTCTCTAATCTCAGTCGTTCAAAACTGTATCCTCTCGCAATCAGGTAAGATGTGCTGCTAACTTCACTCTTTTGTTGGAGCTAAGGTACTTGTCTCGATAACAAGATGCGACTGTTGTTGACCCAAATTGACTACCAATTTTTTTTTTTTTGAAAGAAAGAAAATCCCCTTTTCATCATCAACCTTAGAACAAGAACATGTGCAGCTGGGCCAAAACCATAACCCAAAATAAAACAGTTGTGGGAGACGGCCGGCAGTGCGACTCTAGTAAGTTGGCCGGCCATCCCAATGACTAACCTAGCAAAGTCTTGTGGCCAGCCAACCACCACCTTAGAAAATAATTTTAATTCCAAATTTTGTTTCCTACGTTTTTCAAGAACGTTGAATTTTTAAATTGCTCGCTGGAGCGGTTGTTGGTCATCCATGAGGCTTCGGTAGGTTGGGTTCATAGGCACGTTACGTTTCCAAGTGAGTCAACAATGTTGACCAATGATCAAGAGGGATCATACTAATTAGCACATTAGAACAATTGCAGTTGCACAACCACTACCCATGAAAACATCCATTAATCCAATGGAATATCCATATCAACTAAGAGAGGTATTAATTATCACACTGTTCCACCCAATGGTGTTAATGGATTGGTCTGACCAAATGGGCTTTTAGGCCTAGCACACGTAAGGGCCGAGCCTGAGCTTTCAATAGGCCCAGTGGGCTGGACCTGGGCTTATTTTTTTTTTTTTTGGCTGACAAAGTAATTGGAGTGGAAATCTAAGTAAAAATAAACTTAGGTTGGTTCATATTTGGGTCAGGATTAGCCTTGGGCCTAGCTACACATGTTCTGGGCTGAGCTTGGGGGGAGCTCGCTTGAACCCGACATTAACATGCCTACTTCCGATCTACTGAAGCGAGTTGTTCATGGGATGATCATTATTTTTGATACTTACATTATTGTGTCCAAAACACAGCAACTGCTCTCCAGGGTTCTTGGGGACAAAGAAAGTCGCCGGAAAAATAATTGTATGCATCAGCGGCCCAAAAACAATGATATCATTTAAAGGATCCATTCAAGCTAAAGGTTTAATTTTGATCGACGAGGAAGCGTTGTATTTGCCAGCTCAGACTGGCATTTTCCCACTTTCAACAGTCGGAGACAGGGCCGGAGTTCAGATACTTGAGTACATTTTCTCTACCAAGTAAGCCTTGGAACAATCAGTGATGTTTGGAAGGCCCATCTTTCTGCATGGAAAAGCTTTCAAGAATACAATTTCTTTGTGCAAAAAAATGATGATCCAAACAAACCCTTCAAGTTTAAACCATTCTTTTGATTTATATATTCATTCTTTTTTATGGTTCCTTCTTACGTGCACATGAGGTGTTCATCATCTAATTGTGCATCTACTGATATGGGACACTATATGATGGAGAGAAATCAACTAGATCTAACGACTCAGATCAAATAAATGTTTTTTGTACTCTGGTGAATCAGAAATCCAACGGCTACTATTCTCCCAACTGTGGATGTAAATAGAGTTAGACCTGCACCCGTTGTTGCTCCTTTCTCGTCTCGAGGTCCAGGCGTGCTCACAGAAAGCATTCTCAAGGTCTCTCTCTCTCTCACCTTCGTGGTATTTTGATTTTCCATGCATCTAGATGGAACCCACTTAACAGTTAACACTACCCTGCATTACTCTAATAATCATCCATCATGCAGCCCGATGTAACAGCTCCAGGTGTTGGCATACTAGCAGCAACGATCCCTTCCAAACTGATCGGGAAGATGCAGTGGTCAGAATTTGGCATAAAATCTGGAACATCTATGGCATGCCCTCATGTTTCAGGTGTTGCTGCAGTCATTAAATCGGTACACAGCCATTGGACCCCTTCAATGATTAAATCAGCCCTTATGACTACAGGTGAATTTCATCAAATATTTATAGTGTATTTATTATTTTTAATTATGATATCCCTTTAAATCATTTCCTTATGTTTTATATTTTTCAATCATGTCATGGTTTCAATGGGTGGGGCCGGGGGACTCAAATTTTTTACTCAAGTTTTCTCCCAAACTCTCAACACTAGATTTGATGAAATCCAAGGCTGGTTGACAATGCTGAGTTGTCATTCACTTTACCAAAGTAAAACCATCCTTGAAATCCAAGGCTGAGAGTTTGGGTGAATATTTTGAGTCAAAATAGTATAGGCCTCTACTATACATGGATAGCATGCATATTCTTATAAATCTTCAATGACCAACTTCAAGAACCCATTTAAAAGATCTACTAGACCAAAATTCAGTCCCTTTGTATGATCTTACACCAATTCCACTTTTTTTGGCGACTAAAAATATATGGGTTACTATTTTCAGTTTCTCTGTTATATGGGTCTATTGAACAACCATTTACCCCAATAGATTGACCTGTTGGAGAAAGGTGAAACAACTGTGTATATCAACGGGTCGTCGGGCCAACACAACAAGTGTGAGGGAACACACCCTCCGCTAACATGTCCCCTCAGTTCAGAATACAATCCACTGGATACTTGAACACGTGACCTCCCAGGCCTTAATGCTCTGATACCATGTAAAATAACCATTTACCCCAAAAGAGAGATCGACCTGTTGGGGAAATTCAAAATAACTATGTATACCAACACGTCGTCGGGCCAACAAAATGCGTGCACATGAACACACCATCTGCTAACAGGGTCCATAGATTAATTAGAATTTTCACCATTAATTTATGTTTATTGATCTACTTACAGTGTTTTCCTTTGTATTTTATGCAGCAAGCACGTTTGACAACATGGGGATGCCCTTAAGAAATAGCACATATGGGTATGCAAGTCCACATGAGATTGGAGCTGGTGAAATAAACGTACTTAGAGCTCTTGATCCAGGACTAGTGTATGAAACCACGATGACGGATTATCTTTATTTTCTTTGTAATTATGGATATCCAACCAAAATTGTCCGAGGTATAAGTAAAGACAAAAACTTCAACTGCCCAAAAAAGTCCATTGAGGCCCTCATCTCCAATCTCAACTACCCTTCCATCTCCATTAGCAAGCTCAAGAAGGTTGGTCGGATGATCAAAAGAACTGTAACCAATGTGGGACTTGTAAATGCGACGTACATTGCGAAAGTAGATTCCCCACCTGGTTTGGTGGTCAAGGTGTTGCCAAAGAGGCTCGTGTTCTCTGTGGATTCCAAGAGGGCATCTTTCAAGGTATCATTTTATGGAAAGGGTGCAGCAAAAGGGTACCAGTTTGGGTCTGTGACATGGTTTGATGGCCTACATTTTGTTCGCACAGTGTTTGCAGTGAATGTCGTATAATTTGGTAGTTACCCAACTCCAAATTATTTGTGCTTTAGCTCTGTACTACTAGTGTGTATGGTTGCTAAATAAGCTTTTGCAAAGTAAGCATTTTGCTTAATCTTTTCCTATAGTTGGGTAAAATACCTAGAAAATACATAAAAATTTCAATACAAAAAAACTTAGAATTTTTATTACAAAACTTCATTAATCATATGTAATATATGTTTACCATCATCGCATCGTAAATCCAAGGATGTGATCATTTTATTTTGAACTGAAGTGATTCATATTTGAGGACATGGGATCCGACGTTGTGGATCTAAAACTTCAACTCTCTCTCTTGCTCTCTCTGCAGATTATTATATGAAATATATGATATGCCATTATCATTCACTATAGTTTTACTAAGACAGTCGGATTTATAGTGTACCTTAACCTCAACATCACTATAAACCTTAAAACCATGGTTTTACATGGCTACCTTAAATCCAAGATTCCAGAACCATACACCATATGACATAAAATCAAAATCCTACGCAAAAAAAATATACGTGATCTAGAACCAAGCCTTTTGCTACTTAAATTGATAATCTTGAACATCAAATTGCTGATTAGATGGGTGATAATGCATTTGTGATGAAGTCCTGGACATAATACGTGGCAGATAAGATGGTATTGGCTACATGTTCGGTGATACATAGTCCGCTGATGATCCCGAATTGGTGAATTGGATCTCTTCTAATGTCCTCAACCTTGAATCATAAAGAAATGGACTCTTAAATAAAGAATAAAGAAGGTTCCTAATGGACCAACCATGGAAAATTTCACAATTAAAGCCATTCATCGACATCATCGAAGTCATCAAGTATTCTCTATAAGGAATATATCCATATTCTGTTTGGCATAATTCCGTATGACATAAACACATTGTAACCGAACCTACAAGCTAGTGTGAGGCCTTGAGGATGTCGTGGTATGCATCTCTCATTGATTGCCTAAAGACTAAAAGAAGAAGACTGGAGTCTCAAATGAATGAAGAATGGTTTATCTGAGGAACTGTTATTTGTTCGTTTAAGATTGTGCCCGCTCTCTAGGAAGGTAAGTGACTTAGTAGCCTTAGAAGTAGGATATTAACTAAAATATTTTGGCTAACATGTTGTCATTGAGCATGACTTTAGTTCAGGCCTGAAGAGGCATTGTAAAACTGAACTAAGGGAAGTCCAATCGATTGGACACTTAGTACAATCGATTGGACTTTGAGCAAGAATCGATTGGAACCACGTTGACAGAACTTCTGGAGAAGTCTGATCAATTGGAAGCTAAGCAAGAATCGATTGGGTACACTTCCAAAGAAGTCTGATCGATTGGACATTGTGCAAGAATCAATTGGACCTAAGTAGACAAAACTTCCAGAGAAGTCTAATCGATTGGACCAACAAAGAAAGTTTCTAAATCAGGTCCAGATTTCTAGTTTCCACTTTACCACGACTTGTTAACTCTTAGGGCTTTACTCCAGCTACATATATCATTCCCTAAGCTATTAGAACATACACTTATACACATATACACACAATACATAGAGATACAACATCAAGCTTAAAGAGCATTCATCAGTATTTAAGTTAACGTTGTAGCCCATAGAGAGAAAAAACCCACTTAGTCTTTCTATCCCATCGAAAGTTTTTCTTCTCTCATGATCATTGCTTGAAGTCTATACTTCATAAGCTTGATCAAAATCTGTTACCTAGGTTATCCTTAGTATCCGACCTAGAAGCCAGATTAGCAAGTATTCATGCCAAAGTCAAATCCCTTCAAGCACCCCTTGCTAATAATCCAGTTCGATCCTCCCTCACATGGTAATATTAAAAAGGACAAGGAAATCTCAGCTAAATTGGATAGAGCTCTTCAAGAACAAATGTTCAGGCATGATAAATTAAGAGAACTTGGCTGAAAGAAGGTGATCGGAACTCCAAATTCTTTCATCTATCCACAATCATTAAGTGGATAAAAACTCGTATAGCGTGGATTAGATATTCTAAAGGGAATTGCCTAAATAAAGGAAGCTAATTGGAGGAGCATTTGCCACCAATTTTTTCCAATTCTTCTATTCCATGCACACTGAGGACTTTACCCTACTTGATTAACTCATCAAACTATCAGGGTCATTGGAGGCAAATAATCTACTCACACTTTCGGTGATCCTCGAGGAGGTTCGAGAGGTTGTTTTTAGTATCAGGGCTCATAAAGCCTCAGGGCCTGATGGCCTTATGACTCTTTTTTGTCACTAGTATTGGGATCTACTCAAAGAGGACATTTTTTCTAACTCTTCAATGCTTTCTTCACCACCAATAGTACCCTCAATATCCTCAATCACACAAATCTTGCTCTAATCATAAAAATCCCCGTTGGAAACCATTCACAATTATCAACCTATTAGTCTTTGTAATGTGAGCTATAAGATCATTTCCAAAATCCTTACCTCTCGCCTTAGAACTATGTTACAACCCTTAATGGCTCCAAATCAAGTGCCTTTCACTCCCAGTCGTTTGATTTTAGACAACACTATCTTGGCTCAAGTGCTCATGAAAACCATCTAGAAAAGGAAAAAAAAGGAAAAAATGGTTTAATAGCTATCAAGCCTGGACATGTCAAATGCTTATGATACGGTAGAAAGGCCTTTCCTCCTCCACACTCTTAAGGCCATGGGGGTTCTGCGATTTATGGATTTCTTAAATTTCTCACTGGATTACATCATCTTCCTTCTCAGTATTGCTTAATGGATCTGCTTTTGAGTTTTTTTCTCCTTCGTGTGGTCTTCCAAGGTGATCCCCTCTCCCCTCTCCCCATTCCTTTTTGTTATTTGCACGAATGTTCTCTCTCTACTCTCCACATGCACGAGGAACAGACAAATCATCTTCATGGAATTAAGATGATTTCATGCTTGCCCTCCCATCTTGCATGTGCTGTTCATTGATGAGTGTCTCCTCTTCTGTCGTGCCAACCAAGTTAAAGCTAGAATCTTGAAAGATATCCTCGACAAGTTTTGTCTTATGTCTGGCCAAGAGATTAATTTTGAGAAATTTGGATGTTAATCAAAAACCTTTATCCCCGCCAGAAAAAAGCATTGCCTCTTATTCTTTGTATAAAAAGCCTCAACGTATCTGAAAATTAAAATACCTTGGTACCCCTATTCATTGGAAGATCAAAATCCTAGGCTTTTCCAAGTTGTTTGGATCAAATTCAATGTTTGATAGCGGTTGGAGAGCAAATCACCTATCTCAGGCTGGCAAGTCAACCCTCATAAAATCTTTGGCGACGTCCCTCCCCGCTATCAAATGTCATCATTTCTCTTCTTGGAGACCCTGTGCAAAAAAGATGGATATACCATTAACCAATCTTGGTGGGGTAGCACACCGAAAAAATCTATGGTGAGTCAAACGCATTGGGAATCTTGGTGCCGGACTAGTATATTAAAAGGAAAAAATGCTTGTAAATCTCATTGTCTATGACTTCCTGACACGGACGATCATATCAACATTTGGGCGATTGGGCTGTAGGGTTCATCTTCCTAGTCTAGCCAATTGCACTTATAAGAAGGTCAAGGATCTTATGCTCCCTTTGAGTGGTTGGAATATCGAGCTGATCAATTCCCTTTTCCCAATAGAAATCTCCTCCCACATCCTTGAGATCCCCATCAGTCAACACGCTACGTACTCAGGACCACCTCTTCTGGGATCTTTATTCTAAAGGCAAATTCTCTTCAAAATCTACCTACCATGCCTTAACTCCTGCAGGGCTGAACCTCCCTCCTTCCAAGGCCTCATTCCCATTATGGAAAAATCTGTTGCATCACTATTCCTCGCAAGTGTCATTTATTTGTGTGGAAGTTCTTTAGAGACATACTACCACTAGATCAAAATTTCACTCTCATATGCAGTCTATTGACCTAGCTATGCACGCTGTGGATTCCCTAATGAGGACAGTATCCATGCCCTATTTAAATGCCCAGACAATGCATGCATTAGGTTTGCATCCACTCTCTCCCTCAAATGTGATAATATGTCCTCAAACGACATTGGAGAATGGCTATTTCGGACATTTTATTCACAATCCCAGAAGGATGAGGAGGACCAATCCACATTGTTGGCCAATATTTGCACCTTAATGTGGTGGATATGGTATATTTGCAATGACATTACTCATCGTGGGCATTCTCACAACCCCTAGAATATCTTAAGATTGGTGAAGTCCTTCTTGTTGGAAGGGTAGTAGTGCCCCTTTGTGGACACTAGTACTTTAGTATGGAACCAACCACGCAATGGACGACTTAAGCTAATTACACCAATGCAGAGTGGAACAAAAACACTCGAATATCAGGGATTCGCTTCATCATTTGTAATGAATCTAACATGTGTATCTTGGTTGGAGGATCGAGATCATGAGCAAGGTCAACTGAGGACATTGATGAGAAGGGTAAAACCCCGAAAACACTAAAAGGGTATTTCAGTCCATTTTAAATTTTTAGAACGCACGTGTTTTCTTCATGAAATACGTTTATCTAACTATTAGAATGCTTATGTAAAGTTCGGCCAATTCCGAGACAAAAATTTATTTAGTTTATGAAAAGATAACTATCAATATATATATATAGTTATATTTATTTATTTATATTTATATATAACTTTTGTTTAATTTAGTTTATGAAAAGATAACTATCAAGTAAGAATTTGATTTAAATATCAAGACAATGGGTTAAAACCCAAAATAAAAACATTCTAATATGACACGAGTCTCCCCACTTCCCCTTTTTACTTTTCTTTCTATTGAATAAACAAATCCTAACTATCCAACTCAAAGCCATTCCTACCCCTTGGTGTTTTGACAAACACAACAACAAACCCCATGCCCATACCCACACCAATAACCGTCCAAGTCCTTTTGAATTAGTATTTGACGGTTTGACCAAATCCTTTAAGCAACTAAACCTTCCCAAATTTCATCCACATCTATCTCATTAATTCCCACCCACGTCTTTCCCTCATCGTATTTTAGCTACACACTAACAAATCCCAACCGTTGGATCGAAGCCCCAAGCCTTTCCCATTTTTCAACTTAACCTAGACCAGCCTATATAAAACTACCTTAGCAAGAGCAGTCAACATCCATTGGATCAAACACATACCTTAGTCTTCAATTGGCAGCCTCTCTAGATCAAGAAAACCATCTCTACATTAGTTCAGCCGACATCCCCTATCACGTGCTCGATTGAAGGAGACGTTGCATCCATAGAAGGTCCAGTCATTAGCAACTCTCCCACCTCCTCTCCAACCGGCAACTGCATCTTCCCCAAGTAAGAGTATTTATTTTATTTTTTTCTTCTTTCTTATTCTTTTCTCTTTTCTTGATCCATAGCTAATCGAATCCAGTAATCCATTTTCTTTACTTGGGTTGGTTACATCAAAACTACCTGGTTTTCAGTCGACTTGAATGACTTATCTATCGTTTTGTTTCTTTCATTCAAACCCATTTATTTAGACCATCTGATTTGGTTTAAGGTCCACCCCAACATTGCTAACCGTTAGATTAGTTTTGTACCTTACATTGTGGGCTATCACTTAATTTTTAGAAAAAAAAAAAGTCCTTCTTTCTACTTCCATTTCTCAAGTCCACCTTTCATCACGGACTGTTGACTCCATGACTCCCATCAAGACGTATAACGTTATTCTTTTGGGGCTTAGTATTACGATGGTTAATTATCATATTTAGGTAGAAACCTTTTTTTCATTATCAAACGATATTTTGCAAAATAATAAAATAATAGAGACGATAGTATTTTGATCATTTATCTAACGTGAATGATTATAACGGTAATTCTAATGAATATCTAATACTCATTCTAAGTTTTAATGGATTATTGTACTTAACCAACGCCTAACCTTAAATCATGAAAAATAAATTGAAGGACCAATAACGGGTCGAATTAGCATGAAGCGAACCAACTTGAAGAATTAAAGTCATTTGGATAGCGAAGCAAATGTAGGATTCTGTTCCCGATCTCTTGCTTCTATGGATGTATTTTAAAATTATTATTTATTATCTGCACGTGTTCATAGATTAGAAAAGTTACACTTTTTGAATTATTTTATCAAATCATGTGTTATCGACAAGTATGCATATCCGACTTGATATTAAAGCATATGATCATTCATATCATATTGATTGGATCATTATTATTGTTGTTAGAGATGCATTGGGGTTCATGATCCTCATTTGATCATTATTATTATTTTGAGGGTTCGGATGTATCGTAGGACCACGACCCCTTAGATGCTCTCTCGAATTCTGAGAGCATGCCTAAAAAGCAATGGGGACATTTTGCTCTCAATGGTGAAAGACCTAAAACATCCTTGGATCCTTGTGGTGGAATTAATAGCATGGCCCGCCCGTAAGAAAGTTGCTTGTTTAGTCCAACCATGCACTCTCGTTATTATTTTGACTTATTGAGGTTTTGGGACTACCCGATGAGTCTAGTATTTTGTTATCAATAGCATTGATGCATATTTCGATCATTGTATAGTTTTTATCATGTTTTAACCCCTCATCCCCATAGAAGTATGGGTGATGGAGCGAACTGACTGAGTTGTTGATAACTCATGCCTATATCCTAACATTTTTGCAGAGATACTATATGGACCAATAGTTCAGTGATAGGAGCCAAAGGATTCTAGCACTTTTATTGCTTTCCTAGAACCTATGTTTAGGTTTTACTTTTAGCTATTTGAATTCCTAGTTATCTCAGTAGGTTGTTATTTGACATTTGAAATGTAATCGAAAATAAATTTCAGATTTCCGTTTATGAAAGGGTGGTGTTATTTGCACACACATTTTTTTGAGTGACACCCACATCTTATCTGCGCATACCCAAAGTTGTGAGGAAAAAACAAAAAATCGAATGAGAACTCACCACCACCGTCCTTTTCTTCCTCACCACCACTACACCACCACCACCACCACTCCCTCTGAAACTAGGGTTTTTCCGCGTCGTTGGTTACGGAAACCCTAACTTCAACACATTTTTAATTAATCCGAGACTTTTAACCTGTAGAATGAGCAATTTTGCACAGTGGCTTGTGTCGGATGTCGATCCGCACTCGGGATTAGTCGGATTAGCGCAAATAAAAACATAAAATGATAGATAATATACAAGAGAAAAAGGAGAATGATGGAAGAGATGAGAAGGGCGAGTCGATTTAAAACACATCCAAATAAGATCTAGAGAAGACTAAAATCATCGAAATCAAATTGCATTAATTAAACTGTTGCTTACATGAAATAAATGACAGAAATAAATAAAGCGGTAAATCTATTCTAGAAAGCATATAAAAGGAGATTTTAGAGAGAGAGGAAGAAGGTAGAGAGAGATTTTTCACACCTCGATCGATTACCGGCCGACAAGGTAGAGGTGAGAGAAAAACTCACCCTCTTGCATTCACCGAACAGAGTCGGCGATCAGCCTGGGGATTCTAAAGATAGAATCTAGAGAGATAAAGTTATTAACCCTAGAGAGAGAACATGTTTCTAGAGAGAGAAACTGACCTTGTAGTGAGTTACTGGAATGTGGTCGGGTCAGCTTGGTGATTTTGGATAGAACAGCCACATGAAGGCTCCAAGGGGATCGGGATTGGATCGGCCAAGCATGTAGGCCAAGTGGTGGCCGGAGCTTGTGGTGTGGTAGCTTTGGTGGAGCAATAGCCCAATCGGCCATGAACAAGGGAGATGACCCAATCGGTCATTGTTGGAGGGCAACCCCGCACGTGGAGGAATGAGAGTACGTTGCACGCATGATGACCCCGTGGCTGTAGCTGTGTGAAGTGACGGCTTGAAGAGCCACAGGTTGTAGCAGAGTGTTACTGGTTCGGCCATGGATGAAGAGGTGCAAAAGGCCATGGGATGGTGAGTGCACATAAGGAGATGGTGCACAGAAAGGACACCATGGAGAGGATTGCTTGCTGGTGTTGTTTGGGAGAAGAGACCCTGGAATGGTGATGCAGGTGCTCTCCTTCGAGTCCACGGTCCGGAAGAGGTCCGAAGTTGCAGGTTTGCAACTCCGGCGTTAATGGCATGCAACACAGTATGGTTGCTAAGTGGAGACAGAGCAGCAACGTTGAGAGGGTGCACGTGGTGTTGCTAACCGTTGCAGGTGAAGGAGGGATGGCTGGTGCGCTGCCCGTGGGAGGAAGTGACGGACCTACAGGTTGTTGTGGCAGTAGTGGAGCGGGCGGATGGAGAAGATGGTGGACCGCAAGATGGTGTTGCACCTCTGTGCAACGGTGATGAAAGAGGGCAGCCCGTGGTGTTGCTGGTTTTGCAGGCGGTGCTGCGTCGCAGCACGCAGGTGAGTGCTGCGTTGACGAGCAACGGAGCTGTGGTGGCTAGTTGCTGCGAGGAGGAAGGAGGGTGTGCACATTAGCAACGTGGGTGCTTTTGTGGAGGAGAATGGAGCAAGACGAAGCGCTGGTTGTGGCTTGTACGCCCGGAGTTGCAGACGTGGTGGTGATGCACATGAAGGAGATGGTCTGCAACTCATACGGTGGAGGAAATGGGCAGCACGGACTGCAAGCTTGCATGCCGTTAGTTGTAGGCCGGTGTTGACGTGGTGGGAGAGATGGTTGACCGGTGATGGCTGGCTCAAAACCAGTCCGTTAGTTGCAGATCCGAAGGTAGCTCAAAACCAGTGTTTTTGCCAAAACACTCACCTGTGTACGTGGGCAGTGAGGCCGAGGTGTTCCGCCTGTACAGAATCCACGTGCTTTGATCTGCTGCCCTTCCATCTCCTTGGTGACAGGGCCCTGCCATCGAAGTTTTACTCCATTTATAAAACCACATTTATCCGTCTCTCTTTCTCTCTCTCTATCGAGTAAAACTTCTGATCACATCATTGTGACATATGCTTCTTTCGCAAAACACTGTACGAGCCACGTGGCACACTCTTAGTGCCATATGAATTTTTGGCCTGTCCCTCGGTAGACCTTAAACCAAAAATCTGCCTGCTTAGTGATTTCTAAGCGATTTGATTGAAGTTATTTTCAAGGGTTGATTTTATGGGTAGGAATTTGAGCTTTATTTTAGGTGCAAAGATCCAAAGGTTGTAAATCACTAATCAAGCTGATTTTTGGTTATACGTCCATCGAGGGACTGGCCAAACATCCATACGGTCAGCATCCACTAAGAATGTGCCACGTGGCTCGTATTTTGTTTTTCATTTGAAAAACGAGAAGTAAAAAGACAAATTAAAAGAACACCGGTCCCAAACCCCAATATCAAAAGGACGAGTAAATCTTTGGTGACGGACCACAAGATAAGCAATTGGATGTTTTGTCTCTAAGTTGACATGTAGGCCAAAAATAATCCTGTTTATTGATTTGGAATCATCAATGTTGTAAACCTTCGACGACACCTACAGTCAGCGACGCTGCTAACTGCAGCCAATATTAGCCAAGTGGCACATTTTGAAGAGGACTTATTGTATGGATGTTTGGCCAATCACTAGGTGGACTTACAAATTCAATTTAAATCCTTTGGATCTTTGTACTCAAATAATGCTCAAAGTCTTCCTGTTAAAATCAACCCATGAAAATAACTTCAATCCAACGCTTAGAAATCACCGAACAAGTTTATTTTTGGTTTGTATTAGTCCCCGAGAAAAATTTTGAAGCGGTGGATTTTTTATGCAGTGAAGTAGTGGCCAATCACATCATGCCGTAGGCCAAACATCCATACAGTTAGTGTCATCTTCAAAATGTGCTACATGCTTCATATTGGCTGCAGTCAGCATCGCTGACTGGAGGTGTCATGGAAGGTGTACACATTTAATTTTCATACATAATTTCACACAAAAAAATTGTCGGGAGCCAATATATAAATTAGAAGTTTTCGAATGGGATGATTTTTGGTGAGGATGGTCTCTACGGTGAAGAGATCGCCGTCACAAAAATTTAAATCATTCTGATATTCATAGCATAGTTTACAAGTTGAAGAATTATGGACCGTCTATTTTTACGGTTAACTTGAAACCCACATTTAATTTATCTTCCATGGTATGATCACCCTCACCAAAAATCAGCTATTGATTTATCTTCCATGTGGGTACTAGGGGTGTCAACGGGTCGGTTCCTGTTTGGTTCCTAAGGTGACCAGAATCGGAACAAACGGTTCTGGTTCTTATCGGTTTGGGTCCTTAACGGTTCCGGTTCTCAAAGTGATGGATCTGGAACTGGAACCGATTATGTATTTATGTTGGTTCCTGTTCCAGTTCCGAGTATATTGGGTCCAATCTTAATAATATGAGAATTTTTACATTATATTTATATATTGGTTCCGGTTCTTATCGGTTCGGTTCTGGTTCCTATCGGTTTCGGTTCCATATTATACTACCTAGAATCGGAACCATTATTTTTTGTTCGGTTTCGGTTCTCAAAAAAGTGGAATTGGAACCGGTGTTTTCGGTTTCAATTCCGGTTCCGGTTAAACGGGTGAAATTGACACCCCTAATGAGTACAACAAAATTATGTGTGAAAATATGTGTCCGCTGAGCCTAACCCTTATTTTTAACCTTGAAATTGGAGCATTATTTGTGTATAAAGACGGCACATATTTAGAGAAATATTGAATTGTATGGATGTTTGGCCCATCCTTATGTGGACCTGCATACCAAAAATCAACTTGGTTAGTGATTTCCAGGACCGTCTCGATACAAGTTGAGGCCTAAGGCGAAAACTCTATTTAAAGCATTTTTTATATTTAATATATTAATATATATGATATTAATTAAAAATTAATCTCTGTATATTATTAGAAATCTTTATATAAAAGCTATTCTTCATAGTAAAAAATTATGGAAAAAAAATTAGATGGAGGCGTTGGATTGGACTTACTTTCATGGGTTGATCTGAACTGTGAGAATTTGAGCAATATTTGAGGTACAAAGATCCAATGCCTAGAAATCACTAATCAGGCTGATTTTTGGTTTTTAGGTCTACCTAGGGATTGTCCAAACATCCATACGGTCAGAGTTCTATAAGAGTGTGCCACGTGGCTCATATTGTGTCTTGTAACCGGAGCCTGTCATTTTAGGTCTAAGGCGAAAATTCTATATAAGGCCTTTTTTTTTATTGGTTCAGGCTCCAAGGACCCCCATCTTTTGACCCCCTCTCAGGAGTTGCATGCTTGGCCGTGGATTTCACGAATTCAACGGTGGTTGAGCCCTGGCATAAAGTGAAAGCCATCTTAGCTTTATCAACCACTGTTGGATTCTCGACATCCACGGCTAATCACACGACTTCCGAGAGGGGTCAAAAAAGAGGGTCTCCTGAGCCCCGAACCTTTGTTATAATTAATATATATGGTATTAATTAAAAAAAATTAAAGTCTCTATATTATTGGAAATCTTTATAAAAAAATTATTTTTTATAATAAAAAACTACGGAAAAAAGTCGATGACTTCCGGTGCAGTCGATGCAGAGGACTCTCGTGGCTCTACATAGATCATTTTTTGGGCCCAATGATTGCATGGATGTTCAGCCAACCTATTGGTGGATAAGCACACTAAAAACAGCTTGATTGATGATTTCTAGCCATTGGATTTACTATCAAAAACACATGCTTGAATCCAACAACTAGAATCACGTCCTAAGAAGTACTAAAATCTACTGCTAGAGATAATCAATCAGGTTGATTTTTGGTTTGTACATCCAATAACGGGTGGGCTAAAAGTCCATGGGCTTATATTATGGATTGTAACGCACGGGCAAAAAAGGAAAAGAATGGAAAAAAAGATGCTAAAATTCAAATTTTGAATTTCAAAATTTATAATGTAAAATAACGGATATTTTTTTAACAATTCTTTTTTAGAAAATAACGGTCGTTATAACGGAAAATAACGGCCATTATAATAAATATAATGGACGTTATTTTCTGACTGTTCAAATGTTACATAACACAACGGGAGAGGTCGGAATTTATTTTAATTCATGCACCAACCTATGGACGTTTGGCACACTATTCGTGACTTCTAGCTATTGGATTGGAGAATTTTTCATGGGTGATTTCTAGTCGTTAGATATTAGCAATGCTAATATCTAGCGATTTAGCATTTTTCAGACATTTGAATCCACCATAGAAATCACCAATCAGGTTGATTGTTTGTGTATACGTTTAGCGGGCCCAAACGAGTATGACATTTTTGGAGGGAGGTAGACATCAGAGTTTTTTCTTCTAGTCTAGGGTAAAAAAAAGTTTTATTGTCTAGTAGATGACCAAAGTTTAATCCCATGGCCCAAAAAATGCCACGTTTCAAACCCACCAACCAGAAATGTTTCGCCCACCTCTAGCTGAACCTTTACAACAAAAATCAGCTTGATTGGTGATACCCACAATGTTCCAAGTCCATGATGAAGAAATGCCCGAATCCAATGGGTAGAAATCACCAATCAAGCTGATTTTTGGCATGTAGGTTCACAAAAGGGTGGGCAAATGGCTTTTAGCGACGGCCATGACCATCGCCATAGGAAACAAAAACCGTCGCTGTAACCTATAGCGACGGCCGGGCTGGCCCTCGGTAAAAGTTTCATAGTTAATTAATTAAAGGTATTAGTGACAATCACACTAGGACTGGCCGTCGCTAAAAATGTTTTTTCTTGCGTAAAAATGGTGGGAGATATTATATTACATACAGCGACGACCATTGACCATCGCTCACTCACTTTTCCCGATGGCCGTTAGAGTCGCTAGCGCTATGGGTGTGCCCTTTATCAACGGCCATTGGAGTGGCTTTCGCTATAGGTGGCTTTTAATGGCCATCGTTATATGTGCAGCTTTTACCGACGACCATTAGAGTGGCCCTCGCTATAGGTGTTTTTCCTTTTTTCTGCATATGATTTTCATTTTAAAAGAATAATTTTGGCCAAAAGCCAAGAAAAAAAATGATATGAACCTGCAGTAGATTAAATCAAATGTAAACTTGATTAAGGGCCTGTTTGGTACGTGAGAAAAAGAGTTCTAATGGCGAATATTTAGCCAGACGAATATTATCTTGGATAAATATTTGAGAATATCAATATTTAACAACGTTTGGTATGTGTATTAGCTAGCATACTTCATTTTCTTTCAATTTGTGTGAGTCCCACATATTAAAGTAAGTTAAATACGGGTTAAGTGAGTGTGGGACCCACATATTAGATCAAAGGATGAAATACTATTTAACTTTTCTTTTTCAATTATATGATGAAATTAACATACGAAAACATGAAAATGGCATACCTTATAGTTTTTCCATCGTGGATGTCATGCAGGATGGGGATGTTTGTCTTAGGTGGCGTTTGGTAAATTAAGTTATCAGATCTAGAAGCTTAAAGTGTTTAAGGTCTGATAGCTTAATGATTTATGTCTGAATTAGATTGTTTAGTAAAGATCTTAAGTATTAAAATTAAGTCAAGGGCATTGTGGGTATTTTAAAATATTTATTAGGATACTTTCGTAAGTTTTTAAAAGAGAAAGCTTTAAGAAAAGGTCATTGCTGGTATTAAAAAAGAATATGAGAATCTTTTTTAAAGATTCATTCACTCACCGCAATAAGTAAATGTTGGGTCACTTTTTAATTTTCACTTTATTTCAACGATTTTGATGGTAAGTGCTGAAATTAGTTTGGTAATTAATCACCAATATCACCTAATTTCAGTTCAATCAGACTTAAGGTCTGAGAAAAAATTATACCAAACGCCACCTTAGACTTCCTTCTGATCTGCAAAGAACACATCATTTGAAAGTATGAACACATTTGATGTTGGGTTGAACATCTGAAGACCCTAACATCTAGAAGAGTATCCTACATTAAGAACTTTTTGAAGTTCTTCGGCTTCTTCGGCTGACCCAGCACACGTAGTCCATCTTCCAGCTAGTAGACATGTTCGCCTCATTAATTAAAAACCGATTAAAGGGTTCGGTTTCTACTTTTTTTTTTTGGTTAAATATTTCATAGGTGTGGATTTACAGGCGTGTGATTCAAACCATGGTTTTAAAAAAAAAAATTGTTTAAACGGTTTTAACGGCCGTTAAAATGGTAACACCCCAAGCCCGTCACGTAAAAAACTATTTTTACACTCAAACCTACAGAACAATGATAAACGCTCTACCAGAGAGAGCAAAGAGGTACCATATTTCTTGGTTCTTCTTGTGTTCCTCTTCTCCACAGCAAGTTTGCAACCAAAGAAGAGGTTTCCTAGAAATTAGGAACACTAGAATTTTTATATTGGGAGTTGTTTCTTCACGGTGAAAGGAACAGCCCGAGACGCCGGCGTGAGGAGAGAGAGGTTGAGAGAGAAGAGAGAAACAGGGGAGAGAAAGGAGGAGTAAAACTTCGGTCACAGTGCATTGTCACCGAAACCAGTCATAACCCACAATGCGAGCCACATAGCACGCTCTTAGTTGACGATGACCGTATGGATGTTTGGCCTGTCCCTCGGTGGATCTACAAACCAAAAATAATCCCGATCAGTGATTTCTAAGTGTTGGATTAAAGTTATTTTCATGGGTTGATTTTAACTGTAGGAATTTGAGCATTATTGAGCGTTAATTGGTGCAAGATCCAAATGGTTGTAAATCACTAATCAGGCTAATTTTGGTGTTGTAGGTCCACTGAGGGACTAGCCAATCATCCATACAGTCAGCATCCACTAAGAGTGTGCCACGTGGCTCGTATTATGGGTGGTGACCAGCTTCGTTCACAGCGCGCAGTGACTGAAGTTTTAAGCAAAAAGAGATGATTTTTTTGCTTTTCAACTTTGTGGTGATCACATGGTCTGGGGTGCATGCGATGCCCAACAGCTGGCACATTTTGATTGGCGTTGGACACCTCGGAGAAAATTTTTGAAGCAGTGGCAAGTGCGCAGCCGGAGGTGTCCAACGCCAATCAAAAGTAAGCTGGTGGGCACCACATGCACCCCTCTTTTAAAAATGCTTCTTTGAGTCTGACGAGGGAAGTCCCCTCATATGACGCTTGGAAAGACGTGCCTGGGTAAAAGGGCCACAATAAAAATTGGTACGATCAGGGAATTATTTTGAAAACAGTCGCTTTAGCCTAAGGTTACTCTTTTAAGAATTTTTTTTTTATTAAAAGCCCTTTTTTTTTTGAGTAAATTAAGGTCATTTTACCTCCACATCATATATATTGTAAAAGACAGTATATGACGGAGATAATGTCCATCATATGTAGTGGACCCTACAGCAAATATGGTATTCCTTTTATTTGAATGTTGCACATTTAACGGCAATTAATGTCTTACTTTTGTGTCCCCTTGTTTTTTTATATGGATCTTACGATGTAGCATTGATTTATGTTATTTGAGAAATGGGCAAGGGAAATGGCAGAGCATTCTATGTTAATTTACTATTCGGGTCGGTTTGGTAATCCGGAATTGAGCCTCTCTGTGTTTGGGATGACCTAATTCCAGGAATTATATTTGCAATTCCGTGATTTTCCATGAATTAGAAGTTTTAAGGGGAGAAGAAACTTCCAATTCTTAGACTTCTATTTCCGGGATTGGTGTCTTTTTATTGGTTGATTTTTTAATCGTGGGATATCTAGCATTATTTGGGGTACTCAGATCCAAAGTTTAGAACTTTTTAGTCAGCCTGATTTTTAGCATGTAAGTCCATTTAGGGATGAGACAAACATCTCTAAGGTTGTGTTTGGTAAAATTTAATTTCAGGTCTGAAAGCTTAAAGTGCTTAAGGTCCGAAAGCTTAATGACTTCTGCCTGAAGAGATTGTTTGGTAAAGGTCTTATGTCTGAAAATTAAGTTAAGGGCATTGGGTATTTTAAAATGTTTATGAAGACACTTTAATTATTTTTTTAAAGAGAAAGCTTTTATAAAAGGGAAATTTTAGTCATACCCCACAAAATGCGAGGGCACCCGACCTGTTGAGAGGACCCCGGCCACTATGATTTCAAACTTTGTGAGGGCACCCTTCCCCGTCAAAGCACCCCTTACATTCCGTAAGGTTAATACTTAATACTAAGGTTCACCCAGGAATGTGTCGTGTTTTGCAATTTCACCCCTGTATAGTTTAGAAACCCATCTCCGTTACCACAATCCAATGGGCTCCGATCACTCGATGTGAAGCCTTGTAGTTTGCCAGACCAATTTATTACCAACTTTGAGTCGTTGAGATTGTTATTGTAATAATAAACCTCGTCCTGATTAGAGATGACAATGGTTCTAATCATGAGACCAGTCCATTGCAACACTTGTAATAGGAGTAAAACTTCTGTCACACAACCCACAATACGAGCCACCGGATCACCGAGGGACTGGTCAAACATCCATACGGTCAGCTCCCTCTAATAGTGGGCCACGTGGCTTATATTATGGGTTGTGTCAGAAGTTTTACTCCTGGTAATAGGAGCAAACAGTTAGTCTGCAGAGAGTGAAAATAGAGAGAGAGAGAGAGAGGGCATCATACACAGAGACAGAGAGGGGATTATAGTGGGAGAGTTTCATCGGCATCAAGGGGAGCAAGTCGTCGGCGGCACGAAGGGATCAACTTCAAAGTTCGTCTGCAGCAAAGGAGAGACGTGAAGAGGAGAGGGTGCGTACATATAGTTTGCAAAAGAAAATGCCATAACATAGCAGGGCTTGAGGTAAAAAACCAAGGTTTTTTGGGTGCCCTTACATTTCGTGGGGGTGCGGCTAAAGTAACCCTTTATAAAAAGGTATTTTCAGTAGTAAAAGAGAATTTTAAAATCTTTTCTTTTAAAGATGTTTTGACTTACCACATTAAATGAAGGAAGGGTGAGTTAAGATAAGTCACTAAAATTCAGTCATTCTATATTTCAAGACTTAAAATAAGTCAATTGCCAAACGGTCGGACTGGGCCATTAAAGTCTGACTCACTTAATTTCAAACTTAAGTTTTACCAAATGCAACCTTAGTTGGGTTAAACATCGTTTTTCCCAATTTTTTTTCAAAAAATAATAAAAAGTTCTAAATTATGCAAACGTTATAAATTAATTGTAGACATGTTTTCTTATATTATTTATAGTATTAGGACATTAATGTAACTGAATTTGGATTTGTTAATACCTTGATTTATGAATATTTCATAATTAATAGTAATCAAATAATAACTATTTTAATATTTATATAATTTAAAATTGATAAATTTAAAAAAATTTATAAAACTGCAAGGAAGCCCTAATGCTTCAAACCCTAAGTCACCAAAGCGTGGAGCGGGAGCGCAAGAGCGCCCAATTCAAAAAGTTCTTAATGTTCAGAGCGTCTCAGAGCATGTTTGTACACATTTATAAGAAGTACTAGTACTCTAAGCTAGCTAGTGTGAAACTCGGGTATGCGGCGAGACTGGAGGAAGCACATGAGTCGCTTGAGCTTGCCACAAGTCGACTCGGACGGGTCGAGAAAGGAGAGGACTCAGTAATCGATGAGCGAGCCGGTGTAGAGATCTCTCTTATCAACCTTAGGGACATCAAAAAGATTGGGGAACAAAAAAAAGTGACATTCTATCAAAATAGAATATAAAAACTAAACCGCACTGGTTTCCAAAATCTTTTGTTGGACAACAAACAAAACAAAGAAATAGAAATTTGAAATAAATAAAAAAGAACCAATTCAATAAACACAAATAGAACGATAGCAGGTATAAATTCTAGAAAGTTCAGAGAAATACGCAAAACCCAAAGAAAGAAAAAAAGAAAAAGCAAAAAGAGACCCAATTAAAAGAAAAAAAAAGTGCTCTAATTGAGAAAAGACGGAGGCAGAAGATGTGATTCAGGAGATTTAGTAGTCTCACGGAACCTTAGAATCAGGAGTTTCTCCAGTGGCATTAATGGAGGAGTTGATGGTCTTTCTGATATGGAGGCGAATATCTGACTAATAGAGAAGGGGGGCATGGAAGTTTTCCTCTTCATGGGTGGAGTTGCAAAGGGAGAGCTTTGGTGACTAAGATCAAATCTATATATACGTAATGCATTTATTTTTAATTTCTAATTAGTTTAAATAGTTCATTATTTAAAAACATCTACCAATATCTATACAAATTTTAGAACATCTACCGAAAGATGATATTATGTGCACAATATTGTAATTACTTAGGGCACCAGTACTATTAAGATCTTAAGCTTGATGGAGATAATGGTGACTGAAGGTCTATGCAGTGATTTTTCTACTTATTGTACTTGTCTATTTGAAGACATGTTTTGATGACACGAAGTTAATTTGATATTATTTAACAATTATAAATATTTCATTTACCATTTTTGCTATTTTTAATTCTCGGACTATCATATAAGAGTCTTGACATATCACATATTGCTATGGTCATTCATTTCTAGACTAACATGGTAGAGGAGATGCCTCAATCCCTAACATTTCTACACTAACATTTCTACTTATTCCCGCATTGGAGAGAGGAGCCAAACCTTTACACTTTTTGCCAGAAATTAAAATGAGTAAATTTGCAAGAAACACAACTTTGATGGTAGAGGAGATGCCTCAATCCCTTGGCAAGGTTTATTCTGCAGTCGAGTTTGCCTCAGCCACCATGGCTGAGGCTTGCCTCAACCCTCAATCAATCCACGACACATGGAGGGAGTGACACAAGCAACATATAAAAGAGGAAGCACATTTAATTTAATTTTCTTAAGGTCGTGTTTGATTGCACGAAATTTTTTTCTAAGAAAATACATCTGGGAAATGCCTTAAATGGCTGTTGGATTGCACTGAGAAGACCTATTTCAATCACGTGAGAAAATAAAGGCTTATTTTCAAGTGGAAGTGAATTCCCACCTATGTGGAAAGGAAATGGATTCCGGGCTTGGAGGGGTTTTGTTTGGGGAAAGATTTTTGGATCCTTCGTATTTTCACCTCATTTTTCACTTTTCACATGTATCATGTGAGAAAATAAAGGCGTATTTTCAGGTGAAAATTGCAATTTCCCACTTGGCAATCAAACACGCCCTAATTGGTAAAAAAAAGGGAAATATTCGGTTTTTTTTTTTTTTTCAAAAATTTTCCAATAACACCTCATCATAGCATTCTTTATCCCATTGGTGGCTGCAACTACATTACTTCTTATCTACAAACTTTTTCAACTCATATTCTTTTTTGACACTTCAAAGCAGTGGTGGAGCCAGGATATTTGTTCTAGGGCGGTGGGGGGGTGCAAGGCGGCAAGCACTACAACAAAAATTGCTATTTATGGCGTTCAAAGAATGTCATAAAAGACTTTTGATGCTGTTCGAGAAATGCTATAGAGCGCAATGCTATTGTTTATTTTATAGCGTTTTATAGGAACCCATAAATGAATGACATTTAAAAAATGCCTTCGTTTAGCGGCATTTCATAACGTTCTGAAAACCCAAACGCTATGAATGCTTCAAATTATTTTTATTAACCATGACGTTTAGAGAATGTTGTAGACTCTTTCTTAAAGCATGAAGTTCATAAAATGTTATGGTCTATCATGATTTCTGATTATACATGGCATTCTTTCATCGTTGTAGAAATCTAAAGTATGATGTTCGTAAAATGCTTTTGTGTGTCATTGATTTTAATTAGGCATGGGCTTCTTTGAACGCTATAGAATTATAAGCATGGCATTCATTTGCACGTTATATATTTTTCATAAAAATTATCCATATAATGCTCTTATAAATATCCCTGCTAATTTTCTCAGTGAAAAGCCCTATTCTCTTGTCTGCATAGTTTTGTCACATCTACCATATATACATGAAGAATGCGAATCATTAGCTTGCAAAAAAAAAAGAGAGAGATTATTGCGAGCTGAAGGTAATTCCTCTTTTTTTTTTTCCTTTCAATTCATAACTGAATCCAATAAATTAAAAATTCTTACACATAAATAGTATTGTTCAACTAAAAAAACTACTAATACTATTACAACATCCAAATAAATGTCAATTGCTTTACTTGATTTTGGACCCTTAAATTGACAAAACTAAAAGACTTTAAATATCAACTACATCCCCCTTAAGACAACTTGAGCGAATTGGCCTTGCGTCATAACCACCACATCCACAACGAAAAAGAGGCCTTCCACTTGGACATGCATATCATTTATTATCAAGATGAAGGAATAGAATGTTAAACCAGAGTTAATGTTCTGTCATAATAATGTGATCGGTAGGCCATGCAATTGTACTTCCTACAGCTTCTCCTGCTGTTGGCATATCAGATGTTGACCTCCATAATAATGTTGAAGGTTGTTTGTCTTCATCAACCCAAACAAGTGACTGTCAAAGTGGCGCAATGGCGAGAAAATTTTTGATCGAGGCGTCCTGGCACAACCTAAACAGCCGGCCATGTGGCACATTCTTAGAGACTAATGAGAGTGGATGTTTGGCCCATCAATAGGTGGACGTCGTACATACTAAATTCAGCCTGGTTGGTAATTATAGCATTAGATCGAAGTACCTCACTATAAAGCTCAAATCTCACGGTCTAAAATCACCCCTTGAAAAAGACAAAAATCAAACGGTTATAAACCACCAATCAGGATGGTTTTTGTTTTGTAGGTCCACATAGGGTTGGTTGGATGGGCTAAACATCCACGTGATTATTAGTCTATAAGAGTATTCCATGTGGCATTTTAAAATGCTGCCCTGATGCCTGTATCAATAAATTTCTCAGCAAACGTTCAAGACCTTACCAGGGAAGGTCGCGGGCAAGCTTTGAGAGAGGGTGGTCAGCCTCCCTTCAACTATAGGTTAAAAGGTATTTGTGGAAGGGTTGTGATGTAACCAAGTAGACTTGATTCCTTTGGCATCAGATATAGAGATTTTTGTTACTTACCATTGCCATATGGGCCCACTGACTGCATGTGGGATCGGAGTTCTTACTCTTTTGACCTCATGTTGATTACCTCCACTTTGGGGCAGATTAGTGCGCAAAAAAGGGAGCTGGTCTTGATTATGGGGTGGCTATTTCGAGGGACCATGGACCTGGTTTCTTGGGTGTGGTGGAAGACCCACATAAATTGTATTTCAGATTTGATTCCCTCCAAAGTGGTTCTGTGGTGAGTTACATGTGCACTTGATGTAGTAACTCACTCTTGTTGTGCTTGTAGTTTTCTTCTTAGTTTTTTTCAATAAAATCTTACCTTAGCAGAAAAAAGAGGGGCGAAGTCTCAGGATCATGGGCTAGATTGGTGGGTATCGATTCGGATTCAGATCAGCCCAATCCAACTCAGTCTCAGGTTATCTTGCTCCAGAAGATGTGGCCCCATATAACAAATGGCTTGTCCCGGGTGCCGTATGGATTGTCACTACTAATCTTGAGTTGATCGGCTGATCTCTCGGAACCATGCATGTAACACATGGCCTTACAAGAATTGCAACTCAGAAATATTGGGAAAACATAATTTTTCCTTGTTTGATAGCCATTTCAAATTTGAAAAATTTACCCGAGAAAATGAGAATTTTCCCATCCAAGCCATTCATTAACGTTCCACATGGGTTAAAATTCTTTTTGTATTTTTTTTTTTTTTGTTTTTTTACATGGGTTAGAATTCGTTTCCATTAAAATTCACCTTTATTTTCTCACATAATAAAAAAATTGCATATTCTCTGATGCAATCAAACAGCCTTATTAGATGTATTTTCCCAAGAAAATTTCTCACAAGAAAATAAATTTTTCGCAGAAAATTTTCATTTGAAATAAGCGAGGATAGATACTGACGATAACATCAAAAGATTTAGCCCGTTGGATTCACTCCAGCTGATTTGACCACAGGTGCACTCAAATAAGAACAAAAAGTAAAAAAAAAACTAGAATCAAATGAACACCGGCCCCAAACCCCAACCTCTACACATGGCCTGAACAATAATTGCAACTCAGATGATCTTAGTATCTCTATGAGTACAACTTTGCTTGCAGACGTCCATCATCATCAACGCAGTATGAGCCACATGGCAGACTCTCCTAAGTTGGACCTACATACCAAAAATCAGCCTGATGGTGATATCAAATCTTTGATTTTTTTGCACCCTAAATTATGGGCAAATCTTTGATTCATCAACGTTAATGACAGAAGTACATCAGCAAAGTTTCACTTTTATGTGGTGGAGAACCACTTTTCTCGCAAAAAAAAGTAGTCTAAAGCAAGGTTTGAATGGGACCGTTATAACGGACTGGGGGCGTTACCATTTTTTCCATTATAATTTATAATGGCCGTTAATTATAACACTCAGGGGCAAAAATGGAAAATAACGGGAAAATAGTGGAAAAAATGGCATTGAAATTCAAAATTCAGTTCGTTATCATTTTTCCGTAATAACGGTCGTTAATTGTAACGCTCAAGGACAAAAATGGAAAAAATGGCACTGAAGTTTAAAATTTGAAATTGAAATTTTCAATGGCTGTTAGAGACCACTGACCGAATGGATTTTTTTTTTTTCAATCTCTTTGCGGACCTGCAGACCATAAATCATCCAGATTAGTGATTTCTAACCATTGAATTATTGGAGTCTTTTTTCTTGGGTTTATTTTTATCCGTGGATTCTACCATTATTTAGTGTTCAAAGATCCAAAGGATAGAAATCACTACCATTATTTGTGGGCCCTCTTCAACATTGATGACGTGTTGATGACGTTGATCCATTGTCAAAGATTTAAGTTTATTCAAGAGGGTCGTGATGTAACAAGGTATACCTGAGATCTTTTCAAATGCGGGCCGCATTTTTGTTGGTCACTGCTGCCATCTGGGCCCACTGACCGAATGGATATTTAGCCGACGCCTCAATAGACATTCATACCAAAAATCAGCTTGTTTGATATTTTTAGCCGTTGGTTTTAATACTGAAAACGTGGTTGCATTCAATGGCTATAAGATGCCTTTAAAAGTGCTAAAAATTACTAAAATCTAATGGTTAGAGGTTACCAATCAGGGTGAGTTTTGGTTTCTATATCCAACAAGGGGTGGGATAAACATCCATCCGGTCTGTGGGCCCAGATGACAGTGGTAAGTAGCAAAAAATCGCATTTGAAAAAGTTTCAGGCATTCCTTGTTACATCTTTTTCCTATTCAAAAAAGACCATTGCAGTGGAGAAAAGATTCGCTGGTCCCTGAGACCTTCAAACCTCGAAGTTTCCCCTCCCAAAATGTCTGGCATGTAAGCCAAGGCCTAAACCTAACCCATGTTAAAACCTTGATTAGTTGGTTAAGGGTGGTTAACACTGTCAAACATTTTGGGAGGCCACCTTCAAAATTTGAAGCTCCCCAGAACCAGCTAATGTTTTCTGTTAAGACCCAAACCAATACACCAAAAGCACCTAGGTGATAGAGGTGTGGAAAGTTTAAGTCTTAACCTCTAGGATCGTAACATTCCACTACGCTTCGAAGGCCAGCGTCCACGGTAGCCCACTCTAAGGCGGCTTTCACTCCGGTACCCCTATTTTCTCACTTTTCGTGACTGAGCCCCTGGCATTTTTCCGGTACCCCTATTTTCTCTTTTTTTGAGCGAGCCCCCAGGTAGCGCTTTCCTCAAGTCGCCCCTACCATGACTTGAACCCATGACGTGGGATTGGCTTTGATACCAAATGTTTAGACCCAAACCAATACACCAAAAGCACCTAGGTGATAGAGGTGTGGAAAGTTTAAGTCTTAACCTCTGCGATCGTAACATTTTTCCACTGCAAGAAAAAATTCGCTGGTCCCTCAGACCTTCAAACTTTGAAGGTCCCTCTCAAACAGTTTTTTTCCTCTCTTTTTCTTCTCTATAAATGGGTTAGAAATCACTGATCAGGTTGAATTTTGGTATGTAGGTCCACCTAGGGATGGTCATACAATTACTGTTTCTATAAGAATGTGCCATGTGGCTCATACTGTGGTCCCTCATCAACGTTGGTGATGTGTTGATGCCGTAGATTCGTCGTCAAAGATTAATTTATTCCAAAAAGACCATTGCAGTGCACTTCAGACACTGCTTTTTCTTTTTCAAGAACTTCTACAGTTTTTCTTCTCTGTTTTTTTTCTCTATAAATGGGGCTTTGTAGCAAGGCTTTCCACCCACGTTCAGTTGCAAAGAAGGTGAGTTCTTCTTCATGGCCTGTTTCCAGCATCTCCCCTTCTTTCTCGCTCTCTCCTGTTTTCTCCTCCAGCTCCATGGCACTACTGCAAATCAGACCCCAAAGGTAAGGAAACGAAATGCGTTTCGGATCAAAACCCATTTTTCAAAATCAGTTATTAGATCATTTCTGATGTTCTTCCATTTATTTCTGTTTTTTTCCTCTTCAGCATTATATTGTGTATATGGGGAGTTCTAGTAGCAGTGATGTTGAAGGTGACATTGAGGCTGAATCAGATTCATCTTACTTGAACTTACTCTCCTCATCATCCCAAGGTTTTTATTTTTATAATATATGTTTATCTTTAAGGGGGTGTTTGCATCGCCATTTTTGGACTTGGAAAAGTCATTTTTTCCACAAAAAATAATTTTCTTTTTCAAAATAATAGATTGTTTCGAATTTCGATGACCATTTTTGAAAAAGCATTTATTCCATAAATAATCATTTTCTTAAGTCAAAAAACCTTCTATAATGGTGGGGCCCACTATGAGAAGACAAAGACAATTGCATTAATGATGATCCAAATGACCTTATTAAGAAAAATGCATTTTCAAAAAATTCCTTTTTTTAAAATAAATATTTTTTTGAAAAATGGTGATCCAAACACCCACTATATTTTACCATATATATATATATATATATATATTTTATCAATTTTATTTTTTTAGATTTTGGGTGGTGAATTATAAGGCGCACCATGCACTCGAGGCTTCAGGGAATCCATGCAGAACTTCTGAGGAGTCACTCTGCCACAAGAATGCTACATACACCCAAATGTGCTGTGCGGATTCGTGTGACACAAGAGCTCATGGTGTACCTCCGGCTCATCATATAATTGCTCTTCTATTTTCATTCTTTTTGCAGTGAGGAGAGCAAGAGATTATCACTAATCCACAGTTATAATCATGCCTTTAAGGGGTTCTCCGCCATGCTTACAGAGGAGGAAGCTTCTGTATTATCTGGTAATTCTTCCGATCAACTCTTGTTGGGCTTAATGACTACTTTGCCTTTATAAATTACATTCTGAGCGGCCGTTACAATGGTAGCACCACAACTGTGTTACGTTATTTAGAAAATGAAGCCCAAAACCGAAAAAATGGACTTAGCGTTAAAGGCCATTATAACAAATGTTATTTTTCGTTATCAAGGTTGTTTTGAAAAATAATATAAAATAATAATTATTTGACTCAAATGTGGCGTCTGATGTGAACCATTATAACAAGCATAAGCCATGGGTCGGGCTCCATTGACAGATATAAAATGACAGGTAAAATGACAGAGACACAATATAAGCCAGGTGGCACACTCTTACAGGACTATGACCGTACGAATGTTTGTCCTATCCCATGGTGGACCTACAAATCAGTCCGATTAGTGATTTATAAGTGTTGCATCTTTGTACCTCAAATACTGCTCAAATTCCCACAGTTGAGATCAGCCCATGAAAATAAGTCCAATCCAAAGCCTATAAATCACTAATCAAGCTGATTTTTGGTTTGTAGGTCCATCATGGGATAGGACAAACATCCATACGGTCAGAGTCCTTTAACAGTGTGCCACGTGGCTTATATTGTGTGCCTGTCATTTTATTTGTCATTTTAGATCTGTCAACGGAGCCCGACCCTAGTAACATCAGTGTCCATTTAAAACCTTGTCTATTAAACATGGTTTAATAGTAATGACCACTATTATGCTATATGAAAGAATTAGAACATTAATTGTGTAATCTAAATGAAAACTATTTAGATTACATAAAAACTAATTTATAAGGGTATTATAGGAATCTTCATCTAACAAAAAGAATAAATTATAATTCAATAAAATATTTAGTAAATTGACATCATTGGAAAACTTTGTAATGGTAAAATTTTTACGGCAAACCAACAAATGGATCAAAAATTTTGAGGTTTTGAAAAATTTTGAAAGAGAAAAAAAAAAATTCTAAAAGATTATAATTCAGTTTTGTAAAAAAGAAAAAAAATTTAAGAAGCACCACCACACATTTATCTCCAATTAAGTAAATGAAATTTAAATACAACGATTAATGTACCCTTTAAATAAATTATTTAACTAACATAACACAACATTTCATTGTCATGTATGTCATTTCATAAATAGTCATGATCCCGTCATAGATTTTTCCTTTCCAACCACCTTGAGAATGGTAGAAAAGATTTTCCCCATCGACCACTTCATGAATGTTAGAAAGAATTGGAGAGAGAGAGAGAGAGAGAGAGAGAGATCGTTCTCGCAACAATAGTAAGGGGTGGTATGAATAAAGAGATAGAGCTAGCAAGGAAATGGACAAATGAGAATAAAAGAGGAGAGAGAATAGAGTGAAATTTATTTTCCTTTTAATTTCTTGAAATATATTTTGTATTTTGTATTAGAAACTTGGGTTTGGTCACCTGTCGTTGTACACTTAAAACATGATGGGATTGCGACTCTAAAAAAGTGGATTGGGTATGGGAAAGACAAGAAGCCAAGGTGTTTTAGATTTGAATGCAATTTCTTCCACTTTCAAAGATATTCATATCGTGGTTGCAAAAGTAAGGATGAGATATTTTTGGAATGTTAGAATTTTTGTTAAATTTATATTTTTTCTCTTGCTAGAAGTTTATATTTTTATTAGAAAAAGATATCTTTATGAAATAAAACCACCAAAGATAGTGCATTGAAAATATAGCAAGTAAGAAATATCATTTAGACAAATAACTCCTGCTAAGTCCTTTTTTTCTCAAATCTTTATTCTAGTTCTCATTTTACCTTTTTTTATTTTTACTATTTAAACTATTTAGAAAAATAAAACACGGTTTAAGAAAATTTTGTGTAAAATATCCAAAAGGGTAAATAAAATTCGTAATTAAAATGATTAGTTTAAAAATAAAACATAATTTAACAAAATTTCAACAAAAATGCGTTTTGTTTTTACAAGAATAATTCTTTTTTAAATAGTTTAAATAGAAAAAAATTGGAAATAATAGTTATTTTTTTAGATAAAATAGACTTAATAGTAATTATTCATGTAAAGAAAATTCTTTAGTTACCATATTTTTCAGTCTAATATTCTTGATAATTGTTTCTTCATAAAGTATTCTTTTTAAGAAATTTTCATTTTGGCCATTTTAGAAACGAACCAAGTTTATAGAAAAAGAGAATAATTTTTGGGTTTTATATATTTAGTGACAACCCAAAGGAAAAAATCAATAATATATTATTTTGTTAAAACGAGAGAGAGACTAGGGATAATTGAAAAGTGAAACTGACACATCTAGAGAAGACTCAACCAAAGGCGGTGATTGAGGCAAGCCCAATTGTAGTTGTGTATAACGTGTCTTTTAATTTTTTCAAAATAACACATCGTCATCATCATTATATGCTTTATCTAAATGATAGCTAGCTACATGAATCCTTGCCATATCCATCACAAATCTATAAATGCTTATATACTAATATGAGGAATTTTTTTTCTTCTCATTAGATATTTTTTTTATGCCTACTTGTGGGACATTTTCGTAGTCTTGTAATAAAAATGCGGTTTGCTAAAACACCTATGGGTATTATTCTTGGAATAAATAGTGTAGTTTTGTACGAATGTTGGGTATATTGTCGGAAAAAAAGGCCTATTTAGAGAGTAAATCTTTTTCCATAAAATAAGTCAATTTTTTCACACTACTGGAAGGGCATGCACAATGCACATGCTTCTTAAGTAATTAACTATTGAATTAGACTTAAACTAATGAAAAATGTTCAATGCACAATTTAAATAATAAAATTACTCTATGTCATTAGTAATTATAAAATAGTTTATAAATGTATTATCGAAATCTTAATATAATGAGAAATAAAATAGTTAGTATATGGACATCAACGATATCAATGAGAGCTTTAATGGTATCATTTTTATTACAAACTTATAGATTGGAAATACGATTTTGAAAATTTTAACACGCAAAAAAAAAAGATTCTTGAAAAGATGCCAGTTCAATTTTGTAAAAAAAAAATTTAGAAGCTACCCTCGTTAGAAAAACTTTAGAAGCAAAAGATTATGTTATCTCTAAATAAGTTATTTGATTAAATAATGATTACATGGTTATGTATGTAGTTTCTTAAAAATGTAGAGCTTATATTTGAAAACAAATGCTTCGACTACAAATAACTGTGAGGAAAGTCGCTTTTCTTTATATATTAGTATCACAATTCAAAATCTCAGTCGATCCCACTCTAGATCGAGTAATCCAAATCGGGATCTGTAGACATCGATTCGATTTGATAGGGGGCTATCACGCCCTGGATGCACTATTTGCTTAAGTGGCCTCATGTTGTTTCAAGTGAGATGGTCTGAGATCGAGTTGAATCAGGTTGATCTATATTGGGATCCATGCCTACCAAGCCTAAGAGTTTGAGACTTTAATCCATGATTTGTATGAAAATATTTTTCATGATAACAAGTTTTATACTATTTTACGACACCTTTTCTTTTTCAACATAACCATTGTTTTGCGGAAAAACCATTGTGCTAATAATTTGTTTTCTATTTCATAACTCCCATTTTATAAGCATAACATTTGTTATTTTAGAAAATAATAAAATAATTGAATGAAAAACAAATGACTGATGTAATGTTATGAAACTGTAAATAACTTTATAACAACCATTATTTAGTGTTATCTTCACATTTTATCGTAACAACATTACATGACAATTACTATAATATAATGGCAATTTTGCTCATCATTAATACGTTATAGCAACCCCTTTAAACCTTGCTTATAAATTGTCTTTTAAACTCTTTTCAAGTTTATGGTGCAATTTAGCAACCCTGACATTATATATCTCTCTTATGTCATGTTCAAGTGTTCCAAGAATTGCCATCTAATTTTTTTTATTTCAGTTTTATGCATAACTGTCATCTTATTTTTGGTAATCTTTAGGTAGTAATCATTATTGAATTTTTATGTTTAATTATTCGTATATCAAGCTCGACCAGTTATTGTCTGGAGCAAGGTTTCAAAACGTTCATTGTAATGTACTATGACGATTAAAACGACTATTATAATTGGTCACATCAGTTATGTTTGTCAAAAAAACTCAAAATATATATATTTTTTTTTTCAAAAAGAAAACCCTCGATAATGATAATGTCAACATTTTTAAACAAAGAAGGGGTTGTTATTATTTTATAATGCTAAGTCTATGTTTAGATCAAATCATTATTTCTTACATAACATAATCGGATTGGGGAGTTACCATTGCAATTGCAGTTATTTTTTGTTATAATGATCACTTTTTAAACCATGGTCTGGACCATCAAGTTCATGAACAGAACTATTGGGTGGCTGGCAAACTCATCATGGGCCCTTCCATGATCATTGTCTAATCATTTTGTGACTAAAACTTAAACTGAGATGCTTGTGCTTTTGGGCTAACATGTAAGCTCATCATATGTTTGAAATTCGATTATTTATAGTTAATTAATATATTGTTTTCAAAATTTTGATGCAGGGTATGATGAAATTGTATCCATTTTTTTGGACACAACTTTGCATCTCCACACCACACGTTCCTGGGATTACTTGGAGGCCCGATCTGGAATCCGATCAGACCACCAATATTCACATGTTTCTACCAATGCTTCTGCTAGCAACATCATAATTGGAGTCATAGACACAGGTTCCCTTCATTTTTCTTTATTTTTTCTTCATAATCTTTCTTTGCATACCATTATATAAGAGAGCATTTAATAACTGATTGTTCACCATATCAAATGGTCTTGCAGTCTAAACTATGTTTACAACTATATATAGCAATTGAAAGCTTGTATTGCTTATGTCAGCACATTAAAAGACTTATTAAACTGATTCACCTATGGTAATGGTACTACAAGACTATTTAATATAGTGCACTGTGAGCTGCGAAATCAATACACATAATATAGTTTAGAATGGAAGGGAAAGTATGTCTACTCAACATACAAGGGAGGTCTAACATGCGCCATAGTAAGAACGCTATGTAATATGTTATTATTATACTGGAAAGAAAATAATAAACTAAAAATATAAAAGATTCCTGTGAAACAATAGTACCACTGTGTCGAAATCAAAGTCGGACCCTTGTAGCTAATTAGAACAATGGAAAGATGTTGCAGATAGATCTGAAAATAGAAAGTAATAGTAATAAGCTGAGGCACACATTAGACACGCTGTGGTAAGGCAAAATTCATCCCATGCACCCCGATTGTAATGTTGAGGCTTCTGGACATCCACCTTCATGATTTAATAGCTTGATTGATGGTAGGTAGCACTCCAACACCGAAGATTGTAACAAATATTAAAATACCCTCTTAAAGAATGTGAAAATTCTAAAAAATATAAAGACTAGTTGTTAAAGGAGGAAAAAGAAGATTTTGTACAACTTATATATCTTTTTGGACATCCTCAAAAAGGTGATTGACAATTAGAGATGCCATGTAAGGAAAGTTGTAGCGGATAAATCGATCAACCCACTGAAGGTTCAATAGAGTGTTAGAATCTCGTAAGGAATAATTAGGCCCTTTAACTTTATTGACCTAGTTGAGAACTATTTCGCTTTTCTATTCTTTAATGAAAAGCACAAAGAGTGGGTCCTTGATGTAGGGCCTTGGACTATTCATACAAATCTCCTGGTGCTCCAAAGGCAAAATTCTCCAATACCTAGTTTTGAATTCATATTTTGGCATTACCCCTTCTGGATTCAAGCTCACGGGGTCCCACTTGAGATCTTCAATAAATAAATAATAGAGGATTTTGCCCCAAAAGCGTACACACTTATAAAGGTAGACTATAAGGATGAAAAATCATTTTCAAGATGCAAATTTCTTTGTATCTATATTACAGTTCACCTTAAAAATGGATTGGTTCCAAGAGTGTAGATCCCCTTGAAAGATTAGTGGAATTGGATTGAATTCAAATATGAAAGACTCTCACATTTCCACTTTAAATGTGGTTGTACAGGCTACTTTGAAAGCATATGCTATGAAGACAACATTTAAGAGCCCTATCCCGATGATGTGGAATACTGTGAAGACCCTGGAGACAAAATGCTTTGGCACATCGATGTGAATAGAATCGAAAGCAGAAGAGGACGACAGGTTCACCTCGAAACTTTCTAGTACCCCCACTCATAGCATGCAATAGGCCAAAGGTCAATACCTAGAGGGGGTGAATAGGTATTTAAAAATTAATCTAAAAGTATTAACCTAATCATTTTACTTGTCATGGTCTAGGGTACTAAATCACACAAGTACAATCCTAATTGATTATATTAAATTAATCAACCCAATCAACTCGGATTCAATATATCATTGAAATACAAAAATTGATCTATTTGGTTTAATCAAATCAAGATCAAGTGTGGAAAAAATAAATCAATTAGTACACATGATTTTTAGCGAGAAAACCCATCGTGAGGAAACCTTGGGACCATGTCCAGATGTGAAATGATCACTATGCAAAGTTAATGAATACAAAAGTTACCATGCAAAACATTCTTCATAGCTCCAACTTGAATCACTCAATCCAATGTCTTTGCTCCCATGCCTTCTTGTATCCACACATCGAGTCCACAAGCACCCTTACATGATCACGAACACACAATCTTCAGTTTGGTCTGACCTCAAACCTACCAAGGAATCGTTCTAACTCTGACCCTCTTCTCTAATTTGATATATCCTCGAATTGCATCGATTCGATCTCTCTCCGAGTCACACACTCTCAATACAATCAAGCAACAAGAAACAAGATGTTTATATATCATACTAAGAACAAATGATGTATCATGGGTGTTTTTAGCACGATCAAAGTTGGAAAATAAATCAATAGAGATCAAATCTCAGGCTTGGATCTTCATGGGAGCTTCTTAGTGGCTTAGGAGAAAGAGTTTTTTCAACTTAAAATTTATATTGATACCTAATGCAAGTCCATATGAAATAAAGCAAGTAGTAGAGTCAAATATGGAACCTAATTGATTTTAAAAAACTTTTCTCATGATATTCGATTGATTGGGCAATGAGTTTGATTGATCAAAGGCCTAAATAGAACAAAAAAAAAATTTCTCTAATTGATACACACAGAAATTTAAAAACATAATTTTTAGTCAATATAGATTAACCCGCCAATCCATCAGGGGCAAAATATTTTCTATTGAAATACTTTCAACTCTCATTGATTGGGCATCAAATCCTATCGATCGGCCAGTGTATAAACAATATATTTAATCTGGCAAACATTCCTAACTCACGCTACAAGTCTATGAAATACTTAGAAAGATTAAATAGAAAAACTATGATCTAATTTCTAAGGTCTCTAGGTCACTTATAGACCTATGTGTGATTACATGAAGCTTTCAAAGTTCAAATGAATCTTTCTAGTCTTCAGGTAGTTTTGAGCGATGAAACCAAACTAAAACACTCTCAACTAGACCACCAACACACTAGGAAGGTTACAGACATATGTTTTGTCACATAGGACTAATCACCACTAAATAATATGAATCTTACAATATCTCCATTTAGCAATTGTGACAAAAACCAAAAATTACATATAAAAAAATTAAATAAATAATACAAAAATCCTCTCTTTACATGTATCGCTCATACTTACTCAAATGAAAGATGAAGTGAAGCTTTCATTTATCTATCAATTTATCACCTCTCACATCATAACGAATACCTACGAAAGTTGTATTGTCTAATAAAAAATATATAAATAAATCAACTAAATGTAAATGTGTAGTAATGAATGAATGATTAAATCTACAATGCAGTGTAATGCACAAATATGTAATATCACTAGAGTAAGTTTTTCAGAAATTAATCAATTAAGTGCATAGCAAACCCTTCTTTGTATTTTACAAGGAAAATCCTCTCCCCCTAAATACTTGTTCTACCCCTAACTAACTAAATGATCAATCTCAACTTTTCTCTCCCTTTTTGTCACAAATTGACAAAGGGTAAATAAGATAACTAATTTTTTTTTTGCTAAAGGCAAATTTAAAGAATTATATTAGAGAGTACATGAAAATGTTACAAAAATAGGGGAGACGTGAACCATAAATCATTCACTCAACCACCTAAAAAGAAAAGAGAAAAGGAGAAGAAAAAAGAAAGAAACCACTTCGACATGTAGTAGCATAAATCTGAAAAACTAATAATAAGTTTTGTAAGGATCTTCCACAGATGAGAGAAAGGATGGCCTGTCATTCCACGTATGTATAGAACCACTAGATGACATCCTTTTTAGCACAGCAGTCGGCTGCAAAATTGACTCCCCTCCATGTAAATTTGAATCTAATTGATGTAAATCTTGCCTTGATAGAGTTCCATTTAGTCCGTACCTTCCATGGAATGTCTTCCTTGGTAAAAGCTTTGATTGCGACTTCTAAATCTAACGCTATCCAAATTCTAGTCCATCCTCGAAGGTAGGCTAAGGATCCTTCAACAATAGCGTGACATTCGGCAAGGTAGTTGGAGGCTATACCAAGGTTTGCAATAAGAACTCCCTTCACAAGGTATATGTGATTTCTAATAATGACTCCAATCAGCGAGGCCGGGGTTGCCAAGAGATGCCCCATCACAATTGATCATATGGATGAAGATTCCACGAACATGCCTTGATAGAAGGTGCTCTCTTTTTATACTAGTGTTCTACCTCTTTTGTGATCATTTTTAGCAGGATTTTTGTTGTTACGAGGATTTTCTTGAAACTTTTGAGACTAACAATCCTTAGTCCTATGACCCAATTTGACACACACAGCAATTTCCCTACATTTTCATAATATCACATTTACACTGCTTAAACATATATTTATTATTTTCTTACAAGAACCTAATTTAGGTTTTAATTTTTTCTCTTTTCTCTTCAACAATATTTGCCTAGGACAATGTTCAATTGCTTAATGTATTTGTATTATCTTAATCAATCCAATAATCAAGTCTTCTAAAGTTTTTTTTTTCTTTTGTTTCAAATAATTCTTGAATTCCTTCCTAAGAGCTAATTTTCTTTTATAATGGATGCCACTTGGAATATGTTCTTAGCATGAATTTCATGTATTAATACTCTAAGCTCTTGAACTTGAGGTATTATCAATTTGTTATATTCTATTTTGAATTCCAAAAGAAGCCAACTACAAATTTCTTAGTTCTTATGTCTTCAATTTTTTTTAACTTTTTATCTAACATTTCCCATAGTTATTTAATTTTTTTAACAAAAAAATAAAAAATAAAATTATTTAAACCATTCAAGACATGATTTCATCAATTTTCTCTTTGCAAATTATGCAACCCATGTTCTCATTCAAAAGTATTTGCATATTCCATTTATAACATAAACAAAGTTTAAAGTTGTAAGAAAAAAGAGCATTTTTATGTCATTTCTTAAATTTTTTCCTCTTAAATTTTTGGATTTACCCGTGTTATTATTTTTTACTAGAATCAAAGCTATAACAAAGTTATATATATATATATTAAGATTGTTAGCAAAGTAATGAGTGAAAAATATACTAGAAGCAGATGAACTTACGAGGACTACTATGCAAGTTGGACGCATTTTTCTTAAAGTAGAAGTTGCCTTTGCTCGGTAACTTTCCTTTATGGCTGATCAGGTTGTGAAATCTACCCCAAAATTCAACAACTTACAACCATGATAGATAGAACTCTAAGATCAGAGTTCTTAAAGAACTTGATGATTGTCAACCCACAAAATAAACAGAAAAGGAATCTAAAACAAGAAAAAAATATAGATAGATCACCCCCAATGGCTGATTTTTGGTGAGGATGATCTCCTCACCATATAGATCACCCCAACAAAAAATCAGCCCATTCTGAAATTTCTAACCCCCTCAAATGTGGTTTTCAAGTTACACAGTAAAAGTAGACGATCCATAATTCTACAACTTCCAAACCAGTCTATGAATATCGGAATGATTTGAATTTTTGTGAGGATAATCTCCTCACCATAGAGATCATAATTCTCGCAAGACTATTTAGCCGTGAAAACTTAACATGACTAACATAGTGTTCAAATTAAGGGAGAACTCAACTTTACTAAGCATGCATACATGTGTTGAAACCAAGACTTGTGATACTAAAATCCATAAGCATGCAATACAATTATTGAAGTAATTTTTTTTATTAAACTTTCTAAATTTCTTTCCTATTGTATCGCACTAGGGATTTGGCCGGAATTGCTGAGTTTTGACGATGAGGGAATTGGAGAGATCCCTTCAAGATGGAGAGGAGTATGCATGGAAGGATCTGATTTCAAGATGTCTAATTGTAACAGGTAATAACGTATTAATAGTTTTAGTCAAGTTAGTTTTACAAAACCAGATTATTACATCTCTCATTTTTCCTTACAATATTGCACTATTGTAGGAAGTTGATAGGTGCTAGATACTACAAGAACCAAGATGATCCAGTCGAAGTAGAATTTGGTAGTAACAATACCCATACTGTGAAAAAAACTGGCTCACCAAGAGATCACGATGGCCATGGGACCCATACCGCGTCTACGGCTGCAGGTTCCCCAGTTGCCAAAGCTAGCTACTATGGGTTTGCACGAGGGACAGCAAGGGGTGGCTCTCCTTCTAGTAGGCTTGCAATTTACAATGCATGTATAGGAGGTTGCTCTGGTGCTGCCATATTAAAGGCTATTGACGATGCACTTAGGGATGGAGTTGATATAATCTCGATTTCAATAGGGCCAAAATCTGTCATTGAACCCGATTTCCTTACAAACCCAATAGTCATTGGTGCATTACATGCCGAAAATAAGGGGGTCATGGTAGTTTGTTCAGCAGGGAATTCAGGACCTAATCCATACACTCTCCAAAATTCTGCTCCTTGGCTTTTCACAATCGCGGCTTCTACTATTGACAGAGCTTTCCAATCTAGTATAGTTCTTGGCAATGGGAATGTTTTCCAAGTAAGTCATGATTTTATAACCAATCTAGTATCAGTCATCTTCTGCCAAAGAAAACATTCAGAGCCTATAATTCCTTTTAGCAATTCCATTCTGTTGTTAAATACAACTTGTGTAACAAACTTGCATAGTTTTGTTGAATCTTATCTATTCTTTTTTTTTTCTACTCAGGGAACCAACTTATATTCCTCTAATCTTAGTCGTTCGAAACTGTATCCTCTCGCAATCAGGTAAGATTTTGCAGCTAACTTCACTCTTTTTTTGGAGCTAAGGTACTCCTCTCAAATGGTATTGTTGATAACATTCGAGTAATAGTACATCTATGATGGTTGTTGACCCAAATTGACTACCAATTTTTTTTTGAAAGTAAGAAAATCCCATTTTCATGTGAATTTGGGCCAAAACCATAACCCCAAATAAAACAGTTGTGGTAGCTAGACATTCGGCCGTGCGACTCAGGTAAGTTGGCCACGACCATCCCAATGACTAACCTAGCAGAGTCTTGTGGCTAGCCAACCACCGCCTTGGAAATAATTTTAATTCCAAAATGTTGTTTTCTATGTTTTTTAAGAACATTGAATTTTTAAATTGCTCACTGGAGTGGTGATTGGTCATCCATGAGACCTAGGCACATTACGTTTCTGAGTGAGTCAACAACGTTGACCAACGATCAAGAGGGGTCATACTAATTAGCACTACTTTTGAAGGGTAAGTACTTAAATGCACAAAAAATGATAGTCCCGGCCTAAAGCAACTATATGTAATAGGCCTAAAATAATCCCATAGGGCGTGTTTGATTGCCAAGTGGGAAAATTGCATTTTCTTTGGGAAAACACAACTGTCCATTGTTAGAGAGCTATTTTAAATCTATATAATTTTCCCTATCGAGCCATTTAAATGTGGAATCAAACACGCCCATAGTAAAAACAAGTTCATTAATCTGAAGCGAATTGTTCATGGATCATTATTTTTGATACTTACATTATTGTGTCCAAAACACAGCAATTGCTCTCCAGGGTCCTTGGAGACAAAGAAAGTCGCCGGAAAAATACTTGTATGTATCAGTGGCCCAAATCAAAAGATATCACTCACAAAATCCATTCAAGCTAAAGGGTTGATTTTGATCGACGAGGAAGGGTTGGATTTACCAACTCCGACTGGTGTTTTCCCACTCTCAACAGTCGGAGACAAGGCCGGAGTTCAGATACTTGAGTACATTATCTCCACCAAGTAAGCATTAGTACAATCAGTGCTGTTTGGAAAGCTCATCTTTCTGCATGAAGAAACTTTCAAGAATACAGTTTCTTTGTGCAAAAAATGGCCATCCAAACAGACCCTTAATGTTTTAACCATTCATTTCATTTATATATTCATTCCCTCTAACGTGCGCATGGGGTGTTCATATCTAATTGTCCACCTGCTGATATGGGACACAAATTTGGTTTATGCAAATCAATCAAGAAAAAAAAAATCAGAGTCAAATTTTATTTTTTGACTTTCTTATATGATGGAGAGATATCAACTAGATCTAACGGCTCAGATCAAATAAATGTTTTTTTACTCTGGTGAATCAGAAATCCAACGGCCACTATTCTCTCAACTGTGGATGTAAATCGAGTTAGACCTTCACCCATTGTTGCGTCTTTCTCGTCCCGAGGTCCAGGAATGCTCACAGAAAATATTCTCAAGGTCTCTCTCTCTCTCTCTCTCTCTCTCTCTCTCTCTCTCTCTCTCTCTCTCTCTCTCTCTCTCTCTCTCTCTCTCTCGTACTTGCCTACATCAATGTATGTAAATGCACACATACATATAAATTTAGGGTTATTGATTTAGGTGTGGACTAGTGGATTCAAGAGATCCACAATCCATGTGGCAAAGACTGCATGGACTATGATCTCCTCACCATGGAAATCATCCTCACCAAAAATCAGTAATTTGTAAAACTTCTAACCCTATCAAATATGGACCTAAATTTAACGGTGAAAATGGGTGGTCCAAAAATTTTCAATTTGCAATCCACTTTTCACAAAGCTGCAAATGTTGGAATGAGCTAATTTTTTGTGTGGTTGATATCCATGTTGAGAAGAATATCATCACCAAAACTTAGCCGTTAAATCATTTGCATGTGGGCCCCACGTCCATTAGTCATTCTATTAGTAAGAATAGCTTGAGTCATTCTATCCCAACCTATATATATATATGGCCTTTCTGCTTTAAAGCCAAAACCTTGCCTCATTAAATGCCTCTCTATTTTGAAGCTAGCCAAAACCTTCACACAGGCTTGGTTCAGGTTATCCAGCATGCCCGACGGCCCTCCTCAATGATAGTGAGGGACTATAGCATAAGCCATGTGGCACACTTTTAGAGACCACTGACTGTGTGGATGTTTGTCTCATCCCTGGGTGGACCTATGTATCAAATGTTAGCCTAATTAGTGATTAACTTCAAACCTTTGGATATAAGTATATACCTAAATAATGCTTAAAATCTACGGTTGAAAATCAACCCATTAAAATGACTCCAATCAAATCCTTAAAGATCTCTAATCAGGCTGCTTTTTTTGCATGTAGGTCCACCTACGGATGGGCCAAATATCGATACAGTCAGTGATCTCTAAGAGTGTGCCACGTGTAAGGTGCACGTGCATCACACGTGGCATTCCCCTAGTGTGTGTGTGTGTGTGTCTGTTTAGTCTGGGATACGTTGACTCGTGGTTTTGAGACTAATATAATGGCTAATGAACGTAGGGCATATACATATGAGTAAAGGGATGATTTCCATGTTGAGGAGGGACAAATCTAGTATGCAACTATTTGCAGACTTAAAAGTATGCCAACATTGTATCCACCATTGAATGCTCCTTGAAAAACATGTTTTTAATTTATAAAATATTTTTTTCTGAAAACATTGAAATAACACATTTTTCAAGGGACATCCAACAGTACTGACAATGTTTGCATACTTTTAAGTCTGCCAACAGTTTCATACTAGATTTGTCTGGTGAGGAGATCATCCTACAAAATATCACCCCTTAACTCTTCTATATGTGGTTCCATGATCGCGTGTTATTTTGTAAGTCAAAAAGCATTAGGGCTAGGACAAAATGACTAATGATATTCTTACTAATATAATGACTAATGGATGTGGGCCCTTATGCAGATGAGTTAGGGGCATTATTTTCATAGACCTGGTGGTATTTTAGTATAGTATTTAGTGTATTACCACAGCAATGTTAGCCCTTAGTTTAAGAATTACGATGTCATCATTTCCAAATTAAATCGTTGACATTGTCGGATGAATGCCCCGGTGGTATTTTGATTTTCCATGCATCTAAATGGGGCCCACTTAGTAGTTAACATTGCCCTGTATTAGTCTAATAATCATCCATCATGCAGCCCGATATAACAGCTCCAGGTGTTGGCATACTAGCGGCAATGATCCCTAACACTCCGTTCGGGAAGAAGCAGCCGTCAAAGTTTGGCATACAATCTGGAACATCTATGTCTTGTCCTCATGTCTCAGGTGTCGCTGCGGTCATTAAATCAGTACACAACAATTGGTCCCCTTCAATGATTAAGTCAGCCCTTATGACTACAGGTGAATGTCATCAAATATTTATAGTGTATTTATTATTTTTTAATTATGATATCCCTTTAAATCATTTATTTATGTTTTATATTTTTTCAATTATGCCATGGTTTCAATGGGTGGGGGGTTGGGGGACTCAAATTTTTTACTCTAGTTTTCTCCCAAACTCTCAGCATTGGATTTGACGAAATCCAAGGGTGGTTGACAATGCTGAGTTGTCATTCACTTTACCAAAGCAAAACCATCCGTGAAATCCAAGGCTGAGAGTTTGGGTGAAAATTTTGAGTCAAAATAGTACAGGCCTCTACTGTACATGGGTGGCATACATATTCTTATAAATCTTCAAGTGACCAATTTTAAGAACCCATCTAAAAGATCTGCTAGACCAAAAGTCAGTCCCATTGTATGATCTTACACCAATCCCACTCTTTTTTTATGACTAAAAATATAAGAGTGACTATTTTCAGTTTCTCGTTGGATCAAAGAGGATCTCTTACATGGGTCTACTGAACAACCATATACCCCAAAAGATTGACCTGTTGGAGAAAGACGAAACAACTATGTATATCAACGGGTCGTTGGGCCAACACAACAAGTGTGAGGGAACACACCCTCCGCTAACATGCCCCCTCAGCTGGAATACAATCCGCTGGAGACTTGAACACGCGACCTCTCAGGCCTTAAGGCTCTGATACTATGTTAAATAACCATTTACCCCAAAAGAGAGATCGACCTGTTGTGGAAAGTCAAAACAACTATGTATACCAATAGGTCGTCAGGCCAACACAACACGTGCACGGGAACACACCATCTACAAACAGGGTCCAAAGATTAATTAGAATTTTCACCATTAATTTATGTTTATTGATCTACTTACATTGTTTTCATTTGTATTTTATGCAGCAAGCACATTTGACAACATGGGGATGCCCATAAGAAATAGCACATATGGGTATGCAAGTCCACATGAGATTGGGGCAGGTGAAATAAACCTACTTAGAGCTCTTGATCCAGGACTAGTGTATGAAACCACAATGACAGATTATCTTTATTTTCTTTGTTATTATGGATATCCAACCAAAATTGTACGAAGTATAAGTAAAGACAACAACTTCAGCTGCCCAAAAAAGTCCTCTGAGGCCCTCATCTCCAATCTCAACTACCCTTCCATTTCCATTAGCAAGCTCAAGGGAGTTGGTCGGACTATCAAGAGAACTGTAACCAATGTGGGACTTGTAAATGCGACGTACATTGCGAAAGTAGATTCCCCACCTGGTTTGGTGGTCAAGGTGTTGCCAAAGAGGCTCATGTTCTCTTTAAATTCCATGAGAGCGTCTTTCAAGGTCTCATTTTATGGAAAGGGTGCAGTAAAGGGGTACCAGTTTGGGTCTGTGACATGGTCTGATGGCCTGCATTTTGTTCGCACAGTGTTTGCAGTGAATGTCGTATAATTTGGTAGTTACCCAACTCCAAATTATTTGTGCTTTAGGCCCTGTAGTACTTGTATGTATGGTTGCTAAATAAACTTTTGCAAAGTAAGCATTTTGCTTCGTAGTAATCTTTTCCTGTAGTTTGGTAAAATACCTAAAAAAATTTCACATCTGCTTCCTCAGTTGCAGTCATCTTCATGCAAGCATTCCCCATACGTTGCATTGATTTATTTCAAAAAATCTTCCAGTGACAATCATGACAAAGGAATGCTCACCACAATTTGAAACACCCAACAATCTGAATGCAAACCACATGGATCAAACCAACCCGAATTTTTATTCCTTACAATCCTTTTGATTAAGGACCTATATATACCCACATTTTTACTCCTTCTAGCCATTTCAATGATTGATCAAAAGGCTTTTGATTAAGGACCAAGTGGGTTTTTCCCCTATTTATGTGGTTTTACTAGAAAATAAAACCACTAACGTGCTTCATTTTGTGACTGTGAAATGAATATCAAGCCTCTGTAATGTAATATTTGGGGACTGCCCAAAGGAAAAATGCCTGCATGATGAAGGTGGGATGAAAATTCACAAATTGAAGCTGTTGTATGGACATTGTAATCATTGCAGTACTACTATACTATTGACCAAGGTTTAAAGGGGACCGTTATAACGGTATAACGGACTGGGGTGTTACCGCTTTTTTCGTTATAACGGCCGTTAAAACAAAAAAAAAAACATTCAGGGGCAAAAATGGAAAAAATGGGAAAAAATAAAAAAACGGAAAATAACAGAAAAATTGGCGCTGAAATTCAAAATTTCAATTTCAATTTTTCAAAAATGAAAAAAAAAAAAAAAAAAAGGAATTTAACGGGAAAAAATTAAAAAAAATGGCCCTTTTTTTTTCACAATTTTTTCCAGAAAATAGCGGTCGTTATTTTCGTTATAACGGAAAATTAACAGAAAATAACGGCCATTATTTTCGTTATAACGGTCGTTATTTTTTGGGCATTTTAACATAACGGGGGAGGTCCGAATCCGTTATAACGGCCGTTATTTTCGTTATAACAGACATTTTTTAAACCTTGCTATTGACAAACATCACCTTACATTCAAAAATTTACAAAAAAATACTACATGTTAGTATCAGGCCGATGGTAAATACTGATTTACCAAAAGCATTAATCGCTTTGGGCACAGATGGAATAGCAGATAGAGACCTAATCTATCGACATCAGATATGGGTTAGCTACCCATATCAAGTAGCACAGGTCATTTACTAGAGAATTACCCGTGCCAACAGCACTCCCAAAACAAACCTTCAGCACTCAAACCCACTTCCTAAGAGAAACTGAGGAGCTGTAGTCGATTGTTCTGTAAAGCACTCATTTTTCCACATTACTCCTAAGGGTTTGTTTGGGAACCAGGAATTGTGCCCGGAAATGGAAATACAATTCCTAGAATCACAATCATGTATGTTTGGGAGGATCGATTTCTTGTAAACGGGTTTCCAATTCTTTGCTTTTCCCGGAATTAGAAGTTTTAGGGGGGGTGGGGTGGAGAAACTTCTAATTCCAGGAAATGTGAACAACTTTAGCAATAGTGTGACTGTCAAGCAGTGCATATCGTATATTTAATTGGGAGATGAGCAATGATTAATTAACTTCTATCAATGACACATAACCCAAGGTTTATAACGGTCTGGGGCGTTACCATTTTTTCCATTATAATGGCCTTTATAACGAAAAAATAGCTCAAGGGCAAAAATGAAAAAGAATGGGAAAAATGAAAAAAAAAAAAATGGAAAAAACCGGGAAAAAGGGCGCTGAAATTCAAATTTTGAACTTTGAAATTTGAATTTCAAAATTTCAAAACGGAATATAACGGAAAAATAACAGGAAAAAAAGGAAAAAGATAGCTATTTTTTCACAATTTTTTCCAGAAAATAACGGTAGATATTTCGTTATAATGGCCGATTTTTAAACCTTGACATAACCTAACCCACATGCAATTAGGGTTGTAAATAGATTGAGTCACTCCGATAATATTGGGTACGTATGGACCAGGAATCATGAACCAATATGCTACAAGATTATTTTTAGATCTACGTGATCCGATCCAATATTATTAACAAAATATACATAATATTATTTTATACATTATTAAGAAAATATATTATATTAATGAATGTATGTATGTTGATCTATAAAACCTTCTACCATTTGTTATTTGACTTAAGAATTTATATTATTTAAAATCAAATTTAACAGCTTTATTGATCAGATCGACTCGATGTTAGATCGTCCCGATCCAATCCGATAGGATTCAATAGCTTATTGGATCGAGTCTGGAACAGAATTTGTGATACAATAAGCTATTGGATCAGGTTTGGACATACCCGACCCTGATCTGAACCTGATTCCTACAAGTAGGGGTGTACATTCAGGTCCAGGCCAATTGTTTGGGTAAAACCCGGTCCATAGCTTGAGTTTTCAAGCTAGCCTGGTCTCGCCAAAAATCTGAACCCAGGCTTGGGTTCCTCCGAGCCCAAGCCTGGCCCAAATTCGAATTTTTTTTAAACACCACCCTCCCCTTCCACTTCATTTGACCGTTGATGACCATTAGAGGAGGCCCAGAGAGAGACTTTGCTCTTACCTCCAACCACAATAACCCTTGCATCCACAGAAGGGCTAGTCTTTAGGGTCGGTGTTGGACACAAGACTTTCTTATCCTCCATCTCAAGTGGCCCCCACTTTAGCATTCCACGCAGACCGTTCACTTGGTATGCCACACATAAAGCTTGTAAAAAGCTTAAGAGAGAGGCAATACATACAAAGATGGTCAACCAATTGAACGGCTTGGATGGATAAGTGACGCCGACTTGGTGGTGAGATCCAAAAGTATTGTGTCCGTCACCAACACGAAATACTTGCCCTTAATCACAAACTTGATCACTGAACGGTACAAGATTGGCTTTTGAATACTGAAGACTTGTGGGAAAAAGTTCTTAAATAGAAATGAAAGGAGAGCAGCATGGAGAGGTGTACTTTCTGCAATACAACTATGAAGTACAATAGCCATCAAAAACATCTCTGTAGTACATTATTTGTTGGAAGTACAGCAAACGCTACGTATTTCTGGAGGATTAAAACTTCGGTCACAGCACATTTCAAAACTTCGCTGACCACCCACAATGACCGCTCACAATATGAGCCACGTGGCTCACTTTTAGAAGATGCTGACCATATGGATATTTGGCCAATCTCTAGATGGGCCTACAAACCAAAAATCTGATTGATTAGCGATTTCAAATCTTTGGATCATTGTATCTCAAATTCCCACGGTTGAAATCAACCCATGAGAATCACTCCAATTCAACGCTTAGAGTAGTTGAACATTTTGAAGAAAATAAATATTTTATTAAAAAAAATGGATTTGACGAGCTTGCTTGACTCGCTACATGCAGAGAGCCGGATAGAGAGCCTCAAAAATAGGAAGTGATTTGAGGATTCTTTGTGCAACTTTTTTTCTGCACCGCTCCCTATTCTGACGAAAAGTAAAGCTTAGAAGGAGTGGAGCAAATCGAGTCCTAAGCGCTTGAAAACAGAATTTTACTCATAGTTTGCCTTCATTCTAACATCCAGTGTAAAGAAAAGAATAGGTCAAATTTGCAAATCAAGGTCATCAAAAACGATCATAAGATTCTACAATCAGGAATCCTGAATTCTCAATGGAATAATACATGAGGAATCAAACGTTGTTCCATGCCAAAAACCAACATGATCTTAGATTATTGCAACCATGGGATGTGTAGACTTCTGAAATACTTTGAACCATTGATTGTGTTTTTGTCTAACCACCTATAATAAAAATAATAATAATAACATACCGAGCCAAATATATTTTTTTGCTAGGTAAGAGAGAACTGCATCACAATGAGCACCAGCATCCCAACTAGGTTGGCACCCTAGTGCTCAACTGGTCGGTGGTCTCACCATTGTCTATGGTAAATGGAGATAAAAAATGTCAGATATGCAACTTTGTCGGCACTAAAATTAGATTATCTCCATGTAGAGCTAATCTTCAGCCATTCAATCTTCTCCTTGATGCTGTCCCACTTCCCCCTAATCTTCCACAGTAGTTTGCCGTTGCAAAGAGCTTTAAAGGGTGCCTCCGAATCTGTTTCAATCCAAATTCTGACCCATACATAATCAACTACCCTTGAGCACCATGAACAATAGCAACGCATTCGGCCGTGAAGTTCCTAACCATACTCAAGTTTTCTGCTAGTGCACCAATGACTAAGCCAGATAGTTTTAGAGCAAACACAAACTACATTTATCACACAGTGGAACCCTTCAAGTGATCCAAATATGTAGACGTGTGGAACTACCTCAAGCTCGGACAAAACTGGTCGTCAACCTCTCGTCAGCCCTTCAATCTCTTTCTCTGCCTTTACACCTTAGTCGCAATAGTCAAGGCAAACTCGGTTAAATGCAAGATAATTTTGTTTGAGAAGACTTGAACCAACGACCAAACACCATAATTAAGAGTGAAACAAACAAACGTTCAATTTTTCTCTACATAAAAATTAAAAAAAAAAGTACTTATGGATTTTTTTTCAAAATAAAACAAGGAAGACCTGACACCTTTTAACTTTTGTTACTCATTGTTGCCCTTGGGCCCACTGACCGCATGGATGTTAAGCCCACCCCTTGGTGGATGCATACACACACAAAAATCACCCCCATTAGTAATCTCTAGCCATTAGATTGTAGTATTTTTTAAGGTGTAATTCTAGCCGTTGGATTCAACATTTTTTTGATAACAAAGCCAACGGCTAAAAAACATAATACAAGCTGATTTTTGGTACGAATGTCTACTAAGGAATGGGCTAAACATCCATACAGTAAGTGGGCCCAGATGGCTGCGGTGAGTAACTAATTACCTGACGACTTTGGCGCAAGGTCTACATACACTAACAGTATAGCACAGGCATTTTTTCTCGGCCATGCATCCCGAGAATCCAACGGTGGTTTTGCTTTTGCAAAAGTTAAACCAGCTCAGCACTATTGACCACCATTGGATTCTCTGGATCCACAGCCGAGATAAAATGTTAACCTTTTAGGTTAACTTTTTGTTGGTCATCGGAACTGACCCATTATACGACGTCTGGGATGCACCTAAAAACATCACGTGACACACTCTTAGAGATGGTTTATCGTACATATGTTTGAACCATCCCTTAGTAGACCTGCATACCAAAAATCAGCCTGATTGATGGTTTCCAGGCATTGGATCAGAGAACCCCAAAACAATGCATGAATCACACGGTTGCAAATGAACCTATGAAAAAGACTCAATTCAAACGACTAGAAAGCACCAATCAGGCTGATATTTGGTATGCAGGCCCACTTAGGGATGGTTCAAACTTCAAAACATCTCTACGGTCAACGTTTTTATGTGCAGCCCAGACCCCAGAATCAAAAAATACCAGTATCAAAATTTTCTCTCCCCACACTATCTTCAAATCAGCACAGGTACTGTTTATACAACTATTATTTTTTTCCTTGGGCCCTTACAGCAGACCACTCGAAGGCTATATACAGATTAGGAAAAAAATTGGATGCAGAGGACTCTTGTGGCCTACGTAGCTCATTTTTTGGGCCCACTGACAGCATAGATGTTTAGCCAAATCTTTGGTGGGTAAACAAACTAAAAATCAGCCTGATAGATGATTTATAGACCTCGTATTTATTACCCAAAATAATACTTGAATCCAACGGCTAGAATCAATCCTAAAAAGTACTCAGATCTAAGGCTAGAGACAACAAATCAGATTGATGATCATCGAACAAGGGATGGGCTAAACATCCATGCGGTTAGTGAATGGACTAAACATCGACTTCATCTAAAAAATTTACTGGTGACAGACGAAAAAGAAAACACACGAGGAGCGGAGGAGAAGAGCTACCTTGTCATGACGATTAAAGCTGGTGCAGGAGCAGGGGAGAGTAATTGTTGCCGATGATGATACACCTCCTATAAACTGTAATCGGTGATGAAGACTTGTGGAATGTGGGCAATCTTGTGCCAGTCCTCGCCCTTCTCCTTCTCGCATCGTCCTTCTAGATGAGAAGAACATCTTGCAATCCTTAGAGTTTGGAGGGCGGTGAGGAGTTGCAGCCCTTCTGGCAAGAATGTCAGATTCTTGCAATACGAAATCTCCAAACGTTGAAGCATTGTGAAATTTCCTAGCCAATCAGGCAATGCAATCAAGTCCGACCTTTCAATAAACAGATCTTGAACGTGTTGTGACGTATTGTAGCCCCTCCGGTAAAGATGTCAACTTAGGCAATTCGTTAATTTGCAGATGTCGAAGGTCAGTAAGGTGTTGAAAATCCTCTGGTGTGAATTCCCGCTCGGGACATCTTACAATATTCAATCTTTGAAGTGCTGTTAGATATCGTAGCCAGTCGGACGTAGATGTTAGACTATCACAACCTTCAATCTCTAAATGTACAAGAGAGCTCACCCCTTGTATCCCCACCTCTGGCAAAGACTTTAGACAATTGCAATATTTAATTTTAAGGGATTTGAGAGAGTGAGGTTTCGCAATCCCTCTGGCAAAGAATCCAGCTCCGTACAATTTACAATCGTCAACTCTGATAAGGAAGCTAGATTTTCCATTTCCACAGGCAGCGTCTTAAGCTTTTTGCAGTACTTAATACTCAAGGTTTTCAGAGCAGTAAGGTTTCGTAGCATCCCTTCTGGAAAAGATATCAGCTCACCAAATTCCCAAATATGAAGGACAGAAAGACGACAATGGAGTAACAATACATCCAATGATCTTAGTATCGTTTCATTGCAACTGCTTAGCTCTAGAAGTTCAACAGATGATGGCAATGGGAATGTTGTCAACTTGGGACATCTGCGAAGGATCATCTTTCTAAGGCAAGGGAATAGTAATTCTTGATCTCTTCTATTCTGTTTCCACGACCATTCTTCCAAATTAGGAAAGTCATAGATTGAGAGTTCTTCCAGTGATGGAAATCCTGTCACCGTGCCTTCTCCGTAGAATTCCTCGCCAATACATTTCACTGAATCCATTCCACTTATAAAAAGAAACTTAAGGAGACGCAAATGTCCAAGTCGCGGGAGTTGTCCACATCTTTTACATTTTTGGAGTGAGATTTTAACCAATTTCTGGAGCGATGATGAAAGCGAAACCCTCATCCAACTCGGAAACTTCACACCTTGGTACCCTTCTATCAACAACCTTTTTATATTTGGACGAGGTTGGAGTCCTTCTAATACCCCTTCGTTATTATTTTCATGTGCCCCACCATCACCACCATCTGACCAATAAAGCGATAATGAGCAAAGGTTTTCCTTTCCATTCATATTGGCTTCTGTAGCATCTATTGAATTTCTCACATGCTCAACCCCTTTTATTTCTATTTCTCCTCTTAGGTTTAGTCCTTGCAACCCTCCAATACCACAACCCCTGTCCGGGCTCACAATGAACATGTTTAATGTTTGGAGGCAAGTCATTTGCCCAATCTCACTTGGCATGTGAGATAATGACCGACATCCTAAGATATCTAGGTGTCTGAGCCTGTTCATTGTCGTAATGCCTTCAGGCAACATCTCAAGCTTATCACAGTTTCTTAGTTTCAAAGTCTGCAAATTTCTTAGGCTGCAAATGGATTTAGGTAATGATGTAAAATAAGTGAGAGAGAGGTTGAGGTACCTTAGATGTTTCAAATTGCCTATTGAAAGTGGGAGTTCTGTGATTGCAGTATCACTCAAATCCAACACTCGTAAGCATTTATGATTTGAGATGATTAATTGAGGACTCATCACTTGAATTCGTTTGTTGTGTTCAAATGAAATGAATGACGAACTCAATAATAGGAGTGAACGCAAGAATGGGTGGGGTGGTTCAAGTAGAGGTTCAAGATTGACTGAAGATGAAAGTGAGAGAAAATTTACTGACAAATGTCGAATGATTCTAGGATAATTATTTGTCTTGCCGACCTCCAGGACAGAACATTCATTCACCATTATAGAACATGCAAGATCACGCACGAGGTCATGCATCTTACACTTCTCTATATTTCCATCGTCATCCTTCTTTGTGTCTTGGAATAAAGACCTCAATACTAAATCACTGAAAATACCATTTCCGATATCTTCCAACTCCATTCCTTCTTTAGATTGAATAAAACCATTAGCCATCCATAAATGAATCAGTTCATCCTTTTTTATTACATAATCTTTAGGAAATACAGAGCAATAAGCAAAGCATTTCCTCAAATGTGAGGGCAAATGGTAATAGCTCAATCTCAAGGCGGGTAAAACGACATTTCCTTTTTCTTCTGGTAGATTCCATATTTCACTGTCTCACAAACTCCCACTCGATTTCTTCACTTTTGAAGCTCATTAAACTTCCTAGAGCCTTTGCAGCCAAAGGTAAGCCTCTACACTTTTTCACAATCTCCTTGCCCATCGCTACCAACCCTGGGTGCTCTTCTCTTCCATTGCCAAATGCACGTCGCCTAAACAAAGACCAACAGTTGTCATCTGATAGTTCTGTCATGTAATGTGGGGGAAACGTTCCTGTGATCAATGCTACTCCTTGAAGACGAGTAGTTACAATAATTAAACTTCCTTGAGCTCCACATGTTAATGAATATTTCAGTCTATCCACTCCTCCTGATCTTCATTCCATAAATCATCTAACTTTCTTCCCATGTAAAATGTCTCGAAGGCGTCTTTGCATAAGATCCAAGTTCACAAAATCACCGATGTTTTCACCTAAAGATTGTATGATTGCTTTTATAAGCCTTCTCACCTCAAAATCTTCAGATACACAGACCCAAGTTTTGATCTCAAAATGAGTTGCGAACTTCTTATCGTTGTAGACTAGTTGTGCAAAAGTGGTCTTCCCAATACCACCAATGCCAAGTATGGGAAAGATTGAAACAATTTCTTGACAACCCCCATTTTTTAGCAATAGGTTTACTACAGATTCTTTTTCCTCATCTCTCCCATAAACTTCTGGTTCAGTTATAAAGGAGCTAGTCTCTCGGTTTCCTCCATAATTAATGCCCATGTCCACAACTCCAACTCTCAAATGAAAATTGGACCTTTCTGCTGCAATCTCGTCAAATTTCTCCGTAAGCTCTCTTATTTTTTTTCCCATCTTATGACGAAACATAATTTGTTTGAAATTGAAACAAGATAAGATGGATTGGCTTACTTGCTTGGTGCAGCTCTTATTGCTGTTTTCTAACTCTGATTGTAACTCGTTGCTTGCCCACTCATCCAAGAGGTTGTCCGCATCATAAGTGACAGCCTAGTTTCCTTAGCCAATTTGTGATAGTCTTATTCTCAAATTGCTTCGTCTCTGCATCTTCAAGGACATCGTGAATTGTTGATATTGTGTTGGAAAGCTTTTTCACATCTTTATGGACAAAACATACCAAACCAAACTCCATTTGGATTATGGAGTTGAGGTTCTCAAAGACTACTTGAAGAAGTGGAGAGACAAGTTGAAGAACTGCATCTGCCATGTTGTCTTGGTATCAGAATTACCTGGATGATCAAGTGTCTTTTGTTAGAGGGGAGATGAAGAACCTTTACAGAAGAACTGATGTGATAATAAGGTTGTATTTTCTCATGTATGTGGCCAATTGGACTGATTGGTTGGAAACATTATCAATTATTAAGAGAAGAATCCGAGCAACTCCCTACGCCAATTGCAAAGATATATTGCACCAAGACAAGAAAAAATTAAATTAATACAAAGTGTGGTTCGTCTGAAGGTAGTCTCCTTGACTTTTAGTGCATTGCATTTAATAAAGGAAATGGATGTCCATGAACGTTGATAACGGAAATCCGCCGCGCCAGAAAAGTTCTACTCGTTGCCTGGCTTTATTTCTAGGTCATTTCATCCGCTTCTGTAAAGGATGTTCAGACCTTATCTCTAGGTGATTGTTAGCTATTTAATTTGAGTCTTTAGATCCACCAAAGGATTGGGCCACACAAAAATTCAAATCATTCCGATATTCGTAGACTGGTTTAGAAGTTGAAGAATTATGGACAGTCTATTTCTACCGTTAACTTGAAGACCACGCTTGATGGGGTTAGAAATTTCAGAATGGGCTCATTTTTTGTAGGGGTGTTCTATATGGCGGTGAGCAAAAAAAATCAGCCATTGATTCATCTTGCATGTGGGTATGCCAAAATTGTTGTCCCCCAAAATGGCGTAGAACTTTGCTGACAGACGTCTTGATGATGGACCATAGTATGAGACACATGGCAGACTTTTAGAGGTCACTAACTATATAGATGTTCGGTCCATCCCTAGGTGAACCAACAACCTGATCAGTGATTTCAAGCCTTTGGATCTTTGCACCCCAAATAATGCTCGATGTAAACGACTCCAATCCAACGCTTAGTGATCACTAATCAATGTAATGTTTGGTCCGTAGGTCCACCTAGGATTGGGACAAACAAATGCATTGAAATTATACCATTTCCTTTATCTACAAGTAGCATGTTGACTAGTTAGCATGTTGACTAGTACATATGAAACATATACCAAAAAGCAAAATGAAAAACGCATGAAAAAACATTATAAAGATAAAAATATTCATGGGTGTAAATGGGTTGTGCTAGCATTTTTCGGAGGGCTAGGATAAGTTTGATAAAAAAATTCAATAGAAATCAAAAGGCTTTAATCGTCATAATGGAAATCAAAAGGCTTTAATCCACCCTTATGTTTTTTTGTTGTGATGATGATTATGATGAGAAGATCTATATGGTGAGGAGATCATCATCACCTTAAATCAGCCATTGATTTATATTCCATGTGGGTACACATGAGGCTTTAATCTCAACGGACACATATTTTCACACAATTTTGGTGTACCCACATGGAAGATAAATCAATGGCTGATAACCACGACAAGTTTCCAAACACCCGATTTTAAGCAGCCAAAACTTTAGAACAATAAAAGAATAAATAAAGATTAGATAGGCTACCACAATCTTTAAATAAGAGTTGCATATAAGCCCAATGATGAGTGAAGAAGATAACTGTCAACCAGAAAAGAAGCAACAAACATGCTTTATACACTTCATCAATGATGGAACAAATCCCTTAGAGAAAAGGAAATATTAACCAACCATTTAAGTGTGTGGAAAGACCATTGAAATGCACATGGAACATAAATCAGTGGCTGATTTTTGGTGAGGATGATCTCCTCACCATATAGATCACCCCTACACTGGGCCATCTCGACACAAGTTGGGGCCTAAGGCGAAAACTCTATATAAAGCCTTTTTATATTTAATATATTAATATATATGGTATTAATTGAAAAAATTAAACTCTATATAATTGAAAATGTTTATATAGAAACTATTCTTGATAGTCAAACACTACGGAAAAAATTCACATGCAGTTGACTCTCATGACCCTACATATATCATTTTTTGGACCCAATGAATGTGGATGTTCAGCCCTCCTATTGGTGGATACACACACTAAAAATCAGCTTGATTGATGATTTCTAGCCATTGGATTTACAACCCAAGAAACATGCTCAAATCCAATAGCTAGAATCATGTCCTAAAAAGTACTGAAATATATGATTAGAGATAATCAATCATGTTGATTTTTGGTTTGTATATCCAATAAACCATGCTGTGAATTTCAGAATGGTTAGAGATAATCAATCAGGCTGCTTAAAATCCATGTGGTTAGTGGGACATGGGCTGGGGGCCTTCTCTCACCAAGGGGCCTTAGGCGATTGCCTTAATGGCCTTAAGGTAGAGCTGGCCCTGCCCCTACAAAAAATCAGCCCAGTGAAATTTCTAACACCTTCAAACGTGGGTTTTCAAGTTAACGGTATAAAATAGATGGTCCATAATTCTTCAACTTGTAAACCATGCTGTGAATTTCAGAATGATTTGAATTTTTGTGAGGGTGATCTCCTCACCATAGAGACCATCCTCACCCAAAATCATCCCATTCCAAAACATCTAATTTATATATTGGCCCCTGACGATTTTTATGTGTGTGAAAATGTGTCCATTGAGTCTGACCCAAAATAAAAAATAAAAACCAGCAATCTTCATCAAAAAAAAACCCAGAAATTATTGACGATCACAAAAAAAAACATAGAAATCATCGTAATAATTAAAAAAAAAAAAAAATAGGAATCATCATCATAACCCCAAAAGAAAACCCAGAACTCATCTTCACAAAAAAAAAATACAAAAATAACCCGAGAAAGGAAGAGAAGACATTGAAAAGAGACGAGAGAGAGAAGAGATTAGGTGAGAACCTTACCTAAAAGCGGCGCACGGTGGTGATGGACGGCGAGGTGGCTCACGGTAGTGGTGGGTCACCGGTGGTTGGGGAGATGAGATGAAAGAAGCTAGGGTTTGAGAGGAGAGAATGAGGGAAATCGAATGGGTTTTGTTTGAAGTGAGGGTAAAATAGGTATTATAAAATATTGGTAGGGGTACGATAGACATTTCAACGTCAAAATAGGGTAATTTTAGTCGCACCCCACAAAATGTGAGGGCAGCCGACCTGCTCAGAGCACCCCCACTTAGATTTCAAACTCTGTGAGGGCACCCTTCCCCCATTTCAGCACAAGTGTAAAGAGTAAAACTTCTTGTCGCAACGGGTTTGAACGAAGCCAGTCACAACCCACAGTAGGAGCCACGTGGTACACTCTTAGTGGACACTGACCGTATGGATGTTTGGCCAGTCCCTCGGTGGACCTGCAACCCAAAAATCAGCCTGATTAGTAATTTACAACCTTTGGATCTTTGCACCCAAATAATGCTCAGATTCCTACGGTTAAAATCAACCCATGAAAATGACTTCAATCTAACACTTTGAATTTACTAATCAGGCTGATTTTTGGTTTGTAGGTCTACCGAGGGACAGGCCAAACATCCATACGGCCAACGTCCACTAAGAGTGTGCCATGTGACTCTTATTGTGGGTTGTGTGACTGGATTTGGTCACAAGACTCACAACCCGTTGGTAAAACTTCTGCAGAGAAAACAGTTAGAAAAGAGTGTGCGTAAAAAAATTTCAAAGGGTATTTTTGTAATAAAAAATATGGTTAAAAAACTAAGGGTTTCGGGTGCCCTCACATTTTGTGGGGTGCGACTAAAATTCCCCGTCAAAATATCACTTACCGCATTAAGTGGTTTTGCACTTAAACGAAAAAGCAACCCTGTGATGCTTAAAAAAAGTCCGGTTTTCAAAGAGTTTTAGAAAAAAAGCACTGACTTGTTGTTTTTACCAAACGCAACTTAATCGCGGAAATCACTAGTGTGCCATTCAGACTTAAAGGTCTGAAATTAAGGTTTACCAAACACCACTTAAATCATTAGTGTGCCACATGGCTCATAGTGTGGTCCGTCGTTTACTCTACCTAGAGCATGCAAAGGCGGACACACCATATCATGACAATATTTTAGTGGCCCTATGGGTGTGATAGTTGCATTTGTGACGAAGATTGGCCAACAACTCGGTAGGTGTGGCAAGTTGCAAATCAAGGTCATCGAAATGAATGATCATAACTAGATTCAATCAAAACAATAGTCAAATATACAAATCAAGGTCATCAAAATGAACTATCATAGCTAGATTCAACCTTAGGATGTGTAGACTTCTTATATGCTTTGAACCATTCCTTGTATTTTACTTTCAATGTAACTAAGAAGAAACTCCAAATTAATATCCTGTGCCTTCCATTCTTGTTCCAAGGTTGAAGACAATGGCATTTTCATCCTCTAATAAAAATTTGGTAGTCAACTTGGGTCAAGACTGGTCAAATGGTAGTGGACGAAGTCATAAGGTATGTCAACTTTTTCAAAATATGTGTCAAAAAGTCTCAAAAAAAAAAATAAATAACACAGAGACAGAGATTGGTGTAAATTATTATCAATCAAGACAGTGGGAAAAAAATATCTGATCTAACAGATACAATCTTCGAGGTCAGACGATTCATATCTCGATGATGATCAGACGACTCTGATGCTTCATGACAGAACTTCTTTCTCCACCGCGAAGAATAGGATGATCTCCAGATGAGATGTGGTCATACATGTTGACAACACTCCGATGCTCAAGTCAGTATAGGATGTGTAACAGGGTTCAGAAAAATAGTAAAATGTTTCAGAGTTTAGGCTATCTAGATCTAGAGAGCAAGATCCTTTTCTCAGTTCTGAGTGTCATGTATTTATACCCCCAGAACTAACGTGACTTATCTTCCACGTATCCACTTGATGTCAATCAGTTATGATCTAGAGAGATTCTGTTATGAAATAGAATCTTCTTGTTAAATCATAACTTCCCTTATTCGGTTACATCTGAAACGACTGAGATGGCACTCTTCGTGGCAGATATTCGAATAAGGGGACGTCAAAGCTGCACTTGTTGTTCTCTTCTACTCTGAGTGATGATGCACTCATTTGGTTTAATCAGATAGCTCCTCGGACTATTTCTGACTTTACCGAATTGAGCACTCTCTTCATCACTCGCTACTCATGCAACAGATTGCATAAGAATGACGTTGATATATTGTTCAACATACGCTGCGATCAGAATGAGACATTGCGGGATTTTACTAAAAGGTTCCGTACTCTTATAACCACAGTGAAAGATTGCGACGATAAACATGCCGTCACAGCCTTTCCAAAGGCATTGCCTACAGGTTTCTGGACTATATATGTCCTTAACTAAGCATAGGCCGGTGAGTATGGAGGCCTTGTTTCTTCGAGTTGAAAAGTACTCCAAACTTAAAGATGACACACTCCCACGTGGCCAAGGATTGGCCGTATCTGTGAATGAAGTGAAGAAGGCGCCAGGTCCCAGCAAAACCTCCAAAGGAAAGCAAAAGGTTGCTACTGAGGTGGTACCAGCGGAGATTCCCGAGAAGAAATCAGAGAAGTCGGGAAATTCAGATCAGTATCCCCGTCGAGAGAAGAGGGTATTTACTGCATTGAACAAAATGCATAGTCAGATCTTTGATCTGATTAAGAATGAGAAGTATCTCTAGTACCCCCGACCAATGAAGCCGGATTTGAAGGCAGACAGAGATAAGACAAAGTTCTATGCCTTCCACCAAGAAGCTGGGCACATAACAGATAAATGCTGGACGCTAAGACACAAGATTGAGAATCTAATTAACCAGTGCTACACGAATGGGACAGTAGCTGAAGCCGAGATCCCCAAGAAAGACAACAATCACGTTAGACAGCAAGAACGTGGTTTGGTTATAGGTATTATCCACGGGAGAGGACAACAGCTCTCCCGTGGAGAGACAGAAAGAGAAGATAGGATCAAAATCAGGAAGGTAGAACACCTGAACGAGATCCTGCATCTCTCAATTGGTCCTAGATTGACAGACCCCGTAGAAATGATGGAAAGCACTGATGTAGCAATTTTCTTCTCCGACAAAGATTTCGTCGGGGTGGATCATCCGCACTCGAGCGCATTAGTGTTCACATTGCCTGTGGGCAATTATGAAGTAAAGCGTCTGCTGATAGATCTCGGTAGCTCAACCGAGATTTTATTTGCAGAAGCTTACAAGAGGATGAGTTTAAACCCATCAGATCTAATTCATAGTAATATTCCACTGGTCGGATTCAATGGTTAGAAGGAGTATGCTCTTGAAAAGATAATTCTGTCAGTCAAGACGGGACCGATCACGTCTATGGTAGAATTTTTTGTTTTGGATACTCCATCCCCCTATAATGGCATTTTGGGGAGAGGATGGATACATGAGGTGAAAGGCGTGCCATCCACTTATCATCAGTTGTTCTGTTTCCCTACTGATCATGGGATAATGGAACTAAAGGGAGATCGAGTTGTCTCAAAGAAGTGTTATGCAATTGCACTCCGACCTAAGAATGTTCTCGGTCGTGAGGACCCACATGGAGAGGGAACTTCGACTATGGTTGTTGAACAATAGCAATCAGAGCGCATCCGGCAAATCTAGAGCAGACTGCGCCTAGCCGGGAAAATGAAAATGTTAAGTTTGAGCCTAGTAGTGTTCCCACGATAAAGGAAACTTAACAGATCAACCTTGAACCGAAGAAGATCCAAAGTATACCTTTATCGGGGCTGGTCTATCCGTAGAAGAGAAGGTATCCTATATTGATTTTCTGAAATCATACATAGACGTCTTCGCATGGTCATTCAGCGACATCCGAGGTAATATTCCTCCCGACATCTCCTATCATCATTTAAAGGTAGATAATAAATATTTACCTATGAAACAACGACCTCGGAGAATTGCTCCCGAAAAGCAAAAGGTTGTACAAGAAGAGATTGATAAACTCTTGACGGCCGGGTTCATCCAAGAAGTCAACAATGCTCAATGGTTAGCCAACATAGTGGCTGTACCAAAGAAGAATGGAAGATCAGAGTGTATATCGATTTCACCCATTTGAACAAGGCTTGCCCTAAAAATCCATATCCTTTACCAAGAATTGATCAACTTGTCGACGCCACCTCGGGATATGAAATCTTATCCTTCATGGATGGATACTTGGGCTATAACCAGATTCCGCTGTATGAGCCAGATCAGGAGATGACGGCCTTCACGACTGACAGAGGTGTATTTTGTTACAAAGTGATGCATTTCGGCCTCAAGAACGCAGGAACCACTTACCAGTGTCTCGTCAAAAGAATGTTCCATGACATGATTGGTGTGACAATGGAAGTTTATATAGACGACATGATAGTTAAAACTCAAACTCAGGAACTTCATCTGGGAGATCTTGGGAAAACATTTGACCGTCTACGGGAGTATCAAATGAAGCTCAACCCTGCCAAATGCATCTTTGGAGTAACCTCGGGGAAGTTTCTAGGTTATCTCATTACAAGACGAGGTATCGAAGCTAATCCCAAGCAGATCAGGGCCTTAACAGAAATGCATTCGCCAAAAAATAGGAAGGAGGTCCAGAAGCTAGCCGGGAGAATAGCCGTATTGAATCGCTTCATAGCAAGGTCGTCAGATAGATACAGACCTTTATTTAAGTTCTTGAAGAAAAATAGAAGGTTTGACTGGATGGAGGAATGTGATGAAGCCTTCTAGAAGCTTAAACATTATCTCTCAACCTCCCATCCTTTCTAAACCCGACCAAGGAGAACCATTGGGCCTTTATTTGGCCACAACTGACGAATCTATCAGCGTCGTTCTCTTCTGTGAGCATGACCGAGAAGAGCGGCCTATGTATTTTGCTAGTAAAACTCTTATAATGGGCCATTTATTTGGCTCAGTACAACATTCAATTCTCACCTAGGACATCTGAGAAGGGACATGCCCTAGCCAGGTTCTTAGCTGATTTCCCAGTGCAAGACGTGGCAGACACTGGGGGCGAGGACAGAGAAGTCCTTCAACTTCCCGAGATGCCCGAAATGTTGAATCCAAAGACGGGATGGAGGTTGTTCACAGATGGATCAGCCAGCGAGAATGGATTAGGAATAGGAGTTGTCCTGGTCACACCCGAGAACACTAGATTAGAGAAATCTGTTAAACTCGGGTTCGTGGCATCCAATAACGAAGCAGAATATGAAGCAATGATCTCAGGTCTTCAGACAGTATTAGATCTCGGGATAAAGGATATTACCGTATATACTGATTTCCAATTGGTAGTCAGTCAATATGCCGGGACATATCTAACCCGAGATGAAAGAATGGCGGCTTATCTTGATATCGTCCAACAGTTGGCGGGACAGTTCAGCAATGTGGAAGTTCGTCAATTTCCTCGAATAGAGAATCGACATGCTGATGCTTTGGCTTATCTGTCTACTATGTTAGGAAATACTTAGTGAAGGACCATACTCGTGGATTATCAAGAATTCTCGAGTATCCATATGCCAGTTGAGGTGTACTTAGCTTCGATTGAGAGCAATCCAGAGGCGAGTTTGATGGATGACTTTTAGAGATTCTTAGAGAATGGAGACCTCTCATCCGGAAGAGATGTTGCTAAGAGAATTCAGAGGCTTGTGAGAAGACATACTATGGTGGGCCAAGATTTGTATAGAAAATTTGCATCGGGCCCTCTCCTAAAATGCCTTACCCCTAGTGAATCCCAGCAAGTTCTCCAAGAGATACATGCAGGAGAATGCATAAATCACTCGGGGGCAAGGACCTTGGCACACAAAGCCATCAGCCAATGATACTTTTGGCCTTATATGCAGAAGGACGCCAAATTGCTTATCAAGAAATGTGAGAAATGCCAGAAGTATTCTCCATTGATCAAAGTCCCCGCTGAAGAATTACATCATGTGTTCAGTCAATGGCCATTCGCGAAATGGGGATTGGATATAATGGGACCATTCCCGACAGCTCTAGGAAACATCAGATTTCTGCTAGTAGCTACCGACTACTTCACAAAGTGGATCGAAGCAGTTTCATTGGTACAGGTACAGTCCTCACATGTTAAGAATTTCTTGTGGGAGAATATCATCTGTCGATTTGGCATCCCACAAGAGATTGTCACGGACAATGGAACCCAGTTTGACTCCAATGAGATCAAAGCTCTGTGCCAGGCTTTGAATATCAAGAAGTGATTATCTGCCCTGAGATACCCCCAAAGCAATGGACTTGCCAAGAGGGCAAATCGAGTCATACTCGAAAATTTGAAGAAGAGACTAGATCAGGCAAAGGGAAAATGGGCAGAAGAGTTGCCGGGAGTACTATGGGCTTACCGAACCACCCCGAGAAGGACTACGAGAGAATTTTCATTTTCTCTAGCTTATGGGTTAGAAGCAATCATCCCTACAGAAGTTGTTGTCCCGACATCTCGTACTTAGGCTGTCAATTCTGGATAAAATGAGGAGATTCTAGCTCGGGATAATGATTTACTTGAAGAACGGCGAAAACAAGCGGTTGTACGACTAGCGAATTATCAGCAAACAATCAAACAATCGTACGATCGTCGTGTCAGATGCAGGACCTTCAAAATTGGAGATTTGGTATTAAGAAAAATATTTGATAATACCAGAGAGCTTGGATGTGGCAAGATAGGTGCCAATTGGGAAGGACCTTACATTATTGATAGGATTGGGTAGAACGGGACATATTATTTGAAGACCCAAGATGGAAATGTATTCGAAAGGCCATGGAACGCATTTAATATGCGCATCTTCTATCAATAAAGACAATTCCAAATTTCTCATACGAGAGGCATCATCGTCAACTCTGAAGACCTAGCCAGGAGCCTTGAATTCTTACACATCTTGGCTTTTTGCCTTGATAAGAATCCAAGTATACAAACTGGAAGATCGGGATGATCAAAATATTTTAAGTCATGCGACTAGAATTAACGAGAATCCCATCAACTTTGAAGACCTAGCCGGGAGCCTTGAATTCTTACACATCTTGGCTTTTTGCCTAGATAAGAATCCAAGTATACAAACTGGAAGGCTGGGATGATCTAAATATTCTAAGTCATACGACTAGAATAAACGAGAATCCCGTCAACTCTGAAGACCTAGTTCGGGAGCCTTGAATTCTTACACATCTTGGCTTTTTACCTTGATAAGAATCCAAGTATACAAATCGGAAGGCCGGGATGATCTAAATATTCTAAGTCATACGACTAGCATTAACGAGAATCCCGTCAACTTTGAAGACCTAGCCGGGAGCCTTGAATTCTTACACATCTTGGCTTTTTGCCTTGATAAGAATCCAAGTATACAAAGCGGAAGGCCGGGATGATCTAAATATTCCAAGTCATGTGACTAGAATTAATGAGAATCCCGTCAACTTTGAAGACCTAGCCGGGAGCCTTGAATTCTTACACATCTTGACTTTTTGCCTTGATAAGAATTCAAGTATACAAACTAGAAGGCCAAGATGATCTAAATATTCTAAGTCATGCGACTAGAATTAACGAGAATCCCATCAATTTTGAAGTCCTAGCCGGGAGCCTTGAATTCTTACTCATCTTGACTTTTTTGCTTTGGTAAGAATTCAGGTATATAAACCGAAAGGCCGGGATGGCTAAACTTGATTCCCGATAACCCTATAGACTTAGCCTGGAGTTTTGAATTCTTACACATCTTGACTCAATGCTTTGATAAAAGCTCAAGAACACTAACCAGGAAGACGGGATGATCTAATAAGATTCCCGACAAGTCCAGGGAACTTAGCCAAAAATTCTCAAGTTCAGATCAGAATAAATATAAATAGTCATAATTTCGTTAGAAGGATCAGTGGGAATCCCAACAACTTTGCTGTGAAATAAATTAAAAGCTTTGAGTTCATACTTATTTAGAAAAAAAAAAAACTTTCTAATATATAGGAGGCCCTAAACGGCATCTACCTAGTTGAGCCCCTTGGGCAGAAGTAAAAACAAAGAAAAAAAAAAAAAGAGATTAGAACATGCCCTGTGGCATTGATTACAATTTCAAACACTCTGCTTGCCTACCGGCTGAATAGCAGGTGTAATAATATCTTGAGACCCTTGAACAAGGGATGGTTCTACCAAGAGAGGAGGATCAATTGCTGGTACTTGAGAATCGGCCATAGATGTTGAGTCAGCGGGAGGAACTACTTCGGGTATACTACTAAGATTTTGCTCGCCCATTGTCACAGAAGGTTCGACAGGAAGAGAAACGTCAGGGTTGTTACCAGGGAGTTGTTCGGTTTCCTCAGTAGCCTCTGGTTCATCTTCTCCAAGATCCATCTGGCATTGAGCATACCCTTCGCGATATCCCAAAGCGTGACTTTCTCCCTGAAACTCGTGAGAGGCCTTTTCGATCTCGTCCCTCTCAGCAGTGACCTTCTCCAGATCCTTCTCAAACTGTTCAATAGCTTGACGAGAATTCTCGATTTCCCTCTGTAGTTTTTCATTATAGTTGTTTGCCTTAGCCAGTTCATCCTCGGCCTTCTTCTGTGTAGTCAATGCTTTGGCTGCTATCTATTTTTCCAACAATGCCTTGGTCTTGGCTATCTCTGCAGATTGAATAACAGTTTGGTATTGTTCTTCATGGGATTTCAAGTCAGCTTCTCGGGATCTAATAGCGGCCTCTAGCTCAGCAATCTTCTTCTTGCCGTCCACTTCACGATTAATGACATCTATCACATAATCTTTGAACCCGGCATATGAATGCATAGTCTGCGAGAACGCGAAGGTATTAAGTTTGGAAATTCATACAGAGAACTTGGCGATCAGTAAGGGTTTCTTACCTCGAGAATGGAGTGGCTCATCACGTCGAAGATTGTTGACAGGTCTATCAGATCAACATATCGAAGTCTATCCTTGGGAAGACATATCCGCTCGATATATTTGACTGCAACCCCGGGATCTGTGATCGAGTTGGCCCCCGAGATTGGCTTCCTGTTATCTAGGTATCCCGCCTTGATCACATGCTCTTGTTCTGCATCAAATTTTGGGAAACCTACAATGGGATGTCTTCTTCGATAAGCCTCTTTGTTCGATATCCACTTATCAACCATATCAAAAGAAGTCTCCCTTGGGAATGAAGTCCAAGATGCATGTCCCTCACCTGAAGAAGTGCTCGGTTCACCGAGCCTTTGGAGGTTTGTCGGGAGAGTAGGGATCATCTCCACTGATAGCGGGGTAACTACTTGAGCTCCTTGATTGGACAAAGGAGAGGGGAATCCTAGAGGAGAAATTGGGGTGGAAGGAAGATCTGCCCATCGAGTTGTCGGGCTTGGACTTGCCGGTTGGGTAGATGGTTGAGAAGCCACAACAGTGGGAGGATGTGTTGGCTAAGGAACAGAGGTCTCAGCTGGATGGGAGCTGGATGCATCAAACTCTGGTGTCAGACCTTTAACCAACTTTCTCCTCTTTTGACGCGGAAGTTCCACCACGGGACGTGGGAAGTCAGTCCGCCTCAATTGATCTTTCTTGCTTGCCATCTACAATGGAGTGAAGAGAATGTCAGAAATAATCAATCAGAATCAAAAGATAAAGTCACAAGTTGAATACCTCTTCTGCTCTGGCTAGTTGACGCGCAAGCTCATTTCTTGGCTCTAAATGACCGCTTGGATGCCTGAAATATTTGGCAATTGGCAGATTGTCAGAAGGAGAACGGGACGAACGAGGTTCTGATGAACCTGACACCTGAACCTTAGATTCAGGTTTCCTCTTTCTTATGAGAGGTATGTCAGGACTTGCTTCCTCGGGATTGTCTTCACCCGTCCTAGTAGAGATCATGGGAGCAAATGATCTGGAGGGGTTCTCGGGAAGAGCTGGTTGTCGGGGTTGTGGAGGAATACTCCCGGCAAGTGACCAGACTCTTACTAGTGCAGGGATCTTCTTGAGGATATATTTGACCTTATCCTCAATATCTGCTGAATATCTTAACGGGGGTCTTATGAAATCTGCAAGCAACAAATTTTATGGTAAGGATTCTCGGGATATGGAAATTAGCATACCAGAAAACAATGGAGCACTGAAAAACATACCTCGAAGATTGAAGCTCGATCTAACCCTATTCCTAGGGGGACCCTCCTCCGTTCTCTCATCAAACTCCCAAGATCCCGTCACCAGGAGGGGATTAGCATGCCATCCTTTGTGAGAATTGGGCAAGTTCTCGACAATCTTTTTAGTTTTATCCCGAGCAGCCACAGTCCAGAACATTAGAGGATGACTGGAGTCGGGACATCTCTTCAGAAAATACAGATAATCGATCTCAGGAAGATCGATTTTGTGTTTGCTGAAGCATTGATATAGTCAATTCTGGCCATTAGACGCCAGAAATTGCTATTCATTTGATCGGGAGCACGATCATAGAAGCGAAGTACTTCCTGGATAAGAGGAGAAAGAGGAAGAGACAACCCAAATTTCAGTTGGGCACAAGTTACACTAATCTCACCAGGATTGGTATCATCACCATGACGACCTCCGACCATTATGAAAATTGAGGCAGGGATTCCAAATTTTCTCCTTAGACCAACGATGTATGGGTCATTCCCATAAGTGGGAACTCTGATTATCATCCCTGGAACATCTGATTCCGTTGATGTGTCAACAACAGGGATTACTTCTTCATGTTCTTCATCAGGCCCGACCACATAGGTGTCAATGGCCTGATCCGTCGAATCAGAAGTACCTTCCTCCTCCAAGGGAGGGTTAGACCCTACAGGCTCACGCCCAGGTAACTCACTACTTTCTTCGAAGACTCTCTTACCTCTCATGGTTCTTGAAACAAGAAAAGGTATGAAGAAAACAGAAAGGAGGAGATGAAGATACAAATACCCAAAACTTGAAGATCCCAGCGGCAGAATATTAGGAGACAAGTGAAAGAACTCCGGTTGAACGCAGGCAGTGTCTTCGGAAAGAAGATGAACCAGGACAGATTCGCACAGACGGAGTCCAAATCTATTTATAAAGACGGACCTGGATTTATCACATTGACAGTCTGGCAGTATCAAACCCCGGGCTCCAAAATTTCAAAATTCTTATTCGACGATTCAACAGCTTGCCTCCTCGAATGTTGCGTCCGTCAATCATTCTATTCGATGGCCGTACATGGGGCTTCACGCTTGTACAGACACATCTTATTTTTGCAGTTGTGATGGATGCCACATTAAATGAAAGAGGCGACGGTTGAATGACTTGAGAAAAATCCAATGGAGAGGAATTAACAGTAAACCATCAACGGTTGAGATCCTTTTTTGAAGATACGATAGCAGCTTCTCGATCTTCCAAAAAGGGGGCGATGCGGGTGCCGTATTTTCTCGCAAATGATACGATGACGCGTGTACATGCTATACACGTGCGATATTAGAACAATGACGCGTGGTATTATTCATTGTGCGTGAGTAAATGCGCCGAAGACATCAACAGAGGCCATAGCCATCCCATCACTATCATGCAACTTCCATTAATGGAAGTGCCACGTGTCAAGACGAGATGATCAGAAGAGAATATCTCGAAGCAGAGTTAGTAACAGAATGCATTAACACCTCAACCATTAAATATGTCGAGAAGCATTCAATCTTGCCCGACATATTAATGATTGATCTTATCAATGGGACGGATATACAGATCATCCCGACAAGGTCCAATGGCCTATATGATACAAGTTAAGATCTTGACGGGATGCCTATTCAACTCATCCGGACAAGGTTGAGCAGCAGACGATTATCTTATCCTACCAAGTTCATACAACGTTCTTAACGGGATTGATATTCAACGCACCCCGACAATCTTAACGATACGTGATGGATCAACATTTAAACTCATCCTAACAGGTTTGGTTACGTACTTAATGGCATTATTGTTCAGTACCTCCTGACAAAGTGAGATGGCCTACTTGACGAGATTGATTTCCATCTCTTCTCGACGAAGTCATATAGCTTGTTTGAGTGGTGCGACTTTCTTCTCATCTTGGCGAGATCAAATCTTACTTGCCGAAAATGAATTTCTTTCAATCCCGAGAAGTATACAAGATTCAACAAGCAAGATAAGTATTTCAAATACAGTTATTTTCTTAACTAATGAATGTTGGCCACATGGCAGTTAGTTGAATTTTCACAGTTTCAACAACTTCTTATTCAAATATCTGACACGAAGGATGCCACCTAAGTGCCACTTCAGTCATTTTAGATATAACCGAATAAAAGAAGTTGAGATCTAATAGGAAGATTCTGTTTTGTAACAGAATATTTCTAGGTCATAACTGATTGACGACAACTAAACACCTAGAAGGTGAATCATGCCAATTCTAAGGGTATAAATACAAGACCCTCAAGACTGAGAAGGAGATCTTGCTCTCTAGATCCAGATAGCTTAAACTCTGAAACATTTTACTATTTTCTTGAATCCTGTTACCATTCTTAAGCTGACTTGAGTATCGAAGTATTATCAACAGGTACAACCACATCTCATCTGGAGATCATCATATCCTTCGCGGAGGAGAAAAGCAGTTTCATCCTGAAGCATCGGAGTCATCCGATCATCATCAATATACGGATCGTCTGACCTCGAAGATTGTGTGGGTTAGATCAGACATTTTTCCCCCACAGTAGCATATCTTGTTTCTGCTCCAATAATGGTCTTACTGGTAAAATATACTGACCGCTCTTCTCGGTCGAGCTCACGGAAGAGGACGGCGCTAATAGATTCATCAGTCGTAGCCAAATAAAGACTCAGATGTTCTCCTTGGTCAGGTTTAGAAAGGATTGGAGGATGTGAGAGGTAGTGTTTAAGCTTTTGGAAGGCTTCATTGCACTCCTCAGTCCAGTCATGAAACCTTCCATTTTTCTTTAAGAGCCTGAATAAAGGTCTGCACCTATCTGACGACCTTGTTATGAAGCGATTCAATGCAGCTATTCTCCCCGCTAACTTCTAGACTTCCTTCTTATTCTTTGACGAAGGCATTTCTGTTAAGGCCCTGATTTGCTCAGGATTAGCTTCGATACCTCGTCTTGTAATGAAATAACCTAAGAAATTCCCTGAGGTTACTCCAAAGACGCATTTGGTAGGGTTGAGCTTCATCTGACACTCCTGTAGACGATCGAATGTTTTCCCAAGATCTCCTAGATGAAGCTCCCGGGTTCGTATTTTTACCATCATGTCATCTATGTAGACTTCCACTATCACACCTATCATGTCATGGAACATCTTGTTAACAAGACGTTAATAAGTGGCTCCTGTATTCTTAAGGCCGAAAGACATTACTTTGTAGCAAAAAACACATTTGTCAGTCGTGAAGACCGTCATCTCCTGATCTGGCTCATACAATAGAATCTGGTTGTACCCCGAGTATCCATCCATGAATGACAAGATTTCATATCCCGAGGTGGCGTCAACCAATTGGTCAATTCTCGACAAAGGATATGGATCCTTGGGACAAGCTTTGTTTAGATGGGTGAAGTCGATACATACTCTTATCTTCACATTCTTCTTTGGTACAGCCACTATGTTGGCTTACTATTGAGCATCATAGACTTCTCGGATGCATCCGGCTGCCAAGAGTTTATCAATCTCATCTTGGACAACCTTCTGTTTCTCGAGAGTAATTCTCCGAGGTCGTTGTTTCACAGGTAAATATTTATTATCTACCTTCAAATGATGACAAGAGATGTCGGGAGGAATACCTGGCATGTCGTTGAATGACCATGCGAAGACGTCCATATAAGATTTCAAAAAATCAACGTAGGATATATTTTCTTCGGTAGATAGACTAGCCCCGATAAAGGTGTATTTTGCATCTTCCTCGGTCCTGAGGTTGATTTGATCAGTTTCCTCTATCATGGGAATGTTGCCATGCTCAAATTGTGTCTTCCCATTTTCCCAGCTAGGCGCAGTCTGCTCCATACTTGCCGACATGCGCTCTAGTTGCTATTGCTCAGTAGCCATGGATGAAGTTCATTCTCCATGCTGACCCTCATGACCAGGAGCACTCTTAGGTCGGAGTGCAATGGCGTAACACCTCTTTGAGACAACTTGGTCTCCTTTTAACTCTATTATCCTGTGATCAGTCGGGAATCGAAACAGTTGATGGTAGGTTGATGGTACGCCCTTGACCTCATGTATCCATCCCCGCCCCAGAATGCCGTTATAGGAGAATGGAGTATCTAGAACCAAGAATTCTACCATAGACGTGATCAGTCCCGTCTTTACTGATAGAACTACTCTCCCAAGAGCATACTCCTTTTGGTCGTTAAATCCGACCAATGGAGTATTACTCTAGATTAGATCTGATGGGTTTAAACCCATCCTCTTGTAAGCTTCTACGAATAAGATCTCGGCTGAGCTGTCGGGATCTATCAGCAAACGCTTTACCTCATAATTGCCCACTAGCAAGGTGAGCACTAACGCATCTGAGTGCGGATGATCTACCCTGATGAGATCTTTGTCGGAGAAGAAAATGGCTACATCAGTGCTCTCCTTCATCTCTACGGAGTCTGTCAATCTTGGACCCGTAGAGAGATGTAGGATCTCTTTCAGATGCTCCACTTTCCTGATTTTGATCTTGTCTTCTCTCTCTGTCTCTCCACGGGAGAGCTGTCGTTCTCTCCCGTAGATGACGTCTATAACCAACCTGCGTTCTTGCTATTTAACGTGGTTGTTGTCTTTCTTGGGGATCTCGACTTCAGCTATTGCCCCATTCGTGCGAGCAATATACTGCTGCAAGTAGCCCTGGTTAATTAGATCCACAATCTTAAGTCTCAGCGCCCAACATTTATCTGTTATGTGCCCAACTTTTTGGTAAAAGGCACAGAACTTTGTCTTATCTCTATCTCCATTCAAGTCTGGCTTCATTAAACGAGGATATTGGAGATATTTCTTATTCTTAATCAAATCAAGGATCTGACTATGCATTTTGTTCAACGCTGTAAATATCATCTTTTCCCGACTAGGATACCAATCTGAGCCTCCAGGCTTCTCGGTTTCCTTCTCGGGATTCTCTGTTGGTGCGCCTTAGTGGCAACCTTTGGCTTTCCCTTGGAGGATTTGCTGGGTCCGGCTACCTTCTTCACTTCATGCACAGATATGGTCAACCCTTGACCATGTTGGAGTGTGTCATCTTCGAGTTTAGAGTACTTTTCAACTCAAAGAAATAAGGCGTCCATACTGACTGGCCTATTCTTAGTCAAGGACATATAAAGTCTAGAACCTATAGGCAATGCCTTCCGAAAGGCTGTGATGACGTGTTTATCGTCGCAATCTTCTATCGTGGTCATCAGAGTACAGAATCTTTTGGTGAAATCCCATAATGTCTCCTTCTGACCGCAGTGTACATTGGACAATACATCGACGACATTCTTATGTACTCTGTTGCATGAGTAACGAGTGATAAAGAGGGTGCTCAGTTTAGTGTAGTCAGAAATGGTCCGAAGAGCTATCTGATTGAACCAAATGAGTGCATCATCACTCAAGTAGACAGGAACATTCGACAAATGAGCTCGTCGTGGAACTCCCACATCGTCATCGCTTTCCTGAAGCGAAGAACATGGTTCACGGGATCTAAAGTTCTCGTGAAGATCGAGAATTTATGATAGGAGAAGGATTTGGGAGCATGATACTCATTTATCTCTTCAATAAACAGAGAGTCTCGTGGAGCTCTCATTGCCATTGCCGTCATCTTATCAACCAATGTCTCTTTTCTCCCCATCATTTCAGCTACCAGATCGACGATCTACCTTCTGGTCTCAGGCAGAATATGGTTCGAGCTTCATTGAAAGGAAGACTCAGCTCTGTGACGTTTCTTAGGTGGTGAGGCGTGAGAATCCCCACATCTGCTCCTAGAGTTCCTCAGATCAGATTCTTCTGAACCAAACCTGTCCGATTGAAATTGACTCTTCCGATGGTGACTACCACCGATGCTCTCGGAGACATAATCACCTGTACGTCGAGCTGTCATCCGTTGCTTCAGCTCTTCATTCTCTTCTCACAGTTGAGCGATAACCTTCTACTGGCAATAGAGCTCTCTTACCTTTCTGCTCTCCATGATAGTATCTCTGAGGTCATTGGGTGGATTCCTCTCTCTTTCACTCCTGAGGCCAGTACGTCTTGTATCCACCATTATTCGAATCGAATCTCTCTTAAAACGGAAAACTTCTAGTCGTTTCCCATAGACGGCGCCAAAAGATGTGGGAGAAAAATATCTGTTCTAACCCACACAATCTTCGAGGTTAGACGATTTGTATCTCGATGATGATCAAACAACTCCAATGCTTCAGGACAGAACTTCTTTCTCCACCACGAAGGATAAGATGATCTCCAAAGATGTGGTCGTACCTGTTGACAACACTTCGACGCTCAAGTCAGTATAGAATGTGTAACAGGGTTCAGGAAAATAGTAAAATATTTCAGAGTTTAGGCTATCTAGATCTGGAGAACAAGATCATTTTCTCAATTCTGAGGGTCCTGTATTTATACCCCCAGAACTGGCGTGACTTACCTTCCACGTGTCCACTGGTCATCAATCAGTTATGATCTAGAGAGATTTTGTTATGAAACAAAATCTTCTTGTTAGATCCTAACTTCCCTTATTCGGTTACATCTGAAATGACTGAGGTGGCACTCTTCGTGGCAGATATTCGAATAAGGGGACGTCGAAGCTGCAATAGTCCAACTAACTGCCATGTGGCCAATGCTTATTGGATAAGAAACTAACTGTATTTATAGTTCATAATACTCATCTCGCTTGCAGAATCCTGTATACTTCTCGGGATTGATAGAAATCCAATCCCATCAAGTAAGATACTGATCTTGTCGGGATAAGAAGAGTGTTACTCACGTCGAACAGGCTATTTGTTCTTGCTAGGATGAGGTGAACGTTGCTCCCATCAAGTAGGCCATCTGATCTTGTCGTGATGTATAGAATATCATTCCCATTAAGGATGATAACAAAACTTGTTGGGATGAATTTGAATGTTGATCCCATAATATATATTGTTGAGCTTGTCGGGGTAAGTGGAGTATCAATCACGTCAAGAATGTTGTATGAACATAGTAGGATGAGATAATCGCCACTTGCACCATGTGGGCCGCTGGACCTTGTCGGGGTGAGATAATTGTCATTCCCGTCAAGAGAGCAGTTCATTAATATGTCGGGCAAGATTGAATGCTTCCCCGACACATTAAAGACTGAAGCTTCAATGCGTTCCATTAATAACTTTGCCTCGAGATGCTATCTTCTGATCATTTCGATCTGACACATAGTGTTTCCATTAATGGAAGACGTGAGATAGTGATGGAATGGTTATGTCCTATGATGATGTCTTCGGCGCATTTACTCATGCATGCTGGACGACACCACGCGTTGTCGTTTCGTACACCACACGTGTGATGCCAATACACTTGTCACCATATCATTCGTTAGAAAATACGGTACCCACAAAGACCATTCATTCAGTGTGGACCCTATATAGCTCTCTACCGATAAGAATGTGCACCCTACAAATGGAGTAGAACTCTCCTGACCACCACTGGTCAGCAAAGTTACTTACCGGATAATATGAGACACATGGCAAATTCTTTGAGATTTCTGACCTTATAGAAGTTTGGCCCACCCAACCCTAGATGGACATACAGACCAAAAATTAGCCTGATTAGTGATTATTAAGCATTGGATTGGAATCGTTTTCATGGTTTGATTTTGAACCGTCGAATTTGAGCATTAGTGACCATTATTTGGTGTACAAAGATCCAAAGGCTTGAAATCACTAATCAGGCTGATTTATGGTCTGTAGGTCCAGCTAGGGATTGGCCAAACATCCATATAGTCATCGTCCTCCATGTGGCACATATTGTGGGCTTCTATTCCAATCGCATGTTAGCTCAATTACAATCAAAATGTCTCAACGGCTATAGAGAGAGAGAGAGAGAGAGAGAGAGAGAGACTTTGCTCTTACCTCCAAGTTTCCAACCACAACCCTTGCATCCACAGAAGGGCTAGTCTTTGGCGTCGGTGTTGGACACAAGACTTTCTTATCCTCCATCTCAAGTCGACTTTAGCATTCCACGCAAACCGTTGCAACATTCCTTGTTATTTGACAGATTCAAGCACACATACCATTACACTCTAAGGGGGGTTAGCCTAGGTAAGATACTTTAAGAAAAGATGTAATATTCCTTCCCTTCATTACAATGCTTTACTTAAATAAGCTTTTGTTTCTCCAACGGTCCCTCCCACTAATTAAGCAATAAATCTCCTAAATCCTCCCATATCTTGCATTAATTCCAATCCTACTAATAAAGAAACATAATAATAAAGAAACTTTAATAATAAGAAAAATTAACAATTATTTCTAGATAAGGGCTAAAATGCCCTTGAGTAAGTCACATGCACGAAGCTAACATGCATGGGGCGTAACATTCCACCGCCCTTAATCGACAACCTTGTCCTCAAGGTTGGAAATTGGAATATTTCTCTCATAAGGATTGTAAAACCTCCCACTTGGCACCCGCCGGTGACATGTTAGACCATTGCACAAGAACTTCTGTTACCGCATGATTATGTTGTTTGACCATCCGTCGTTCTAAAATCGCCACTGGTTCCTCCTTAATTATGCCGTCTTTAGTGATTTGGGGTAATTGCGCAATGGGTGAGCATTGGTCCCCTAACTTTTTCTTTAGATTGGAGACATGGAATACTGGATGAATTCAGGATCCTTCCGGAAGATCTAGCTTGTAGGCAACGGCTCCGATGTGTTGTAAGACCTTGTATGGTCCGTAGCAACGTGGTGATAGTTTCATGGACCCCCTACCAGTTACCGTAGTTTGGCGGTATGGTAGTAGGCATAAATAAACTAAGTCACCCACGTGAAATTCCCTCTCTGAACGATGTCGAACCGCCATTTGTTTCATACGATTTTGAGCTTGGTGAAGATTCTCTTTGAGGATGTGCAAGATGGAATCGCGTGTTTTCAAAGAATCCTCCACTGTAGCTACATTAGTGGTGCCCAATGTGTACTCCCCCAACATCGGAGGTGGCTGCCCAAAGGTTGCTTCATATGGTGTCATCTTGGTTGATGCATGGTAGGATGTATTGTACCACCATTCGGATAGAGTTAGCCATTTAACCCATTGCTTAGGCCGATCACTACAAAAACACAGTAACTAAGTCTCCAAGCATTTGTTTACTACTTCGGTTTGCCCATCGGTTTAGGGGTGGTAAGCGGAGCTCATCTTTAATTGTGTCCCATGCAACCGGAATAATTTGGACCAAAACTTGGAGGTGAAAACTACATCTCTATCACTCACAATTGAGTTAGGCATTCCGTGAATTTTGAAAACATTATCCATGAATGCTTGAGCAACGAAAAGAGCAGTGTATGGGTGACTTAATGGAATAAAGTGTGCAACTTTTGTTAGTCTGTCCACAACAACGAAGATGACAGTCTTTCCATTAGATGGGGGAAGGCCCTCAATAAAATCCATTGAGATATCTGTCCATATGCGAACGGGTAAGGGAAGTGGTTGGAGCAACCCCGGAGAAGCTAAGGTCTTCCCTTTGTGACGTTGACATACATCACACTCAGCCACAAATCTTTGGACGTCTTTCTTCATGCCTTTCAAATAAAAATGACAAGAGATTTGCTTATACGTTTTCAAAGAACCGGAATGTCCCGATGTCGGTGTTGCATGGAGTTCGCTCATAATTTCAGCTTTAAGCTTGTATGTGGGAGAAATCATACAACGACCCTTGTGGCGCAGCTCACCCTTTGCATACGTGTGATGAGGATGAGCCTTTGGATCAGCTTGAATATCCTTAATCAATGCTTCCAATATTTTACAATTCGTTCATTCCGCTTGTAACCTCTCTTTCCACGGTCCTTGCACACAAGATATGCCCATGATAACCCCACTCTCTTCAAACTTCCAAGATAGCGCATTGGTTGTAGTATTCTCAACCCCACGTCGGTAGATGATTTCGTAGTCATACCCCAATAGTTTAGACACCCATTTTTGTTGCATAGCGGTCATGATACGTTGCTCCAAGAAATATTTAAGGCTGCGATGATCAGTGCGAACTTTGAAATGTTGCCTAAGAAGGTATGGTCTTCACTTGGTGATGGCATGAACAATTGCAAGCATCTCTTTCTCATATGTCAATAAGGCTAATTTTTTCCCGATAATGCCTTGCTAGTAAATGCAATAGGACAGTTGTCTTGCATTAGTATGGCTCCAATGCCTGTTCCAGAAGCATCGCAATCAGCCACAAAGGTTCGGTTGAAATCGGGGAGGGTGAGAACCGGTGTAGTAATCATGGCGGTTTTGAGGTCCCTAAAGGCCTTGTTCGCATCATCATTCCATAGGAAAGTATCTTTTTTTAAAAGCGTTGTGAAAGGTGCACTAATATGCCCATAGTCACGTACGAACTTCCTGTAATACCCCGTGAGGCCTAAAAAACCTCGTAGTCCCTTGAGGTTGGTGGGGCGTGGCCACGTGGTCATGCTAAATATCTCTTGTGGATCGGTTGCCACTCCTTCCTGCGAAATAACATGTCCAAGATATTCTACTTCGGTTTGACCGAAGAGGCATTTTGAATATTTGACATATAATTGATTTTTTTTGCATTACCTCTAGGGTCTCCCTTACATGATTAATGTGAGTCTCCATGTTTGGACTATAGATAAGAATATCATCGAAAAACACAAGTATGAATTTGCGGAGATAGGGCCGAAATACCTCATTCATTAAACTTTGAAAGGTAGAAGGGGCGTTGCTAAGGCTGTATGGCATCACAAAAAATTCGTAGTGACCCTCGTGTGTCCGGAATGCAGTCTTAGAAACATCGAAAGGATGGACTCTGATTTGATGATAACTGGATCGGAGATCCAATTTAGAGAAGTACCTAGCACCATGAAGCTCATCCAACAACTCATCGATAATCAGGATGGGGAATTTGTCCTTCACCGTTATTTTGTTAAGAGCCAGATAATCAACACGCATTCTCCATGACCCATCTTTCTTCCTCACTAAGAGCACCAGTGATGAGTATGGGCTTACACTTGGCCGAATGATTCCTGAATCCAGCATTTCTCGAACAATCTTCTCAATCTCGTTCTTTTGGAAATGAGGGTACCGATACGGACGGACATTTGTAGGGGGTTGGCCGGGTATTAGTGGAATGCAATGATCATGATCTCGCTCGGGCGGTAGGCCGGATGGTTCTTCAAACACCTTGTAAAATGCATAAAGAAGTGGTTGTAGCATTAGTGGAACTACCTTGGGAGTTTCGTCCTCTATGTGGTACAAGCGAGCAATCACTCCAGTTGCATTTTTATTGATCATTCGAGTTATTTGATGTGACCCCACTATCTTGTTGGTTCCACCCTTCTCCCCTTTGAGAGTAAATCTATGACCCTCATTAGAGAATTGCATTTTTAACTCGGCGAAGTCCCACAAAATTGGGCCAAGTGTCCTTAACCATTGTGCCCCTAAAACCACATCGCATCCTCCCAATGGTAGGATGTACATGTCGGTATGTACCTGATGTCCTTGCATAGTCATTCGCACACTAGGACACTTACTGCGGCATTGTAACCTTCCTCCGTCGGCAACCATTACATTGAAAGCCTCACTAGCTTGCATGCGGCAACCAATTTGCTTGGTGACTTTAGGATCAACGATGTTGTGAGAGCTACCGGAATCGATGAGTACCACTACCGGCTGGCGTTTTATGCAACCATTTATCCACATAGTTTGAGGTGATGAATATCCGAACAAAGCATGAACAAAAATTTCGGGAGTCTCTTCCTCTTTCTCCTCTTTGGTCTCCACATGTTCGTCATGGGTCTCAATAATCTCTTCATCGACCTCTAATAAGAATAATGTTTGCCTCTTGCAACGGTGGCTCTGTGTGAATTGCTCATCGCAATTGTAACACAAACCTTTGTCCCGATGGGCTTGCATTTCGGCCAGCAACAACCTCTTGATGGGTAAGGGTGGTCGACTACCTCCTAGGGCAATACTTGGCCTAGGAGATGGAGGGATTTGAACTGGTGTGACTCGGTTTGCCATCACTCGATTGTGAGAACGATCGGCCAACATCTTGTCTTCTTGTAATCGAGCTAGACCAATGGCGGCAGATAAAGAGTTTGGTCGAATGTCGGGTTAGAGTCCACCAAGAAAACAACTTGAAAGCTGGTTCATCAGTGACTGTGGCACGATTTGATAGTTGCTCGAAGTTGGATTGATAGTCTTGAACGATCGATATTTGAGTTAACTTCATTAGAGATGCAGTAAAGTCTGTGAAATCACTAGGCCCAAAGCGAACACATAAAGTTCTCGTGAAATCGCTCCATTGGGGAACTCCCTTGAATTTTTTGTAACATTGATACCATTGTAAAGCCTCTCGTTCCATATGAAACCCAGCCAATGGAACTTTCTCTCCATCTTGGGTTTGGTTGTATTCAAAAAATTGATTGGCCCTAGAGACCCACCCAATAGGATCATCGCCATTGAAGAGAGGAAAATCCACTCGTGTGTACCTTGTTTGTATGGAACTGCTAACGTCAACTCGAGGCCTCGAAAGCTCCTCATTGCCGCCAGATCGTTCACCACCGGATTAGATCGCTAAGATCTCCTCTAGAACATTTGCCATGGTATTAGATAAATGGTCATATTTAAGATTCATACCTAAGATCATCTCCGTGATTTTGTCCAAGGCCTTTGAATGTTTGTCAGAAGTCTCCCTCGGTTGCTCAGTCTCAGTGTCGGTTCTTCTCGTGTCGTAGGAACGCATGTGAGCCGCCATGGATGATACAGGATCGTCGTGCTCTGATACCAGATGCAACGTTCCTTGTTATTTGACAAATTCAAGCACACATACCATTACACATTCCCTCTAAGGGGGTTTAGCCTAGGTAAGATACCTTATGAAAAGATGTAATTATTCATTCCCTTCTTCATTGCAATGCTTTACTTAAATAAGCCTTTGTTTCTCCAACGGTCCCTCCCACTAATTAAGCAATAAATCCCCTAAATCCTCCAATATCTTGCATTAATTCTAATCCTACTAATAAAGAAACATAATAATAAAGAAACTATAATAATAAGGAAACCTAACAATTATTCCTAGATAATGGCTAAAATGCCCTTGAGTGAGTCACATACATGGGGCGTAACAACTGTTCACTTGGTATGCCACACATAAAGCTTGGAAAAAGCTTAAGAGAGAGGCAATACATACAAAGATGGTCAACCAATTGAACGGCCTGGATGGATAAGTGACGCCGACTTGGTGGTGAGATCCAAAAGTATTGTGTCCGTCACCAACACGAAATACTTGCCCTTAATCACAGACTTGATCATTGAATGGTACAAGATTGGCTTTTCAATTCTAAAGACTTGTGGGAAAAATCTTTTAAATAGAAATGAAATGAGAGCAGCATGGAGAGGTGTACTTTCTGCAATACAACTATGCAGTACAATAGCCCATCAAAAATAGCTATGCAGTGCACTATTGTTGGAAGTACAGCAAAAGCTTAAGTGTTTCTAGAGTGTATCTCTAGAAATCTTCACTGTAGTATACATGTCAAGAACTTACGTGGACAATCTAAGACCATCCATCAGAAAATCTCTAGATTGGTCATATGTATAATGGTTATACCCCACCATGTATAATGCTTGAATTTAAACATAATCTATACTACTTCTAAATGTCGGTATCTTGAAAAAACTTTTTTTCTTATTTTACCCTGATTTTTCCCTATTTTACCGACTCTACCCTTCACAACATTTATTAAATTCTAAATAACGCTCCAAATGCAACTCTTTCTCTTCCGGTGTGTCTCTCCAAAGAGTCTTCCCCCTCCCAACGGCTAGGGGTGTCAACGGGTCGGTTCCGGTTCGGTTCCTAAGGTGACCAGAACCGGAACAAACGGTTCCGGTTCTTATCGGTTCGGGTACTTATCGGTTCCGGTTCTCAAAGTGATGGTACCAGAACCAGAACCGATTATGTAATTTTTGTCGGTTCCGGTTCCAGTTTCGGGTATAACAGGTCCAATCTTGGTAATATGAGAATTTTTACATTATATTTATATATCGGTTCTGGTTCTTATCGGTTTCGGTTCCATATTAGAGTACCGGAACCGTAACCATTAGTTTTCGGTTCGGTTCCGGTTCTGGTTCTTTTTAATCGGTTCCCAAAAATGTGGTACCGGAACCGGTGTTTTCGGTTCCGGTTCCTATTCGGTTCCGGTTAAATCGGGTAAAATTGACACCCCTACCAACGGCTTGCCCTCATCCAACCCCTTTGTCGCTTTAACTCTTTAGATTCCAAAACATGTTCCTCTCTCCAAGGAGTCTTTCCCTCTCCCAACGGCTTGCCCTCATCCAACTCCTTCGCCACTTACAAAAATTAAACACCAATCGTTCTCTTCATAAGATAACAAAATCCTCAGAAATTGAAATGCACCCAATGCTTCTCTCTTTGTTTTTACCCCCAAAATCACAAGTCCTTTTCTTTCTCATCCGTGACCAAAGAGAACTAGCTTCTACGTGGACTGATGGGTAGTTCGTTCTGGGAATCAAAAGAGAAAGCAACTTTTGTTGTAGTTGCAAAAGTGTCTGTTGTGGTCGTGGGTGAAATAACCATTGGTCCATTCTTTTTAATCGGAAATATCTAGAAGGGGGGCTTGATTAGGTATTTAAAATTAATTACGCCTAAACAGTTTTATTGGTCTATAGTAAGGGAGAAAATCGTATGCCTTAGTTGTTTGATAAAGGATTATCACAACCGATTCAAATCGAATATACCTCCGTGGTATATTTTCTTTTCGTCGTTTGTTCTAATTAATATGAATAGCAGAATACAAACAAACAATCACACAAGACAAGAGATTTTTACGTCCTAACCTTAGCCAAGAAAAACCACGAGACCACGTCCAGACGGAAAGTATCACTAACTAGAAAGTTAAACGAAACAAAGGTTACCTACACAGCACAATTGCAAATATAGCTTCCAACCTTAGCCAAGGCCTACTGCCGATGCGTCCACGTTCTCTGAATCAACGCTACGAGTTCACGCGCACCCTCCTAGCCAAGAAGCCTTGTCCGCTTGTTCAGTTTGGTACACCCCAAACCTACCGTCGATCGGTCAATCCGATCTTAATTCTCAACACTTCAGCCTTTGTCGAAGGTGAAGGATTCAGTACACCCTGAACCCTAAGCTGCTCAATGGTGTTGAGTCACACTGGTACACTCAGGCTACTAGGTCAAATGTCTAAGTGGAAGACCTAAGCTGGAAAAGGATCAAGCAATTGGCTTTAATCAAGAAGAAGAACAAGCTCACAAGATGTGTATGGAATAACTAGCCTCTTGCTCTTCGAATGGACACTCTAATAAATAAACATTTTCTTCTCTTTATTGAAGTGTAGAAGTGTATATGTGTGTTTAGAGAAGGTATAGAAGGGTTATATTTGTAGAATTCGTAACCCTAAGCCTTATAGAAAGTGGGATCGTGGGAACTAGAATTTTGGATCTGAGAAAGACTCAATCCATGTGAAGTCCAATCGATTGTACTCTGGGTCCAATCGATTGGGGTTTTGGGTCCAATTGATTGGCCTTGTACGGATGGGTTTTTCTTTCAGAAATCCAATCGATTGTTCATAGTCCAATCGATCGGACTTAAATAAGTTTCTGTCCCGTAGGATCCAATCGATTTTATAGAGGTCTCCAATCGATTGGGCTATGATCATGTTCTATCTCGTAGACTCCAATCAATTTTACAAATGTGTCAAATTGATTGGACTTTGATGATGTTCTATCTCGTAGACTCCAATCGATTTTACAAATGTGTCAAATTAATTGGGCTTTGATCATGTTCTGTCTCGTAAACTCCAATCGTGTTCTGTCTCGTAGACTCTAATCAATTTTACAGATGTGTCCAATCGATTGGGCTTTGATCATGTTATGTCTCGTAGACTCCAATCGATTTTATAGATGTGTCCAATCGATTGGGCTTTGATCATGTTCTGCTTTATAGGCTCTGTGGGTGCCGTATTTTCCAGCTAGTCAAAATTGGACACGTATCTCTGGCTTAGCACGTGCGGTTTCAAATACACGACGCGTGTTAGAAGACAGCACGCGAGAGTTAATGCGCTGGAATCATCATCAAGAGCAATAAACTGCCAATCGTGTCGCTCGATTTCCATTACTTGGAAATGCCACGTGTCAGGATTGTTTTATCGACACATGGAAGTGATGCTGACAGAGAATATTAGCGTCTCAACCTTTAATATGTCGGGAAGTATTCAATCTTGCCCGACATATTGATGAGTCTCATCCCACCGAGATCAACTGGATAGACGGGATCTTCTACAATCTCATCCCGGGAACTCAAGGTTCTCTTCCCGGGAAAACTCAAGTATATCATCCCGGGAACTCCAAACATGTCGTCCCGGGAACTCATCCTGGCAATTCAAGTATATCATCCCGGGAATTCCAAACATGTCATCCCGGGAACTCATCTTGGCAACTCAGGTATATCATCCCGGGAACTCCAAATATGTCATCCCGGGAACTCATCCTGGCAACTCAAAGTATAGATTCCCGGGAACTCTGAACATCTCATCCCGGGACATCCTCCCGGCAAGGTCAAATTATTGGCTGGATGCATTTATCCCGACAAGGTCATCAGACTTGCTTGACGGGATCTATTTCAATATCATCCCGTCAAAGCCAGATAATGTCAAATGACTTACGTGGCATGATCTCTTACATACGAGGTAAGTATTCTGAATACCATCGATTTCTTAACTAATGAATATTGGCCACGTGGCAGCTAGTTGAATTATCACGAATTCGACATCACCTTATCTGAACACCTGACACGGAGGATGCCACCTCAGTATTATTTCAGTTATTTCAGGTATAACTGAATCAAGAAAGTCAAAGTTTAAACCGACAGATTCTGTTTTATAACAGAATCTATCTGAGTCATCATTGACTGATAATGACTAGACACGTGGAAGGTGAGTCACGCCAGTTCCAAGGCTATAAATACAAGACCTTCAGAACTGAGAAAAGGATCTAGCTCTCCAGATCCAGATAGCTTAAACTCTGAAATCTTTTACTATTTCCTAAAACCTGTTACATTTCCTAAGCTGACTTGAGCGTCGGAGCCTTGTCAACAGGTACAACCAAATCTCATCTGGAGATCATCCTATCCTTCGCAGAGGAGAAAGCAGTTTCATCCTGGAGCATCAGAGTCGTCCGATCATCACCATAATCCGAATCGTCTGACCTCAAAGATTGTGTGGGTTAGATCAGATATTTTTCCCCCACATCTTTTGGCGCCGTCTGTGGGAAACGACTAGAAGTTTTCCGTTCTAAGAGATATTCGATTCGAACAATGGTGGATACCAGACGCACAGGTCTCAGGAGTGGACGAGAGAAGAATCCGACTAGCGATCTCAGAGATGCTATTACGAAGGGAAGAAGAGCGAGAGAATTGGACAATCAGCAGAAGATGATTGCCCAATTGCGCGAAGAGAATGAGGAGTTGAAGCAGCGGATGACTGTTGAACGAACTGGTGATTATACATCTGGTGCAGCAGGGCGTAGTCACCAGGAGAAAAGTCATTTCCATTCAGACAGATCAAATTCAGAGGAATCTGTCTTGCGAAATCCACGTAGTAGACGTGGAGATTCACATATTCCGCTTCCAGAGAAGCGTCATAAAGCCGAGTCTTCCTGCCAGCGAAGCTCGGATCATATTCAGCCAGAAACCAGGAAGCAAATAGCTGATCTAGTAGCTGAGATGATGGGAAAGAAAGAAACATTGGCTGATAAAATGACAGCAATGGCAACGAGAATTCCTAGAGATTCTCCTTTTACAGAAGAGATACAGGGATACCGTGCCCCAAAATCTTTTTCTTATCCTAAATTTTCGATATTCACAGGAGAGACAGATCCTGTGAATCACGTACTTCGCTTCAGAAAGGCGATGACGATGTGGGAGTTTCAAGACGAACTCCTCTGCAGGATGTTCCCTTCCACTTTAAGCGACGATGCATTGATCTGGTTTAACCAGATAGCCCCCCGAACCATTTCTGACTTCACAAAGTTGAGTACTCTCTTCATCACTCGATATTCTTGCAACAGATTACATAAGAATGATGTCGATGTGCTATTTAATGTACATTGTGACCAGAAAGAAACCTTGCGAGATTTTACAAAGAGATTCCGTACTCTCATGACCACAGTGGAAGACTGTGATGATAAGCATGCCGTTACAGCCTTTCGCAAGGCATTATCCACGAGTTCTGGACTATACATGTCTCTAACGAAGAATAGGCCAGTGAGTATGGAAGCCCTGTTTCTTCGAGTAGAGAAATACTCTAAACTTGAGGACGACACACTCCAGCGAGGCCCAGGAGTGGCTATATCTGTGAATGAAGTGAAGAAGGCCCCGACCTCCAGCAAAATTTCGAAGGGAAAGCAAAAAGCTGTAGCTGAAATCATCACGACGGCAGAGATTCCCGTGAAGGTACCAGAGAAGTCGGGGAGCACGGGGCAGTATCCCCGTCGAGAGAGAAGGATTTTTACATCCTTGAACAAGACCATTAGTCAGATATTTGATCTGATTAAGAACGAGAAGTATCTCCAATATCCCCGACCAATGAGGCCGGATTTGAAGGGAGACAGAGATATGAATCTGTTCTGTGCCTTCCACCAAGAAGCAGGGCACATAACCAATAAATGCTGGGCGCTGAAGCATAAGATTGAGGACCTGATTAACCAAGGCTTTTTGCAACAGTTTATTGCCAGCACGACTGGGGCAGTAGCTGGAGCCGAGGTTCTCAAGAAGGATAAGAACCCCGTTAAACAGCAAGAGCGTGGGTTGGTAATTGATGTGATACACGGGGGAGGACGGCAACTATCCCGTGGAGAGACAGAGAGGGTGGACAGGATTAAAATCAGGAAGGTTGAACACCTGAACGAGATCTTGCACCTATCAATGGGACCTAGAATCACAGATCCCGTGGAAATGATGGAGAACACTGACGCAGCGATTTTCTTCTCCGACAAAGATCTCGTGGGAGTAGATCATCCACATTCAGACGCGCTAGTGCTCACTTTGCCTGTCGGTAATTATGAGGTGAAGCGTCTGTTGATTGATCCGGGGAGCTCAGCAGAGATTTTATTTGCAGAGGCTTATCGAAAGATGGGTTTTAACCCGTCAGATCTCATCCAGAGCAATGTTCCTCTGGTCGGATTCAATGGCCAGAGAGAATATGCAATGGGAAAGATAATTCTGCCAGTAAAGACTGGACCGATCACGTCTATGGTCGAATTTCTTGTTCTAGATACACCATCCCCCTACAACGGCATCTTGGGGAGAGGCTGGATACATGAAGTCAAGGGAGTACCGTCTACTTATCATCAATTGTTCCGATTCCCGACTGCTCACGGAATTATGGAGCTCAAGGGAGATCAGGCCATCTCGGCAAAATGCTATGCCATGGCCCTGAAATCGAAGCAGGTCCCAGTCCTGGAGGATCATCATGGAGGGGGAACTTCGTCCGTAGTTATGGAAAAATAGCAATTAGAGCGCATCCCGGCAAGTCTGGAGCAGACTGCGCTGACCCGGGAAGGTGACATTGAGCAAGGGACAAGTCCCACAGTTGAGGAGACTGATCAGGTTAACCTCGGTAATGAGGAAAACCCAAAGTATACTTATATCGGGGCTGGATTATCTGCGGAAGAAAAAATATCCTTCACTGATTTTCTCAAATCTTATATGGATGTTTTCGCATGGTCATTTAACGATATGCCGGGTATTTCTCCCGACATTTCCTGCCACCATCTACAGGTAAATAGAGATCATTTACCTGTGAAACAGAGACCTCGGAGGATTGCTCCAGAGAAGCAGCAGGCAGTTCAGGAAGAGATTGATAAACTCCTGGAGGCCGGATTCATCCGCGAAGTCAACAATGCACAATGGTTAGCCAACATAGTGGCTGTTCCGAAGAAGAATGGGAAAATCAGAGTCTGCATAGACTTCACACACTTGAATAAAGCCTGCCCTAAAGATCCATATCCTTTGCCGAGGATTGATCAACTAGTTGACGCAACCTCGGGATATGAGATCTTATCTTTCATGGATGGGTATTCGGGTTATAATCAGATCCCTCTGTATGAGCCAGATCAGGAGATGACAGCCTTCACGACTGATAGGGGCGTCTTTTGTTACAGAGTGATGCCTTTTGGTCTCAAGAATGCGGGAGCCACTTACCAACGTCTCGTTAATAAAATGTTCCATGATATGATTGGCGTGACGATGGAAGTGTATATAGACGATATGATGGTTAAAACAAGGACCCGGGAATTACATCTGGGAGATCTCGGGAGAACGTTTGATCGTCTTCGAGAGTATCAAATGAAACTCAATCCTGCCAAGTGCGTCTTTGGAGTGACCTCAGGGAAATTTCTAGGTTATCTCATTACGAGGCGAGGAATTGAAGCTAATCCCGAACAGATCAGGGCTTTGACAGATATGCCTTCACCGAAGAACAGGAAGGAAGTCCAAAAGCTTGCCGGGAGAATAGCAGCATTGAATCGCTTCATAGCGAGATCGTCAGATAGATGCAGACCTTTATTCAGGCTCTTGAAGAAGAATGGAAGATTTGACTGGACTGAAGAGTGTGATGAAGCCTTTCAAAAGCTCAAACATTATCTCTCACAACCTCCGATTCTTTCTAAACCTGATCAAGGGGAGCCTCTGGGTCTTTATTTGGCTACCACAGATGAATCCATTAGCGCCGTTCTCTTCCGTGAGCTCGATCGGGAAGAACGACCAGTATATTTCACCAGTAAGACTTTGATTGGGGCAGAAACGAGATATGCCACAATCGAGAAAGCTGCTTTGGCTTTGATTTATGCTTCGAGACGTCTTAAACCCTACTTTGAAGGCAGGACTATTACGGTTTACACAGAGCATCCTTTGAAATCTATACTCGGTAAGATCGATTTGTCAGGGAGAATGGCTAAATGGGCCATTTATTTGGCTCAATACGACATTCAGTTCTCACCAAGAACATCTGAGAAGGGACATGCCTTGGCAGGGTTTTTGGCTGACTTCCCAGTTCAAGATGTGGCAGATCTTGGGGGCGAGGACAGAGAAGTTCTTCCACTTCCCGAGATGCCAGAGATGTTGAATCCCAAGACGGGATGGAGATTGTTTACTGATGGATCAGCCAATGAGAACGGATCAGGTGTAGGAGTCGTTCTGGTCACACCTGAGAATACTAGATTGGAAAAATCTGTTAAATTCGGGTTCGTGGCATCCAATAACGAAGCAGAATATGAAGCAATGATTTCAGGACTCCAGACAGCACTTGATCTCGGGATAACAGACATTACCGCTTATACTGATTCACAGCTGGTCGTCAGTCAGTTTGCTGGGACATATCTAGCCCGAGATGAGAGGATGGCAGCTTATTTAGATATTGTTCAACATTTGGCTGAGCGATTTGGTAACATAAAAATTCATCAGTTACCAAGGATGGAAAATCGGCATGCTGATGCTTTGGCCTATTTATCTACTATGATGGGAGGGGCTGAATCAAGAACTATATCCGTGGACTATCAGGAATTTCTGAGTATTCATTCACCTCTTGAAGTTTATCTGGCCCCGGTGGAGGTTGATCATGAGCCAAGTTGGATGGACGATTTTCGAAGGTATTTACAGCATGGAGAACTCCCTTCTGGGAGAGATGCCGCAAAGAGAATTCAGAGGCTTGGAAGAAGGTATATCATGGTAGGCCAAGATCTCTACAGGAAATCAGCATCAGGTCCTCTCCTTAAATGTCTTACCCCCAGAGAATCTCAGCAAGTTCTTCTTGAGATACACGCGGGGGAATGTGGAAATCACTCGGGGGCGAGGACCTTGGCACATAAAGCTCTCAGCCAAGGTTATTTTTGGCCCTACATGCAGAAAGATGCCAAGTTGCTGGTGAAGAAATGTGAGAAGTGTCAGAAATATTCTCCATTGATAAAGGTTCCCGCCGAAGAGCTGCATCCTGTATTCAGTCCATGGCCATTTGCGAAATGGGGACTAGATATAATGGGACCATTCCCGACAGCTCCAGGGAATGTGAGATTCTTATTGGTGGCCACGGATTACTTCACAAAGTGGATCGAGGCAGTGCCGTTAGTTCAGGTACAGTCTTCGCATGTGAAGAGGTTCTTATGGGAGAATATCATCTGCCGGTTCGGCATTCCAGAAGAGATAGTCACAGATAACGGAACCCAATTTGATTCCACCGAGGTGAAAGCTCTGTGTCAGGCTTTGAATATAAAGAAAAGACTATCTGCCCCAAGATACCCCCAGAGTAACGGACTTGCCGAGAGAGCAAATCGAGTTATACTCGAAAACTTGAAGAAGAGGTTAGATCGAGCAAAGGGAAAATGGGCGGAAGAATTGTCAGGAGTACTCTGGGCATATCGAACTACCCCGAGAAGAACTACAGGGGAATCTCCATTTTCTCTGGCTTATGGATCAGAGGCAGTAATCCCTACAGAAGTTGTTATCCCGACATCTCGGACTCAGGCTGTCAATACTGGGCAGAATGAAGGAATATTGGCTCGGGACAATGACTTGCTAGAAGAGCGTCGGGAACAGGCAGTTGTGAGATTGGCTAATTATCAGCAAACTATCAAACGGTCATATGATCGCCGCGTCAGACGCAGGACCTTCAAAGTTGGAGATTTGGTACTGAGAAAAGTATTTGACAATACAAGGGAGCCCGGGAGTGGCAAATTGGGGGCCAATTGGGAAGGTCCTTACCTTATTGACAGGATTGGGCAGAACGGGGCTTATTACTTGAAGACACAAGACGGAGATGTATTTGAAAGACCGTGGAACGCATTTAATATGCGGATTTTCTATCAATAAAGATGATTCTAAGTGTCTCATACAAGAAGCATCATCATCGAATACAAAGTCCTAAGCCGGGAGTTACAAACCGGAAGGCCGGGATGATCTAAAATTCTAAGTCATGCGACTGGAATTGAGGAGAATCACGTCAATTACAAAGTCCTAAGCCGGGAGTTACAAACCGGAAGGCCGGGATGATCTAAAATTCCAAGTCATGCGACTGGAATTGAAGAGAATCACGTCGAATACAAAGTCCTAAGCCGGGAGTTACAAACCGGAAGGCCGGGATGATCTAAAATTCTAAGTCATGCGACTGGAATTGAAGAGAATCACGTCGAATACAAAGTCCTAAGCCGGGAGTTACAAACCGGAAGGCCGGGATGATCTAAAATTCTAAGTCATGCGACTGGAATTGAAGAGAATCACGTCGAATACAAAGTCCTAAGCCGGGAGTTACAAACCGGAAGGCCGGGATGATCTAAAATTCTAAGTCCTGCGACTGGAATTGAAGAGAATCACGTCGAATACAAAGTCCTAAGCCGGGAGTTACAAACCGGAAGGCCGGGATGATCTAAAATTCTAAGTCATGCGACTGGAATTGAAGAGAATCACGTCGAAATACAAAGTCCTAAGCCGGGAGTTACAAACCGGAAGGCCGGGATGATCTAAAATTCTAAGTCATGCGACGGGAATTGAGGAGAATCACGTCGATTACAAAGTCCTAGCCGGGATCCTTGGATTCTTATCAATCTTGGCTTCTTGCCTTGATAAGAGTCCAAGTATACAAACCGGAAGGCCGGGATGATCTAAAGATTCTTAGTCATGCGACTAGAATTAATGAGATTCTCGTCATTTATAAAATCCAAGTGAGAGTAATTGACCATGAAATCCTAGCCGGGATAATACAAGTTGATTCCCGACAAACTTATATTCCTGACTAGGATTATTGAATTTTAACACATTGAATTCATATTTTTATAAGTATTCAGTTCATGCAATAACAGAAAAGTATTCTATTATATTAAAAAGCCTTAAACGGCATTTACAATTGTAAACCCAAGGGGTTAGTTACAAAAATCAGGGAAGTGTCACATCCTGCCCGCCGACCGGCTGAGTGACAAGATTTACTGTGACGTCCCCTCCTGGAGTCACCATGTCTGTCTGAGAAGAGACTGGAACAACTTCAGGTGCCGGGATGGTTGGAGATGGTTCTCGGGTAACTTCTGTTGAAATTATTGTCCCGACAAGTGGTTCAGGCTGAACTATATTGTCAACAGGATCTTCATCTCCTTCTTCTTCCATCATGGCTTCACATTTGGCGAAGCCTTCCCGGTATCCCTTGTCGTAAGATTCTTGTTGGAGGGCATCAGATGCCTGTTTGGTTTCATCCCTCTCAACGGTCATCTTTTCCAGATCTTTTTTCAGGCGACTGGCTCCCTCCTTGAATTTTGCATACTCCGCCTTGACTTTAATCAAGTTATCTTCAGCTTTTTTCTTTGAAGCAAGAGCTTCAAGAGCCAATTTTCTCTCCATTTCAGCCTTGGTCTTTGAAACTTCGGCAGAGAGAGTGGCTGCCTGAATTTGCTCCTCGGCCAGTTGAAGTTTAGCTTCAGATGCACTTGATTTTTCGACAAGGGCAGTATAATTTTGGAGGAGATCACCAAGATAATCCCTCAGACCTACGTAGGCATGGATGCTCTGCAGACAGAAGGAACTGTTAGAATATATTGGAAGAATTCATCAGAGAAAGCAGTACAAAAAAAAAAATAAATAAATAAATAAATAAATAAATAAAAATAAAAATTTCTTACCTCCAGGAGGGAACGACTGAGAACTTCACAGGGAACTTTTGGGGAAGGCATGTCAATATAACGCAACCTGTCCCGTGGAAGACAGATTCGTTCGATCAACGTCGCAGCCACCCCAGCGTCAGCAATGGAGCTTTGCTCCGAGATGGGCTGCCCATTAGGCAAGCAACCAGCATTCATGATGTATGGTTCTACGCCATCGAAATCCCGTAGACCTGCAATGGGGTTATCTTGTCGCCACAATTCTTTCAGTGTAACCCATGTATCAATTAAATCAAATACTGTACCAGACGGGAATGAAGGAGAACGAATGTGCTCACCAATTGAATGACTGGGCCCGGCAGTGTCTGTTGGACGAGAGGTTGATGGAGGGGTAGATATTGGTTGAAGCTCTGGAGACGGAAGGAATCCAGGAGGAGATCGCATATTGGCGATCGAAGGAGAAGCAGAAGGTATGGCAGCTACCGCAGGAGAATCTGGGGCCTCGGAAGGTTGAGTTGATGAGGAACCACCAGCCACCGCAGTAGTTACGATACCCTCCCGAGTCAGTGATGCCTCTAATTCAGGAGCTAGTCCCTTCACCAGTTTTCTTTTCTTCCTTGGCACTAAAGTTGGGACAGCAAAGGTATCCTTCCTCATCTCGGCCATTCTACCCTCCATCTGCATAGGAGGTAACAAGTTAGATGATCACATAAGAATATGAGTTAGACATCAGCTATAGAAGAATATACCTCTGCCTCTTCCAACCGGACAAGTTCCCGGGCAAAATCATTCAGAGGTTCTTGTCGACCATCTGGATGTCTGAAGAATTCGGCCACGGGGTAAGGAGCAGCCGTGACCCGACTTGTTGGGGGATTTACATGGGCTGGCGTGCTATGAGTTTGGCGAGGTCTCTTTATTAAGGGGATGTCGGGACTTATATCCTCCTCTTCCCGAGACACTTCATCCCTTGCAGTAATCTCTACAGCAGGACGCTTACGCGAATAGTCGGGAGCCGTTATCCGCAGGTCCCGTGAGATGACAGGAGTGGGAGCTGAGGATCTTTTATTTTTGTCAATTAGCCCCGCCAGGGACCATTGCTTTACTACCTTGGGGATTTTCCTCAAGATATATTTGACCTTGTCCTCTATATCCTGAGGATATTTCCAGGGACGTCTGGTATAGTCTACAGCAGAGAAGAGAGGAAATTGATCAATAGACTGATTAACTGAATCTAAAGGAGATTGACGGGATATAAAGAGGAGCTTACCCGACAAGTTAAAGCTTGTGCGGACTCTATGGCTGCTGGAGCTCCCCTCCACACGCTCGTCAAATTCCCAAGATCCAGTCACCAGCAGAGGATCAGAGTGCCATCCCTTATGACTATCGGGCAGGCTCTCAACTATCTTCTGATTTTTATTCCGGGCAGCTACCGACCAGAACATATCGGTATCGAAGGAGTCTGGGCATCTCCTCAAAATGTACAGATAATCGATCTCGGAGAGACCAATCTGGTATTTACTCGTAGAGTTGAAATACTCTATCCTATTCATCAGACGCCAGAAATTTCCGTGCATCTGGCCGGGAGCCCGGTCGTAGAACCAGAGGACTTCCCTCACTAAAGGAGTCAGAGGTAGGGTTAACCCGAACTTCAATTGAAGCCGAGTGATACTTATCTCGCCAGGGTTGGTATTTTCCCCATGACGAGAACCGATATTAACAAAAACAGAAGAAGGAATGGCAAATTCTTTTCTCAAACCTACAATATAAGGGTCATTCCCATAAGTTGGGACCCTGACGATGACTTGAGGAATTATTGGTTCCTCCCTATATACATCTACTTCTCTATCCAACGAATCAGAGGATAATTGCTCCTCTACATCAACACTGGTTTCTACTGGTTCTCTGGGAACCATTTCTTCGGTATCTTCAAGAACCCTTTTACCCCTAGCCATTTGAAGAAGAAGATGAAGAAGAAAATGAAAGTATACGAGAGGGGATGGCAGATGAGAGAAAAGTACCGTTACAGTCTGGAAGCAGCGAACAGAGGAGATACAGGTGAAGAACAGCTTGAGCTTGGAGCTTGAAGTATTGCAGAGCACGGACCAGGGCGAAGAAATGAAAGAAAGCGGTGAATAAACCTTTTATAGGCAAAGATCTGGTTATATCAAACCAGCAGTTTGGCTATATCAAATCTCGGGCGCCAAAACTCAAAAGATTGGTTACTCGACGGTTCGGTTACCTATTCCCTCGAGTACTGTACCCATCAATCATTCCATTCGACGACGTACATTGGGCAGCACGTTGCTACGGACACGTATCATGAATACAGCAAACAGTAAGCGCAGTATTAAATGCGGAGGAAAGTGATCGATTGGTTATTTCATGATCCAACGGCTAAGAAACAGATATGAAACGTGGATGGCCAAGATCTTTTTCAGAAGATACGACGGTCAGTTATCGATCTTCTCAAAAAGGGGGGCGATGTGGGTGCCGTATTTTCCAGCTAGTCAAAATTGGACACGTATCTCTGGCTTAGCACGTGCGGTTTCAAATACACGACGCGTGTTAGAAGACAGCACGCGAGAGTTAATGCGCTGGAATCATCATCAAGAGCAATAAACTGCCAATCGTGTCGCTCGATTTCCATTACTTGGAAATGCCACGTGTCAGGATTGTTTTATCGACACATGGAAGTGATGCTGACAGAGAATATTAGCGTCTCAACCTTTAATATGTCGGGAAGTATTCAATCTTGCCCGACATATTGATGAGTCTCATCCCACCGAGATCAACTGGATAGACGGGATCTTCTACAATCTCATCCCGGGAACTCAAGGTTCTCTTCCCGGGAAAACTCAAGTATATCATCCCGGGAACTCCAAACATGTCGTCCCGGGAACTCATCCTGGCAATTCAAGTATATCATCCCGGGAATTCCAAACATGTCATCCCGGGAACTCATCTTGGCAACTCAGGTATATCATCCCGGGAACTCCAAATATGTCATCCCGGGAACTCATCCTGGCAACTCAAAGTATAGATTCCCGGGAACTCTGAACATCTCATCCCGGGACATCCTCCCGGCAAGGTCAAATTATTGGCTGGATGCATTTATCCCGACAAGGTCATCAGACTTGCTTGACGGGATCTATTTCAATATCATCCCGTCAAAGCCAGATAATGTCAAATGACTTACGTGGCATGATCTCTTACATACGAGGTAAGTATTCTGAATACCATCGATTTCTTAACTAATGAATATTGGCCACGTGGCAGCTAGTTGAATTATCACGAATTCGACATCACCTTATCTGAACACCTGACACGGAGGATGCCACCTCAGTATTATTTCAGTTATTTCAGGTATAACTGAATCAAGAAAGTCAAAGTTTAAACCGACAGATTCTGTTTTATAACAGAATCTATCTGAGTCATCATTGACTGATAATGACTAGACACGTGGAAGGTGAGTCACGCCAGTTCCAAGGCTATAAATACAAGACCTTCAGAACTGAGAAAAGGATCTAGCTCTCCAGATCCAGATAGCTTAAACTCTGAAATCTTTTACTATTTCCTAAAACCTGTTACATTTCCTAAGCTGACTTGAGCGTCGGAGCCTTGTCAACAGGTACAACCAAATCTCATCTGGAGATCATCCTATCCTTCGCAGAGGAGAAAGCAGTTTCATCCTGGAGCATCAGAGTCGTCCGATCATCACCATAATCCGAATCGTCTGACCTCAAAGATTGTGTGGGTTAGATCAGATATTTTTCCCCCACAGGCTCCAATCGATTTTACAGAGGACTCCAATCGATTAGGCTTTGTCCAATCGATCGGACTCTCCCAGAAGTCAATAACTTTGACTAAGACTCGAGTCTGTCCAATGACTAGGTTTGACCGTTATATTTTATTCATTTAAACCTACTCCTATGGCCACTAAGTCACATACCTTCCTGAGTGAGCATACATGATCTATAACCGACAAATGGGCAGTTCCTCAAATGACTCTTGTCGTCAACCGTTTGATTCTTACTATCTCTGTCTTCTAGTCTTCACGTAGTTGACGAAGTATGCGTACCACAACATCTTCACACTACACTGATGCTTGTAGAAACTGTTACATGAATATTTTTATTTCACACAGAATCTTTGCCAAACATAGAATATGAAAATATTCCTTACAGTGGATACGGTACCTATGGTGGTGGGTACGGGACCAACTACGTGAAGAAGTAGTTGCAAGTAAATTCTTTCTCAGATCATTTTACTTGATTGTGCGCCACCTATCCCCATTCTCCGCTGCATGTGTCTGCGTTGTAGTTACAGTTCTTCTCCACTAACATTTTCGTTATTTCTCTTAGTGCCCACACTAATTAAAGTAGAGATTCTGAAAATAAAACACCTAGAGGAGAAGCAAAGACCGAAGATTTGGAGTGAGGGTTTGAGATGCCTATGGCTTCATTCTTCTGAAGGTGGGAGAAAAGATAAAACTGATTATTAACCCAAATTCAAGTTTGAAACTCATGTAAATATAATTAATCTCTTCTGGTTAACCCGAGAAACAAAAATGAGAATGAGATAGATTTACAAGAAATCTTATTCAGTTAGATAGAGTAGATTAAGATGGGACACAAAAATAATTGACTGTTGAGCCGTATGAGGTAGGAAACTCTCAAGTACGATTCCGCGAACAAAGTTCAAATCAGAAAATCTAGAAATTGCACGAGAAATCTAAAGTGCCGATTAGATTTCTGTACGTAGACTCAAGTGGATGAATCTATCCAACCATCCATATCAATTTGGGTTTTTATTTTATTTTTGTTTATTTGGGAATGACACGTGAAAAAGTTCATTTGGGTTTTTTCGATTGTGGCTTTCTTTTGGTTTAAAGACAAGATTTTTTTTTCACCTTCAATTAGCAATTCTTTGATTTGTACTACAGTGGGTCTCTTTCTTTATCAATAAATTGTTTATAAAGTTTGTGATGTGAACTCTATTCTGCTACAAGCAAACCCATTTTGGTGCAAAATTGAATTGAATGCCTTATAGTAGAACGTGAAATATCTTTGAAGGGGAGCACTTGCATTAGAGTGGGTGGATGGGAAGAATCTATTCTCCCTTTCCTGCGTAAGAAACTATATACACATACAGGGGGCTTGGGGCCTTTCAATCCCCAATGGGTTGCACTAAAAATTGATTTACAACAACAAACTTTTAATTTTTTCTTATCACATATAAGTCTGTTGGGCACTTTCCACCAAGATGGAGAGCTAGAAATGTTTTTGCATCACTATTCTAATATTTACATGGCTCTTCTCATCTTTTACTGATATTCGCTCAAAAGTGCTTATTTTAAGCAATTATCCTTTTAGCGTTATCGCACTCTCCTACGTAAAATGCTCTAATTATCTACTTTTCCACGTAAGAATCTCTTTTGTTGCATAGAACACACTTTTCTGGACGAAATAGTATATTTGCATGCATTAAACACATTTTCGAAAGTCTAGATATAAAGTCGTTCTGATTAAGTCTCATTACGCGCTTTTTCTATCGTAGGAAACCCTGATTGGATGATTCTCGAGACTTGCGGGCCAAAATCGATCATAAAAGCCCAATATCAAAGCTTAAAGAGCCCACAGGCTATGATTAGAAGATATGGGCCAAATATGGGCTGAATGAGAGGACCAAACAGTCGACCCAAAGAACGAAGAGAGTAGGAGAGCCAATGACCAAGAGACGGACCAAAGCGTTTAAAGCCACATGAATCAACAAGAAATGATGGTCTACTCTACTAGAGAAGCATGAGGATAGTCATAGTGAAGACCAGGGTTCCAGACCCTCTGCCAATACTTTTATCTCCATTTTCTGATATTTTCTCTCTCCTCCCCTTAATTTTCTTTCATCTCTCCTTATTATCTCTCTCTTCATCTCTTGGTCCTCCGATCTACTGACCTAACCCCAGAATTCTTACCCGTTGGCTCTGGCCCATCTCCCTAAGCTATTGGACCGTTGGATCTTCCATCGGACCGTCATCGGACCGTTGGATCATCCATCAGACCGTTGGATCTCTCTAAATCCGTCGGCCTGCCAATCTGAGTCCCAATCCAGTCACCATCCATCCAACCATCAGCATATTGTCTGTCACATCATCTTTTGAAACGATAGACTTCATCAGTCCATGTGGGCTAGCAGCCAGCCCATCATCATCGACCCGCTGCCCCACCATTTAGTGGACCCCGTGAATTTCAAAATAATTTAAATTAAATTTTAAAAATGACGGGGGGTCCACTAAATGGGGAAATCCCCCAAAAAAAATAATAATAATAATAATAATTTTTTTTTTTTAATTTTTTTTTTTTTTTTTTAAAATCCCTAATTTCCATTAATGGAAACTAGGGAGCTTTAAAAGGGGAGAATAGAGGGTTCGAAACCCTAATTCCCTAATCTCCAAACCCCTCTCCTCCTCTCCTTCCCCTTCTTCCTTCAAACCCTTCTCCTCCTCTTCTTCTTCTTCTTCTTCTTCTTCTTCTTCTTCTTCTTCTTCTTTTTCTCCTTTTCCGGTGAGAACCTACAACTCCGGTAGGTTCGTCTTCCACACCTTCTTCTTCCCTTCTTCTTCTCTTCAGCCCTCTTCCTCTTCTATTTCTCCTTCTTCACCTGCACCTCAGTCTTCTCCTTTTCTTCTTCTTCTTTTTCATCTTCTCAAGATTTTGTCGGAGTTGCAGGTCTGCAACTCTGGCCTGCTGTAACAGTCCACCACCGAAACTGATTTTGCCTCCTTGTGCTCTCCGCTGGTGCGCCACCCCTTCACCAACGTGCTGGACATGGGGATCTTCCTCAGACCACCCATCTCCACCACGATCTGCCCCTCTCCTTGGGCAGCAACCCAGCGCCTCCGCCAGCAACGCCTGCTGCTCGTCATCTTCCCTCTCTTTCCCACGTCCTCACCTCACCTCTCTCACCCTAGCCGCCCTTAACTTCTCTCTCAATCTCTCTCTCTCACAAACCGTCCTCTCCTCTATCCTCTAAGATAAAAACCTAAAAAAAAAAAAGCAAAGAAAGAAAAGATAAGGGAGAAGAAGAGATGAGGGTAAGCCGTGAGCATTTCTACCTAACTGTGCACCGCCATCTACCTCTCCAAACGAACCAGCAACTGATCTTTGCTCTCTCGGGATCCTGCAAGTTCAGCAACCTCCTCCTTCTTCACCGCCACCTCACACCGTCGGATTGGAGTGATGCAACTACAATCTCTCCTCTCCTCAACTTCACCACCCAGCAACTCCACAGCCTGCAACTCAGAGTTGCAGGTCTGCAACCCTCTCACATCTCCTTGAAACCCATCTCTCTCATTCATTATCCCTCCACCACGATCCCCTTGTTGCTGTCTACAGTCCCAAACAGTGCAGCTTCTCCTCGCCTCGGCTGCTCCTCTCTACCACCCCTCATCCTGTCATCATGCACCAGCAGGTGTGCACCCTTGCAACCACATGCCGCACATCATCCTCTCCATTATCTCCAGTAAAGCACGGGCTTGCTGCCCTTCCCCTACTTCCATGCCAAATAGGTGCGCCTTCCTCTGAGGAAACCCTCATGCCCGAACTAGTCCGACATCTCAATCAACACCTCCAAATGCAAGGTTAGGGTGATTTCCTACCCACTTGGCCACGCCTCTCTATCGCATGGCTGATCGCAAAGTAAAACTCGTGGTAAGTTGTGTTCAAAGGCGAGAAAGTTTCTCTCTCTAGATCTATCCACTATCTCTCTCTTCTTATTTTCTCTTTCTCACTAGTTTCTTTCTCTCTCTAGTTTTCTCAAAATTTCTTTTAGTTTTTGTTATTTATTTATTTTATAAATTCCAAGCATTGTAGAATATTTCTTTTAATCATGAATGAAGAAGAGTTAATTGAGGATTATTTCCATGTTATATCTTTTATCAATGTGTTAATTTTTGGTATTTTCTCTCTCTAAAAATCATAAAATCAATCATGTTTTAATCTCGTGATCATCATTCATACCCTTCCATCTTTTTATTTTTAGCAATTTCTGAGAAAAAGCGATTATTTCATGTTCCTGAATTGCGTGAACTAACCCCGAGTGCGGATCGACATCTGACACGAATCCCTATACAAGAATTACCATTTTTGCAGGAATTAAATCGGAAAAGATACAAATTTTGTTGGAATTAGGGTTTCCGTAAACAACGACGCGGAAATTAAAAGGCCTTTTACGTTATTTGCGTAAAAGACATTTTACGTTATTTGCCCAAATAGAAAAAAAAATATGATCAGTTGTATATTAGAAAACCGACTTCACCATTAGACTCAAAAGCACCGAGAAACATAGTTTAGACTGTAAGCATGCTAAATTTTTAATTTTCTATAAAAAGTTACAGAATTTGAAAAAATGTAAAAGAAATTAGTTAAAAAGTTGATATTTTACTCAAATAATATTTTGAAATATCCAACCGTATAGATGGATAGAGCACTGAAAAATAAAAAGATAGACTGACAGTAAATTTAATTTGAAAATAGATAGAGTCCCGATCGAAAGGTTAACGTTAAAATAATTATAATAATACTTAAATAATTAATTAATTAATATTATATTAGAATTTTAAAAATAGGTATTAGTATAATACACCATAGCAAATCCAATCTAAACTCATCCGAAAATGGATTCGGTGAGTGAATTAAGTTCCATTTAATATATATTAAAAAAATCCTGGGGGACAACATTTTTGACAACAATTTTGGCGTACCCACATGGAGATGAATCAATAGCTCATTTTTTGTGAGGATGATCTCCTCAACATATAGATCACCCCTATAAAAAATCAGCCCATTCAGAAATTTCTAACCCTATCAAATGTGGTTTTCAAGTTAACAATAAAAATAGACGGTCCATAATTCTTCCAACTTGTAAATCGGTTTAGGAATATCGAAATGATTTGAATTTCGTTGAGGATGATCTCCTCACCATGGAGACCATCCTCACCAAAAATCATCCAATTCCAAAACTTCTAATTTATATATTGGGCCGCTGCAAGTTTTTGTTGTCAAAAATGTTGTATGAAAATGTTGTCCCCCGATCCTGACCCATATATATATTAAAAAAAAATCAGAATTTACAACATTTGTAAGAATGAAAATGAGTTTTTCTTTAAAACAAATGAAATTTTTAGAAAACAAGAACAGAGAAGGGAGAAACGAACAGGTAGGTGATTTAGGTTTAATCTAAATTCATTTCAATTTCGTTTCGTTAAATCCTTGTTAGTTGATTTTTTTTCTTTTTGTTTTGTTATAAATCTTTGTTGCTAAAATTTTCTATTTATTTTTGCCATAAATTTGTTTTATCTTGGTTATCTTCTTCTAAAATTCATGAAAAATCTTGTATTTTGATGAATTATAATGTACTTCTCTGCTATTGATGTTTAAAAACTTAGTTGATCAAGTTTCATTCCATTAAAGATATCAATAATAGATGTATGTCCTGTCAAGTGGAGGATCTTGGTTGGACGATCAAAATCACCCATATCAATCAACATTTTTACACAGACAATTGTGTCCTAGTCTGACTAAATTACAGGTCTAGATGGAACGGCTTAAACATGGAATTAGTGTGTTGGTTCATCAAAGAGGTTGTTTATAGATCAAGCAATCCAGATTAATGCTTAGATTTGAGTATCTCACCTACATCATCATCCACATGTATCGTACACAGGTACACATACAAGTTGGTTTTACTAGAAGATCTACTAGACTAGGTAAACAAATGACTAGATTGAATATCTTTTCCACAATATCTCTAGACTTTTTTTTAATGCTTTGCATATACTGTGACCGTCTAAAAGAATACCACAATGTGATCATCCAGCTGAGTCAATGTGATTGGTCACCTAGGAAGGATATGTTGGGCCAAATTTCCAATAATAAGCTTGATTGATGTTTTCTATAGTACCACTTATAAAAAAAAAAAAATCTATTTCTATAGTACCCAAAAAAATGCTTGAATCCAAAAGCTAGAATCACTCCTAAAAAAAGTGCTAAAATCTAATGGTAGACTGAGCAAGACATCATTGTAGCACTTACTATTAGTTCTATCTCTCTTTGACCATTCAACTGGTGTATTTCATTGGATTATGATGGTACTCTATTCCAAAATCAAAAAATTATACATTGGTTTGTGTGTTGATGAACATGAGCTGCGTTTTTGTTTGATTGTTTCTTTGATTGCTTCGTTTTTGGTGATTTTAAATTTAGTTCCTTAATTGTTCTGTAAATTGGGAGTGGGTTTCCGGGTTAGGAAATATAGGTGTTTTAATGGGTTTTTGGTCTTAATCTGCATGTATTTGTTACTGCGTATTTTTGTAGAGTAGCTACAGGTTTTCCTAATCTCGAATTTTTTAAAACAATATTTTTTTTATAAAACAGCAAGCTCAATCAAAAGGTAAAGACCGTGACTAATTATTTAGCATGTTATAGACCATGACTAACACCCCAAAGAAACATTTCAAAATATTTATGAGAATCCTAAGGATCGGGAAATTAAACTTGGATGATAAATACCATGAAACACATCATTTATAGGTAGAGCCAAAACTAGAACTTTCCAATCAATAGAGTAGAATCAGATTCAGAACTCAAGGTTTGCAAAACTACAATAATCTTTCTCATGTGGGCCGAACTACAATTATAAAATCAGCACATCAGCCATCCCAACTTATCAAAAGTCATGTTTAATCCTCCCAAAAAAGACATGCACCGAAATAGATGCCCTACAGAGGGACTTTTGGTGGAGAAAAAAAGGAGGAAAAGAAGGGGACCTTGCTTGCGAAGTTGGAAATCTTTATGTTGTCCCAAGAAAAGAGATCTAGGAGTAACATTAACTCAGGACGAAAAGTTGGCCCCCCATTTCCCAAATACGATGGAGGATGCTAAATAAGCCTGCAACAATTTGGACCACAATACTAATCTCAAATAGTGTGGGGTACACCGTCCACTCAGCCCCCAACCACCCTGAAAAAAAAAAATCAAATGTATGTCATATGGGCATGCTATCCTGAAAGGCCTTATTTTAACACATGTTGGCAAGTAGGTGACAGAATTAACATTGCTGTCTGGATGATCCATGGATCCCATCACTACAGTCCTAAAAGATCCCCACTCCTCCACCTTAGGATACCCAAATCAGAAAAGTATGGTAACTCATAAACCAAAGAGATCATGGAAAGTCAATGTACCAATGCACTCTTCCCACCATCCATAGCCATCCCCTTTCTAAGTCGCAATCTAGAGATAAATTTAGATGGAACCATGCTAGAGTGGGCTCACACACAAAGAAGTCAGCATATGAAACCTGTAATGACCCGAGGTAGTAAAGGTAAGTCTCAAGGTCAAAGATCGTTGACTTGACCAAGATTCCAGTCGAAGTCGTCAAAACATAATAGATATGGTTTTGGTCACAAAATTGAAAATCTCATAAAAAGGCCTAACGAGAAAACCGACTTCACCATTAGACTCAAAAGCACCGAGAAACATAATTTAGACTGTAAAAATGCTAAATTTTTAATTTTCTATAAAAAGTTACAGAATTTGAAAAAATGTAAAAGAAATTAGTTAAAAAGTTGATATTTTACTCAAATAATATTTTGAAATATCCAACCGTATAGATGGATAGAGCACTAAAAAATAAGAAGATAGACTGACAGTAAGTTTAATTTGAAAATAGATAGAGTCCCGATCGAAAGGTTAACGTTAAAATAATTATAATAATACTTAAATAATTAATTAATTAATAATATATTAGAATTTTAAAAATAGGTATTAGTATAATACACCATAGCAAATCCAATCTAAACTCATCCGAAAATGGATTCGGTGAGTGAATTAAGTTCCATTTAATATATATTAAAAAAATCCTGGGGGACAACATTTTTGACAACAATTTTGGCGTACCCACATGGAGATGAATCAATAGCTCATTTTTGGTGAGGATGATCTCCTCACCATATAGATCACCCCTATAAAAAAATCAGCCCATTCAGAAATTTCTAACCCTATCAAATGTGGTTTTCAAGTTAACAATAAAAATAGATGGTCCATAATTCTTCCAACTTGTAAATCGGTTTAGGAATATCGAAATGATTTGAATTTTGTTGAGGATGATCTCCTCACCATGGAGACCATCCTCACCAAAAATCATCCCATTCCAAAACTTCTAATTTATATATTGGGCCGCTGCAAGTTTTTGTTGTCAAAAATGTTGTATGAAAATGTTGTCCCCCGATCCTGACCCATATATATATATATATTAAAAAAAATCAGAATTTACAACATTTGTAAGAATGAAAATGAGTTTTTCTTTAAAACAAATGAAATTTTTAGAAAACAAGAACATAGAAGGGAGAAACGAACAGGTAGGTGATTTAGGTTTAATCTAAATTCATTTCAATTTCGTTTTGTTAAATCCTTGTTAGTTGATTTTTTTCTTTTTGTTTTGTTATAAATCTTTGTTGCTAAAATTTTTTATTTATTTTTGCCAGAAATTTGTTTTATCTTGGTTATCTTCTTCTAAAATTCATGAAAAATCTTGTATTTTGATGAATTATAATGTTCTTCTCTGCTATTGATGTTTAAAAACTTAGTTGATCAAGTTTCATTCCATTAAAGATATCAATAATAGATTTTGGAAACCGAATTTGATATATTTTTTTATTAGGAGTTATTTTGAAACCTCTTTTGGATAATCAAGTTTTTACCCCATGAATCGGGCATGAAATGATAACAATCATCATCATTTGAATCCTCATTATGAAGATGATTGAATTCTACCAAAAACGGGTTTTAAAAAGTATTAAATGATGCCAAAAATTGAGCTTTTCCGGACTGTTAAAGTCAAGATTTTCATCACGTTTTGACGATTTTTGGCAATAAAGCTTGAAGAAATTATTGACAAGTTGTAGAGGGGTGTTTTGGAAATAGTTTAGACTTGTTTCATGGCCAATTTCTGTTACGTTTCTTCTAATCTTTCAAGAATTATAATAAAATTACAAATTAATTTCCACAACACAATAAGTTTCCAAAGATTTTACATACCTTATCAAACCCTTTACAACATATTTATAAAGAAATTCTAACTACCCACCCTCCATAACATTTTGACACATGGACATAACTAACACAACTTACTAACCACCTAATATTCATAACATTTAAACACATGGATAACCACCTAATATTCATAACATTTAGACACATGGACATAACTAACACAACCCCCTAACCGTTTAATAACTACATAATGATGATGTGGCTGTGATGACATGGCAGGTCAGTGCATACGTAACAATTTCATGGTCATTTGGGGTTGCACAAAGAACCCATGTTTGCTGGTTCGTTAATGGAGGTTTAGTGGAAGACAACCTCCATTAATAGAAATAAAAGAAAATAAAAAAATGGGCTTTTCACTAAAGCCCATATGGGTTTTAAGGAAAGGAAGCCCATTGAGGTTATATATATAATAAAAATTTAAAAAAAAATGATGAAAAAGAAAAAAAAAAAATAGAATTTTCGATTTTAAGGACGTTTTTTTTCCTATCAGGAAAATATTTTCATTAAAACTTGAAATTTAAAAATCGCGATATCTCGAGTTATACAACTCGGAATCGAGTGATTCTTGAGTCAATTTTAAATTTCACACGATTTTTTGAGTAGAATCTGAATCTACAATAAAAATAACAAAAATAAATAATACAATCGATCAATTCAACGGCCACAAATCACCTATAAGCTAATTTTTGGCGTATTAGGGTCTATCGATAGTGGTAAACTATTTCATTTTAAATTTAGATTTATTTTGATTTATATTATCAGGTCCTTCAAATGATGGATCATCTAAGAATCATCCTTAGGTCAACTTTTTGGTGATTATGTTTACCAAAAGTGGACCAACCATTTCATTGGTCAGTGGACCCACAAACTTCTTCTTTTTATGCTTGGGCTCCATTTAGAGTAGACCTAACATTTCATGTTGGTGGGGAGTTCGAGTTGATTTTGGTATGAATTCATTGAGTCATGGCCGTGAATCTCCAACCCTACTCTGCAATCTTCAAGCCTTGCCTTCTACTATATACACTACCCGTTCGGCCAAAATCCTCAATGCCTGTGCTTGGCCTGGCTATTGCCAGCACACAGACCTGATCGAGACCCAGATCCGACCTAATCAAGATCCAATTCAAATTCTATTGGGTCAATGTGACACAAACCAGATCAGGGTCAATCTAACCCGATTAAAGAATAATATAATAATAAACTAACAAGAAATAAGAAGAAAATATTTAAGTAAATTGGACAAAATAAAAATAATGATAATAGGGTTTTATAGAAGTTTAATACAGGGTTACCGAAGTTTTTATTGAAATTAAATTTCTTCTTCTCTCTACATTTTGTCATCAATCATGAAGAAGAGAAAGAGTCGCGCAAATAAAGGATAATAGATCAAGATTTAAAGCATCAGAGAAATCTTGAACCATTGAAGTTGCAGTTGAATTAACAAGATATCAAGCCACACTGGTAGCCATTGTGAAACCTTTCGGATTAGCATTATAAGGTAGGTGGTTTCTTATCCTCTTAATAATTATCTCCTATTTATGTTTTAAAAATTCTTATAATTATGCATATTCTTGTATGATTTAATTTCAATCAATTATGAATTAAGTTAGAAAACCTAATTATTTTTAGAAGTTGGAATTTTTTACTATCGAGTTTTCGGAAAAGGGAATTTTTGAAAGTCAAAAATATTTGAGAAGATTTTATCGAAAGAACTCCATTTATTTCATTTAATGAAAGGAAATAGTGATTGTACGTGGTTTGATATGGATTGTGAGTGAGTATGGGACGGGAGTTTCCAGTTGATTAAAGTATGTGGTGCGTGAAATCCCCAATTAGCGGGTGATGGTGATAGACCACCCGAGACTTAGAACTTAGTTAACGGGTGACTGGTGATAGACCGCCCGGGACTTAGAACTTGCTTATAGATAGATCGAGTGATGGTGATAGACTGCCCGATATATTTTGGATGATGAGTCACATGAACTTCAACGAGTAATAATCCGTATGAGGGAAGCTGGTCCCAAGACGACGGAACATATAAGATGTGACAGGAGAATTCAGCACACATTTGTATGCAAAGGTTTTTCAGAAAGAGACAGAAAGTTATTTTGATTAAAAATCATTAATTATTATTTACATTATATAATATCACTAGATGATCTGGAAAATGATCAATTGAACTACTGTAGGAGTGATTCGATGCTATTTTTCAGAGGCAACGGATTTCTCTAAGATACGAATAATGATCTTATTCTCTTAGATAGAATGGGCCTGTCTTTTAAAATATTCTCATTATTTATATCCAGAAAGTCTTAGTTCTCTTTTCTAGATTATCATCTTTGTAATGGTACGTCTTGGAAGTCTAGATCTGATAGAGGTTTATATTGTATGCCTCGATGAGGCGATAGACGTGAGAGGTACGTTCGCCGGTCCTTGGATAGTTTTAAGGATCTATGAAATGTCTGCAGACGTCGAACGATTGACCATCGTTGTTCTTTTGACATGTGTATTCAGTGTCTTGGTCAAAGGCCCTCTCCTAAGCCTAAATTCATGGGCTTGTAGTGTGCTCCTCACACGCAGCGACAAATATCCATCCGACCGCAAATCAGGATACCAACGGTGGGGTTCCACACTGGTTAAGTATTGGGATAAAAAAATAATTGCTAGACTAGGGCTAATTAGTCGTGACCTCTTCACTCTAAGATGAATAGAGTACCCGCCTTGTGTTGTTATTAGTTGGTGATGGATTAGATATAGATGTTATTGATATAATGTTTAAATGCTATTTGATTTTTAATTTTATTAGTACATTTTAAATTCTGTCATTTATTGCTAAATAAAATTGTTAGTTTGAATTTTCGTTCTTGAACTTTCATATCTTTCAAAATGAAATGCATTTTGTTGTTATATTATTTTGCATTTATGATGATTGTTTTAAGGATACTTTGTTATCTGCGAGCTCACACCCCCCAGTTCTCTTGCAGAGAAAATCTATGGACTATTTAAGCTTGTTTTGAAGTAAAATCTAGTTGCAGTGAAGTAGATTTCAGGTTGTGAACTTATGATTTAGTATGTATTTATATTTAGATTCTTGTTTAGAAATATATATCATTGACTTCACACATTATCTCTATTGTATAATGTCGAGTAGGTTTGCGCTTCCATATTAAAAAAAAAATTCTCCTGAAATTTATAACTTAGTTAGATGTGAGAATGAGTTTGCTTTGCGTGCCTTGGATTCAGAACAAGTGGCTCACACCTTGAGATTCGTGTGGTCCGAATTCGGGGCGTTATAAAACCATAGCTAACACATTGAACCCCACTCATCAATTTTCATGGCTTAAAATTTGGCACCTCAAGGTGCCTAAAAGGTTCAGATGTTTGTATGGAAATGTGCCAGAGATTTACTCCCAAGCAGAGCTAGATTGACTACTATTTTTCATGTTAATGAAATGATATTCCCCTTTATCAAAATGATATAGAAACAATTCAACACCTGCTCTTAGAATGTTTCACAAAATGTGTGTTGGTTTGGCTAACGATTCTCTTTCTGGTTGGATAACTTGAAATATCCATGTGTATGGGTCAACCGTTTTCAGGATAGGCTCATCTGAAAATCATTGATTTAGATCCTCCCAGTTGCTGTTAATTCTTTTATTATAGGAATGAAATGTATGAAGTTGCGGGCACCATCAACATTAACTGTTCAATTAGTGGGGCACCCTCTTGAATACTCAGTGCCAAAAGTCATTCCGATCCAGTGATTGTGGCTCAAATACAATTGTTATTACCCAACCACAGTATATTTTTTTCTTCTCCTTTTAAAAGTTCATCCATGATAGAGATAGCAAAGAAGTCACCTACATTCCATTCTGTTAAAAGCAGAGTTCTTGAATTCAGTTTGAATTGTTTTCATCTTAGAGATATCATTTTCAGGTTTTAAGGACACCCGAATTGCTAAAATGACAAGTTTTGCCCCTATCATGCTGCTAACAATTCCTAGATAACCAAATCCATTTATCAAAACTTTCTCAGTCCTCTATGGGTTTCTGAACTCTCATTTTTCTCTACATTTTCTCTGATTTTCTCTCTGATTCTTGGTCGGCAGCTTTGCATGAGAAAAGCCAAGCTTTTAGAAGATATAATTCCACATTTATACTTGAGTCCACTAGCCTAGCTTACCTCACCTTCAGATCTGAACACCTGAACCCTTCAAGCCGGCAATGAGATGATTGTTCCTCTCAAACTTATTTGCTCGGGTGAATTTTATTAAGTAAATTCATCTTATGCTCTTGAAATAGGAGTTATTATTTTTCTGTTGCTAATCCCGAACCTGGCCCATTTTTAATTTGAAAAGATTTTCCCAATGGGCCTTTGATATGGATCTATGGCTATTTCTTCTGTAAAAGATGAAGAAATGCTCAAATGACAAGCAAGAGGACCCGTACCACACTGCTCGGGTGCGCTTCCATGATGCCTGCAAGTGGGTCCAGACGACCATTCAGCGGGCTCACCTAGGAGATATTGTGGGCCAAATTGTCCATTTGATGATCCTAACCATCAAACTCTTCTCAACAACAGAAAAGATTATGGATAATTTAGAACAAGATGTAAAATGTCATCGATCAGAAGGTTGAAATCATACAAAGATCAAAGCAATCAAATGATTCAAATGGACACAACAATCCACTCCGCATTTTTTTTCTAGACTTCAAACTTTCTCGATCAACGGAAACGAGTTGCTGTGAATGGCCAATCATGTGATTTTTTTACTTAGATATCTACTAGGTCAGACCCACTTTTTTTTTTGAGTAAGATATCCATTGCACCCATCACAACAGGAAATAGACTATGGCAGACTACCCGACACGTATTTGCATGGAACTCAGAAATATGTTTCTCCCTCGCCAATTTTCGGAACTCAGAAGTGTTTCTCTGCCTTGCCAATTTTCTTGTTTGTGATTGTTTGCAAAAGGATTTGATCAAACATTTCTATTTGAAAAAGGATATATCATCCCAATACTGTAGTATGTCGTCCATGTGCTAAAACCATAGGATGTTCAAACCATAGGATATTCCTCGAGATTTGTGTTGTGGTCTTTAGGATTCATGCTATGGGAATGTGATGACCATCAGTGGTTTGGACCTAGGTACGATGATAGGAAGATTACCACAAGGTATGATAAGGAGCATTGACACAGGATGAGGCTACGGTTGCCCTTTCTATTTACCATAAGATGGGAGGAAATTTGGGAGCTCAAAGAAATTATTGATCTTCTTTTAGATGGGCCATAGGATGCTAAAAAGGAGAAAAAAAAAAAAACTAGTGGTGTTTGGGTGCAAGTGCATGCTAGACCATATCAAGGACAAGCAAAGAACTTCGGAAAGGAGCATAATCTCTGAAAAGGAATATCAGAAACCTCTTTTTGTCCTTGTGCACGAAGATGTGATGTATTATGGCCTTGCTTGGTAGAACTACAAATGTTCGCACCCAAATATTGGCGACATTGTGCTTGGTGGCACAACATCCAACAAATTTCTGAATTAGACCCAATTATTTTTTGCCAAAACTGACTATGACAACTCAAAGGACCTGCAAATCGGCTCCAGACATGTCCCACCCAACCTAATTCCTCAAACCGTCTGACAACAAATTACGTTTGCATGTCCTTTGAGTTATCGTAAAGTTATTCTTTATAAAACTGCAAAAAGTTAATGAGAATGATCTAGCAAGTGGACGATTGGCGGGGAAGCAGTTGAGGAAATTGAAGAATCTGATTCAGAATCATTAGAAGAATAGACAACCAATGAGAAAAAGAAACAAAATACAAATGGATTGAAGTTTTCCTGTTTTTATTTTTAATCCATGCTTCTGATGAGGGTGTTGTCCATCATGCATGTGGGATTAGCAATAAAGTTGACGCCTTTGTAAGATTCGGCTTTGAGGTGCAAAAATATTTAGTTGTGGCTGATTTTCTGTTTCGGTGTGGATAAGGAGTTTGTCCTGGTTTGCCATTTCTTTCTTTCTTTTTTCATTAATTGTCACGGATGGGGAAGACTTGCAGGAGACCCTACATGGAGATATGTTGATCATCTCATTTAGTCTCACTGGCCTTTTGGAATTGTACCTCTGTTCATTTCCTAGATTGAACTGTACAAGTTTGTTGATTGCCGTCTAAACATGGGACTGCTGCTCAAGCATGTTTTATCAGGAAAGGAGACAGAGGTTTGTTATGAGATAGCTCTGAGTTCGTGTGAAATGGTTGAAGTTTCATTGAATCATTCTCAATTGGGTCAATATCGATAATATTTTCATCAAAGTCCCATATCAAACCCCTAAATGCCACATTGCACACTCTTTGTTCTAACATATCTATCCATGTGCAACGCATGTGTGCACCAACTAGTAATAGTAAAATGGGATGAAACTTTTCCACGTGTACAAGCTGTTGTTCTGACAGACTTGAGAAGAGTTCTAGAGTGTATTTCCAGAAAGACCACCAAACAATCTTTGGCTCGAACGGCCTATCTATACTATTATAAAGCAACAACCCGTAGTGCCACCCACAGTTGTCACAATCAAAAGCCTCTCTACTTTCAAAGGCAAAACCTTCCATCATTAAATGCCCCTTCGCAATTCAGGTTGTCCAGCATGCCCACAATGATGATGAGGAACAATAATATAAGCCACGTGGCACATTCTCAGAGACCAATGACCTTATGGTGTTTGTCCCATCCCTAGGTGGACCTATATACCAAATATCAATTTGATTAGTGATTTCAAACCTTTTGATCTGAGTACCCCCAAATAATGCTTGAAATCTACGATTAAAAATGAACCCATGAAAACGACTCCAATCAAATCCTTAGAAACCACTAATCAAGCTGATTTTTTACATATAGGTTCACCTAGGGATGGGCAAAAATTGATACGTTCAGTGATCTCTACGAGTGTGTCACATGTAAGGTGCTTCCATGTGTAAGGTGAACGTGCATCGCACATGGCGTTTCCTTAGTCTATATAACAAAACAGCTCAGTTGTCTCCCCCTCTTATAGGCTTCATATAAAGAATGACCGAGATCTTATCCCCCAACTAGACGATGGATCTCAGCCACTCACACCCCATTTTGGCAAATGCTTTGTCGTGGAGTGCCTTGGGCACGGGCCACCCACTAGTCATATACATAAGTGTTCCACATAGGACCTGTAGCTGGGTCCCACGTAGCCAACTCATGAGATTTATATTATTGATCGAATAGGAATGCTAAAGATTTATATTATTGATCGAATAGGAATGCTAGTGTCAATCTCGATGCAGACAGAAGTGCCTCCTTGTTTAGGCAAATTTTGGTTGCCCCGTCATTTTTTCTTATCACCACCCTTTTTCTTAATTCCCCTCGCCAGTTTCTGACATTCTCTAAATGCCCCGTGGTCCCATCGAAATCTCTTCACTTTTCCACTGTGAAAACCAAAGCTCCTTCATTGTAGAAGGAAGAGAGCAAGCTTGAGTAGAGAAGAAAAGAATCAAAGAAGAGAGAAAGCTTGAGGATGACGGGGCCCTTCCTATTTCGCCTCTGAGGATTGAAGAGAAAGCGAACACCATTGATCATTTCCCATCGATTTCGATCAACTTTCGAACACCGTTGATTCTTTCCACTGAATTTAGGTTATCTGTTGTTGTTTCCAAATGATTAGTCATGAGGCGTTACGATGAGTGGAAAGCAATTCTGAGGATCCATTTGGTTGGCAGTTATATAAAGATGCTCTTGGCAATTGCTTTGAAGTGGAAGAGTGGGGTTCAATAGAATTCTCCATCATGACCAAACATTTTGAGCGCCAAGGAAAACCACCTTATTCATATCACTCAATAATAGTTTTCAAACCAAATACTTCATTGTTCGAACTGCTAAGTCCGAACAATAATTCACTGTTCGGACTTAATAGGCTGAACAGTAGACCAGACACTTTAAGAGTTTTCAAACAATATACTTCATTGTTAGGACTGCTAAGTTCAAACAAAAATTCACTATTCGGACTTAGCAGGCTGAACAGTAGACCGAACACTCTTTAATAGTTTTCAAACAATATACTTCACTGTTCGGACTGTTAAGTTCGAACAATGAAGCCACCTGAACAATGAAGAATTGTTCAGTCCTAGCAGACCGAACGTTAACACTGCTTAAAAAAAATTTCTTTTTTTTACCTTATTATTCTGCACCCTCAAATGAATTAGGATGAACCTTGCTTCGGAGCATATTAAACTTATATTCCTAAATAACCATGCTCTGGTACCAAAAGTTGATGTGGGATGGAAGCATAGAAAGATAAAACTTATAAACCCTAGGTATTCTCTCTTGCTTTTCCATATTGAAATTAAGAGGGGATGAGTAGAAATAGAGATGGGTTAATTAGAGAAACAATAGGGACAAAGTCGGTATTTTATATTTTTATGTGGAGGAAGATAAGAGAGAAAACATGGGATATAGATGTCTTTTTATTTATTGTTTAAGTGGGGGATAACAAGAGATATTGACGGGGCAACCAAAATTTTCCCCTGGCTTATGTAAGGGTGTTCTGGTAATTTGAAGTGCTTTTATGCCTCTTTGCATTACATACCTAGGTGCAAGTGTGTCATTAAAAGGTTTGAACAAGATTCAAATGACACTAGGCACTACTCACTAGGCAGGAATGAGTCCTCAGACCGTCACACATTAGCATGGTTCGAACTCTCGGTCGATCACGTTCTACATCAGGGGATCTGGATCGGGTTCGGAAGCCACTAATCTTAACGATACCGGAATCGTCTCACCGATCTGAACAATATTTGGCTTATCTGGATCGGGATTGGCACCTCCAATCTCGAGACCGATCCCGAGATTTTGAACCATCCTTTCACTTGAGTTAGAGTCTTAGAGCATCTCGAAGAGGGCTCCCTATTCTTTCTCTATTTTTAAGAAAGTAGTGAAAGCTATAATAGGGTAAGGAGCCGTTGGTTGGTAACTCCAACAGGCTCTCTACACTACTTGGGTGTAAAACTTCGCTGACTGCCCAAGATAATCTCCCATGAAGATCGCCCACAATATGAGCCACGTGGCACACTTTTATAGAACACTAACCATATGGATGTTTGGTCAATCCCTAGAGGGCCTACAAACCAAAAATCAAATTGATTAGTGATTTCAAACCTTTGGATCATTGTACCTCAAATTCCCACAGTTGAAATCAACCCATGAGAATGACTCCAATTATTTAATTGAAAAAATGGATTTGGCGAGGTTGTTTGACTCGCTATGTGTAGAGAGCCGGATAGACAGCCTCTAAAATAGGGAGTGATCTGAGGATTCTGCATGTTAGAGCAACTTTTGTACCACACCACTCCCTATTCTGATGAAAAGTAAAGCTTAGAAGGAGCGGAGCAAATTGAGTCCTAAGTGCTTGGAAACAAAGTTTTACTAATTGTGTGCCTTCATTCTATACATCCAGTTTTAGGAAAAGAATCGATCAAAACAATAGTCAAATACGCAAATCAAGGTCATCAAAATTAACGATCATAGATGCAACAATCAGGAATTAATCCTGAATTCTCAATGGAATAATAATTGAGGAATCAAACATTGTTCCATGCCAAAAATCAACATGATCTTAGATTATTGCAACCATAGGATGTGTAGACTTCTGAAATACGTTGAACCATTGATTGTGTTTTTGTCTAACCACCTATAATAAAAATAATAATAATAACACACAGAGCCAGATATATTTTTTTACTAGGTAAGAAAAAACTTGTATAAAAAAGAAAGAAAAGGAAAACAATTATATAAGGAAGAGAAAAGAACTGCATCACAACGAGCACCGGCATCCCAACTAAGTTGGCACCCTAGTGTTCATCATCATATGCAATTTTCTCAACCCTTAGGAGACAAATCTAAAGTATGATCTCTCGGGATCCTCAACACAATCAAGGAATTCTCCAGTGGTCTCGTCATTGTCTATGGTAAATGGAGAGAAAACAAGTCAGATTTACAACTTTGTCGGAACTAAAATTAGATTCTCTCCATGTTAAGTTGATCTTCAGTCATTCAATCTTCCTCCTGATGCTGTCCCACTTCCCTCTAATCTTCCACGGTGGTTTGCAGTTGCAAAGAGCTTTAATTAAGGGCCGCCTCCGAATCTATTTCAATCCAAATTCTGACCCATCCATGATCGACTACACTTGAGCACCATGAACAATAGCAGCGCATTCGGCGGTGAAGTTCGTAACCATACCCAACTTTTCTGCTAGTGCACCAATGACTAAGCCAAATAGTTAGAGAGCAAACACAAACTACATTTATCACACAGCGGAACCCTTCAAGTGATCCAAATATGTAGACGTGTGGAACTACCTCAAGCTCGCGGGTCGTCAACCTGTCGTCAGCTATTCAATCTCTTTCTCTGCCTTTACACCTTCCTAGTCGCAATGGTCAAGCCAAACTTGATTAAATGCAAGATAATTTTGTTTGAGAAGACTTGAACCAACGACCAAACACCATAATTAAGAATAGACTTCAAAAGTCAAACAAGCAAAATGTTCAAATTTTTCCAAAAATAAATTATGAAAAATAAGTAATTGAATCATTCTAAATTAAGACCGACATTTACAAGAGAATACATAAAGAGTAAGGAAAAATATGTAACAAGGTATAGTCATTTTTGTTACTCACCACCTAAGTTGGGTCCACTGACCGCATGGATGTTTAGCCAATTCATTGGTGGATGAATAATCTAAATATCAGCCTGATAGATGATTTCTAGCCATCGGATTTATTACCCAAAAAAGTGCTTGAAACCAACAGCTATAAAACAGTACGATCAGATTAATTTTTGGTATGTATATCTAACAAGGGATGGGCTAAACTAAACATCCATGCGGTTAGTGGGCCCAAAAAAATGTGCTATGTAGGGCCACAAGAGTCCTCTCTGCGTCTAAAATTTTTCCATGGACTGGTGACAGAGACGAAAAGAGAAAACGAAGAGAGTTACTTATTCACGACGATTAAAGCTGGTGCAGTAGTAGTAGGGGAGAGTAATTGTTGTCGATGATGATGCACCTCCTATCTACTGCAATCGATGATGAATTGTGGAATGTGGGCAATCTTGTGCCAGTCCTCGCCCTTCTCCTTCTCGCATCGTCTCTCTAGATGAGGAGAACATTCTTCAATCCTTACGAGTTCGGAGGGTGGTGAGGAGTTGCATCCCTTCTGGCAAGAATGTCAGATTCTTGGCGCAACACTGAAAAGCGATAATGAGCGAAGGTTTTCCTTTCTTTTCAAATTGGCTTCTTAAGCATCCATTGAATTTCTCACATGTTCAACCCCTTTTATTACTATTTCTCCTCTAAGCTTTAGTCCTTGCAACTCTCCAATACCACAACCATTGTCCAGGCTCACAATGAACATGCTTAATGATTGGAGCCAAGTCATTTGCCCAAGCTCACTCGGCATGTGAGATAATGATCTACATCCAAAGATATCTAGGTATCTAAGGTTGTTCATAGTCTTAATGCCTTCAGGCAACATCTCAAGCTTATCACAGTTTCTTAGCTTCAGCGTCTGCAAATTTCTTAGCATGCAGATGGATTCAGGTAATGATGTAATATCAGTGAGTGAGAGATTGAGGTACCTTCGATGTTTCAAATTGCCAATTGAAAGTGGTAGTGCTAGTAATTACAGTATTACTCAAATCCAACACTCTTAAGCATTTATGATTTGAGATGAATGCAATAATAGGAGTGAACGCAAGAATGGACGGGGATCACGTAGAGGCTCAAGATTGATTGAAGATAAATCAGAGTGGGATTTGAAAATTCAATGACAAATGTCGAATGGTTCTGGGAAAATTTATTTGTCTTGCTAACCTCCATGGTAAAACATTCATTCATCGTTACAGAACATGCAAGATCATGCACAAGGTCAAGCATCTTTACATGTCTTCATTCTTCCATCAGCATCTTTACAAGTACAAATTTCTTCCTATTTAATACGTATGGAAGACGTCTTTGCATAGGATCCAAGTCCACAACCTCACCTACATTTTCACCTAAAGATTGTATGATTGCTTTTATAAGCCTTTTCACTTCAAAATCTTCCGATACACAGACCCAACTTTTGATCTCAAAATGTGTTTCAATCTTTTTATCATTGTAGATGTAGACTAGTTGAGCAAAAGTGGTCTTCCCAAGACCACCAATGCCAAGTATGGGAAAGATTGAAACATTTTCTTGACAATTCACCTTGTTTAGCAATAGGTCTATCACATATTCTTTCTCCTCGTCTCTCCCATAAACTTCTAGTTCATTTATGGTGGAGCCAGTCTCTCAGTTCCCCCCAAATTTAATGCCATTGTCTACAACTCCAACTCTGAAATGAAACTTGGACCTTTCTGTGACAGTCTCGTCAAATTTCTCCATAAGCTCTTTTATTCTTTTTCCCATCTTATGACGAAACATAACTTGTTTGAAATTGAAACAAGATAAGAAAGATTGGCTTACCTGCTTGGTGCAGCTCCCATAATTCTGATTGTTGCTCTTCGCTTGCCCACTCATCCAAGACATCGTCCGCATCATAAGTCGCGGCCTTAAGTTTCCTTAACGAATTTCTGATGGCCTTATCCTCAAATTGCTTCGTCTCTACATCTTCAAGGACATCCTGAATTGTTGATAATGCGTTGGAAAGCATCTCCACATCTTTATGGACGCAAAATGCCAAACCAAACTCCTCTGGATTATGGAGTCGAGCTTGTCAAAAACTATTCGAAGAAGTGGAGAGACAAGTTGAAGAAGAACTGCATCTGCCATCTGTCTTGGTATCTGAATTACCTAGATGATCAAGTTGCTTTTATTAGAAGAGAGATGAAGGAAGAACCTTTCAATCTCTCTTGCAAGAAGAATTGTTGTGATAACGAGGCTGTCTTTGAATACTCAAAAGTGTCATATCCGATGCTAGTTTTCAAGAAACTACTCGAGTTTGAGCAAAAACGGCTTGAGTTTGAGCAAATATCGCTTAAGGCGATTATCAATAGTTGGTCCGAGAGGATGATCAACCACACTGGGACTGAGACATGCCCCAAACTCCTACCTGAGGTAGTAGTGAAGAATTTTCAAATTCAGCCTAATGGAAGAGGCATTTTTGGTAGTCACCACTGCCATCTGGGCCCACTGACCGCATGGATGTTTAGCCCACCCTTTAATAGACATTCATACAAAAAATCAGATTGTTTAATGATTTTTAGCCGTTGGTTTTAGTACTCAAACGATGGTTGTATTCAACGGCTATAAGAATGCCTTAAATGGTGCTAAAAAGTGTTAAAATCTAATGGTTATAGATTACCAATCAAGGTGATTTTTGGTCTGTATATCCACCAAGGGGTGAGATATACATCCAAGCGGTCAGTGGGCCCAGATGGCAGCGGTGACTACCAAAAATGCCGCTTCCGCAAATGAACAGTTTCAAGCATACCTTGTTACATCTTTTTCCTTAATAATTTATAACCGTTGAATTTAGTCGTTTCATGGGTTACTTTTTTAACCGCGAGATCCGAGCATTTTTTGGGAGTACTCAGATCCGAAGGTTATAAATAACAAACCATGTTGATTTTGGTAGGTAGGTCCCACATAGGGATGGGACAAACATCCATACGGTCAGCTGTCTCTGACAAAGTGCCGCATCACTCAATACTTTGGTCTGTCATCAACGTTGACGAGGAATGCGACCGTCCAAGAAATGCTCTTTTGTTTTCTGGATCGTTTGCATATATTGCAGTCTAGTTTTTCCCCATTTGTCTGATACTGGATCGTAGTCACTGATATACTCGTTTGTTTTTTTTTCTCTTACAAGCTGAGTTTCACCGCATAGGTCCACCAAGGGTGGACCAAACACCATGGATAGTGGACTTCCACGTGACATTTTAGAAGAGGGACTTCAAACACACCATAAAAAATAGGGCCTTTTTGCTTTACCCCCCTCACGTTATTGATGCAATTTGCATCTCACCCTTTGACCATGGTCAACGACGTTGACCATAGATGGCCATTGATGGACATCCCAATATTTTTTAAATGACTATAATGACCTTGGGTGAGACACAAATATTTCAAAAAACATTGGGTGTGATTCAAATTACATCAATAAAGGGGGACAAACAAAAAATCCATTTTTTTTTTGGATTGTGAGCTCAAAACCTTCATTTACTTTTGGCCCAACCATAAGTGGACCTACAGACCAAAATTTTATTTAATTGTTAATTTTTAAGCATTTGATATAAAATCTCATAATGAACTCACCTTCATAGGTTGTTAAGCAGGCTAATGTCCCTCGTCAATGATGACAAGGGACCACAATATGAGCCATGTGGCACTCTTAGAGGTCACTAACCGTATGGATTTTGGGCCCATCGCTAGGTGGAGATGCATACCAAATACAGCCTGATTAGTGATTTCAAACCATTGGATCTTTGTACCCCAAATAATGCTCAAATTCTACGGATAAAATCGACCCAGGAAAATGACTCTAATCCAATGCTTAAAAATAAACAATATGACTAATTTTTGGTCTGTAGGTCCACCTATGGTTGGGTGAAAAGTAAATGAAGAAAGGTTTTGAACTCAATCCTTTAAAAAAAAAAAAAAAAAAATCAGCAAAATAATAAATTTTTTGCTTGTCCTTACTTTATTGATGCCATTTGCATCACACCCAATGTTTTTAAAACATTTGCGTCTCACCCAAGGTTATTAGTCATTTAAAAAATATTTGGATGTCCATCCGAAGACCGTTAATGGCTGTCTATGGTCAAAAGGTGAGTCGCAAATATTTTAAAAACATTGGGTGAGATGCAAATTGCATCAATAAAGGGTGTAAAGCAAAAAAAACCGTAAAAAATAGTAGGTGCTCCGTGCTCAGTTGAGCGTGGTCCCACTTGGTAAATGGTATGGCCACCCATCAGCAATTCAACCCAGATCATTTAGTGACCCACCATCAAATGGGTCCCACTTGGATAATTTTCTATACCTGTCTTGAGTCTTGACTCAGTGATCCAAATCAGCAGCAATAGATCTATTGCATTTTTTGGGACAGTAACTAAACAGAAAGAGAGAATAATAGGTGATACTCAAATCAGGGACAGTCTATCAATGGTAGGGTATGAGCATGAGATGAACACGGGCACTGTCCACGTCGTCAGAATCAGATGGACGATCTGAATTAACGACCTACCACTCACCTTCACCTGGCAAGAAAAAAACCGCCCGTGCACAGAAGAAGTCTGCACCATCTTTTAACAAAACCTTTTCCATCTTCTTGATTTCTATGAAATAGAGCTCCCTGGCAGCTAAAAATTCAACCTCCCCAACAGGTTAAAGTTCAGATTTACTGCCATTTATAAATGATAGTAGAAGAAACAATATCAACAAAACTACAAAAATGCAATAGATCGACACATGAGTATATTTGTTATTTTTACAAGGGGCATAAGCATATGCAAGTAATTTCCCCAATATATATTCTCCGAACTTCAGTTCCTTCGTGCGGACACAAATTAAAACCTACAAAAGAGAAAAATAGGCAATGTCATGGTGTTTTCATTTGAAAATGGAAATGGGATTTTTAGAAAATTAAGGGGCCTAAGCAGTTATGTTATCCTCATGCTGCTTGTTTGCTTGAGCACTTGCCATGGGTCGATTGATGTTGTAATCTGCTCACAAGTGCAGGAGCTCTATCAAATATGTCGCACAAGGGATAAGATTACTGACTCATCCCAGGAGCTTCCAAATGCAGTGTGTTGAAAAGCATAGCATCAGGGCTCATCACCTTGGATTTTTAAACATGGATTTCACCTAATAAAATCTTTCTCAAATTTTTTTTTCTTCTTTTTTATCAGTTCTGACCAAGTCAAATTCACTTCAGAGCCAAAAACCAAGAAGGAAATATAGGTAGCTTTCACAAGGCAGAAAATCAATTTCATGTAGCTCTCAGTTCCAACAGAGCAGACATGTACCTCGACTAAGGAAGTAGATGTGATCGAAATATGAGGGGGTAAGTACAGCACCAGCCACTGCTCCAGCACTGCATAAAAAGTGAAAATATGAGCTGACAGATGTTATATATGAGGGGGTAAGTACAGCAGCAGCCACTGCTCCAGCACTGCATAAAAAGTGAAAATATGAGCCGACAGATGTTATATGTGTGTATGTATGTATGTGCAAAAAAAAGCAGTCAGTTGTCTCCTAACAAGCCCCCACCCAGGTTGCGTCTGTCGCTACTGGGGAACCAGCTAGCTGTTTTCAACAGTTACCCCTTTGGTTTAGAAGTGTTTTAAACCTTTTAAAATCAATAAACAGAAACTTGAGCGATTTCATTCCCACTCTCTTAGACCTTCACATGCAATTTCTTCATTCTCTGGCTTGAAACTTGCAATGCAGAGAATGAATGTGACAGAGAAACAACCAAATTTTTGAAGATCGTAGTCGGGTATTACCAGAAATTGGCATGGCTATAGGAAGACTTCTAACAGAATGGTCATATGTTTTAAAGGAATTTCAAGAGATTAAGTTGGAAGATTTTATTCTTAATTGGGAGTCTGATTGAAGGGGTGGATGATTCCTAATTCTTACAAGAGGCATGGTTTTTGTATTTGTCTTTTTCTCTCCTACGTGAGAAGCTTTTGTTCATGCTGTATTTAGGGAATCTCTTACTTTTATCTTGTACATTTGATTATATACCATTGCCAATAAAAAATAAATAAATGAATAAAAATAAAAACTCAATCCAGACCCGATCTTGTCAGATCAGATAGGCTAGCACTGCATGTACATGTGTAGATTGGTAAGTGTGAATCTTTCGACAAACAATTCTAGATTGTAAAATACCACACAAGAGTGGAATGCCTTGAGACACACATACAAGAGTGATCAGATTTTAAGACGCAAAAACATACAAGAGAATGATCATATCTTACCACAGAGAGCAAGGGTCCTTGTTTGAACTTGTCATGAAAAGAAAATGCTAGCGGTTTGGGACTCTCTCCAGGCCCTCTAATAAACCCACTGGATTTGTTCAGAAGAAAGGTATGAATTAAAGAACACATTCAGATAGTTTTAAATTATACTCAATAAAAAAAATTGGCAAAAAAATTTAGTATAAAAACATAACTGAAGACAAACGAAGCCACCATATGAACATAAAGAAAGGGAAAAGGAAACTGCTGGCAGTTAAAATAAAAAAAGCAACTAACATTAGTGACGCAGAAATGAGAGGAGTCCTTCTAACATCATATATGGCAATAAGACCACTGTACATCTCATCACCGCCTTTATATGACAAAGCCAATCTCTCTCCTGAAGCATCCCAGGCTATCTTCTCAATGCTCCGACTGCATGATACAACAAGAACAAGGTAGATCAAGAACTAAAAGTTCCATGATTATCATCCAATATGCATGTGAGCATAATATTTTTTTTTGGTAAGAGCATAACTATGTTACAAGTATGTGTAAGTAATGTGCATATATTATATACAAATAAGAATACTGCAATTTTTGTAGTAAACACAGTATCTGTAATTCATTTCTATTTCTCATTATTGTTACGTGTCTTTTCCTTTCTATTTTTCCATTTTCTCAACTTTTTCTCAAGCTAGAAGTTTTACACTAGCATCTCTGACAAGTATCAGATACATAATCTGGAACAATAACCTCTTGCAATAGCTGATACATTCTCCAATACCAATAGTTATGTTGTTGCATGAGAACATAAACACAGAATCCCCTCAAAAAAGTATCTTGAATGAAGAATATAAAATTACAGTATATAAAGCTTCGCTCATGATGAATTGAGCATTTTAGGCAACTTTTTTTTTATCAATAATGGGATATTTTATTGAGGGAGTTCAAGAGAGGAAAAATAACAAGGATCACTCCTCGCCACATTACAACACATCCCTATAGACTCATTTAGCTAGAATATCAGCCTTATCTTAGCCGTTCTTGGAACAAGTGGGAACAAGATGTTCACTGAATGAAATCCCAAATCTCTCTAATGATAAGAAACAATCTTCACGAACCTTTCTTTCTATCAGATGCCCAAGTAATTACAATGCCCGAATCTCCCTCAACAATAAGATTACCCAAGCTTAAAGCCTTCACAATCTTATGACCTTCAAGGAGGGAAAGGGCTTTAGCTTTATTAGAGTCAAACTTCCCTAATGAAGACCAGGTTTAAAAAGGCTTTCTGAGGCTACGCCTTGACGCTCGCCTCGCCTCGAGGCTCTAAGAACAGCCTCGAGGCTATAGCCTCAGTGGTCATTTCAGAGGCTTAAGCCTCAATTCACTGAGGCTATAGCCTTGAGGTGCACATGAGGCTATAGCCTCACTTGTACATGTTAAAACCCAAAACTGTAACCCTTGATGTGACCATATTTTGGGTTTTTGCCTTATTTTTTATAACTACATATAAAATTTAATCAGTTTTCCTTCTTTAATGGTTTGTTTTTGTTGTTTTTTTAATAATATGATTGAAGAAGATGAGAGGGGTTTCTAAGAAGAATGAGAGTAGTGATAGTTGTATAAAGATTTGGCATGGAAGTTTAGAGTTTGTTTTTGTTATTTTTTAAGATTTGATATCAGCATTCAGGCATTCCCGACAGCGTCGCTCGTAAGGTAAAAGTTATAGCCTAAATTACTTTTATGCTTATTTAAGTTATTCTTTTTCACATGATATGATGTTTCTCATTTTTATAAAATTAATTATATTTTTTTAGAATTTTTTAAGCAATTTTTTTTAAAAAAACTGAGGCTTAAATGAGGCTTACGCCTCGGTACCGCCTCGAGGCTACGCATCACTTTTTTGTAACAAAACGCCTCAATTCCCGAACTAACCTTTTTAAACTTTATACACATATATAATTCTTTTTACACTTCCCATATTGACCCCCTTGCCCTATAAAGTCTAAAATGTCTGTTAGGAAGATCCAACTAAGCTCCATGAGGATGAGGAAATGACACTAACTCTCCCTAGGCATCTCCCAGTGGATAAAGTGACACTTCTCATACCCATTTTTAAGATTTTCATACATAATAGAATGTTGCAATAGCTTATTATCCACTTTGCATTATGAATTTATGTTCCGCAATGCTAGACTCCATTACATAAGTCTCAGAAGACCATAATAATGTATGATTCTTGTTGGGAGTTCATAATAACCTGATCATGAATATTATAGATGGATGATATAGAAGATGAAGAGGTTGCAACCATAGTTGCAGCGAGTGTCGCATATGTGGCTTGCATAGTGGCATACGAAATGAGGAATCTACCTAGAGCACCAATTAGGAATAGACACGGAGATGAGTATGATTCTTGCACTATGTATTCTGAAAGTGACATTGTATGTCATGAACAATTGCGCATGTTTAGGTCATCATCAATATATTGACCAAACACCTAATAGATCACGGATTACCTGATTCAAAACATGTCTCCGTTAAAGAACATATGGCTATGTTCCTTCTGATAATTGGTCACGATGTCCGAAATAGGCGTTGCAAGTTTGATTTTATACAATGTGGGGAAACAGTTAGTCGTTATTTCAATTGCGTGCTTAGGTCAGTCATAAGGATATATAAGTCTCCCGTAAAGTAGGCCACACCCAACAACTCACTTCGAAATAGTAACAGCAATAAATCACTACTTTGAAGTATCTGTCACATTGAGGTTGTACAACACATTCAATATATAGTTATATTGATAATACATTGATCTGATATACGGATGGATATCTCATAGGATTGTGTGGAAGCAATCCTATAGCGGATAATGTGGGTTTGCATCTTACCTTCAACATATCCGGACCCGACTAAGAACATAAATGTTGAAGTATAGGTTTATACTACAACTGTTGGCTCAGCCTAGATTCAGTTGGGACAATTAGAATTCATTTGTTGTTGCAAACAACAATGTCTGGGAAGCCTATACACAGGTATGTAACAATTTATTCTAATATAATATTATTTCAATTAACCATATTAATGCGCGGCACACTTTTGAACGTCGAGTACCTGATGTGTCTTGTAGGTGAATCCCAGAGCTACTCGGTATAGAAACATGGCGTTATCATTCTATCATCAAACGAACATTATCTTTGGTAACAATCATCCAGTCGAGTAAGAATGTTACTTTTATGGCATCCATCATCTAGTAGAGTAGTACCCCACTAGTTTTAATAGTTGAGTAGGAAAGTGTTATGACTCTTTCTCGCTTTTTGAGTTAGTTGTAGAATCATATAAGTTGTTTCTTATATGATTAGTTAGAGCAATAACTATTACCAAATAAGGATGTTTGTTTAGAAATAGAATATGAATCATATTTGCTCTTTGGCAGGTTTATGACAAGTTTTGAAAATTTTCAAAAGTCATAAAAACAGAGGAAACTCTACCGAATTTTTTTATAAAATGAAAGGTCTATTAGATAAAGTAGATATCATTATTTTAGGCTACATAATTTCTGATGTATGATTGGATCCTGATGTATGATATTAGATCAAACCTTTGGATCCTTGTACCCACACCACTATGAATAATGCTCAAATTCCCACAGTTATAATCAGCCTATGAAATATACTCCAATCCAACGTTTGGAAATCACTATTGCATTATAAAAATGCAAAGCCAAAAATAAAAAAATTACAACGGGTGAGGCCCTAAGGATGATTTTGGGTGAAGATCTCCTAACTATTGCATTATACAAATGTGCAGCCAAAAAAACAAAAAATATTGCAATGGTGCTCAAGTGTCTAATGACATTAACTCATACGAACGTTGTAGGGCCCACATGGATGAGCACCTAGGGCTGATTTTGGTTGAGGATGATCTCCTAACCATTTTGATCATCCTCCAAAAAAATCAGACCATTCTAAGTATTCTGACCCCATCAAAATGTGTGCTTAATTCTAAGCCATTCATTTTTAAAGTGCCACGTGGCATTTTGGTTGAATATATTATATTAAATAAAAATTTACTTAATATCATATTATATCTATATCTACAAACAAAACAAAATAATGAGTCCATGTGGTAGTCTAAAACGTGTATGTATATATTTATACAATGCAATGCGATGCACTGAATCAGGCGCAACATCCACCGTTATCGGCACAACCAAACGCCTATAAATATAAAACGCACGCGAATTGTTGAGTCCCGCCAAACATAATGCATCCGAAGTCAAGCACGTTTAACGCGCGTGAATGCCTAAGTGCTCGCGTCCCTAAACACCCGTGAAAAAAAACAAACAGGGCCTAAGGTAAGTTGACCCCCATTGACATATGCATGTGAGGCGCAAGCTTCTAAGACAAGGCATTAAAAAAATGTGTAAAAGACATGATGTGTAAGTCTTTTTTAAAGCCTCAGTAGACGAGGCGTAAGCTTCATAAGCTTTCAAGCCTTTTTAATAAGCTTTAGGGCGTTTTGGGAAAGCCTTGCACTGAGGCGAGCCTCAATGTGTAAGCCTCAAAAGCATTTTAAAATATTGACTCACAAGCATATATATATATATATATATATATATATATATATATATATATATATGTAATAAAGGCAAACATAAAGAAATACCGATGTGTTACATTAACGCATACAAATATATGGGGAAAGACGAAAGATCCTTTAGTTTTTCTCCTTTGGAGCATAACACTGCTATTTATTTTATTTTAAGGCCATTGTCCACACAAACACTTTGATTTTAGGGGGGGTAAGAGGTTTCCAAATGTTCTTGGACGAAAAGACTAAGGCTTGACCATAGTTAGAACTTTGAAGAAAGACTAAGATAAAAATAATCTGTTAGGTTCAAGGACCCAAACTCTTATCGACATTGGTGGAAATATACACATCTTTCAACAAGGTGTGAAGAGAAGTCAATTCTTCTATATGGACCCCTCAAAGATTCCAAGGAATGTGATTATAGGGGAAGGATGTCACATAGGAGATAGATCTTTTTTTGCTTGAATCTGCGAATCTATAAATACGAGGAAACAAATCACAAAAGGGTCAGTCAACCCAACCATATATCTTATGGAAATCTAATATACAAACATCAAATTGGATGGAAAGGAGAAAAAGAGGAACGAAGGTCAATAATTGCTTTTTTCAAGGAATTGGAGGATGGGATCTAGCAACTAAATGGCATCCCACCAATTGGAATCCATAAAAAACTTATTTACACTGCTATATATTTTATTTTAAGGCCATTGTCCACACAAACACTTTGATTTTGGGGGGAGTAAGAGGTTTCCAAATGTTCTTGGACGAAAAGACGAAGGATTTACCATAGTTAGAACTTTGAAGAAAGACTAAGATAAAACTAATCGGTTAGGTTCAAGGACCCAAACTCTTATCGACATTGGTGGAAATATACACATCTTTCAACAAGTTGTGAAGAGAAATCAATTCTTATATATGGACCCCTTAAAGATTCCAAGAAAGGTGAGTATAGGAGAAGGATGTCACATAGGAGATAGATCTTTTTTTGCATGCATCTGCTAATCTATAAATACGAGGAAACAAATCACAAAAGGATCAGTCAACCCAACCATATATCTTATGGAAATCTAATATACTAACATCAAATTGGATGGAAAGGAGAAAAAGAGGAACGAAGGTCAATAATTGCTTTTTCCAAGGAATTAGAGGATGGGGTCTAGCAACTAAATGGCATCCCACCGATTGGAATCCATAAAAAACTTACTTTGAATAATGATATCCGATGAGCACCTCCAAATCCACTTTTCAAGAAGAGCAATGTTCCTCTCTCTAATTTTACCTACATTTAAACCTCCTCAATCCTTAGGCATGTACACCATCTTCCATTCCACAAGATGATCCTTTTTTCACATCAAAAACAACTTCCCAAAGGAAGTCTCCTTGAATTTATTCAATTTTATCAACCATGTCGCTGGGCACCATAAAGAGTGATAAGTAATAACTGGAAAGTTATTAGACTTGATAAAAGTTAGTCTTCCTCGGTCCCTCCTAATGAACTGTAGTTCTTCTTCATGCCCAATCTCTTTTCATATTTTTCCACTATTGGGTCCCAAAATGCAACCGACTTAAGCAGATGGCAAGAAGAAGCCGAAGGTACCACGGAAGCAAACTTTCCTCCTTATATTCCAAAGCATTAATGACCTTCCTTAATGAGTTAATCTCCACATAAATGCTCGCCAAGCAACCATTAGCCAAATTCACCTTTGATAGCAACACTGCTTCAAAATATTTGAAGATGCACTTCAAATTATGAATAAAGCCTGCATTGGATTCAAAGAACGTTGTTAAAGTGGGCCGGAAGACCCACAACAGGGGGTATGGTCCTCAGGTTCATGTGGTGGGATCCTAAATCCAAGGGATGTGATCATCTCAATTGAAATTTGAAATGACTGGAATGGTGACCTCAACGGGTTTTATGGCTTCTCCAGTTTTGAAAACGATACATTAAACATCACAACAGTTTTGCTACCCCAAACAAATATAAATCTCAGTCCACCAGATTTTCCTGGGGAGCATGGTAAATCCATGAATTAATTCATAAACAAGATATGGTGATCTTTTTTGGAAAATTTAGAATATATTAGCAACCTCTCTAAATGGTTAGTTTATTAGCCAAATATCTGTCCATAAAAGTAAAAAAAAGAAACTTAAAAGGGGACCAAAACAGAAAATGAGAATAGTATACAAGAAATTAGAATTAATATACCTGCCAGTCAATACTATTTCTGGTAAGTCGACCGGTAATAGGTGTGCATCTGCAGAAAATCAACCAGGGACAACAAGCTCATGGTTATGTCTCTTGACAAGAAATATAATTCCCAAATGTTGGGAAGCAACAAACTGCATCTGACAATATTTTAAGAATAAAAGAATAAAATAAATAGATAAAACTGAAAGCATAGAAAACCTTACTAATATTACTAATTAGAAGAAAAGCACATAAACAAAATAAGTATTGATGAGGACATCAAATCGTCCTATCCCAGAGTGTACCAGGTAACCAGAGGAGGAGGAGAACTGGAGTCGTGCCAGTGTCATTATACTTTGATGACTTCTATGTGAACATTCAAGTTCTCCATGATATTGGGAACGGAAGACCCCACATGCATAGCATCTTGAAGACTCCACATTAGAAAAATGCATGTGGGCTGCAATAGGGATCTATTTGTTAACTTTAGTCGATTTTAGTGTTGGTTTTAATTTTATTAGTTGTTTTGGGTGTCTTAGCAATTAGCAATTAGACCCTTTCCCTTCACTATAGTGCCTCACTACCTTGCGGCACACCCCTATATCCATGTAGGACCCTGCAACACCCCCTCCTCCCCCTCTTCTTATGCAGCCAATCCCCCCCACCCTCTTTTTCCCTTGGACCAGTTCTCCCTACGGCCCCTAATATTCCCCATAGCCCTGAGAACCAGAGCCTCATGCTCCCACTCCTGAACTGCACCTACTCACCTAAGGACCTCACTAAAGAACCTCACCTGCCCTGATAGTGCATATTAAACACACAAGTTGACGGTAAATTGACACAAATAGTGAACATATTCAATGCCCCATTGTCCGGGATCACTGATAAGTGATAATGAGAGAATCCCTAGATCTAAAGTTTTAGGTCTTGATCTCAGTCTCAAGACCTGGATTGTCCGAGAACACTCCTCAGCACTATCTCGAAGAAGAAGAAGAAGAAGAAGAAGAAGAACGGTGATAAATATCAACGTTAATAGGTCCAAGGCCGAGACCGAGTTTACTCGCCATGCTTAGATCCCCACAGAACTAGACAAGTCACCAGATAGATATGACACACAGAGCACCAAGAGTGGAATATAAACTGTCCTCACAAGAGATGATAAATCTGTATATTCTCTTGGAGAAGAGAGAATGACAATGTCATACAGAAGAGCATGACAAATTTCTTCTGTTTGGCAATGACAAAATTAATGTCAAGAAAATAGCTAAGAACAACAATATTCGAAAGAAATAAAAAGTTGAAAGGAGACCTCACATACCCAATGACGGAGGCCTTGATGCAAAGTGAATAGAACCCAATGTTACAGATTCTGAGAAAGCAATCAATATCATACGCCCATCGGGATCCCACGTTGCCCCCTGATAATAAAAGACACAATTGATGACTGGAACTATGTGAAAGTTTCTTTTTCTGAGCATGATCGACAGCAAACTTGATAAAACGTTTGGGAAACACCAATAGCTCACGAGCTACCATATTAAAAAGTCACACAGCTTCCAAGATCATGTATCCGACAATCTAGTGTTTGAATCATGTTGCTGCAGGCAAAGGAAAACCATATTGTTACAAGATCCACTGGTGTGAGAAACTGCACGACCATTTAATATGGTAATAGTAGCTTGCCAGCTACCAAATCAGAGCTTCTGTTCAGGACATCAAAGCAGAAGTAGGATATCCGCCACAACAGAAAATCTAGTGAGTACAATTGCAAAAAAATTTAATTGCATTACAATAAATAACGTAAGGTTTAGTTCATTGAAACGAAAGACATCAGCTAATCAAGAAAGACCAAGGATGTCTGGAAATTGTTTGCTTAACAGAACCAGTGACAATACTGACCAATGAGTTGCCTCTTCTAGCTCTAAAAATCAATCTGCAACATGTCACAATATAAAAATTCAACCCAAACACGAACTCATTTTCCAAGTTATTTCTGCAGATTCATGTGAAAAATGAGAGGATACCAATGAAAGTCGTTGAACCTAAGCGAAGACAACCAGAATAACATGTGCAAGTAATATGTGCAATACTAACCACAGTTAATTGTGATGCTACCACAATTTTCAACCAACAGTTACTATAACACTAGAGCCCAAGCGTTAAACATTTTAAATAGTATCCTTGAAAAGCCTCTTATCATTCTTGCAGAGAGAACGTGATGACTTTTTCAAGGTTTACAAAGAAAATGACAACTAATCAAATCAATTTGAACTATTTAATTATTGATCCCTGTAGTTATCAAACAAATGGTTTACCAAAGCATCACGAATACTGTGAGTGAAAACAGGGCAAGCAATTGCCTTCAGTATGTTTTGTAATATCTAGTGCATGAATGAAAGCAAAATTGTCCTCTGATTAAATTTCAGGCCTAATAACTAGTCATCTTTACTATCACGACTCTAGAACCTAATTTATTAATTCTTACAGTTCTGCAGTGACCACTTTCCTCAACTTCCTGTCATGACATGCATATGTTCGCTGACTGGAAAACCATGTGAAGAAATTATTAGCTATAAAAATGTTGGCTAGTGATACTAGTCCAACAAAATCTTCAACTTTAGTGAAACGCCCAAGTTATTTTGTCTGCATGTACCGAACGCTATTACTCTTGCATTTGTTACGCCAAATGGTTGCTTGATCTATTGAGGTATGAGTATGTTTCATTCTATTTTAATCATTTCATAAAATATCAATATGTATTTCTTGTCTGTTTTTATCTCAAACACCCATAAAGTTTCCAATTCCAAAAATTTTACAATAATTTTACTTATAAAAAAAAACAATTTACAATAATTTCATAGATATTCATAAACTTCAATGAATTAATTTGATTTCCTAAAAACCGAGTTCATAGTGTTACTATTCAACACCTTAATGAAGGAAGAATCTCAAAATCAGCTAAACCACATTTTGTAGATAAGTTATGAAAAACCAAAATTATCACTTCCAGTTACCGTGACAAATCCACCAGTGGAAGACCAAGGTTCTGATGTCCATGTGTTTGTCTCCCATAGATAAAATGTTCCATCACTGTAAAAGTACATGACCGTCAATTTCTATATCATGAGCTGGAATGGCCTTGATCATGATCACTATACTTGAAACTGAAACACAAGTTCTTGACATTGGTATATGATCATACAATTTTGCAGTGAAAAAATAATCTCCCATCGGTGACCACTTTAGCATTGATATGCCCCCTAACCCACGTCGAATAGGCGTTCCCATTCCTGTAGATCATATAATTAATTAAAATTGATGCATCAAAAACTATATCATCGCTAACATTGCCTTATCGTAATTACTTGGAGCATTAAGAAATTATATATTCAATCAATAAAGCTCTAAAGAGTGTATTCCTTGTTAGTAATTCCGCATACCAAAAATACAGTACAAGAAAAGTTCTTATTTCAGTTTGACATTCAAAAGTTCGGTTAAAAAAATTGGGAAAGCCAGCGAGGGATATATTGAGAGAGGTCATTTTGAAGTTTAAAGATTTTGAGGCTTTTCTTGCCTTAATAGGGGCTATTATTGTCTTTTGCTTTTCTAGGGGATAGTTTTGTCATTTTAGAAAAGTGGAAGGTTGGCCATCCAATGGTGAGGATTGGCCAAAGGTTTTGAGATTCACTATTTACCCTTGTAAAGAAGGAGAGGGAAGTTTTTGTTGTCTTTTGAGAAGAAATGTTGAAGACTTGGGCTGAAGCTTTGCTCCCCATCCTTTGCATATTCTTTATCATCTCTAGTTGGGAGCCTATCAAGGTGGGAGGTAATACACATTGAGCAGTCCATGCGGACGACTTGAGCAGTTGAGTAGCCCCCCACTATCCCACCTACCACCCATTTCCACTATTGAGCCTCCCACTATTGATCTTGCTCTTTGGTTGGGAGAGCCTAGTTTTCACTTGTTTTCAATTTATTTTCCTATGTTTATCTTCCATTTTTGTTTTCTAATTTTCTGTGGATTTCCGCTCTTCATTAGTGGTATCTTTATCCCTAGTACCGATCGAAAGATATGTTGAGGAGAGCGATGCTCAATTGACATTCACGTACTGTTTGGTGGTAGCCAGGGGTGTGGGAGAGAAGAATAGTTTGTATTTAGCGTTACTCCAGAGTTATGTGGTGAGTGGGATCGAATTATACTTTGGTTGCCCTCAAGCCTTACCTTATGGTACAAATAGCTTTCTGAATTTTTATGGTAGTCTTAACACCCCGTACCGGTGTCAAACTCTAACACCCATACCCATATCAATGCAACATAGCTTTCTGATTTGATATGCAATAAATTTTATGACAAAGAAAAGAACAGTGGGAAAAAAAGATTCAGATAGCAAACTGATTACAGTTTTCAGATAGCAAACTGATTACAGTTTTATCGCCTCATTACTTTTAATTCGTCCAACAAGCTCCTCATTAATATTGATAACATATGGCAGTAGAAAGAAGAATCAGTTCATAAGAGTCCAACTAAATTTGATGCATAGAAAGAAAAAGTATTTACAGTACCTTGAGCAACATCCCATATGATGAATGACGAGCTCTCATGTGAAGCAGATGCCAAATATGTGAAGAAATGTCAAGGATATTTCAGATTGAAACATTTAAAAACATTTCTTTAAATTTAAAAGGTGGCATGCTTTGTACTTTTACCAACTTAAAGAACTCCAACCATATCAAAAATATATAGGTTTCTTATGGACTGTAAATTTTCTCAGGGTCCACAAGCTGGCATTAGGTTGAGCCTTAGCATATTTATAGCCATAAACAAAAAAGAATAGACCCTATTACAAAAGTACATAGAGGAAAGTTAACATCTTCTACAATGAACATTACAAGTTCATCTAGGATTCTTTCCCCTTTGAAGAAATTTTGAAGACTCGTGCAATGAACATTACAAGCTTATCTGGGGGATTTTCCTTTTATATAAATTTCCCTTAGCACAAGCAATAAAATAAATATTCTGAAGAAATGCTTGCAGCACCAATAATAATATTAATACCTCGATTTTAAAGATATTGTCTTCTCAGAACCGAATATTATATATTTAGAGAAATTAAAATAAAGTTCCAGGCTTCCAGCCAAGATTTAATTATTGGTCCATTCTAATTGTATGTAAAGTCAATCTTGTTGTGGTAAGAAAGATTAAACATGAGAGAACAATTGAACACATGTTATAATTTATACAGATTAGAGAACATGGAAGTTGGATTGGATATCTTCCGTCAGGACTCCAAGATAGAGCACTGATTTGTTCACCACTAGGGCTTCGAAGAAAATCAACCAGAGTCCATCGAATTCCTGAGCCTCTAGACAGTGTGCCCACAAAAGAGGCAACTCCAGATCTCACAGATGCAGCATTGCCTGGGTAAGAAGCAGACCAGATGCAAATTCCACCCCTGAAAAGCAGAAATCCAATGTTGAAAAACTCATATTCAACAGTACTTATGTGTAAAACATAATTAACATGAAGTAACTCAAATCTAAATGAGAATGGAAGCATCATGATACTTGCTTGCATGCTACAGAGAGTGTCTTCCCACCATTTGGCCTCCACTCAATAATTTTAACGTCTCTCTGGGACTCACTTGTCAAAATGCATGGATCCTTGCCGTCTGCTCACAACTCATAAGAGGCGTGTTTGATTTCAATAGAACTTATAGAATACAAGTTTGCAGTGGCATGCATAAAAATATACTGAATGTGAAAGGTTTTTCTAATCAAAAATGCAAGAAGATCATCCAAGAAGCAGTGTTTCAAACTCTTATAACTGACCCGAATCCTCATAATCACGGACGGTAACTTGATTCGGCCCAGAGATAAATGCTAATATATGCTTATGTTGGTGCCAGCTTACTCCTTGAAGATCAATTTCTGTTAGCAAATTCACCTATAAGATCATGAGGTAGGAAGAGCACAAAATGTTCAGTCCTAAACCATCAACCAGTCTCCAGACATCAATTTTTTATTCATTGTCCAGATTCTAAAACATATCAAAAGTAAGCTAGTTAACACAGACATATTTATAATGTAAAACACGAGCAGATGCTAAAACTGATGTGTTCAAGTCTCAAGAGCATTGTCAACAAATGTGGCAATCAGAATCAGACAAAGGCAAAAAGCAGTATTGGGCAATTCATGGTAATTTAGGTCCAGTATTTCTTAAAAAATTTAAAACTGAAATCATTAAAATACATCCCTAAATTAAAGAAATAGGTATCATGGAGGATTACCCCATTTGCTATATGTTGGGAGGTTTGGAAGGAGAGAAATCGTCGGATTTTTGAGGAAAAGGAGGCCAACATCGAGGAGGTTGGTGATACTACAGGCCAGATTACCTATAACAGTAGGGAGAACAAACACTCAAGAGTAGGAAAGGAGTCCGATCGAGGAGGGGAAGCCAGTCTTGTGCCAGTGTCGGGGGCAGAGACTCGGGGCAGGACAGATTGTATACCCTTATCGCCTAAGACATCCAGAGAACTTCAAAGATTGGGACTAGATCAGTTAGGATTGGAGAGAATCCTAGAGTCCAAGGGGAGCAGAGTGTCACGGACTTAGTCTTTGACCCTTACTAAAGACCGTGCGGCACTTGAGTTAGTCGCTCCTTTGCTAGCTCAAGTCAGCCTTTCTCCAAAGTGACTTAGGATTTGGCCTTGCCTAAGCACTACTCTCACTCAAGAAGCACACAAAGACAAGAAAGCTTAGAGAATGAGGAAACTTGTATTGCTCAACTCTGGATGGATACAAATGAGGGGGCTTGCCCCTTTATATAGGCTTCAAGCCTTGTTCTAGAATCTTCTATACAATTCTACCAAGGTGTCTCTAGATGTTTCTCCTAGGAACTATCTAGAATATTTACATATGATACATGTGTGGCTTTCCCCTAGAATTCTCATGAGTGTTCTAGATCCTTCCATCTTCTAGGGTTCTCCACTACACTCTAGAGTCCTCTAGAAGCTTCCAGGGCACTCTAGACTCCTTGAGCCATAACCTGGACTTGGATATGGGCTCTAAAAGGGGCTTGATTGGCGGGCTTGTGACACTCTCCCCCACCTAATCTCGCGACGTCCTCGGCGCGTCATCGTCATGGAACTTGGCGATCTTGTCCTCGAACTGCCACAATGTTTCTGCATGCTCCCAACTTGCTTCGTTCTCGGGCAATCCCTTCCATTTCACCAAGTACTCAGTGTATGGTTGCACTCCGCGCCTAGTCACGCGGCGATCAGCTAGTATATATTCCACCTCCTTGTCAAAGGAAGTAGTCATGGTCATGGGCGCTCTTTTGCTGATGCCTCTTGACGGGTCTTCCATGTCTGCATGGTATGGCTTAAGACAACTTGCATGGAAGACTGGATGTATCTTCAGCTTGGAAGGTAGCTGAAGTCGGTAGGAAACTTTGCCTACCTTCTTTAAAATGGGGAAGGGACCTTCATACCGACGTATCAACCCCTTGTGCACCTTCCGAAACACTTTGAATTGTTGGGGCTGTAACTTGACCATCACTAGGTCGCCTTCCTTGTACTCCACGTGCCTCCTCTTCGAATCCGCCCATTTCTTCATTTTCCGTGCGGCCTTCTCAAGGTAGGCTTTGGCAATATCGGCCTGCTCTCCCCAATCCTTAGCAAACCGGTATGCAGCTGGGCTCTTCCCTCTATACCCACTAACGACACTGTGAGGTGTGAGGGGTTGTTGGCCCGTTGCCAACTCAAATGGACTATGGCCCGATGACTCGCTCTTTTGTAAGTTGTAACAAAATTGGGCCACATCCAAGAGCTTTACCCAATCCTTTTGGTTGGCACTTACAAAGTGCCGTAGATACTCCTCCAATAGCGCATTCACCCGTTCTGTTTGCCCATCTGTCTGTGGGTGAAAGCTGGTTGAGAAGTGTAGTTCCGATCCAAGAAGCTTGAATACTTCTCCCCAAAACTTCCCCGTGAACCTTGGATCGCGATCGCTTATAATGGTTTCTGGAATACCCCAGTATTTCACCACGTTCTTCACAAAGAGCTTTGCTGCTTGCTCAGCCGTGCAGTCAGTTGGGGCAGCAATGAACGTAGCGTACTTGGAAAATCTATCAACCACCACCATGATTGATCCTTGTCCTTCAACCTTGGGCAACGCCGAGATGAAGTCCATCGAAATGCTAGCCCATGGCCTTTCCGCTACGGGTAAGGGCTCCAGAAGACCTCCCTGTTTCTTGTGCTCAACCTTGTCCTGTTGGCATACAAGACAAGTTCGGACGTAGTCATCGACGTCCTTGTCCATCTTGGGCCAATAGTAACTTGTTTCTAATAGGGCTAGAGTGCGTCGTTGGCCCGGATGTCCTGCCCATCGAGTGTCATGGCACTCGCGCAGCAACTCCTTGCGTAGGTTGTCCCATTTTGGCACGAAGAGTCGTTCGCCTTTGGTGAAGAGTAGCTCGTCCTTCACCCAAAATCTCCGAGTCTTCCCCTCTTGTGCTGCCACCATGAGACTCTTCCCCAAGGGATCTTTGTTCAGCCCTTCCTTGACACGATCAAGAACCGTCCCTTTTACTTGGCTCAGAGTAGCCAACCCCTCTATCTTAAGAGCAGCGAGCTCGGCTTTTCTACTCAATGCATCTGCAACTTGATTAGTGCGGCCTGGCTTGTACTCCAAGATCATATCAAACTCAGCCAGGAAGTCTTGCCACCTAGCTTGCTTGGGACTTAACTTCTTCTGTGTCTGAAAGTAACTTGTAGCCACGTTGTCCGTCCGAACGACGAACCTTGATCCCAGTAGGTAGTGCCTCCAAGTCCTTAGACAATGTACCACAGCGGTCATCTCCTTTTCTTGCACGGTGTACCGCCGTTCCGTGTCATTGAGCTTTCGACTCTCGTAGGCAATGGGGTGACCATCTTGCATGAGTACGCCTCCAATTGCGAAGTCTGAAGCATCCGTATGCACTTCGAATGGTTGGGCGTAGTCGGGCAAACGTAAGACCGGTTCCTCGGTCACAGCTTGCTTGAGGTCTTCAAAGGCCTCTTGGCACTTGTCCGTCCAATCCCATGGACGGTTCTTCTTGAGAAGATCCGTGAGTGGAGCAGCCCTTCTTGAATACCCCTGGATGAATCGCCGGTAGTAGTTGACTAGCCCCAAGAATGATCTAAGCTCAGTCACCTTGGTAGGGATTTCCCAATCCCTTATGGCCTTTACTTTGCTCCCATCCATCCAAATTTTTCCTCCCCCGATCCAATGCCCTAGAAATGATACTTCTTGTAGGGCAAAGGAACATTTTTCCCTTTTCACATATAGGGTGTTGTCCCGTAAGGCTTTAAACACCGTCCGCAAGTGCTTGACATGCTCTTCCAAAGTCTTGCTATAGATGACTATGTCATCAAGATATACCACCACAAATTGGTCTAGGTAGGGATGGAAGATCTTGTTCATGAGGGTACAAAAAGTGGCAGGAGCATTAGTGAGTCCAAAAGGCATGACTAAGAATTCAAAAGCTCCATACCTAGTGACACAAGTTGTCTTCGGCTCGTCACCCTCCGCAATACGAACTTGATAATACCCTGACCGTAGATCCAGCTTGGTGAAGAAACGAGCATCTCCCAACTGATCGAACAAGTCTTCCACTCGAGGAATGGGGTACTTGTTCTTGACGGTGACTTTGTTCAAGGCCCGGTAGTCTATGCACATACGCAGGCTCCCATCGTGCTTCTTTTGGAACAACACCGGTGCTCCATAAGGTGCTTTGGATGGTTGGATGTATCCGGCATCTAACAACTCCTTGAGTTGTCTCCTCAATTCCTCCAATTCAGGGGGTGCCATCCTGTAAGGTGCTAGTGCGGGCGGCTTAGCACCAAGCTCCAACTCAATTTGATGGTCCACCTCTCTTCTGGGTGGTAGTGTCTTGGGCAGCTCGGGCGGCATCACGTCCTTAAACTCCTTAAGGACTTTCTCCACTTCCATGGGTAGTTCTCCATCTACCCCATTCTCACGCTCTTCGACCATTGAAGCTATATAAGTAGCTTCACCCTTCTTGAATCCTTTGGAGAGCTGTAGGGCCGAGAGCATCTTCGTCACTGACTTGGTTCCTTGGACAGCAGGAACCATGCAAGGAGCTCCCTCCTCCATGATGCAAACCGAGTTCACAAACGGCAGAGGAATGGCTTTAACCTTCCGTAGGAACTCCATGCCTAGTACAACTTGGAAGTCATCCATAGGAACTACGGACAAATCGGTTGTTCCCTTCCATGCTCCGATGCGCAACTCTACCCCTCGAGCTGTGCCATGGATGGGTTTGGCTTGTGAGTTCACAGCCTTGAGCCAACCTTCTTCCTTGGATGCCTTCAACCCCAATCTCTTTGCCTCTTCTACCGAGACAAAGTTATGGGTTGCCCCAGTGTCTACCATGACTCGAGTGGGCTTCCCATTGATGTGGGCTTCTATATACATGAGACCCTTGCTGGCTGCCTTGGATGACTCGGGCTGTTTCTTTACGGCATTGAGAAGTCGTAGCGATCCCATCCTCGGCTCCTCGTCGCTATCCTCTTCCCGATCATCTATCTTGGCTGCCAAGGCATTCAATGCCTTCCTCTGTGGGCAATCCCTTGCCCAATGATCTCCATCACAAAGAAAACAGTTAGTTCTCTTTGGTTTAGAGTGATCCTTACCTTCCTTGCCACCCTTCCCCGTCTTGTTATACTTGGAGTTGAATGGCTTGGATGACCCCTCCTTGTGACTTGATGGCCTATCTCCCCCACCTTTGGCATGGCTACCCTTGGAAGATTTTGCCTTGGAAGAGTCTCCCTTCTTGAACTCGACTAGTTGCTCGGCCGCGGTCATAGCACTAGCGAGGTCTTGCACTCCTCGACGACGTAACTCTTGTTCTGCCCATGGTTGGAGACCATCCATGAAATTGAAGAACAACTCCTTGTCTGGCATGTCAGGGATCTCCAACATAAGGGTTGAGAACTCCTTCACATAGTCTCGGATAGAGCCAGTGTGCCTCAATCGTTTGAGACTCTTCCTTGCTTGATGCTCCGCATCCTCAGGGTAGAACTGCCTTTTGATCTCCTTCTTGAAGTCCTCCCAAGTATCGATCGTGCATGTGCCCCGTTCCATATCTGCGTGACGTCTACGCCACCATAGGGTAGCGGTGTTGGTGAGGTACATGGTGACCGTTCGAATCTTGGTCTTCTCATCACGTAGGGAGATGGCCTCAAAGTACTGCTCCATGCTCCACAAGAAGTTATCTAACTCCTTGGCATCCCTTGACCCACCATAGGTCTTGGGCTCTGGGGTCCTGATCTTGGGTGCCCCATGTGTGACCATGCCTTCATTGGCCATGGCCTTCTTCCATAGGACCCAGTCACCTCGCATTTCTTCAACTTGATCCTTTAGAGTCTCCACCATCCCAATTACTTGGGCTTGGAAGGCATCCCTCTCTTGTTGCTGATCATGCACTAGCTCATTGACGGTGGCCAGCATACCCCCCTTGAGTTCCTCAAATCCCGTCTTGAGGTCCTCCATGCCCATGCCTAACTCGTCGAACCTGTCACGTGCATCTGCCATGGCAAGCTCCACCTTAGCAAGCCTGGCTTCCCAAGCAGCAAAGATATCTTGGGACTTATCCCTTTTCCTTCCTCCCCTAGAGATAGGGATGGCGGGGTTTTGCTCATCACTTCCCCGTGCCTCTTCAGTGACCATCGACATGGTGTCTTCTTGAAGTTAGCTCTGATACCACTTGTCACGGACTTAGTCTTTGACCCTTACTAAAGACCGTGCGGCACTTGAGTTAGTCGCTCCTTTGCTAGCTCAAGTCAGCCTTTCTCCAAAGTGACTTAGGATTTGGCCTTGCCTAAGCACTACTCTCACTCAAGAAGCACACAAAGACAAGAAAGCTTAGAGAATGAGGAAACTTGTATTGCTCAACTCTGGATGGATACAAATGAGGGGGCTTGCCCCTTTATATAGGCTTCAAGCCTTGTTCTAGAATCTTCTATACAATTCTACCAAGGTGTCTCTAGATGTTTCTCCTAGGAACTATCTAGAATATTTACATATGATACATGTGTGGCTTTCCCCTAGAATTCTCATGAGTGTTCTAGATCCTTCCATCTTCTAGGGTTCTCCACTACACTCTAGAGTCCTCTAGAAGCTTCCAGGGCACTCTAGACTCCTTGAGCCATAACCTGGACTTGGATATGGGCTCTAAAAGGGGCTTGATTGACGGGCTTGTGACAAGAGGCTCCAAAAAAGGGCCTAATCAGCTGATCTAGGACTCTGGCCTGCGGGGAGACCATTGTTAGTTAATGTCTTTTGTCAAAATTCTGTCATGGAATGTTAGGGGTCTGGGGGATATCACGAAGAGGGCCACTATCAAAAAGCTAATCAGTGACAGTGGAGCAAGATTTATCATGCTTCAGGAAACCAAGCTGGAATCCATCAATCCCGGTCTTCTCTCTGACCTTTGGGATAAGGAGTGTGGTCGGTGCACCTTGCCAGCCATTGGTGCATCGGGAGGGATTTTGATCATTTGGGACTCTAAGGTCGTGGATATCACCGAGGATCTTATAGGGGCTTTTTTCCGTTTCTGTGGCTTGCCGTTCTTCTGATGGTTTTCGTTGGATTCTTACTTGTGTGTACGGTCCAACGGACAGGGGCCTTAGATCGCAGTTCTGGGAGGAACTTGGAGACATAGTAAGCTATTGGGATCTCCCTTGGTGCATAGGGGGGGATTTTAACGCTATCAGGTTTTCATCTGAGAAGAAAGGAGGTTGTAGCATCAATAGAAGCATGGGGGAGTTCAGTGATTTTATCAGGTCCTACGGTCTCTTGGATCTCCCGCTCAATGGAGGCAACTTCACGTGGTCCAACAATCAACGCCACCCGATCCTTAGTAGACTGGACCGCTTTCTGGTTTCGAGTTCTTGGGAAGAGCACTACCCTCTGGTGCTCCAACGTGTGCTTCCCAGACTGACATCAGACCACTTTCCAGTTTTGCTTGACCTGGGTGGGCATTCGTCTAGAACCAAGCCGTTTAAATTTGAAAATATGTGGCTTCTGGAGCCCAATTTCTTGGAGCAGGTTAGAACTTGGTGGTCCGCTCTCTCTTTTCGGGAAAGACCGGGGGTAATTTTGCGCAAGAAACTTCTCAAGTTCTTAAATGGCATCTGGTCCAATGGAACAGAGAAGTGGTGGGTTGGATTGATGTTAAGTTGAAAGATATCCTTCTTCAGATTGATGCATTGGATAAGAAGGAAGAAGATGAGGAGCTTTCAGAAGAGAACTTTAGGAGGGTGAATCTTAAAGCTCAATTCCAATCCCTAGCCAGAATGGAGGAGGTGAGCTGGTGTCAAAAATCGAGGATTAAATGGTCGAAGGAAGGGGATGGCAACACCAAATTTTTCCACCGCATTGCGAATACCCGAAGACACATTAACCATATTGCGAAGGTGGAGATTGACGGGGTTAGTTTGCAGGATGAGGAGGCTATCAAAGTTGGGGTCGTCAAATTTTATTCTGAGCTATATACGGAGACCTCCTGCGATAGACCGGAGCTGGATGGCTTAGTTTTTTATAGTATTGATCCTCTTCAAAGCACGTGGCTCGAAAGACCCTTAGAAGAGGAGGAAGTCAGGAAAGCGATTAAGGATTTAGAGGGGGATAAAGCGCGCAAGTCCAGATGGTTACAGCCTCGCTTTTTTTAGTCACTGTTGGGAGATTGTGGGAAGTGACGTAATGGCAGCTATGGAGGACTTTCAGAAGGAAGGTGTTCTGGACAGGTGGTCCAACTACACATTTCTGGTCCTCATTCCGAAGAAGCAAGGTGCCATTGAAATCTCAGACTTCAAACCGATTAGCTTGGTAAGCAGCTTTTATAAAATTTTGGCTAAAGTCTCGGCTTCTAGAATCAGAGATGTTTTGTCAGGGGTGATTTCTTCTTCCCAAGGAGCTTTTGTCCACGGGAGACAAATCCTTGATGGAGTTCTAGTAGCTAATGAGTGCATTGATGCGAGAATCAGATCTGGAGACTCGGGTCTTGTTTGCAAAATTGATCTTCATAAAGGCATAAAGCTTATGATCATGTTAGCTGAGAGTTTTTGGATTACCTATTAGACAGGCTGGGCTTTGGCCAGATATGGAGAAGTTGGATTAGCAGGTGCATCTCGTCGGCTTCCTTCTCTGTCTTGATCAATGGGGCTCCGACAGGATTCTTCAGAAGCTCGCAGAGATTGAGGCAAGGTGATCCTCTCTCCCCCTTCCTCTTCATTATTGTGGCAGAGGCTCTAGCAGAATGATATCCAAAGCTGTGGACCAGAGGATGATACAAGGTTTTCGTATTGGCAGCTCAGGACTCATGATCTCGCACTTACAGTTTGCTGATGATACGTTGATATTCATCGAGGCCAACAAGGACCAATGTCAGGCGTTGAAAGGTCTCTTAGGGTGCTTCGAAGCTGTATCAGGGCTCGGGGTCAATTTTACTAAAAGTACCGTCTTCTCTGTTGGCGATATTGTTGATCTGTCGGGTTTGGCCTCTACACTTGGAGTCCAAATTGGGGCTCTGCCGGCCACGTACCTAGGTTTGCCCCTCGGAGCTTCTTACAAGTCTAAAACTCTTTGGGACCCGGTTATTGAGAGATGCACGAGGAAATTAGCCATTTGGAAAACTAAGTACCTGTCGAAAGGTGGGAGATTAGTTTTGCTCAAGAGCACCTTCTCTAGTCTTCCCACTTACTACCTTTCTCTTTTCCAGATGCCAACAGGGGTGATTAAAAAGGTGGAACAGCAGATGCGTCGCTTTCTATGGTTCAGTAGTGATGATGGCGCTGGGTACCCTTTGGTGGATTGGAGACTTGTGTGCTCCCCCGAGAAAGAAGGTGGGTTAGGGGTCAAGAATCTCAAGTTGATGAACCAAGCCCTGCTTGGAAAATGGCTCTGGCGCTTCACATTGGAGTTGGATAGTTTATGGAAGGAGGTAGTCATAGCTAGACATGGGTCCGATCCGATGGGCTGGTTCAGTAGAGAGGTCCGTACTCCGTACGGTTGCGGAGTGTGGAAGGGAATCCATAAATTATCAGTTTCCGTCTGTAACGGCATCCATTTCAAGGTTGGGAAGGGAGATAGGGTGTATTTTTGGGGCGACGTGTGGTGTGACGATAAGTCCCTCAAGGAGGAATTTCTGCAAATTTATAGCATCTTGATTCGCAAAGATAGCACTATTCAGCACATCATGGAGGAGGGAGATGGGTTCTCGTGGAACTTGGGGATAAGGCGTAATCTTAATGATTGGGAAACTGCCGCTATGGCGACTCTCCTTCAAAAACTAGATAGTGTGACCACACACGGATCGTCGGAGGATGTTGTTTGAGTAGAAGTTCTTCAGTTCTGCACGTAGAGGAAAGAGAAGAGAGAAGATGGAGAAGATGGGTTATGTGTGTTAACCCTACACACACCCCAATAAATCTTATTTATATTAATAACTGTGGGCCCTTACATAAGTGAGAAAATAAGTACATAGAGACACCAAACAATAACTAATAACAGAGACGTCCTTCAACACTCCCCCTCAAGTTGGGACATAGATATCAATCATGCCCAACTTGTACAAGCACTTAGTAAACGGAGCCGATGCAACACCTTTCGTGAGAATGTCTGCTAGCTGATCATATGTAGAAATGAAAGGAGTGCAGATAACTCCCGATGTCACTTTTTCACGAATAAAGTGACGATCCACCTCGATGTGTTTGGTCCTGTCATGTTGAACTGGGTTGTGAGCAATACTTATCGCCGCCTTGTTGTCGCAATATAATGACATGGATCATTCTACTGGGAAACCGAGTTCTCCAAGTAACACCTTAAGCCACAATAACTCACAGACACCATGGGCCATTGATCGGAACTCAGCTTCTGCACTCGACCGTGCAACGACCTGTTGTTTTTTTTACTTCACCATGTAACCAGATTTCCTCCCACAAAAGTACAATGTAGATCTCCTATCATCTTGGGCTCCTGCCCAATCCGCATCTGTGAAACCCTCGACACGCATGTGGCCCTGATGACTAAATAGTAGGCCACGACCTGGGGAAGATTTTAAGTACCTCAAAATCCTGTAGGCAGCTTCCAAACGTGGAGTCCGAGGAGAATGCATATACTGACTAACTACACTCACTGCATATGCAATGTCAGGGCGAGTATGTGCTAGGTATATAAGTCTCCCTACCAATCGCTGGAAGCTACTCACATCCTCCAAAGGCTCTCCGGACTGACCATCAAGTTTATGATTTGCCTCAATGGGTGTGTCGACAGGCCGAGCTGCTAGCATACCAGTATCCTGCAGCAGGTCCAACACATATTTCCTCTGGGAGATGAAGATTCCTTTGCTAGATCTCGCAACTTCTATCCCCAAAAAGTACTTCAACTTACCCAGATCCTTGATTTCAAATTCCAATCATCATCGACATATACAATCAGAATCGTCACATCCTCCTTATCACGTCTGATGAACAGAGTATGATCAGCTTGGCTCTGACTATACCCCATTCGCTTGACTGCCCCACTAAAGCGTTCGAACCACGTTCTTGGAGACTGCTTCAAACCATACAAAGTTTTCTGAAGCTTGCATACTTTCTGTTTATCCCCAGAAAGTTGAAAGCCAGGAAGGGGCAACATATACACTTCTTCCTTCAAGTCCCCATGAAGAAAAGTATTCTTGACATCGAGTTGAAATAGTGGCCAAGACTGGTTCGCGGCAAGAGAAAGAATAACCCTGATAGAGTTGAGCTTGGCCACAGGAGCGAATGTCTCCTTGTAGTCTATCCCATAAGTCTGAGAGTAACCTTTCGCCACCAATCTTGCTTTATACCAATCCACTGAACCATCAGGCTTGCATTTCACAGTGTAAACCCATTTGCATCCAACGGGTTTCTTGCCTCTTGGCAAGTCTACCAACTCCCAAGTGCTATTTTTTTTCAACGCATCCATCTCTTCATACATTGCTTCTTTCCACCTGGATGCTTTAGAGCTTCTGTAACAGATGAAGGAAGAGCAACCGAGGACAACGAGGTAACAAAGGATTTGTATGACGGAGATAGATTATCATACGAAACAAAGTTAGCAATCGGATGTTGGGTACAAGATCTTTTTCCCTTCCTAAGGGCAATAGGAAGGTCAGAGCAACTATCATAAGAAGAGGGAGGAGTGAGGTTACCTGGATCCAATGAGGATGACTGTTGGCCATGGAGTTCAGCGGTGATCTGTGTTCCGGGTCGACGCCTTGAGTACACCTGCAGACCCCCATACATGTACTCCCCCCCTTGATCAGATCGGAGAATTTTAATGCATGTCCCAAACTGAGTAAAAACCATTTTGTGAAACTGTTTGAAGATAGAGTAAACTTCATCTTTTGATTTCATGACAAATATCCATGTGCAGCGGGAAAAATCATCCACAAAAGAAACAAAATATCGATAGCCAAAGAAAGAAGTAACAAGGGATGGCCCCCAAACATCAGTATGAATAATGTCAAAAATAGATAAACTTTTATTACCACGAGGGGGAAAAGTAGTGCGACAATGTTTGGACAGCACACAAATCTCACAATGAAGATCAGACATGGACACTGATTTAAACAACTCAGGGAATAACACCCGTAAATAAAGAAAGGACACATGACCTAAACGAGCATGCCAAGACATAAGATGTTCTTTATTGACACTATTGCTAAGACTACTAGACTGAAGGGCTACAGAGGCTGTAGGAGTCGCATCCAAGAGATAGAGACCACCTACTTCACGTCCAATGCCAATCGTCCTCCTAGTGGCCAAGTCCTAAAACACAGTGAGAAGGAAAAAATGTTACAGAGCAGTTAAGGTTCTTTGTAAGAGAACTGACAGATAACAAGTTAGTGGCAAATTTGGGAACATGAAGTACTGAAGGTAAAGATAGGCAAGAAGAGAGTGACACGCCCTTTCCCCGAGACAGAAGAAAGGGTGCCATCGGCAATGCGGACTTTATCCGCACCAGAACACACAGAATATGAGGAAAAAGAAAATGAAATACCAGTCATATGCTCTAAGGCCCCCGAATCAATGATCCAAGGTGTGCCAGTAGTAGAAGCAGAAGCAGAGACAAGGTTGGCAAAGCTGATGATACCTGATTGTGCGAACGTAGAAGCGACAGTTGGACCATCCAGTTGGACCATAAAGCGACGCAAGTTCTTTATCTCATCTCTAGAGAAGGGTGCTGGGGACGTAGCAGAAGGCTGAGGAGCAACAGTAGAGGTGGGTGGCGACCCTGGTGTAGAATCCATAGTCGCACTGTGAGCAGTAGTGGGAGTCCCGAGCAACTGTGGTGGTCGGCCATGAATTCGGTAGCACCAATCCTTGTTGTGGCCTTTACGACTACACCCCTCACACACATGTAAGCTCCAACATCGATCCCTGGTGTGGCCTTTCTTGCCACAATGAGCACAAGTACGTGGAGGACCCCCCTTGGGGCCACTGGTGGCGACCGAGGTTTTAGACTTAGGGGCTTTGGAAGTAGACGAGAAGGCAGCCAAGACGGACTTTTCATGGCCGGGAGAAGGAGACATGACCTCTCTGCGGCTGTCATCACTCTGAACATATGCATATACCTGATTGAGGGATGGCAATGTGTCTTTACTAAGCAACTGGACACAGGCTAACTCAAAATCAGCATTCAAGCTGGCAAGAAACTCATAACTCCGGTTTTGTTCAACTAACTTTCGATATTGCGAGCCATCCTCTAGGCACTTAAGCGTAAAGACCTGATAAAAGTCCAGTTCTTCCCACATACCACGGAACTTTGCAAAATAATCAGCCAAGGGTAAATCACATTGACGGAGGGAGGCAATACTCTGGCGCAACTGATACACACGGGCGACATTCTGCTGTTGCGAATAAGTCTGGGCTGCTACATCTCAGATCTCCTTGGCCGTGGAAAAAAACATGAATCCTCTGCTAATATGGGACTCCATAGAGTTAAGGAGCCATGACATAACTGCTAAATTACCTGTCTCCCATTGTTCAAACTTAGGATCTGTCTCAGCAGGTGCTGGTAATCGACCAGTGATGTACCCTTGTTTCCCTCGACCACCAATAAACATCTTGGCAGCCCTAGACCACTCCAAGTAATTTTTTTCAGCCAACTTAGTGGTGGTGATCTGCAAACTCGGATTCTCAAACGACATTGGGACTGAAACGGTAGTCCCGGTGGAGCCGAAACGGTAGTCCCGGTGGAGCCGGAGGACACATCGGATGCCTTAAACTCATTCAAAGTCGACATCCCCACTCCAAAAAAACAAATAAGAGTACCACAAAGAATAACAATCCACAAAGAAATCAAGAAAAAACCCTCAAGAACAGATCTAAAGGTATATAAAGGAGAGAACGAGTCCCTCGATGTAAATCGCACCTGTTAAGCAACCACGGAGCAAGGGGTACACCATAAAGCACCCAAATCGCAGCCAAAAGGAGTCAAAACATTTGTAGAAAACGGATGGTGAGTATGCATAGAGAAGAGGAGTGCGTGGACAGCACTCTTGACCCCAAAAAAGTCGCCGGCGATAGTATAGAGGGAGAGAAATCGACCCGCACACTTCAATCCTCCATGGATTTGAGAGATCCACCTATGGATGTAGATAGGATAATAGGGGACCAAAACGAAGCAACAAGCCCTCCAAATAGTCGCCGTATGGTTCCACAAAGCACCGAGAAGAAAAAAATGATTTTTGCGATTTTTTTTGAAAATCAGCAAAAACACATCGAAGAAGGCTCCTAAAAATCTTCAAAAAATCACCAAAAATCCCCAAAAATCGAGATCTAGTAGAGAAGAGAGTTTCAGTCCATCATCTCTACCTTGTCCGTACGAATGATGACGTCAGCCGTACGACTGGATGACGTCAACGAGGCTGCACGCAGTGACGACACCTCTAGGGTTTCTCCAAGCCTCCCACAATCTCGTACGTAAGTCCGGATATGGATCCAATAACGATTTGCTCTGATACCAAGTAGAAGTTCTTCAGTTCTGCAATTAGAGGAAAGAGAAAAGAGAAGATGGAGAAGATGGGTTATGTGTGTTAACCCTACACACACCCTAATAAATCTTATTTATATTAATAAGTGTGGGCCCTTACATAAGTGAGAAAATAAGTACATAGAGACACCAAACAATAGCTAATAACAGAGACGTCCTTCAACGGTTTGGTGGGTCGGTCTGGCTAACGGCCTTTTCACTGTTCGATCCTTCTATAAGATGTTGGATACCGCTTGGAGAGCGTCGACTGCATTCCCGGTGATAGCTAGGAGACGTGCTTTCCCATCAGTTAAGATTTGGGGCTCTAGGGCGCCGTCAAAAGTTGCTTTTTTTGTGTGGTGTGCCTCTTTAGAAAAGATTCTTACTATGGATAATCTCATCAAAAGAAAGTGGGTGATGGTGAACTCTTGTGTGATGTGCAAAGAAGAGGGAGAGTCTGTCAATCACCTTCTCCTTCATTGTAGGTTAGCTCGGGAAGTGTGGGGTTTGTTTTTTGGCCTCTTTGGTATCCATTGGGTTATACATGCTTCTGTTAGTCTAACTATAGGTTGTTGGACTTCCCGTTGTTTTCATCCTTGTGGGCAGAGATTATGGAGACTCTTACCCTTTGCGGTTTGGCGGGGCTTATGGAACGAGAGGAACAAAAGGATCTTTTAAGGCAAAGAAGCGTCCTCCCTTCACCTTGTCATTAGTATCAAGGCCTACCTATTTCATTAGTCCAAGCTGTTTCAGGAATGTAAAGGATTGGCCTTTAAGGATTTGGTCTTTAGATGGGATACTATCATGAGTAGGAACAACTAGCTTTTTGCTGGCTTTGCTTTCTTCGGAGGTTTTCTCGGCCTCCCTTGTATCTTGTCTTCGATCTTTTAATATATTGCTTTACCTTATCAAAAAAAATAAATAAACATCGAAGATATTTTTATGAACGTTAAAGCCACTCTCTATTATTGAGCATCCGTTATCCCCAATCTCAAGGAGTTCGGATTTGAAGACTATGTCTTCCGGTGGGAGCATTTGATTTCTTAGCTTGGTCCTCTTCTGTGGGTTGTTGGGGGGTGGTTGTTCTGCTTTTTGAGCTTTTGCTGTGTTTGGTTGTATAGTTTTTTGGGCTTTCTCAGCCCTCCTTAATTTATTTATCTTTTACCGATCAAAAAAAAATAGGTATCATATGTAACTACAGGAAAAAAAATCAATAATTACAAGTTCTTAAATTATCTTCCGAAGGCAATTAAATAATAATTAATGCAAATATCAGGGAAAAATATTTCAAATGAAAAGAAGGCATTGGAATTCCAAAAGAAAAGAGTTGAGCCATAGGCTTATTTGCAGAGAATGAAATAAGTTTAGCACTATTTCCACCACCGATTTTGCTTCTTCCACTAATGAAAGAGAAAAATTTTTAAAAGTAATAACAGGAAGTATTGCTTCCACTAAGAAGAAGCAAAAAACAGTAGTGAAAATGTTACTTCCTTAAGTAATATCCCTTTTTTTCTTTTGATTGGCAATTTCCCTTTAATTACTTCTTGCAAAAAAGAAGAAAAAAACAGAAAACTAAAGTTGACCTTCAACATAAATCATCTGAAAAACAAAGGAACATGTAAATTAGCTGAATTTCCAAAATCAACTGAATCCACAGATCTACGGCCAATTACAACCGATTAAAGTTGATTGCAACCCATTTTTTGGTGAATTCAAATAGATGTGAAATGCAGTTCCATCTTCGACCCAACTGAATTGGAAAAAACATATTCAACATCAGCCAGATTCACAAAAACGTGTTCAAAAAATCTACAAAAAAATGAAGTAAATTGTTTGCATGCGCAAGGAAACAAAATGTACTTCTAATGCAGTGGACGCCACCATGTCTGTTCTTAATTAACAATTAAATCTTTTGAAAAAAATTAAAAATTAACAATTGTCGAAGAGAAAATTTCAATACATGCCACACTAAAACGAGAATTCTAAAAGGAATTATTCATAACACATTTTAGTTCTTCAAGAACACTAATGATTTTCTACTCCCATTTTGCTTCATCCACCAAAGTAAAAATACATTGGTGATCTGGAAGAAACAAAATGTGCTCTGCCTATAGTAATTCTCAAATCCTAACTTCAAAACAAATATCTCATCGTTAAAGAAACCAAAAGACTTACATCACTGGGAAGGAAAAAGCGCTTTTTGATGGAATCACTCAAGATCAGTTGCAGGGGAGCTAATAAACTCCCTTTCGATCTCGGAACACTGGAAATGCCTCTGTCTCCACTCCCTTGCTCGGAATTGGGCAAGTGAACATCGGCTTGGAAAGGAACAGGACTGAAAACAACTCCAAGAACTTTCCCATAGGTGTCCTTAGCTCGATCGTCCGAGAGGTTTTCAGCAGTGACTGTTCAGAGAGATGAAAATGAGAACAAAATCGAAACCTTAGAATGCTACGCAATCAAAATCAAACAAAACAAGTAGACTTTTGATAGAGAATGGACTCTTTCTTACTCAAATCTCGATTAATTTCGCAGATTGTTACCGACCCTGGCGGAGGTAAAGATGGCATTTTTTGTCGTAATTAGGGTTTCAGAAGCTCCGATTTCGAGTAGGAGGAGAAGAAATCTGATTATAAGAGAGTTGTGAGAGGGTTTTACTTTCAGAGATTTGTATTTTTAGGGTTTTGGCGGAAGAACGCGTGTTTGTACTTGCGAGTTGCGACAAGTATCTTCTAAAGATAGGACAATAGTTACGGGCTACAAGACTACGGGGCATTTGACAACACAAAAATAAGTAACTTATTGACTTTTATAAGCCAAAAAGTTAAAACTTTAGTTTGGATGTATTTCATATTTGAACTTTTGAAAAGTTAAAAACTAACTTAAAACTGAAGCTAATTTCTTAGCTTTTAACTTTTAAGAAAATTACTTCTTAAAATTTCTCTGACTTTTTTGGAGGAAAAAAATCAACTAGTAACTTCTACTACAAGTAGAAGTGCTTTTACTTCTTGTTCCTAACGCCCCCTACATCTAGGGGTGTCAACGGGTCGGTTCCGAATCGGTTCCTAAGGTGACCAGAACCGGAACAAACGGTTCCGGTTCTTATCGGTTCCGATTCTCAAAGTGATGGTACTAGAACCGGAACCGATTATGTAGTTTTTGTCAGTTCCAGTTCCGGTTTCGGGTAAAACGGGTCCAATCTTGGTAATATGAGAATTTTTACACTATATTTATATATTGGTTCCGGTTCTTATCGGTTCGGTTCCGGTTCTTATCGGTTTCGGTTCCATATTAGAGTACCGGAACCGTAACCATTAGTTTCCGGTTCGGTTCTGGTTCCGGTTCTTTTTAATCGGTTCCCAAAAATGTGGTACCGGAACCGGTGTTTTCGGTTCCGATTAAATCGGGTAAAATTGACACCCCTACCTACATCCCTTGCAAACGGGCTTTAAGTCCGGCACACTATGGGCAGGTTTGATTTGAACTTTGATAATTGAGGCTTGTAGATTGGCCCACGATCGATATTTGGGCCAAGTAATGTATTGGGCAATGCCCTAGACGCCTACCTATCATTGTTTAAAAAAACAACCATTATAATGAAAATAGCGGCTGTTATATACATTATTTCCCGTTATAACATTTTTTACCGAAAAAAGGGATATCCGTTATTTATCTATTTTTTGTAATTAGGGTACCCGTTATAACTGCCCTTGTTTAAAATTTAAAAAAAAAAACTTTTTTACCATTATCGAGGTTTTTTTACAAAATAATAATATTTTGTCCTTTTATTGAGATACGACTAATGTGACCCGCCATACGATCATATCACTACCACAAAAGATGCTATACATGGGTTTACATGGCCAGCCATGTAGCATTTTTTGTGCTAGTGAAAAAGTGCGAAGGGGGAACATAGATCAAAGGAGCTTTGTAACGTAGTCTGAGAGTGGGGATCTGAGGATCCAGATGGCAATGGCGACGTCATCCCAGCATCTGTTTTGGCATTGTGTTCTTAATTAGTGGGTGGCTCATGCCCACAGCACTCTCCAACAAAGCATTTGCCCAAATCGGGTGTGAGTGGCTGAGATCTACCGTCCAATTGTGGATGCGATCTCAACCATCTATATATGAAGCCTATAAGATGGGGAGACAACTGAGCTGATTTGTTATATAGATGTGAATGGTTGTTATGATCTTTATTTGCTGCCCTTGATGAATTATCTTATTCTATCCCAATAGTAGTTGAGGCATCGGCACCTTGATCTATGCTTTTGTGGGCATCAAACCTAGTAAAGAGGAGTCCGTGTAGAGGTGTAAATTTGGTCCATGGCCCGACTCAGATTTTTTGGGCCAACCCAACTCGACCCATTAGATCCTTAGGCTGGGCCCCTTGAAACCTAACTCGGCCTGAAACCAAACTCGGCCCAGCCTGCGCCTAAAGAGTCGTTGGCTTGATTTTTTACATTATTTTTTATTTTAGTCGGACCGACCCTAAGCTTGTTCCCTACAGGCTTCGGTTGGGCCCGGGCCTAGGCTTGAGATTTTGGCTTGGCCCAGCCCGTCAGCTCAAATTGACACCCCTAAGTCCATGTCTCTCAGTGTGCAAGGCGTTTATGGCTTAGGCATGCATACTTGTAAAGTAAACACTTTGTCCGAATAGAACTATGGTTGTTACTGTTGTGACCATGGTTCAAAATGTCAAAATCGGTCGGATCATGCTGATCTGATGTGATCCCAAAACGAGTTTTAAAAAAATGAAAAAAAAATCATAAAAAATGTGAAAAAGTCAAAAAGACATAAAGAATCATAAAAATGTAGAAAATCATTCAAATCTATTTTAAAGTTTGGTAAAAAAAATGATAAATACATGTATTTTTTGCAAAAAAAAATAAAAAATAAAAAAAATATATATATATAGAAAAAAGTAACAAAAATGATGAATCCACTAAGAACCTAAGCATTCTCAAACCATTAAAGCACCATCTAAGAAAATCACTGATATCCATTCAAAATTTGGTAAAAATGGATAAAATGCATGTATTTTTTGCAAAAAAAAAATTAACACAAATGATGAATCTTTTATAAAAAGTAACATTGATCTTCATTGAACCATGGATCATGGCTTTGATCTACGGTTCTTCGGTTTTAAAAAAAAAGCGATTACATACTTTAGATCTTCAAAGATTTTGTTAGATCCAGAGGTTTTGGAGTGATTTTAGAGTTGGGACTATGTGAAATAGGGTTTGGGATGAAATGGGAACGAAAATATGGAAGAAACGACGAAAAAAACATAAAAATCGAGTGATATTTATAGCCGATTGTCACCGATTAGACTTGCCCAAGTCAACTCTCTGGGATTGGGCGATCCGACTGATCCAACTCGCCGCCTCGCCCAAGCCAACACGCTTCGGTTCATACACCGAGTCTCCATTTCAATAGGTACCGATCTCGATCCGGACCACTCGATCCAAAATGGGATCGACTAAATGGAAGAGAATCATATATCCCCTAAAATACATAAAAACTACTACAAAAATATTTTCATTCATTTTTTTCTTAAAACATCTCAAAACCCTAATTTAATCAATTTCATTGAATTGTCATATAATGTTAAAATCTAAACCATCTAATATAACTTAAGAAAAGAATTCTACAGTATCCATAATCATTAACTTTTATTGTTAGAGACAATTTATTTCCACAACACTTTAAAAACTAAAATTAAATAACAATCCATAAATAATGCCTTGCTCTCATTACACTGTATGACTACATCATCCACCCATAGTTGAAAAGAACTTAGGGTGCGTTTGGAACGCATGCAATCATGGTGTGCAAATCCATTTGCGCATGTAATCGTTTGCCAAGCGTATTTGGAACGTGTGCATTTGATCATTTGCATTTGCACACGAGCAAACCATTACATGCCCTCTTTAGTACATATATAAAACCCACCTTACCTCCTTGTGCAACCATTTATTCACCTAGGCGTGCAAATTGGAAAACTTTAGTATGTCACATTGACACATACATGTGTATACACACATACACACTAAGAATGTACTTAATATATGGGATTCATACATTAAATAGCAAGGTGGTCCCCACAACTCTATGTGGGTATCACACACAGAGGTGAGCATCTCAATGTGGGACTATTGCTTTCAAACCCAAGTTTTGTGACACCCACCTCTATATGGTGGGACCCACATGAGTTATGAGGACCATCTTGATGCGTGTAGACCCATCTTGGTTTGTGTTGGGGCCATGTCCTTTGACATGTTGGGAGCTACGAATTTGATATGTTTTATGTGAGGGTAATAACAATACACATACATGTGTGATACATTTTAATTTCCCTATTTTGCATGTCTAAATGTGTAAACTAAATGCATAAAAAAGTGTACATGCACATTCATTTGCATTCATTTACGTATTTAAACCATTGCGTATGTAATGATTTGTACGCAAACCAAGCAGACCCTTAGGCTGCATTTGTTTTTTACGAACTTATGGTTGTACGTAACTCAGCAAAAAAATGTGTGTTTGGTTGTACCAATACGCGCGACTCACTATACACATTGGGGCTCACAATGTGCATCAATGCACGAATTGCAATACTCACTCCCTGAGAATTGGAACACGCATAAAATCGCATATTATAAGTTACAACACACGCCGATATACTATAAGGCACACTTATGGTGCATCACACTACATTAAAATAATAATTTTTACTATATATTATATATTACAAAAAATAATATATATAATATAATGTAATATAATAATATTATATATAATTATTATAATATAAATACATGTATTATAATATATTTTTTATATTATAATACAAATATATTATATTATTTTTATATAATATATAATATATATAACATATATAGTATTAGAAATTATATAACATATTATATGTATATCTAAACCGTATATAAATGTTTGAGTATACGTAAACAGTCCGAAACACACATGTATAATTTTATATAATATAACAATGTGCATTAAATCAGATGCAACATACACCATCATTTGCATAAACAAGCGCACCTAATCGATATTTATGCGTAATTTATTTAGTCTGTCTAAATATAATATATTCGTATTCGCGCGTATTTAACTTGCGCTGGTTTTAAAGTGCACTCGTTCTAAAACACACGTGAAAAAAATAAATATGGCTTTAATTTCCTAAAATTATCTTATACATGAAGTTAATAAGGAAAGAGAGTTAGGAATATGAAAAATCAAATAAAAGAAAATTTTATTTAGAATAGTTTTTTTCTTGAACTAGGATTAGTATAAATTAGGTGAGATTACTTTATAGTCTTATAAGTTAGATTAGTTTCTATTTTCTTTATATAATCTTCTTTTATATAAATCTTAAGAAAGTTTTAAAAAAATCTCAATAAACTCTTTTATTCAATTTCTATTATCTCATCAAAGCTTATGATCCTTTTTAGATTAAATTCTACTGTCAGTGGCCATGTTATTGTAATCGTTATTTTTTATATTTATTGCCTAACACTACGACAATTTTTAAAAAACTAATGCATATCATTGGGATAATCTCGTCGCCAACACACCAACCCTCCAGAGTACACTACAATTATCATATAATCACATCATGTACGTTATCCACAAACCATTCACTATGATTTCATATCAGTCATTTTTTTGCCTTAGGAAAAAAATGGCTATTGTAATATCCTGAACCTTTAAGTTATTTAAGTTTTTTTTTAATATTAAGATTTATTTGACTTATAAATTTTATTATATTTAATTAATAATTTTTATGTATTATATGTAATCTGTAATCTTAGGAAGATTTTTGAAAAATTATTTTCATCAAGTATTTTCGTATTTATTAAAAAAAATCTAAAATTAGCACAAATTTGTAATAACCAAAAACTTGAAATAAATAAACTCAGTAATAAAACTCTTCACTCACCATGAAAATCTTTGAAATCACTAAAAAGTAAAAAGGAAAAAAAAGAGAATAAAAAATAAACATCTCTTCGAAATAACATTTATTGGCTCAAATTTATAAAAAATATTATAACTATGAGAAGAGCTTATAATGATAAAAGAGAATTAGGATACATTGATGACTCATCTAAAACTTTTATTTTGAAAACTATTTTCATAAAAGCTAAAGATAATTCTACTCAAAACAAACAACATAATTCTATTCAAAATAAACAACATTTCATAAAAAAACTAAAAGATAATTTCACTCAAAGTAAACAACATATTGTAAAAGCTAAAAATAATATTATCCAAAACCAACAAACTAAGATAACTTGTCATTACTGTAAAAAGGTCAGCAATATAAAATTTGACCATAACATTTTAAATATAAAAATTGACTTTTAAAAAAAAGAATTCGAAAAGAAGAAGCAACAAAGAAAGAATATAGAATTAATCAACAAAGAATACTTGACTGAAAAAATAAACTTTTTAAATAGTGAAGCTATCAAATTGTAGAAATAAATCAACACTATAAAATTTCCTCTTAGAACTAAAAATGACTATATAAACCTCAAAAATTATTATAATCTGAAAGATTTTTGTAAAAACTATTGAAAATAACTTTTTTATTTTTTATTTTTCTATTAGCTTTTCTTTCCATCTTATTTAAATTTATTTTGTGCTTAGATGTCTGATTTAGTTAACTGTTTTGAGGTTGGATTAGAAGATCCCCTCAAAGAAATTTGGTTCTCCTAAAGAGTTTGATAATTGGGTCTCAACCCTCAACTTTCTTAAACGAGGAGAATTTATTTGATCTCTTAGTAAACCACTCATGCTCTTTTAGGAAACTCGTGTTTCTAGTGTGAGTAAAGCCTAGCTCTCCGCCTAGAAGAGTGAGACTCCGGAGCCTTACATTATTCCTCTAGAGTCTGAGGAAATCCTTTATCCATCAAAACCTGATGAAGAAGCCACTTCTAGGAGAAATGTAATTGTCCCAGTTGAATTGACAACTGAGGATTTGGAGGGTGTTGGTGACAATTTTGATCTGTTTGGGTAGTTCTAAATTATCTTTAAAAATTCTCCTAACTCAACTTGAAACCTTAATTTCTTTAAAACATTCAGACTCTTTGGATTACTATAATAACTTTAAAACATCTTTCTAAAAACGTATTGATTGTCTAAAAATCTTATCTTGTTATATTGGTTAAAATTAACCTCTTTGTTTAAAACACATTATTCTTTACAAAACCTTTTAAAATTGGTTCTTTTGATATTTTTGGTAATTTTTTAAAATTTGATCAAGGAAGTTCTGATTTGGGTTGAATTTGTATTTTTTGGACTGGTCTACTGGTATGAGCCATTGGTCGACTAAGCCAAAAATTTTGGTGAGGTTTTTTTCGAGACTAGTCGACCGTGCCCTACAAGTTTCGTAAAAATTGACTCAAAGCTCATTTTTGGGTTTTTAAACCCCAAATCCCTTATCTTCTTCTCATTTCAATTCCTCCAATCTTTCCTCTAGCCATCTCTCCCTTTTCTAAACCCTTAAAACTACTATTTTATCTTTGAATTTCCTTTAGAAATCTTTAAACTTAGAAAACTCATTTCTCAATCCTTTTGCTTTTTTGATCTCTACAATAGCTCCAAATGGAAAAAGAGGTTGCCTATCTACTAGGGACAACTGGAGGGATAATTCCCACTCTTCATTAGTGAACTAGTTAAAAATCACTTCGATAGCAAGGGTTACGATCACATCGTCATTATGGAGCATGAAATCATCGTTGATCATAGGATTTTAACTTGCATTCATCACCTCTTTGATGAGGTAAGGTAGTCTCCTATCTTTGATTCCACCGGCACAGTCTTTTCGGTTCTTATTCGTTATTTTCATTTTAATATTCATACAAACACTCTTTAATTACCAAACTTCAAAACCATGGTTAGAGGATTTGTCATCACAATCACCCCTAATTTATTTCTTCTGTCATCGGGATCCCTCATCCTACTGAGAGAAGTGTTTTAATACCTTTTCCCTTGCAAAACAACTCTAAATCTTTTCCAACCTCTTTTCTCACACCTTGAACTGCATATATAACTATGAATCTAAAACCTCTTTTTAGAGTTATCTACCTCATACTTCCCTACAACTTGGACCCTAAATCAGGTCATCTTGATGAGATTAGCTCTGTAGCCCTACACATCATGCACTATTTTGACTCATATTTCACTTGATATCCCCTTTATCATCTACCATCTGAAGTTAGAGGCTATTGATTCTCCTATCTCTACTCGAGCCCTTCCTTATGGCCATCTCATTACTAAGATCCTATAATAGTTTGTTGTTCCTACACTTGACTCTAATATGTGGTGTTTAATTCCGACCGAACTATAAACAGTTCGACTCTTTCCAAAGCACATCTAGAACTGATATCCCTGCTACAACATCTTGTCATGCCCCGAATCCGGGTACCCAATAATCCGACCCGGATACCCAGATCCAGACATGAATAAAAATGTACTTTAAATAAATAATAACTCATTTTTATTCCATAAGGTTAGATTCTTATATAATGCATTATCCAAATAGATGGAATGGTAAAATTGATGCGGAATATAATTAAAGTACTTACTAAACTGAATTATGCTTTAAGAATTCTTTTAATAATAATCTAAGTGTATAAGTAGCCCATTTTCTCATATGTCATAATTATTTTTCTCAGCATCTACAATTAAGTTATTAATGTGAATTAGAGTTGAGATCAACATAAGTAAGACATATGATTTTCCTGTAATTGTAATTCATTATTTTTAAATGTTCTACCTCAATTATATAATCATCATTCCTGAAGGCCTATTGCCAAAAATGACACTTGATATTTTCTAGGATAAAAATTTATTAAAATAAAGGTATTTGTACCTCACATTCCACTAAAAATATTAACTAAAATATTTATTTGAATTTTTTAAAAATATTTTGAATTATTAGAAACAAATTTTGTAAATGAAGTTTGTCAGAAAACATAACTTACTATTTTTCACAAAAATAATATAATTATCCATTCTACCCTAAAAAGGATAACGAATGAATTTAATCAAGAATTGCATGAATTTTTACAATTTTGATTTAACTCCAAATTTAATAAGTAAGTTATCCATTGATATCTACTCGAAACGTTATTAATATAGGGTCTGTTTGGTTGACCACCGTGGTGGGAAAATAAAATATTTGCGCGACCAAATATGTTTTTCGTCGCGTTTGGTTGAAAATTTGGTCGTCAACAAATTTAGCCGACATATTTGCACTCGAAGGCGTCTAAATATTTTACCACCCCCCCTGGTAAAATAATTTCCTGCCGTTTTACACTAGGTGGGAAAATTAAAATTTGCCGACGGGAAAATAAACTCCTTCGGTCGGAGTATAAAACGAATTTTTGAGCTAGGGTTTTGGGGAACAACCTTAGCTCGATCCTCTCCACCCTCGTCGCCTTCCGCCGGTAAACGCTAGCTCGATCCTCTGCACCCTCGTCACCTTCCACCGGTAAACGCTAGCTCGATACTCTCCACCCTCGTCGACTTCCTCTGGTTCGTGGTTGTTCGTGCTTCCTTCATGCTCTAGGTAACCATCTACACTCTCGTTTTCCTCTCTTCCTCCTCCGACCTCCATCTCCTCTTCGTTATCATGGGAAAACCCCATATCTGGTGTGATAGTCTACACAGTGCTTGATCAATGGTTTGCACCAAACCCCATATCATTTTCAAGGGTTTCGACAGTGCTTAATTAATATGTCACTATCGAATGCCCTGATCTGTGATTTCTAAAGCGTTTCATGAGTCATTTTCATGGATTGTATTACCATATACTGTAAGGTCGAAAGTCATTTTCAAGGGTTTCGATAGTGCTTGATCAATGAGTCACTGTCAAATGCCTTGATTTGTGATTTCTAAAGCGTTGCATGAGTCATTTTCATGGGGTTTTCATAGTGCGTGATTGTTACTGTTGTTATTTGTTACTGTTTGTGATTGTTACTGTTGTTATTTGTTACTGTTACTGTTACCTTTCATAGCATGGTATACAAGTTGTTACTGTTAACTTGAAGCCACATTTCTTACTGTTAACTTGAAGAATGTGCTGATGTTTTGTAAGGGTGATCTATATGGAGGAGATCAACCCACCAAAAATCAGCCATTGATTTATCTTCCATGTGGGTGCACTAAAATTGTATGTAAAAAATAGGTGAGCCTGTGTCATTGACTAATTGCTTCGGGCCCACCGACCCATGAATGTTTGGAGTAGGACTATTCAGTAAGCCTATCATGCATAATCGTGAACCCTACGGCAATAGATCACCAATCAGCCTGATTTTCAGTGTGTAGGTCCATTAAAGGGGTGTGCAAACATTCATGGGTAAAAATGAGTTGGTTTTATCCCTTGACTTAATATGTGATTTCCCATCTAATGAGCTTCTTTTGCAAGATGTTCGTACTAATTAGCTTGTCTCCTATCTAACATAGATATTCTTTTACAAGATGTTTGTACTAATTAGCTTGTCTACTATCTGATTTCCCATCTAATTAGCTAGTCTCCTATCTATTTAGCTTGTCGCCTATCTGATTTCCCATCCAATTAGCTTGTCTCCTATCTAATTAGATTCTTTTGCAAGATGTTTGTACTAATTAGCTTGTCTACTATCTGATTTCCCATCTAATTAGCATGTCTCCTATCTAATTAGCTTGTCTCTTATCTGATTTCTCATCTAATTAGCTTCTCTCCTATCTAATTAGCTTATTTTGCAAGATGTTTGTACTTCTTAGATTTTCTATTATATGATTAGTGTGAAACTTGTCTGAAATCCATTTTTCGAAGTTCTAATCTGAATCTGATTCAAATATTTTATGTTTTTCTATGACATGATTATGTGATTTGATATTGATCCACACACACACATAGATATATATAGAACCCGAGGAATGCTGCTCTACAAAATAACTCAATGTTTTAATGATTGTATGGATAGGAGAATGTTGACTAGGAAGGAAAGAGAGAAAATAGCAGTGATGGTTGCTACATTTTATGAAAGCCGACGATTCTGTATGGGATGCATACATCGCGGTATAAATAGTTGTATTTACTTGATTTATTCAATTATTGTTAGAGTGTTTCAGTAATGACCATGAATGTCTGTATTTCAGAAGCATCAATGGGCAGTGAGGTATAGAACAAAGACAATCCCAAGCTTCAATGAGGTTGCAATGAACCTTGGCAATGACACCACAACAGGAGATCGTGCAAGGACTGGGATTGAGCTGGAAGCGGATACAGATGATGCTGACGAACGAGTTGGCGGGATGGAGTCCACGGGATGTACTAATGGAGTTGAGGACTTGACATTAGATGACGAAACGATACCAAATGATGAAGTCCATAGTGAGCCTGGTGGAAGTACTAGTAACCCAACAACACGAGTGAATAGAAACAAACGAGTCCGTAGAGCATCTGGGCCAATACAAGATTCTCTCTTAGAGTTTGCCCAAGCCACAAGTCGCATTGCCAAAGCCCTTGAATGGAACAATATGGACTTCTCACAGGTGGTTTCACGCGAGGTGGAAAAGATTGAGGGCTTGACTGATGACTTGATCATTGAAGGTATGGAGTTTCTCATCAGTGACGAGAATAAGGCAAAGATTTTCTTAGCGTTGCCACCTGGACGAAGAGGACAATGGTTGAAACAAAAGTTGATGACTTGATTGAGGACTGTTTATATTAGTAGAAGCCTCTACTACTCTTGTTTCTGCACCTAGAACACATTAATTTCATATCCCCTTTGATTATATAAATGTTGTTGTTTTAGCTATGATGCAGACCATCTAAAGATTATATAAATGATGTTGTTGTAGCTATGATGCAGACCATCTTGGTGGACCCACACCTACACACCAAAAATCAGCTTCATTATATAAATGCTGTTGTTGTAGCTATGATGTAGACCATCTAAAGATTATATAAATGTTGTTGTTGTAGCTATGATGCAGACCATCTTGGTGGACCCACACCTACACACCAAAAATCAGCTTGATTATATAATTGCTGTTGTTGTGAACTTGGTAACTATGATGCAGACCATCTAAAAATTCATAACTGCTGTTGTTGTAGCTGTGGTGCTCCTCTAGGCATGAGTAGACCATTGGTGCCCATTGTATGGATGAAACACCAAAACTAGAGGGCCTATTTCTCCCACAGTCTAAATACATCATTTGTAGCCGTTCGATTCAAGCACTTTTTCATCTTGGGCTTCAAATGGGTTGGTTCTAAGCCTGTGATGAAAAGTGTTTAAATCCAACATCTAGTAGGTTTGAGCTTTTTCAACAGATGGGTTCGGCACTTTATGTATGCAAGCATCGATTGTGATTAGCGACATCAATCGATCCAATTTTGAGATGTAATATATTTTTAGAAACTCTGTAGGTGACTACATCGGGGATATATTTGATATCATATATGAACTTATGTTATGTTATGTATCTCATGGTATCCTATTGCCACATTTTCACACATGGAATGTATTAAACAGTACTTCTGTAAAATTATGTGTGCTCTTCATTGGGTGGGACCTATTTTGGGCATAACAACTTAACTCGATTTACTTGAATTAACTTTGTAATAAAGTTTCCCTTAATGACTTGATGATGTGGCACTAAGAGAATGTGACTTGATGATGTAGCACAATGCATTTAGAGAGTGCCATGTCAACTTGATGTGGAGAAGAGATAAGATCGATGGTTGTTTCTCTACTTTAGTAAATGTATGAATGAGATGTCTACCATTAAAAAGTACTTAGAAAAATATTTTAAATAATTTTTGTCTTATCGATTTTGGATTTAAAATTAATGTTTGTCAATAATGGATTAAAACTCTAAATGTGCATTCTTGATAAATGCACTAAGGTTCATACATCATGACATACTCTTGATAATAGTAATCAACCTTATCCATCCAACTCATCAATTCACTTATTTTTTCAATTTACACACTTTTTTATTTATTCTTCTAATCCAACTCTTCCACAACTACTCAATTATACAAAACCTTACCTTTCACCTATAAATACATCATCCCTTAAAGGGAGAAATATATCCTTCTAAGCTCTCTCATCAGTCTTACAAAAACTCTTACAAAATAATTTTTTAACCTAAAAAAATCTTTAAAAGACCACTTTGCTTTAAGAGATTAAGTTAAAATAAGACGAACTGTTGTTCTTACATTTTTTCTTCTCTTAAGAAGAAGGTGAAGAATAAAAAGAAAGTCAATGCAAAGAGAAATAACCACTTGCAAGGTATACTATAAATCACATATAGGTGTGATTAAGTCATTTAACCCTCTTTCTTTTTTATTTTAGTTTATTTACTTATATTTATTTTACGATTGTTTATTTTTAGTTTATTTCCTTAAGTTTGCTTTGTATTGGTATATCTCTTATTTTCTCTATAACATATATAAAACCCAAAATACAGGAATAGTAAAATGATCTATTTGTATTTTTTTTTCTTTTTTTTATTTACTTTTTAAAATTAGTTTTATGTTTGTCTTTATTTTTCTCTCTTACATATTTGAAACCCAAAATACATGTATAGTAAGGTGATCAATTTATATTTTTTATATTTTTATTTTATTCATCGAATTTTATTTTGATATATGCATGTCTTGTTGTAATTTATTTTAGTTTACTTTATTAAGTTTCATATATGTTGTTTTATATATCTTTTTTTCTCTAACATGTGTGAAACCCAAAATGCATTCATAGTATGGTAATCCATTTGTATTTTTATATTTTTATATCTTTTATTTTTTATTTAGCATTATTTTATTATATGTATTATTAGTTATTTATTTTAGTTTACTTCATTAAGTTTTCATTATGTTGTTTTATCTCTCTTTTTCTCTCTATAATCTGTATGATGATCCCAAAATACTTGTATAGTAAGATAATCTCATATTTTTCTTTTATTTTCTTATACTTGTAGCTTTATTTTGTCATTTTCTTTTTTAACAATAACTTGAGCGAATGATTGAGGGTACAAGAGTAGGTAACTATTTAAATACGGGTAGATTGGGGTGCCTAACACATTCCCTAGTCTATAAATGACTCACTCCCCCAATGATCTCTCAAAATGATTAGTAGATCAATGGAGTCACTAATTTATAATTTATTTATTTTTTAAAAGTTATGTTATCTACTTGCAAGCCCGGTGATTAATATCACATTTCAAAAGGGTTGGTAGCGATTATTAAATTTGGCCTTTTTGCCTCTAATTAGATTTCTCTATCTCATTACAACGAGCTGTTGGTTGATCTACATAATAAGAACCTCTCAAAATCATTTCTTGTTACGAAACTTCTTTTTTTTTTCCTTTTCTTTAGATGTTTAGGATGTTTGTAATAAATTATTTTTTCCTTATGGAACATGTATTATTAGAGTTGTTTCAAAAATCTGATTTTGTTTTTCTTTTATTTTCATTTTTGGCGATGTTTGCATTAAATTACTTTTTTCCCTTGCTGAACTTGTATTATAAGAGTGCTTTGAGAAAATCTATGTTTGCTTGTTTGTATGATTAAATTTAATTTCTCGAAACCTCTTCATGATTAAAGTTAAGACTTCAGATGGTTTGTGTTAAAGAATGTCATTTCTTGGTGGTATGCATGTTCTTTGTACTTGTCGATAATGCGTTTGCACCCCCTGGTGGATAAACACCCAAAAAATAACATTGCTTAGTAATCTCTAGCCATTAGATTTTAGCACTTTTAAGGTGTGATTTTAGTTGTCAGATTCAACCAGTTTTTTTGTACTTAATCCAATGGATAGAAATCATCAAACAAACTAATCTATTTTGTATAAATATCTATCAAGGGGTGGGCTAAACATCCATGCAGTCAATGGATTCGGAGGGCGAATGTGAGTAACAAAAATTGCTCTATCAGGTCTACCTTGTAAAATCAATAAAAAGGGGGGTTCGAGGCATGTCAATCTCTTAGAAACAGTTACAGGTTGGCTGCTCCTGATTTGCGTTTCACATTTTGCCTCAAGCAATGGTGCAAATTTTCTCTTGATGAAGGTACATTAAACAAACAGAACCGTTAAATCTCTTAGACCATTATTTTCTGTTTACTGTCCCAAAAATTGTAATAGATCTGTTCCTGTTGAGTGCTTACTTGGAATCACTTAAATCAAGAGGTATAGAAAATTATCCAAGTGGGACCCATTTGATGGTGGGTCAATACATGAACTGAGTTGAACTACTGTAGGTGGTTATGCTATTTACCAAGTGGAGCACACTCATTTGGTAGGCTTAGAAGTACACTATGATCTAATGAACGAAGGCATGGTGGAGTAAAACTTCAGTCACAACCCAAATATAAAAAATCAGCCTGATTAGTGATTTACAACCCTTGGATCTTTGCACCCAAAAAATGCTCAACAATGCTCAAATTCCTAAGGTTTAAATCAACCCATGAAAATAGCTTCAATCCAATCCTTAGAATTCACTAATCAGGCTGATTTTTGGTTTGCAGGTCCACCAAGGGACTGGCCAAACATCCATGTAGTCAACAACCATTGTGTGAAACTTTCTTTTCAAGAAACCTTTGAAGATTGTCTGAGCAAATTCTACTTCTTCGAACTGGTAATATTTCCCTCTCCTAAAGATTGTTGGAATTAGTTTTCAAGAAATCTAATAGCTTTGCCCTTTTTTGATTGAGTTCATTTTTTTCACGCCACATTGTGTGAAAACGTGGGGTTTCAAGAAATCTAATTGCTTTCACCCTTGATTTTTCATTCTTTGACAAGTTTGATTAATACACATTGTGTGAGAATTACAACATGAAGCTCACAAGCAAAATGAAATCTAAGTTCTTGAAGAGAAAAAATAGGCTGAAGAAGAAAATATGAGTTTACCATGCTCTGCGATGTGGATGCATGTATGATCACTTTTGGATTGCATTGGATCGAGCCAGATATTTGGCCCGAAAACCCTGATGAGTGTATTCGTGTTATTGACAAATACAAAAACTCTGTGACAATTGGTGGGCCGTCGTTTGTTTCTAATTAATATTAGTATTTCCTAGTCATTATATTAGTTACCAAAAGTGTAAGCTTCTTAGTTAAAAACGTTAAGGGCAATTGTGTATTACACCATTACTAAATATGGTCTGTCAATTAAAAGTTTCTATAGTAATAAATTCTCTACACCAAGTTTCCTAATGCAATAAAAGAGATATTTTAGATAATTCATAGTTTCTTAAAGTATACACATTGATCATTAATTGTTCTTTTTTTTTAAAAGTTACCAAAATAAACAAGGATTTTAAAATACTTCCATTCTAAAAGAAATCTAAATGATATTTGAGAGGATCAAAGAGAGCATGTCCTTATAAAAGTGTGTAGGTCATCTTCTCTTCAATTAGTTTTCAAAAGTTAAATATCTCTACTCATTTTATTTTTTATCAAATGAAATAATGTCTGGGTGGTAATCGTAGAGAACTTTTTTGACTTCCCAAATAAGAAAATGTTATAGACATTTTGACTAATGATGGTCTACATCCAATTGCTAAATAATTATTAATTATATTGAATTGAAATTTAGCTTTGTAAAATTATGAAGAAGCCCATTCTCATATATGACTATCCCGGTGTACAAAAGGGTCATACGGACAATGTGGGTGTACCCCAACACAATCACTCCATAGGGTACACTATAATCTAATTGATTTATTTATTTTATTAATCCTCATGGCAATTAGCTATAATTACATATTCTACTCCGATTATCATGATTATTTTTACGGTTACCACTCATGTATTATTATTTAAAGAGAATTTTTGGCATACCCCCATGTTATTTTTAAAATTTGATATGCCCCCTATAGAAAAAGATGACATAACCCCCTATGACTCAGTCCACTGTCATTTGATCAGGGTTGACTTGAGTTGACTAGCAAATTTTGTATTAAATGACAAAAATGCCCTCGTCTTCAACTTTGGACCAGGGTTTGGCCAAAATCCAAACCACAAATCAAACGGTTGTGGTGGACGGCCGGCCACAAGATTCCAATGGTTTGGCCATCCATCACCGTTAAGCAACCCACTGGACTCTCATGACCGGCCAACCACCACTCCGACAATAATTAAAAAACACAAGGTTAAAAAAAAACACAAAGCATACAATTTTAGTTCTAATATTTCATTAACAAAAATGAAAGACAAGAGAGAGTAACTTAGATTTTAAGCTTTTGAAATATGGATTTTGAAAAGATGGGTTCTCTCAATTTTAAATTTTCATTCTTCTACAATAAAATCCATAAAAAAGAAATCTCATTCCTTCATGAGTTTTATCTATTTTTATGAGATTTTTTCTTCTCAATCTTTGCTTAATTCATCAAAAAACCAAAAAAAATCTCAAGTTTACCAACATGAGGTTTTATTTCTATTTTTATTTTTAATCTATTATTTTCATGTTTGATTTGCCCTTGTTCTAAGGTTGAAGACAATGGCACTTTCATCCTTTAATACAAAATTTGGTAGTCGACTAGGGTCTACACTGGTCAAATGACAGTGGACCAAGTCTCTCTTTTTTTTTTGCTAAGTAATAGAAATATATATATTAAAAAAATGAAATATACAATGAGAGAATGGATGACCAATCGGTAGAAAAATGCATCACTATAAAAGATAGCATCCCAACTAGGTTGGCACCCTACCGTTCATCAATCATTTGCATCCCTCCACCCAATAAAACTCATCTCAATTGACAAAATGATAATAATAATATCTCAACGGATCTTCAGTACAATTCAAAAAAATCGGTATGTGATTCCACCATTGCCTGTGACCTAGTGGGAACGAGCAAGCCTTATTGGTACATTTGTCTGCACTAAAGTTGGTTTCCCTCCAAGTGGATGTGAAAATGATCCACTCCAACTTAGTTTTAGTTAAGTCATAGTGGGGTATGTCAGCTTTTTCAAATTGTAGGGGGGTATGTCTAATTTTAAAGATAACATGGAGGTATGTAAAAATTCCCTTATTTAAATTATATTTAGTATTATTTAACGAGATGTCAAATTATGTCCCTACATAATTTTTTTTAGAATGCCTAATAACAAAATGACCCTAAACGTTCAATGTCTGAAACAGCCTTATGTGTCATGAATTTTCAATTCTATCTAAGTTCTCAGTATGATTCTTACAGTTAAAAATTATGATAATTAAGCATACAAAAATATTAAATTGTTCAAAATTTCTCTAGTATAAGCAATTTACAATAATATCCTTGAATGAAATTTTAGGATATTACAACTTACCCCCTTAAAGAGATTTTCATCCTCGAAATTCACTTTGCTATTCTACCGATGCACTCTGATCTTAGTTCCACTAAGTTTTTCTATGAAGTATTGGCTAATGTGTCAACTATGTGTGTAGTTTATAAAATTTACAAATTATACAATGAAGTTAATTGTTCAAGTATATCAGAGTTCAACCCCTAGTGCTAAAGTTCAGATGTGTCATCCTACGGTTCTCTATCACTATGTTTTGATCTTACCTATAACTTCTCTCCATTTTCCCTCTTCTCGACCACAGTTGGGTTAGGAACCTTTCCAATGTCGCACTCTCTACATACATATATAGTGTCATGTCAACAACTTTAAAACCACTTAAACCTTTAAATGCTAGCTTCGAATATTTGAATTGGGTTAAGAACCTTTCCAAATTGAATATGTTGCTTATTCTCTCTATGCATCTCAAGAGTCAAGACACATTTTTCTTCAGCAGTTTACTTTCTCGAATAGTTGCCTCCAACCTGTAACTAACTTAAATTACTTTAAACATTTAAAACTTGAAAGCGTTAAATTATAAACCACAGACTTAAATTACTTTAAACATTTAAAACTTTAAACTGTCTATAACTTCTCCCCAACATTATAAACCAACAAACGGTTTGCTTATGATTCCCCAACTTCTCTCCCTCCTTTCATCTGAACTTATTTAGGCCCTACTTGGTTCACAGCAAATTGAGTGCAATGCACTCACTTGCCACAATTTTGGGATTGAAAGTGATTGGTTGGAGGCGTACAAATGAACTGCCATGCAAGTGGTTAACAAGCACCTGCAAACTCCTTAACAAAATGGATGCAAGGAAGTGCAGCCCCAAAATTGGTGCAAGCAAGTACATTGTGTTAGCTCAACAATTTTTTTCCAAAAAACAATAATAATAACAAAAACCGTGATTATTTATTATTATTATTATTTTTTTTTTTTTGTTTTTTTAGTTTTCTATTTTTTGATAGGGTCAGGATGGGGGGGACAACCACTTTTGACAACCATTTGGCATACCTACATAGAAGATGAATCAATGGCTGATTTTTGGTGAAGATGATCACTATGGTGAGGAGATCATCCTAACAAATTCAAATCATTCCGATATTCATAGACTGGTTTAGAAGTTGAAGAATTATGGACTGTCGATTTTTACCGTGTAACTTGAAAATTGCATTTGAGGGGGTTAGAAATTTCAGAATGTGCTGATTTTTTTGTGGGGGTGATCTATATGTTGAGGAGATCATCCTCACGAAAAATCAGTCATTGATTCATCTTCTATATGGGAACACCAAAATGGTTATCAAAAGTGGTTGTCCCCGATCCCGACACTTTTGGATTTAGCTGGTCGGGGTCCCCTAACCCCAAGCTTTCCCCTCCAAAACAACAACAACAACAACAACAACAATAATAATAATAATTATAATAAAGGTTTAAAAGGGACCGTTATAACGGTATACCGGACTTCGGGAGGTCTGAATCTGTTATTTTTAAGCGTTTTATAGGTACATAATGTAACGGGGGAGGTCTGAATCCGTTATAATGGCCATATTTTAAACCATGATTATAATAGCAATAATTATAATTATAATTAATAATAATATTATTAATATTAATAATAATAATAATAATGAAATCAACAATGATAACAATAATATTACAATAGTAATTTTTTTTGTAAAATCAAAAAATAAAATAATCCATTGCATTCATTTGCAATGCACTACCAACCAATCAGCCAAACTTCATTTGCATCTATTTACATGGCGTGAACCAAACAGTTGTAAGTGAATTACATCACAAATGATTGCAACACAACTCATTGTATTTGCACTAAAGTGCAAAATGCACCCAAGTGCCGCGAACCAAGTAGGGCCTTAGTCTTTGCAACTTCCTTCTCTCAAGTAGGAATAATTGCAATGAAATTATAACTGTCTTTTTCAACCAAAACAGCTACCCTTCCAAATAGAAAATAGGTTGGATATCTGCCATCAGTCGCTTCCTCGCAAGAAGCGAGCAGGCAACCTATTTACATTGCTCCACACACAAACATGTATCTCCATTGAGCCTTCTTACACCCGTAATGCAGATACCCATATTAGTATTGGGTATGAACTAGGAAAGGGATGGGTGGTACCGGTCGAGGAAGAACGGGCAAAAGGAGATGAAGATGAGAAAGGTTGAGTGGTGAGATTCCTAGAGGAACTTTTATGTTTCTTCTTTTGATTTCTTCTTCTTTAAAGAAGATTATTTCGATTCAGTCTTAACTATAAAATTTAATGGGAAAAAGCAGAAATGTATTATTAGTTTTAATCAAGGTTTAAAGGAGGCTGTTTTAACGGTTAAACGGACTGGGGGCGTTACCGTTTAAACGGATTGAAATGGCCAGGGGCAAAAATGAAAAAAAAAATAGAAAAAATAGAATTTAACAGAATTAAATGGATTTTAACGGTTTTAACGGAAAAAATGGCGCTGAAATTCAAATTTTGAAATTTGAAAAAAAAAAAAAGAATTAAACGGACGTTAAAACGAAAAAATGGCCATTTTATTCAAAAACGATAAAACATGTTTAAACGGTTTTAACGGAAACAGGCTTGGGGCGTTACCGTTTAAACGGCCGTTAAAACTGTTTAAACGGCCATTTTTAAAACCATGTTTTAATCAACATTTAAAAATTGGTTGTTATAACGAAAATAACGACCATTGTAACAGATTCAGACCTCCCCTGTTATGTTATGTTATGTACTGTTAAAACGCTAAAAAAATAATGGCCGTTATTTTCGTTATAACAGCCATTATTTTCTGTTATAACGAAAATAACGACTGTTATTTTCTGGAAACTTTTGTGAAAAAAATGACCATTATTTTATATATTTTTTTCATTTTTGAAATTTTGAAATTCAAAATGTGCCATTTTTCCCGTTATTTTTCATTCTTTTCCATTTTTGTCCCTGAGCCTTACAATTCGTTATAACTATAACGGAAAAAAACGGTACTGCCCACAGTCCGTTATACCATTATAACGGGTCCTTTTAAATCTTGGTTTTAGTTGTTCCTAAATATCCTAGCCGACTTGCCCTAATCATCCATGTAAATCCTATTATTCACTAATCTTTTATCTCTTCTTTTTTACTTTCATGGCCTGTTTGGATCGCCAAAAGATTAGTAATTTTTGCTCAAAATAAATATTTGCTTTGTGTGAAAGATAACATTTGCAATGCCTATCCAAACATGCGATTACTCTTCTGCTCCATTTTCTTTTTGGGAATTTTTGACATACCCCCCTAGATGGTCCAGATCATGAACATGTGCACAAAGTTGATCTCGGTGCTATCACAATTTTTGTGTCTAACAAATACCAAAGTATGCAATGAGCCGTTCCCACACACATAGAGTTCTCAGTGGTCAAACAGTTTTTAAGGCTACGTGGCACTGTTTCGCAATGTCAAGTATCGACTATGGTACTTGTACATTGCGCGGGATAATTTTTGAAAATTTTCTTTTGTCATCCAAACATATGAAAATTAGGATGTTAGAAAATTTGGCAAGCAAATGATATGGTTGCCAAACATTTTAAAATATTTTCAGGCATGAAAATTTAGCCGTAAAGTTAATTGGTTGCGACAATATATTGTCTCGGAAGTAAATTGCCGACTAACCAAACATGCCCTTAGTGCAAGAGAAGGAAATGAGAGATTAGTGTTTGAGTAAAACTTTGTTGATGGACGCCGGTCAGCAAAGTATATGATCGGCCACAATATGAGCTTAGAGAACGCTGGCCAATCCCTACAAACCAAAAATCAGCTTGATTACTGATTAGAAACTTTTTGATCTTTGTACCCCAAATAATGGTCTATAATGCTCAAAATTAAAAATCAACCCATGAAAACGATTCCAATCCAATGCTTAGAAATCACTAATCAAGCTAATTTTTGGTCTGTATGTCCATCTAGGGTTGGGCCAAACATCCATACGGTTATATATTTGATTGGTGATGATGGATGGGGGACCTACAGTACAGATCGGTTTTATGGGATATTTTGGGCATGGCTTGGCATTTTTATTGTTTTAGGGATGGGGTTTCTATAGCTACACTACAGAACTTGTTACGCACCTCTGCCCTCCGGACCCACTGACCGCATGGGTGTTTAGCCCATCACCTTGGTAGATATTCATGCCAAAATTCAAAAATCAGCTTGTTTGATGATTCCTAGCCGTTGGGTATGTGTGCGGTGAAGCCGAGGTGGTCAGCCCGTACAAGATCCAGGTGCCGAGATCTCTGTCCCTGTCATCACCGCTGATGACAGGGCATGTCATCAATGCCGATGACAGGGACTCAATATAGCCACGTGGCACACTCTTAGAGGACTATGACCGTATGGATGTTTGGACAATCCCTAGGTGGGCCCACAAACCAAAAAGCAGTCCGATTAGTGATATCTAGGCGTTGGATTGAAATTATTCCTTCGGTTAAAATCTGTGCGAATTTGATCATTAGTGACCATTATTTGAGGTGCAAAGATCCAAAGGTTTGAAATAACTAATCAAGCTGACTTTTGGTTTGCAAGTCCACCTAGGGATTGGAAAAACATCCATACGGTCAGAGTCCTCTAAGAGTGTGCCACGTGTCTCATATGCACCCTGTCATCAAAGTTTTACTCCCTTTTTGGAGCCAACGGGTCAGGACCCAGGTCATGTCTTTGGGATCTGATTATTAACCAGGTCAAATAAGCCATATCCAACCTTTATATATCCCTACTACCATCTATGCAAATTGGTTGATAAACTTGTAACCAGTGAGGGCATAAATGATTTTGAGCGGGTCTGGATGTGCATTTCAGATCAAACAGACCGGTTAAACCTAGGACAACCTGACCCAAGTAGGGGTGTCAACTGGTTGGATACAAAGTCCATTATATCAATACCTGGCCCAGTTACTACTAATTCTGAAATACGGATCCAGAACCGTGGGCCTACTTACTATTGGGTCCAAAGGAAGGATTAAAACTTGACCAATGAGATTCAGGTCGGTGGGGTTTTTGAATACCCAATTGAGACCCTTAGGGCGTGTTTGATTGCCCAGTGGGAAAATTGCATTTTCCTTGTCAAAACACAACTGTCCATTGTTAGATAGCCATTTTAAATCTGTATAATTTTCCCTACCAAGCCATTTTAATCTGGATAATTTTCCCTCTCACGCCCGGAATTCATTTCCCATCCAGATAGGTGAGATTCATGAGAATTCATTTCCACATGAAAATACGCCTTTATTTTCTCACATGATTGAAATTGTGTTCTTAGTTGCAATCGATCAGCCATTTATGGCATTTCCCAGATGTATTTTCTCGGAAAAATTTTCTGTTCAATCAAACACGCCCTAACAGAAAAAGGCAGCAGACAAACCAATACACCAGAGAAACAACATAGTACACAAGTCATGAATGGTTCCACATCCATAGAAATATTATCAGTGTGTTTGTAACTTTGTATTCAGACAGGCCCATATAAAACAATAGAGAAAACCCTGATTCAAATTACATACAAGCTTCCTTGTGTATTAACCTCGGTTAATAAACTCTAAACATGTTTGCTTTCCTCTGCAAAACCTCGAAAACCACCCAAAACCACTCCCTCTTTCTTGATATATGTTATTTTATTTCTTTATTCACCCCAGCTCATCGGGTACTTCGAAGTTCCAGCCATTTCCTCGCTCATTACTGCTGCCAACCATACGGCGGATGCGATTTACCACCCATCATGTTTGGGCCTCGACCAGCACCTGAACCTCCATATGGACCGCCTTGAGGGTAATTTGAAGCACTGAATCCATAACCACTGCCACCACCTCGGGGACCTGTACCAGGCATACCACTTGCAGCATAAGGAGCCCCTCGTCCTTGTGGTGGTGGATACGGCCCGCCACTGTAACCTCCACCTTGACCTCCACGATTTTGGTTGTATCCTGCACTAGGGTTTCCGCTCTGTTGGTATCTATTTTGCCCTCCAGAGGGTCCACGAGGCTTTCCATAGTGGTGGCTAGGTCCTGCAACCACTGTAGGCTGGGAATTATGCATGGGCTGGTTAGGTCCTGGCCGCAGTTGAGGGTGCACCTGCCCAGTTTGTTGGATGGGAGGTACGCGTGTGTGCTGCTGTGCGTGCTGCAGCTTCTGCCGCTTAGCTGTTTCTTCATGTTGTCTCTGTTGTTGGCGCTTTTTCTTTGTCTGGAACTCATGGGACGATTCGTATTTAGGTAAACTGTGCCATCGAAAAATGGTTGTAATTAGAAATATCACACCCGAGAATGATGATATTGACCAGCCATCAGTAGAAGAAGAAAGTAGTTAAAAGATATTTAAAGTATCATATAAGTGAGAAGATTATGGAATAAAACCTCTTGGGATCACAAGGTAAGGGATCAGTCCAGAAATACTCAGCATCAAGAGCATCCTTTGCAGATATTCTCTATACAGAAAGCAGATCGAACAAAGAAAAGGTTAATAAAGCATTGATTGTATCTATTAAATACCAATAAAGCAGCTTCCACAAATAACAAGGAAGAAACAAAAATGAGAAATAAAAAATGAATCACTTAAGAACTATGTATGTTGAGACCATATAGCCAAGGGAAAAAATCACAACTAACTTTGGACGAGTTTAAGCCGCTTGGTACAAAAACTTAATTTGAAGTGAAAGAACATAAGAAAAATAGAAATGTGAAATGGATATCTTGGACCACATTAGAGTTGGTGAGAGCAAGGTCTATATTTTCTCTCACACTTTAATGGATGCTAGTGTTGTTGTGATCTCTTTGCAAATTATGGGTGTAAACGAAAACTTTTTATATATAAGGGACCTCTGTTTCTCTGCGTTTTATCGCAGAAATAAGTTCTCAAGTTACTTGTCAAGAACAAATATATAACTTAAATGCATAGAGAAAACTACATTAATGCACCATAATCTCAAAGTTCTTTAGGAACTTCAAGAATTTCCAAAATCAACAATATTTGCTGCTGCTAAATCAAACCTTCTCTTGGGACACCCTTCTCCAATTATTCATTGCCATGCTAATCCTTGTGGTCCCCAAGCCAATCAGGCGAATCGAGTGACTTTTGGAATAGATATGTAACTAATACCCCCTCCGAAGCTTGGACCTGTGAAGGGAGGGAGGGGAGGGGGGTTGTTGGCGTGTGCTCTTCACACTACCTTTATGTCTTCTGTCCAGTATTAGTGGATCTAGCTTTTATGGGATGGGATGGGATGGGATGGTTAAATGCATGTACTGTCACAGTATGTAAAACCACCAAAACCTACACCCATCGTGACAGTAATGCACTCAATGAAAAAATTGGTGAGTGAAAATGGAGTGAAAAATGGGAACACCTAAGATCAGTTTATGAAAAGTTGGGTACATTTTTTATTATGGTTTTGACTAAAAACGGGCATAAGAAAAAAGTAAATAGGAAAAGATAATAGTATGGACATCCAATAGATTGCCTTACAAAAGGCCTGGATCGCACTATGATCCAAGCAACAACTCTGGTATCAAAGTTGATGTAGGGAAGTAATGCTGAAATGCTGAAGCTTTTACCTATTAGCTACTGATGAAGGTCCAACAGATTTTTCCACATTCTCTAATTGTTGGAGGCTAAGGTTAATATTTGATACTGGAGTGGGTCTAGGACTCTAGGGTAGAAAATCAAGGATTCGACTAAGGTTAGGGTTTGAGTCTAGGTCTAACATAGAGAAAATCAGTCCTTATAAGGTGATTGTTGAGTTTCTGGGCAGCAGGGTATTTATTAGGTTTTAATACTGTTAATGGTTAGGTAAAGTGGTGGTACGGTTGGAAAAATTCAAGGGTTATAGCCTAGGGTTCGATTAAATGGGATTTGGATAGGTAGTAACAGGCTGGAACTAACAAGGAAATAAAGAAGAAAAGAAGAAAGAGAGAGAAAGGAGACGAATATGACTGGAAGTCTCACCAAGCCTATTATCTTCAAAAGTTGGAGTCTCACACCAACATATAAGCTCTGAAGAATGGACCCAGCACCATTAAACATGCAAGGAGACACACCTCACACAGTAGCTATCCTCGCAGCCAAATATAAACTAAACAATTCATTTAACTTGTTAAAATAGAGTACACATGTATTATAGATTGCTGGACAACAGCCCAAAGTTCTCCTAATTCTACTCCAACTCAACTTAGAACAAAAATATATAAACTTTCCGAAGATTCTAGAACTTTGACTAGATTCACTTCCCAAATTCTAATTGAATCATCTTTCCAATTAATAAACCTTATGCCCACCAAACAATAAATAGACCTTAGTATAAGGAATCTAGAACAAACTAAAAATAGAAATCTTCCTAATCCTAAACTTAACTCAAACTAGAAAGTAACACGACTCAAGAATTGTAACTTTATATGTAGTCAAAGTTAGAAACTAACTCTGTTCTCAAATAGGAAACCAACATAATATACTAACTTGCATTTCATGGTGACGAAATTAGAACTTTCACATGTGCTTGGAATGGGCCTATTGGGTCGTACGTATGGGGGCTTAGGAAAACCCATATTGCTTGTAGATCATGGGACCAAAAACCCACAAAAAAAAGAGAAAGAAAGTGGTATTTCATTTTGGTCAATATAACATGATATTTTCGAGAAATTGGAGTTTTACAAGCTGTTAAAAAATTAGAAAGTTGGAGACTAGATAGAATTATACTAAGCCCACGAGTCTGTCACAAATACTACTAATATCCTACAACAACGTGAAATAAAAAAGAATCAAAGTTTCTTATTTTGAAGAAATGTTGAGCAATAGATTCACAATCCCCCAACCCCAAGCTCCTTGTTGAGATAAAAGGCATTATCATCATCATAAGCTCTATGCCAACCAATGTTTTTAAACATGAAGGTGTGGGGTGAGGCACTTCAATGGCTTAAAGCGTGACATGGGGTGTTAGTCTCATGAGCATGCTTTTAAATGAATACTAAAATAAGAAAATAAATAAATAACTGGATAATTCGATAAAAAGATAAATTTAGGTAAAATTGTGAAAAAATAACATTAATTTCATATGGAAAAATATATCTCAACTGAGAAGTTCATGAAAGGTTGTCAAAATTGCTTTTGTCCGTGTCAGGAAGAATCCTCAATAAAATTGTTTGGACAACCCAACGTAGTCCACTTGGATTAGTGATGCCACAGTTTTTTATATCACAGATTTTTGTAGACTCATATTTGTATCATAATAGTGTGTTTAGATATGCTGGCCTAAAGGAGGTTTCCAGGCAAACATATGTGTCCATCAGAATGCATGTCGATTCATAATACACAGATACAGAGAAAGTTTTGGCGTGTTATGGCCCAAAAATTATCTGAGTGATGCAAATTAATGTATCAAATCCTAAGTAGATAAATATTGGAAAACCAAATGTAGTACCAAGGTGAAGCAGAATGTACGCTGACAATAAGAGTTAATTAATCTAATAAGCCTAAAACTGAAAATAAGTAAGTCTAACTGATAAAACTGATACCTGAGATGGATCAAGAGTCAGCATTCGCTCCAGTAACTCAACAGCATGGCGGTCATATCTGTAATGCAACAGAAGAAAATATTTTCAGACAAAAAAATAAGACCTCATATATTGAACAACTTCAAATTGTGGCAATTATACCAACTGCAAACACTAGATATTGGCTACTTACTGTCTGAAAATCTCCCTAACTCGTCTCTTCATTGGCCTTGTTGGTTTGAAATTGTTATACCAAGGAAACTTGGAAACCCCAGGCCAGCTGCCCTCATCAGGAGCTCCACACAGCTCAAAAATCTTGTTCAATTGCTCTGGCTACAATAAGCATGAAAAAAAAAAACTGAAATTAAACACAGGTTTCCAGGAACGTTATTACTGTATAGATCAGCATAGCTTGAAATCATACATAAAGCACTAAATTTTGTAACTTGTCAGATAAGAGAGGCCTGCAGGAGTTGAGAAAACCTTTCTAAAATTCAGCAGTGGATTTATCAAAGAAAACAACAAATTATAGTTCAAACAATGCAAGCATGTGCACATCCAGTGGTGCAGTCTATAATGAAATCAGGCCTGATATGTCCCAAAACTATGCAAGCCAGTAATTTTCGCATAAGTCGCCGGCGTAAAATAAAGTCTTCAGAGCAATAAGGTATTGTTGTAGTTTAATAGTGGTTCTGGAACAACATAATCAAATGCATGTGTAAAGCCAATGATTTTTCCTAATAGATGTTTGAAATGTGAAAGTTAAAGTGCAGTTAGCTTTCATGCTAATTCTTGAATATTGTGTCCGTCAATTGGACCCGACTACCCTTAGTCAAATGGGCATGTCTTAAAGTGATGATCAAAACAAAAATAAAGAATTTAGTTTAACAATGATAAACTAAGCAGTGTAAGAAAAAAAGAATAAAAAAGCACTGAACATGATTAAATGGAACGAATAGTTAACCTCCAAAAATAAAATGAATTGGACATAACAAAAAAAACCTTATAATACACAATTATCCAGCAATATGGCCAGCTAAATGCCACATTATACTTCAATAAAAGGTACCAAAGTTTCTGTATACCACAAATCCATAAAAATAATCAAAACCTTGATACTTATAAGAAACATGGAAACAAGATCATCAATGAAAGAGAAACATAATTTTTGCTCCCAAAACAAACTTGTAACTCTTAGGGTTTAATCTTTATTTGAGTACTTAAACTTGCAATCCAAATAAGGAGCCAAAGAGAAGTTCAATTGGTGGCTACCACTGCTTGGTGATCAGTTACAACAAAAGAAGATGTGTGTAAGCAAACAAGAACCACAGACTGCCCTCACTAACCTATATTGCCTATGAACATTGCTAGGAAATCTACTGACTGGTTTATGGGAAATTTGTAGCAAAAATCTTAATCTGGATCATTTTTAAATTGGGATAAAATTTTAGGGCTATTAAGATTTTAGTCCAATCTATGATATGACAATGATAAAAATATTCTTCCCAACTCGAAAACATCTGCAAGTAAAAATGGCACTTTGTTCTTTTCTCTTAATCCCCGCTCCATTAATGTAATCTAGGGTTTTGAAATTAACCCTAAACTACAATAAACAAAGGAAGCTTGAATAATAATAGTGCAAGCAAACAATAAGATATCTTAACTCTAGGGCATAAACAAGTTAGACTAGAAGAGAAAATAAGACAAGAACAATTTCTTCAAACTTCAGAACTCATAAATTCAATAAAGATAACTATTTATGTCACTATTCATAGACCCCTTTATACAAAGGTTCTTTCTCCTCAAACATTAACCTTCTAAACAAAGAAGACACTTACTAAATAACTTACTCCTACTAAGACACTTTGACATAACTTATTAACACAAATTAGAAAAAAAATCAGACTTTCTAAATAAGATTACTAGTATAACCAGGACTTCATAAAAATCAAATAAAGTAAACCCAAACAAATTAGAACCTTCTATATTCTATTATTCCCTCTAAAACTAATCTCAACCATCCACTTAGAACCCTAGAGAACCCCTAAAATTAGAAACTAAGTGTACTGTAACAATTTTTCTGTTTTCTGGGTTTAACAGTCCAAAACAGAGAAGACACTTACTAAATAACTTACTCCTACTAAAACACTTTGACATAACTTATTAAAACAACTAAGAAAAAAATTAGACTTTCTAAATAAGATTTCTACTATAACTAGGACTTCATAAAAATCAAATAAAGTAAACCCAAACAAATTAGAACCTTCTATATTCTATTATTCCCTCTAAAACTAATCTCAACCATCCACTTAGAACCCCTAAAATTAGAAACTAAGTGTGTTGTAACAATTTTTCTGTTTTCTGGGTTTAACAGTCCAAAACAGAGCACACTTCAGTCCCTATTTCCTAGTTCTCCTCTTGTTCTTTTTCGAAGCCCTTTTCGGGTTTTGTTCCTCCATGTATAGACTTGCAATAGCTGAAGTTTTAGCTCCATCGAAGCACTCTTCACCAAGAGATAGCTCTTCAAAAACAAATGGTTCTGCTGGTATTGCAGCTCCATCACTCATCCACCTAAAAAAAAAATGCATCCTTTAGTTTAAGGTGCTTCGTCAAATCTCCCTTGCACATATCACTAAATCCCTTACATTTAAAAAAACCCTGAACTTTATTAACTCCCAAGAAGTCACTTGGCAGATGAATAGGCACCCAAAGGGACATAATAACACTCGGGACCATCTAGTTCCTTCTTACATGGCATGGTGGGAGATTGTTTTAAGTGCTCCTCGTCAGAGAATAAAGCAAATACTATGTTACATGATAAATATATAAGAAAAAAAATACTTTATGAAAATGTAGAACATAAAAAGTTAAGAATAAAATTCCGGTTTACTAGAAGTCAACAAAAAAATGCAACGCACATGGTGTTCTAGAGGATGAGAACAAAACAGAGGGCAAAACCAAGACAGCTTCTAAAAAGGAAAATAGGTTGTATTAATTCTATCATGTTATTTCACAGAAAAAAAGAGTATGAACAAATAAACATATGAACAATAAAAATATTACAGGCACAGATATGTCTAGAGTCTGATAATCCCATCTATACAGTCTGGCAATTGATGTTATGCTTGACCAAGTCACAATGGCAACATGATAGTTGAGATAGTAGTAGATCAATTTGGGAAAATAACATGATAGTTGAGATAGTTTAAAAATCATAGACTCAAGCAAACACCCATCATTATCTTGCACTGAACCAACAAATACCGGGGGCAATAGTGCCCTACCTCATCTTTTCCAGGCAAGATTGGTTTTCCTTGCAGAAGCTCTGCAAAGATACAACCCACGGACCACATGTCAACAGACGGACCATATTTTGTGGTTCCCAGCAGCAATTCTGGAGGTCTGTCCGAATGAACCAGTTAAAAACGAAATGGTGCACTCTTGGAAAGATGGAAAAACGGTAACTACTTGGAAATCCATACTCAACTTATCATGGTAATCAAATTATTATTGTTTACCTATACCACAAAGTAATAACCCGATTTGTGAGATTTCCATTGTGGTCATTGGAGAACGATCTTGCAAGACCAAAATCTGCAAGCTTCAGATTTCCCTCATTATCTATTAGAAGATTAGAGCCTGCAAAGACAGATGTAGCACAATTTCATCCAAGCTAAAAGAAAATTAAAAAAACAGATACAATAGAAGATGTAACTGAATTTGATGATAACCTTTGATGTCACGATGAAGTACTTGATTAACATGACAGTAATGAAGCCCTGTCAGTAGCTGCCTCATATAGCACTGATAAGAGAACAGTTAACAAACTGTTAAGTACCAGACGGTCATTAATTATAAACTGACAAATCATAAAGCTAGTGGACTTATGGTACCTTGATCTGGGGAACTGAAAATCGCATCCCAGGACGATCGGAAAGACCTGTCAAATCATGGTCCATGTATTCAAAAACCATGTAGATGCCACCTTTGTACTTGTTACCATCTGCTATATCCACAAAAAAGGAAGCTTATTCAGAAATATACTCTGCTAATAAAGTTAGGCAGCAGTAAGCAAGGTAAACTTATATGCCTAATCATAAAATTTGGGGGCATCTCAATAAAGATTTTCACTTATAAAATTTTTTTTGGGGGGCATGGGTCTTGATTTTAAGTGTGAGCATGTGAAAAGATATAATGGACTACACATGATGATCAGATGACAATCAATGTGGGACATCATTCATAACTGAAGTCAAGCTGAATTACATTCAACAGCGAACTACTCACCTGACCTCCCTGGTTCATCCTTTTCAGGACCTGGAAGACAATCCCAAAAATTTAGATATCTGAATGAATAGAAAAGAAATGAGCTATATGTTAGAACAAGGAAGAAAAAGGACAAAAAAAAACAATTTCAAAAGAGAAATATGTACCTGAAGAGGTTACAATCTCTTTCAACTTAAGCACATTATCATGATGCAGCTTCTTTAGAATTTTAATCTCACGTATGGCAGTTATTGGAAACTACAGAAGCATAGTGAAATGTTGGATACATTATAAAACATACAGACAAAAATCAATATAAAGGGGGGAAAGGAAAGCATACTCCTTCTCTTTCATTGTCCATCCGTATCTTTTTCAAAGCAACAATTTCCCCCGTCTTGATTTCTCTAGCCATGTAGACTTGACTGCAGGAATGGAAACACCAGAGAACAATTAAGGTTCTTCTGAGTTCATTAAAAAACCATATAGGAATGGCACTAAATCCAAAGATTCTTGTGACGGGAGATTAGAAACCAAGAAGTAGACCTCACTAAAGTAACTTCTATTTAGAAATATTTCCTAGCCCACATTTGCATGAGCATTTGGCAGCACCTCAAATGGAAGAAATAAACCAAATTAAAAAAAAAAGCATATGTATGGATAATCAAACAGTAAAACGTGATATCATGGCAACATGCTTTTGGACAGAGAATGAGAATTTCTGCATGATACCGCACAAAAATCTTCCCAACTGTTTACATGGAGAGACTTGAGAGCGAGAGGAAATGAGTGCAATTAAGGACCAGTTTTATGGTATGTATTCCTCTCCGCCGAACAAATTCCAGAAAAGTTGTAGTCCATTAAAAAAAGAATCATATCAACTTTTGATGATCAAAATGGTAATTCAAGATGAAACTTGCTGGTGAAGTCATATAAGGTGAAACATGTACAATGGCAAAAGAATCTGGGAATAGCATATTGTTATTCCATCCCATGGCACGGAGGAATACCCAATCTTTTTTTCAATGTTCGGCCTTATTTTAGTTTCCTTTTGGTGTTACTGATAATATTTTATGGAGGATAATCCACTTAGCCTAGTTTGGGGGCATTTGGTATTACAGTTATGTCTAGGGAGAGGTTGTGGATAGCCTAGACGTTTAATCATCCTTTATAAAAAGAATTTTCTAGCCATGCGGGATTACGAGTGAAACTGGAAGACTATAAGAGGCTGATAAAACATGGAACATTTATAGATATCCAAGCATCCCAGATAGTTCAATGGAACATTTATGTAGAAGTCAGCTCGCTTGATGAAATTACATGATCTAGGAGAAAAGAATCCGGAGAAACTAATTCCCAATTATTTCTACAGGAGATTTGAGCATTGGAACAATTTGTGAAGTCAAAATATATTCACTTAATTTGAAAAACAATACATTTTGGGTTTGTCATGTTGTGAAAATAACGGGGGTAACAGTTGAGGAGGTTGACAGTTACTTTATCTATATTTATTTTTTCATTGTCTATTGTTAAATCTGATTCACAATAAACTTTATTTTGAAAAAAATAATACAATAGAACATTCCTAAAATAATGGGATAACACTTAATAACGGCCATCATATAACACTAATTAACTGTCATAACTGAAATCGCTAATAACCATATATGTTGCCTCAATAAACATTGATTGCATGGAAAATGAAAAAGAATAAATAGACAAAAGCTGTTATAAGGTGCCTCCAGGTGCACAGTTCGCTGGAGGGGGAACCCGCGCCGCAAAATCTGGGGGCAGAACCTTATAATCCGGTCTCTACCTTAAGGTCATTAAGGCGGTCGCCTAAGGCCCCTCGGTGAGAAAAGGCCCCCAGCCCAGCTCCCACTAACCACATGGATTTTTAGCCCACCCCTTATTGGATATACAAACCAAAAATCAACCTGATTGATTATGTATAGCCATAGATTTTAGTACTTTTTAGGACATGATTCTAGCCGTTGGATTCAAGCATGTTTTTAGGTAGTAAATCCACTGACTAGAAATCATCAATCAAGCTGATTTTTAGTGTGTTTATCCATCGATACGTGGGCTGAGCATCCAAGCAGTCATTGGGCCCCAAAAAAATGATCTATGTAGGGCCACGAGAGTCCTCTGCATTCAAACTTTTTTCTGTAGTTTTTTATTATCAAGAATAATTTTTATATAAAGATTTCCAATAATATGGAGTTTAATTTTTAAATTAATACCATATATATTAATATATTAAATAAAAAAAAGTCCTTTATAAGAGTTTTAGCCTTAGGCCTCAACTTGTATGGAGACGGCCCTGCATATAATTAGGTTTTTTTTTTCCTTTTTTTTCCATTTCTTACTCACCCATATGTGCCTTCACCAATCTGCTCCAATTTCTCGAAACAGTCGACGCTTCGAGATCCCAACGTAGGGCACTCGTAGAGATTGAGCTGCCCAGGGGCCGCCACAGCCATCCCTTACCCTCTATTTCCTACACCAAAACTAAAACTAAGTACAAACAAATTAGGGTTTATAACAGAAACCCTAGAATCGGAGAGAACGCTCTAAAGGGGAAAAATCCAAGAAAACAATAGAATTAACGATGAAATCAACGAAAATTAGGGTTTATGTGAATAGTGGAGGCGAAGATTTACCACGAGATCGAAATCGATGTTGAAAGAACCTCTCTTTCTCACTCACCTGAATGAAGACGACGACGAGCTTCACTCTTGAGAAAGAAAAGGGGAAAGTCTACAAAACGTACTATAGAAGCAGGTTTTTAGAGTTAAGAATTTAGGAGTAAAACTTGTGTCACAAGATGTTGCGACGGAAGCCGGTCACAGCATTCAATACGAGCCACGTGGCATACTATTAGAGGACGATGACCGTATGAATGTTTGGCCAGTCCCTCGGTGGAACGGCATACAAAAAATCAGCTTGATTAGTGGAATAGGTCTATTAATTTTAAGCCTGAGTTGATTACTAATATGCTTGAATGGAGCAATCAATAAAAAACAGTAAATGTAATGAGACAACAATCCACAACACAAAAATATATAGTGGTTCAGTGTATCAACACTTATGTCCACTTCTAGAATAGCTCCACTAAGTTTTGTAAAGAATATTTTTATATTTTAGTTTGGCAAAGATTCCATGTGACATAAAACATTCACGTAACCTTACCTACGAGCATTAGTGTAGTGTAAAGATGTTGTGGTGCGCATACTTCGCCGACTACGTGAAGACTAGAAGACAGACAGCAAGGATCAAACGATTGATGACAGGAGTCATCTGAGTAACTGCCCATTTGTCGGTTATAGATCGTTTATGTTCGCTTAGGAAGATAAGTGACTTAGTGACCATAGAAATAAGTTTAAAATGAATAAAATATAATTGTCAAACCTAATCAATGGACAGACCCAAGTCTAAGTCAAGATTATTGACTTCTGAGAAAGTCCGATCGATTGGACTATTTAGGCCAATCGATTGGAGACCTCTGTAAAATCGATTAGAGCTTATGGGATAGAAACTTATTTAAGTCCAATCGATTGGACTATGTACAATCAATTAGATTTACGAAGGAAAAACTCATCCATACAATCGATTGGACCCAAAGTACAATCGATTGGACTTCATACGGATTGAGTCCTTATCAAATCCGAAATTCTAATCTCTACTTATCTCACTTTCTAAAAGGCTATGGACTACAAATTCTATAAATATAACTCCTCTCTAGCTTTACAAAATACACTTCTACACTTTAGAATACAGAGAAGAAAATTTTATTTATCAAGAGTGTCCATTCAAATAGCAAAAAGCTTTTAGTTCTCATAAATATCTTGTAAGCTTTTCTCTTCTAGATCAAAGCCAAAAGCTTAATCTCTTACTCAGCTTAGGTCTTCCACATAGAAACTTGACCTAGTAGTCTGAGAGTACTAGTGCATCTCAACACTATTTGAGCGACTTAGGGTTCAGGGTGTACTGAATCCTTCACCTTTAGCAAAGGCTGCAGAGTTGAGATTTAAGATCGGAGTAGCTGATCGAATGTAGGTTTGGGGAATACCAAACTGAACAAGCGGACAAGGCTTCTTCGCTTGGAGGGCGCGTGTGGATTCATAGCGTTGATTCAGAGGACATGGACGCATCAGCAATAGGCCTTGGCTAAGGTTGGAAGCTGCATTTGAAACGGTGTTGCGTAGATAACCTTTGTTTCGTTTAACTTTTCAATTAGTGATACTTTCCGTCTGGACGTGGTCCCGTATTTTTTCTTGGCTAAGGTTTTCACGCTAAAAACTCTGTCTTGTGGATGTTTGATTGTTGTTCCGTTAAATCTATTGATTAGATCAAACGATGAAAAGACAATATACCACAGATGTATATTTGAATTGAATCGGTTGTGATAATTCTCTTATCAATCAACTAAGACATACGAGTTTATCACCTTACCTTGACCAGTAAACTTGTGATAGGTTAGATTAATTTTTATTAAATAACCTAATCACCCATCCCTTCTAGGTATTTCTGATTAAAGAGAATTGACCGATTTTTTTTCAAGCTTTGCACATTTTCAATTCAATATTTAAGCACACTTACAATATTGAATAGCGTAAATAACTCGGTCTCGATCGCAATTAATATGGACGGATTAAGGTCGCAACCAAACTCCTATCAGTCAAGTATTTACTTGACTTGAGCAACACAACAGTAAGATTTATGATTTAATAAAAAACTCTCTGCTACCAAACAAGTTACCTCTCAATTAGGATTGACGAGACAGACCTTCGATGTTTTTAAAGCTAAACCAAGTCCGCAGATCGAAATCGCAGCGCACACCAATCACCAAATTGATCTGGAACCGAAGAACACGAACCACCAAAGTCGATCTCCTACAAAGCAAGCGCACCACCAAAGCTAGCAAAGGTGCAAGAACAAAAGCTCGAATCAATTCTCTTGAAAATAAGGAGCTCAAAAAAATGCTGAGTGAATTAGTAAGTAGAACGGGTAGGGGGATGTGTATATATAATAGAAGAGGTATGGAAATGCGCGCACGCTATTCGAAGATTTAATGGTTCGGTCATATCACCGGTTGTCCGATTTATTAATGACCGGTCACTTTCCCACCATGGGGGACCTTTAGGATATGTTGGGGGGTTCCAAACGTGTCTAAGTGGAATTCCTGGGGATTTTCCAAGTCCATGATTCTCCAATCCCCGCTGCATATCAATGTCTATCTTTTTGCCGCCTTTTGAATCATCGCGACGTGCTTTCCCAAATCCAATATAGAAGGCCAATATCGATTACACATAAATAACCAAGGTTGTTCTGGAATTGACAACACAATGTATACCTATCAGATGGATCCCACTTTTTATAAACATCATTCAAATTATATGGAATAAGATAGAGTTCAACTTAAATTAGAAACTAATAAATCTTTTATTGCATTTGAATAAGTTTTTAAAAATGACGACATTTAGAAAAAAGAAAATGTCCCTTGTAAGTAGAAGTTGTTGGTGAAGAGAGAGAGAGAGAGTTCTTATCAATTTAGAAAACTATGGAGTTTTTTTTAGAGAGAATGAGACTATCTTATATAAAAATGGTTGGGGTTTGCCTAGCAGATGCCCCCTAGCCCCTTCCTGGCTTTGCCATTGTATCTTTAACACATGTCTTGAGGTCTAACTTTGTACATATGTCGAGGTTATTCCCAAGGCACTTCCCTACCATGCAACCTGGTTACATCGTATCGTTGCCCGCAGTGCACTGGGTTATACACTCGGATCACTTAGAATCATTTTATTTCCTTCTCCTATTTTTAATAGGATTATGATTTTTTATTTTATTTTATTGTAACACGTCCACCAAAGGGAGGGGAGAGGAAAAATTAATAGGCATCTACTCTTCTTCAAAGAGGAGAGCATTGTGATTACAAAAATAAAAAAGAGGAGAGCATTGTAATATTCAAAAAAAATCATAGTGGATTGCCTCCACGGATGAAGCTAAGAGTCTAGTTGATCGGATTTCAGTGATGAACCTCGTTAAAAATAGTTCTCTCTCTCATTGTCTCTATATTTTTTTTCATTCTCTTTATTGTTTATTTGATCATATTTCTAGCTTAATTAATGTGTATTTATCGTTGTTTGTTTGTGGCGCGTGAATCTACGTACATCCAACAACACACGGATTTACCCACCACTATAACCTTAATGTCCATCTGTTACTATATCTTTCCATCCCAACGGTTCACATATTGTACGAAATTTTACAAATTTTTGACAAAACGTATTATTTTTAAAGATTCAGTAAAATCTGCGTACTTTACGAGGAGTCGTAGTGTTAATAAAATTGTTATTTATTATCGTACTAGTGGGTGCCCCGTGTCATCGGCACTCCTCGACAAAGAATTTGCCAAAATCAGGTGAGTGGCGGAGATCCACCGTCCATTCGGGGGAGGATTAGATCTCGACCCTTCTTTGTTGATGCTTATAAGAGGAGGTATAAGTAGGGAGACAACCAATGTGTTTTGTTATATAGAATAGTAAATCGCCCATGCCCACGGCACTCTCCGACAAAAGCGTTTGCAAAAATTGGGTGCCTTTGGCACTCAAACAGTATAACGGACTGGGGCGTTACCGTTTTTTCCATTATAACGGCTGTTATAACGGATTGTAACGCACAGAGGGAGAAATGGAAAAATAACAGAAATAGCAAAAAATAACGGTGTTGAAATTTAAATTTTGAATAAATTGAGGTCAAATGAGGCGGATTGAGTGGCTGAAATCTAACCGTCCACATTAGATGGATGGATAAGATAAGAGAATACAACTGAGTTGTCTTGATAACTGCGTGGATGGCCCGTGCCTGTGGCACTTTCTGACAAAGTGTTTGTCAAAATCGGGTGGGAGTTAATCTCAGCCATCGATATGAAGTATAGTGGATCTCGTCCACTCATTATTGAAGCCATATAAGATAAGAGGGGTATAAGAAAACTATTAAATTTTTGTTAAATTCTATTTTTTTTTTAATTTCAAATTTTAAATTTTAAATTTTGAATTTCAGCACCACTTTTTTCCGTTAAAATCATTAAAATCTATTTTTTCCATTTTTGCCCCTGGCAGTTTCAATCCGTTTTAACGGTAACACCCCTCTCGAGGCATAAAAAGTGGGGCTCCTAAGACTGAACCTTGCGCTATATGTAAATCCAACCCATTTCATTCCTTATATGTAGGTAAATAGTAGGTGACCCGTGCCCACGGCACTCATCGACAAAGTGTTTGTCAAAATTGGGTGTGAGTGGCTGAGATCCACTAGTCCATTTGGTGTGATAAGATCTTGGCCATCCTTTATAAAGCCGGATAAGAGGGGAGACAACCGTCCTATTTTGTTGTATAGACTAGTGGATGCCCCGTGCCATCAGCACTCCTCGACAAAGAATTTGCCAAAATCAGGTGAGTGGCGGAGATCCACCGTCCATTTGGGGGAGGATTAGATCTCGGCCCTTCTTTGTTGATGTTATAAGAGGAGGTATAAGTAGGGAGACAACCAATGTGTTTTGTTATATAGAATAGTAAATGGCCCATGCCCACGGCACTCTCCGACAAAAGCGTTTGCAAAAATTGGGTGCCTTTGGCACTAAACGGTATAACAGACTGGGGCGTTACCATTTTTTCCATTATAACGGCTGTTATAATGGATTGTAACACACAAGGGGGAAATGGAAAAATAATAGAAATAACAAAAAATAACGGTGTTGAAATTTAAATTTTGAATAAATTGAGGTCAAATGAGGTGGATTGAGTGGCTGAAATCTAACCGTCCACATTAGATGGATGGATAAGATAAGAGAATACAACTGAGTTGTCTTGATATATGCGTGGGTGGACCATGCCCGCGGCACTTTCTGACAAAGTGTTTGTCAAAAATCGGGTGGGAGTTAATCTCAGCCGTCGATATGAAGTATAGTGGATCTCAGCCACTCATTATTGAAGCCATATAAGATAAGAGGGGTATAAGAAAACCATTAAATTTCTCTTAAATTCTATTTTTTTTTTAAATTTTCAATTTTCAAATTTTTAAATTTTGAATTTCGGCACCACTTTTTTCCATTAAAACCATTAAAATCCATTTTTTCTATTTTTGCCCCTGGCCGTTGCAATCCGTTTTAACGGTAACACCCCTCTCGAGGCATAAAAAGTGGGGCTCCGGAGTCTAACCCTTGGGCTATATGTAAATCAAACCCATTTCATTCCTTATATGTAGGTAAATAGTAGGTGACCCGTGCCCACGGCACTCATCGACAAAGCGTTTGTCAAAATTGGATGTGATTGGCTGAGATCCACTGTCCATTTGGTGTGATAAGATCTCGGCCATCCTTTATGAAGCCGGATAAGAGGGGGAGACAACCGTACTGTTTTGTTATATAGATAGTAGGTGACCCGTGCACTCATCAACAAAGCGTTTGTCAAAATTAGGTGTGAGTGGCTGCGATCCACGGTCCATTTGGTGTGATAAGATCTCGGCCATCCTTTATGAAGCCGGATAAGAGGGGGATACAACCGTCCTGTTTTGTTGTATAGATTGCTAGCCATATGCCGAATTATACTAGTTATCAGGTGTAGTTTGTCAACTAGAGAATGTGTAGCTCAGCCTGGCAATTTGGCCCGCGGCCACAATTGCCCCCTTCTTTTTACATTATTTCCTCGACAAACCTTGCCCAAGTCGGCCTGAATCTGACAATGGTTCGACATTCTTACATTGTTTTCAATTTCTTTTTATTTTTATTTTTAAAATTGACCGAACCAAACCCAGGCTTTGGCCCGTGGCCTGCCTCCTACGGGCCTAGGGCTGGGCCACCCCTTACCTCCGGCCAGGGCCAGCCCATCAGGCCAGACCTGTCTAGCTAGTAATCAAAAGTGAACGCCCCAGTGCAATGTCCCACTCCCCAGGCCAGCCCATCAGACCAAATGGCCAGGTCTGTCTAGCTAGAAATCAAAAGTGAACGCCCCAGTGCAATGTCCCACTCCCCAGTCCCACCTATATTTTTTCTGAATCGTCCCTTGAGAATGCATCATATCAGAGAGATGGTCAAGAGCATTCCATTGTATGCATTTTTGGTATAAATACTAAAAACTGATGAGTGGCACAAGGGTGTAACCGGACCCTCATGGCCTTTTTCCTTGGGATACATATAAGCCGCTTTTTATTAGTAAATGAATTATTTTTTTTAAGCCTACGCAGAAAGCAAGCATAACTTCCACATTTTCTAATTATAACCTCCATTTTTTTTTTCCTGATGGTTATTTGAAGCCAGAAGATTAGTTTCTAATTATACCCTCCACATTTATGTGAAATGACATACATGCCGATAAATATATTTTCTCCATGTAATCCCTCCTGTACGTCATAATCTGTCGTTCCCTCCAACTAAAGAGCCAAACTGTTCTTCCAACTAAAATGAATTTGAAAAAACAAGAAAACTACATCAACTCTTCAGAAAAAGGTTTCGACAGATCGTCTTACCGTGAGCTTCTTCTCTCATGTTTAGGGTTTCTGAACATCACCAGCAGAAATGAAGGCAGGTCTCTGGGTCCCCTACTGATGCTTGGTAGTGCAAGCGTGGGGAACCTTCCCGACGGTTATTTAAAGCCAGAAGATTAGTTTCTAATTATAACCTCCACTTTTTAATGAAATGATAGACACGCCGATGAAATATCGAGTTAGTTATGTAACTTATCTGACACAATGTTGCCTAGATGTAATCCCTCCTGTCTGTCATAATCTCTGTAGCTCTCTCCAAGTAAATAGCCAAACCCAACCCGGTTCTTCCAACTAAAATGAAATTGAAAAACAAGAAAACAGAACAAAACTACATCTTCACCTCTTTAGCTTCTTCGCAAAAGGTTTCGACAAACCATCTCTCTGACCTCGCTTCTTATCTCTCTTGTTTACTGATTGGGATAGTTTCTGAACATCACCAGCATTTTCTGCTGTTCTACTAACTAGACCTGCATTCTCAGTAGCACCGGGTTTCTTTCTCAACTCATTATTTTTCCTTTTCAAAGCATTGTCATCCAAAGCAAGTTTGGTAAATTTCTCTCTACCCTGTTCAGCTCTTTCAGGACGGCGCTTAAATCCAGAGAAACCCAACTTAGCCATTGAAGCGTCAAGACCTGAAAACTCGGAACCCAAAGACGGTGTAGTTGAGGAAGCCAGGTACTGATCAATCTCTTTCCTCATCTTCTTCACACTTTTCGGGGGAGATGAGCAAGAAGGTTCTGCAAGAAAGCTTTCGGTTTTGGATGATTTAGTTTTGCTAGAACCAAATGCATCATAGAACTCTTTATAAGCAGTTTGCTTCGATTCTTGTTTCGACCTCCACTGATTAGGCTGTGCAGCAAATCTGTAGTAATAGATCAAAAACATAAATAAATCAACAAGCCCAATAAGCTCCAATACTTCACCTCTAAACCACTGTTTAAATGCTCGTTAATCAACTACAAAATCTGTTCGGTTACTCCAAGTTCCAAGTCCACTACTGGTTAGGTTTTACTATGATACAACAAGAATGAGCTGTAGATTGAAAACAACAAAGAATGACAAGATAATAACAAAGAAGAAAGTTCAGAAAAAATGATAGGAAACCAAGCTGGGAAAAGTGAGAAAAATGGCTAAGATGGCAGAAATACATAATCAATTGAACAACTCTTTTTGATGGTTTAACAGTTGAACTTTTAGACTACATTATCAAGCCTAACCAAGTAATCCTGTAAATCAACCCAACCTAACTCAGCAAGCTTTACTCTGTCAAATTTTTAACATTGCTTGGACTACGTAATTCACAACCAAATGCACACAGTCTAGTTTTTCTATAGAGAACATAGATGAGCTAAATATCATGCGATAAAACAACTAGATTTTTGCTTACCCATCAACATCTAGCTTCCTTAAGAGATGTGGGCCTTGCTTTGTCTTGGCAAGCTGAGTTCGCACAGCTAACAACTCAGATGCTATAGTCTCTTTCAGTGACACATTACTCACAGTGAAACACTTTTCAACCGAAAATGAGCCTGATGTGTGCATTGAAAGCTCTCCAAAATGACCTCGAAGCCTTCAGAGAATCCAAAAAAAACAATAATGATTAGCAAGACATTCAAAATGCTTTATTCAAAATATAATTCCTTCTTAGATGTTAAAATAAAGATGAAAGCATCTAAAAGTGTAAAAGCATGTTTATACATCCCCACTGTTCAATCCCAAATAAAAACAACAAAACGGAAACACAGTATTATTGCCACATTTCTTAATAAGAAAAATAAAAATACATGAAAATATAAGGAAAAAAACCTGTGTATAACATGTTTCAAAAACCTGGCAAAAATCTTAATGTATTTTCTGGTTTACAGCTACATCTATGTATGTATGTACACAGTATTCAAGTATGTGTGTGCACATTAAATAAAATTGTAAGGACGTATATATTCTGTAAACCATAACCAATAATACTTCAATGTAGTAAGCTAAATTAAAAAAACTAATGAAAATGAAAAGAATCTGGAAATGAATAGTAAGCACATAATTCTATTTGGCATTAAAGAAAAGATCCAAAAAATTAGGCAAAAATGTGCAAAAATAATCTGTCAATAAAAGATTGCTTAACCTACTCTTCCTGAAAATACATTATTCTTTTTAATTGGTAAAATATATTACCTAGTTGACTTACTAACTCTTATATTTTCTTAAAACATATAGAAAACACGATTAAGCTGTTAATGGAGTTGTCCATATCCTATGATTAATGGATCATCAATATTGCACCGTGGCATGGAGAAAGAAAGCACGAGAGCACTAACAGATTGATACCAAAAGCATATACAACAGAGAAAGCAAGTAAGATCACAGAATATTGGAAGTCAACTGATATCGGAAACAAACATTGGTACTGTCAGATCATATTTATTGCTTTAATATGTGCATCGATTTGTTGGCACATCAGGTTTCCCAACACCAACATCGAACTTTTCGTATACATGTCATTCTCAAACATACATGTTTCCCCAAAACGCATTTTTTCACCACCTGTAGAGTTATTTCAGATATACTAAAACACAAGGGTATGGGTCCAGGTTTCGGATTTGCTCAACCCCAAAATATAGTTAATATTTTATTTTAATATTAGATTATTTTATTTGCTGCGATTTTCAAAATACTTTTTATATATATAAAATTCAGATACAGGTGAACTATATGACACAGATCCCATACACGTCCACTTTTTCTCATGCAGACACGTGTACACCAGGCCAATCCGAAGGTTCTCAGTACCATAGCTTAGACTTGTTCATTCCTTGACAGCACTTGTACTTCTACTATGTTCTACACACAAGAACGTCTGCATCATAAATTAGAAGTTCTAGGAAAGCATATAAGCTTTCAACACATAACTCCATAACTTACTTCACAATTAATTTGCGCTTCTGTTTTGCAGAAGCATCTGAAGAAAGAAAGGACTCAACAACCCGTCCTCCCCTTGCATCTGTTGCTGCTTCAAGAACATGGTCAGCTTCCATGGATGTAATGCTTGTGATATATAGCTGAATGAATTCCTGTAAACAATAAATACGGTTACAAGATAAGGACACAAAGTGAATACATAGCTATACTCTCAACTAACTTGTGTAATGTTGTGTGAAATGGACTCAAATATCTAAGCAACAGTACTCGAAAACAGATAGAGACCAAAATGAATAACTATAATAGATGGCTTATACCAAACTGACAACAAAAGATGCACCAGTTGGAGTACCACCAGATTTCCAAGGAATACTCAATGAAGATATGAGGACAGAAGAACCCATCTTGCCAGTCTGTGCCATATGTATGGCACACATACAGGGGCATGATCAAGATCCACCATTCAACAGGTCCCACCTAGGAAATCTTCTAGGCCAAAAGTTGACCTGAGCATATGTTCATAACCATCTGATATATCACATTTCCTTTTGATAGGTGAAGTAATTTTATTAAAGAAGCAAACCCCAAAGGGCTACAGGGAAAAAAAAGGGGGAGGGGGATAGGGGTTCTCAAAATGAGAACACAGCTCAAAGGATCACAAAATAAAATTATGCTTGCTTGCTTGCTTGTCGCAGATGAAAGAACCCCAACCAGAAGAAAAGGCACCAAATGTCATCCCCTTTAATCTCCTTGAGAGTTGAGCACCAAACGAACACCTTCGTCTCAATTTTTTAATAATACCCTCTTCAATCATATTTGTCTTTAAAATCTTCCTATTTCTCTGCCTCCAACCACTCCTACAGAAGGCAAATGGAAGGCGTCTCCAAAGAATGCCGTCCTGGAAAAATTCTGGGAACAGTCCAGGAAGCGACTACAGGTTAGATGATAATGCTCATTTTAATGGATCAATATTAATCTCGAAGATCTCCTTGGTGGTACACATCATAATGGATCCCCAAACCCTCTGTATGTGTGCCACATATGTGGCACTGGCAGGGTGAACGGCTCTCTCAGGTAAAATTTTATAAGAGGTGCAAAGCAGGTGATTAGGAGACCGAATGAAGACCCCACTAAATTGCCAAAATAAACAGAATTGACTTGTCGAGAAAATCAGCAGTTTGGAGGAAAGCTTAGAAAGAATGTTGAAAATACTGCTGAACTATCTCCAAGTTTGAATATGGAAGCAATTCATTCTCGGTCTATTTGATACTACTGAAATACCCCCCCAAGCGAAATCTCAAGAAATTATTGAATTCCAGTGGAGAATGGACCACATACTTCAGCAGCCAATTTGTAAGGAGAATGAAAAACAACTCCAAAGCCCACTCAACTTGGATCTAAAAACTAGAAAAACAATGAAATAACTTCTCAATGGACCTATCAGGAGACAAGTCTGAAGCCATACAAATGTAACCAAGAGAATATCAAGAAAACGAGGAAGTACTGGCTCTCTATCATACTCGATTAATTGCACCTTTCACCAGCTCCACCTTCATTAACAATTCTAAATGTCGAGCTATCATAGTTCAAAAATACGACCAAGGGAGTTCAGCAAGACAATTGGATTCATTTGAAACTTGAGTTTGGTCTCTCTGATGATCTTGGATACCATGTATCCTCAACCTGACACTCTTAATGCACACAAATCATTTGGTTACAAGAAAATATTCCTATGAAGAATTAGTATCAGCCATGGCTGAAAATCTTATTCCGTCTTTTGCCAAGACGTCTCGTTCTGGTACCAAGACAATGCAAAGAGGAATGTAAAATTGGTTAGAAAGCTTATTTACATGGTATGTGTTTTTTATAACACATATAAAAGCTAAAGAACATATTTGTAGCCTAATTAAGCATTTAAAGATAGTTTACTTTTATCGAGATATATACTGTTTTTTCCCTTGTCTCGTTCTATCCGTATTGTCTTGGTCAAGAAGTCTCGTTCCATTAGCTTACCGAGACAATGAAACAGAACAATATTTTAAACCTTGGTACCCATCTCAAATTTTTACACCCGGTCTGTGTTAACAGAACATAATGTACGAAAGGATAATCAATATATTGTCTACTCAACTGCGGCAAGAGAGAAAGCATTGCTAATAGCCTAATATCATTCTTTGAAGCTCAACATTCTGTGAGACTAAAACTGTCTATGCTAAGAGCATAATAAATAATAAGTGAAGCGCATAATAATTTGACCTATGTAACACAAAAGGACACGTGTCAAACCCCGACACAGATATGAGGTGTCTGACATGGCGCCTACAAGAAGCCCACATCTGTACACTGTATCACAATACAAGATTTGAGTTATATTTAAATTAGAAGATTTTTAAATAAAATTAAGGAAAGAAATGTCATCATCATCATCTGCATCCATGCCTTGTCCCAAATGCAAAATTAAAACAATAAATCATGAAATGTAAAACAAAACACTTTAATACACCAAAGAGCTACCAATACTTAAATAAATACAAGTAGGTTTGTAAGAGGGAAGACGGACAACTATAGTTGTGTTCAACACTTCAACTTAAGAAAGTAGTCTACGGAGAATGGAACACACCAACACTCTTTTAGAGATCATTTTATTATAGACATCTTTAAAATAAAAGGTCACAATTTCGTACGTGTCATGATGCATGTTGGAATGTGTTGATAAATGTTTCCATGTTGATATGCATCACACAGCAAAAAAACTTAAAGCATCGTGTTGTTCCAACATAGTTCCTAATCATGAATCAAGTAACCTTTTCACCTACTATGATATGGCTAAAAAAAGATGAGCGGGGAACCAAAATAGAGCACAAACAGAAGAAAATAAAACTAGAGGCAAGAAAAATAAGAAGGATATTCAACATACACTTGGATATTTAAAAACTGTTTGAAGCATCAAACAACCCAAGACATGCATCTTATCACCCTTTGCCCATTTCCAATTAGACTTGTCTTCACAGTAGAAGTAACTTTCAAGAAATAATATTCGGGGAACAATGCAGTTAGGAGATTCAGTCCCTGAACATACTGCTGAGGCAAGTGCCTGACAACACTGCAAAACAAGTAATTGCAGATAAGAACTTGTGGTTAACAATAAAGAAAGAGGATTTGATTGGAGGGTTATAATTTCGGAAAGTACAGGCTTATTCTTTGAATATTTTGTTTTCCGTCTGGATGTTCTTTGTTCTAGGGATGCTTGTCGGTTGGTTGCTCCCTAGAGCTTCTGTTTTCTATTTTAGCCCATTTTGGCTTTTGTAGGTCATCTAGATCTCGCATACTTTGTTGTTTGCTTCTTTTTTTGGCTTTAATAAAGTTTCCACTTATGAAAAAAAAACATAAATTTATACCTAGGAATACATATTTTAAAACAAGGAAATAAATTTCGGTTTCGAGGTTTATTTCGACCAGCCTAGAAATGGAAATATTTAATACATTTTTTGTGGTAATGGTGGAAATATTCTGAAAGTTTTTGTAGAAAGTTTGGGAAATAATAAAAATAGCATAAAAACACACTCATAAGCTATCAAACCATAATATAGTAAAATAAAATCATATATAGTGTGAAAATGAATGACATAGTAGTTTGTAATATGTTGAGGCAGGTATCTAATAGTCAATCAAAGTATTATTTAATTAGATTATTATTGTTTAATTGCTAATTACAAAAAAAGTCATAAATTAAGGTATTAACGAATCCTTATTCACTCACAGTAATGTTTTAATATTATGTATAATTTTAGAAAACCTATTTACTGTTAACTTATAACATTTACCTAAGTTTTTGAATGTTTGAATATTGTTTTGAAAAAAATGTAACCCAACCAACTTGTAGAAACGGACCAAGTAATGCAACATAAATCAATTTATGCACAATCATTGATGTTTACGGTAAAAACCAGTGAAATTGGGGTTTTCCTCAAATTTCAAATTTTCACCCTACACGATCTTCAATCCGTGCAAAAATCCGATGCATTTACACCTAATCTATCTATTTGTAGCAAGTAGAAATTTTATACTTATGTATATTTCAAATTTGAAAAAACTACAAATGGGTTTCGATTCATCCTCGTGATCAATCCACGAATCAAGAAATCTGAGTGGATTGGTCATTTAAAATATATATATATATATATATATATATATATAGGGTCAGGATCGAGGGACAACATTTTCATACAACATTTTTCACAACTAAAACTTAGTGCGGCCAAATATATAAATTAAGAGTTTTGGAATGGGATGATTTTTGGCGAGGATGGTCTCTATTGTGAGGAGATCATCCTCACAAAAATTCCAATCCTTCCGATATTCGTAGACCGGTTTACAAGTTGAAGAATCATGGACCGTCTATTTTTATCGTTAACTAGAAAACCATATAAAACCATATTTGATGGGGTTAGAAATTTCTGAATGTGATGATTTTTTGTAGGGGTGATCTATATGGTGAGGAGATCATCCTCGCCAAAAATCAGCTTGATTCATCTTCCATGAGGGTACACAAAAATTGTTGTCAAAAATGTTGTATGAAAATGTTGTCCCCCCGATCCTGACCCATATATATATATATGGCAATTTTGAGTTCAAATGGGATCTTTCCTACCTTCTATCGAAATGTTTTCATACATGTCGAAACATTTTGACTGAAATAATAATCCATATTTACACTGTCAATTGATCAAAATTTATTGTTCATGAAATTTAAAATTTTTTCCATGTATGAATTCTTTCATGTTGGTAACCTAGAAAATGGAAATATTTTGATAATTTCGCGAAATTTATTTCTTTGTTTTAAAAGAGCTTAGTTTGTGAACATGACTTGTTTTTATCATTGAGAAGTTAAGAACGCCAATATCTTTGACAACTAGTATAAAGAACAAAAAATATGGCAAACATAAAAGAGATGATGTAGAACTATAAAACCTTTTGTCCATGGGTATGAAGCCTTTGACCCGCAGCTAGGATAGAAGCAACCACTCCAGACCTTCCATTTTCAAGAAGTTCCTTAAATTTTGGACCAAGCTCCTCCCAGATCAGGTCCATCTATGGAGGCAAATGAAATTAAATGTTAGGGAAAAACTCAATAACTACTTTTGGCAGGAGCAAGCCATACCTCAAAATATGCCCCACTATGAATACAGTGAAACATCTACCAAATAGTCATAAATTATCAACAAATAAATTAATCCAGACAACCTTGTCAAACTCGTATACCTCAAACAAACTCTATCCAATATTCTGGAAATTGAATACAGAAAAAAGCTACTAAGGTTCTCACAAATAGCTCATATGTCTGTAAAAGAACTTGATTCATGAAAGCATGACAAGATTCCACCATCAAAAGATAACTCCAAAACCTTTTTTTATAAGTAAATTCCAAATTAACTTGGTGAAATTAAAACTAGGCTCAAGAAGGTAAAACATTTAACAACTATTTACAATGTATTGGCATCTCCATTCATACTTCCATGGGCCTGTTTCTACAAAATGCATTTTATTTTGGAAAAGGGCTTTTAGATCATTGCACAAGTAATCATAGGCAGTGACCAACTAACTAGATGTCTCAAATGCAACCTAACTCTTATGAGATGATAGGAACAAAACAATTTTATAAAATTAAGCAGGATTCTATTCCAAGAGCTTTCTAGCATAGTAATTTATGAGTAATTATCTAAAGTTCCTTAACACGTCCTCAAATCCAACCAAAAATTTGCTTTTCCACATAACCAAGTGGCGGATCTAGTAAATAGAGTAACCTTGTTTGCAAAATCAAGGTTCAACCTCAATGCTAGAGGTTACTCAGGTAGTCCAGAATCTGATGAAAGTCTACCACAACTTGCAATAGAACTTCGAACCTCCATGCATCATTGTGCCTTGCAATAGTTCTCATAGTTTAGAAATCCCTTTTATGAACATAAAGGACTGAAAAAATTTTGTTCCCTCACTTAAATGATTGAAGAAACCAATATGGGTGTGCTACTAAAGCTGATGCAGGATGATTAAAACCAGCCTATATGATGTGCAGGGATCAGAAATAAATTACCATGGATAATAGAAAGTATAAAACAAATCTAACAAACTATCACGGATATGCAAATATGCTAGCAAATATGCTAGCAAATAATTAACTTAGTTGTTCCAAGGCTATATCTCACAATCAAGCAGTGAAAAACCCTCAATTATCGATTGAGAGGTGATGATTTCCTAAAATTGCATCATTATCCTAATTTTGATAAGCATTATCGCATTTCTGTTGCATATATTTCCATATTTACAAGTAAACATGTGTGTTTTCTCTTCACCATTGCATAACATTCTTTCTTCTGATTTCAATGGTATATTTGAATGTATTCATACACATCCAGAAGGCCTGCATGCAAAGCCTTTTTTATGAAGCACTCATTACGTGTATTTTACTTTTGGAGGAACCTCAACCAGGCCATTCTCGAGATCTGGGAGGATTACAATGACGCGTTGATCATCGCATGAACAATCATGGAATCCCAAGAGCCCAATACCAAAGAGAACCTATAAGTCCAATGAGCAAGATGATCAAGTCAAACACTTAAGAAGTGGCGATTGTAAGGGTGGGTCGTTTTGACAAATGCATGTGGACGATCATGATTCCATAAATGAAGAACGATCGTTGTTTCAAAAGACACGATGTTGGGCCGCGATGGTGGGCCAAGATGTTGGACAAAGGTGGCACACAACATGTATGGATGGTTGGTGCTAAATATTGCATGGGACAGCTAGCCACGTGGCATAAAACGGCTTTGGCTTGCAAATATGGCAAGTACGGGTTGATAGGGACATGTTGACTTTCTAAAAGTCACCCAACGGTTTTGGAGAGACACATGGAAAGACAATTGTGACATCCTATGAAGGATGCTTGGCAACAATAGGGCAGTATGAGAATAAAAGAGTTGCGAGATGGCTGTGGCTGAATTTGATGTGAATCAAAGTTGTTGACAAGTTAGAATTTCCCAAGGAGATGGTGGTATTGGTTTTGACAAAAAGTATAAACATGAACAATGATGTGCTGGACGTTAGTTCATGGGGAGAAAAGTTCAAAACAAGTTTTGAAAACAAGACAAAAAATTAATGGTTTTATTTTTCCAAAAAGATGAAGACGTTCGGAATGAAATAAGGAAAGGGTTTTGACATTTGAATTGAAGGAAAGATCTTATATTAAATAATGGGAAAAGATTTTTATTCATTTGGATTCCTTTATTCATTTGGAAAGCCTTAGACGTTTCTCCACATGGGGACCTCTTTTGGAAACACATGAGATGGGTTTACATAAAATAAAAGATATTTTACAAACAAAGATAGGTTGGACATATGTACACATTTGGAAGGAGGATGGACATGGTGTTAAGAGTTTTGACTTAGCAAAAGTAAGGGAGGTCTTGAAAGGAAAGCATGGGATACCTTCCTAAATGAAATGGACATGGACATGGACTGGCCAGTCCCCATGCTATTTAAAGAGACCCCTTGGGGCGTTGAAGGGGGTTCCCTTGCACGGCTTCTTTTTCATCACGGGTGGAGCAGCGGTAACACTCCTCACTTTGGCCGTTTAGCAGCAATCATCTCACCAACCTGCTGTAGAGCTACAACTCGGGCGGGTTGGGCCGTTTTGGAGGTCAACCCGAGCCCAACCCGACCTTCAAGACTCCTAGCCCGAGCCCGAACCCAACCCAAGGTCGGGCCTGAGAATCCCAATCCGAGCCCGGCCCGATTGGATTGGACGGGTTGGTGGGTTTGCAAGCCTTTCTCTTAAAAGGTATAACCAAACTTCAGTGCAGGAGAAAGAGAGGGGCATCACAGACAGTAGGGTAGAGATGAAGACTCGATCAACAGTAATGACGAAATCGCGCCAGCTTTCAATGGCCACCAATACATCCCAACCCCAATCGCGAACCCTTACCCTAAAAACCCACCTGAAAATCGCCCGTTCAACCAGAAAATTGCTCGTCGTCATTCCAAACCCTCGCCTGAATTTCCAACTACTCATCGATCCAATAGCAAGAAGTTCTCTATCATCAATGGAAGTGGAAGTCTGCTCTTCGTCGTTCGATCCATAGTCGATGTTTGTCTCTTGGAACGAGTACCCTTCGCGCCGATTGATTTATGGCCGAAGTCTAATCGAAAGCTTTTAGAAAAGGAAAACCCAATTTCACAAGCTAGAAAGATGCCATTACTTTTTTCCTTCTGTTCCTCTTTTCTTCATTCTTTTTATTTTCCCCATTTTTTTAGAGAGAGGATGGGGGGTTTCGTCAAGTGAGAAAGGGGTAGGAGATCAGGGCCTAGGTATATTAAGTCCTCAACTCGGGCTTGGGTTGGGTGACTTGGGTCGGGTTTCTCCAAGCCTCAGTCCAAGCCCAACCCAATTTTGATCGGGTTCATAAAATCCAGACCCGAGCTCGAGTAGTGAAGGGCCAACCCAACCGAATCCAACGTCGGGTTGAGCTCGTCGGGCTCGAGTTGAGCCCGCCCAAGTTGCAACCCTAACTTGCTGCACTTTTCCCTCTCTCCTCTCAACATGGCAGCACCTCTTGTTCTTTCATCTTGGCTTGGCCAGAGGCATCTCTTCTCTCTCTCTCTTGGAGGGTTTGATCTTTCAGTTCTCGCCTTGGATTCATAGAACAACCACTTCTCCAAGCTTGAACGTGTGGATCTCCTTTCTCTCCCTCTCCTCTTCCACTTCTTTTGTTTGTGTAATCATTGTTTTGTATAGCATTTCATTCAAGGGTTGGCTAAATATCCTCTAAGATGTAGGGATTGAAGCCCGTTTAGATTTATGTTAAATGATTAGAACGAAGTTAACTTTTATTTTAATTGAATGGATTTTATCCTTTTATGATAGTAGTTTCTCTCTATATGTTCTTTGATTCCATATCATTGAATGATATATGGAATGCTTAAATCCCCTATGAGTAGAATACGAATGCTCTCATTTTTATTTTTATTCGATTCGATTGACCGGGGTAGGAAATGATATGAAGACACATGCCTTGTCAGAAGATGATCAAGATATAGCTCTCGAAAGTATTGAATGGCAAAATAAGATTCATGTTTTCTAAGTATAGAAATAAGATTCATGTTACCGACCCCGAACAGTTGGGATAAGGCATAGATAGCAATGACTTGTCATTGTCATGGAGCAGTTTACTAAATATCACCCATGCTAACATGAAACACAACTGCATGATAACAACTTAATAATAATTATACTCTATTCTCTAGCAGCACATGTCGAATCCAACTTAATAATAAGAACTTTTCAGAAGTTTTGTCAACCAGTACGACTCGATCACAATGTGAACAAAACCATTAACTAGACTTGTTTGGACATTGTAGGAAATATACAAACACTAGACGCCAAAATGCACTAAAATGTTATAATACGTACTTGACCTTTACATTTTGCATAAGAAACTAATGCTTGGATAACGAAGCTGCCACAATGTTGAGATGAGATCTTGAATAATGAATTTCTAAAAATTTTTGTAAAAATTTCATTGTACAGAGTCTCAGGTGCCACTTCCAAAATGACCTGCAAAATTCAAATAAAACTCTATCAAAACAAATAATTTTATTGGCTTCTGCAAGAATTTTGTATTTGATGACAGGTATTCAGCTTATTTATAATTTTTAAAAGATATGTTTTTGAAACATCCTACAGGAGCACAAGAACCGAATATTAAGTTCAACAAATCAATATCTTGAACCATGAAAAGGAAGAAGATAAACAAATGCAGATACTGTTCATCCTTCAAAAATAAGTAAAACCCCACCTCCATTAAATGGCTATAAGCATTGTCCTTTAACAAATACACAATGTGTTGCACTGCAGTAGTTTTGATGAAGTTCCCTTCTACAATATTTTCCTCATTGGAGCCAAGAAGCATAGAAATTACATGCATCAACTCTTTATCCTCTCCCACTAATAACTTCAAAGCAGTCTGCAGAAAGAATTGCAACCCCAATAACTAAATCATTCAGCATGCACTTATGTTTTAACCCATCAACACTTCATCACAAGGACAAATACATGGCAGAAGCAAGGGTTTAAAAACTGGTGATAACACACTGACTTGACTTGAAAATTTTCAGGTCACGTTAAGAAGCCAATTAGGTACCATAACCTTACAGTCCCCCCTCCATCCTTTCTTCAACTTAAGTTTGAAGCAATCACCACCTCTTCACGAGAAAAAATACATGGCGGAAGCAACATTTTGAAACCGGTGGATAACTCAAAACCTCATGAATTACTTGACTTAAAAAAAATTAAAAAAGATCACGTTAAGAGGCTAATTAGGTACCATAACCCTACAATCCCCCCTGCTACTCTCCACTTTGACCCAAACCCAAAACAGGATAACATAACAAAGAAACCCAGGGAAGTACTCAAAAACTGAATCATGTAGTTGGAGAATAAAAAAAGTTCAGACCACAAAGCAACCTTTCCAAAGTCCAAACACCAACAACTTGAGACTATCAACAGAATTTTGAGTCAATAAGGTGCAGATCCACAATTAGTCTGATTCAAGTTTCAAGTTCTAAACCTAGTCAATTTAAGATATGGTTGCTCAGTCTTCCAAACAATGTACTATATCTAAAACTAGTGGTCAAACCATGCCAATCAAGAATTAAGTACACCAATCCAAAACCAAAACAGAGTAAGTTAGCTATTTTTTGGGTCACCTAACCATGAAAAATGTAACTTGACAAAATAGCATGGGTAAATGACAGTGGAAGACATACCTGCAGAACAAAACTGCTGTATTGGTCAACTAGCAGGGTCGCAATGTCTTCTCTAGCACATTTTAACATCTCCAAAACAATAAATTTGACTAAATCAGGGAAACCTTTCTGAATATGTGGTGGATTATTTAAACCAGATTGAGGCGGCCTGGTATTCAACCGCTCTGCGAGAATAGTAGATGAATTTGTAACATGAAACTCCTTTGAAGAATCTAATGGTATTCCTTTACAGAGACAAAGAAGACTCCGAAGAACATGAGATCCATAGGGGCTAGACATCACCTCGACAGAATTAACTACAATCACCTGACAAGGGAAAACAAAATGAAGTAAATGGAAGACCACACCCACATAGAACATCTATCGTAACTGTTAAGGTATACCAGAAGCAAAGTCTGCCAATGGCCTAGCATAGGGGGACATGCAAGGGGTGGGCCCACCTAGAAGATCTGAGACAAAAATCATCCCAGAAGATTGTAATGCATAACCATCTGACTTATATACTTTCTTTTGAACTATTCACCATATTTTTTCCAACTGTCCTAAAAGAATGCTCTAGAATGGCTGGTTATAAACTTATAATAACACAACTTCGCCAATTTTTGGCTTAGAAGATCTCCTATGAGAAATCCATCCAATCATGAGTCCCACCCCCATAGATGCGCACAATGTGTAGTGTTAGACCATTAGTAGACCTTTTTAACAGTGTATCCAACTGGTACCTTAGAGTTCTTCCAGTCAATAAACATTTAATACTTGATACCTGACATATCTTAGTTAATGTCTCCTCAATAACAGAGTACGCCTCTTTATCTTGAAGATGCACGGCTAAAGACCTGAGAGCTGTCTCGGCCACATGGGATCCCGATCTATCCATTGCAATAGAAGGAAACTTCTCTGCACAGCTTTGGAGGAAACCACAAAGCTGGTCTAAATCACAGCCTTCAAGGAGAGTTTGCAAAGTATGGCTGATGATATAGTCTGTTGCAAGTTCTAACTCTTTTCCTCTAGTTTCTTCCAATGCATTACCACATACAACTGACCGCTCCTCCAAGTCAATCCCAGTTTCTTCAAAAAGATTTGCAACCTCCGAGAAGTATTTTGCCATCTCAGGATCAACTTGTTTCCTATATGGATTTATTTAAATAGTGAGCATGTTTCTATAGATTATCATACAAGAACAATGATGACATCAATTACTGTAATAAAATATAAATTAAGTGAATAAATAAAGTGCAAGCAAAAGGAAAAAAAATCCAGAGTATCCCACTACACAAAAGAAATATGAAAGTTGGAGTTGAAAAATTACAAATCAAACCTGAGAGTTGAAGCTTGCGGCGCAGATGCATTCTGATGCTTCGAGGATTTTTGAGCTTTTACAATTTTCGCAGGCAACCTCCCAGATGGATTTTCTGTAGGGCGATCACTATCAAAACTGTGATGGTCTTTCCCTGGCCTTCTATTCTTGCTCCTTTTCATTCCACTCTGCTTAGATAAATTCTCCCCCCCAGCCATCTGGCTATTTTCCACTGAATTACGGGTTTTGGGTTTTTTTGACTGTAGGGCTTTTGAACCAAAACAAGCCATACACACATTAACAGTAAAGGCTTTCCGACATAGAACCTAAAGAAGAATAAACAGAAATAGATTTAACATCCAAGACTAAGCACCAAAACAAAGCGCTCAAAGAGAAGGATCAATCATCTATGATATCATATTATACCACATTAATTTCTGATAAAACTAGTAAACAACAGTCATAATGGGTAAAATCAGCACAAACACATCATTTTGAATAAAAAAATGAGTTTTTTTTTACAACAAGAAAAAACAAAGCTCTGTTATTCAACAAACTGAGTAATACAAATCATTAACTCAATAACTTTGGGTCTACTAAATTTAGTGTCCAAATCAGTGTCGCTAAAACCGGACCAGCCATTGACCCGGTTACGGCCCACCAGGTTTAACTGGGTTTTTTTAAGTTATAACTAAAATTCAAAATTCTGGGTCGACGCCGACCAGGCATGGTTTGGGGACCAGCTCACTGGTTCAACCGGCTGGGCCGGTCCGGATTTGAAAACACTGGTCCAACTACGCAAACCCAGGATTACTAAATCAAAGTCATTTCAAGCAAGGTTTAAAGGAGGACGTTTTAATGGTTAAATGGACTGGGGGCGTTACCGTTTAAACCGTTTAAACAGACGTTAAAACAGATTGAAACGGCCCAGGGAAAAATGGAAAAAAAATGAATTGAACAGATTTTAATGATTTTAACAGAAAAAAAAAAAAAAGGAAAAAATGGAGCTGAAATTCAAATTTTGAAATTTGAAATTTGAAAATTAAAAAAAAATGGAATTTAACAGAAATTAAATGGATTTTAACGGAATTAAACGGATTTAATGGCCTTTTTTCACAAAAATTTTCAGAATTTAACGGCTGTTTAAATGATTTTAACGGCGTTAAAACAAAAAAAATGGCTGTTACATTCAGAAACGTTAAAACGTGTTTTAACGGAAACGGGCTTGGGGCGTTACCGTTTAAACGGCCGTTAAAACCGTTTAACGGCCGTTTTTAAAACCATGATTTCAAGAACAAACAATCAATCAACAACAGTAGGAAAATCCGAGCTAGACTTACTTCATTTTTTGTGCCATCCGTTTAGCATTTAACAACTTGTGAATGGAACGAAAATATAGTCACTCCAGTAAAGCAATAACACAATCAGGTAAAAAATTCATCAGAAGAAAAAAAAAAGAAAAAAATGGCACAAGAACAAAATGGAGGCAAAGAAATTTACTACCAAAAGCGTTAATTTTTACAACAAAAATTACCTGATGATTTTTCATCAAAACCTACCAACAGAACAGAAAAACAAATACAAAAAGCCGCAAAATTTACCAAAAAATATTTAATTTTAGTTCTGAAACCAAAGTTTTCTACAGTAGTAGTAACAACAAAAACAAAATAGAATCAAATTAAGCATACAAGGCTGCTAAAGAAGCCATTTGATAAATTTAAAAAAAAAAAACAATTCAATATAAGAAACCCTAAGTTGCATTAGATATATTGTCAAACCCTAAACAAAAATGACAAAAAAATCATGAAAACAAAACCATTTAGGCTAAGAAACCTAACTACTAGAGAGAGAGAGAGAGAGAGCACCGTTGTATTAATATTCGATTGAGAAAATGAAATCAAAACCGTCGATTGACCCAAGCTTTCACTTCGTTTTAGGGCAGCAAAGATGCTTCCAATCTCGAGGGAGAGAGATAGAGAGAGGGTTTTAAGTTTTTAACTTCTGTTCCTGTGAGTGAGAGAGAGAGAGAGAGAGAGAGGGAGATAGGGGTTTTAGGCTTCTGCTACTTTTGCGGCTGTTCTAACCTAGGGTCCGGTTGTCTACAGTTTACACCAAAAAAAACTAGGGTCCGGCACATGCGTTGCACGTAAGTGAGTGTTGGTGGGCTTGGGAAGAACGTAGCATAATAAAAAGAAGGATCGTGATGTAACAAGGTGTTGCACCCCTGAGCTTCGGCGGCTCGGATGTTGGCTACGCGGTACGGAAGGCCAATACCCACGAAGTTCTCACATCGAGGATGGGAGCGACGGGTATGCGTGCACGGACAGATGGCTTGGACGTGTAACACTATCGTGATAGGTACGTGCACGGGCAGTTAGCCCAGACGTCCAGCACAAGTGTGTGTAAGACTTGTGGGGAAGTACATTAGCATGTGGCTGGATACTTGACATATGCGACGAATCGACGTGTGCGAGCATACATGTGTATGTGGCATGGCAAATACGCAGATGGGAGTATGTGGCATGACAATAGTACACGTATGTGGCATGGAGAAGTGTGTGTGGCATGACAATAGCGCGGATGGGCGTATGTGACATGAACAAGCGCGTGTGGCATGACAATAGCGTGGATAGGCGAATGTGGCATGGACAAACGCGTGTGGCATGACAGTAACGCATACAGGCGTATGCGGCATGGACAAGTGCGTGTGGCAAACAAAGCTAGACTGAAAAAGACTTGGCGGCGTGTGGCATCCAATAGTACTTTAAAGCAATTGTGGCTTGGTTTAGGGTGAGTTGGCGACCTCAGAGACTGACAACTAGGTGATGGTTATAAAGTAATTACCAGTCCACCCCACTAAGCAGAAGTGGGATGGTGGGCTAGGTAGTTATGGTGAATGTATGGATGTGACACCCAGGCAGTGGTTATGATAGTTATCAGCCTATACACAAGGTGGGCTAGGGTAGTTATATCATGTGCCATTGTGTGGGGGTGACAGACAGGGGTGATAATGGATAGTTACTGGAAGTTACTAACCCATTGTATAAGATTGTAATAAGTGTTCCATGATAGAGCTGAGGTAGCTATTGGGCTGGTCTATATAAGACAAGCCACCCATGTGGTGAGAGTAGCACATGAGTTTTGAGTTCTGTATTTCTAAGTATAAAAGAATAAAAAAAAGAAAATGATGTGGCATTTGGAAAATTGTGTAAACTTTGTGTTGCAAGTGTGTGAGCCTCTTCTCCTTCTTCTCCAGGCTGAGACTAAGTCAGGTGGACTTAGTGTCGGTGCGGGTTTTCGGAGCAGAAAGAGTTTGGCCCGAATTTGACCCCGTGACACAAGGTATGCCTCAAGCTTCTTGACGTGCAGAAGCATGATTTTTGCTACTGACCGCTGCCATCTGGGCCCACTGACCGCATGGATGTTTAGCCCACCCCTTAATAGACATTCATACCAAAAAATCAGCTTGTTTTGATGATTGCTTAGCCGTTGGTTTTAGTACCCAAAAACAATAGTTGAATCCAACAGCTATAATTACGCCTTAAAAAGTACCTAAAATCTAATGGTTAGAAATTACCAATCAAGATGATGTTTGGTGTGTATTTCCACCAAAGGGTAGGCTAAACATCAATGAGGTCAGTGGGCCCAGATGGCAGCGGTAAGTACAAAATCGTGCTTCCACATGCTAAAAAGCATGAGGTGCCCGGCTACATCTTTTTCCACGTAAGAAAGTTCCAACCTAGTGTGGAAGTTTAGTAACCTAGTTTCAAACTGTTGGATTTGAATTCTAATCTAGTTTTCAAATCCAACAATTAAAAATTAATCTATGAAAAAACTCAAATCCAACGGTTTGAAATCCCCAATCATGTTATTTTTGGTATGCATGTGCACCAAGAGATGGGCCAAACACCCATACGGTCGGTGGTCTCTAAAGGTATGCCACGTGGCTCATATTGTGATACAGTGATGAGGGACATCTGTGATCAAAGATTTGAGTAAAACTTCTATCACAATGCTCTCACAGATGTTTCTGTCAAAATGAAAATCATAAGTCACGTGGCACACTCTTAGTGGACGTTGACTGTATGGATATTTGGCCCGTCCCTCAGTGAACCTCCAAACAAAAAATCAGCCTGATTAGTGATTTCTAAGCGATTCGATTGAAGTTATTTTCATGGGTTTATTGTAACGGTAAGTATTCAAGCGTTATTTGGGTGCACAGATCCAAAGGTTGTAACCACTGAAGGACTGGCCAAACATCCATACGGTCAGCGTCCACTAAGATTGTGCTATGTGACATGTGATTTTCATTGGGACAGAAGCATATGTGAGAAGGCTGTGATAGAAGTTTTACTCCAAAGCTTTGTTCTTGTAACAGGTTTGTAGCTCAACGTGGTGTGACATATCCAAGTACCTAAAGGAACAGAATTACTTGTTTTCAGAAAAAACGAAATCAGGCGTTTAATAATGGGTCGGGGTGAGGGGAGTAGGACTTGCCTGACCACCCACAATATAAGCCACGTGGCAATTTATTAAAGGACACTGATTATATAAATGTTTGATCAATCCATAAGTCGACGTACAAACTCAAAATCAGCCTGATTAGTGATTTCAAACCTTTGGATCTTTGTACGAAAATAATGCTCAAATTCCTACAGTTAAAATCAACCGACGAAAATGACTTCAACTAATGCTAAGAAATCACTAATCAGGTTGATTTTGGGTTTGTAGGTCCACCTAGGGATTGGCCAAACATCTATACGGTCAGTGTCCTCTAATAAATTGCCACGTGGCTTATATGGTGGGTGGTCGGGTGGTCAGGCAAGTCTTAATCGGATCCCCATTTTTCTTACCCCTCTTGGTGTTCATGTGCTCGGCCATGGATTTCAAGAATCCAACAGCTAGTGGTTGTCAAAGCTAGCATCACTTTTTTCACTTTCGGGGGCCTGACAACCACCGTTGGATTCTTGAAATCCACAGTCAAGCGAGCGAAATCCACCAGACAGAAAAAGGGGGCCCTCGATGCCCCTTTTTCTAAACTAATAGGTGGTCTATGTACGAGGAGAAGTCGATTAATGAACTAACAGGTGTTATGTTTTTTTTCATGCCTACATTTTTTTAAAAACATTATGTGATGTGAGTATCGTGTGAAGGGTGTGCCCCAACCCATAACTGAATATAAGAAATGGGTGTAGCTCTAGATGGACTCATATTATATAGACATATAAAGGCCTTAGGTTAATGAAATTATTGGGCCGTAATATAACAATGTAATCAACCATTAATTTTCTTACCCATTAAGTCGTTTACCAAATGCCAAATTATTTTGGTGATAAGTGTTGAAATTAAGTTGTTTACCTTATGCCACTTAAAACCAAAAACACTTAATTTCAGTTCATTCAGACTTAAAGTTCTGAGAAAAAGTTTTACCAAATGCCACTTTAATGTTCTAATTTTATTATTTTTCATTATTTTTTGGGCTTTTAACCAAATAATTACCGAACAATAAACTTATTATAGAATAAAACATATTTTGAAAGTGTTGCCCACTTAATGCTTTTTCACTATTTTCTTCCCAAAATGCCCCTAAGCCTGATTCAAACTATCTCCTGAGAGGTCAGACCTTCATTAGCGCTGAAAAATTCTAATTTAAAAACAAAAAAACTCACTTTGTCCCTTCCCACCCCCTCTTTCTCCTATTTTCCTTTCGTCTCAACCCTCTCTCCTCATACCAATTCCCTCTCTCTGTCATACGTAGGGGTGTCAATTTTACCCATTTAATTGGAACCGAAAACACCGGTTCCAGTTCCACATTTTTGGGAAGCGATTAAAAAGGAACCGAACCGAAAATAATGGTTCCGGTTCTGGGTAGTCTAATATGGAACCGAAACTGTAACCGAACCGATAAGAACCGGAACCAATATATAAATATAGTGTAAAAATTCTCATATTATCAAGATTGGACCCAATATACCCCGAACCGGAACTAACAGAAACTACATAATCGGTTCCGGATCCGGATCCATCACTTTGAGAACCGGAACCGTTAAGGACCCGAAACGATAAGAACTGGAACCGACCCGTTGACACCCCTAGTCATACGACTCATACCAGTCCGCATACTCTCTCTCTCACTCTCCCTAAACCCTCTTCTCTTTCATTCAAACCGTCTTCCTCAAACATTGAAGTTGTTTTCTTCACGACGATACAGATGACGGATTGAGGAGGAGAGGGGAGAAACAGGAGAACAAGATAACAAAATAAGTTTTGAGAAACAGAAGAGAAGGAGATGATTTTATTTTGTTTTTTAAAGGGTTGTGATGTAACAAGGTGTGCTTGAAATTTTCTGGTGTGCGGAAGGACGATTTTTGTTGCTCATGACCAGTGACATCTATGCCCATTTTTGGCTGTTGGTTTTAGTACTAAAAAATAATGGTTGAATTCAACGGCTAGAATCATACCTTAGAAAGTACTAAAATCTAATGGCTATATATTACAATCAAGTTGATTTTTGGTGTGTACATCCACGAAGGGGTGGGCTGAACATCCATGTGGTCAATGGGCTCAAATTGCAGTGTTGAGTAACAAAAATCGTGCTTCAGCACACCAAAAGTTTCAGGTATACCTTGTTACGAGTAAACCTTACCAGACCACCGTTGGTCAGGTAGATGTCTGACCACCCACAATATAAGCTACGTGGAAATTTCTTAGAGGGCACTGACCATATAGATGTTTGGCCAATCTCTAGGTGGACCAATAAACCCAAAATCAACTCATAGGTGATTTCTAAGCGTTAGTTGACGTCGTTTTCATGGGTTGATTTTAACTGTAGGAATTTGAACATTATTTACCATTATTTTGGTACAAAGGTTTGAAATCGCTAATCTGACTGATTTGTGGTTTGTGTAGGTCAATTGAGGGGATTGGCCAAGCATCCATGCGGTCGTGTCCTCTAAGAGTGTACCACTTGGCTCATATTATGGGTGGTCAGGGCTTCCCTGACCGTCGGTGGTGAGGCAAGTTTTACTCACCTTGTTACATCTTTATCCTTTTTAGAAGAGTAAACCTTCGCTCAAACCATATTGTGAGCGAAGCCGATCACAACCCACATTACGAGCCACATGGCAAACTCTTAGTGGACGCTGACTGTATGGATGTTTGTCCAATCACTAAGTGGTCCTGCAAACAAAAAACAAACCTGATCAGTGATTTGTAAGCGTTGGATTGAAGTTATTTTAGGGGGTTGATTTTAACCGCAGGAATTTTAGCATTATTGAGCGTTATTTGGGTGCAAAGATCCAAAGGTTGCAAATCACAAATCAGGCTGATTTTTGTTTTGTAGGTCAATTGAGGGAACTGGTCAAACATCCATACGGTCAGCGCCCTATAAGAGTGTGCCACGTGGCTCGTAATGTGGGTTGTGGTCGGCTTCACTCACAGCATGGTGTAAGCGAAGGTTTACTCTTTTTAAAATGGTTGTTTCAGCGAAGGAAGACCTTTGACTCCTCGTAAAGAAGCACAGGGTAAAGAGGCCTCAAAACAAAGAACTGGTATGACATGGGGATTGTTGCGAAAACACACCTGTTTTGACCTTAGAGTCACTGTTTAGTATTTTTGGCTAATTTTTTTTTTAAATTCAATTTTTTTTTTTCATTAATGGGTACCCATGCTTAGCACGGGCCAATAACACTAGTTACCAAGGACAACACTAAAACATCGTTGATGCTACGTTCGAACTAAGCATACCCAGAGTCCAACTTTGGTTCTTATTGACACCTTCAAAGTTGGATCAAAATCTCGGGAATGGGGCCGGATTGGTTAGCATCAGTCTTGATCTGAATCACTCTAATCCAACTTGGTCACGGCAAGACTCGAAGATGTGAATCCCATGATAAATAACCTGTCTCAGGCGAGACAACCCCAAAAGTCCCAGTTAATATATACTGAGTTGAATCGGTGAGATAGAAGTGGCCGGGATCGGCCAAGTCCTTTTACCATGCTTCAAGTGGGTCCAATGTGTGGTCTTCAACATATTAGGCAAGGTCCACACACTAAGTGAGGGTGTGAAAATGTTTTCTAAAGAAAGTGCGATTTTGACCTTCCAAGCAACAATGAAACTTGCGCGACTTCACGAAACAACCACGCCAAAAGTGCGAAAGTTGCGCTAGTTTCGTTGTTGCACGCCGTTTTCTTTGTAAGCAAACACTAGCATAGTGTGTGTAGTCTCGAGAATCGACAATGGAGTATTTGTGATTTTGATCATGATGTTGTATATATATACATGGCACAAAATCATTACTTTTGACTGTCCCAAGTATCACTTCCAAGTGTTATATTGACTACGGCCCAAAATTCACATTATTTTGGCGATCCTACTTGTCCCATCAAGAGCCTTCATTAAAAAATACGTGGGCCACAATCCAAATCAATGGGCAAAAGTGCAGCTAGCCATGGTCAAACAATCTCTTAACATTCCCAAGGCCGTCTCGATGCAAGTTGAGGCCTAAGGCGAAAAGTCCATACGAGGTTTTTTTATACTTAATATATATGCTATTAATTAAAAATCTTAACCCTCTACATAGTAGAAATCTTATTTAACAACTATTCATGATAATCAAAAGCTATGGAAAAAATTAGGTGCAGAGGACTCCCTTAGTCCCGTTGCAGTCCATGCAGAGGAATATTGCTGCCCTACATAGATCATTTTTTGGGCCTAATGACTAAGTGGATGTTCAGCCCACCTATTGTGGATAAACACACTAAAAATCTGACTGATTGACGATTTCTAGCCATTGGATTTACAACCCCAAAAAACATACTTGAATCCAATGGCTAGAATCAATCCTAAAAAGTACTAAAATCTTTGGCTAGAGATAACCAATCAGGTTAATTTTTGGTTTGTATATAGTATATACAATAAGGGGTGGGCTAAACATCATGTGGTCAGTGGGCTGGAGCCTTCTCTCACATGGGGCCTAAGGCAACTGCCTTATTCACCTTATGGTAGAGAAGGCACGAGGAATTAATTTAAATGCTTTGTATGGCGATCAACGAAAAGTTTTATAGAAAAAGGATTTGTATGTTAAAAAAGGATCTAAATGGCGACTCTTGTTTTCGTGCTGTAAAGTCCTACAAACAAGTATCTGTATAACAAAACAGGAAAATTGTCTTATCTCTTATCTTATCTTATTTGGTTTCAACAAAGAGTGATTGAGATCTTATCCTCCAAATGGATGGTGGATCTCAACCACTCACACCCAATTTTGCCCAACACTTTGTCAGATAGTGCCGTGGGCACAAGCCACCCCCTATCTATATAACAAAATAGGGAAGTTGTCTTATCCCTTATCTTATCCGGCTTCATAAGATAAAGAGTGGCTGAGATCAAATCCATCCATCTAATGTTGGATGGTCGGATCTCAACTACTCACTCCCACTCATTTATTCACCTCATGTTATGATTTTCGGGTAAATTTGAAATTTCAATATACAGACTTGGATTTGGTGTACGTCCACCAAATATGTGCCGAACATAAATAGGGTTCATGAGCCTAAAAGTAAAGAGATTTGGTGTACGCTATGAATAGTGGCTGTTATAACGGGTTTAGACCTCCCTCATTACGTAATGTACCATTTTAACGCACAGCTATTTTTCCATTATAACAAAAAATGACGACAGTTATTTTTAAAAAATATATGTTATTTATGTTATTTTTCAGTTATTTTCTGTTATAAATTTTAGTGAATATTTGAAAATCAAAATTTTAATTTTAGCACCGTTATTTCCGTTCCTTTCCATTTTTGCCCATGTGCATTAAAATATGTTATAGCAGAAATAATGGTAACGTCCCCAATTTGTTAAACCGGTTGAGTGCCGAAGGCACCCAATTTTTGCAAATGTATTTTTTGGGGAGTGTCGTGGGCACGGACCATTTACTATTCAATATAACAAAACACAGTTGTTGTCTCCCCACTTATACCTCCTCTTATAGGCATCAACAACGAAGGGCCAATATCTAATCCTCCCCCAAATGGACGGTGGATCTCAGTCACTCACCTGATTTTGGCAAATTCTTTGTCGAGGAGTGCCGATGGCACGGGGCACCCACTAGTCTATATAACAAAACAGGAAAAATTGTCTTATCTTATCTGGTTTCAACAAAGAGTGGCGGGGATCTTATCCTCCAAAATCAATGGTGGATCTCAGCCACTCACACCCAATTTTGGGCAACACTTTGTCAGATAGTGCCGTGGACACGGGCCACCCACTAGTATAAACATAAGAGAAAGGTTTTTCCATGAAATATCAAGAGTGGTCAACAAAGTAAATGGTGCGAAATTCAAAAGTTTGAGTGCATGGTCCAAAATTTTGGGAGCATGGTTCATCGAAGGATCAACTCACGGCCCATCGGATCAAGTTTTGAGCGAGAGCAGCACCCATACTAGGAGCATCCGGTTAGTAAGGGACGGCTACTCTACACATTGCTAGTAAAGCGGTAGTTACAAAACCTTATTATTATTGAAACTAGATTATGAGATAGTGCGGTTCAAACCCGAGATCTGACCCAATCCATACCCATATTTTGCAGGTTTGGAACCTTAAAACAGGTTCCAAAATAATATGGGTATAAGGAAGTGTACCCTGAGTCTGATTGGATTGGGTTTGGACTTTAGATCTTGCATTGGAGCATGGTTTAAAAAATGGTCGTTATACACCCAACATGGCAGCTCAGATGGTTGGTGTGTATCCACCTCTTTCAGGAGGTCCTGGGATCAAACCCATGCAGGCAGGTTTCCTCCTTTGAGCGGTTGTGCCAGGAGTAGAAAACTCCTTCACCAGCAATGACTGGGTCCAAGCTAGGCCTGGCTTCATCCGTGGGGCCCTCCCACAATGATGACGACAAAAAAAAAATGGTCGGATTTGGACCTCCTCCGCAACGTTATGTACCATTTTAACACAAAAAATAACGGCCGTTATTTTCTGAGAAAATTTGTGAAACAACACCTGTTATTTCCGTTATTTTTATTTTAAATTTCAAATTTTAGTCTGTTTTCCGTTTTGTCTGTTTTTTTTTCCCCTTTTTTTCTATTTTTGCCTGTGTTACAATTCGTTATAACAGAAAAATGGTAACGCCCGCAGTCCGTTATACTGTTATAACAACCCCTTTTAAACATTGCATTGGAGTACCGAATCTTGGTTAGAACAGGATGCGGACTCGTATCTTTTCAGATCATTAAGTCAGCATAGTGGATCCGACCCATATGTCTATTCATGGATTGGGTTTTGGTCAGTCAAGTAAATGGTGGATTCGGGTTCATGGATCAGGTTTTGGTCATCTCACATAGATTGAAGAATAATGATCCATAAGACCTAGGGCTGGCAATGGATAGGTTCAAGTCGGATTGGTACTGATTTGGTACCGATCCGATAAGAAATCCAATTGATCCGACCCGACCCGATCCAAACCCAACCGGATCAATAAAATTCAGTTCCGGAACTGATCAAATATGATAAGATCGGGTCTGGGTCTGGGTCTGGGTCAGATCCGATATGCCACACGTACAAAAAAGAAGTATATGAAAAAACAATGTATATGGCGGTTAGAATACGAAAAAAAGGAAAAAGAATAAAAAAAGACAACCTATATATATCTGAAACTGTGGGTATCCGGGCCTCTTAGAGCACCCGACTAGTCCCCCAAGGCACGATAGTCACCCCTTCCAAACATGCCGAGTGTACTAGACAAGTTAAGGGGGGACAAAGCCACTTATTACTCTCTACTCTTTCCGGGGAGTGGCCCCATGCATATATTCATATATATAAAATACATATTATATATATAGTTTCTATATCGGGTCAATATCTGATTGGTATAGGTCGATCGGATCTCTATCTTTGATCTAGTACCGATCCGATAAGTAAAAGTAAGGTTCCGGACCTGTAAGGTTCCGGACCTGGAATTTTCGGATCGGATATACGTTCCATTGCCAGCCCTAATAAGACCATGCATATGGGCATCCAAGTCACTGCTTTGCAAACGTAATCTGGCCATACATAAACAACTAACAATGGATTTGAAATCCCACCTATATGTACATATGCTCAAGGGAGCTAAGTTACACCTGGTTAGACTTTTTTTAAAGGAACACCAACCTCTCCTTGCTCCATCAATCTCCAAACTTCCTATTCCTCAAAATCTTCTCAGCTTGATCAGGAGAAACATGTAAAATTCCAGTGAGTCGCAAGCATTCCATTCTCTTTCCACCCTTGGATAGAGCTACCCGCAATTGCTTCACATTTTGCCGGTCCATTTCTAACAACCTGAGAGAATCTCTAGTACAGGGGAAAAATGCTTCAGGTCGAGCACAAAAAGGCTGGAAAGCAAGGAACAACGCTTGCATATCGGCGACAAACTGATGAGCTCCCGGGCCAGAGAATCTCACACCACTCATAACAATCCTGCCAAAAATAAAATGGTCGAGCCCATCTGCGACGCTTCTCCACAAATCCAAGAACTCCTTTGAATTGAGACCCTCCTTCAAGACTTGAAGCCGACTTCTCAAAGCATCCAATGCTTCAACAAGTTCAGCAGATATGGTTAAATTCCCAGCTCCCAAAATTCTGTTCAGTCCAAAATCTTCTCGCTCCCACTGTTCCTTGTTTTGGACATATTCCCAGGAAAGAGTGTTGAATTGCCACAGAAGATCAGTCATTATCTCTACAAGCCAGTCAGTCTCTAACTTCATCAAGCACTTGATTTCTTCCCAGAAAAAGCAGCAATGATCATCTGGGTCATCTTTTACCTGAACATTCGAATCATTTTCAGCAATTCTCATCTCCAAGAAGTTCACATCTTCGCTCCATTCTCGCAGAATGGATTCACAGTATCTGGCAGCATTGATAGATCCAGAGACTCTCATTAAAGCAACATCCTCTGTACACCCGCCCATGAATTCTACTTCCTCGCACCGCCGAAGCAACACATTGAAGAATTGCCACAGGAATCTAGCTGCAGACGATCTGATAAATTGGACTCGGAGTATTATGTTCGGTAAGGTTTGGCATCGTTCTATCATTGCCCATGTAATTTTGACAACAGATTCTGCAATTAATGGGGCTTTATGGTCTTCCCTAGTAGAGAGAAGAAAAGGTTTGGGTTCTCCCTCAATACAAAACTCAGTTCTTTGTTTGGTATTGATCATCCAAGCTCTCTCATCTTCCAACTCAGCTTTTAGCTTCTTCTGAGCATCCCTGAGCTCTATCTTTGCCCAAATTCTGAGCCAATCGGGGCGATCATTAAATAGTGACAACACTGATATCCCTCCTAATTCTGTAGATTCCCCCACAAAGTCTGGAGTTCCTAAACTTGCAAGTGAGTGCATCTGTTTATCAAAAGCAATAATAAGGTCAACTAGATGAAGCCACGAAGAAATAACCTCTGATTTCCCATTTTTCCCATTATATCTTTCAGCAAGGACAGAAAATATTCTCTTTGTCAGGTACCCTGAAAGCATTTTAACCATTGCTGATACCCAAGCTTCCTTGGCACTATAACCAACCAACTTTGCTTTATCAATCAGAGGCTGCAACACATCATCCACTCCTTCGACAATATCCCTGGTGATTTTATAGACAAGAGCGAACATAAACTTGGGTTGATCAAACCATTTTGAGAAATGGTGTTCGGTTCTCGATGCAATAGGAGATACCAGTTCATCAATAGTCCAAAGCCCTAAGCTGTGACCTCTCTTGTGCCCTAAAAGATTGAGTTGCCTCTCTTCCCTCCGCGTCTGTAAATGCTGCAAAGCACATAGAGCTAGAAAGCTCTGAGAATACCTCTCCCTTTTGTCTCCTTGCATCAGAACCAGTGGGTTTGGAAGTTCCGAGATCTTCTCTTTTTCTAGTTCTGATGTCAAAAGGGGTGGTGGCCATCCGAAAGAAGCAAGAAGAGCTCTATGATCTGCAAGAGCTTGTGGCCGAAGAACAGCTAGAGTCTTATCTACTCTAGTATCAACACACTTCAGAAGATGACCCCACTGTGACTGAATTCTTGGAACACTTACCAATACTTCCTCAATATCGTTCATAGATTTCACAGCCAGAAGCAGCTTTTCTTGCTTCCATCCAAAGTCCTACATTCCAATAAGCCAGTAGTGTCAACAGTAGGATCATACCTCACCTAACCAATGTTTCTTTTTTTACCATTTCAACGAAAAACAATGAAGGGAAGAAAAAGAAGAAAGAAGAAAGAACTGCGAAGAGACTCACGGTTGGACTTGATACATTCAAAAGATTTACTGAGAAAATATTCTTTGTCTTTTGGTTCATGATGCAGAAAACTGCATCTTCAAGATCTCCAACAAGAGCTTCTAGACGCAGAGTAGTTTCTGCAAAGATAAAAGGTACAGAGTTACTATGCCTAGTATAAAGATTCACTGTCTTCATTTATATCATGAATAAAGCAAATATAATGCACTTTACATTCTCACTATAGGTATGAAGTATGAACAGAAAACAATCAGAAGACAAGAAAATAATAACGATTAAAACATTTCATGCCTGAACATCATTTGTGCATAATCGGATTGCCTTACAATGTTTTCCATTCCATGTTGCATATATCTCATTATTTTGTTGAAAACACACCTTGCGCTGTGTGTTTTCAAAAATAACAAGAGGAATGACCCAGTGTCAGACAATTCCTCGTCTGTTGAATGAACCATGTCATCATGGAAGGAACAATCAGATATCATCTCAAATTCCATTAAAATGAAAACCAGCTCCTATTAGAGTAACGAGATATAAAATCTTAGTACCCTAAGAAAATAAATATAAACCCAAGCGGCCCAATTATACATGAACCAAAATGTAAGATATGGAAAAAGATTTTCTGCACAGTTGGTCTAGACTTCTCCTGTGCAGACAGGGTTTTCTTGCCACGTAGAGGACTGATGTGGCCAATCCAGACTGTCCATCTGACAGGCGACCCTCTAGATTGGCCACAAACCTATATACTACCATGTATTGCACCTTTTCCTATTAGTGGCAGTTATTGAATTCAACATCATCACTTACGCCTTATCCAAATGGCTGGAGCCGGCAACATAAATCCAATTTCACCATTCGACTTTGTTTAGAGCTATGGCTCTGTCAAAACTTATGGCTTCTCAAGTCTTTTCTTACTACTCCATCAATGTCATTTTCAGCCTCCTCTCTCCCTTTTCCTGGCCTTCAACTTGCACCAAAATGTTCCTTTTTTAAACTAGTGCCCTATTGGTCTTCATTGTACATGCACAAACCATCTCAATTAACTTTCCATTATTTTATCTCCTACTAGGGCTATTTCTAGATTTCCTCGAATATGCTCATTTATGATTCTGTCCTTCCTAGTTTTTCCACTCAACATTCTCATCTCTACCGGTCTATGAACATATGGCAGCCATTGCATTCCTTGACTTTTAAATGGAAAAAGAGGTAAAAGAAACATGCTTCTTTTTGCCACATGGCAGAGGGCTAGTAGGCTGTTGAAACTTGCCACAAGGTTAGAGGGTGAGGTGTGGAACACATGAATGCCTTCGGGCCAGCCACCTCAGCTGCCATGGGTAAGAAAACCCACTTGCAGAAAACAGTTCCCATATGATACTTAACATACCCAACAAGGCTGCTCATCATGTTCTTTGAAGATCATAAAAGACTCACAAACTCGAAAACTACATAGACTTCAAAGAAAGGTGCATCAGATTTTTCATCTCGCAGGATGTTCAACAACTTCCAGCAAGGACTGATAACAGAGTGTAAGTTACAGTATCAATGACAGAAGCATGTTCCCGCCTGTTGTGGTAACACTAAAAGACACAAAAGTTATTGAGGGTCCTACAAAAACAAGCAGGATGCAACACCTATGATCCAACATCCATGTCATTTTCTGCTTCCACAGAATGATATTGCACAAATCATTTGTCCCTACCAAGGAAAGATTTGTGACAAAATGTGTATACCCTAGATTTGCATGGCTTCTTATTGTTGCTAGTGAGGGGAGCTAGCTGTCCTCTCCTAGATAAAGCCATAACTTGAGATAACAGAATGTCAAATAACTGGATCAACAAGCATCGGGATTGAACCACATCTTGGATCTCAGAGGACCCTATTTGAACGGGATCTCTTAAAAAAGGGGTAGTATCCATGTCTGGCACTCCATGGATTCTTCTGGACCACTTTTAGATTTCTCCAAGTTCTGCAAAATATAAATTTATTATTTATGTTCTACCTTTATCCAAAAAAAAAAGAAGTTTTCAATAGAAACTATAACATTTGCATTTCTGATACATATGTGTATGTATGTATAGATTCTTGTCACTAGATATATGATATACACGTCTTATTCCTTCACAGTCCTATTATCATATAAATATTGATTCTTCAAATTAACTAGAATTGCAGAGTCCATCACTCTATCAAGGTAATAGATTCTATTACTTGTGCCAGTCCATACCTGTGCAATATAACTAAGTAGTGTACGCAACAATAACAAGTCTACATATGAAATTAGTATTAGGTTATATCTTTTTCTCAAATTTGTTGGGGCCCCTTCAAATGAAAAGTATTTCATGGTATACTAGCTTGGTGATGGAAGTATTGTCCAAATAAAAAAATTGGGGGAGTACCTAAATAAAATATGTATTATCAACGTATTAAACGAAAATGGTACCTTCAACAAAATAATTTTAGTAGACTATTAAAATGCAACAATGAATTAAGTTTCTGAATGCATGCATGAGGCAAGTCAAAAAAAAAAAAATACTAATCAACTTGTACTTATCATAGTCAACTTGGTTCATCAGGGTCCAAGTACTAAGTCCAAACAATAAGACATTGAATCAAATCAGCTGAACTTTTATAAAGTCAATAGTTTTTCATTTGTTTCACCTGGTCAAACTGGGAAATTGAAAGACCAACTTCTGAGTTAAGTCCAAATTTCCGAACACGGGGCCAAAATCCAAAAGCATTTAGATCTCTTCAAGTTGGACACATCGCATCTATAGATCATCGGCCCATTGGCAGACATTATACAACTAGGTTATACCTGCATACCATCGTTACCTGTTGTATTTGTTTCTCAAATTCTATCCCGTATATCCCTATGACCACCTACGAATTTAGGGGGTCTGAAGGCCCTCCATATTACCGCTGTTGCATAGTTCCCTGATGTGAATAAAACTTCCACATTGGGATTTTGGGTTTGGGACCCTATAAGACAGTGTTAAAGTCTTAGATCAGTTTTCTTTAATCTTTGGATATGGTGGAAGCCCTTGGACAAGTGTCATTGCCCCTAGACATAAGCACTAATGTGATGAACCCTGAAAATCTTGTGTTGCGGGTGCTTGTTCTTTCTCTTCATTTTCTTTATTTTCTTAATCCTCATTTCAAAACATCACTAAGTTTGTTAAACTCCCCACAGTTGCCAACCAATGTAGCAAGTTAAATGGCCAAACTAGGCCCCCTCTCTCTCAAAAATTCTACCGCAAATGTGAAGAATTATGAAATGAGGACCTTGTAACTACAGTCTATGTAGAAAAAAAAATAGGGGAACTAAAACATTTCAATAGCATACCAGCATAAATGCGAACCGTCTCAATTCGACGCACTTCCTTTGCAAGCAATGGAAACTCCTCCCCTAAAATACTCCGAATTCTCTTCAAACGCACCTCCTCCATTCCATCTAAATTCCACAATAAAAAACATCAGAACCAGTGAAATTCAAATCCATTTCCCCATTTCATCTGAGACTCATAAAACCCATTCAAAAAACGATTTTTTTCAGAAGAAAACAGCAACTCAATTAAAGTTAAAATTTAGTGGGAAAACTCTCAAACCTTGAGATGGATAGGGACCAAAGTTCTGACACTTGTGATTGAGTTGATGAAGGACGGTTTTGACACCGTTTGAGTGAGAAATCCATGCTGTGAAAAGCGAAGAGAGATTCTTTTGCAGGTTAATGAGATTTCTGTCCAGATCTCCGCAATCTTTCTTCAATTCCGTGGATAGAGATGGAGCCCTAGAAAGATCTTCGGGGGTCTTGAAGTGCTCGTCCAGAAACCCTAAAAGATGTGGTGAGATGTCAATGGGGTTGGGCAAAACAAGCAAAGCTTCCATTAACAGATCTCAGAGTTTCAGATACAATTTGAAAACCTTACAAGTTGCAGCACTCAACCGTTTTTGAAATGGGAGCTCATATTTGCACACCCCATTTCCTATCCCAGTGGACTCCTAGTCGGGGCACACCCCAAAAAGAGAGATCTCTCTAAAACTTGGTTGACCGGTGACCACACTGACCGCCAGCAAAATGAGCTACGTGGTGTATTATTAGAGGACCCTGACCGTAGAGATGTCTCTAGGTGGACCTACAAACCAAAATTCAACTTGATTAGTGATTTCCAAGTGTTGAATGGAGCCATTTCATGGGTTGATTTAACCGTGGGTATTTGAGCATTATCAACCATTATTTCGGGTACAAGATTGAAAGGTTTGAAATCACTAATCAAGCTGATTTTTCGTTTTTAGGTCCATCTAGGGATTGGCCAAACATCTATACGGTCAGTATCCTCTAAAAATATGCCACGTGGCTCATTTTATAAACGGTCAGACAGTCACCGGTCAGCCAAGTTTGAGAGAGAGAGATCTCTCTTTAGAGGTGTGCAAATGGGGTGTACAAATATGTGCTTCTGGACGAGCTGTCCAGATTGACAAGCAGAGGATTCTTTAAGCATCGAAGCGGTGGCCAATCAAATGGCGCCACAATCCGCTGATGCTTTTGAACAAAACCCAGAAATGCTTTTGAACAGCCGATCGTGACGCCATTTGATTGGCCACTGCTTCATCGTTCAAAAAATCCGCTGCTTCAAAAAATTTCTCCTAGTTTTTTGTCGTTTGGATTTTGGACCGATGAGGTGACCAATTCAGACAAAATCCTCTTAGAAATCACTGATCAGGTTGATTTTTGGTTTCTAGCATGGGGTTTTATTGTTTTAATCAAGGTTTAAAGGAGGCCGTTTTAACGGTTTAACGGACTGGGGGAGTTACCGTTTAAACGGATTGAAACGGCCAGCAGTAAAAATGAAAAAAATAGATTTTGACGGTTTTAACGGAAAAAATGGCGCTGAATTTGAAAATTAAAAACAAAAAAAATGGAATTAAACGAAAATTTAAGGGTTGTTTTTTTTTTCTCAAAAAAATTTCAGAATTTAAGGGCGGTTAAAACGGTTTTAACGGCCGTTAAAACCCAAAAAAATGGCCGTTTAATTTAAAGCGACAAAACGCATTTAAACAGACATGGGCTTGGGCGTTACCGTTTAAATGGCCATTTTTAAAACCATGGTTTTAATTACGGCCGTTTAAACAGTAATGCCCCAAGCCTGTTACCTTAAAAATCTGTTTTGACGCTTTGAATTTAATGTCTGTTTTTTTTTCGTTTAAACGGCCGTTAAAACCGTTTAAACGGGCATTAGAGTCGTTTTAACAGCTGTTAAATTCTGGAAGATTTGGTGGAAAAAAAATAGCCGTTAAATCCATTAAATTTTGTTCTTTTTTTCATTTTTGAAATTTTCAATATCAAATTTTGAATTTTGAATTTCAACTTTCTGATAAATGTCGTTAAATTCCAAAAAAAAAAAAAATCATTTAGCCTTTGGCCTTTGCAATCCGTTTTAACGGTAACGTCCCCAGTCCGTCGTACCGTTAAAGCGGCCTCCTTTAAACCTTGGTTTCTGGGTCCACCGAGAATTTTTTTTTTTTATAAACAGCGAGAAAAGTTTTGAAGCAGCGTAGCAGTGGCCAATCAAATGGTGCGCCACATAATCCGATGTTCGAAAGCATTTCTGGGTTTTGTTCAAAAGCATCTGTCAGATTGTGGCGCCATTTGATTGGCCACTGCTTAAAAAATCCGGGATAAACATCAATACATCAGAATCCTCTAAGAGTGTGTCAGGTGGCTCATATTGTGGTCGGTCAAGGACTTCATTGACCGAACAAAAGTGGGAGATTTTTTGAGTAAAACTTTGATGACAGTAGCCTCATAGTGGCATACTCTTAGAGGATTCTAACTGTATGGATGTTTGGCCCATCCCTAGGTGGACCTACAAGCCAAAAATCAATATGATTAATGGATTCTAACCTTTGGATTAGAGTTGTTTTCGTGGGTTGATTTTAACCCTGAGAATTTGAGCATTATTGACCATTATTTGGGGTACGAAGATCAAAAGGTTTGAAATCTCTAATCAGGCTGATGTTTGGTTGTGCTCGTATCGGGGGCTGTCATCGACATCAATGAGAGTCCACTATCAATCTGTCGTCAAAATGTTACTCAGATTTTTGGGCACGCATTGCACGACACTGTGACCACTAACCGTATGGATGGTTTTTCACCCACTACAGACCACGATTGATGATTTATAGCTGTTGGATTTGATTATCCCCTTGCTAGAACCATATGGCTAAAAATCAACAGATTAAAAAAGACACAAATCAAAGGCTAGAAATTATCAATCGGGCTGATTTTTGGTCTGTAAGAGCATCTCCAACAAGCTCCCTATTTTAATCTTTCTCCGTAATAGAGAGCTCCCACTGAAAAATTGACTCATATGACTCCCTAAAGTAGGGGCTCTCAATCCCACTCGACTCAGCAAACTTGCTACATGCTACTTTTCAATAAAATAATATTTTTTTTTAAAACATGTGAAGTACTTTTTTCCTTCCAAAGGCTAATAAGGATAAAATATTATAAAAGTCCCTAAAACACGATGTTTTGGCCTTAAATTTTGGGTGAAAACGTCCTGTCCTAAATTGTTTTTTACCGAATTTTCCTAAAATTTAGGGAAAGAATAGGGAGCCCTAGGGGTGCCAATTTTACCCATTTAGCCGGAACCGAATCGGAACTGGAACCGAAAACACCGGTTCCGGTTTCACATTTTTGGGAATTGATTAAAAAGTAATCAGAACAGGAACCGAAACCGATAAGAACCGGTACCAATAAATAAATACAATGTAAAATTTCTCATATTCTGAAGATTTGGCCCGGAACTAGAACCGACATAAATACATAATTGATTCTGGTTCAAATCCATCACTTTGAGAACTGGAACCGTCAAGGAACCGAACCGATAAGAACCAGAACCGATTGTTCCGGTTCTGGCCACCTTTGGAACCGAACCGGAACCGATCCATTGATACCCCTAGGGAGCCCTCTTGGAGATGCTATAAGTCTATTAAAGTGTGGGCAAAATCCAGTACTGTAAGTGGTCTATAAGAAGGTGACATGTGGCAAATACAGTATTGTGTGCTCATATCGGATCCACAATATGAGCCATGTGACACATACTTAGAAAGCACTAACCTTATGGTAGTTTGGCACATCCTTAGGTGGGCTTATGAACAAAAATCAGCCTGATTAGTGACTCTTAGCTGTTGGATTGGAGTCTTTTTGTGGGTTTATTTTTAACCGTTTAAGATTCAAGCATTATTTGAGATATTTAGACCAAGGTTTAAAGGAGGCCGTTTTAACGGTTAAACGGACTGGGGGCGTTACCGTTTAAACCGTTTAAACGCCGTTAAAACGGATTGAAACGGTCAGGGGCAAAAATGGAAAAAGAGGGAAAAAATAGAATTAAACGGAATTAAACGGATTTTAACGGTTTTAACAATTTTAACGGAAAAAAGTGGCACTGGAATTCAAATTTTGAAATTTGAAAATTAAAAAAAAAAATAGAATTTAACGGATTTTAACGGCCGTTTTTTACAAAATTTTTCAAAAGTAAAGGGCTGTTTAAACGATTTTAACGGCCGTTAAAACAAAAAAAAACGGCCGTTTTTTTCAAAACCGATAAAACGTGTTTAAACGGTTTTAACGGAAACGGGCTTGGGGTGTTACCGTTTAAACGGCCGTTTTTAAAACCATGATTTAGACTAATCAAGATGATTTTTTCGTATGTTGGTCCACCTAAAGATGGGCCAATATCCATATGGTCAGTGGTTTCTAAGACCATGTCACGTGGCTCGTAATCTGGTCCATCGTTCCGTCATCAAATATTTACTCCAAAATTCGTGTTATGCGTGTTGGTGAGGGACAAATCTAGATTTCTAGTCTGCATTAGTTTGCAGACTTTAAAGTATACAAACATTACCAGCACTGTTGGATGTCCATTGAAAAGCGTGTTATTTCAATATTTTAAAAAATAATTTATAAATAAAAAACACATTTTTCAAGGAGCATACAATGTTTACATACTTTATAGTTTGCGAATGTATGCAGGCTAGATATCTCCGTCCACGGGTTCATTTTTCTGTGATTTGATCAGGGTCATGATGTAACAAGGTATACCTGAAATTTTTTTCGAAGGAACAGGTTCCGAGGTCCAAGGTTTAAAGGAGGCCGTTTTAACGGACTTAGGGCGTTACCGTTTAAACGGATTGAAATGACCAGGGACAAAAATGGAAAAAATAAATTTTAACGAGAAAAATGGCACTGAAATTCAAATATTGAAATTTCAAAAAAAAAAAAAAAATTGGAACTAAACGGATTTAATAGCCTTTTTTTTTTTTTTTTTTTTTTTAAAATTCAGAATTTAACACTGTTAAAAGGTTTTAACGGCGTTTAATTTAAAGAGTCAAAATGCGTTTAAAGGGAAACAGGCTTGGGGCGTTACCGTTTAAACAGCCGTTTTTAAAACTATGCCGAGGACAACCTTTTTTGACGATCAAATTTCCACTCATCTTCTCGGGTGTGGAATCTGAAAATCCAACGATGGTTGATAGTGCTGAGCTGGTATTCACTTTTGCCAAAGAAATAGTGGAAGCGCATTTTTGTTTACCGCATGGATGTTTACCCCCACCCTTAGTAGATATTCATACCAAAAATCAGATTGTATGATGATTTTTAGCCGTTGGTTTTATTGCTAAAAAATGGCTGAATTCAATGGCTATAAGCAAGCCTTAAAAGGTACTAAAATCGAATGGTTAGAGATTACCAATCAGGGTGATTTTTGGTGTTTATATCAACCCAACGGTTGTGATAAACATCCATGCAGTCAGTGTTACCAGATGGCAGCGGTGAGTAACAAAAATCGTGCTTCCGCATTTCAAAAAATTTCAGGTATATATTGTTAAAAAAAAATCTCCACGCATATTTTTGTCCGGTTATTCGTGTGGTTCGCATGATTCAACTTTTTAGTGAGCCACGTGGCACATGCTTAGAGTACGATGACCCTATGGATGTTTGTCCAATCCCTAGGTGGACCTACAAAGCAAAAATCAGTCTGATTAGTGATTTAAAACCTTTGGATCCTTGTACCCCAAATAATGGTCAATGATGCTCAAATTCACACGGTTAAAATCAACCCATGAAATGACTCCAATCCAACGCTTAGAAATCACTAATCAGATTGATTTTTGGCTTGTAGGTCCACCTAGGGATTGGCAAAAACATACAAATGATCAGTTTCCTCTAAACGTATGCCACGTGGCTCATATTGTGGGCGGTCAGCGAAGTTGCTCTCTTGACTAGACGGGACATCCAGAAAACCCGCGCCGCGCCCATTTCTCTGTTCGAATTTCCACCCTAATCATTTATTAATGAGCGTTAATTAAGATTTAAGACCAAATAAATTCAGAAAACCAACTTTTATGCCGTTGGATTTAAAGAGATCCAACGGGCGAAATTTTAATTTCAAAAATGAAATAGTACCGTTAGGGTGGGAACAGTCGAAGTAAAACTTTGACGACAGGACCCTCTCATCGAGGCCGATGACAGCGCGCAATATGATTCACGTGGGACACTCTGAGAGGACACTGACGGTATGGATGTTTGGCCAATCCTTAGGTGGACCTACAAACCAAATATCATCTTGATTAGTGATTTTAAACCTTTGGATCTTTGTACCTAAAATTATGGTCAATATGCTCAAATTTCCACGGTTAAAATCAACTCATGAAAATAATTCCAATCCAACGCCTAGAAATCACTAATCGAGCCTATTTTTGGTTTGTTGGTCCACCTAGGGATTGGAGAAACATCCATACGGTCTGAGTCCTCTAAGATTGTTCCACGTGGCTTATATTGCGCGCTGTCATCGGCCTCAATGACAGGGTGTCATCAAAGTTTTACTCCGAAGAGCCGTAACTTTGCAATAAGTTCAAAACTTAAAAGAAGAGGGAATTTCCCTTCAGACAACAGAGAAAAGAAAAAAAGAAGAACAATAGAGATTGAAGAAAAATCGAAGTGGTTAATCTTTGCTCGAGGTGGCGAATTCAGACCCAGTATCAAGAACCAGAGATGGCGTCAAGACCTACTGTTTCAGAGCAACCAAGATGTATTTCTGTTTCTAGCCCCCTCTGCATTCGATTTTTGATTGTTTTCTTGTGTTTTGTTTGGTGGGGTTCTTCATGATCGTCCGAGGAAATCTCTTCAGATTCTATAGCGATTCTTTGTTTCTTCAATTGGTTTATTTCTTGTTCTTTGTATCAGATGTCTTGTTCTGACCTTCGATCAGATGGGTTTTTGGGCATTTTTTTTTGTATTCATATCGGTTTCTTTTTCTACGCCAATTATGTCTTCTCTTACACCTTCTTAAGCGATTTTTCATAAAAAAAATGCAGGTGGAGCAGTTGCAGGGAAGACCGGTTTAGCCAAAGAAAATAACCGGCGAGCGCTTGAAGATATTGGGAATTTTGTTAATGTTCGAGCCGACGAAGCGAAGCCTCAGCAGGAGTTACCTCGCCTCGTAACAAGGTCAGTTCCACTGCTCTCTCTCTCTCTCTCTCTCTCTCTCTCTGAAATGGATTAATTTTTTCTGTTTTCAGGAGTTTTTGTGCACAATCACAGACCAATGCTGAAGCTGCTGCAGCAGAAAATAAAAAGGTAATAATCTGAAGTTGTTCTTTCTCATCTTTTTCTTAATCGAATTTTAGGGGTTTATGTGTATTTCCAATGCAATATTCTCTACCAGAAAATTAGACATTTTTGCACCATTTTGTTCTTTTCGCGAACAAATTGCGATCAGAGGAGGCCCTAAAATCCCAACCTCACTGATGTCATACATTGGATTTTCTTAAAATGTAGAAACCTGTTAAAGTAGTTGATGGAGCTGTTGTGGGAAAAGGCGGTGTTGAGACAAAGCTAGATCAAAAGAAGGTTACCTTTAAGCCGACACCTGACGTGATAATTGATATAAGCTCTGATAGAGAAGAAGAGACTAGAAAGGAGAAATTTGTAAGTACTTCAAATGCCAAGGAAGAAATTATAGACCATCATTTCTTGATTGAAATTTAACAATTGGAATCTCACTGATGTCATATCTCGGATTCTTAACATGGCAGAAGCCAGTTCATGTAGTTGATAATGAAGCCGGGGTCGGAAAAGGAGACGCTGTGACAAAGGCAGCTCAAAAGAAGGTTACTGTTAAGCTGAAACCTGAGACAATAATCGAAATTAGCTCGGATAGAGAAGAGAGGACTAAACAGGAGAAGTCCATAAGTAGGAAAGGGTCCTCAAGGAAGAAAGTTCAGACCCTCACTTCAGTCCTAACTGCTCGAAGCAAGGTAGTTTTTTCTGAGGTCCATCCTCCTTTTGCTCTGTTTTTTTTTTGCTTTTACGTTAATTTTTTTTGAGACCCCTTTGAGAATTCTCACTCTTTTGCCTCTTTTTTTCCCCACCTCAGTATGCTTGTGGTCTGACTCATAAACCAGAGGATCCCGTTTCCGACATCGATGCAGCAGATGTTGGTAATGAGTTGGCAGTAGTGGACTATGTTGAAGATCTATACAAGTTTTACAAGCTCACAGAGGTATTCTGCTTTGATTTTACATTCTGTCTGTGTGTTTGATTATAATTTGTTTATGTTTCTGATATATGGGTATTTATAATTCCTGGTGCAGAACTCGAGTCGAGTTCATGATTACATGAAGTCACAACCTGATATTAATGAACAGATGAGAGCAATTCTCATGGACTGGTTAATAGATGTTCACAAAAAGTTTGAACTCATGCCTGAAACTCTCTATCTTACCCTCCATATAGTTGATCGATTCCTTTCGGTGAAAACAATCAGAAAGATGGAGATGCAGTTAGTTGGCATAAGTGCTATGCTTATTGCCAGCAAGTATGAGGAAATGTGGGCTCCAGAGGTTTAAATCTTGACATCTATGTATTTTTTTTATAAATTGATTTCAGTGATAACTGTAATCTTGGTTGGGTGGGTGGTGGTAATTGCAGGTTGATGACTTTATCTGCATATCGGACATGGCGTACACTCGAGAAAAGATATTGGCCATGGAGAAAGAAATTTTGGGCAAGCTCGAATGGAGCTTAACCTTCCCAACACCTTATGTATTCCTCGTCCGTTTTATCAAAGCTGCTCTGTCTGACAAGGAGGTAGTTAATTAATTATGTTATAACAACCTGCATTTCGATTCCTAGAGGTGTTACTGATTTTTTTTCCAATGTAGATGGAAAACTTGGTCTTCTATCTGGCAGAGCTCGGTGTGATGCACTACGCGACGATAATATACTGCCCATCAATGATAGCTGCTTCAGCAGTCTATGCTGCACAGTGTACACTGAACAAGAGCCCTCTTTGGAGCGAAACTCTTAAGCTCTACACGGGTTTCTCTGAACCACAGCTTATGTCTGTCCTCTTCCCTTCCTTTTTCCTACCATATTTATGTCTATGGGTATTAATAGAACCCTGCGATTACGCCCTCTCCACATCTCCATCGGACAGTGCTGATCGTGGCACCGTGGATAGACTCATCCCTCTCTTTTGCTAACTTACCTCTTCTTCTCTGTAACAGGGATTGTGCTAAGCTCTTGGTTAACTTTCACTCTACGGTGGCAAAAAGTAAGCTGAAGGTGGTCTACAAGAAATATTTGAGTCCTCAACATGGTGCTGTTGCTCTACTCCTTCCAGCCAAAAAATTATTGGCTTGATAACCATGAATCATTAATCTAATCGTTCAGTCGATGGATCAGTGCATCGTAATTCATGTTTGACCAACTTTTAAACCTCAATATTGGATTGAGGCAGTTCAGAGATTGTATGAAGATCAAAACTTCAACTAATACAACAGTTTATGTTTTTGTAAGATCATTTTGATCTACAAAATGACATTGGAAGTTTTAACTTAGTGACCAGATTGAACTACAAAATGACATTAGTCCTTATATTAAGGCCCTGTATGGTTGTCTTCAGTAAAGCTTTCTAGAAATGATTCTTGCCTATAAATGTTCATAACATTTTTCTAGATCAGCACTTTTTTGGCTTACAAATCCTTTTTTTAGAAGACTTCTATGTGGTTGTCACCATACAGGTCCTAAGTTCCAACACTTAATTTTCTTACAGATACTGCCCTTAAGCTTTAGTTACTGCAAAAGCTCTTTAATTTTAAGAAAAACTAATAGGTTTGAGTGTGTCGTTTCTGTACACTATACCTTAAATATGCTATGAAACTGATAATGTAATCTCCTAGCTATAGACAACACGATGAGCTAATGTTTGGATGGCGCAGGACTGGATAACACAAAATGAATGGGTCAGGGAAACATTTACAGGAAAAACACCTTTGTTGGCCCTGCTTGGTATCCTGTCTGTAGTTTGCAGGAAAATGTTTGTAGGTAAATATTTGATAATCAGATGTTTGCAATGACAAACATTTGTTGGGAAAATATTCGTATGGTTGGGGAGGGGAGAGCTGATGGGGGATGGAGAGAGTTGTTTGCCTACTGTTTTTGTCTGCAAACATTAGACCCACTTATTGGCAGATATTTGTTGGATGTTGCGCCCCCAAGTACGTGCAAATGCCTCAAACGCTGTTGTTGCCAAGCAAGGCCGTTGTTGCAAATGCGCTTGCAGGCATAATGCAGATGGCACAAATTATGAGGAGGCCTAGCTTTGGGCAGCAACCCGTAAAAAATGCAGTTGGCATAAAATGAAAATTTGCTCCATCTGCAACCTGGTTGCGTTGCACCCAAACAGCACTTAATTTTGCAGGATTATTCGGTGTTAGGTGCACGTGACCTAGACGTCAAATTGAAAACTGTTTTTTAACATCTGGGACAGTTTATAAGTGACTCCCTGAGATTCATACCTGACCTGTTTTACATTTGGTTCACAACTTAAAGATCCAAACCCACAAAAATGGTTTGGGTTGGGTCGGATATTTCTGCCTGAGCTGTCTCATTTTCATTAAAAGAGCTTCTTGAGGTGGGTCAACTGAGAGGTTTCTAATGCTAGTTTGCAGTTTGTACAGTATGGTTAGAGTTGCAAATAGGCGTGCCCATAAGAGGCTACAGGCTTGAGTTTGAACTGAATTGTGTCGGGCCCAGGTTTGGGCCTATTAAAAATTTAGCAAAAGCTAGGCCCAAGCCCATGATATATTTCTGGCTTTTGTTTGAACTGAATTGGGCTGAGCCTTGGGCTTAGGCCTATTGAAAAATTAGCAAAAACTAGGGCCAGGCCCTGCCCATTGAAAAATTAGCAAAAACTAGGGCCAGGTCCTGCCCATTTGCAAGGGAAGTTCGCTTTAGGAGGATTGGTTTTTGGAGAGACACTTCAAACCTCTTCAAACACTCTTAGGGAAATGCACTGAGTGCCATAGGCCCATAGCTAATTTGGCCCCACAGCGCACTTTTTCGGGCCCACTGTCCCATGAGGTTTATTTTTGCCATTTTTTAATATTTTAAAATAAAAATTTCATTGAAAAAATAGAATACACTCATCGAGCAAGACTTTCATACAAAATTCTGTATTAAAAGTTTGATATATAGAATTTGGGCTCACACCGCACTCTTTTGGGCCTACTATTCCATGATTGTTTGGCCCACCAAGACTTGCACAAAAAAAATCAGTGATTGGTGATTTCCAGTGGTCTAATTTGAGTATTTAGTATCATGGGCTTCATGAATAGGTCCATTAATGGGTTCCAAGCCCATAATGAAAAATGCTCAATTCCTACGGCTAGAAAATCACCAATCAGACAATTTTTTTGTGTGTGTAGGTCCACTGAGGGGTGGGCCAAACAATCATGGGTCAGTGGGCCCGAAATAGTATGCCATGTGGCATTCAAAGGGGTTTATAATTTATATATGAAAGTTTTTTTCAGCCACTCCAGTGGAAAGGTTTGGAGCGACACTCCAGAAAACCTTTTAGGTTGCCTCTATTGTTGTATATAAGGACCACACGATTCACCACATCACCTCCGCCGTCTTTAAGACAGCAAAGATTTTAGGGTTTCTGAAGAACTTACCAACGGTCTCAATTTTAGGGTTTCCTCAAGTTTCACTTTAAAACCCTAGATCTTCTTCTTTGGGTCTGTTAGGGTTTCTTTTTCGGTAGATCTGGAGTAGAGAACAGGAAGAGATGGGTGGAGAAGAGAACGAAGGGCCGATCTTCAGAGACATCAGGCGTTACTACTGCGAGTACTGCGGCATTTGCAGGTCGAAGAAATCTCTGATCACCTCTCACGTCGAAGCCCAACATAAGGTTTGATCTCTCTCGCTTTCTCTTGTACTCCTTGTTCTTGAAGATTAAGGGCTAATCTCTCTTTTTGGCGCAAAAATGGCGATCTAGACAGACCCCAAAATCCATGAGCACGAATTTTCATAGATTAAATTAATCTATGGTTTAACAGTGTTATGAACCCTACATGTTTGAATAACAGTGATAGGAACCCCAGATCAAGGCTTAAATGATTCTGACAAGTAGTATTTAAGCCCTAGTTCTTCCCCTTTCTTTCTGGAAATTTTATTTGAAATAATGGGACAGATTCTCTTGCTCGACACTCCACTTCTTTTTGCTGGAGTGGCGGTCTTCTCTTGACAAGTGGTACCTGAGGTGGCAGCCCAATGGGGTGAACGCGTTTTGCCATCTCAGAAAGTCCTAACCCAATCGACTTTAGACACGTGGCAAATTATTTCCTATTCGAAACAGGAAAAATTTGAATGGCTGCAGTTCTGGTCTGGTGGTGTATAGGCATGTCGGGGATATGGGCAGTATTCTGTGGCCAATCCAGAGGTTGTCTATCAGATGGACGGTCTGGATTTGCTATGCCACCCCCCATCATGTGGCAAGGAAGAAAACTACTGCCAACCCAGTGAAGATTTATAGAGAATTGGAATATTCTTTATTCTGAACTTCTTTTAATCTGTTCTGCGTTTGTATAATTCAGGAAGAGATTGAAGAGAAAAGACTTGATGGGGATGAGGATATAGAGGAAACAAAGTCAAATACTTGTGAAGAGTGTGGTGCAAGTTTTCGGAAACCGGCTTATTTAAAGCAACATATGCAAAGCCATTCACTTGAGGTATTTTTTTTTCAATATCTTCGATATTTTGTTTGAAACCATTGATATACTATATGGGGTAAGTCTTTCTGGTGTCTGAAACTTTTACAGTCGAACTGAGTTGATCATTTGGTCGGTTACGAGGCTCTTCACTTTTAGGATGCGTTTGAGTAAGCTTAAAAACCGCAATAAGCCAGCTAAAAGCTCTTATTGAAAAACTGCGATTGATAAAAATTACCTTTTTAAAGCCCAATAAGCTCCCAATTTGCTATGAGCAGAAACAGCTTCTGCTAATTGGCTTTGGGGGAAGCTGTTCTAAAAAAATTTCTTTACAAGTTTACCCTTATATAAAACCTTTATTTATTTATTATTATTTTGCTTGTGCCACTAAAAGTAGGGTTTTTTAAGAAAATAAAGCACTTTTCTTGTATTGTTACCAAATGGCCAAAACTGCTTAACTAAAGCACTTTATATGTAAGTTCTATTGGTAAGCACTTAGATAAGCTTTTAGTTTACCCAAATGCAGCCTTACTCTTTTTCCTTGTGGGTTTTGATGATGTTGCTGGCTGAGCAAGCCAGGTACCTCTGGGATTTCTTTACTATGAGATTTTCATTGAATTTCAAGATGTCTTTTTCGGTTTGCAAGCATTTATTTAAATATGACTATGGCTCCAATTGATAGATAAAAAAATATTGTGTTTTATATAGATTGACATTGCTTGAAATCCATTTTCAGTAGGTGCGTGATTTTTCTTTTTCTCGAGTGCTGAGAACTCTAGGTTTTTGGCATTAAAACAAGGTTTCTACAATATTGTTTGGGAAGCAGTTTATATATTATATCTATAGTGGACCCGATTCTTGTTTTCTGTGAACGAACTCAGTGTCAATGATTTTATTTTCTTTCAAGGTTTATCTTTCAATTTGATGGATACAAAGCATGCATTTTTTTTACCTATCTTAGTCGTGTATGGAACTGTTGCTGATTGATCAACAAACAGGAAGTCAACTATTTTGAACTGTGTACCTTGTGGTCAATGTTTCCTATTAAGTACTGATGTGCCCATATGCCCGGACCAAGGTTAGTCTGTCCAAATAGGGTGTGTATGAGTGGGCAACATAAAATATTTACTGTTTGTATTAAGTATTGAATCTATTTGGCGATTGGGTGTTTTTCAGTGTTTGCCTTTCTTAAAGTGAAACGATCTTGCAGGATTTAGGTTTTTTTTATAATGATCCAAGTATTGTGGAATACCAATGGATGTTATAGCGTGAAGCATTGGATCCCATGTATAGAACTCCAAAATGCGAAGAGGCTGCATTCTCCTTGAATGGACCAGTACCAGGTTGGGGGACCTCCTGCGAAGCTCCATCAAGCAAGCCTCGGACACACGCAGTCCAATTAATGAGGTTTGCAGACTTGTTCGTTTGTGCATTTGGAACTATGATTGCGCATCTTAATAAGTTATTTTTAAACTACTACTCATTATTTTCCAACTCCCTACAGAGGCCTTTTGCTTGTACAGTAGACGACTGCCATTTGAGCTACAGAAGAAAAGACCACTTGACTCGGCATTTGCTCCAGCACCAGGGGAAACTCTTCTCTTGCCCTGTTGAAAACTGCAACCGTAGGTTTGCTTTCCAGGCTAACATGAAGCGGCATGTGAAGGAACTTCATGATGAAGAAGAACCTCCCTCGTGCGATGGCGGGGGCCAGAAGCAGCATGTTTGCCAGGAAGCTGGGTGTGGGAAGGTGTTTAAATTTGCATCGAAACTGCAGAAGCACGAGGATTCTCATGGTAAGTTGCTTTGCTGGTCAATTTCTTTGGTTTTTGGATCCAAACACATCCTTTTCATGGATGAGAATCTGAAAGATAAAAACTACCTAATAACCAAATATCATAACTTCTTTTTGAGTAAAGAAAAAAAGTACTTGCATTTATTCCACTAGTGTGAAGTATACTAATTACCCTAACTACTACAGTTAAACTGGATTCTGTGGAGGCAATTTGCTCTGAACCTGGCTGTCTCCAACACTTCACCAATGTTGAATGTCTTAAAGCCCATCTCCAGTCCTGCCATCAATATGTTCCTTGTGAGGTCTGTGGGACCAAGCAGCTGAAGAAAAACATCAAACGGCACCTGCGCACACACAATGCTGCATCGGCTGAGAGGATCAAATGCAGTTTCAAGGGTTGCCTTCACACATTCTCAACAGTAAGATTCTGCTGCCTTCTTGTTTTTTCCTTGTAAGAGAACCAAAATGTCCACTGATATGTGTCTAATACTTTACACTACACAGTTCTGGTTGTTTCCTCATCTGCTTGATTGGCTTTATAATTTTTGCTTGTTTGTATATTTTTACGTGCAGAAATCAAATGTCAACCATCACATAAAGGCTGTGCACTACGAGCTCCGACCATTTGCTTGTCGAATTTCCGGGTGTGGAAAGAAGTTCCCATACAGGCATGTGAGGGACAACCATGAGAAAACTGGGACACATGTTTATAGCCAGGTGAGTTCAAAATGATATATGCAACACTTGTTAATGATGCCATTCAAGTGTACATTGATTTGATTTTCCCTATACACATACTGGCCTTGAAGCTGATATCTGGGGTTGTCTTTTGATTTTGTCCAGGGGGATTTTGAGGAGTTTGACGAACAGTTCCGATCAAGGCCGAGGGGTGGTCGTAAAAGGCAGTGCCCAACAGTTGAGACTCTGCTAAGGAAGAGGGTTGCCCCACCTAGTCAGGGAGATTCTGTTTTGAACCAGGTACCTGAGTACCTCTCTTGGTTACTTTCAGGGGCTGCGGAGTAACGTAGTGAGTGCTGCACAAAATATTTCAGCGGTGAGTGATGTGAGTAGTTAGCTACAAATGATGTTGATAGCTAGTTCGTAGTAGTAGGAGTACAGGGTACCATTGTTTCCTAGGGATCTCATAGGCAACTAAAGTAGTCTGTAATCTGTATATGTAAAAGAAATGTATAGTGTCTTCTGCACAAATCTGGTTGGTGTTTAAGCCCTTGTCTATCAATTTAATGGTCTTTCTGTGCTCTGCTCTACTCAATTTATGGCTCCGGTTCAAAACTAAAATTAATTGAACGAGGGTTGACAGGAAATGGTGTAAATATGCAAAATCCCAAAAACAATTCAGAAGTAATTGTGCACGGATGTTTGAAACATCTTCCTACTTGGATGCATGCACAGGAGCACAGGCAAGAAAAACCATATAATACCACCACAAAGAATTCAAATAGGAACCCAACCCCCATCTGCTAACATTTCATCAAATCTGCTTCCCCCTTGATGTCAGCAAAAATATCAAGAAATTGAAGTTCAGAGAAGCCTCCTTCGACCCATGTTTACATTTTGACAAGCTACGTGCTTGAATATGGTCAACTTCTGAGTGAACTCGTCTCTCTTCTTCGAATCCAAGCTTCGGGTGACATTTGCCATCAGTTTGTCAAAACAATGGAATGGCAGTGCCGTTGATCTGTTGTCTGGAAACCATTTAAGCTTTCTAATGGGCTACATTGTGTTTTGGCCATAGCTTGCATGCTAACAACACATCACAGGTCTCTACCCGGAAGCTAAGACTATATTCTCTATTGCCAATTCCTAGTAGGCCTTGGGAGAGTATTTAGAGACATTTTTGGATGGTTACAGACAAAATCCGGACATGATTATTTGTTTGTGGTTGTCCATCGTTTTAGTATGATGGTGAACCTGATTCCGTGTAAGATGATTGTGACCAGTGAAAAACTAGCAAAGTTGTTCTTTCAGCACTTAGAGAAAAATTTCAAGTTGCTTACTTCCATAATTTCAGACTCGGATAATCAATTCCTGAACCATTTTCAGAGGTATTAGTGGGGGATGATGTACACTAAGCTGAAACACAGTATCGCTTTCCATCCATTGACAGATGGGCAAATAGAGGTCGTGAACAGAACGGTAGTACATCTCCTTTGAGGCTACAATTCCAAGTGTCCCAAAACTTGGGATGAAAGCCTACCTTACATTCAGTTCACATTGAATCGAGCTATCATAGTTCGACATAGAGATCACTGTTCAAGACATGTTCGGGTTATCTGCGTCAGTCACTTCGACCTGGAATTCACTATTAACAATCAACAGTTAACTGGAAAAGAAGAAGATGAAAAGGTCCAGGCTTAACGCTTTTTGGAGCGGATAAGAAAAGTATACGGGGAGGTAGAAGTACAGTCACATAGATCACAACAAAAGCATAAAGGGTTGGCATGATCAACATAGAGTAAAGTGTGATTTCCAATAGAGTGGACTAGTTTAGCTTCGGCTAAGAAAGAGTGAACTTATTTGGCTTCGGCTAAAACCTATCCGTTATTGACCATTCATAATTATAAAGAAGATTAAAGAAAATGCCCTTCAGCCAGACTTGCTACCTTATATGCAGATGTACTCAGTAGTGAACGCTGAGAACCTATAGTTGTTCGAGGTTTCTATGCTAGATGAAGACCAAGAGTAAGGAACTCGGTTTTCATCAATTAATGATCTTTGGATGGAATGAGATGATATATTGCCTGAGGACTGTAATTTGGAAAGAAAGGTGACAGAGAAGGCCGGAGGATGTATGACTCCTGCATTGGCAAGAACAGCTAGTCAAAGTGGTATAATAGAAACCGAGGAACAAGAGAGTTTCCCCAACTTAAATTATGAATTTAGCAGGAGCTAAATCCCCAAAACAGGAGAAGCCATGATCCAGGAGGTCAACATGCATAGTGATAGACATGTCATTTGGAAAAAATTATGGGACACTGATATATCGTGCAACGGGATGTTCATACTGAAATGGGTGTAACTTTGTCATAGATTAACAAGCAGAAAAAGATTACTTCCATAATTTTCAATTATTCTTAGTTATTTTCTCAATTATTGTTTAGCATCCGAATCAGATCATCTTGACTGTAACCTCCTTCAAGCATATGATCACGCAAGTTGTTTTTATCGTCAGAACTGTATTTTTGACTTTCGAGAAATGAGTTTTTTTGCTCGAAAGCCTGATTTAAGTCTTTCAAGAAAGTTACTTGGAAGTGAAAGAGGCTTGTGTTTCTTCTCACTAGTATGTTAAACAACCATATTGCATTTGATTTTAGCATTTAGAGCTTTTACTGTGGTGGAAGCAAAGTGTGGTTGATATCGAACACCAGAAGCTCTTGATATTTCTGATAATCCGAAGAAGGTGGTCTTCTGATTTCTGAGATGCCGACATCAATATGGAATTTAAGCTTCTTCCTGAGGGTTTTCTCAATGCTGGCAGCAAAACTTTCTAAGCAGCAACTCAATATCCTCCCTATGCTTTCATCATCAAAACCCAATTCTTCGATAATATGAAACCACCTATAGCAGGAGAACAGTATAACTTCAACGAGACTATGAAGTAACAGCTGAAAAGCATATGCACAGAAGGCATGCATTTGTGAGAACAAAAATCTGCCTACAACAAATCTACAGTTCTTGTTTGTCATTTGAAAAACTCGCTGATGAGATTGGGGTTGATGTCAGGTGGTAGCTTGATTTCTTTTAAATCCAAGAAAAGTCAGATATGAGTAATCAAAGACTTAAAAAATTGGACTTCAGATCTACAACATAAGTTTTTGAACTTAAAGTTTTCAAGAAGTCCATTTCTTCTATTTTACCCAGCGTCAAAAGCAGTAGCAGGGCTGAAAAATTCCAGGGAAAAAAAAGATCAACCTGAGAAAAGACCATAGATTTTAATCTGCACAATGCTATTCATTGCTGGTTTTCCAATTGAACTATAGGTCTTTGATTAAACCACCTAACACAATACATTTCATGAATTGATGAAACCATGTAATTAAAACACATTTGCTGATATACAGCACCAAATCTTTAGCTAACATAAATTAATCATGTAAAACATTATGAGAAAAGACTGTTCAAAGAAGTATTTAAATCTCACAGATGTCAACTATCATATACATGTATATAAAATCATTTTCTGTTTTTTTTAACAGCAATAAAATTATTATTTATTGATTTCTTATAAGGCGTGTATTAATAGATACATGTTAATCAAGATGTCCATTATTAGGTAAAACCTCTACTCCCCAATATTGACTTGGTATGAAAATGATTCAGCACATGATTATCCATTTTTTTTACAAAAAATTCCAGTAGGTAGGAAGTAGGAATATCTCACATTGAATTATGATATAACTGCCAGTTAACCAAAAAATAAATCTGAAATTTCCAAGCAGGTGAAATTTGCGAGGTTTCCGTAGTAGCAGCTGCAATAACCTGATCCACATTCTTGTTCCTCACACTAAATTCACCAAATTGTTCCACCATCGCATTCATCTTGCTGGTTGAACATCCCAATAGATGGGGCCAACTTTTGATTGCATGATCAACACTCACTTTTCGTACTTGACATGAACAAAGAAAATTTATTCTCTTTTATTTTTTATAAATTCTTTTCAAATATTACAATTTTAAAAATATAAAACAAACTAATAAGAATCCCCTATTGCTGATAAAAAAATAGTGGGAGAAGAAGAGAGTCACAAGCAAAATAACACATGCCACCGCATCACAGATAAAAACTCACTCAATTGGTTATCTGCATTAGATTAGTTGGAGTCTGACGCGGTTAAGATCAGTAATATCGTAAGCCTAGTCTTCTAGGTGTAAAAAACGAAAGAAAGAAGCAGCTCTTTTAAAGGCAGTATTTCTCCAACTCCTAAAGCTCATTCCACCAATTAACTATGATGAGAATAACAGAAAGGGAAGCCAACTGAAGGACAATTTAAGTATTTCTATCCATAGCTATCAGAGAAGATTCTATTTCAGATCCAAAGGGGATATGGTTCAAAGTAGCACTCAAAGATTTGTTAATCAGTAAAAGGGTTTAAATTGATAAGACAGCTCAAATTTTTGGTGTCAAATTCAATTTAAAAACTCCAAAAACTGATTCTAGTGGATTATATCATTTGGAGCATGGTCCTGATAACTGAAAATCATGGAGAACCTGCGCAAAAAAGTAGATTTTGGTATGCAGGGGTTAGAGCCATCCATTGTGTGTGCTTTATGATTTCGACATAATTGGTTTTCATCTGAGAAGAAATAAGAATAGCCAGATTAATTGAAAGCAAGAAGTTTTTTTAAAGTCGTCTTCAGGTATCAAGATAAACTTTGACTCGGAAGACTCTTTAACAGAAGCCATCAAAAAGTGGGTTCAGTAGAGCAGCATCAAATAAAGCAGAGAGATTATCGTTGAACTAAAGCAGAATACCAATCCGGGTATTGCAGATTTCAACGCATAAACACAGCAAATCAAACAAAATTTATAAAAAGTAACAGTTTTGCCCCCAGAAAACCAAACAGGCCAAAAATATCAGACACATACTCTGACAACTAACATAAACTTCCAAGTAAAATACTGATCATCCAAGTTTTGCAGAGCTTGTGATTGTGATCTTTTTTCGTAGGTGAGATAAGATCAAACAGACAACCACAAGGTTGTAACACAGACAAACCTCCAACAGAGCTACGCGTTTGATCCCAACTCACAGGTTCGATACGCAAAGATCATTCAACAAATTAAAGTAGAGAAAAGTCATAATATGGAAACAAAATTGCGAGATCTACTTATGCTTCATATGTATTCCAGTTCTCAAACACAACACTGAGGACAAGAAATAAAAAGAGAAACCCTAATTCAAGGCATGTCGACATATAAAAGTCGATTCATCATACTTTTTTTTTTTTTCATCCGATTCAACCACATTTTCGCTGATTTCGAATCAAACAGGGCTAAGGAGCTGATAAAGCTGTGGTTTTGGCTCCGAATTCATGCCGATGATGATCACAAGCGGGATGAAACCGTAGTGAGTGATAACTTTCGCTTTCTTCATCGCCCAAGTGCTCCATTCCTTCACGCACTTCGCCGTCGATCGTTCTTCCGAGGCCTTCGAGCCCTTCGCAGACTTTCCTTTCCCCTTTAGAGAAACCCTGGAAGCCATTGATTTGGTATTTCTCGCTGTTTTCTTTTCTTCCTCAGAAACCCTAACCCTAACCCTAGGTTTTGAATATAAAGATTTTTAAGATGGTGATTGTTAGAGAAGTCCCCTGTAAATAAGGACTTTGAGTGAGTTCGAGAAAATGGCGATGCCCTTCGATATTTTTGTTACCAAACATACCCCGTGTGCTTTTGTCCGTTGATCCATCCAAGATGTCGGTTCGGGTGCAGTATAATCCGACCCAAGTAGTACTGGGTCGAGAACTTGGTTCTGGATCCAACTAAGTTAGGTTAGGAATTCTGGGCTAGACTTGTAGAGGAGGTAGTTAACAGAAAATTTGTGTACACCCGGTCTAGACTTGATTATAAACCAGATTAAAGAAAAGTTGGAATGCTAGCCCACCCTCACACAAGGATAGGGGTGTAAGTGGGTCGTCCTATGACAGGTTTGTAGCCTGAATTTGAATTCGAATCGTATGTGGCTGGACCTCAAGATTTGGGCCTATTCAAAATTCAACAAAATCAAGCTCAGGACCAGCCCATTTAGACTGCATTTGGGATTATGGTAACCCGGACCTAGAGCTTATTGCGGTAAGTTATGGCTAAACAATATCCATAGCTAATTACTTTTTAGACCAAGTTTTTATAGATACTGAGTTTGAGTATGATTGGACGATTTTGTTATTTAAAACGATTAATAAACTAGAGGGTCATTAATGACATTTAAAAAAATGTTATAACAGCTTAGTGGTCATTTACGATTTGTCTTTAATGAATAAATATGCATTTTAGGTATTATGAAAGTTTCACTTATGTTTGGATTTTTAGATGTGTTAAATAAAAGTAATACACATAAGTTAAAAGTTAAAAGCACTTTCATTATTGTTTCTCCTTAACCCGCAAAACTTGTTGTCTTAACCTATTTTCTATCACAAAAACCTCAAAAAATAAGCAAAAAGTGACTTTTGACTTATTTTCTGCAATGCCAAACACATATCTCTATTTGGAGAAGATTGAGTGGCCAAAAATCTTGGTTGAGGGGGAGTGACCACATCTACTCCTATCCACCCACAGTTAGCATTTGAACCACATGGAATAAATCATTTCTAGATATGAAAGTGATTTGTTATCCTTTGGGCAGTGGCATCAGCTGGGTGCGTTGTATGACCCACTTTTCCCACTCGTACCAACTCCGAACCACTAACCTAATGCTCCATTCATCCCACTCTATATGTCGGCTCATGTTATTGGAAGGGTTTTAGGTTGTCTTATGTAAATTACCAACCTTAGAGGCCACATATCAAATAGAAAGCCTAGAGTTTGACTAAATATCAATGGAAAAATCCTATTCCAAAGTACATTTATTTCATCTACAACATTAAAATACTTTTCACTCCCATTTTGCTTATTCCATAGTAGATTTTTCTTTATCTACTGAAATGTGTTCTAGAAAAAGTAAAATGTGGAAATAATACTTTTATATTAAAAGAAAAAGGTTATTTAGACAATGTGGGTGTATAAAATATATATTAAATCGTGATCGCCCACGTGTCATTATAAAAATAATGTAACTAAATATTCTCTAATGGTACCGAGAGGAGAACTTACGCCTCTCTCAATAAAAATTGAGAAGTGTTCTTGCGAACATAGCGGTAGAAAAGGCTTTATTCATTACTCTTAGCATTAAGAATATATAATTAAGGAATATCATATGAGTACCCCCTTGAACAAATAATAGTCGTTAGAGATAATCGAGGGCATCATTGTATCCAAGGACATTTGAAGAAGGATGAGCCATGTCCCCTTAAAGATCTTAGTTGATGAAACATACTTAAAAATATCTGATAACATATGAGGGAATACACTAGACACTTGCGAAACTTATGAAAAGTGAATGAAAGACATGTGCCCAGCTTGAAAGACACTTATAGGCAATAACCAAAAAGATGACAAATAATTTAATGTGTCATTACACTACTAGTCTCAAAACATAATAAATGCATGACCTGTTAACAAAAAAGGGGTTGGTTGATAAATCAAGAGAGATCAATCATTGAAGATACTATATCTGAGGATCTCTATGACCAAGCTCCTAAATAATTTTGTAAAACACTTGTAAGATCTTCAATGTGTAAGAAGTTGAATTTCATAACCGATAGCTAGCAAATTTGGCACCTACAGATGACTCATTAAGTTTTTTTCACGCCCTAGATTTGGGCATCCTGACTCGACCCGAATACCTGTGGATTGGCTTGTTTATCCAAGATTTAGGGTGTGATAAAAATAAATTTTTTAAAGTCATCTGAAATAATTTAAAAAAATTTATCAGAATTCCTCATAAATCAAAACAAAAATCTTTTATAAAGGCATTTTGATTAAATTCACCATCTAATGTGTAATTAGAATTTATTTTCATAATTTATCAATTGTGCATAAAAAATTAAATTTTCAAATTTTATTTTATAAGTCCATTGCCATTAATAAATCATTTAAAATATTTTTGTATGGGCATGTTACCCAAAACTACCATTTGTTATTTTTAATGAAGCGGTTACGATTAACAAAATTGCTTTAACAAGTTTTGTTAAAAAGCTCCAAAAGATGGTAAATTCTAACTTGCATGAATTGGGTCGGGATCAGGGGACAGACTTTGAAACCTAGCTTTTTACCTAAACCCATGAACCATGGACTTATTAAAATCGGATGTCTTTTCTTCTCTGCCTTTCAATAGAGAAGCCGAGCCGATTGGATTCGTAGTTTGAAATATCGAAGAATACGAGTCACGTCGTCTGGCACGCCTACTTCTCCATCATGTCTCCTATGCTACTAACTCTTCTCTCTTTGACCTTCGGCCATTAATCACTCTCAGGAATTCTCTCATCTCGAGAAGAAACCTCATTCCGAGTTGGTTCGGCTCACAAGTTCCACCATGTAACTGGTCTGGTATAAGATGTGTGGATTCCAAAGTTCACAAAATAGACTTATCATGCACAATGGTACCCTCCTTGGAGCTTCCATTTCAAATCTGTATTGGAGAATTCAGAGGTCTCAAGCTTAACTTAAGCCAATGTACCCTCACTGGCCATATACCTATGTACTTGTGGTATTTAGAAAATTTAGTCTTTGGACTTGAGTAGTAACAGATTGTTTGGGGCTCTCCGATTCTCTCCAACCTTAAAAGTGCTCAAAGAACTAGTGCTTTTCTGGCAGCTTAACCATTGGATTGCTTAGAGACCTCACTGAACTGTCAGTCAATGGGAATCTGCTCTTTGGAAATATTCCACAAGAGCTTGGGTATCTACAGAATTTGTAGTCACTGCACCTTGGTGTGAATTTCTTCTCTGGAACCATGAACCCTTCCTCAGATCTGCTCCGATCTCTTCAGAGATTCACTTCGATCTTCTCCAATCTGCCTCCTTTGGTGAGAGAAAGGATGCGGTTTCTGCTGATTTGAAGAGAGATTCTTTTCCTCTCTTTCATGGCCACTCCGGCAGCCTTGCCAGCATCCGGAGGAACGCTGACAAGATCAATGCATCCTCCACCTCTCTCTTATGCAGCTTCCTTGCAGAATAGGAAACATCTTGATGAGTTTGGTGCAAAAGTGCTACTCTCTCACAAGGATGGTTGCCCTTCCATATTGTTTGCTCCCCAAGACATCTCCAAATCTAAAGCTTGCCTAAATCATACATTGGTGATGAAGTTCATTGCTGGCAGGCCATCATTGGACGAGATCATAACCAATATCTCTAAGGCATGGGGACTTCAATCGGATTTTGTTGTAGGTCTCATCAATCCGTGCCACATTATGGTAAAATTCTCTTGAAGAAGAAGACGTTGTAAGCACTTTCTCAAGAGAGCATCTCCATGTTAAAGGCTATTGGTTCAGACTTTTCAAATGTTCTTCATCCGTTGATCCAAAGAAGGATGCTTCAACTGCTCTGGTTTGGATACAACTTCTCTAACTTAAGTTGAATTTTTTTTTTAACCCAGGGATGCTTAAGCCCATTGCAGCTACTTTGGGTAGATTTTTGAAATTGATCAACCTACTCTCAATTTGAATCGTCCAAGCACTACGCGGTTATGTGTAGAGATGGATATCTCAAAACCCCTTCCACACAAGATTTGGATAGCTTCTTCTAAGACTTCTAATTTTTGGCAGGAGATAGTATATGACAGTCCTCCCAAATTCTGCTCCCATTGCCATTTGCAGGGTCACGATATTAATAACTGTAGGAACTTGAAGCCTCAAGTTATTGTAGCTCCCCAAGGCAATATTGCCAACCATGATGTGGTTGATACGAGGAATGCTCGCAAGCACAAACTTTTGGGAGTTTGTTATGTGTCTCGTGGTGCCACATGTACAGTGCTGATTGTCGTGCTAACTTTTGTATTTTTTTGTAATTTTGGTTTAGGTTCTTAGAATGATTGGGTGATGTGGACCTTTCTCTTGTGTAGTTTTAATTTCACGAGTTACTGTTTCAATCAAGCATATAATTTTCCACGTGCAATCCACAACCCTCACCATGCAGCATGCAGAGGCGTTGCTGAACAAAATTGTTCTCGGAAGCTGTCCATAGTCTGTTTAAATGAAATGGTTCTATAATCGAAGAAATGAGCCCATTTTTACTGCAACACTTGGCTGCTTCAAGGCCGAAGCAAAGCAGTTCTGCAACTACCATGTACCCCTAGCAACCATATTTTAAAAGAAAATTTTAAATTTTAGCAATTGAAAACAGAGTTGTTAGGTACATGTGGGATTCACCACAACTTAGTTTGGCCTAGAAGCAATGCGTTGTTTAGCAAAAAAAAATGAACTTAGCATACACCGATATCATGTGAAATGAATTAATGGCGTAGACATGATATTACTCTCTAGCAGAGTCGTTCTATTATACAAGAATTCTGTATCAAAATTTTGATAAAGTAGTCCTTCAAATTGCTTCATGGCACACTTTTTTCGAGTCACCATGAATGCTTGGCACACACCTCAGTGGACCTATACACCAAAAATCAACAGGATTTGTGGTTACTACTGTCATCTGGGTCGTGATGTAACAAGGTATACCTAAGATCTTTTGCATTTTTGCTACTCACTACTGTCATCTGGGCCCACTGACCACATTGATGTTTAGCCCACACCCTTAGTAGACAGTCATACAAAAAATCAGCTTGTTCGATGATTTTAGCCGTTGGTTTTAATACTCCAAAAAAGGGTTCAATTCAATGGCTATATCATGCCTTAAAAGGTACGTATTAAAATATAATAGTTAGAGATTACCAATCATGGTGATTTTTGGTGTGTGTATATCCATCAAGGGGTGGGATAAACATCCATGCGGTCAATGGGCCCAGATGACAGTGGCCAGTAACAAAAATTGCGCATCCACATTTAAAAACGTTTCAGGCATGGTTACCTTAATACGAATAAAATAGTTTTACTCCCTTAGTACATCTTTTTTCAATTTAAAATTTAACTTTAGGTTTGCCAGGATACTCAGGGATATATTTATCGTCAGAGGACTTCAGGAGAGACTTAGGAAACTTGGACATGTGGAGACCCTCTTAAATGCTATGCTAGCATCTCTTCCGCAAAAAGCAACAAACGGTTCATCGGCTGCAATGCAGCTTGGCATGGTGGCTCATCTTTCAAAGAGACGCATCTTTAATCGGCTTCACCTAGATTCGGCTTAACATTTCTGGACGTCGAATTTTGTGAGCATCGACGTCTCACAATTTCGGGTGAAAAGTCTGTTACATACTCTGTCCCCCGATCTCGACCCGCATGAATTTACCAAAAGTTCAAATTCTACCCAGATTTCATATGCTACCAAAAAATTCATCATCCCATAATCAAAGAAAATGAAAGAAAATTTTTATTATAAGGATCCATAATTAAATAATAAAGAAATCAATTATTAAACTTCCTCCTCTGTAGTTCATTCGTTTCATCTTTAAAAATATTAGCTAATTCTGGTTCCTCCACGTATGCATAGGCATGTATATATGAATAAATGTAATAAATAATATCATTCTTTTAATAAACACATTAAAATGAATAAAAAAAATGCACAACTCATAAAGAGTCATTCTTTACCCATATAAACGATCTTTCCAAGACGTTTTGGGTCTTTCACCTTAGAGAATTCACTCTCAACTTTTTTGAATCACTTCTCATCCATGTCTTACATAAAGATATAAGAACATTTACATATGAGATTATCAACTAAATCATGCTCTTAAATAACATAGTAATGCATATAAAACCATTGTGAAGAGATCTACATTTGGCAGTTAAATTATGTATAACATCTATGAACAAGTATTGATATAAAATTAATGAAAATGGGTACCTAGCTTAAACCCTTTTGTTATCTTCACAAAATCTAAGAAGGATCAATAAAGGAGATAGAGAAAAGTGAGGTAAGTGTATTCTTCAATATGAGAGGTGGCTAAGTTTTGCTATAGGAGTCTCCAAAGTTTCTCTTAAATAGATTATGCGAGTATATTTAGGGTTTCCATTTTTTTTAAATTTTTAGGAGGTCAAATCTCGGCCATTAGATCTAGGATTAATAGAGAGTCATGATTAATTAGGGTTTTGATTCATAATAAGATTTACGATTTTGGTTAAAAGAATCTCCCCATCTCTCATTGAAATAAGCAATATTTAAAGATTTTCTATTTGAATTAAATCTCTAATGGATTTTCTATTTTATCTCAATTTAAAAGTGATTTTCATTACTTTATGAGGGGTGTTCTTTACAACTTATTAAAACTTTTATTTTGAGTTTGATATGGTATCAACTGGGCTTCACTTAAGAGTATTCTAAGGTCCAAAAGGTCTCTAAATTGACTTTAAAAGTCTACCTAATAATTATAACCTATCTAACATGCAAACTGAATATATAAATAAATATTAAAAAGAAAAAATTAAATTTTTTTCATATTAATTAATGAATATTTAATTGATATTAATCTTTTTATTTAATTAAATTTATTATGAATCTTTAATTATGGTGTGCCAAAAGATGTATTAATTATGGGAGTTAATTAATTAATTAATGATCACTTATACACAGTTAGTATAATTTATTAAGTCATCATCTATTTATCTCAATCATTCACAATAAGGTCCTTAAAGTTTAGAAAAGTGTTTAAAAAATGTCTAATTAATATACGCGGGTCATGTTAATGTAAGTAAATTATAATAATACCACTAAATAAAAATTTAAGGTATTATAAATTTTTTCCAATGAACAACTCAACTTTCTTGTCAATTAGGGCCTGTGTGACCAATGTAGGTGTCACGCTCCGGGGCTTGGTCCAACACATCTGGTGCCAACACATATCTCGAGGCGCGATTAAGAGCAAATGCCCCCCCCCTTACACACCATAAAGATGTGGTAAATATGAGCTATCTAAAGCATTAAACACAAATTAAATATCTAAATAAATCAAAATATCTGAATAATGTAATTGAAAGGCTGAATGTAATACAACCCACACCTCACTATAAAAATCGCTAAAAATCAATAACTACTCTTAAGTAGCCCAAGTATATCTAAAATGATCCTGCGTAGAGTCCTACTATCCGTGCTGACCTAAAAAAGAGTGCACACAAATGATGAGTCCAATCGACTCGTAAATAAAACTACATTAAGCCTTCCCGGTGCACTTGTGCAAGTGTACACAACATCATGCTCATGATATTCCTTAAGTATAACTAATACAACAACATAACACAAAAGATATACGAAATATCGAAGTTGGATCCACAGAAGATATGCATTAAGGAGATCAACGAATAACGTCTATAACAACCATCTCATACCAACATAAAAATACAATTTCAAAACAAGCACAAGACTATGTATATCTAATCAACCATGCAATGCGATGATGATAAACACATGAACTAACTCTTACTGACTCATAGCATGGCTTTCAAACATTGCAAGTGATTAACTGTGGGTATTTACACTCGAGGGGTAACTTGGAGCTTGAACGAATTATCACTCGAGACGTCCTCAATTTAAGGTTGAACGAATCCTTCCCAAGGACTCATGAGCTTGAACGAACCGTCACTCAAGGTGTTCTCAATTTGGGGTTGAACGAATCATTCCCAAAGACCCATGAGCTTGAACAAATCGTCACTCAAGTTGCCATCAATTTAGGGTTGAATGAATTATTTCTAAGGATTTATCTTCAGAGAGCGAATGAATCTTTTCCCCTTGAACGGACCCTAGATAGAAGTACGGACTCTCATTGCAAAAGATTAATGACGCTTGCATGCCAATTATCAACGAATGACAATTCAACAAAAGACCATACATTATAATTCAAAACTCCAACAATCATACGTACATAATGAAAATCAAGATATCACATGTGAAGGTTACCTACGATATTTTCAAACATATTCCTCGTTCACAAATCAATTAACATGCTAGATAAAGATAAGTTAAACTATCATTGATTAATCACAAATCGTATATGAAAAACACACTCTAAGGCCTCCCCAAGAATCTGACCAAAATTAATCAATTTTAGCCACAAAAAAAATCTGGGCGCACTCCAATTGACTGGGCTTCTATTAGACATATAGGCACAGAAAACCCCAGAACTTGCAAAATTCACCAATAAATCTAGAAATGTCAGAAATACAATTTCAAAAGCGTTGGAACCAAGACAAACTCTAGTTTTTATGAAAAATAATAGCAAAAATATTAAAATTAGATATCTTAGTCTAAATTCATGTAGAAGATCAAAGGTTAAGAGAAAATCAATTTTTTCACAGAGAAAACATTGTGATAGTTGTAAAATCTAACACATGATTTTAATCACATTAAGATACCATGAAATCATTGTAAGTATTATATACCATGAATGATAAAGCATGAGATCAATCCATAGCACAATATATCATAAAGAACATGTATGAAAATCCTCAAAGACAACATATCACAAAGAAAGAAAATAATCATGAAAAAAAATTATGCTTCCTAACAAATCATTTATACATCTAGCCAATCAAATTATAAATAACAAAAAAGTTAATGTAGAATCCACTTGCCTATTAATCGCTAAAAGTCCAAAAACAAAAGATCTGATGCAAATCGAAATGTCTTCACAAACCTTTGTTCTAGAGAGTGTGAGAGAAAGTAGAAAAGAAGTTGAAAATAAAAGGTTAAGAGATTAATAAAAAATAATTTTCGTTACTTTCACTTAGGCATAAATAAGAATGGTCCAAAGCCCTAATTTAGGTAATCTGATGGGATGAAAATGGGCCCAAGGCCCATGGGCTATCAACTGGGTTCCAAATTGGATCATAAATAAGTAAAAAAAGCTTTAAAATTGGCTTTAAAAGCCAACCCAATTAAATGTTAAACAATAATTATTAATCATGCATCTTAAACAATAATAAAGATTAATTATTAATTAAAGAATTAATAAATATGAAAATAGGTCATTACAGTAGGCCATCCATTAGATACAGGGCCGTCTCGAAGCAAGATGAGGCCTAAGGTGAAAACTTCATATGAGGCTTTTTAATATTTAATATATTAATATTGGATCGGGATGGGGGGGACCCCCATGTTTTGACAACCATCTGGCGGACCCACTTAGAAGATGATTTTTGGTGAGGATGATCTCTATGGTGAGGAGATCATCCTCACAAAAATTCAAATCATTCCGATATTCGTAAACTGGTTTAGACGTTAAGAATTATGGACCTGGGGGGGCATCATAGATCATCCTCACCAAAAATCAGCCATCGATTCATCTTCTATATGGGTCCGACGAAATGGTTGTCCACCGATCGTGACCCATTAATATATGGTATTAATTAAAATTTATAGCTCTCTATATGGTAGTAAATCTTATTCAACATCAGTTCATAATCAAAAGATATTGAAAAAAATTTAGACGAACAGGACTTCCTTTGCAATCCATGCAGACGACTCTCGCTGCCCTACATAGATCATTTTTTGTGCCTAATGACTGTGTGACTGTTCAACCCACATATTGGTGGATAAACACACTAAAAATCAGCTTGATTGATGATTTCTAGCCATTGGATTTACTACTCAAAAAGCATGCTTGAATCCAATGGCTAGAATCAAATCTAAAAGGTACTAAAATCTATGGCTAGAGATGAGCAATCAGGTTAATTTTTTTGGTTTGAATGTCCAACAAGGGGTGGGCAAAACATCCATGCGGTTAGTGGACTGGGGCCTTCTCTCACCTAGGCTGGGGGCCTTCTCTCACATGGGGCCTAAGGCGACCGCCTTACTGGCCTTATGGTTGAGCCGGCCCTGATTATATATATACTTTTTGGATTGGGCACACCCATGCCTATTCTGTATTAACCAGCTCTAGTCTTGTTTTAAGGAAAAAATTAAAAAGCAAAACACAAAAAGTGGGTCCTACTTGGTCACCAAGCATAAGCCCAATGGTCGAACTTGGGCTGGCCATAGCTGGCCCATTTTATGGGTTTCCAAATAGGAAAAACTTCATCATTATGTTTAAATGTTAGCATTAAGGGATGATAAAGTACTATATATTTTCACACACGGGCATGCAAATCACACATGTAAACGAAATCCTTAATGATCCGGTTGCCAAAATAATCCAATCAATATCAAAGTGATCTTAATGGATACCCTACCACTTCAAGGATTTGGTTCAAGTGAAGAAGGTATTCAATGGTTTATTTCAATAAGAAACAACCTATGGAGCATTGTGGCTCAAGAAGCTTAAGAGCAATCATAGTTTGAGGGCTTTGCTGTATTTTGCATGAGATGGAAAGATTATGGCTTGTAGTTAGGAGGGAAAAGAACCCTCCACTAGTATTTAGGGTTCTTAAGAGAACGACCCATTAGGGTCTGGGATGAGGATGTAAGAGTTTCAATGTGTGGCACACACACGTTTTGTCGTAAAACTGGTTCCATAGTTGCCAACTGAGAGATTGAGAGGAATTAGGAAACTAGTTCTCAAGTCTATCAAGTGTGATCTTGAGAGAACTAAGGTTGTCCAAGTTTTGGAAATAGGTGATGTAGTTACGTATTGAGAAAAGGAAAGTGCAATCCCCTCTTGCATGGGTCGGTCTACGGGCGCCCACGTCATTCGGCTGGGCACCCATAATAGACCAAAATATCCCCCAACCCCTTCTACTTGGTTTGGGCACCCACACCACCCAAACCCCTTCTCTTTAGTTTTTTTTTCCCTCTCTCTCTCTACTGTATCTCCCTCCCTCTCCCCTCCCTCACTCTCTCCCTATCTCTCACTCTCCGTCTCTCCCTCCCTCTTTTTCTCTCTACTATAACTCTCCTCTCCTCTCCCCGCTCACTCTCTCCCTATCTCTCACACTCTCTCCGTTTCTCTCTCAATCTCTCCCTCTCTCTATTGTAACTCTCTCTCTCTCGGGCTTTTAGCCTCCATGGTGCTGCGCTACCGTGGGTGCTAAAAGCCCAACGAAGAGGAGAGAGAGAGAAACAGTAGGGAGAGGAGAGGGAGATACATTAGAGAGAGAGAGAGGGAGAGATTGAGAGAGAGAGAGAGAGAAAGGGAGAGGGAGAGATTGAGAGAGAGGAACGGAGTGAGAGAGAGGAAGAGAAGGAGAGAGTGAGAGAGAGGGGAAGAGAGAGAGAGAAAACGAAGGAGAAGGGGTTGGAGGGTATTTTGGTCTATTGTGGGTTCCCAGCCGAATGACGTGGGCGCCCCGTAGACCGACCCCTGATGCATTAGTTACTATGTTGGAAAGGGTTCTCATATGGGAAATCAAAGGTATATATATATATATAGACTATAGGAAGGGACGTCCCTCTCTTCACCAAGCCATTCCTAGCCCCATCATTTCGACAAAAGAAGAGAGAAGAAGTCTCACCCCCACCATTGATTCAAACTTAGGATCAAATCTCAATTGTTGATCAAGTGCAAGCATGTTAATCGAAGTGATCTAAGGTATGTTATTTATTATATTGTTTTGGTCATGTTGTAGAGTTTTAAATCTGTTTGTATTGATATTAGGCGATTTAATCCTAACAAGTGGTATTATAGATATGGCTAGAGCTCTATTCTTGATCAAACCCAAGATTGAATGGTAAACTTAATTAGATCTTAACATGATGTGCTAGATCAAGATCTAATGGTCGAATGAACTTGAATTTTAATATGTTTGAAATGATATTTTTCTGATCAATTTTGATTTTTGGATCAAGCGAATCAGATGGTTAGATCTTAAGATATCGCTTGATCAAGTGATTCCCACGTTTCAAATTAGGCCTTTATGTCACTGGCCGTCCAATCAAACATCGTAGGAGTTTTTTCGATCACCGACAATGTCATTCGATGCCGGTGCCGGTGACTTTGGCTGCCAGTTGCAGTCGCAGCGGTTGGGTTTTGGGGACTGCAATCTTCACGTGGAAAGAAGATGATGAAATATTAAAGAATTGGGAATTTTTGACATACCCCCCAATGACCTGGTCAACCGTTTAAGATAACCCTTGACTCAAATTTGACTAGCAATTTGCTAGAGGACGGAAATGTCCCTATCTTCAACTTTAGACCATGTGGGTTTGGGCCAAACCCTAGCCCCAAACCACACGGTTTGACATACCTCAAACCACACCATTATGATCATTCCCGGTCTATTAACATCAAAACATTCAAGGTACCGTCAAATGAGGTGCTACCCCAATCGGATACTAAACCTGAAGGATGTAATTTTAAATCTAAATGACGCTCATCTCAATGACTTAATATCCAAGGGTGTATGTCAAAACATTACTCAATTAAAATATATATGGCCCACTGACTTGGTGGGCCCATTAGCAAGCCCACATACGGATGTTTATCTGACTATTTGTTAGCTGTTCGAGTTCTCTTCAAATCGAACAAACAATTAAATTACTGAATCAACTTCTGATTTTGTGCGAATTAACAACTGGTTTTTGTGTCTTGCATTGTTCTTCGTGGGCTTTTGGAGTTGAAAATTGAGAGAGTGCTGCTGTAAATGTTTTTTTTTTTTCTCCTTTTCTCCTCGGATATAAACATGGTTTTAAGAAACAGAATAAGAAACAGGAACCATGATTCCAAGTAGTCCATTCCACACTGGCGTGTGGCATTGCTCCGACTTGGTGGTCGGCTAGTTGTGTAGTTGGCTAATCCTTGGATGCAGAGCTGATGACATGTATCAGGTTGAGCTGGACTGTAAGGTCATTCTTGTGAAAACAGCTAATATATCGAACCAAGCCACGGTAAAAATGCACGTGGATGATGATAAAAGTTATTATCTCAATAAATATAATGATAAAAAAGGTTAATGTACAGAAGATCAGATTCAAACTAACTCATCTCTGTAACAAAAACAATTGAGGAATCATTTACATCTTCACTTATTTTTTTTCAGTGGGTCTAAATGTTTGGTGTTGTCACCAGGGTTAGCCTGTATTTAACGAGAATAAATACATCTTTCTTCCTTACGAGAAAAAGAATTGACCTGATGACACAAGCTCTCGCCGCACCCACCTTAACAACAAACCCACCAGCTTCAGCAAACCCTGAAACCCTTCTGCAATAGATTACTGCAGTAGACATTTATATCTTCGTTCCCATTGCCAGTATAAGAAAACTATATAATACCACCTCAATGAATTCAGATGAAAACACCCCCTTGAGCAAACCGCTAACCTTTCTTCTAATATGCTTCCCCTTGTTGGCAGCAAAAAGATAAAGAAACTTAGGTCCGGAGATGCTCTCCTTCCATAACTGAAGGATCCATGTCTACATTTGCAAGAGGTATAGGATGAGGGGGTGTCGGTGGTTGGAAGGTGGGGGGGCAAACTCGCTTGGAGAAATTTTCAAAAAGTTGCAGCTGCGTAAGGAGGAATGAGCTATTTGACACGAAATTCGTGCCTGAATATAGTCAAGTTCTGGGTGAACTTGTCTCTGTTCTTTGAATCCAAGCTTCGAGTAACATCTGCCATCAATTTGTCAAAACAAAGGGAAAGGCGCTGCTGTTGATTTGCTGGCTGCAAGCCATCAAAGAAAGGAATTGTCACTAACAGGATAATAACATACAGTAAGTTTGTAGCATTAGTTTCAAACCATGTTAAATTACAATCTAAGAACCACAAACTCCTAATCCAAACCAGATCCTAAATCCAGAAGAGTAAAAACCCTTCAAAGTTCAAATCTAGATCTTCAGAAAGCAAATCCTGGAAATATTCTTATCCCTCAACTCTCATAGAAATTGGTTAACCATCAAAAAGCTATTAGAGAAAATCTTATTTCATTTGCTATTGTTCTTTCTTTTACATATTAGTTGCATACATTAATAAATTTCAGTCTACATACTAGTGAGTTTATAATAATAGGGCTAGCCTTGGTGTCCATTACAGACCAAATAATAATAACAAAGATGAAAAGAAGAGAGAAAAACCATCCCCTGCATCCCACAGTATAGTACATGTGACCTGCCTATGCAACAACCTATGTTACCTGGATAGTTCAAAATGGGTACCGTATCCATATCAGATACTTCAATTAAGTGTGAATGTTGTATCCACTCTGTATCTGTCTCGTGTCCTTGCTGTATCCAGGCAACAGGATGATAGCTTATACTAGCCACCTCTTGGATGGGCATAGGATATCATCAAAAATCATAGCAGTCTGATAATAAAATAATCTTAACCACCCCACATGCAGCTAATACTTGGCTGTTAACAAAAGTACGGTATCGGTTGGCAAAAAGTTCATATATCAGTTAATTAGAACAATCTGATTGCTATGATTTTGGTTTATGGCTCATCAAAGAGCACCCACCAATAAACACGCCCGAGCCTGACAGTGTCCAAGTAGTCTTAATATGAGTATCTTAATCACAATATTAACCTCTACCACTCAATTCATATAAGAAGCAGTTTGCATTACAACTGTTAACCTGGAGCATGGAACTTACTTGTGAAGCTAAAATTTGAGCTTTCAAATCAGTGAATATCTGCAGGAGAATCATGGTCGTGTCAGTTAAAAATAAAATCATATGGTGGCATAGTTTAAACAAAAAATATCTAAAGCTTGAATAGAGTTTCATTTAATCAGAAATTCAACAGGACAATTGATCAAGCTTTTGAAGTTTAATAAGCCTATATTACAGCCTGATATTTCAAGTCTTGAGTATTTGCCAGAGCTTTTACAGGTTCAAAGAAGAGGACAGGGAAAAGAGTTACTGTCTATACTGAACCAAAGCCTTTGTCGAGTTGAGTTTAGTTGGTAAGACTCCTGAGTTCCTTTACGAGTTTAGTCCTAATCGGATCAAACCCGAGATCTGATCCGATCCGAAAAAACCGGATCCAGAACTTTATTTTTTGTTATCGGATTGGTACCGAATCACAGATTGTCGATCCGATCTCTGATCGGATCGACCTTGTCCCGATCCGATATAGACCCGATATCTATACTATATATAATATATAGATATATATTTAATTGCATAAAGGTATTTAAATATATGCCTAAGGAGATTATACATGTATATATATTATATACATATGGGATCGGATCGATCGGACCCGGAACCGATCTAATCATATCGGATTGGTTCTGGAACTGAATTTTATTGATCCGATTGGGTCGGTACCAAATCAGTACCAATCCGACTCGAACCCGATCCATTGCCAGCCCTAGCCACATGTCTTACAGAATTCTATCTAGTCATTTATTCCGTTAAAGCATGTGTCTTCAAATCTTTTCTCTCTACTTAAATCCATGCCCTTTTCGGCTGTCCCGTCACCCTTTTAGAGCCCTTAAGCTTGAACGTTCCTTCACAACGGTGCCATCATTAGTCATTGTTGCACATGATCAAAGTATCTCAATTGAATTTCCACTCATCCATCACAACATCCTCGTCTTCGCTATACACGCAAGAGTTAAACAGATTGATTACAAAACATGGTCAAAGTACACGGTATCATTTTGGTATCGTTCATGGGCGATACCGAAACATATCAGAAGTATCGTTCAGTTTTGGATGAAACTTCGTGAAACCGAAATAAAATGTTAGTGCAAATTTACACATAAGATGAAGTATTGTTTGGTTTCGGACGAAAGCAACTGAAACGTATGAGGTTTCGTCCTACAGCGAAACTGAAACAAAACGGATGAAACGATTCAGTTTCGGCCGAAACTTTGAACCATGTTATAAAAAACACATGGAAATCCTATTTTAAAGAATAAACTTGATTAAATGGTTGGTTTGGTACTACAAAATCAGCCAAGGTTATTTTAAGAATTATACATAGTTGCACACTTCAATCCTTTTTTTTATGATGGTTAATTTTGGCAATCAGGAACTGGCCAAGTAAATTCTCTCATCTAAAGAGGATGAGGACAACAAAACCAACATGGGGCTTGAAAGGTCTTTATAATTTTTGGCAGTTATTCCACTCCAAGCCCTAACGAGCAATTTTCAGAACCCAAAATCAGGTAAAAGCTGAAGGAATAGGACTAAACTTGAGTGGGAGACCATATCGACGAAATTTGGATGACAAAGTCAAAGGACCTATTCCATCTGCAAGTTGGTGTCAGACATCTATGCTAACATAAGAATAGAACTAAAAGGGTAGTACCAACACCAACACACAGTACACATCCAGTATGATATGAAGTTCAACTGAAGTGTCAGGGCACTAACAGCAATAAGGTTCTGAGCAGATATGGAAAAGAAGCAGCCTGATATTCATACATATCGTCTAAATGATAACAATTTTAAGTGCAGATATTGAAGACAAAAGAAAATACAGCAGAAACAATGCAATACGCCAGACAAAATGCGGTAAGAAACATATTATGAATTATCGTGCACAGAATTATTGGAGTAAAGCAGCTTACTGGTAAAGAAAGGATTACAAGTGAGGTTTCCAAAATTAAAAAAGAAAAAAGAAACAAGAAAAAAAGAGAGTAAGAGGACGACAAAGAAGTAGACGTAAGCATCCAAGCATCAATTAGAGGTTCTAACTATCACCTGTTCACTGACAAGTATCAAGCTCAGCATTGGTCTGCTAAGACTCCATTGATTGCCACAGTCCTCAAATAAAACAATCTCAAAGAGGGTCCTTAATATCTGTAGAAAAAAACACAAGATAAAATTAGATCAACATGATAAAACAGAATGAAACGGAAGATTCATAAACAGCCCCCAAAAAAGAGCAAAAGAAATGTATAGGATGCAATTTGAATGCTATGCTTCATCCCTCGCAAGACTAGATCAGTCAGGTTGAGACTTGCTTTAATTCACAATCAGAATCAGTAAAGCGTAGAAGCACATATAAATGTGGAAATGGAAATAAAAATTTGTTTAGTTGGGCACACTTCAAATTTGATACATGGCGATTCAGGGTCTGCAACCTATGCATGGGGTGGTGGTGGTGGTTAGGATCAATTTTGGTGACTTACAGAATGAGAATTTAAAGTTAATGTGGATGGATGTATGGATCTGGAAATGGGGATTTGGGTTCAAGAATTTAGGGTTTCTGAAGGCTATGGTTGATGGAACGAGGACTGGTCGCATTGATGGTTTAATGAGCTGTAAAGAAAAAAAAATTAAAAAAAAAATCACACTATCAGGGAGAGGCATTACACCACTCAGTTGCATGGTTCTAAAAATCAATTTGATTCTTGGGGGCCTTTACCAGAGGGGTTAGATTTGAGGTTGGGTTTGGGAGTAGGATCAGATTTTGGGAGGATACTTGGAGCGGTGACAATTCCTTTCAGGAGGCGTTTCCGGAGTTATTCTCTTTATCTGAGAGGAAAAACTGGTCTATTCTGGATTGTGCACACTGTGAAGGGGAGGAAGTGAGATTGAATCTCGACTTCAGGAGAAACCTTAATGACTGGGAGATTGAACCACTCATTAGACAGCTAGCCCAGTTGCAGGATGTTCACCTTAGACCCTTGACTCAGGACAGGAGGATTTGGATTTGGTATAAAGGTGGCTCTTTTACGGTTCGATCCTTCTATGCTCAGTTAGCTAGATCTGAAATCCCCTGTTTTCCTTCTTTGATTTGGAGCTCCAGTATCTCGAACAAGGCAGCTTTCTTCGCTTGGGAGGCCTCCTAGGACAAAATTTTGACTGTGGACCATCTCATTTCTAGAGGGTTTACTATCGTCGATTACTGCTAGATGTGCAAACATAGTGAGGAATATGTGAATCATCTCTTGCTTCATTGTGACGTGGCTAGGGAGATTTGGTCTAAATTCCTCTCAGATTTTGGGATGAGTTGAGTGGTTCCGAGATCTTCAGTGGACCTTCTTCTTAGTTGGCACTCTCAGGTCTTTTTTGCGAGATGCCGCATTTTATGGCAGATTCTTCCATTCGCAATCATTTGGGGCATTTGGAGGGAGAGGTGTTGTCAGGGACCTACTTGTCATATCTTATATTCTACAGGGGGCCCTTGTAATATTGTAAAACTTCACTTAATATATATATTGGGTGAAATCGTGTAGGCTATAAGCTCTACACGATTTCTCCTCTTCCCCCAATTCTCTTCTCCTCTCTTCTCTTCAATCTCTAACCCTAATCTCTTATCCTGGTTACGATCCAAGATTACAACATGGTATCAGAGCATGGTTATGTAACCATGGCTCAATCCTAGAGGTCTGAAGAACCCTAGGGTTTGTGAAATTCGATGCGAAGGGGCTTTTCAAAGAAGGAGATCATCTCCCGTGGATAGCCGCAGGCTTTAGAAGAGTCTGAAACCCTAGCCGCCCACTCCAAAAGGTTGGAGAAGTTCTCCTAGGCTTAGCCGTCCACTCCAGAAGCCTGGAGAAGAGCTATCAGGCATAGCCGCCCACTCCAGAAGGCTGGAGAAGAAGAGCCACCGAGCCTAGCCGCCCCTTCCAAAAGGTCAGAGAAGACCCTTCTGGACCTAGCCGCAGGTCTCAGAGGAGCCCAGAATCTCTCCCTAGTGCTACCGCACCTATCCAGGAACCTTTTTAGGTCTCCGGAACTATTCACAAGTTTCCCGCAGCAGCAATTCGGATGATTTCTTATCAGTCAAAGTTGCTCTATTCCTCAGAAAAATCTTCTTTACTACCATGAGTGCATCTGAGGAGTTGTCTTCTGCCAAGTCAGAGATCGTTGTTGCCCCACCCAGTCTGGGAAGTCATGGTGATCACAGCCCGGGCCTACAGATCACTACGGTGAAACTCGACGGGACCAACTACCTCGCATGGTCTCAATCTGCTAAGATGTACATCACTGGACGAGGCAAAGCCGGCTATATCACTGGACGCGTCACTGCACCTGATTCCTCCGATGCCACGTTTGAGAAGTGGGAAGCGGAAAACTCGATGGTTATGTCATGGCTGCTTCACTGCATGCATCCATCGATCAGCACAGGCTTTCTCTTTCTCCCGACTGCCAAGGATATATGGGACACTGCATCTCAGACCTACTCCCAAGATGGGAATTTTGCTAGGATGTATGAACTTCAGCTGGAGATAGCACATCTGAAGCAAGGCGATCTTCCTTTGGGATCATACTGCGTTGCGTTACGCAGCAAGTGGGAAGAGGTAGATCACTACCAGACCTACACCCCTGCATGTACCAAGGATACTACGGAGTTCCGGAAGATGATTGTGCGCGGTCGCATATTCGAATTTCTTGGCGGCTTGGACAAGAGCTATGAGCAGGTTCGAGCCAACATCTTGGGCAGAGATCCACCGCCGTCGACCATTGCACAGGTCTACTCCTACATCCAGAGCGAGGACAGCAGGAGGAGAGCCATGAGCTCTAAGACAGATGCTGATGTTCCTTTATCTGAGAAGTCTGCATTGGCCACTCAGAAATTGAACAAACCCACATCCAAGAAGGATGGGGATCTTGATGATCGTGATCGACTCAGATGTGATCACTGTGGCAAGCGTCGCCACACTCGGGAGACCTGCTGGAGTCTTCATGGTCGTCCCGCACAGTTCTCTGGGGGGAAGCAAGGCTCCTCAAAGAAGCCCTCTGGTAGCAAACATGTAAACCTCAGCCGCTCATGCCACCAGTCAAGATTCCTCTGATGTGACCCCTTCCTCTGGGCAGTCTAACACCTTCTCTAGCATGGACATTGACAGGCTTCGACAATTACTTACTCAACTTGATGGCCCTTCCCCACCTACACCATCCTTTGCTCAGACAAGTACATCCCATTCAACCCACCATGTGTCTACGGCACCCATTGGTCCTTCTTGGATCATTGATTCTGGTGCCTCTGATCATATGACTGGTATGCCATCCCTTTTCTCCACCTATAATATCTGCTCGGGTAAGGACAAGGTCCGCGTGGCCGATGGCACCTTCTCCTCTATTTCAGGAAAGGGCACTATCTCTGCCACACCTACTTTGTCTTTATCCTCTGTACTTCATGTTCCTAAATTCACCACTAACCTGCTTTCTGTTAGCCATCTTACTAAGAGCCTAAACAACAGTGTTACCTTTTTTCCAACTTACTGTGTTTTTCAGGACTTGGAGACAAGGCGGATGATTGGCAGTAGTCGTGAGGATGGTGGATTGTACCTGCTCTATAGCCAGCCGACTTCATATTCTGTTGCACATCAGTCTAGTGCCAATGTCAGTAGTTCTAGCGTTAATAAAGACTTATTAATGCGATGGCATAACGGGCTAGGTTATTTACCGCTTTCAGTCATGAAGAGTCTGTTACCTCGGTTTGCGTCTATTCCATTTTTTGAGTTCAACTGTGAAACTTGTGTACTTGCAAAACAATGTCGGGTGTCTTTTCCGACCAGTAATAAAAAAGTACGTTTCCTTTATAGCTTGTACACTCTGATGTTTGGGGACCCAATCCCACCACTTCTATATTTGATTTTCGCTACTTTGTGGTTTTTGTGGATGACTACAGTCGTTACACTTGGATCTACCTTATGAAATCAAAAAATGAAGTGCATACTATCTTTCAGAGCTTCCATAAAATGGGGTGCAATCAATTGGGCACCACCCTAAAAGTCCTACACACTGACAATGGGGGGGGATACATGTACAGTGGCCTTGCCTCCTACTTTGAGGAGCATGAAATTCTTCATCAGACTTCATGTGCCGATACACCTCAACAGAATGGGATCGCTGAGTGAAAGCATCGCCATGTCCTGGAGGTTGCTAGGGCACTTCTTTTTGGTACTAGGGTACCCAAGGGTTATTAGGCTGACGCTGTGTTGACGGCATCCTACTTGATAAATCAGATGCCATCTCGTGTCTTGGGGTCGAAATCTCCCCTTTCACTCCTGTTTCCTTCCTGTCCTGTGTTCTCCATTTCACCTAAGGTCTTTGGTTTGTGTTTGCTATGCTCACGCCCATCACAGGAAGATGTGTGTTCCTTGGCTATTCGTCCACTCAGAAGGGATATTGGTGTTTTCATCCCTCTACCCATTGTCGGTTTGTTTCTCTAGATGTTACCTTCTTTGAGAGTCTTCCCTTCTTCTCAGTTGATCGGACTTCTCTTCAAGGGGAGCTTGGGAGTATTGACGAGAGTCTGATACCTCCACAGGGGGAGATTCCTCAATTAGTACCCCTTGATTTGCCTGATGAGTCTCCTGTACCCTTGTCCTCATCTCCTACTGACACTATGACACAGGATCCGCAGCTGAAGACATGCCAGACGACGTCAAAAAGAAAAACATTCCATCATCCAAGCTCATTGCCAGGAAATCCAACTCGATCCAGGTAATTGTGTCCTCAGTGATCCTCATGAGGATATTTCTGTTGCTCCTACCATCCTTCTCATAGGGATTGATGTACCTAATGCTCATCGGAAGGGTGTTTGGAACTGTGTTACCAAGCACCTTATCTCTCACTTTGTTTCCTATCAACAGCTCTCACCATCCTACAGGGCATTTGCTACTTCCCTATCCAGTGTCGCTCTGCCATCCGGTGTCTCAAATGCCCTCAGCCAGCTTCAGTGGAAAGCAGCCATGCTAAAGGAGATGACAGCTCTAGAAAAGAATGGTACTTGGGATTTGGTTCCCTTGCCTAGAGGAAAGAAACCCGTGGAGTGCAAGTGGGTATATACAGTGAAATACAAAGCAGATGGAAGCATCGACAGGTACAAGGCCCGTCTCGTTGCAAAAAGGTACACACAGACTTATGGGATTGACTACCAAGAGACGTTTGCTCCTGTGGCCAAGATGAACTCAGTTCGAGTTCTGTTATCTCTCGCGGCAAATTTTCCTTGGCCCCTCCACCAGTTAGATGTCAAGAATGCCTTCCTCCATGGTGATCTAGAGGAAAAGGTCTACATGATAGGTCCTTCGGGGTTCAGTCCGACTGGGAGTAAGGAACTTGTGTGCAGACTGAAGAAAGCCTTGTATGGGCTTAAACAGTCACCCAGGGCTTGGTTCGAGAGGTTCATTTCCGCAGTCAAGAAGATTGGTTACTCGTAGAGTCAGGCGGACCACACTCTCTTCATTAAGAGAAGTCAAGGTCGTCTTACTGCTCTTGTTGTGTATGTGGATGATATCGTGGTCACGGGAGATGACCCAGATGAGGTTTGCAGATTGAAAAAATACCTCGGCACAAAGTTCGAAATCAAGGATCTGGGAACCTTGAGATACTTTCTGGGCATTGAGGTTGCTAAGTCAGAGCAGGGTGTGTTCATCTCACAGAGAAAGTATGTACTTGATCTCCTTCGAGAGTCAGGAAACTTGGAAGCTAAACTAGCCGATACGCTTATAGAGCAGCAACATCGACTGAATCCAGTTGATGGGGATCCCATTGCTAATACAGGCCAGTTCCAGAGACTTGTTGGGCGTCTCATCTACCTTTCACTGACACAACCAGATATTGCATACGCAGTCAGTGTCATTAGTCAGTTCATGCATGCCCCTCGCTCTCCACATCTTGAGGCAGCACACCGAGTGTTACGCTATCTTAAGGAGGCTCCAGGGAAGGGTCTCCTGTTTAGTAACAATGGACATCTGCGAGTTGAAGCTTATACAGACGTTCCACATTAGGGTACTGCATGTATGTGGGAGGTAATCTGGTGTCTTGGCGCAGCAAGAAGCAACCAGTTGTCGCCCGCTCTTGTGCCGAAGCAGAGTACCATTCTATGGCTCATGGTATATGTGAGCTTCTATGGTTGAAGACTATGCTCAGTGAGCTCGGATATCCTGTCAAAGGGTCTATGTAACTGTATTGTGACAATAAAGCAGCCATTAGCATTGCTCATAATCCAATTCAACACGACAGGACAAAGCACATTGAGGTAGACCGTCACTTCATCAAAGAGAAGCTTAGTCAGGGACTTATTTGTACACCGTATGTCCATACTGTTGATCAAGTTGCAGATGTGTTAACTAAAGGTGTTACTAAAGGGATCTTAGAGCACCTGTTATCCAAGCTGGGCATGATAGATATCTTCGCACCAGCTTGAGGGGGAGTGTTGTCAGAGACCTACTTGTAATATCTTATATTCTACAGGGGGCCCTTGTAATATTGTAAAACTTCACTTAATATATATATTGGGTGAAATCGTGTAGGCTATTCTAAGCTCTACACGATTTCTCCTCTTCCCCCAATTTTCTTCTCCTCTCCTCTCTTCCATCTCTAACCCTAATCTCTTATCCTGATTAGTATCTCGAACAAGGTAGCTTTCTTCGCTTAGGAGGCCTCCTTGGACAAAATTCTAACTGTGGACCATCTCATTTCTAGAGGGTTTACTATCGTCGATTACTGCTAGATGTGCAAACATAGTGGGGAATATGTGAATCATCTCTTGCTTCATTGTGACGTGGCTAGGGAGATTCGGTCTAAATTCCTCTCAGATTTCGCGATGAGTTGGGTGGTTCGAGATCTTTAGTGGACCTTCTTCTTAGTTGGCACTCAGGCCTTTTTTGCGAGAGGCCGCATTTTATGGCAGATTCTTCCATTCGCAATCATTGGGGGCATTTGGAGGGAGAGGAACCAGAGAGTTTTTGATAGTAAGAGTGGAGATCTACCTTCGATCATCCTGAATATTAAGGGGCTGATGTACCTATAGTCCAAGGTGCACTCGGAGTGTAGAGGGTTATTCTTTGAAGATTTTGTTGTTCGGTGGGATCTCCTTTGTACTAGAGATGCTTGTTAGTCGAGTGTTTACTTGCTTTTCCTTCCCTTTATATAGCTTAGCTTCTAGTAGGTTGTCTCAACCTCTTTAGCTTTGGCTTTGGCCCTTAATAAATTTATATTATCAAAACAAAAATCGATTTGATTCACCAGTGAATAAAGTCCAATTTTTTACTTAGGGAACTGTAAGTTTCATTAAAATATAAAGCTACCAAAAATGGCCTATAATTCGACTGAATTAAATTGCTTAATTTGCCAAAATTCGACAATGTTCACGTTTTTTGAAAACATTTATATAAAATAAAAAATCTGGGGAGTTGTGCAAAATTTTGATAATTTAGGGAAGTTAAGGGAATTGCAGAAATGTGAGAGAAAACCCAAAACTCATGAGAATGCAGGCATGGACCTTTGAGTTTAGGAGCTGCCATGCTAACGTTGCACATTTGGTGCCCAATAGCTAGAGCCTTCGCAGAGGCTTCATTAAAATAGAGCAAGTGGTTTCTTTCAGGGGTGTTCCATTTCACCTATGGACGCATGGAATTTGCAAATCCCCTAGCAGAGAGGGCTGGAGGAAGTGGATAGCAAAACCCTAGATCTAACTGACCTTAGTGAGGTTTGTTTGAAGTTCAGAGCAGCAAGGTCAGCTGCTGTTCGCAGAATTGTCTTGATCATAGACAAGGGGATTGTGTTCTCTGTTCAGGCAGTAATTAAGAGAAAAAAACGGTCAGAGGACCGTTCTCCCACAGTTGTGTTGAACAATAGAAGACAATGCTGATTTGGACTCCATCTAGTACCAAGAAATAAGTAATAGAATGATATTTTGCAAAGTGGACTTAGGTACAACAGGTGACCAGCTGATAGGATTGGAAAAATGTCGATTTTGATTGGAAGGTAGATTCAATCTTGTTTATCAACATTATGGGGTGACATCATGATTTAAAATTCAGAAATGTTTCGGTTTGTTTCGCTGAGACAAACCGAAACATTACGATATAATCCGATACAATCCAAAAAAAGGAAAAATATAATCCGATACAATTCAAAAAAAGAAAAAATAATATTTCATGATTTTGGGAATGTTTCGAAATATTTCGTAATATTTCAAAATGTTTCGGAATATTTCATAATGTTTTCGGAAATTTTGTTGTTTCGCCATTTTTTCAATATTTCGTTTCGGATTTTGTCTCGGTTTTTCACTTGACCGAGACATTCCTTCGAAACGAAATTTTAAACCTTGAGTGACACAGAGAAAGGACCACCCAGCGATTGAAGCCCGCTCTCGGGTTTTAAATAAAAAATATTATTTTTTTCAAACTAAAGCTGTTGCAAGAGACGGGTGGCACGAATAGGATCAGAAGCTTGATAAAGAAGTGCAGAGCTGTCGCCAAAATGTGATACTGGTGAACAAGTGATGAGTGGCTAGAGAGACGAGGAGAACAATAGGCTTGGCATGGTGCAAAACAGGGCGACGGCGACCAACTTTCTGCTCATCGTAAAGTGGTAGTTCGTGTGGATATTCAATTTCAGAAAGCCACGAGACGAGAACCATCTAATTCTAAGGTGAACAGCAGTAGACGTGTCTCACAACTTCCAGGAGTAGACTTATCTTGATGATGTTTAAACACTACATTCATTGTCTTGATTCAGAAGAAGGGAGTGCAAGAATTGAAAAATTATCAGCCAATTAGTTTAGTGGAGTGTCTATAAGATACTTACAAAGACTTCAGCATCTACATTGAAAGAAGTATTGGGGACGATCATCTCTCCTCATCAGGGAGTCTTTGTGATGGGTGGTCAGATTTTGGATGGTGTCATATTAGCAAACTAATACTTTGACTCGAGGTTGTGGAATGGTGAGAGTGGTATTCCATGCAAGGTCGATATGGAAAAGGCATATGGCTATGTTCATTGGTATCTTGCAAGGGAAGGAAAAACGAAACAGAATTTGGAAGTGTCCCACCAGAATATGTGTTGTCGGAATCAACACGTGTCCGACAAGGGTGCTCCTGTTTAGAAGAATCAATGCGACATAGCTGTAAGATAGCCGACACCAGTTAATAAGACCAAAGCCGTCACAACTGGATCCTTCTGCTTCTAGTTTTTCATTTTTCCAGAATATTGTAGACCCTACAGGTTAATAATCAAATTGAAGCCCAAAGGCTCAGATATAATGTGAAATTGTCCTTTTTACAATAGAAAGAAAAAGGGAAAACTGCCGTTATCATGTGATACTTCGACAAAAGACTGTATCACGGCCTTCATTTAACACATCAAATTTAGCATGAGGTCACTGAGATATCTATCAGAATAGTCAACAGTCAAAGTATTTAGCAAACAAAAGAACCACAACTTACTTCTGGAAACAAACTGGGGCACTCCGCAATGTGTTTAGCAAGGTTCATTGTAGCTGGAGATGTAAGTGCTTCCCCCACAGTAATATTGTTGAAATAGAAAGCAGCCAGACTATCAACGGCAGATGCACACTGGCATGAAAGTAGTTGATTATGAATAATATAAAGCATAACACAGCTTGTACTTCAAAAGTTTACAACTGGGTGCATTGGAATAAACAATTTGGCTTCAAAGTTGAAACAGAGAAACAGTAACAACTTAAAGCATACACTTAATAACCAACACATTGTTTACTTTTTTCTATTTTACAACGATAGTTGTAGCTAAAGAAAAAGAGAAATGCAAACATCGCAGTTAATGTCTTTAAAAAGTCAAACCAGAAGGATATATAAACAAAGGCAAATAAATATGATGCAGTATAGATGTTAACTGCAAGTGCAAAAATAGAATCATGCACTCAGCATGATACACATACCTGTGATGAGATATTGGTATCCAGACCTTTAAGGCCAGATTCAAGAGATCCAACAATATGCATAAAGGTGCTTGTATCTAGGTTCAAAATGATAACAACATGACTGTTGAATAGAACCTCCAAGAAGGCGAAGTAAGCCCTTGTAAGCTGGAAAGAAATGAAAAAAGAAAACTGTGTAAAACTGTTGTTTGAATATAAATGAACAGAGCAGCTACTAGAACAACTGAAGAGGTAGAAAACATATTTTGTTAAGAAACTTGAGTTTTTCTAATAGTTCATCACTCATCTAATCAAAACAAAAGATCCACAACTCACAAGCTACAACATAAATTACTATAATGTATCATCAGTTACCAATGGAACAATTAAACCTTTAGCACATCGAGCATCTTGCATCATAATCTGTTTGAATGAAAAATAAAAGAGAACAAGAAATAGACCAAAAAGAGCAAGAGAAAATCTTAAAAATGAAATGATATGTAAATATAGAGACTACGCAATAAACAAAGAGAAACATATTAATTTTACTTTCATGTTATACAATTATTTGAAAGAAAGAACGAAGAAAAATAACAAAAAGAACAAAAGAAAAAAAGAAATTAGATATGGAGGATAACTATAAAGGAGAGAGAGAGTAATAAAAAAAAGTGAGGGAAACTTAAATACATGTTAAAAAAGATGCACAAACCTACATATTTTTTGTTCTATTCCTTTTTAACTTTTGAATTTGGACTGGGTTGGGTTAAGGTATTAAATTTCAATGTCGAGGTAAATTTCAGTCAGCCCGGAAAAAGACTTTTGACCCCGTGTGGACATAATGCATCTTTCATGGAAATGTTGGAAATTATTGTTGAAACTATTGGAGTTTATGTATTACATCCACGTGGGTGTCCATAAGTGGGCCGCGTCCCACTTCCCAAGTGGGAAGATCCTTCTGTTTTATTATTTGTGGGAGTTAAGTGGGCCCACGCCACCACGTAACTCCACATGGTTTTGAATTTGTAGGGTTTTTTCCCTTTATATAGATGGCTTAGGCTCCGAGGACCCCCTTTTTTTGGCCCCTCTCGGTGTTCGTGCGCTCGGCCGTGGATTTCATGAATCCAACGGTGGTTGTCAATGCCCCAAAAAGTGAAGCCAGCTCGGCGCTGAAAACCACCGTTGGAATTTTGGAATCTAACGGCCGAGCACACGAACACGAGAGGGATCAGAAAAAAGGCGGTCCCCTGAGCCCGACCCTATCTATTATCTATACTAAAGCTCGGCACTGCTGAGGTGGCGCTCCTACTTTTTTCCAACATCTTTTCCTAAAATGCCCCTATTCTAAAAATACCCTAAAAACAAGCCTCTCTCCACTCCTCTCTTAACCGATTAACCCTATCCGATGGTTCCCATCCTCTGCATTGCTATATCCTCTACGTCATCTTTTGTCTCTCCTCCTTAATTCTTGACCCCACGTCTCTTCCTCCGAGTCTCCGACGTTTCCACTCCTCTACGTTACTATATGATCGTGCCAAGCACATTGAGGTGGATCGGCACTTCATTAGAGAGAAGATTGTCTCTGGGGCAGTGTACACCCCATTTGAGAAGACTGATGAACACGATGCAAATGTTTTCACGAAGGGAGTGTTGTTGTTTGAGGTTGTCACCAATATGCTAAAGATTGAGAGAGAAAGAGAGATAATGGAGGTTAGGGAGAGAATGAGAGATTAGGGTTTGAGAGAGAATGGGGAGATTGAAGTGAATATTCAATCTCCTATAAGTAATATTTATAAGTAGGGGAAACCCCTTCTACAAGTAAAGGAGAAATCGTGTGGGTCAAGTGGGGGCTCACAACTTAACCCACTAACATGAAAAAAAGAGATTGTGGGTTAAGTGGATGGGCCCATCACTTAACCCATAAGCAATAGGGAATAAACCCCACGTGGGGTAGTGGAACGCAGCCCACTAAGAACACCCCCACGTGGGTGTACATAGAATCCAACACTCCCCCTCAAGCTGGTGCGAAGATATCCATCATGCCCAGCTTGGCTATCAATGTATTCAGGATTGACTTGTTGACTCCCCTTAGTAAGTATATCGGCAACCTGCTCTTGAGTCCTTACATAGGGTGTACAAATCAATCCCTGTTGAAGCTTCTCCTTGATGAAGTGCCTATCAACCTCGATGTGCTTAGTCCTGTCATGTTGAACTGGGTTGTGAGCAATGCTAATGGCCGCTTTGTTGTCGCAATAGAGGCTCATTGGGTCTGTCACCTTGACTCCCAGTTCTGCTAACATAATCTTCAACCACAAGAGCTCACACACTCCATGTGCCATGGAGCGGAACTCTGCCTCTGCACTGGATCGGGCGACAACTGGTTGTTTCTTGCTCCTCCAAGACACCAAGTTGTCTCCAACAAAGGTACAATAACCTGATGTAGACCGTCTATCGGTCACTGCACCTGCCCAACCTGCATTACTATATGCTTCCACCCTGAGGTGGCTATGAACTCCAAACAATATGCCTCGACCTGGTGGCCCCTTGAGATACCGAAGGACTCTGTGTGCAGCCTCAAGATGTGGTGACCGAGGTGAATGCATGAATCGGCTAATGACGCTTACTGTATAAGCAATGTCAGGTCGTGTATGGGCAAGATATATCAATCTGCCAACCAATCGTTGAAATAAGGCAGGATCACCTAGAAGTGTACCGTCATCGGAATTCAGCTGATGGTTCTGATCAATAGGAGTATCTGCTGGTCGCGAACCCAAATACCCAGTCTCACTCAGTAAGTCTAGGGCATACTTTCTCTGTGAATGAATATGCCTCTCAATGACCTGGCAACCTCAATCCCTAGGAAGTATCTCAATGGTCCTAGATCTTTCGTCTCAAACTCAGACGACAAAAAAGCCTCGAGCCTTGTGATCTCTGTCGGGTCACTCCCCGTAATAACTGTCATTCACATATACGATCAATGCAGTGATACTGGTCTGTAGATGCTTCATAAACAGAGTATGATCTACTTGACTCGGTGTGTAGCCTACCTTTCTCACTGCACTGTTGAACCGTTCAAACCAAGCTCGAGGAGATTGCTTCAACCTATATAAAGTTTTCTTCAGTCTGCACACCCTGTCTTCACTTCCAGCAAGCTTCAACCCTGGTGGCACTTTCATGTAAACTTCCTCTGTTAGGTCCCCATGTAGAAAAGCATTCTTTACATCCAGCTGATGTAAAGGCCATGACCTGTTTGCAACCAAGGACAGTAGAACCCTGATTGAGTGCAAATGTCTCTTGGTAATTTATCCCATAGGTCTGGGTGAACCCCTTGGCAACTAGCTGAGCTTTGTACCTATCAATGGAACCATCTGCCTTGTACTTCACGGTGAAGACCCACTTGCACCCCACTGGTTTCTTCCCCCTGGGTAAAGAAACAAGATCCCATGTCTTGTTCTTTTCAAGAGCCTTGCATTTCGTCTATTATAGCTCCTTTCCAATTTGGGTGACTAAGTGCATCTGCAATGGTAGATGGCAAGGAAACAGACGAAACAGTGCTAACAAATGTCTGATAAGATGGAGACAATGACTGGTAAGAGACGAAGTGAGGGATGGGGTGCTCGGTGCAAGTGCGCACATCCTTACGAAGTGCAATGGGTAGATCCTCCTCTGGAGTAGGAGTCTCTGAGGACTCATGAACTAAAGCGGGGGTAGAAACAATACCTGGATCTGGATCCGAGGGTACACTAGCGGGCACAGAATCAGTGACTTGTCCTTTCTTCCTGGATCTGGCATAAACTCGCATATCCGCCACTGTAGTAGTAGAAGTGTCATTGTTAACAGTAGACACAGATTCGACCATGGGCACAGGAGTGGATATGGGTACAAGAACCGGCATGGGGACAGGGCTCTCGTCCACAATATCACACTCCCCCTGAAGAGAGACCCTACTGCCAAAGAACGGAACTTGCTCAACAAAGGTGACGTCCAGAGATGTGAAACGTCGACATGAACCCGGATGATAGCATTTGTATCCCTTCTGAGTGGAAGGGTACCCTAGGAAAATACATCTCAAGGCCCGTGCATCAAGTTTGTCACGAAAGTGACGATGAACATGCACATAGCATACACACCCAAAGACTTTGGGAGGAACAATGAAGGCTGGACTATCGGGACGCAGGACAGACAAAGGGGTCTGAAAGCCAAGAATGTGAGAGGGCATGCGATTGATGAGATACGCAGCCAGAAGGATGGATTCAGACCAAAAAGATTTTGGAACCTGCATCCCAAGACAAAGGGCACGCTCAACCTCGAGAAGGTGACGACGGTTTTTTCTTTCAGCTTTTCTATTTTGTTGGGGAGTCGACGGACAAGAAGTTTGATGTACAATGCCATGAGAGGCAAAGTAATCTCTAAGGCTCCTGTCTAGGTACTCACCCCCATTATCAGATCGGAGAATTTTGAGTGGGGTACTGAACTGAGTGGTGACTATCTTGTGGAAGGTCTGAAAAATGGAAGAAACCTCACCTTTCGACTTCATAAGATATACCCAGGTAGAGCTACTGAAATCATCAACAAATGTAACAAAATATCGGAATCCAAATAAAGACATCGCCGGGGCAGGACCCCACACATATGAATGCACAATATTGAAAGAATAGTACTTTTATTTTCACTAAGAGGAAAAACAGTGCGACAATGCTTTGCGAGTTCACAAGTTTCACAGTAGAACGGAACATCGCAAAGAGAAGAGAAAGCAGGAAAGACACGCTTTAAAACTGACACGGGTGCATGACCAAGCCGGTTATGCCAAAGCAATAACTGGTCTTTATTGACTCGATTACTGCTACTGATGCTGGACTGATGTGCTGAAGAAGAAACTGAGCGATTCAGAGGTACAAGCCACCTTCCTCGCGTCCATTGCCAATCGTCCGCCTCGACTCTAGATCTTGAAACACACAGTGAGAAGGAAAAAATGTTACACCGCAATTAAGATTCTTGGTAAGGCTACTGACAGATAAAAGATTAGTTGTAAATTAAGGAACATGGAGTACCGAGGACAAGGTTAGTGCTGAAGAGGCATGAACATTGCCCTTCCCGGAAACAGAGGAAAGAGTGCCATCAGCTATCCTAACCTTGTCAAGACCAAAACAAATAGAATAACTGGAGAAAACTGAAGACATACCAATCATATGATCTGAGGCCCTTGAATCGATGATCCAGGAGGGACTAGAAGGAATAGTGGATACAGAGAAAGCAGATCCAGTACCTGTCTGGACATAGGTGGAGGTAGAAGTGGAGGCTTGCCCATTGAGCTGGGCCATCATTAACGAAGTCGCTCGAGATCACTGGGAGAAAAAGAGTCCATATCCCCAATGGTAGGACGTGCTGAGGGTGCAGTGTCCTGAGCCACAGAAAGTGCTGCAGGAGGCTCCTGTCTTGCTGAAGATTGCTGATGTGGATTTGGGCCTAGACCCGGTAGGCGCCCATGCAGCTCCCAACAAGTGTCATTCACATGGCCTAGACGGCTGCAGTGATCACACTTGGGACATCGTCTGTCATCACCGGTCTTCTTCTGGAAGGATTTCTGACCTTTCTGAGACGCAGAGGCAAGGGCAGATCGATCATGAGTGTCACTACCACTGCGTAGCTGCATGGCAGTGCGGCGACTATCCTCCCCCTGAATGTAGGCATATACATGTGCCAATGAAGTAGGAGGAGGAGATTTGCCAAGTATCTAAACACGGGCAGCCTCGAAGCTAGGATGAAGGCTGGAAAGGAACTAGAATATCCAGAACTACTCAACCGTAGCATGGAAAGACTTCACCTCCGCAGCACAAACCAGGATGTAGTCTTGATAATGATCTATCTCTTCCCATTTGCTTCGGAGATAAGCATAATAGGTACTAAGCTTGAGCTTCCCCTGTTGGAGACAAGCAATCTCTTGCTCTAACTCATAGAGCTTCGCAAAGTTGCCAACCTGGAATAGGTTTCGGTAACAGAATCCTAGATTTCCCTCACTGCAGGAACATTAACCCCCTGCTGATCTGAGGTTGCATCGAATGGAGAAGCCAAGACATCACCGTAAGGTTCTCCATAACCCATTTCTAGTGGGATTTGTCCGTGGTGGCAGGCTGGACTGTCTTTCCTATGAGGTACTCACTGTAGCCACGTCCCTCGATGTACATGAGTGCCGATGTCTTCCACTCAAGATAGTTGGTCCCATCAAACTTGACTGTGGTCTCCATGAGAACCATGAAACGGAGTGTTATCCTCAACTGATGAAACTTCTGATGAACTCATCGCAGCGGAAGGCCTGGAAATAACCAACTGACGAACAAAAGATCTGCAGAACCTAAACCAAGGTTCGGGGGGTTCCTAGGAGCACTTTGGGAGGTGTAGCTAAGGTAGAAGTGCCCTGGGAACCTTGGTTTCCAAAAAAGTAGAAAATCCAAAAAGAGGCAAAACCGGATTCGGGATGAAAACTCGGGCGATTTTTCAAACTGGAGATCTGACAATCAGAAAAATCCCAAACCAAGCTCTGTAGATCCTAGATAATACACAAGGAGGTGCGGTTAGGGTAGAAAACTCAAACAACGCGCGAATCTCGAGGTAGAAAAAACCCAAAAACTGAGCCAGGGATCCGATTTTTTGAACCGGAGATCCGACGATTAGAAAATTCTCAAATGAGACTCTGTAGATCCCAGATAATCCGCAGGGAGGTGCGGCTAGGGTAGAGAGCCCCAGCAGTGCATGAATCTCAAGAAAATAAAAAACCCAAAATTTGAGCTCGGGATCCGATGATCCAAAAATTCTGAAATAAGTTTCTGTCGAACCTTACTGGCCCTATGAGAGGGGCGGTCTGGGCAGAGAGCCCAAAAATGACACGAATCTCGAGGAAAATCAAAACCCAAAAAACCTCGATACACATGTTCTTCGAAAAAAAATAAAAAATCCTAAAGAACGGGGATAGAGTGGATCTCTGACGACTGATAGCAGGCAATACACCAGGAATGATAGATCTCTGGGTCCTTTGCTTCAGAAAAGATCCAAGAACTTCGCAGGAGGACCCTCTGCGATTTGCTCAAAACTTGTCTGGACTTCGGATGCCCACATATAAGATCTTCGTGGAAACTCTAGGGGATAATGATTTTGGCCCTCGAATAACCATGCTTTGATACCATGTTGTTGTTTGAGGTTGTCACCAATATGCTAAAGATTGAGAGAGAGAGATAATGGAGGTTAAGGAGAGAATGAGAGATTAGGGTTTGAGAGAGAATGGGGAGATTGAAGTGAATATTCAATCTCCTATAAGTAATATTTATAAGTAGGGGAAACCCTTTCTATAAGTAAAGGAGAAATCGTGCGGGTCAAGTAGGGGCCCACAACTTAACCCACTAACATGAAATAAAGAGATTGTGGGTTAAGTGGATGGGCCCATCACTTAACCCATAAGCAATAGGGTATAAACCCCACGTGGGGTAGTAGAACGCAGCCCACTAAGAACACCCCCACGTGGGTGTACATAGAATCCAATAGGGAGTTCCCAGTTGGCAACTCCATATGTGTTTGTGCAAGTTGGGCATGAGAGATATCCATGCACCAACTTGAGGGGGAGTGTTATCATATACGTAGAAATACGTATTTTATATGTATCGGGGGTAGTTTTGTAAATACTCCCCTTGAAGGGGATATTTATCTTTTCTGTAATTCCTTTACATAAATAAGATTTATGGAGTCATTGTGATTTAATCATAATGACATCCTTTCTCTCTCTCTTCTCCCTTCTTCCTTCTCTCTTCTCTTTTCTAAATCTATCCCTAATTGAAGAATTCAACTCATGGCACCATGCTAATCAGTAGTCGCTGCATTTGCTCACTTCTCCTTTTTTCAGTTAAACAATTTTTGGCTCGTTTGGATGATCTTTTTCTTTCTATCTTTTTTATATTTTTTGAACTAGCCTGGTCCAATCGGACCTCACATTTTGTGCGCTACATCTTCTCTTCTACTAGAAATTGTTCCACCAAGGTAGCTTCGAGATGACTTGTCAAGAAAAAAAGGATAGCTTCGAATGATAATATTGTGCACTTACCAGAAAATCCTACCAGTTCAAAAAAAAAAAAACCATTAGAAATACAAAACAGGTACTTTCTAAGATAAATGTTTTCTTAAAATTATTTCTAGAATTTATTAAATATCAAAGAAGTTTCTATAACAAATCAAATGAATTTTCTGAATGCACAATACTTGCAGAAAAAAGTCATACCTTTCGAAATGCTAGTATGTCAGCCAAAGGAATTGATAATGTCATCTTTAAAGCCATATCAAGCACATCAGCAAATGCTCTATCACCATATAGTTCAAACACACCAAAGTTGACATAGTTTCCAGCAAGTGCTGTCAAAAGATAGCAAATCGCATTAAAAGCAGTAAACAACATAATGCACAGGTTGTTCAGTAATATACTGGTCCAGGTATAATAAAATAAACTAATGGATGCCACTGAATAAACAGTGTATCACGTTAAAAGAAGCCAAAACATAATGTAATGGAATGCGTATGTTAATAAATATAAAACCAACTATGACAGACACGTCAGATGGCAAGAAAACCACTAAAAAAGGGGACCAAAGATCATTGGATTGTTATACTTTTAACCTAACTTTTTCACATTGAAGAAATGTTATTAAAATCCTACAATTTACGATTTTCATATCAAATCTTAACCCAAACAATCTGAATCGTATGTCTAAATTCCTTTTAGATAAAATTCTACACTTTCTATGCGAATCTTAGGATTCAAGTACAATTCACGACTTGGATTTTATGTTTCTTTCAAATCTTTAGATTTGATTAAAAACATGGACTTCATTTTAAGGTGAAAACAATGCCTCATGTTTGTACCTATGGTTGTTGTTCCTAACCGATAAACATTAAACATAAAAAATAAAAATAAAAACCAATCAAACATGGGTCAGTTTTTAGTTTTTTGGCTTTTATTGTTCCTCTTTAATATTTCAACTTAAAAGGGCCCCTAAAGTTAAAAAAGAAGTTAATAAATCCCTTAACAAAGAACTCCTCCCAAGTGGACAATAAAACAAACGGAACGTCTTGTATAAGTGCTTTAAAGAGGAGGGGATCGTTCGTAGTCTATTTTCTCTATCTTTGCTCCTTGTCAAGGTATTAAGTTGATTGTAAGACTAAACTTAATATTCCACAATAAGCAACTCTTGCGATACAATTATTGCAGGAAATAGTTTCATGGTAGCGTTTTTCACATGACACCACCTTACATGGATCACGGATGACACAAAATGAATGTCCATGCCCACAATTTAACAGATTGCGAATTGAAACTATTGATGAGAGATGGAAACTTGTTTAATTTGATGATGACTTGATAACACATGGTTTTGATTTTTCTTTTTTGTGAAAAGATCTTTTGTTTGCATAACTATGAGTTTAAAACAGTCTCTATAGCACATATTAGGATTGCCAAGTAAAATATTTTGTCACTATTTGTAAGAATTTGTACAACTCCTTGTCATTATATGTTACGGAGTAGTTTTTTAAGAAGTAAAATGTTTATTGAATGGCAAAAGTCAAAGAAGAACAACTCACCTACGAGGTCAGGGAGACATCCAAAGGAAAAAACAAAAGCAAAGGAATACCAAAGGATGCCGAAGTATTACATTTTTTAATCCACCTCCTTCATTCCTTCTAAAGAGATAATCTAAGAATCCCCAATTAACATGGTCATAAGCTTTCTCCATGTCAAGTTTAAGACGATACCTCAAGTTCCCAATTGAATCCACGAATCAATGCACTCATTTGCAATTAAAACACTGTTCAAGATTTTCCTACCCCTAACAAACAGTCCTTAAGTGGGTGAGATCACATAAGGTAGAACCCGGATGTCTAAGTAGGGAGCTCAGTAGCTCATATTTGTTGTTAGCGCAGTAGCTCAGTAGTTAGCTCCTTAGCTCCTATTAGTAGTTACTAAGCAATATGAACGTTACCTTCTAGTTGCCAAAATCTTAGCGATAATCTAGTAAACACTCCCCACCAAGATAATAGGTTTATAGTCTGAAATATCTTCTGCCCCTTGCCTCTTGGGAATATAGAAATAAATGTACTGTTAGAACATAAATCCAGGTAGGCTTCTTGAAATTTATGCACTGCCCTTGTGAAGTCACAACCAATCACATCCCCACACTATTTGAAAAAGGCCAAAGAAAAACCATTAAGGTCGAGAGCTTTATCGCCCTTTTAACTCCTTAAAAGAACCAAGGACCTCCTCCTCGAACAGTCTTTCCACCTAACTACTAAGATCTAAACTGATGTTATCAAAATGAAGACCATCCAAAGATGGTCTGCATGAACAAGGATCGGAATACAACATAGCATAATAGTCCACCACGTCTTCCCTAATCTTGTCCTCCTTCAAAATCCACCCATCTATGGTAAGGCAAGACATATAATTGCATCTTCTATGAGCATTAGCAAACCAATGAAAGAATCTAGTATGATTTATCGCCTTCCTTCAGCCGCACGAATCACAATTTTTATTCCAACTTGCTACCTCCAACACTAGTACACTACAATCCGCTTCCAATTGTGATTGGTCGAAGCTTGTGTGGTTCAAACACCAAGTGCCTAAGCACTCCATCACATGGTTTGCATTTCGTGATGCACTTCAAACTCAAGACAAGCTAGCAAAGGTTTAAAAAGGCCAGTAAATATTCAGCATCTATTCTATGGATGTTTGTTTACTAAGCAGATATCAAAGACCATCCTCAAAAGGTCCAAGTTTACTATACGATCAAGCCCGCTTTGGTCCTTGGAGATCCATTGGATTCTCCAAAACTTCTTAAGTTCCAACATGGTTTCTTTGGTTAAGAAGATTTATTTTTGCGCTACAGTCTACTATCCATCCGATCTGGATGGAGTGGCATAGGAAAAAAAAAATTGAGCGGTCACAATTTCAGTGATGTTATTATTGCTAAGATCATGCAAGATAAAAGGGACCAAATATGCTTTGTTGACCGTGTTGTGAACTTGTGATTGACAATCAGAATGCTAGAGATTTTTATTTTTTGCATTTTGAGGCATCAATATGACATGGCAGCAGCCTTCCATCTGATGGTGCATATGGTAACCAACCCCAAAAGGAGTATTTCGAATGAACACAGATGGATCCCTCTCTGCCAACAGAACATGTTAAGGATGTATCGTTAGAGACTACCGTGGGATTCCTCTTTTGGGATTGGCTGGTGGATGTGTTCCCCAAATAATTCTGCACCACAAGCTTATGGTGATATTTAGAGGCTTACCTATTGCGATGGAGCGCATTCTTCGGAGGGCTTTTAATTGTTTCTAATTCCTCTGTGGCGGTGGGATGCTTGAATGTACTATGGTTTGGCCTTGGTGCAATAGAAGTCTTTGGGACATTACAATGCTTAAATGTCATTTTGGTTCTATTTAGTAACGTTTTGCTTATTGTGAGACCAATAGAGCAACTGATTTGTTAGCTAGTTTTTGTTCATCTTTGGACGAGAGGCTTTTGTATCCCTCCAGATTTCCATAGTGATCTTTCTATTTTTGTTAGGAAGACGCTAGGAGTTGTAATATATACAGAAGTAATTATTTTCTTTCAATAGACCCTGTTGGGGTTTACCTAACCAAAAGATTTCCTTCTAAAAAAACACTACAATACTACTACTTAGGCATATTATATATTCTTTTTAATTTTGGATAATATTTCATATTTTTTAACTCAAAGAAAAATCTTGATGAATCTTATGATCTAACGATTTCTATTTCTTACAATTTTTTTATTTCATTCAATTCTGACAACTTGCATTGAAGTAGGTATCCAATAGATACATACTTCGAAAGAAAACAAGTGATGCCTTTTTTTTTAGTATTTTCTACTCCAAGTGTAAAGAAAGGAGTGCCAAAATGGTTGCAGCCATGTTTCTCAACTTCGATTCATTCAATCTCAAAATTTTCCTATTTGAGGTCCACTAGTCCAAATGTACTAAGGGGCATTTAATCAAAGTAATTGCAGCAAACTGTCTACCAGTTTAATTTTGCCCATGGACTAATTGGTCACACTCCATAAGAGAAAAGTACACTTGCAAGCAAATGTTCCGTCTAAAGGAGGAAATCCAAGTATGTTTCCCACTTAAAAACCCAATAACAACTAACAAGCAACTATTTGGACTTCTACATGGAATAAATAATCAAAATAGAAATAATAAGTACAGAAGTTTCAAAGATCTTGCTGCTTTAGCAGCTCCACGGATATTAGAAAGATATATTCAATATCTACCTCAGCACAACCAGATAAAATGGTGCACACAAATTCAAAAGTAAAAAATTCCAACCATTATGCTGCCAGTCAAATCAGACTCCTGAAGAAACATTAAGAAGTCTCTTATCACAGAATACAGTTGGTGCTATTAGTGGTGCCAACTTAACAAAAAAAGGTAATTGATGCAGGACGATAAATCAATCTGCACGAGTCTCAATAAATCCACGTTGGTTGGCTACACAAAGGCTCAACCAAAAAGAGAACATTCTCACTCTAAACTCAAAATCCATTAATTGAATCAACTCTTTGTTTACATCAAATAAACCTATATTTCTAGATATCTCCACTCTAATTTCCAAAGCCTAATCAAACTCAAATAAATAAAATCCTATTACAATTCAATTACTTCCTAACTTAATCTATATCTAGAATTATAATCCAACCAAAATTAAATAATTAATAAAGTAACTAATCAACTATGATTGCTGGTGAAAATATAAGCATGTACAGCAAGATCATATATGGCGACTCTTTCTTCAAGACATGGTTTACACAAAAGAATATGGCATTGCTTCATTGGGGTAACCACACAACATACACATTCCCAGCATTTTGATCCAAAGTTGAAACACGCAACAATTCCTCCAGATATATTTGGGAATGCGACTCCTGATTCAACTAATTTCTTAGCCGCATGTTCAGAAATACAACTTCTAGCGCTACACAGAATAATTTCAAGAATAACAATCAATTTTCCAACTTGGCATCTTATTTTTTTTCTAGTCAATGGTCAAGGTCAAATTCAACTGTTATCTGGGTCAAGTCAACAGGTTAATGGGTCGGGTTGATAGGTAAGCACTCAGATCTAAAGGTTTTGGACTAGATATTGGACTCAAGTAGGTGGGATATGATGGAATAGACCTATGGACTTGATTAAATGGATTGGGATTCAATATGGGTTTTGAGTAAGCACTACTTAAGCTCAAAATGAATTAGATTTGGACCGATACTACCAATAACAAAGTCCAATGTAGAGTCTTCTTCCTTTGAATCGAAGACAGTTTTTGAAGAAACTCTAGCCTCTTTCAATCTTCTTCATGAAGAACAAGACCACAATAAGTGAGGAAAAATTCAATGGGCTTACTAAAAAAAGACGACAATGATAACTCCAACAAATTTGAACAATAAGTAATAGAGTTAACGGTGATAAGTGGTAGCAGCTTGATATGGGTATTAGTACGTGGACATCGACAATCGGAGCTGAGTCAATGCGATAGTTATGAACAGCGGCAGAAAAGCGTGAAGAGGTAAGTTCTCACTACAAAAAATTAATTTCGCAATAGTGGTTTGAATCATTCAAACAATACCAGGAGCAAGGAACTTACTTTGACATCAAAAACCGATGCAGGATGACAAATCAATATATGCACGAGTCTCAATGAATCCACGTTGATTGGCTAAAACCCTACGCAAAAGCTTGACCTCTTTAAACTTAAAATTCCATTAATCAAATCAACTCTCTGTTTACATCAAATAAACCTATATTTATAGTAATCTCCATTCTAATTTCCTAAGCCTAATCAAACTCAAAAGAATAAAATCCTACTACAAATTCAACTATTTCCTAACTTCATCTAAATCTAGAATTATAATCCAACCAAAAGAAAATAATTAACATAGTAACTAATCCTATGGTGAAGCACAATCGAAGGGGTCCTTCATTTTATGGAGATAATCTATAAAGACCAAGGGTTTTCTTGCTTTGTAAGGGGGTTAATTGTCTTTTTTGTTTCAAAAGGGTAGTTTTGTCTTTTTATAGAGAATGGATGGTTGAGATATTTTGGAAAAATCCAATGGCTTGGATTGTTCCTAGGGTTTTAGGTTTTCTCTTTAAACCCATTGTATGAAGGGGAAAAAATATTTTGTTGTTTCTCTTTGAAGATTGTAGAGGAGAGTATCTTCCTCCTTTGGGTTGGGTTCATCTCCCCAACAAGTGAAGATTTGGGTAGAGCTTTCTCCCTTTCTCCCCTACCTTCGATGTTCTCTGGTCGGGAGTTAATCTCGTAGGAGCTGTGTTGAGGAGCCCACGCCGGTAACCATTAGTTGTTGAGGAGTCCCACCACATATCGAATGCTTCTGCCCTTCCATTCTTTCTCTTGGTCTCTGGTTAGGAGAACCCATCTTCCTCCATTATCAATATAATTTCTCCTAACTTCCTCTCTATTTGTCTTTGATTTTTGTGGAGTTTTTTGATCTATAGAGAGTGGGAAATCCACTCTCCACCATCCTAAGGCAACTACAATTGCTGGAGAGTCTTCTAGCAGTACTCTTCTTCTTCCTTCACTTGCAGGCTCACCTCTTGTTAAGAGGTCTGATTAGATTTGGTGTGGTGAGGATGCATAGTAGCATAAGTGCTCCTGCATCAGTTATTGTGTTTCAACATCATATTTGGGTCTATCTCACAGTGTTATATAATCATGAGCCCATCAAAACGAGTCCTGATTATTTGCATAGGCTAGACAATTACATAGGCTGATCACAACTTAGCAAGGATTAACTGTTACAAATCTAGGGTTTATTATTTTGTTACAAACCTAGGGCTTGTTATTTGGGAAGAAGAATAGATGAAGAAAGGAGAGGAGAAGAGAAGAGTCGTGTTTTTTAAACAACCTCCACTAGCTTCTAATTAATGTGATAACTTTAAGGAATTTCAATAAAACCCCTGGATAATAATATAATTACATAGATGCCCCTGACTACATAAAATAGGAAATAAAGCATATTCCGACATTAAAAAACACAAAATAAGATGGACATGTTCACTACTCCAGTTCCCAGATTGCTGGAAAGTGATACAATGATATTGTCTATTGCACGACAACGATAGATAGGTAACTGAACAATCCAACAAATATTGTCAAATAAACCAGTTCAAGTTTTGAATATGTCTAATTTTCCAGTACAGTGATTCACAAGAACTACTGAAACAATTATTTACCAATTCATGTGGTTTAAGCAAAAATCATAAAATTGAACAAAGTAGTTGGTCACTACATAAGCACTACTAATTACAATCATGCAACTAAGCGAGAAATTGGCTTCGACCACACACACACACACACACACACACACAGGGCTCCAACTGAACATTCCAGAGTAAATGAAGTGGTTGATATACATACCCCTCGATAGAATAGTTAAACAAATCCATATTCCTTTGTATTTGAAGGAATAAATATCAGCAGCATTGGGAAGAGACAAAATCCTTGACCCATAAGCAACAATTAGTTTGCTGACTTCTCGGAAAAGAAGTATGCCATTAGGAGACGATGAATCAAAAGTAAGACGTTGAGCTTTGTTCAGCACAAACTCTGCCATAAATTTTAACAATGGGGTTGTAACCTGCATCACTTGGTAGTATTAAAAAATTTGCCTGTTTGAACATGGAAGAATATGGCTCTATCCACCAATGTGAATGCACAGCAGTCTTTCTTAGCATTGTATATAAATATGAGATACATTAACAAGATCTGAACCAAAATGAAAATGAAAAGTAACTATTGCAGACATTAATCAAGCACTTATCTTCAATTGTAAGCTAGTAACTAAAGGAAATATTTGAGTTCACAATCCCAACTCCCTTAAATGCACAACAGCCAACAAAAGTAAAAGACAAAATGAAAAAGAGATGCAATGAGAGGACTGCGAGAAACCAATTGACAATGGATGGCCAAAAGGAATTGAACAGGCATCCTCAGCAGCTAATATACAAAGTTATCTTCTTTGTTGAGGACGCCTGTTTGATTCCTTTGGGCCCAAAAGGAGAAGTCGAAAATTAACATCAACCAGGAAGACATAAAACTAAGGCTCATTCATTGTTATTTGTTACGCGACTAGGGCAGAACTGCAATTTTTATGTTGGATTATTTATTGGTCCAATTTTTTTTTATAAGTGTAATGTATTGATAAAAAAGAGAAGAAATGCAAACAAGGTCTAGGAGGTCGAGATGACCAACCAAAGACAAAGACGCCTACATCAGCGCCAAGAAAAGAAGAAACAAGAAGCAAACGGGGGAGGATTAAACTAGATCTCTCTTACAAATCATGTCCCACCGGAAAACAAAGTCTTCAAAAAATAGGCCACGACATTCCTTGAAGACTTTGGACCACAAAAACAAGAGACCCTTGATGTTTAGAATGATGAACTCCTCCAAAGACTCCTTATTCTCAAATACTCTGAGATTGCGCTCCTTCCATAAGCCCCAACAAATCGCAAAAGGGAGCAATCGCCATAATATGCGGCCTCTAGAAGAGAAACAATGAGTGGCCCAACTGTGAGTCTGTGAGTGAGTTGCATCAACATATGGGGAAAGACCCATGCCATGCTGAAATCAATCAAGAAGGATGACCAAACTGCCCTGGCCACTGTGCAATGAATAAGAAGATGGTCGATCGATTCCCCGTTTTGCTTACACATAGAGCAAAAGTCTACTATAACCATCTTGCGTGCTCTCAACTGTTCCACAGTCAAGATCTTGTTTAGGAAGGCAGCCCAATAAAAGAACGCAATCTTGGATGGCACTTTGGTTCCCCAAACCCCGGGGGCCGGAAAACTACCATCGATAGTCTAGAGGAGAGACTTATACAAGGAGCGAGCTGATTTTTTATGATCAACTCTCCCAAACTCCTCTTTATTCCACAGTTTGATAGTAACCTTGAGAGCCTTTAGCTTGCGCCTAAACAGTTCACCCGCCATCCCTATAAAAGAGAAACTATTCCACCAAACCGCCACCTTGTCCTTGAACTTAGGACTCTAAAGCCACATATTTTCAAATCGAAAAGGAATAGGGTGACTTCTGATCCCCCTGCACTCTAGCAAGAGAGGCACATGATCCGAGGCAGGACGTGGAATAGCAACCTGGGACCCCTAGGAATTGATCATCCCATTCGGCAGAAATCAAGAACCTATCCAGTCTACAGAGGATGGGGTTCGCCTGATTGTTTGTCCAAGTAAACTTACCCCCTTCCAAAGGGAGATCCATCAGGAAATGCCGATCAATAAAATCTTCTAAGCCTCGCATGCCACTAGTCGTTCTTTGACCTCTGTTCTTCTCGTGCCAATATCAGATAATGTTAAAGTCCCCACCTAAACACCATGGTAAATCCCAATAACCAGCCACATCATCAAGCTCATCGAAGCATTGTTCTCTGAAATGTCTTTCCGTCGGCCCATACACACTGGTCAAAACCCAACTAAATTGACCTCCCACCAAATTGCACAGCACTGATATCGAAAAGGCCCCCACAAGCACATCCTTGACCTCTAGGAAATTCTTGTCCCATAGAACTACTATACCGCCTGAAGACCCGATTACCGGAAGATCATACCACCCTACATCCCTGAAACCACACACAACTTTAATAATAGATTCCTTCATAATACCAACCTTGGTTTCCTGAAGAACAACCACTTTCGCTCCCCATTTATTGATGATGCTCTTAATCACCGCCCCTTATCTTTGTTGCCTAATCCCCGAACATTCCAAGACAATATCCTTGCAGCCATCAACAACCATTGATCTTTCACCCTCTTCTACGGCCTCCACTGTCCAGCTCCATACATGGATTGAGATCACTTGCTAACCTTTGTAGTTCACGAGATAACTTAACCGATTTCTCCTTCCAAGCATGGCTGCTACACTCTGGAATCGGAATTCTAACACTAAACGGACTGCTTTCCTCAATTTCAACCAACTTTAGATTGTTCATTTCTGCTGAAGAGTGCTTCTCGTAGACCAAATCTGCTGCCTCCGCATTACCCACTACTTTAGCTACCATAGATCCCCTGCTTCTCTGTTGGTTGAAATCCATTAGAATAATGGACCTGAGGAGTTGCATCACCTCTGCCTCATGGCCTTTGCATGAGAGTCCCAACATTTCACCTATGCTTAGAATATTAGCCAGCAACCAATCGTTGGTGATAGATGGCGGAGACCTGGGGGGTACCGGTATCGCTGATTGTAAAGCAATAGTCAGACTGGATTCTGTTAGTAGTCGTCCCTCTTTAACTACCGGTGGAGGGACAGCATCGCCCCTATCGAACTCCAACGCTGCATGCCCATAGGACTCTGTTATAATCTTCTCCATTGGGCATCGACTCATGTCCCTTGCCTTCAGAGACGAGTGATCGTGCTTAAGGACTAGGTCAGGCTATGGAAAGTTGTTCTGCAACTGAAGATCCCTACTAGTAGATGCGCACCCCAGGTGGTCAGTCGACCCGGGACAGATGTAAAGGAAACGGGCCTGATAGAACAGAAGGCACCGTCTACGGAAAGTCCTTTCCCCAAATCCCTACCAAAAGAAATCCCAGAATCCGGCGTAGGCAGCCGGGAAAGGAGGGTGTGAGGGAGAGAATCAAAGAAGATGTCCTTACCTTTACGACTTCTATCCCTCTCTCCCTGAGGAAGAACAGGGTCTGCTGATGCTGTTGTTAGGTGTTGGTCTGACAACTGAGGAGGGTAGGTGTTACTAGGCTTGTTGAAGGGGCCCTGATGGTCAGGCCCAAGATCCACCCTTCTGGGTACTACAACAGCCTCACAGGTACTAGACCCATCACTTCGTCCCAACCCAGGTCCCTAGGCTTAAAACCGCTAGGCCGACCAATACGACCCGTCCCTCATGAAAAAACAGGGCCCAAAATACCAGCACGAAAGCGCGGATATGGGTCGGGTAGAAGGGGGTCCGAAGATCTTGGTACTACGACTGATTTTGTGCCCCTATTCGAAAAATGCTTCTCGATCACCCTACGTGTCTGCTCCTTACTGGTCTCCGTGAGACCGTTAAAATTCTCCTCTATGACATCCAAGCAGCCGAAACGGGTTGATACACGTCTCCCTACTCCCAGGCTATCCTTGACACCTGTCCTCTCGTTCGTAGGGCGGGAAGGCTCGGCGTGCTCCTCTGCCGATTGGGCTGTCGACACGCGTCTCCCTATCCGACTGACCGTATGCCACTAATCAGCGACCGTACTCCCTTCTCCAGAGGAGTTTGAATGTTCTGACTCAACAGAACTAGACTGAACCGGCCGAGCTACGATGGCCTCCGGTGCGCCAACAACTGCCTTACACGGTGATGAGGAGTTAAGGGGTATGAGAGACTCAATAGGCACCGACGCGAGAACGAAGGACTCCATCGTTCCCTGAGATTGTTAGCGGCCTGATGAACACCCGCACTCGCTTCTATTCTCACCTGAAAGGAAAATCCCCTGTCTAGAATCTCCACTACTTTAGGAATACCAGCTGCCCTGCCTCCAACCAGCAGCCTAGCTTCCCGGAGATCCTCACCGTAAAGCGATTTCACATCAATGTCTAACAGCCCTCCTGTGAATTTGCCAATATAGTAAAAAATGGCCTCATTCCACAAGTGGAAAGGCAGACCCAACACTCGGATCCATAATGGGGACAGCTCCCCATTGCCCTTAACTGCGTTAAAGGTCGGCCACCACCGTCGAATGAAGATCTTAGCTCGATCCACTTGGACAGTCCCCAATCCCATGAGGGAGTTGAAAAATTGTTGATCCTATGCGAAAAAGAGTCCCTGCTTGTCTCTATAGGGTATAAGTTTGAAAGGCAGAGGGCTCCCGACCTTCTCTGCAAGGATGGTCCCTACCTTCTCCGGCCCCTACCTTCTCCCAAGGAGTTTCCACCACTTCCGATTCGCAAATAAGCGCAGAGGACAAAATACCGAAAGCCCCTGATGAAGAATCAGGATATTTGGAGGAGAATATCAGTTCTCCTTGCACTAAGGAAACCTCCCCTGTGACCAGAGGGAGAGTCGGTGAGGGTTGGGGTTGCGGTTTGATCGGTGGTTTGGCAGGCTGCTTACGTTTAAGACAATCCCCAATAAGAGAAGACATAAGTCTCCATCCTCTACTCCGAATTCCCTCCGGTATGAATAGAGAAACATTACGCTTAGCCTCTGAAAATTCCATCAACTGAAAGAATCCTCCCTGAGCATTTGACTTAATATCCACCACCAAAGTGTTCCCCGGCATATCCAACTTCCTCCAGAACACATCCTTGTGCGACGATACAGCATCTGAAAGCGCTTGACCACACCAAATCAAAGCTTCATCCCTTAAGAATAAATCCACCAACCTCTTCCGATTAATCTCCTGCATGCACCAGAGTTTCAAACGCCGTCGTCGTACCTCACAGAGGACAAAGCGTTTCGTTTTCACGCTCACCTCCATTGTCGTCTTTGTATTAAGCTCCCAATGTTTGGATCAGATCTTTCTTTTCTTAATCTTAATCACTTTCAATCAGGTTGATATTGTCGATTTCATTTCCTTTCGATTCAGATGGCTTCAACAATGCTTTCTCTCATGATTCTCTCCCCATGGAGTATCTAAGGGATCCCTGCACAGAGATGCAAGATCCCCTTTAGACTTAGCACCCATTGCTACATATTAAGTTAAGTTGAATTATAGAATTAGGGTTTGGATTAGGGTTTCACAGTATAGGAGAAAGAGAGAAGGAAAAGAGAGAAAGGGGAAGAGAGGATGTCATTGTGTGTTTTCACAATGACTCCATAAATCTTATTTATGTAAGTCCCAAATACAAAAGACAAATATACCCCTCAAGGGGGTATTTACAGAACTACCCCCGATACATATAAAATACGTATTTCTACGTATATGATAACACTCCCCCTCAAGTTGGTGCATAAATATCTCTCATGCCCAACTTGCACAGCACTTATGGAGTTGCCAACTGGGAACTCCCTTCGTGAAAACATCTGCAACCTGTTCATCAGTCTTCACAAATGGGGTGCACACTGCCCCAGAGATAATCTTCTCTCTAATGAAGTGTCGGTCCACCTCAATGTGTTTGGCACGATCATGCTGAACGGGATTGTGAGCAATGCTGATGGCGGCCTTGTTGTCACAATATAAGCTCACAGATCCAGAAACTGGGAAACCAAGTTCAACAACCAACACTTTCAACCAAAGCATCTCACACAAGCCATGAGCCATTGCTCTGAATTCGGTCTCTGCACTAGATCTGGCGACAACATGTTGCTTCTTGCTTCTCCAGGTGACCAGATTGCCCCCAACAAAGGTGCAATATCCAGAAGTGGATCTCCGATCATCTTTGGCCCCTGCCCAGTCTGCATCGGTATAAGACTTTATACGCATGTGGCCATTCTTCTCAAACAGAAGACCTCTACCAGGGGCTGACTTAAGATACCTCAAGATCCGATGTGCTGCTTCTAAATGAACACCTCTGGGTGAGTGCATATACTGACTGATCACACTCACTGCATAGGCAATGTCGGGTCGAGTCAGGGAGAGATAGATCAATCGCCCAATTAGTCTCTGAAAGCTCCCTACATCCTGTAGGAGTTCACCACTGGCATCTGCTAGCTGGTGATTCTGCTCTATAGGAGTTTCCACTGGTTTGGTACCCAACTTGCCTGAGTCTTGTAACAAGTCTAAGACATACTTCCTCTGAGAGATGAAGATCCCCTGACTGGATCTTGCAACTTCGATGCCTAGGAAGTATTTGAGAGGTCCTAGATCTTTGGTTTCAAACTCCTCCGCTAACTGAAGCTTCAGCTTGGCTACCTCTGCTGCATCATTCCCTGTGAGAATGATGTCATCAACATAAACAATGAGGGCAGTGGTGTTCTTCCCTTGATGCTTCACAAATAGGGTGTGATCGGCCTGACTTTGAGTATAACCCAGCTTCTTCACGGCTAAGGTGAATCTCTCGAACCATGCCCTTGGAGATTGTTTAAGCCCATAGAGGGCTTTCTTCAGTCTACACACCTTGCTACTTTGTCCTGGTGGAGTGAATCCAGGAGGAGGCACCATGTAGACTTCTTCATGTAGGTCCCCATGAAGAAAAGCATTCTTTACATCTAGCTGATGCAAAGGCCACTCTTGGTTTGCTACCACTGACAACAACACCCTAATGGAGTTCATCTTTGCCACAGGTGCAAAGGTCTCCACATAGTCAATCCCATAGGTCTGGGTGTACCCCTTGGCTACTAATCTCGCCTTGTACTTCTCAACAGACCCGTCGACCTTGTGTTTGACTGTGAACACCCATCTGCAACCCACAGGTTTCTTGTCTCTTGGCAGGTCAACAAGCTCCCATGTCCCATTCTTGTCCAGAGCTTTCATTTCCTCTATCATAGCAGCTTTCCATCTTGGTTGAGCCAGCCCTTCTGCCACTGAAGAGGGTATAGGAATAGTGGAAAGGGAAGTGATAAAGGCTTTATAGGAGGGGGACAAGGCATCATAGGAGACAAAGTTACTCAGAGGATGCTGAGTGCAGCTTCTGACTCCTTTTCTTAGAGCAATGGGAAGATCAGAAGCATCAGTAGAAGGAGAAATAACAGGCATAGAAAGAGGTGGAGGATTACCTGGATCCAAGGTAGGAACCACTGGTATTGGATCAGCTGTAGCTTTCTCCCTTCTGCTATAGACTTTGAGCTCCTTCTGAGCTCCAGGAGCACTATCAATCCCACTAGTAGTATGAGTAGGCGGAAAGCTCTCAAACTCTAAGGGAGGAGATAGGGATATAGCAGGAAGAGGAACAGTCCACCTCTCTTCACTACGACTCTCCCCCTGAAGAGAGGTGGGGGAGAAAAAACACAGCTCCTCACGGAAGGTGACATCAATGCAGACAAACTTCTTCCCAGAGGACGGATGGTAACACTTGTATCCCTTGTGGGTAGAGGAGTAACCAAGAAAGACGCACTTGAGTGCTTTAGGATCGAGTTTGGTGAGATGGGGACGCAGGATATGTACATAGCATACACACCCAAAGATGCGAGGAGGAATAGTGAATAGAGGAGAGCTAGGAACAAGGACTTGAATAGGAGACTGAAAATTGAGCACTCGAGATGGTATTCTGTTAGTCAAGTAGGCAGCCGTCAACACAGCATCCGACCAATAAGATTTGGGGACCTGAGAGCCAATCAAGAGAGACCGAGCTATCTCAGTCAAGTGCCGCATTTTCCTTTCAGCTACACCATTCTGTTGAGGGGTGTAGCTGCAGGAATTTTGGTGACAAATCCCATGGTCAATGAGGTAATGTTGAAGACCCCCAAACATATATTCTCCACCCTGGTCAGTACGAAGAACCTTGATGGAGATACCATACTGGGTCTGGATCATCTTATGAAAACCCTGAAAGATGGAATGAACCTCATCTTTGGTTTTCATGAGATAGACCCATGTACACCTAGTATGATCATCAACAAAAGAAACAAAATAGCGGAAGCCAAAGATAGAAGTAGTGGGGGAAGGGCCCCATACATCAGAATGCACAATGTCAAAACAATTAGAACTTCTATTACCTCTGGAGGGATAATTCGATCTACAATGCTTAGAGAGCTCACAAGTCTCACAGTGTAAAGCCGAAAAAGAAACAGAAACAAACAAACTAGGAAATAAAAGTTTCAAATACTGAAAAGAGACATGCCCCAGACGGGCACGCCAGCTCAAAACAACATCTATCCCACTACTACTACTAGTAGACGACTGTAGTGCTGTGGGCTCAGGAAGGCGTCCATCCATAAGGTAGAGGCCATGAGCCTCATGTCCAGTGCCAATCGTCCTCCTCGTCTCTAGGTCCTGAAAGACACAAGAAGTAGGAGAAAAAGTGACACTACAGTTTAGGGATTTAGTCAAAGCACTAACAGAAAGTAGGTTAGAAGTAAATCTGGGAACATGCAAAACTGATGAAAGAAGCAATTGGGGAGAGGGAAGGATATTCCCTTTCCCAGACACAGAAGATAAGGTGCCATCAGCTGTCTTCACCTTATCACGGCCAGAACATATGGAATAAGTAGAAAATAAAGAAGACAAGCCCGTCATGTGTTCCGAAGCCCCTGAATCAATGATCCAAGTGGGGCTGGATGATGGGAGGGACATATGATGAGCAAGTCTAGTGTTACCTGACTGTGCGAAGGAGGTGGATGATGTGGCAGATGGACCATCAAGCTGCTGAAGGAGGCGTTGAAGGCCTGCATACTCGGTGGCTGAAAAACCACTAGGAGGAGCTGAAGGAAGAGGGCTCACTAGGGCCTGTCCTGGGAAAGGAGCAGAAGAATCCACACTGACTGTATGAGCACTGGAGGAGGCTGGCTGGCTAGGACGCCCATGTAGCTTCCAACACTTGGCACGCACATGCCCTAACTTGCCGCAGAAATCACACTTGGGCCTCTCTCTAGGCAGAGACTTCCCAGGAGAAGATCCAGTAGGAACATAAGATGGAGCTGAGGTAGGCTGATGAGATATACCCCTCGAAGGCTGCTGTGACTGCTGAGGCTGATAAGCAGGAGAAGCAGCTAGCGCTGATCGCTCTGGAAGGAGATGCTCACTCTGAAGAGAGATCCGCCTACTCTCTTCACTCTGAAGATAGGCGTACACTTCACTGAGAGAGGGAAGATCCACTCTACTACTCAAGATCTGCACACGAGCCAGCTCATAAGAAGGATTGAGGCCAGCAAGAAAATCAAAGATCCGACCCTTCTCTATATATCGACGAAAAGGAGCAATCTCTGTGGGATTGAGAGGCTGATAGGAGTAATAATGATCAAGCTCCTGCCATAAGGTACGAAGAGCAGTATAATACTGAGAAAGAGACTTCTCCCCTTGCCGGAAGTGGGAGATAGTCTGTCGCAGCTGAAAGGCCCGTCCATCGTTCTGCTGCTGCGAATAGGTCTTCTCAGTGATCTCCCAAATCTCTTGCGCTGTGCGCATGAATAAGAAACTCCCACTGATATCAGGCTCCATAGAGTTGAGGAGCCATGACATGACAGTTAGATCATCTGTCTGCCACTGTCGATAAGAGGGATCAGATCTGGGTGGCTCAACCGTATCTCCGGTAGTGTGGCCAAGTTTCCCACGGCCCCCAATGAACAACCGTGCAGCCTGAGCCCAGCGTAAGTAGTTCTTGCCATCTAACTTCACTGAGGTGATCTGCAGACTTGGGTTCTCATAGGCTAAGTGCTGCACTATAGGGCCTCCAATTCCATTGGAGGGAACTTCTGTGCTCACGTCTGACCTGGATGGAGAAACCAAGGAAGGTGGGGGAATCACGGGAGGCGGTAGATCTGCCATGAAGAATTACGGCCAAAGAAACTATCGAAGTACCAGATTAAAGATCAAATCGAGATCTGGATAAGGCTAAATCACCACATAAAGAGCAAACAAACATCTGAATAGATCCGAATAAACAAATAGAACCCAAGAATATCCACCTTAAGTCTCTAAGTCCCACAAAAAAGTAATCCAAAGGGAAAAAAGACCCTAGAGCAATGCCGGTGATAACGAAACGCCCAAACGAACCTCAAATAAGCATCCCAGAAGGGCTAAAGGCGGAGAAGAGCAACATATGGATGGTTAAACACATCCTAGAGCCATTAGAAGGCATGGCAACCAGATCTGGGATAAAAAAGAAGAAGATACAGATCCAACCGAATGCCTAAAATGGCTAATAAAGTCGTCGACGGTAACTAGGGGGTGGAAAAATCATCCCACAGACTTCGATCCTTGGTGGAATCACTCGAGTGATATGTCCACATGTAGCTGAGATTGGGGGGGACTAGATCGAAGCAACAAACCCCCCCAAAAAGTCCATTAAGGGCTCAAAAAAAACGCTGGTTCACAAACTGATTTTTTTCAATTTTTCAAGGAAAAAGGCTAAAAAACACTCGAAATGGATCCCAAAAATCGTGAAAAAATAACCAAAAATCCTTAAAAAAGGAGATCTAGCTAATGGTAGAGTTTTGGGAGAAGAGGAGGAGACCTATCCGTACGATGCTGACGTCAGCCTATGGCCTGGATGATGTCATCACCTTCCTGGATGAAGTCAGAGAAGAAAGCCTTTTATCAACCTTGCTCTGATACCAAGTTGAATTATAGAATTAGGGTTTGGATTAGGTTGTCACAGTATAGGAGAAAGAGAGAAGGAAAAGAGAGAAAGGGGAAGAGAGGATGTCATTGTGTGTTTTCACAATGACTCCATAAATCTTATTTATGTAAGTCTCAAATACAAAAGACAATTATACCCCTCAAGGGGGTATTTACAGAACTACCCCCGATACATATAAAATACGTATTTCTACGTATATGATAACAAGTTACACCACTTGAACAGAAAGATAGCCACAAAAAAACTAAAAAATTTTAATTTTTATTGGTCCAATTTCTTCTTTAAGCATTTGAGAGAAATGGGTACAGCTTTCACAAGAATCATCTTCCCCTATCACTTATATTAGAACAAGGATCTGAGTTAAAGTCTTTATATTTTTATAAGGTATATTTTAAAGAAGAAATGGTAATTAAAGACCCCACTATACAAATAATTGAAGGGGAGCTTAAAGATAGGAAGCTGAGAGAAAAAACAGAAATACAACTCCTAGAGTGCAAATTGCAAAGCTCCATAGATCAGCTTTACCCAACTATAACTAGGTCCACAAAGGAGATTCCTAGAACTCATTGAGAATAGATACCCACCATAATAAAGACGCCTTGGTCTTTTAAAAACTGAATCACAGATCCATAAATATCACCAAAAACTCTGTTGTTTCATTCTTTCTAAATATTCCATCATACGGCAAAAGGGAGTAACCTCCATAGGAAATGACCCTCGAGTTGAAAACGTCCACCGACCACCCTCGAAGAATATCAATACCACTCTTCGGCAAGACTCATTGCAATCTTAAAGCATGAAAGAAGCCAATCCTCACTTCCCTAGTAAAGTGACAATGAATGAGCAAATGATCAACAGACTCTCCACACTCTTTATAGGAAACACATACTTGGATAATCATTCGTCTATTGACGAGGTGTTCAACCATGAGGATTTTGTCTAGGGATGCAATCCAAAGGAGAAAAACAACTCTCAATGGAACCGGGCTTCCCACCAGAAAAGTAGAAAGGCCAGACTGCATCAACTCTTTAAAGATAGACTTGACTAATAACTCCCCTCTAGCACCCCATTTCCCCTGCCTTCCATTAGCCTCTTCATGATGAACCAGCACCCCATTAAGTTTCCTCAAAAAACTTGCTAGGATATCCACTTCCAAATCATTGAAGTTACTTATGAAATTCGTTTCCACACAATTGTGTCTCTGGATCTTAAGAAACACTTATTGATAAGGGCAATCTTGTTGTTAGATAGAACACAGAGAGATGGGACCTTTTATATTTTGATAACCAATGTCACAAGGAAACAACAGATTGGTTTTTTGCCGGGCTTAACACATAGGCCAGTGTCACCCTTTTTTTAATGACTTTTTTACTAAATGAATGATTTTTAAAAAGGTTGGTGTGCTCAATCCTCCGTATTAAGTTATTAAACACAGCTATAGCTGTTTGAAAGTTTTATAATTATGTTATTGTAGAACTCTCGTATAGAAATGTTTCTTTTTTTTTTTTTTACTTTTCCTACACTTCTTTCCTTATTTTTAATTAAAAAACTTTTAATTTAAATAAATTACAATCATCAACATAAGCCTTTCCCCAACGGTATGGGGTCGACTGCACGAATAATGTTCCTCCATTCAATCTTGTCTAAAGCCATATCTTCTGTTAAGGCAAGTTTCTTAAAATCTCTTCTCAGAACCTCACTCCCTTTCTGTTTTGGTCATCCCCTCTCCCTTTTAGGCCCTGACTTGTACATTTCTCCTTAGTGGTGCTGTCATTGGTCTTCATTGTACATGACCAAACCATCTCAATCTACTTTCCCTCATTTTGTCACTTATTGGGACTATTCCTATATTTTCACGAATGTGTTCATTTCTAATTTTGTCTTTCCTTGGTCTTACTGCACATCCATATCAACATTCTTATCTCTGCTATACTAATTTTATGAACATGTTGATTCTTAATCGGCGTGAAAATATTTACACAGGGGGGAGGTGTTCAAATGTTTTCCCGTCGCGAAGGACAAATTTGTGGGCCCGGCTAAATATTCGCCGGGGGCAAGTGGCTGCCAAACGCGCCCGGGCGAATATTAGTGTGAGCAAATATTTTATTTTCCCGCCGCGGTGTGTTACCAAACAGACCGTAAGTTAAAGAATGTTTAAATTCTCACTTGCAAAGTACATTCTTGGTTAGTCGAAAAAACGAGACGCGTCGACCGAGATGGTAATATTGAAAATGAGACAATGGCAAGACAAAATCGAGACAAATCCCCAATGTATTATGTTAGTTACCCCTAAGACTAAGACGTTTCAGCCAAGACATTTACTTTGAACCATGGACCAGAGGGATATGTTGGTAGAACAGTATATTTCCCTCCTGTCCATGGTTCAAAGCATCCTTCTGTTTCAAAATGTCTTGGCCGATACATCTTAGACTCAGGGGTGACCAAAATATATCTTTCTTGTCAATGGTTCAAGTATCGTTTTGTCTCGGAATATCTAGGATGAGAGGTCTCGGTCCGGGGATGATCGAAACAATATATTATGGGTTTGTCTCATTTATCCCGTACCATCTTGGTCAAGACATCTCGTTTTCGCAACTGACTAAGACGTACATCAAGACTGAGACTTTAAACATGACCTTGGCCCTACTTTTATTATCATGACTCATGAGCACTCCCGCATGTGATTTGACAAAGCAAGGTGCTTCGTACAAGCGCGCACGGGCGCGAGTGCATGAGTGTGAGCACGGCGCAAGGGTCTTTGAGGCTCACTTTACACTGCATCATCGTGTGGTTGCAATTGGAGTCACATGATTTCTTTTGATTGTGTAATGTGTGCATCGTGATAGATGCTTATGAAGTAATCAGAGTTGTTTGGTCTAATTTGTTTATGGATTAGTTACCTCAGGACCATGTGATGCAATCCAGAGAAATACACCTTCCAAATCAAGTGGTAGGATTTCAAATATCGAGTGCCAATTAAAGTCGGAACAAATAGATGCTGGGAAAAGAGGTCAAGGTCATCGGGTCCAGAGACAGTCTTGTTTCAAGAAACATAACTTTGTACTCAAGTATTCATTGAGAAGCTATCAAATGCCCTGGAAAGCTATTTCCGATGTCTACAATTTTTGTCAAGATTTTGACATTTCAAGCTTCAAAACTGTGTTAGAAATCGTGATGTAATAATAATGGCATGATTTAGGGGTATTTTAGTCGTTTAAGAAAAAGATTTAGGTTATTTAGATCAAGGGTTGGTTTAGTTTCTTACTCCATAAGTTTTTAAGGTTTTGTTTTCTTAAAAATAGTCACTAAGAGAGCACTGTAAAAAAAGAGTTTTGATTATTGAATGAAATTTTCCTTCAGAATTTATCTGTTTCCTTTGTGAACTTTTGGGATTGCTTGGATTAGCACCGTATAGAAGCTTCTTAGGATTTTCTCTCTAAATAAGCCTTAGCAATGCGTTGTCACGCTCAAGGTTTAAAATTTCGTTTCGGAGGAATGTCTCAATCAAGTGAAAAACAGAGACAAACTCCAAAACGAAACGAAGCGAAACATTGAAAAAATGGTGAAAAAACGAAATTTTTATTACGAAATATTTTCAAAATCATTAAATTATATTTTTTATTTATTTTTATTTTTTTGGATTGTATCGGATTGTCTCGGCGAAACAAACCGAAACATTACGAAACGAAACATTCCGAAATTTTAAACCATGGTCACGTTTCGCCTGCGTCAGATGGTATCAGAGCAAGACCCGTTCCTTTGACCATGGGATTTGATCAACAGAAGTCATGCCATCAAGCAAAGGAAACAACTGTCACTAATCAGATGGATGAAATCAACAGATCATTGAAATGAGTTCTAAAAGTGTTGTTGCGACTTTTGCATCTTTTAGAGTGGCACTTGGACGATCAATAGGACACCAAAAGTCCATAGGGCAATGGTGAAAATGGCTCATCCAACGTGGACATCCCACCTAGGATCCCTCTAGTCCATCATGATGATGAACATTGACGCCAAAATCATGATCGAAAATGTAATTGGGTTGAGTAACTGAAGAGGAATCCATCGCTATAATAGATTAAGAATCACCACTATTTTTTTATGAATATCCAAGGGAAGAGATTCCATCGTTGTTGAAAGCTCAGTTCTTGATTTATCAGTCTTCAAAATCAAGTGGGAGGAATTCAAATATAAGTGTCAACTGAAGCTGTAACGAATAGATGGCGAAGAAAGAGGTCTAGGTCGTCGGGTCCAAATATAGTCACGTTTCGAGAGGCATAACTCCATTATTCAATTGAGAAGCCATATGTTGGAAAGCCATCTATCTCACAACTTTTGTCAAGATTTTGACATTTCACGGTTCAAATCTGTGTTCGAAATCTGGATGTAATAACAACGATGTGATTTAGGGATGTTTAATCATTTTAAAAGTTAGATTTAGGTTATTTGGAAAGTTTCAACTACCTTCAAGAAATTTACTCATACATCCTCTAAGCGCAGAATTCAAATTAATTTTTGGATTATGAATCAACTTATGGAGAAGATGTTAATGTTGGATTGTGCACCTCACGTGGAGGTGCACTTAGTGGGCTACGTCCCAGTGCTCCACGTGGGTCCCCCACTTAACCAACCACTATTTCTATTGTATACAAGGGGTCTTCCCCAACAATATATATCACTTGAGAGGAGATAGAACAATTTCAATCACTCCATTCTCTCTCCAAAACCCTACTCTTCTCTTTCTAATCTCTCAACTCTCAATCTTACACTTCTGGTGACAATCTAGTTTACAACATGGTATTAGAGCATGGTTACTATAGAGCCTATGTTCTTGTTCCCTTGAGTCACCTCAACGATATACGAAGAATATGTAGGTATTTGAAGTTTGGGCAAGCTTTGAGCAAATCGTAGAGGGTCCTCTTGCGAGGTTCGTCGATCTTTTCTGAAGCAAAAAAGACGAGATCTATCATTCCTAGTAAGTTTTTAGCTATCAGTTACATCAGAAATCCATCGCGTCCCCTTTCTCTTGGATTTTTTTTCTGAAAAATACGTATATCGAGGAATTTTGGATTTTGTTTTCCTCGATATACGTGTCGATCTAGGGTTTTCTACCCTAGCAGCTCCTTTCATAGGGATTTCTGGGATCTACAGGATCCAGTTTGGGATTTTTCTGATCATCGGATAACCGATTCCAAAAATCACTCAAATCTCTCTCCGGGAAAAAAATTTGGGTTTTTATTTTTTTTTAAAATAAAATTTTCTGGGCATCCCTACCCTAGCCGTACCTCCTCCTATTGTGCCCCTAGGGACCCTCTGAACTTCGTTTCGGATTTTTTGGATGTCCCGATCTATAGTTCTGTTTTTTAGGATGGTTCATTGTCTCATGGGTCTTACGGAAACCATAATCCACAATTATGCCTTACAACAATGGACTGGATGGAACAAATTTCCTTGAATGAAAGACATTTGCTCTTATGTATATTGGAGCATTTGGTTATAACAAGTATCGTACTGGGGATGCTGAAGAACCTGCTACCACTGACAAGTCTCACAAGAAATAGGTTATGGAAAACCTCACCGTGATGTCATGGCTTCTGCACTCTATGCAACTTCAGATCAGCAAAGGTTTCATGTTTCTTCTACCTACGGCGAAGGATGTTTGGGAGTCTGAATCTCAAACCTACTCACAGGTGGGAAATTTTGCTAAGCTATATGAGTTGGAGCAAGAGATTGTTTGTCTTCGACTCCGAGGGGGGGGGATTCTTCCCTACGAAGCAAATGGGAAGAGATGGACCACTATCAAAGTTATACCCCTGTTTGTGCTGCAGATGTAAAGTCCTTCAAAGCTATGATTAAACAATCTTGGATTTTCCCATTCCTCTCTGGCCTTCAAACGAGCTTCGAGGGAACGTGTTCAAATTCTTGGCAGAACTCCTCCTATGTCTCTTGCCCAGGTCTATGCTTATATCCAGGGGGGGAGTCGGCGCTCTGCTATATAGTTACGTAGTGGGAATGACTCTCAGGATCAATCTACCCTTGCATCTATGTCTTAGAAGGATCAAAAATCGACTTTGAAGAATCATGTTATGAAAGAAAACAACCTAAGTGTGAATCTGTGATCATTGTGGTTGGCTGGGCCATATCAAAGACACTTGCTGGGAGCTACACGGGTGTCCTCCGGGAGTGGGCCCAAATCCTTGCCAGCACACTACAGCTAGTCAGGGGCCACGAGCAACACACTCAGTGACTCAGGACACTGCCCCCACATCGTCTCCTTCCTCTGGGGTCATGGATTCTTTTACCTTTGGAGATCTCGAGCGACTTCGTCGTATGATGGCCCTACTCAATGGCCAGGCTTCCACTTCCACATCTACCTTTGCTTAGACAGCATCTGGGTCTGCTTTCTTTGTCTTTGTTCCTTCCGGCCCTTCTTGGATCATCAATTCAGGGGCGTCTGATCATATGACTGGTATGTTTTCCATTTTTTTTCCAATTATAATATTTGTTCAGGTCAGGACAAAGTTAGGACTGCTGATGGCACCCTTACCTCTATTTCTGGTAAAGGGAATGTTCATGCCTCTCCAGCACTAACGCTGTCATCTGTTCTGCATGTTCCGGAGTTTACTGCTAACTTGTTGTCTGTTAGTAGTCTTACCAAGAGTCTTAATTGCAGTATAACCTTTTTTTCCTTCTCACTGTATGTTTCAGGATCTGGAGTCGAAGCGGACGATTGGTGGTGGACGTGAAGATGGTGGCTTGTACCTCTTGGATTCCTCCATATCTCCGTTAGTGCATCAGTACAGTACCGGTAGTAGTAATCGAGTCAATAAAGACCAATTAATTCTTTGGCATAACCGGCTTTGTCATGTCTTTGTGTCAATTTTGAAGCGTGTCTTTCCTGTTTTTTCTTCTATGTCCACTGTTCAGTTTCATTGTGAAATGCATGAACTGGCTAAGCATTGTCATTCTATTTTTCCTATTAGTGAAAACAAAAGCGATGTTCATCTGATGTGTGGGGTCCTGCCTCAATGACGTCTTTATTTAGATATCGTTACTTTGTTACTTTTGTGGATGACTTTAGTGGATGTACCTGAGCGTATCTCATGAAAACAAAAGATGAGGTTTTATCCATCTTTCAGATATTTCATAAGATGGTTGCCACTCAGTTCGATACTCCACCGAAGATTCTTCTTTCTGACAATGGGGGAGAATACTTAGATGGAGGGCTTAAAGACTGTTCCGCCTCTCATGACATTGTACGTCAAACCTCGTGTCCTTCGATACCTCAACAAAATGGGAGAACCAAGAGGAAAGCCATCATCTTCTTAAGGTTGAGCGTGCCCTTCGTCTTGGGATGAGGTTCCAAAATCTTTCTGGTCTAAATCGATTCTTCTTGCCTCCTACCTTATTAATCGGATGCCATCCCGGGTTCTCGGTTTTCAGACTCCTATTTCTCTTCTGGTTCATGATCGTCCTATTTTTCTTGTTCCTCCAAAAATATTTAGATGTGTTTGCTATGTGCATGTTCATTGTCACTCCCGTGACAAATTAGATCCACAGGCATTGAAATGCATTTTTTTGGAGTACCTTTCGAATCAAAAGGGGGTACAAATGTTATCATCTAAGCACTCGTCGGCACTTTATATCTATGGACTTCATCTTTGCTGAGGCGCTTCCGTTCTTTGGCGTTCGAGACTCTCTTTAGGGGAAGTATGACATTGATGAAGAGAGTCTAGTTCCTATCCCTATTCATGTTCCTGTTATGTCTTCTGGCACGGAGACAGTCTTTACTCCAATGCCAAAACCTGAGTCCACTATTGACAATGACACTTCTACTACTGTAGCAAAAATGCGAGTTTATGTCAGATCTAGGAAGGGACAAGTTACTGGCTCGGTTCCTATCAGTCTACCCTCGGATCCAGCTTCAGATGTGCTTTTGTCCCTGGTTTAGTTCATGAGCCTCCAGAACCTCCTAGTCCAGAGGAGGATCTTCCCATTGCACCTCGTAAAGGTGTGTGTACGTGTACAGAGCACCCTATTTCTCACTGTCTCCATCTTATTAGATGTTTGTTAATACAATGTCTTCTGTCTCTTTGCCATCCAGCATTGGAGATGCTCTCAGTCACCCAAAGTGGAAAGAGGCTATGATGGACGAAATGCATGCTCTTGAAAAGAATAAAACATGGGATCTTGTTCCATTACCCAGAGGGAAGAAATCCGTAGGGTGTAAATGGGTCTTCACTTTGAAGCATAAGGCCGATGGTTCCATTGATAGGTACAAAGCTCGCCTAGTTGCAAAGGGATTCACTCAGACTTATGGGATTGATTATCAGGATACATTTGCACGATAGCCAAAATGAACTCAATCAGAGTTCTATTGTCCTTGGCTGCAAACTTGTCATGGCCTTTACATCAGCTGGATGTAAAGAATGCCTTCTTACATGGAGTTTGACAGAGGAAGTTTACATGAAGTTGTCACCTGGATGGAAACTTTCTGGAAATGAAAACAGGTTGTGCAAACTGAAGAAAGTTTTGTATGGGTTAAAACAATCTCATCGAGCATGGTTTGAGCAGATCAGCAATGCAATTAGAAGAGTTGGCTATATACAGAGTTAGGCGGATCACACACTTTTTGTGAAGCACCAGTAGACCAGTACCACAACGTTGATTGTCTATGTAGATGACATTGTTATCACGGGTAGTGATCCAACAGAAATCAAACAACTAAAGACTTTCTTGTCTTCTGAGTTTGAAACAAAGGATCTAGGACATTTTTTATACTTTCTAGGGATTGAGGTTGCTAGGTCACATAAAAGGGATATTTGTATCTTAGAGGAAGTACATTTTAGATTTGCCGACTGAAACTGGGTATTGGGGAGCACAACCAATAGTCTCCTATAGATCAGAATCATCAGTTGAACTTCGAGGATGGTGATATGCTTGAGGATGGAGCCATGTTTCAGCAATTGGTTGGCAAATTGATCTACCTAGCTCACGCAAGGCTTGATATTGCCTATGCAGTGATGTCATTACTCGGTTTATGCACTCACCACGGTCACTACACCTTGAGGTAGTTAACAGAGTACTACAATATCTCAAAGAAACTCAAGGTCGGGGCATATTGTTCAGACGTCATGGACATCTCAGGATGGAAGCATATAGTGATGCAGATTTGACAAGGGCAGTTACTGATAGATGGTCCACATCAGGTTATTGCACCTTTGTTGGAGGTAATTTGGTTTCTTGGCGCAGTAAGAACCAACCTGCTGTCACCCGATCCAGTGCAGAGACAGAGTTTCACTCCATGGCAGATGGCGTGTGTGAACTCCTCTAGTTAAAGATCATGCTCAAGGAACTGGGAATCAAGGTGACAGGGCCAATGAACCTTTATTTTGACAATAAAGTGTCCATTAGCATAGTTCACAACCCAATACAGCATAACTGTGGGCCCCACGTGGAGTTGCACTTAATGGGCTACATCCCCCTGCCCCACGTGGGGAGGATATGTCCTTTATATTTGTGGGTTAAGTCTGGGTCCCACTCACATAACTCACGAACGTTCTTTTCTTAGTTCATGGGTTATGTGGGTCCCCCACTTAACCCACCAGGCCACCACTATTTCTATTGTTCTGGTACAAGGGGTCTTCCCTAACATATATATCACTTGAGAGGAGATTGAACAATAAGTTCAATCACTCCATTCTCTCTCCAAAACCCTACTATTCTCTTTCTAATCTCTCAACTCTATCTCTCTCAATCTTACACTTCTTGTGACAATCTAGTTTACAACAGTTAAGTACTTCATCATTTCTATGAAGTGCAAGCACATGGAGAGACTTGAATTGAATCCAAGCTTATTGAATCCCAGGGATACAGCTGCCATATCTCTTGCAGATTTAGGAGGCTTCAACTACTTCAAGAAGGTAATGATACACACCTCTAAAGCTTAGAATTTGAAATGATTTTTGAATTAATTAAATCCCCATCTACATATATTTAGCCACTTTGATGTGCAAGGAAATTAACAAATTGCCAACATAAAAGATTTTCCCACAATCTTACATTCATGATATACAACGAAGTAGTGCTTGAGAGTCACGTGTTCCCTTTGATAAGTCCTTAATTAAAACGGCAGCAAGGTATGCATTGAATTGGAGCGCACTAAGACTTCATCCATCCAATTTGAGCTTATCCTCCTACAAAGTGATAGGATTTTTTAAACGTTGGCAAATTATTGTGTGATGTCCATGAAGCAAAAAATTCTTCTTTTATCATTTGAAGGCCTTAATTACTTGTTCTTGTATCAAATTTCTATTGATCAACTCCAATTCAGTATGTATACCACTCAAATGGTATTGTCCCTCGATTGATCGACCTAACAAGCAAACAAGTTATGTTTTTTTCGCTAAGATAATGAAGTTGACAATCAGGACAGGTTGATGACTAATTTGAAAGTCCGTTGTTTTTTCTTTCATAAGTAGGTCTGTTGAGAGTCCGTTGATTTCAATCTCAGGAATCTTTATCCTTCTTACACAAAACTCAAGCTTTTAAGAGTTTGTCTCTAGCATTTTCGGTTTCCCAACTATAAAATGTAATAGATTGGAAACACTTCTAGCTGAAACTACTCAGACCGTGTATGTCAGATTTTACTAGCACAAATAAGAGGAATCATCTTCATTAGATATTTTTAGTATACTACTAGAAGATAAACGGGTGGGGTATTTAAGGAAGAGAAAGAGAAAATTGTTAAAAAAAAAAAAACAAACAACAATTTTTTACATGTTTGTCTGTGTATGTTCTGCATAGGCGAGGTTTAAGCCTCAATTGCGCATCACACCTCGAGGTTTAAACGTCAACTGGGTGAGGTGTAAGCCTCTTATAAACTAGCTAAGGCTTAAGCCTCGAGGCCAGGACTCTATGTCTCGCCTCAAGGCTTAAGCCTCACGCGCCTCCAGGTGAGAATTTTTAGACACTGCTCTTAAGTCTTAAGTAAAACTTTTCCTCCTGTCGACCATAGCTTCAAGAATATAATCTCATAGAAGAAGCAAACAAGCAGAAATTGATGACAAAGAAGCACCTAAGACCTTACAAAATTGTGGTTCAAGAAAAGGGGTGAGGTAAGTGTTTCCAATTGATGCCAAGTTTCATTCTTGATTGGCAGGGAAGGGGTTTTAAATTGTGCTGCATAGCCTGCATCCATGCAAACATGAGATAACAAGCCCAAATGCATTCATGTAAACATAATATAGCATGCCCAAAGAATTGAATGCCCTTCCTTGTCATTGTCCAAAGACTCCAAGCTAATCTACTAAGCCAATTCTTAGTTGCAGGAACCTTCTACCCTAGGTGCATCCTGCTCCCCTCCCTCTCTGGAATCTCGCACTGGCTCCCGCTTCCTAAAACTTCAATTAAAACTTGTTTGCAACAGCTCGTTCTTTGCTCTTGCACCAGCTACTGCTTTGTGCAACTAAGAGCCAATAATACTTGAGTTAATTTCCAACAACTGCCGGCATTGGTTTGACATAGGGGTGTCAATTTTACCCGTTCACCAAAAACTGAATCGGAACCGGAAATGAAAACACTGGTTCCGGTTCCACACTTTTGGGAACCAAAAAAAGAACCGGAACCGAATCGAAAATAAAGGTTCCGGTTCTCTGTAGTTAGATTTGGACCCGAAACCGATATATAAATATAGTGTTAAAATTGTAATATTATCAAGATTTCTACAATATACCCGGAACCAGAACCAAAACCGACCAGAACCAAATAATCGGTTCCAGTTCCAGATCTATCATTTTGAGAACCAGACTCAATAAGAACCGGAACCGATAAGAACCACCGATATCGGTTCCGGTTCTGGGTACCTTAGGAACCAAACTAGAACTGACCAGTTGACACTGACAGCCTGCCTATTTTATTTACCATCTTTCCTTTGCAACTCGAGCATTGCAATATAAATAGTAAAACATAAGAAACAAGTAGTATAAAAGAGAACCATGCTTACCAGTTAAAAAGGAAGAGCTACCAATTTATTTATAAATCAAGCATATTTTGCTGTTGGGTGCATTTTCCTCCAAGGAAATTAGATTACAGGGCATATTACACAAAAAAAAAGTTTTGGCAAGTCCTAGTTAAACTTCCTCTTGGCTTCTGAACCATCTTACGTGAATTCACAGACAAACCATGTTTTATAGGTAAAATCCTTCACCAGTTTATCCATCAGGAGATGCACCAAAACAAAATCAGAAACTGATCATATCATCCTCATGGAATGGTAAAGCACCAGTGCATGTCAAATGCTACAAAACAGTAGGAAATACTAAATAGTGCACCTTACCTCTGGAGTATCTGTCCAATGTGAGATGCCTTTTAAGAGAAGTGGCATGTGAGCAGGGTATAGCCAATCAAATAAGAACCCATATGTTCTGCGACTGAAAAAATAAAAAATAAAACAATAATTAAAAACACAAAAGGAGCATATAGAAATTAATGATGCCTTTGCACACAAACTTCAGTTTCAAAAATTGCATGAGAACTAACCTAGTTGTTGCCATTGTAATTCCTCTTAGATCCCTCATCAAACCAATCAGAGCATATTTTACAGTATCAGTACGAAACATAGCATCAGGTGTTGATTCCAAACTGATGAAAACCTAAAGGGACACAATACCACTCCAGTAATAAATATCAAAACCAAAAGAAAGAAACCAGTTTCAATCAAATGTGTGATTACTAAAGTGGAGCTCAGTATTTATATAGGGAATCTTTGAAACACTCCCCTGTTTTCCAATTTTAATTAGCAAGACCTCGATCCCCCTGACAAATCAAAGGTGAACACCCAGGTTGACTAGACCACTCTGTCATTTACTAACACGCAAACTTGAACTCCATTAAGCGTTGTAATATATGTAAAATGACCATTTTGCCCATCTATTTAAATACTAAAAATGGCCTTTCCATTTGCTCTGCGTTTGGTTTGTTGAAACTCACCTTCGACGGAAATAGCATTTCCTAAAATATAAAATTCGGTGAAATGCTTTTCCCCCAAAATGAGATTTTAGCTGTTTGGTTGACAAAGAGGAAAAGGCCAAAAAAAGACAAAAAAGAGAAAATACGAAGATAGTTTGTATCAACGTCGGAATCGATGGCTGAATCATTAGGGTTTGGAGGGAGATGCCGACACTGGTGAGAAAGAGAGGGGTTAGGGTTTCTTAGAGAGAGAGAGAGAGATCTTACTGGCGAGGGTAATAATCAACATATGGGGGGAGGGCATCACCGGCAAGAAAGAAAGAAAGAATAGAGAGAGTTGGTTAGGGTTTCTCAGAGAGAGGGGAGTAGAGAGATGAAAAGGTGGAGAGTCCAAAGGGAGAAACGACTTCCTTTTTCTAGAAAAGGAAGTCGTTTTCCATAATTTTGAGAGATTTGGGAAGTTGGTTTTCCGTGGGGCCCAATCTACTTAACGAACCAAACACCAAGAATAGGGAATGTTGATTTTCTTTTCTCAAAAAGGGAGGCGAACTAGAAGCATGTATGAGAGGGAAGCGTATAGATAAGGGGAAGAGGAGGGACGAAGGTCTGTTGTACGATTCCTACTTTTGTAGACCTTTTTCAAATAACCGCAAAGGTAAATGACTCTTCTGGAATGCGCGGGGTGTGGACTGTGAAAAGAGGTTTCGTGGAAGGGAGGCTGGCCGATTATCTTTGAGAGATCGATCTCTGGACCGATAGCTCGTGGATGGAGGTGGATCGAGGCATTATTGCAGAATGGCGAGGGGGGAGGAGGCACCGAACCGTAAAGACTCGACACACCCAAGCATAGTCCAGCCTCCGTATCGTTATGACAAGGGTCGAAGTCCTTTCCATGGTGATATATCCCGCACGAGCAAACCCATGCTAATAGGAGGTTGCAAAGGTGCGGTGCCTTATTATCGAGCTACCACAAGTTATAGGCAGCTGGATGATCGACACGTGGTACTGAGGGGATCTAGGCGTTTGGACTGGCCATTGAGGTGGGAGGAGGAAGCACGCCGTGTTGTTGCAATGCACCATACGAAAACTCAGCAACTAGCCTTTACAAGGCACGAAGTTACATACGGTGACTTAACCCGTAAGACCACTTCTATACACAATAAAGATTCTAGTGAGGTGGGGCCTAGAGGGAGGTTGTCCTTCAAAGGAAAGGGGGTGGAGAAGGAGGACACCGTATCGTACAAGTACTGAGGACGATAGACGCATACTACCAATCCAGAAGCCCATGTTACTTTGAGGGGAGTCTTCTAAGGGTGGATTATCAACTACCCAGACCACGGACGTGACTAAAAACGTGCTCATAGAGACAAAAGACTGCATCCAGATGGATGAAGGCAGCAACAGAGCAGAAGTTGAGATCAAGGAGACGACAACCATCATCCGTTACATGGGGAGAATTTCAGCGAGGAGCGCTCGAAATCAGAGGACGTTGAGGCAGGAGAATTCACATATGGCGAAGAAACGAAAGAGCAGGAGTTTAAGGCACCTTTTGAAGGGGTGATCAGTGGAGTTTGTGCTGCCACTAAGAATTCGAGAAAGGATTTCGAGGTGGGCCCTCTTTATACACCCTTTGTTCACAAGACCCCTAAGAAGTCTAAGTCACCCAGGGCCGATGAAGTGTTGGAAGAAGATGGGGCAGTAGAGAAACCACCAGAGATGGCTTTGGTGGAGATTCCTGACGAATTTAATCCTATATGCATAGTTCCTGCGCCACCTAGGCAATATTCCAGGGGGACTGAAGTCTCGAGAAGAATATTTTGGGCAGATGGTCCGAGAGATCGTAGCCGACTCCCTCAAGAGCTAAGTAGAAGTGCTCCCTGAAGAAGTTTCAGGCACCGTTATGGTTGATGCAGGGGCGGATAGTGAAGATTTTCATGAAGGCACGGTGGAACCTTTAGAAAGGGCGATAAGGAAGCTTTTGGAATTTGGCAAGTTCCTGGTCTTATCTTACGAAGGCCATGAGAAGGAAGTTTTCGATTTGTTTTAGAGCCATTGAGCTCAAACATTTGGCCTCGATCTCAAGGGAGGAGGAATCCCCCAGGGAAGAAAGGAATCCCACAAAAGATGGAAATGAATCTAGCAGGGAGGTAGAGAGGGTGGCTGAGGGATCGCTGGAAGTGGCTGGTCATTCAGAGGAAGGAGCAGACATGAGACTAGTGGAACTCCATAGCCTACCCAAGGAGAGTCAAGGAAGAAGGAGACCAATTTTGATAAGGGAGATCCAAACCCTTGTGGACGCTCGCAGCCAGGTGGAACTTGCAGGGGGAGTAGTAGTAGAAGGGGAGGGGGAAACAAGTTAGTAATGATGCAGCTTAACTTTCTATCCTGGAATGTTAGGGGTCTTGGGAGTAAAGACCAGAGAACGGTGTGTAGGAGTATGTTCCAAAGATGGAAGGTTGACATTGTAGTGTTACAGGAGACTAAGAAGGAAGAGTTGACGGATATGGAGATGGTGGATCTGTGGGGAGATTCAGATTGTGGGTGGATATAACCCAAAGGGTTGAATGCAGATGGCCAGGACTCCACTCCAAAAAGTAGGAGGTTCTGAGTTCAACTCTCCTTGGGGCCACCCCTTGGAAAGAGTAGAGGGTAATAAGTGGCTCTGTCCACGGTAACTCTTCTAGTACACTCCGGCATGTGTGGAAGGGGTGACTATCATGCCCCGGGGGACTAGTCGGGTGCTCTAAGAGGCCCGAATACCCACGGTTTCAAAAAAAAGAAAAAGACTGTTAGTGGATTGCACTACCAGCCAAAGGGATAGCGGGTGGCATTTTGGTGATGTGGAACAAAGTCAAAATCGAGATAGAGGACTCGTTTATAAGAGACTTTTTTTTTTAAATGGGGCTGAGGGACTTTTTTTTTTCTGATTGGTAAAAGATATATATAGGAGACTTTTCGGTTTCGATTCTCTATAATGGGGTAGAAGACCAATGTCACTGGGTGATAACAGGGGTTTATGGGACCACGGATCAGGGGAAGAGAAGAGAGCTCTGGCCAGAGCTAGATGTGGTCCAAGGTAGGTGGCAGTATCCTTGGTGTGTTGGAGGTGACTTTAATGTCATCCGGTTTTTAAGTGAAAAGAAAGGGGAGAGTAGGTTGACGAGTAGCATGAGGAATTTCGAAGCATTTGTGGAAAGGAATGGCCTTATCCACCTCCTTTTTAAGGGGGCTAACTTCACCTGGACCAATAATCAAGAGCGCCTTCTATGTCCAGACTAGATAGGTTCCTTGTCTCAGATGATTGGGAGTCCATCCCCCTTCAAGTTCGAGAACATGTGGTTGGAGGATTCCAAGTTTCATGACTTAGTGGCTGGTTTGTGGGAATCGTTTCAGTTTGAAGGAAGGGTGGGAGTCAATTTTGGGAAGAAGTTGAAGACCTCGAAAGGTAAGCTGAAGACCTGGAATAAGGAGGTTTTCAGAAGGGCAGAAGATAAAATGAAGGGACTTCTCGAGGAAATCAAGTCCATAGATGGCAAAGAGGAGATTGATAGTTTGTCTGAGGAAGAGGGGAGGAGGAGAGTGGAAGCTAAAAAAAGAGTTTCTTGAGTGGGCTCGCTTGGAGGAGATCAGCTGGAAACAGAAGGCGAAGGTGAGATGGTTGAAGGAAGGGGATAGGAACTCGAAGTTCTTCCATCTCGTATCAAGTGCAAGGAGGAGGACGAATTATATATCCAGCCTGCAGTTGGAGGGGTCAGTGGTTACAGAGGAGGAAGAGATCAGGGAGAGGATAGTTCAGTATTACTCGAGCTTGTATTCGGAATCCTGTGCCTTTAGGCCCAAGGTGGATGGCCTTCAGTTTGATAGGATTGATCAGGAGCAAAAAGCTTGGTTGGAGAGGCCTTTTAAGGAAGAAGAGATCGTCAGAGCTATTGGAGATCTTGGGGGGGACCGAGCCCCAGGGTCTGATGGTTTCTCTTTGGCTTTTCACAAAAAGTGCTAGGACATCATTGGAACGGACTTCATGAGAGTGGTTAAGGAGTTTAAAGAGAGCGATGTCCTGGATAGGTGTATGAATAACACCTTTATCACTCTCATCTCTAAGAAGAAAGGAGTTGAGTCTTTGAACGACTATCGCCCGATAAGCCTTGTCGGGAGCACCTACAAGATCATCTCTAAGGCTTTGGCGAGCAGGATGAAGGAGTTGATGGGGTCAATCATCTCCTCTTCACAAGGCGCCTATGTGAAAGGAAGGCAAATCTTAGACGGAGTGTTAGTCACCAATAAATGTATTGATTCCAGATTGAGAGAAGCGAATAAGGGTATTGTATGCAAAATTGACATGGAAAAGGCTTACGATCATGTAAGCTGGAAGTTTCTCGATTATCTACTTGATAGGATGGGTTTCGCTGGAGGTGGAGGAAGTGGATCCAGGTTTGTATCACATCGGTTTCCTTCTCGGTTCTGGTGAACGGGGCCCCGGACAGATATTTCAACAGCTCGAGGGGGTTGAAACAGGGTGATCCCATTTTCCCTTTTTTGTTCATTGTAGTGGTTGAGGTATTGAGCAGAATGATTAGTAGAGCAGCTGGAGGGGGTATGATTGAAGGGTTCCGTCCGATTAGCCGAGGACCGGAGATAACCCACTTACAGTTTGCTGACGACACGAATACTTTCTCCCAGGCCTCTCATCGTCAATTGAGGTACATTCGTTGCGTCTTGAGTTGTTTTGAGGCAGCGTCTGGTTTGCGAATTAACCTGGCTAAGAGCGAGGTTTACGGACTTCGCGAGGTGGCTGGAATGAAGGACTTGGCCAAGAGTCTGGGATGCAAGGTTGGAACTCTCCCTACTACTTATCTTGGCCTCCCGCCAGGGGCTAAGTATAAGGCTACACACATTTGGGATTCGGAGGTGGAAAGAGCTGGGCAAAGGTTAGCAGGTTGGAAGAAGAAAAACCTCTCTAAGGGCGAAAAGATGACTCTCATTAAGAGTACCCTCTCCAACATGCATATTTACTATCTTTCCCTATTTTCCGTTCCGGCTAGCATGGTTAAGGATCTAGAGAAGATATGCGAGATTTCTTGTGGCATGGGAAGAGGGATGCTCATACTTTTCATCTAGTTGAGTGGGCTAGAATATGTAAGTCGAAGTTGGAGGGAGCTTTGGGTTTCCGTTCCATTAGAGAGATGAACTGTGCTCTCTTAGGGAAATGGTTACGGAGGTTTGGCGAAGAAGAAGGAAGTTTATGGCAGTCGGTTATTGATGGCAAGCATGAAGAGGCTATAGAAAGGAATTCGGGGAATGGGTTGACCTAGTCGTATGGGTGCAATCTTTGGAAGGGCATTATGAAGATCCTTGGTCGTTTCAAAGAAGGGATCCAATTCAAAGTAGGGAAGGGAGATAAGATTAGATTCTCGGTGGACAGGTGGTGTAGTGATATACCCTTGAAAGAAGAATTCTCGCATCTATATCTTATTTCTGATCTCAGAGGGGCCAAGATCCTGGAGTGTGTAGTGGTCTCTGATGGAGAAGCCACATGGAACTTGGGTCTTAGGAAAAGGTTGAGTGATTAGGAGGTAGATAGTTTGGGAAGCCTCATGGTAAGGATTGGGGACGCACCCAATCTCACGTTAGAGGCGGATTAGAGGAAGTGGAGATGGGAGAGCAATGGTATTTTCTCAATCAGTTCTTTCTTCCATCATCTCAGCAGCCCGGGGTAGAGTATGATCCCAGCGTCTATTGTGTGGGGCGCTCTGGTTCCGACGAAGGTGATCTTTTTCCTCCGGACCGCTATTCTGGACAAAATCTTGACAGTAGACCACCTGAACAACAGAGGGATGGTACTACCCAACAGGTGCTCTCTATGCAAATCCGATGGGGATTTAGTGGACCACCTACTGCTACATTGTCCTTTCACTTTCTCAATTTGGCAAGTCTGGTTCTCCCTCTTCAGCATCAATTTTGTTGTGTCGAACCAAGTGAAATCTTTTATCCAAGCCATATCTATGAGGGTGTTCACAGGCAGAGGCAGTCTTTTATGGCTATTACTTCCTTTTGCAGTGATGTGGTCCATTTGGAAAGAGAGGAATCGAAGCATTTTCGAAGGAAAAGAAGAAGACGTCCCCAAGATAATTCTTAGAATTAAAGCTTACTTGTTTTTTTTGTCATCCATTTCGTCGGACTTCGGAGGTTGTTTTTTTTATGTTTTCGTTTTCAGATGCGAAGACCTCTTTTAAGGGGCCCGACCCAGTTTGATGGGCCTCCGGATGTTTTTCTGGTATATCATCTTGAGATCCCTTTGTATGCTCGTTTCGGGGTGTTTTTAGCCCCTTTCTAATGAATCATCCCTTATTTATCAAAAAAATAAAAAAATCAGGTTTATGGAAGAACATCTAAGTCTTAATTTTGGATGATGGATCTGGAGTTTTGTATGAACGGCCCGGAGCAAAACAAGAATAACTTTTAGATGGTCATTTTAAATAAATGGGAAAATGGTCATTTTACATGTATTATAGATTATTAAATGGAGTTCAAGTTCGTGTGTTAGTCAATGATAGAGTGGTCTACTCAAGGGGGGTATTCCGAACTTTTGATTTGTCAAGGGTGTAGCTCGGGGGTGTTGCAAAAATTCCCACTAATATGAGAGTACCATAAACATAATTAAAGCATTCAAGTACATGGAGTAAAATAAATACAGTACCAGAATACAGAAACCAAGTAATGACGTAAATCAATTTGTTGACAACATCAAAGAAAAGTGCTGTCTATGGTTTCATGGTAATAGTAAGTCATGAAAAAGAAAAACCCAGTAAATGTATAATTAAGAACTTCTAGTCAGGCATCTGAAGAAAAACAGAACCATATCCAACAAAAACCTTAACGGGACTCCTTTTTAAGGCAAACTGAACTCAGTAAACATGAAATGATATACCTGCAAAAGAGGATCCATAGATGATTTAAATTTCAAAGGGCTGTCCTCCAAGAAGATCAACCAGCCAATAGTGTAGTAGAAGGTTGTTCTGCTGCGAGAGGATCTATAATCTTCTAAAAATGGAAAGTGTTCCCTCTGAACGTAGAATGCCAAGAAACCAATTGCTAAATTAAACTTGAATACACAATTACAGAAACCGATCACATACAAAAGTAGAACAAAAGAAATGAGAACTGAAATTACAGTATGATGCCCAATTATGAATTTGATGGTATCCAACTTCAGAAGCAGCTTCCCAGTCATATATCTGCGCAAAATTACAATAGTCAACATATAATAACTAATAGGGAAAATATATCAAATTATTCAAGATAATAAGAATCCAATTCCCCTAGTCAAATCATGAGGTAATAAAACTAACCCAGACACCATCTCCAAGAACAGACTTAAGGTGTGATCAATAACCTCCTCACTCTGCATATAGGGGCAAATATGGCATGAAGCGAACTATAACTGGTATAGTAACAAGATACAAGAGTCGAACAGTCACCTCCGTGTAGCACTTAAGATTTGTAGCAATTTTTCCAACAATGACGTTTAGTAGTAGTAGATGATCATGGAGTCCAAGAAGCTCAGATAATCGGGCATATAACTGCTGCAACAAAGATAGAGAGCATCAAGGAAATATGAGAAAAAACCTATTTGCTGAAGAAGACAAAAGCAGGATGCCAATTTACCTTCGAGGAGTGCATTGCCTGATCACCTACATAAGACTTTCGAAAATGTTGAAAGAAAGTGAGAATTGCACGATCAAGTCTTTGCTTGCTTAATTCACCATATCGCTGCCAAGAGAATGAAATGATGAAATCTAATTTATTGCCCAAAACATGGATGAAAACCAGTCTAGAAAGAACAAGACATGAGTTCCTTTAATTGAAGAATGAAGGGAACTTCTAATCTTGAATTAGCTATAAGAATTCAAGAAGAGGAACCACACAGACCGCACATGTTCATGTCATAAACATTCTACATGGCACTGATGATTGTGAGGAAATGTCTCAAGTCTTTTTCATTAGTGCAGACACGACCAAATTAGCTTAGCTATTCATCCATAATGTTCAAGAGAATTCACATACATTGCATGTTGGAGTTTGTGGCAAGGATGGGCATTTTTGTCCATTTTCTAATGCTCTTCTCAGTTTCTTATTAGTGATATCACAGAATATGTTTAGAGGATTTGTTTCCCCTCATTCATAATGTTCAAGAGAATTCACATACATTGCATGTTGGAGTTGAAAAGTCTCTGTTGTCAATCCTAGGAACATTTATTTCTTCTGTAATTGATCTCGCTTGTTAGAAGTTCTATGAAGACTGAAGTGTCAACGATCAAGTGGACTTCATCAACTAATCGAAGAAGAGCAGAAGTTGAAGAAGACCAATCCAAGTGAAAAAGCTCAACTGAAGACAAAGTCAAGTTCAAGAATTCAGATTTGAAGCACAAATTCAACATACGTTCTCACTCAACAAACGTTCTACTATCAGAATCTCGTGTTGACATTATTCGTTTAAATCTAGGGGTTCACCGCACGCAGCCTGCGATTCTCCAAGACCCTAGATGTCCTTTAAACTTCGACTTAATTGTTTGGAGGCTATCCTAGCCTCATTGGAAGTCTATTGTGAGTTTGGGTCGTGTTGGCAAAGGGTTCAGCAGACCGGCCGACTGGATCGATGGAGCGGTCGACCGGAGTCTTCACACTCTGAGCGGTCGATCGGCCAAGTCGTGCAGTCGACTGCCCCCAACAGATTGAGAATAATGTGTTTGACCTGAGCAGTCGACCAGAGCTTTTGAGCAGCCGACCGAAGCTCGGATAGAAGTCCATCTCTGAGCGGTCGACCGGCCAAAACGTGCGGTCGACCCCCCTTTTCCGGATCTCAGTTTGACTTCGCAAATATGCGATTTTTGGAACACTTAAGCCATTCAAACGACACTTTTAAGTCTGTTTCTACTGTTTGGGTACAGCCTTATATATTAAAGACTAAACCTATCAATAGAGAACACCAATCAAGCTATCTCTTGGACTCCCATTCTTAGATTAATATCTCTTCGGTTCTAGAGATTTGGAATTTGTGAGAGCTTCTCCTGAGCAAACCTAGTGCATCTTTTTGTGAAGGCTCTATTTGTTTGAGAGAGTACAATCTGTGTGATTCCTACAATCATCTTCAACCAAGTGGAGGATCATCTCTAGCAGTGTGTCTCTGTAACGAATTCTTCTCCGAAGATTCTCTATTTGATCGAATTCATCTGAAGGTACGTGTCTCTATGAACAAACCCTTTTAGATAGAATTCAAATTTATCAAAACTGGATATTTGAGATTGGTGGATGAGTTTTTACTCATTGAATTGAGTTCAAGATTGTGAAATCCTTGAGAAATTTATTTCTCCAAATACTACGGGCCTAATTTGACTCTCTAAGTGGATCGAGAAGTGATTCTCGAATTGAATGAGTTGTGGATTGTAGATACGTGAGAAAAGTGTTTCTCTAAAAGTCTACTTGCCTAGGTTGATTCTCTAGGTGAGCGAGAAGTGATTCTCGTTAGTTGAGACTAAGTGTTATCTTAGTTGTTTGATTATTTGTTCTAATTGGATATATTGTAATGCATAGTTGAAATAATATAATATTACTCATGTTGAGTATTAGACAGTGGATGTAAGTGCAGAGGCACCGAACTACTATAAACCTTTGTCTCATGTGATTGTTCACATCTTGTCTCATATTTACCTATCTTGCACTGTGGTTGATTTGAATTTTGGTTGATTGATCATTTTCCGCCTTAGGCGATCTACTTTCTGAGTTAGACATGGTGGCATCGAATAACGTTTCCAAGTGGTGATGCACAAGATAATGGATTTTAGCAAATTTCTCAGTATTCTTATGAGGGACACGAGGATGAAACAAAGTTGTTACAGGCTATTGCGGAAAGCAGATAATAATGACATTGACATGGTTCAAATAGGGGAGATTATTCCTAAGCATAAAGAGAAATTAAGAGAAACTGGGCAAGCAGAATTTCAAGGGAGGTAAGAAACTTGAATAGCTACATAAATTATGATGGAAGGCAGATCAACAAAGTGGTAGAAAGTAGAAGTAAGGGAAGGGAATCAAAATCTCAGATTCAATGAAGCCTCGGCTGATGTCCTGGAAGGCTGGAACATAAGGGGATTGGGTGAAGTGTGCATGTGACAAAAGAGTCATCACCAAAACGATGTTTAGAAAGTGGAAAGCCATAAGAAGTTATAGAGGAAAAGATTGTTAAGAAAAGACGTTTAAAAACTATTGTCTGATCAATGGAGATTGTATCCATTGACAAGGAAGAAGAGCAAAATCAACTGTCCATGGAGAAAAAAAGGGAAAAGAAGGGCAGCCAAAGGATAATTTCTTAGATGGGCTCAGTGGGAGGAGATCAGATGGCATCAAAAGTTAAGAATCAAGTAGCCTAAAGGAGATAAAAACATAAAGTTTTTCCACAGAATGGCTAATATTGGGAGAAGGGTCACCAACATATCTAGCTTAAGGGCAATAGAATCATGATGAAAAAAGAGGATTTGAAACAAGATTATTGTGCAGTACTATCTATCGTTGTATACAGGAAACTAGTTTTATCGACCTAAACTAGATGGTTTATAGTTCGAGCAGATCTCCTGGAAAAAACTCTTCGAGGAAGAGGAAATTTTAAAGTTCTTTAAAGAGTTAAGCGGAAGCTGAGCTCTAGGTCCGGATGGCTTCCGCCAGCCCTTTTCAAGAAGTGATGGGAGATCATCAAGGTAGACTTCATGAAGGTGATGGAAGAATTCCATGAGTGGTCTTATCTGGATAAAAACTCTGATCCCACATTCTTTAGCTCTCATCCCTAAAAAAAGTCCGCCCATTCCAACATATCTAGCCCTCTATGATAAGACCACAAAAATCTGGACCGTTTATTTCACCATTTAGCTTTTAATAACATATTCGATACGGTTATCCTCAATAAGGAGCTCATCGTCACCAAAAATCACACGCATGCAATATATAAGCCAAAAATTTGAAGGGCACGGTAAATTTACACTCAAAACTAAACTTTCATGTAGTTGAGAACTTAAAGCTAACAAAATGCTGGTTATTTTAAAAAAAAATTGGTAGGTGCAGGTTCTATTCAATTGATATACATATACCTGAGTGTGTAGTCCACTGTCAGTGACATTAATTAACTGCAAAACACGTGCTGCAAGTTCTGCATCAATAATTTCTTGAGATTCCACACTGCAGGAGGGAGGAAAAAAAATGATATATAAGATGCCCACTTGACACGTCTATTACACTGTGAAAGAAGCTTTCTTACCTACAGCCAGTACACTGTTTGATCTTAAGAATGGCAGCAATAATATGAACTATCCAAGCAAGTTTTGCTTCAACCACAGGTAGTTCACTGTTATCTCCACTGGCCTGGAGTCTTGATCTTTCCTGTATAAATCAAACAAATATATTTGACACAAAATAAACCATCCCATAGCAAAGTTCACTGATGTCTCAACCAAATGAACACACCCTCCAAAATGTAATGTAAACATACCGTATAACATTGCAGAATAGGTTCCATAATCTTTATGATATATAGACTACTGCTTTCATACTGTGACACCAAAAAAACAGAACGGAAAGTTTTAGAAGAAAAATGAAACTTCGAAAACCAATAAGATTCATAGATTAGATGAGATGAAGAATATTGCATTTGTTAGATTAGGAACTCAAATTTTATGAAGAAACATGGACAATATCAGCATTATGGACCTAAACTATTATAAAGTTGATGGGGCTACAAACACAAGCCATGTCTGAAGATCAGAACCTGGAATCTGCAAATGTAAGGAAAGCACTCGAGCTGATCCTGAAGAAGCTCAACATTGTCTAGTGGGTTCTCAGAGAGATCATCTGGAAATCCAGCCTGCGACAAATATACGGCAAAGAAAAGAATATGAAACTTTTCAAGTTTTCAAAGTTAAACCTCAATAAGTCAGTCCACAAATTCAAAAAAATAACTGTCTACCTGCACAGAATCAAATCTAGACGTGATAAAACCTTCAGTTATTTTAGGCACAAATTCATCCAGCAGACTCGGAGTGTCACCCTTCAAATAAGGTACAGATGTCACCAATCTGGACCACAGCCCTAAAAGGTAGTAAACACTACTGCTGGCCCACTGACAAAGATGCATCAGGACGTAATTAGTTTTGATTGTCATAGAAGGTTCTTCTGAATATACTTGACAAGAAAGAAGAAACAACAGTTAACCTGCCAGGATTGCAAAGACTTTGAGGTGAATTCTGCTACTAAGCGTATCCAATCACCATAGCCTTCCACATTCACAAGCTCTGACAACTATAACATAATTCCACAATCATAATAAGCCAATAACAATGAGTAACCATATGCTCAAGCTGTACATGTAGGACAGTGCGAGTAACTACTTCCTCAATATGTATGTATTATCCTATGAATCTATGATACCCAGGTACTTCAACATATCCGCCATACCCATATTGACATGAAACGATACCAATACTAGTACCGAATACTGCATGGATACTTCTATAGTTCTACGACAACATTTTCTCATTCTTATTGTACTATCATGTATTTTCTTAACTTCAAACAATTTCTAGTTTTTTTAATAAGAAAATATAAATAACAAATTCTATTGCAAGAAACGTGGCAAATTTTAGAAATTCCATTGCATTTGACATGATGTGAATACTAAGAAATGATACTTAGCCTTAAAAAAAAATAAAAGCATTGTGTCACCATATTGGATGGGATACTCATATCCCTATTCTTGACATGGACTTCAGGAAATGAAGAGTCATATCCTCGTTTCTCATACCCACATCCATACTGTGTCCGGGCATCTAAGGTGTTATTCATATGACATTTATTCCCCAACTTGCAACAACTAAGGGAATTGCTCCTGAACTGCATAGTATAGAAAAAGATAACGTAACACAACGAGAATATCACCGAATTGCTCTGTTAAATGTACGTCATCCAAATAAGGATGACACATACTAAATAGATCAGACGCAACAAACGATTTTCCATGTTTTTTTCTCTGCCCCAAAACACCACCATGATCTTCCCTAGAATTGATGTCCCTAAATAAAACTTTATCATTAGCATAATTTGTTCATCCCAAACGTCAAGGACAATTTCATCCATGAGGATACTGACATCCATGGTATGGCCTATATGCACATATTTTGCAGTCAAGAAAGAAAACTATAGAAAACTGTTTCGCCTCTTGTTCAGTCCATGAATCCATCACAACTTCCTCATATAAAATCAGCAATGATTTTTTCTATAGGTAAAGATGATGATTGTAATATTAAGCATGGAAAGGAACCATCACCAACTTATACTAACAATAGAAGTACAAGTTATTCACATCTTCCACCTACAATTACGTCCAAAAGGAACCATCAACAATGAGATCCCAACGACAAAGCATATCAACATACCAAATCCATTTAAATTTTTTAAGGAGACTCAATAGGAGAGAAAGGCTTTAAGGAAGGAGACCCAATGGAAATGAAAAGCTTTGACTCTATCAACAACTGACCCATAATTTTCCTTGAAGATGTGCCAAATTCTTTCCTTCCAAACACGCCAACAAATGGCAAAAGGAAGCGCACTATACGACCTCTATCTTCAAAAGCCCCATCTGACCAACCCTGAATAAGCTCTAATAAACTTCTCGGATGTCCCATCAGAAGGGAACCCTACCATAGACACTCCAATCATCTGACGAAAAAATTAAGATGATTACTGCTAAGGAAGATATCAGAGGCTTATCCAGAAGGAATAAATCAGCTAGCGTCAGAAGTCTCGAGTGAAGGGCTCAAAGAAGGGGCCAAGAACATCAAGTTTTCCATAAGATAGGCAATGTCAAAAGAAAATACACTTTTAAATCTCACATCACGGTGGGGAGGGAGGTTGTGATTGAGGAAGTTAGGATTGAAGATATTGTGGTGGAATTCTACTCCAACCTTTACTGAGAAACGTTCTCATAGAACCGCGTTGGATTTTCTTGAGTGTGCTACTATTTTTTAGGATTATTGTGATTGGTTGGGAGAGGCCTTTTGATGAGGATGAGATTACCAAGGTGAATCGCAACTTGGAAGGTGACAGAGCTCCAGGACCGGATGTCTTTTCCATGGCTTTCTTTAAAAAATGTTGGCATTTTAACAAAGATGATCTCATGGGGGTTTTACAAGGAGTAATTATATGGGATAAAGGACAGAATTTCACTTTCATTGATTTAATCCCTAAGCAGAGTACTGCAGAAGAGCGTAATGGTCAGTCTAGTATGTAGTGTTTATGCAATTTTGGCAAAGGCACTATCACAGAAGTCTCTCGCATGCAAAGAGATGATGCTACTGGATGTCAAGGTTCTGAATCGTTATGAAACATCTCAATGGCAGCAAATAAACTCCTGGCCTCCTTTTCGTGCCCTCTGTATGTCACCCCAAGAAAATTATCAAAGTTCATAACTTTATCAGGGACCCATTCTAATACTTCGTCCGGGTTAGCCCGCTGATTGGATTTCCTTGCTGACTCACCATCATATGCAAAATCCACACAATTCATCCTGTTCGCTTTCACCCACATGCATCTCCTCAACACAATCCTCTTGAGTTTTCTAAAAAGCAGAAACATCTGGTTCGTGGGATTCACCGCTGTTCACAATCAGCTTATCCAAGTCCTTCCTTCTCCTGTGGTAAAATATTAAATCCGTTTCTGTGCTTATCGGGCTCACCATTTTTGCCTTCTCCAATTCCTTTCCACATTCTGTGTCACTGCAACATCAGATGGTCCCGAACTGAATCTTCTCTGTGCACCTCAATCTCTCCCCAAGGAGTTGTAGTTTTGCCTGACTTCTCTTCTCCACAAGGTTTGTCATCATCTTCAACCAGGGCCATTATCACATGAACTTTAGCAACTGAATCCCCTGGTATAAAATGATCCGGTTGAACATGTCATCGGAGCACAATTGAGAGTATCCTTGCTTAAATTCCACCTGAGATTCTCCCTTTCCAGAAGTTTCTTCTCCGTTTCAGAATTTCCCAGAAAACTCACACATGAAAGCTGCTCTTCTTCTAAATCCCATGGTCACGACCACAACATTGACCAAGATGATCTCGATTCCTACAAAGTTGGACGGCCCAGATTAAAGAAAGACTTGTTCTTACAAAATGGAAAGGCAAATTTTGGGAAAGTTTTGAAAAGCCATAGTTTTCTTTTTAAAGAAAATATCTTTCAAAATGTTTAGCTATCTCTTCTTTAAAATGATTTTTATTAATGGGATGAGGTTGAAATGAAACTTTGACTTTTGCAAAGAAAATGATTTGGTAACTGTATTTTTTTTTTGGGAAACTTTCTTTTAAAATATAGAAGAGATTTGAAATTCTTCAAAAGCACCTTATTGTTTGAAAATAGAATTTTCCTTCAAAAGGGAAGATATCTTAGAGACCGTGGGTCTCTAATAAATAGAAACCCATAGTTTTTATTAGGAGATCTTCTCCTTACTATAAAAGATGAACAGCTCCACGTTTTTAGTCTCTCTCATCACCTCTCAATACTTGGACGTTTTGAACAAAAAAAAAAAAAAAAAAAACCCTAACGCCTCTCCCCCTCCCAAAGGAGTTGATAGGCAATGGAGAGAGAGAAGAGAGAATTGGACCTTCAAAGATCTGATAACATCCTTGCCTTTATTGTAATTTATTTTTGCCTCCCTCCTTTAACATTTGTTTTCTGCAGAAGTCCTTGGCTGTTTAGTAATGAAAGGTCATTCTTTAGATCTACCCCTTCTCGAATCTCCACCTGTCAACTGCCCTCCCTTCAACTGCCTTCTGACTTTGAACGCTTTCGGGCCCACCCCTAATCTTGTAACGGAGGTTTTCCTCCACTGGGATTTCCATATGTACTTCAGATTAATACCTCCTCGTCTGATCTTAGATGTATATGACCTCCTCTTAAGACCATATGAAACCTTTCTCATATTGTAACTTCCATGGACACGTGTCATCTCCTTATAGCGTTCAGCAGATTTGTATGAAGAGTTTATACAGCACTCGACTGTTTTTTGGCTGCTGGCACCAATTTTTTAAAAACAGCCAAGCTAACAGCTTTAATTTGAACATCTGTACTTTCGCTCCTCAAAATGAGAGCAGGAAGTAAAGGAAAGGCTATCCTTTCCCCTAAAAGCCTAAAGACAAATTTCATTCAATAATCGAAGTACCCTTTACAATGCTCTGTTAATGACAATTTGTAAGAAAATAAAATCCTATGAACTTAAAGACTAAGAAACTAATATGAACCATTGAGCTAAAATAACATAAATCAAACTTTTACAATGACAAAAATACCCGTAAATCATGTCACTACCATTACATCCAGATTTGTAACATATTTTTGAAGCCCAAAACATCAAAATCTTTACAAAAGCCATGAGATAGGATGACTGGAAGCTGACTGCTTCCATTCAGATATTTGAACAGAAATTTATGCCTCTTAGCTGACTGCATCACTGATGACGATGATAGAATGGCAGAGCTAGAAACTATGTAAACCAGAGATAACTTCCTCAGTATTAGAGCTGTAGATGTGGAGTCAAGAATTCACTCATGGAAATAAGCCATATCCCAAATTGTCATATTATAGTAGTAAGTGATGCATTACAATACGGGTCCATACATCAATGTTCAACCATATTGGAAGTAACAAATATGGATCTATATATCAACTTCTAAAATTTTCAGATCAGACAATTTCAAAACATTGAAATCGGGAAAGGAAATGTCACTTCTTGTTATCAGATACGTAGAAATACGTATTTATCTTGTATAGGGGTAGTTCTGTAAATACCTCTTATGAGGGGTATACTTGTCCTTTTATGTAACCCTTTACATAAATAAGATTTATGGAGTCGTTGTCAATTAATCACAATAGACATCATTTTTTCTCTCTTCTCCACTCTCTATTCTCTCTTCTCCAAACCTAACCCTAGCCCTAATTCTTCAAATTCAACTTGGTATCAGAGCCATCCGCCGCCGAGGCTTGCCGGAGCATTCTTGAAGACCAACCAGGAGCAATCTGACGCCTGCTAACGTCAAATGACCGTACAGCTGATGCCATCAGCCATATGGACACGAAAATCGAGGTCGGCCGAAACTTCTCCACTTGGTAGAGATATTTTTTTCCTGTTTTTTGGTTATTTTTTGGATCTATTTGGGATGCCTTTTGGCCATTATTCTCGGAATTTTCGCAAAAACCAGTTTGTAAACCAGCTCGTTTTTCAGTCCCTATATGAACTTTTTCGGGGGGTTTATGGCTTCGATCTAGTCCCCCCCTATCTAACCGACATGTGGATACCTTATTTACAATGATCCATCAACATTTGAGATCTGTGGGAAGTTTTCTTCCCAAGGTAGTTACCGCTGGTGGCTTTTTTGCCCCAAATGACCATCGATTTGATCAAATACCCCCCCCCCCCCATCGACTCTAAACATTGTTAGTTTGTGTTTTTCTGATTCTAAGATGCTTTCTTGCATCTCTATACCTATTCTCCTCTTATACCGGCTACTTATACCCCATTTTTAGGTTCGTATGGGTGTGTATTGAGTCCCATTCTCCATCTGGTTATTCTCTTAATTACTTTAGGGTTTTTTGGAATATACCCTGCTTTGATGTTACTATGGTCTATAGCGGGGCTCTTTAGCCGTGTTCTAGCCCTCGAGTGATTATCTGTGACTCTTCGGTGCTCCTATATAGCTGTTCTTGGCCGTAGTTCTTCATGGCAGATCCTCCACCTCCCGTGGTTACTCCACCCTCCTTGGCTTCTCCTTCAGGGTCAGAAGTGGGCACAGACACTCCCTACACTGGTATTGGAGGCCCAATGATGCATCGCTTGGCTTATGAGAACCCAAGTTTACAGATCACCTCCGTGACGTTAGATGACAAGAACTACGCTGGGCTCAGGCAGCACGGTTGTTTATTGGCGACCGTGGGAAGCTCGGTCACACTACGGCGGATACAGTTGAGCCTCCCAAGACCGATCCCTCTTATCGACAGTGGCGGACAGATGATCTTACTGTCATGTCTTGGCTCCTCAATTCTATGGAGCCTGATATCAGCGAGAGTTTCTTATTTATGCGCACAGTGCAAGAAGTCTGGGAGATTACTGAGAAGACCTACTCACAGCAGCAGAACACTGGACGGGCATTTCAGCTGCGACAGACTATCTCCCACTTCCGACAAGGGGAGAAGTCCCCTTCTCAATACTATACTACTCTTCGTACCTTGTGGCAGGAGCTTGATCATTATTACTCCTATCAGCTACTTAATCCCACAGAGATTGCTCCCTTTCGTCGATATATAGGGAAGGGCCGGATCTTTGATTTCCTTGCTGGACTCAATCCTTCTTATGAGCTGGCTCGTGTTCAGATCTTGAGTAGCAGGATGGATCTTCCTTCTCTTAGTGAGGTGTATGCCTATCTTTAGAGTGAGAGAGTAGGCGGATCTCTCTTCAGAGTGAGCATCTCCTTCCAGAGCGATCAGCGCTAGCTGCCTCTCCTGCTTATCAGCCTAAGTAGTCACAGCAGCCTCAGAGAGGCCCATCCTATCGACTCCTGTCTCAGCTCCATCCTATGCTCCTACTGGACCTTCTTCTGGTAAAGTCCTTGACTAGAGAGAGGCCCAAGTGTGATTTCTGTGGCAAGTTAGGGCATGTGCGTGCAAAATGTTGGAAGCTACATGGGCGCCCTAGACAGCCAGCCTCCTCCAGTGGTCATACAGCCAGTGTGGATTCTTCTGCTCCTTCCCTAGGACAGTCTATGGCGAGTCCTCTTCCTACAGTTCCTCCTAGTAGTTTTTCAGCCGCAGAGTACGCAGGCCTTCGACGATTGCTTCAACAGCTGGATGGTCCTTCTACCACATCATCCACCTCTTTTGCCCAGTCAGGTAACACTAGACCTGCTCATCATGTATCTCTCCCATCATCCAGCCCCACTTGGATCATTGATTCAGGGGCTTCGGAACACATGACGGGCTTGCCTTCTTTATTTTCCACTTATTCCATCTGTTCTGGCCGTGATAAGGTGAAGACAGTTGATGTCACCTTATCTTGTGTCTGGGAAAGGGAATATCCTTCCCTCTTCCCAATTGCTTCTTTCATCAGTTTTGCATGTTCCCAGATTTACTTCTAACCTACTTTCTGTTAGTGCTTTGACTAAAACCCTAAACTGCAGTGTCACTTTTTCCCCTGCTTCTTGTGTCTTTTAGGACCTAGAGACGAGGAGGACGATTGGCACTGGACATGAAGATAATGGCCTCTACCTTCTGGATGGACACCTTCCTAAGCCCACAGCGCTACAGTCTTCTGCTAGTAGTAGTAGGATAAATGTTGTTTTGAACTGGCATGCCCGTCTAGGGCATGTCTCTTTTCAGTATTTAAAACTTTTATTTCCTAGTTTGTTTACTTCTGTTTCTGTTTTCTGCTTTACACTGTGAAACCTGTGAGCTCTCCAAGCATTGTAGATTGAATTATCCCTCCAAAGGTAATAGAAGTTCTACTTGTTTTGACATGGTGCATTCTGATGTATGGGGGGCCTTCCCCAACTACTTCTATCTTTGGCTTCCGCTACTTCATTTCATTTGCTGATGATCATACTAGGTGTACATGGGTTTATCTCATGAAAACCAAAGATGAAGCTCATTCCATCTTTCAAGGTTTTCATAAGATGATCCAAACCCAGTATGGTATTTCCATCAAGGTTCTTCGTACTGACCAGGGTGGAGAATATATGTTTGGGGGTCTTCAACAGTACCTTCTTCTTGACCATGGGATTTGTCATCAAAATTCTTACAGCTACACCCCTCAACAAAATGGTGTAGCTGAGAGAAAAATGCGACATTTGACTAAGATAACTAGATCTCTTTTGATTGGCTCTCATGTCCCCAAGACCTATTAGTCAAATGCTGTGTTGACGGCTGCCTACTTGAGTAACAGAATACCCTCTCGTGTTCTCAATTTTAAATCTCCTCTTCAGGTTCTTTCTCCTGCTTCTCCTCTTTTCTCTGTTCCTCCTCGCATCTTTGGGTGTGTATGTTACGTACATATCCTTGGTCCTCATCACACTAAACTAAATCCCAAAGCACTCAAGTGCTTCTTTCTCGGTTACTCCTCTACCCATAAAGGGTACAAGTGTTACCAGCCATCCTCTGGGAAGAAGTTTGTATGTATGGATGTCACCTTCCGTGAGGAACTTTCTTTTTTCTCCCCTACCTCTCTTCAGGGGGAGAGTAGTAATGAAGAGAGATGGAATGTTCCTCTTCCTGCTATATCCCTATCTCCTCCTCTAGAGTTTGAGAGGTCTTCACCCACTCATACTACTAGCGTGATTGATAGTGCTCTTGGAGCTCAGAAGGAGCTCAAAGTCTATAGTAGAAGGGCGAAAGTCACAGCTGATCCAGGACCAATGGTTCCTTCCTCGGATCCAGGTAATCCTCCATCTCTCCCTATACCTGTCATTCCCTTGTCTACTGATGATTTTGATCTTCCTATTGCTATTAGAAAAGGCATCCGAAGTTGTACTCAACATCCTTTGAGCAACTTTGTTTCCTACAATGCCTTGTCACATTCGTACAAAGCCTTTATCACATCAGTTTCCACCATTCCCACTCCCTCTTCTGTGGCAGAAGGATTAGCACACCCTAGATGGAAAGCTGATATATAGAAGAAATGAAGGCACTAGATAAGAACAAAACATAGGAGCTTGTTGACTTGCCAAGAGGCAAGAAGCCGGTCGAATGCAGATGGGTGTTCACAGTGAAGTACAAGGCCGATGGGTCAGTAGAGAAATACAAGGCTAGATTGGTAGCCAAAGGGTACACTCAGACCTACGGGATTGCCTATGTGGAGACCTTTACACCTGTGGCAAAGATGAACTCCATCAGGGTTTTGTTGTCTGTAGCAGCAAACCAAGCATGGCCTTTGCATCAGCTGGATGTGAAGAATGCATTCCTTCATGGTGATCTGCATGAAAAGGTCTATATGGTCCCCCCTCTAGGGTTCACTCCTCCAGAGGATAACAACAAGGTATGTCGACTGAGGAAAGCCTTCTATGGGCTTAAGCAATCTCCTAGAGCTTGGTTTGAGAGGTTCAGTCTAGTAGTAAAGAAGTTGAGATATACTCAAAGCCAAGCCGATCACACCCTGTTTGTCAAGCACCTAGGGAAAAACGCTACGGCCCTCATCGTCTATGTTGACGACATCATTATGACAGGAAATGATGTAGAGGATGTGATTAGGCTAAAGAATCATCTAGCAGGGGAGTTTGAGACCAAAGATCTGGGGCCTCTCAAGTACTTTCTCGGCATAGAGGTTGCAAGATCCAGCCAAGGGATCTTCATCTCACAAAGGAAGTATGTCCTAGATCTATTGAAGGACTCAAGCAAGCTGGGAGCTAAGCCAGTGGAGACCCCCATAGAGTAGAACCACCAGCTGGCCGACTCGAGTAGTACGCCATTACAGGACATGGGGAGCTTTCAGAGACTGGTTGGGAGATTGATCTATTTCTACTTAACCCGCCCAGATATTGCCTATGCAGTCAGTGTTATCAGTCAGTATATGCATTCTCCTAGGGAGATTCACTTAGAGGCGGCACACAGGATAATGAGATATCTCAAGTCTGCCCCTGGCCGTGGCCTCCTCTTTCAGAAGAATAGTCACATGAGAGTAGAGTCATACACTGATGCTGACTGGGCCGGGGCCAAGGATGATAGGATATCTACATCAGGCTATTGTACCTTTGTGGAAGACAATCTGGTTACCTGGAGAAGCAACCAGTAGTTGCCAGATCCAGTGCAGAGGCAGAATTTAGGACAATGGCCCATGGCCTGTGTGAGATACTCTGGCTGAAGATGTTGATGGCTGAACTTGGCTTTCCAGTCTTGGGACCCATGAGCTTGTACTGTGACAACAAGGCGGCTATCAACATTGCTCACAATCCGGTGCAACATGATCGGGCCAAGCACATTGAAGTAGATCGCCACTTCATTCGGGAGAAGATTGTATCTGGGGAAGTTTGTACCCCCTTTGTGAAGACAGATGAGCAAGTAGTAGATGTCTTCACCAAAGGAGTTCCCAGTTGGCAACTTCATAGATGTTTATGCAAGTTGGGCATGAAAGATATCTATGCGCCAACTTAAGGGGGAGTGTTATTAGATACGTAGAAATACGTATTTATTTTGTATAGGAGTAGTTCTGTAAATACCTCTTATGAGGGGTATACCTGTCCTTTTTATGTAACCCTTTATATAAATAAGATTTATGGAGTCATTGTGAATTAATCACAATAGACATCCTTTTTCTCTCTCTCTTCTCCACTCTCTATTCTCTCTTCTCCAAACCTAACCACAACCCTAATTCTTCAAATTCAACTCTTCTAAGTTCTGATATTATTCATTTGAGTTACAAAAAATGCCAATATCTCCTCCCTCGCTCCATACATGGCACATCAAAACAAAAAAAAAAAGAAAAAGGTGGGTACTCATAGACACAACATCCACCCAGGTTTGCACTTGTATTTGTAACAACCTTGTAATTGAAAAATAGATTAGTTATCACTTATCACAATATGTACTCTTCTGGTTCCTTCTTCTTGTGCATTGTTATTCCCACGAATGTAGTAAACTGCTTATTGTCTGTTTTAGGAATGCTTTTCCCTGCCTTTATACATTCAGCTATACATTAATATTATTTCTCTGTTACTGATAAAAATAAAAAATAAAATAGTTATTCCATTGTTATGGAAGTCAAAAAAATAATGAACAAATAAAGATACAAATAAACTCTACCAACTAATGAAAGATACCCCAGGAAAACTGTCAAGCAATGTCCCAGCTACAATTCTAAGTATTATCCACAATGAAGTTCCTTGTCCATTATAAACAGAAATGGCATCCTTTATAACCTTAACCTCGGAGATTTCAAAAATAAAGTTTGTACAAGATTTAACATCATAGAGACATAAATCAGAGCATATTTGTACACATTTCAATCACAAAGTTGAATTTCACAGCACAACAGAAAGGAGTGAAGTCGTGAATTAGGAAAGAAATATAAATTAATGAACAATAGGTTACCTGATAATTAGCTTTGAAGCGTCCAAGAAGACGACAATACTCATGGTAATTATCATGATCTGCAAGACCTGAGTCCCAGTCCAAATACATAAGAACAAAAATAGAAGACTTCAAAATAAATTCACAGAAAGTACCTAAGGAGGTGGCAAAACGTAATGGCTCAGATTATTTTTCGATTTGAACTATACTCGCAGGATTTTAGAGAACAACTATTTCAAAGGCCTCTTCAAACAACGGCAAGCTTTACGAACAGGGAAAGATAATAAAGAAGAACAATTTTAAATGTAAATTCACATTTCAAGAGCTAAAACAAGAACAAAGGTGCAAAGAAAAATCGCACATGATGCAAGGAATCAAAATGGTAAAGTACTTCAGCAGCAGCCATTAAGTGAACTGTGTATCACCATTAATCAATTAGTGGCATCATGTACAGGGAACAACCAACAGATCATTCAATTGTTAGTCTTTTGTCTTCCATTTCTCCCCAGACCCCAGTGATTCTGTCATCCTGTGCAGTAAATGATTCTAGTGAATTCAATCTTCAAGCTCAAAATCATAGGATCCTTGCAAAATTGGTTTCGGCAATTTGGAGAGGGAGTGATATAACAGACGTAAAAAGATCATTTAATTTACACGTCGCGCTCCCCCAAGAAACTGAAAATGCAAATCATTGCAAAGACTTACAAGATCTCTGGTCGGACCTAAAACTTGGTTCTCTGAAAAGGTTTTGTATCTTATAGGACTTCACATTCTTTCCTAGAAATCAAGTTTGTTGGAATAAATTATATCTCAGATCATTCATTTCTTGGTTGGCAACGTTTTATTTGGTGAGCTTATCAACCTGTCAAAGTTAAAATTCTGACTCAAACCATTCAATCAGAGGATCCCAATCATGCTCCAAAAGCCAAATCTTAAAAAGAAATCCAGTAACTAATGGGATGAGAACCTTTATTGCACTCAGAATGGAAGCAATTCATTTATAAAGTTCTCCACATTAAAACTGCAAACAGTGTTTTCCACATGATTGAGACGCTACCATGTGACTTCCTCAAACATTAAAAAAAATCACGCTACAAGATGCCCTAGCAAAAATTGTATTCATGTGTACGAAAATGAACAGAAATAGGGAAAAGCATTCCCTATGTATACATGAGATATAACAACAAAATATAAAAAGGATGATGTTAACAACCACTTTACCATAAAAGCTTAAGCTCTTAGAAAGAGGCGTAACCATGCTATGATACCCAGATACTTTAAAATGGGTGCCGTATCCGTGTCGGATACTTCCATTTTAAGTGTAAATGCCGTATCCACACCGTGTCGGTCCCGTATCCTTGCGGTATTCGGATATCATAGTAACCATGTATATCAAAGGATAGATCCCCATCACACACACGGACCGCACGAGTCTACCGCACGCGCGCAACAACACCCCTCCGCACGTGCAGGGCACACGCTCCATGGGGATCAAACTCAGGACCTCCCACTCTAAAACCATGTTGACTAACCACTTTACTCTAAGAGCTTAAGCTATTAGAGTAAAGTGGTTGTTCAACAAATGACAAGCTAAAGTAAAAAATCTAAAAGAACTTCTCCATAAAGAATATCTTCCCACTTGACAACGTAGTCCTTATACTTGAACTTGACTTCATCAAATTCCTTCAGAACTGACGCCCAAGCAATGGTTAATCTACCAAGAACTAATGTCTAGAATTCCTTTAGAATCCTTTAGAATTGCCATTAATAGGACAACCAAGTAAAATGGCTGGCCACAGCAAAAGAGTAATACACGCTTATTAAGTAAATAAGGTTCTTGAGAACAGTATATAACACCGTAGTCTACAAAGTGTAACTATAATTTACAACTTGTAAACTTCCCACCATAACATGCAACATGAACCTCTACCACAATTATTTTTGCCAACCTCTTAATAACAAGACCATTAAGAATTCTCTTAGGTCCAAGTGTGCTATAAACTGAACCCAATAACTCATTAACATATTCTTTAAGTCCCTAGCAAGAAATAAATTTCGCGAAATATTTTCATTTTCTAGGTTACCGACAAGAAAATTCTTAATGGAAAAATGATAAATTTCACAAAATGTTTCCATACATGTCAAAATATATTTCGCATGAACAGTAAATTTCAATCAATTGACAATGTAAATATGTATTATTTCGGTCGAAATGTTTCGACATGTATGAAAACATTTCGATCAAAGGTAGGAAACATGTCATTTGAGCTCAAAACCACCACAAATCTCATATTTGATCCATTTAACCCATTTTTCATATATTGTTTTTATAAAAAAAAAGGACAAATCCATTATAGATTTCTTGATTTGCAGATTGATGAAAAATTGAATCCCGTTTTGGAGTTTTTTCAAATTCGAATTGTAAGTATAAAATTTATTGCTACAAATATATAGATTAGATGTAAATGCATCAAATCTATAAATCTATGATGAATTTACATTGGATTTGTGCATGGATTCAAGATCATTTAGGGTGAAAATTTGAAATGAGAAAAAACCCAATGTAACTAGTTTTTACCTTGAACATCCATGATTGTGCATAAGTTGATTATATGTTACATAACTTAGCCCGTTCTACAAGTTTGTTGCGTTAAATGTATTTCCAAAAAAATATTTAAACATTCAAAAAATAAGTAACTATTATAAGTTAATAGTTAATAGGTTTTCTAAAATTATATATAATATCAAGACATTAATAATGTAAGTGAATAAGGATTTGTTAATACCTTGCTTATGACTTTTTTATAATTAGCAATTAAATAATAATTATCTAATTAACTAATACATTGACTGGCTATCAAATACCTGCCTCAAAATATTAGAGACTACTATGGTTATTCATTTTCACACTACATATGGTTGTATCTTATGGTTTGATAACTTATGAGTGTGTTTTATGCTTGTTTTATCATTTCCCAAACTTTCCACAATATTTCCATCATTTCCACGAAAAATATATTATTTCCACACTGGTCGAAATATTTCCACAAAGTATTTCCATTTTTAGGATGGTCGAAATAAACTTCGAAACCGAAATTTATTTCCTTGGTCCCTATAATTATTGACTTACTACCCAGTGCCTATCAACTTCATGACAATTGTAAAAAAGATTAAAAAGGTCTTTTATCCAATTACACCAAAAATTATCTTGACTGCAAAATAGAGGAATAGATTATACTTACAAGAAGCATAAAAGAAAGCATTTCAAAAAAGGAACATGACAAATGGAAAAGAGTTCCACAGGAGAAGCCAAATATGCATGATGGTAATAAAACAACCGAGGTGTTTGATAAAGTAAAGTATGGATGGGGACAAATTCCGCCATTTCATAGAAGAGCTGAAACTCATTCCATTATACTTATTTGAAAAAAGAAGAAAAATTCTAACTTTTAGGCAGGGTATTTTAAAACATTTTAAATGTTAAATTTGTAATTTAATGCTTTAACCAAACATGAAAAACGTAGACAGAGAGAAAACAGATGATTACAGTTTTGTAAAATATTATAAAATAACTCTAAGAATGAATATGCAAAACAACCCTGTTTTTGTAGAATGAGATACCACCTTTCCCTGTTTGTAGAATTTCTTTGGTTCCCGTCATTAGATGGCCCAGAAACTTGGAACGCTCAATATCATTTGTGAACACAGAACGTCTTACAGAAGCCAATCGCACTAAGCACTCCAAAGCCTGGAAATGAGAAATATAGATACCATAAGAAAAGTGATCCAAAAGAAGCAGAGTTATGAATAATCAACAGACAAACTTCGAGATCAAAAAAGAGGCATTCCATAACAACCTAAAAAAAACAATCAAATGAGAAATTGGTGACATGGTTTAATAATCCAAATAATTCAGCAAAATTAGGCCCAACCATTTCATTTTTGGGTTGTAAATCAAATTCATGCCAAAATATTCTTCCGAACTGACTTCAAACCACTCCAAACCAAAAAAAAAATATTTATTCATGTTCAATCTCCTTGGGTAAACGCATCAAAACCGATCAATCTAACTCAAATCATTTGACAGGTTGGTTAGAGGCTATGTTACCCGGATACAGGACTGACGCGGTGTGGATACGGCATTTACACTTAAAATGGAAGTATCCAACACGGATACGGCACCCATTTTGAAGTATCCAGGTATCATAGGTTAGAGGACCTGTTGGTCAAAGGAAAGGGCAGGTTTCGATTCCGGGACGGAGCCATCTGACGCTAGAGTTTCACATACTTTCTCTCCTTCCTTGGACATGCATCTACATCAGTGAGTCTACATATGCTCTTTCCTTGATATTAAGGATCTTCAAGGAGCTGATTCAAGCCCTGATAAACGATAGCCGACCAGCAAATCGAACCGACAACGCATCACAGACCTATCCTAACACTCAAAAGGGATTCCATGGGATTGAAGGCACGCTTTATTTGAGGCCAAAGATCTGGCCTTAAGAATGAAAAATGGATCTACGCATTGACACTGCCAATCCCTAACTGAATTGGTAATTAGGGCAGATTGAAGCCAAAAATTGAGGATTTTCTCCTCTGTTTCATGGTATTGAAAAAAAATCCATCAAATTTATATTAGTTTTGCTAGAAATAGGATTTATAGGTGTAAATGCATGGGATCAACAGATGCATTTACACTCGATTTGTGCGCACAATCATGGATTGTTTGAGATGAAAATTCAAAAAATTGAGAAAATCCAATTTTCTTTGTTTTAACCTTAACATCCATGGTTGTGAATGGATAAATTATATGTTGTATACTTACACCCGATCTACAACTTGGACAGATTAATTGTTTTCAGAAAAAAATACTTTTACATTTTTTTTCACAAAATTAATTATTTGTAGATAGGACTTATAAATTACACATAATATAAATCATTAGACGAAATGTATTAAGATCAATTAACTATCCATTTATAATTTAATTTATAAATAAAAATTCAAATATATTTTAAATTAACTTAAAAATTAGAAGATAAAAATTAGGGAATCCCTAGTGCATCAAACGCATGCATATATGATGTATTCTAAGCATGTTAGCACCTACATATGATCGTTTCGGTTCTAATTAACTGGAAATATTAGTATTTTATTCATAAATTTATATATATAATGCGTGGGTGTAGTAATTAATAGTCTGTCATTTGAGTAGCCGGAAAAGCCATAGATAGGTGTTATTCGGTGTTCATCCTTAGCCGTACAAGCAGGATGTCTAGGATAACCAGAGCTGGTAAGCTAGCATCATGTCATGGAGCTAGTGCGGTAATTATCAAGGACCGGTCCAGGATGGACACAATGGGAACCAAAGGTATATGTGGTTTTGTCATGTCGCATGTAATATTTTACTTCACAACAATATAGTTAATGTGACAGCTATGATCATATTCATATATAATTATATTTGTTTTTTACTGTCAGGCTCTCAGATACATGTACCTGCGTGTAACAGAACGCTATTGATCCTCATTTCATACTATGTATGGGTTGTTTATTGTACTTTGATGACTTATGAGCATGGTTCAAAATCCCGTTCCGTCTTATTCCTTTTTGGCTGAGATGTCTTGTTTCGATAGAGTATCGAGACGATACATAAGGGAGTGTATCATCCCGTGACAAAACCCAAATTGAAGTACTAAAATTGGTTTAAAAGCTTATTTTGATGGTATATATGCCTTCTATAACACATATAAATGCTAAAAAACATAATTGTAGCCCACTTAAACGTTAAAAAAAGGTTTAAACATATCGAGACAAATACTGTTTTTCCTTGACAAGCATGAAAACACACTCGTAACTCATTAACATATCAATTGAAGTAAAAATGCAAGATCAATAAGAATTCTGTACATATTGACAGCCGACAAAGTAAATAAAACATTTGAAAATTTGAAAGCCAAAAATTACATAGTTAATTACTCAAAATAATATCATCTAAGTACAAGTGTACAACATACAATTCAAAGACAGCTAATGTATAACTAATGAGGCCATAACCATATCCTATAAGAAATATTTATAGAATATTTTACATTATGAAAAGAAAACAATTATTAGTAAAAATGACAGCATACATTGAAAAATCAATGTTTTTTCTAATGTTTTGGCAAAAAATTTCAGGACTTCCCTAAATTACGGAAATTCTATACATCCCAAATAATTCTAAATTTTACCTAACTGAAATTTAGGGTGAAGTCGAAGTTTAGAACCTTGTATGGTGAAGCATTAATAATAGCCAAAGAAACTAAGTATACACTAGCAAATCTCAATTGCTCAAACTGCTCAAACCGCACTTGGCCTCGTACCCCAAACTATGGATCTTCAATAAATGTTTGAAGCCAATTAGGCAGATTATGAAGGTTGCATTTGGTAAAACTTAATTTCAGGTCTGAAAGCTTAGAGTGATTAAGGAATGAAAGCCTAATGACTTATGTCTGAATTAGATCATTTGGTAAAGGTCTTATGTATGAAAATTAAGTCAAGGGCATGTGGGTATTTTAAAATGTTTATGACACTTTTGTTTTTTAAAGAGAAAGCTTTCATAGAAGGGCATTTTCGGTATTAAAAGAGAATCTTAGAATCTTTTTAAAGATGCTTTCACTTATCACCAAGGAAATAAATTTCGGTTTCGAGGTTTATTTCGACCAATCTAAAAATGGAAATATTTCGTGGAAATATTTCGACCAGTGTGGAAATAATACATTTTTAGTGGAAATGATGGAAATAATGTGGAAAGGATGGAAATATTGTGGAAATGTTTGTGGAAAGTTTGGGAAATGATGAAACAAGCATAAAGCACACTCATAAGCTTTCAAACCATAATATACAACCATATGTAGTGTGGAAATGAATGACCATAATGGTCTATAATATGTCGCGGCAAGTATTTTTAATTAGTCAAGGTTTAATTTAATTATATAACTATTATTTAATTGCTAATTATAAAAAAGTCATAAAGTAATATATTAACAAATCCTTATTCACTTACATTAATTTCTTAACATTATATGTAATTTTAGAAAACCTACATACTATTAACTTATAATATTTATTTAATTTTTTGAACGTTTAATTTTTTATTTGAAAAAAAAAATTAGGATTAATTTTTTTTAACCCAACCAACTTGTAGAACGGGCTAAGTTATGCAACATATAATCAATTTATGCACAATTATGGATGTTTAGGGTAAAAACCAATAAAATTGGAGTTTTTCCCACCCTAAACGATCTTTAATCCGTGCACAAATCTAGTATAAATGCATCGTAAATTCATAAATTTAATGAATTTACACCTAACCTATTTATTTGTAGCAAGAAATTTTATCTTTATGTATATTTTGAATTTGAATAAACTCCCAATGTTTTCATGAACCAAAAAATCTACACTGGAATGATCTTTTGTATAAACAAAATGTATGGAAATGGGTTAAATAGATCAAATATGAGATTTATAGCGGTTTTGAGCTCAAATGAGATGTTTCCTACCTACGATTGAAATGTTTCCATACATGTCGAAACATTTCGACCGAAATAATACATATTTACACTGTCCATTGATTGAAATTTACTGTTCGTGCGAAATATTTCGACATGAATGGAAATATTTCGGGAAATTTAACATTATTTCGACGTAAGTATTCTTTCCTGTCGGTAACCTAGAAAATGGAAATCTTTCGCGAAATATTTCGATAATTTCGTGAAATTTATTTCCTTGCTTATCACATTAAGTGAAGGGAGGATGACTTAAAATAATGTTGGAAAAGTGATTAGAGGTAAATGTAAGCAAGGGGAAGTGTGAAGAAGAAGAGAGGAGGAGGAAGAAGAAGAAGAAGAAGAATAAGAAGGAAGAGTGTTACACTCGTATGAGAGCCCACTCATCTTATATTTATAACATAAAATGTTGAATGGACATAAATGCCCTTACGAAGAAACATAAAGGCTAACATAAGGAAAAAAAAATCAGAAAAGACAAAACTACCCCTCACATCACAGCCCATATATTCTCTACACTCCCCCTCAAGCTAGAGCATAGATGTCACACATGCCCAGCTTGCCCAAGACACTATGAAAGTGGGACTTGTGAATTCCTTTGATAAAGATATTAACAAGTTGGTCTTCAACCTTCACAAAAGGAGTGCAAATCAAACCGGAACGCAGCTTCTCCTCTATAAAATGTTGGTCCACCTCAATGTGTTTAGCTCGGTCATGCTGAACTGGATTATGAGCAATACTGATTGATGCCTTATTATCACAATACAAACTCATTGACTGCCTGATAGGAAATCCCAACACTCATAATAGAATCTGTAACCATAACAACTCACACAAACCATGTGCCATACACCTAAACTTGGCATCAGCATTTGATTTTGCAACAACAAACTCTTTCTTGCTTCTCCAGGTGAAAATGTTGCCAACAACCAATGTGTAATAGCCGGAGGTAGATCTCTTATCTGTGACAAAGCCAGCCCAATCAACATTAGTGTAGGCCTCCACTCTAAAGTGGCGATGGCAAGCAAATAGTACTCATCTCCCTAGCAAGGACTTCAGGTATTTGAGAATCCTGAAAATGGCCTCAAGATGAGAAGTCCTGGGAGAGTGCATGAACTGGCTGACAACACTTACAGCATATACTATGTCAGGTCGAGTAAAGAAGAGATACGTGAGACGACCAACTAATCTCTGATATCTTCAGGCATCAATAAGGGATTCTCCATCACTATCACTTAAGCGGTGATTTTGCTCAATCAGGGTGTCAATGGGTTTACAATCCAACATGCCAATCTCCTTTAGTAAATCAAGGACATATTTCCTATGTGAGATGAAGATGCCCTTCTTTGATCTAGCAACTTCAATCCCTAGGAAGAATTTCAACTGCCCCAGATCCTTGATCTCAAATTCTTTTGTTAACTTCCCTTTCGGCTAAGACATTTCTTTCAAGTCATCCCTTATCATAACTATGTCATCACTCATCAATATAAACATTGAAAGCTGTTATCTTCCCTTCATTATGCTTAGTGAATAGGGAATGATCGGCCTAACACTGCTTATACCCATACTTCACCATGGCACTGCTATACCTTTCAAACCATGCCCTCAATGACTGCTTTAATCCATATAGAGCCTTCTTCAACTTACACACTTTACCTTCTGAGATCATAAATTTGAAACCAGGAGGTACCTCATATAGACTTCTTCTAAGTCACCATGCAGGAAGGAATTTTTCACATCAAATTGCAGCAAAGACCAATTGAGGTTGGTAGCAAGGGACAGCAAGAGTTGGACTGAGTTCATTTTTGCAATGGGAGCAAAGGTAAACTGATAAATACAAGCCTAGTAACAAATTCAAGATTTGGCAAAGTAAATCGGCAAGGGGTCAAGTCGGGAAAATTTGGGAAAAATCAACAAATATAATATATATCTATATATACACAAAATATAGAAAGTAAGAAACTAAGCGAACATCACCAAAAACACTGAATCACTTGTTTAAGATGTTTTCAAAGTCGACATTCCAATTAGCTACAAGACTAGAATTAATCAACATATCAACCTTGTCAATGCCTACAAAAATTACCCTCTCATAGTTTCATCGCTAACAAACAAAGCAAACTCAGGCCAATTATAAGTCTCATTCACATCGTTACAGATTCATTCACCAAAAACCGAAACCCAAGTCCCCAAATTCTTCTCAGAACCAAAATTTCCCCTTTCAGACCAAAACGCATACCATTTTCAGATTCCACACTTTTAATAAGCAAATAATTACATAGTAAAAGCTTTATTATTCATTATAAACAACCAGAAGTAGGGATTGAGTCTCAAAGTTTCAGATTTCAGACAAGAAAATAACAAAAGGTGCAAGAAGAAGTGTAGAACGGATAAAATAAAAGATTGTTTGGTTTCGAACAATACAAGGGGACAAAAAAATATACTACCAAAGATTTCTTAGAAATAAAACGATTTCGAATGCTTAGAAAAGGTGCAAGTAGAACATATAAAAATAAAACGATTTTCAATGCTTAGATATCACTAATTAGGCTGATTTCTTAGAAAAAAGAAGAAAAAGGAGAAGAAGAGAAAAAGGAAGACCATGAAAGAAAGAGAAAAAAACCTTATCGAAGATCGTCAGACGTCATGGAGGCTCGCCGGAGGTTGCGGAATGTCGCCATAGGGTCACTGGACTAATGCAACATCAGAGGAAGTCGCCGGACAGGTTTGGAGGTCGGAGGGGGAGGGGTCGTCGTCTTCTTCCTTTGGGTCTAGATAAAGCCAAAACAAAACCACCCCACCCCCTCTCCTTTTATCGAAATCGAAAATCGGGGGAAAGTTTTTAAAAAAAAATTAATCGTCGACTAATCGAATTATTTGGCTAAAATCGTCGATAATTGGGCAAAATTACCGATTAATCGCCGATTTTGCCAATTACTCTGATTAATCAGCGATTGAATCGGAATTTTCAAAATTGCCAATTTTTTGTGATCTTTTATAAAAAAAAAGCCATTTTTTGTAACTATTACAAGAACAAACTCCCTTTCGGACAGCAATTGGGAGATCTGAGTCATTACCAACTGGAGGAGGAATACCGATCAAAAAAAAAAAACAACAACAACAACTGGAGGAGGAATGATAATAGGATTACCTAGATCAAAGGAGATCTTTTGGCAGGGTGTAAGGGAGGTGGCAGGTTCTCAACTTCGCCGCAAGTACACTTTCAAAACCTTATCATCACTAGGATCCATCTCGGCACTAGGTTCCTTCTCCAATGAACTCCCACTACTAGCACCATCAGCACTGGGTTCCTTCTCCAATGAAATCCCACTACTAGTACCATCAAACACGGATGGAGAAAAAGGAAGAAGAAGAACATAAGGAGACGTCTCTTCCCCTCTATGCTCCCCTTGAAGAGAGGTCTTCTGATCAGAAAAATAGGGAATGGATTCATGGAATGACATCCATAGAAACAAACCTCTTCCTGGTAGATGGATGAAAACATTGGTAACCTTTTTGAGTGGGGCAATACCCAAGAAAGACACATCTGAGAGCTTTGGGGTCAAGCTTGGAGTGGGCTGATTTGGAGAGATGAACATAACAAACACATCCAAAAACTCACAAAAGAAGTGAAAATAGAGAAGTATAGGGAGAGAGAACCTTAATGGGGGATTTAAAACTTAGAATGCGAGAGAGAATGCGATTGATAAGAAAGGAGGTTGTAAGGAAAACATCGGACCAAAAGGTTTTTGGGACATTCATAACAAACATAAGAGCTCTCGCGGTTTCAAGAAGGTGGCGATATTTTCTTTCAGCGACCATTCTATTGTGGAGTGTCAACAGAAGAAGTTTGGTGAATGATGTTATGCTCAGAAAGAAAGGAAGTGAGACAGCTAAACATGTATTCCCCCTCATTATTGAAACAGAGAATTGTAATCTTAGTGTCAAATTGCGTACACACTATCCGATAAAAAGACCTAAAGACAGAAAAAACTTCACTTTTAGCTTTTAAGAGATACACTCAAGTAACACGGGAATGATCATCAACGAAAGTCAAAGACGTATTGAAAACCAAACATAGAAGTCGTTGGAGAGGGCCCCCATACATCATAATGGACAATTTCAAAAAGGGAATTGCTTTGATTTCCACTAACAGGGTACGATGTTCTACAGTGTTTAGCAAGTTCACAGGCTTCACAAACAAGAGTGGAACATGACATAAATGAAAATAACTGGGGAAACATCTTTCTCAAAAGCCAAAATGGGGGACATCTCAAACAATGGTGCAACTCCAATCGGTTCTCCAAATCACTCTTTTTAGTAGAGTGATAGGCATGGATAGGAGATGAGGTGAGGAGTCCAACAAGTACAAGTCACCTTTCTCACGACGACTACCAATCATCCTCTTAGTCTCTAAGTCCTGAAACACACAATAAGAAGGGATAAAGGTGACACTACAATTCAAAGATTTTGTAAGGATATTAACAGATAAGAGCTTTGTTGCAAAATTTGGTGGATGAAGAACAATAGAAAGATGCATGAATGGAGTGGCCATTACTCTCCCTTCCCCATCAACAATTTTGACTTTATCTTAGCAAGAACATATATGGTAAGATGAGAAAATGGAAGACATATCAGTCATATGATCAGAATCTCCTAAATCAATTATCCAAGAAGGACCGGAAATAGAGATGGAGGCGCTGAAAGCTGATGCGGAGGCACCAAAGTGTGCATATGACGAGGTAGTAGTAGGGGTCTCCATTTTGGCCATGAAATGACGAAGTGCCTCAGCTTCATCATGAGAGAGGTTAGGTTCATCAGTGGCAGGAGTTGATAACAGAATGGGCAGTAGACCAACCTGAGCCTCCAGACCTACTACTCCCTACCAGAACTGGTAGATGGTCTCATTTGGGGTCTACCATGAAGGTCCCAGTAGGTCTCCTTTATGTATCATGTCTTCCCAATGTTCGCACAATGTCCACACCTCAATTTATCCTTATCTCCACTACTTAGAGGGCCTCTTCCTCCTCGCCTGCCTCTGACACCTCTACTCCCCCTATTCAAGGTGGATACCAGTGCAGATCTATCCTATGTTACAGGCTATAGCATGGTTGTCTTCATGCTCTCCTCACTATGTACAATACCTGAGTGAGGGAGCGTCTTCCCAAGAATTTGGACACGAGCCTACTCATACTCTTCATTTAGGTCAGCTAAGAACTGAAAATTTTTGTGCCTCTCAACTAGTACACCATAACGGATCACATCATTAGGTGTCTCTAGAGTGAAGTCTTGAAAATGATTAAGTTCCTTCCACAATCGGCAAAAAGAGTTGTAATAAGCAGAGAGGGTCTTCTCCCACTAACGAAAATGTGAGCAATATCTTGCTCAATCTGATAAATACGGGAATTGCTCCCCACTTGAGAGTTCGTTTGGCAGCTACATCCCAAATTTCCTTTGTCGTATTCAAGAAAAGAAAGTCGTTGCTGATCTCGAGCTGCATAGAATGGAGTACCCACATCATAACTCCAAAATTTTCGACTACCCATTTAGCATACGATGGGTAAGTGGGGATTGGTTCCTCGATACTACCGTCAATGTAACCCACGCCAAGTAGTTTGCTCCATCTAATTTCACTGTAGTGATCTGCATAGACGAACCATCAGTGGTTGGGCTAATAGGCAACTCCATAACTCAAGGAGTTGAGCTATTAGAAGGCTGGTCAACTTCAGACATATTTTATCAAACACATGGTAGACAAACTGTTGTCTTACACCAAAAAGCACAGAAGGGAGCACACACTCAACCTTCCACACATGACAAGGCCACACAACCTTCATAACACTTTCACAATCTGAAGTATATTCACCATATCAAAAAGTTTATACAGCACACACTACACCCTAGAAGAACAAAAACCAGACTGAATAGCCCGCACAATATGGTTGGGCGGTAAAACAAGCAGAAACTCCTCACAGCACCTTCAATGCTCCTCCAAACAAAACACGACCAGAAGCAACTTATTCTTCTTAAAGAGAGGGTTCAAAGGCTTGTAGCTCATCAAGCAAAACAGATCCCAACTGGAAGACAACGAACCTCAACTCCAAACTGATCCAAGAACATATTTTTCTGGAATTTTTCAATAGAACTGACATAGAACCTTGAATACTCATCCAAATGTCATCATACTTTATCCAAAAGATGCCTAAAACCAAACTCTACTGGCTCCTAGCTTCAGAACCTCATCAGGTTGCAACTGGCCGCACGGCTCTCAACCCTAGCCATATGGCCAAAGTGATGGAAAGTGACGAAGAGACTCAAAACTTGAGGAGTAGGCTGCTAGAGGTGACCTGCTCCGATACCAAGTTGGAAAAGTGATTAGAGGTAAGTGTAAGCAAGGGGAAGTGTGCAGAATAGAGGAGGAAGAAGAAGAAGTAGGGATGAGAAGAGAGAGTGTTACACTCATATGAGAGCCCACTCATCTTATATTTATAACATAAAATGTTGAATGGACATAAATGCCCTTACACAGAAACATAAAGGCAAAGATAAGGGAAAAAACTCAGAAAAGACAAAACTAGCCCTCACACCCCAGCACATATATTCACTACAAATAGGTCGCTGGAATTCAGACATTCTGAATTTCAGGACTTAAAATAAATCGGTTACCAAACAGTCTGAATGACTTAATTTTAGACTTAAGGTCTGAAATTAAGTTTCACCAAACTCAATCGAAGACGTTATGGTTTCCGCAACTTAAGAAGAAGTCTCATTTCAGCAGATTCTTGATTGTAACCTCCTTTAAGCATATGATCACTTAACTATAAGAGTTTGATTTATCGTCAAAATTATATTTTTAAACTTCACTTTGAAAGATGGTCCAAAGAACCTGACCCAAATCTACTTCGACATCATGCGCCAGGGAACCATTAAAAAAACATGCGTAAGAACTGGGTGTTCAGACTTATTTTTCACAAAATTGGATTTTGAAAGTTTTTGTATAGGCCTAAGAAGAATTAGAAATAGCTCCGGTAAAGTACCAAGATGATACATAGGGGAATGTATCATCTAGAACCTTATTTTCATTGTATATGTACTTTTATATATACTTCTATAACAATAATAAATGCTAAAACACAAGTTTGAAACTTAATTAAACATTAAAATATAATTTAACCTTATCGAGATATATAGTGTTTTTTTTCCATTGTCTCGTTTCAACTCGATCAGTACGTCTTGCTCCGCCAGCTTACTGAGACAATGAAACGGAACGAGGTTTTAAAACTTGCCTAGGGTTCTTTATAGGTCTTACCATGATCTGTCTCAAATCATGTTCTCACTACTGTTTGAATCCAAATTGAGTGCTGGTGTTCCTCTACCCTCTTCAAGTTTTGGGGCTCATTTCCAAGTTGGATCATAGTCAAAAGTCACAAAACAAACAAGAAATTGGTAGGAAACAAGAAAAATTAAAAACAGTTCATTCAAAATTCAAAAAAATTAAAGAAAAAAAATAATAAAATTACTTGGTACATTGACCAAATAGAAGAAAAAAAAACTGTCAGTTCACAGCACAGTAGTTCCTCATCATCGTCAAGAAGCATGACTAATCAGAACCAGAAGTAATAGAGAGAGACAACAATATGTAGTAATTTATATATTGAATGATTGTGCACAAGTGGCAGCATAAAGAGTTTTCGTGGGGTGAGCTACATGAGAAAGGAAGTTTGAAAAAAGGAATAACTTCCACAGCGTAATATGCAACATAAAGAGCTGTCCATGAATGAGCTACATGAAAAATGAAGGTTTTTCAAAGAATAACTTCCACAGCTATTTTTGCAGTAATAGAGCAATTATAGTACAAAAGAAACATGCTGAGATTAATAGATTCTAATTCTAACCTCCTTTGAGAGAGGGCACTTAGTGATTGCATAGTAATCAAAAAAGATCTGCAGTGTTGAAGGATCCTCCAGGACTGGCCTCCAAGAAGATGGAATCTGTGAGACATCTAGAAAGCGTGAGCATTTCACAATCCAGCGCAAAAAAAACTTTCATGCAAACTGTATTATAATTGGAAGACTTATAACCAAGAGACATGTATCTATCGTTACTATGTTAATGTGCACCTGAACAGTACCAAACTCTTCAGAACTTTCATCCAAAGATGTCCCCATAAAATCAAAAGATAAACACTTGAGTGAAAGAGAAAGTGCCAATTCCTGCAACTTGCTCGCAACTGCATATTGCATCAAGGAGTAACATAAACGCAGCAAACAGAGAACATGGCCATCAAAATAATAAAAAGGTCACCAAGGGAAATCCAGCGTAAAAGTAAAAAGTACTGGAATGCCACAACTACCCTATTCTGAATAAAAGTAAGCATACCGTCATTTTTAAGTTGACACAGTGATGTTATAGAGATCTGGAAAATTTGGAAGAGTGATTGATCCCTGAAAAAGCAGGCCACCCTCCGATGATGTGTTGAAGACAATCCTGGATTAGGCTAATTCAGGAGTCAAGAAACATATCAAAGAGTGTTAGTAGGCAGAAGTTTGATGCAAATTAAACATACAGTCAAAATTCAATATTGTGCATAACAAAATTAAACTAAAAGAAGAATCAATGCTTGGATTTCCTCAACAATCAAGCTAAAATTGTAGACCAAATCTTTATCCACGGTAAAACTACTACACCAACACCTGGCCGGATGAAATAACAACTGAATAGCTGGCTAGACAGAACTTTATAAGCTAATAATTGAATGTAGGATATCACAAAAGTGGCTTCACTCGGTGTAATAGCTAAGTTACTTATCTTTCCATGATTAAGACTTGAGATGACACAACATGTTGAACAGCATAAACACAGAAGTTGAACATTCATCGTACCATAGAGAAGGTAGGCACATTCAACATATTGAAATACAGAGGAAATCTTGCCACATCTGTTGAAATATTACAAATTCATGATTTTACAAATTAGCACTTGAGATTAGATCCTACATCACACAGTACAAAAGCTAGAAGGTGCACATCTATTGATATTCTTACAACTAGAGGATCGCAATAGACTCCCTTGATTATCCAAGAAATTCTGATGAACTCATTCAAACTACTACCAAATTTTAACTTAACTTGATTCCAGAAACATGAAGAAATATCAATGAGTTATCTAGAAAACACTTTGTTTCATAAATAATGAGCTCTATGTGCGTACCACTCTGCCAGTGTCAAGCTTTAGCTGTGCATTGCTGGTCCCTGTTGTTGTTTGAGGTTGCCACCAATATGCTTAAGATTGAGAGAGAGAGAGAGAGAGAGAGAGAATGGAGGTTAGGGAGAGAAGGAAGAGATTAGGGTTTGAGAGAGAATGGGGAGATTGAAGTGAATGTTCAATCTCCCAGAAGTGATATATATAAGTTGGGGAAACCCCTTCTAAAAGTAAAGAGAAATTGTGTGGGTCAAGTGGGGGGCCCACCACTTAACCCACTAACATAAAAAAAGATTGTAGGTTAAGTGGGTGGGCCCACCACTTAACCTCTATACAAATAGAGAATAAACCCCACGTGGGGTAGTGGGACACAGCCCACTAAATGCACCCCCACGTGGTGTACACAGAATCCAACAGTCCCGAGACCAGGATGAATGAGGGTTGCATTAGGTTGGCAGCCAGAGGAAAATTTTTGCCAAATCCCTTCACATGAATCCAGATTCGTTGTTTCAAGTTCATGATAGAGCGTTCCTAGGAAACAACGTGCTGTATCGACACTCAGGTGCAATGAGAAGTCAGAAAGGGTAGGCTAGGGTATCCCCAAAAAGAGACGTGCTGCAATGGGCCTCAGTTGAGGAGAAAAGTATGATAGGGCAAGTTTTTAATTTGTCCTTTATAACGTTAGAACGCTATAATGGTCACTTAACATTACTATTATGACCGTTATAACAAGTTGTAATGCCTTGATTTTTTCATTATATTAATTATTGTATTGTTAATAATGCTTATATTATGTTTAGTTCGGTTCCATTTGTTGGGTGGGCTTTTAGAGCCAAGTTATAGACTTTTATGGCTTGATTAGAACCTTGTTTGAAGCCCAGTTAATACCTATGGGCCTTAGGCCAGTTTCTGGCCCATAAGTTGACCTAAAATAGGATTTTTGACCATTCTTATTTAAGCCTAAGTGAAAGTGACGAAAATCACTTTTCACTCATTGAGGAAATAGAAAAATCTCTCTTCTCTCTCTCTTACTCTCTAGACCTAGGGTTTAGGGGAAAACACTTTGTTCGTTGGTAGATCTCTCTCGGGGAATCGGTTTAGTGATTTAACAGGCAAGGAACCACCATTAGCCACCCTTTTGTTTGTTTGTTTTGATTTATAATATGTTTGCTTCTTGTTTAGAAACCATGATTGGGATTTTTCTTGATTTCTTGCTTTCCCCTTTATTGTGTGTTGTTCTTCACTTTTTCCTTCGCTTAGTTAGAGCAGCCGGCAAAGCCTGCCAAAAGAACGTGGGTCGATCCATGTTGTGCTCGTCGAGGGTGTAGAAGAAAAAATATTAGGATAGGTTCTTTTAGGGATAATCATAGTTTTCTACTTGGGTTTGAATTTCCATGTGATTTTAGACAAGGGTTTCAACCGTAGGATTTTTCTTAGTATTTTAAAAAAAAAAACTATGTCAAATCTAGTTTCCAAAACATCTCGGTTCGTTGCCAAACTTAGTCAGCGGAGGAGTGTCGTTGCCTAACAGATGTGTGCTTTGGAAGGCAAATGCAGAGTCTGTGGATAATGTGCTTGTTCATTGTAGATTCACCTCGGAACTGTGGCAGACTTTTTTCAACCTCTTTGGCATTGCTTTCGTGGTTCCACAGCATGTTCGTGGTTTCTTCCAAGGTGTAGCGGAAGGCTCTTTCACTGGAAAAGGGAGATTTCCATGGCGGATTCTCCCTTTTGCAGTTTTGTGGGCTGCTTCTTAGAAGGAGAGGAACCGAAGGATTTTCGAAGTCAAAGAGGAAGACATTCATGAGGTGGTCCTGGATGTGAAAGCCTAGTTGTACCTTTGATCCTCAGTTTCCCCTCTTTTTAGAGGATGTTTTTTGAAGCTTTTGTACATAGATGGTCTAATCTTTTAGGGGATCTCTCTCCTCTTCCAAGGAGTTAGGTCCGCCTGCTTTTGTGCTTTCTGGGGTTCTCCCCTTCTTCAATGATACACATACACACTTATCCAAAAAAAAAAAAACATCGCGGTTCATATTTTTCTAAGTTTCGTCGAATTATGGTGATTTATGGAAGAATTCTAGGTTTTCTACATTGTTGATGCACACATTGCGGTCGACCGCGCCTTATGGGTGACCAAACGGTTTTGTAAAAGTTGGTGGTGTGCGGTCAACCGAGCAGGGTCGCATTGGGATGCAATCGACCGCGCCCTATGGGGCTCAACTGGCCATAACCCATTTTGTGCGAAAAGCCTAATTTTGGCCCATTTTGAAGCATACTCACCTCGATTGGCATGTAAATCCTAGAATTCATACTTTATTATATTCATTGATGTATTGAGATACTTTTACACGTACATCGAGCATGACTATTGTTTAGATTAACAGTAAAGCATGTGGATTATTGTTTTATGAGTTTATCCAGCCTCTCATTGCATTGTTTCTCATGATAACATGATATATGTGGTAGGTTAAGCATTACTGCATTTCTATGGTTTGTCCGAGGTGTTGGTATATGTACGAGCACTTCGAATAAGTCCTTGGGTTAATCTATTTCGAAAAATCCAATCCCACCTAGAGTGGAAGCTTTTTATGGGCCTTGGGGCTTGATAAAATTTTGACTATTGATCATCCGATTCATCGAAATATAGCCATCCCTTACAAGGCACCAAATCATACCAGATTTTATGAGAAGTAAAACCAGAACCAAGTCCATCCATGTCTTCCAATATAACACAACTCATCTTACCAAAACCTCACTTTGTCGTTGCTACACACTTTGAAACGAGTTCCAACACCCAAGAATGAACTTTTCAGAGATTTTCATAATACCTTTCCACACTCCCATCCCATAATAAGCTTAACTTCTTAACTATCCCAATTCTGATTCCTAATACTAAATTTGTGGTGGATAATGTTGCGCCAAAAAGTTTCCCTCTCATCCCTATATCTTAAAACCAGTCACCAAAAAGAGCATTGTTCATAAACCTCAATATATGAATGCCAAGGCCCCCAATTTTCTAGCTAACACACAAACTTCCAATTGACTAAATGAACCTCTTCTTAGACCCTCTACTAGCCTACAAGATGTCTCTTTGAACTACCCAGGCGAGAATCTTGAAAATAGACATTGTAGATCAGTATGGTAGCAAGGACACTTTTAATAAGGATAACCACACACACACACACACCCCTAAAAAGAAGAAATTTTTTTTTTCTATGGAACCAACCTTAAGCCACCTTCTCAAACAACGAACTCCACATATTGGTCGAACTCACCCCTACTCCAATAGGAAGGCCAAGGTACGTAATAAGAAGACTTCCAACAAACACCCACTCTTTTAGGACATTCCTCGAAAATTCCTTCCTCATCCATATCAATAACAATTACCTGGCCTTTTCTCAAATTCATCCAAAGCCCCCACACAAACTAAAAACACCATAAAATTGCTCGTTGATTTTCAACCATAGGGATTCATGGATCTAAAAAAACAACTGTATCACTGACAAATTGTGCGCTATGATGAGCCCCAACTCCCCCACCTTTAAATCTTCAATAAGAACCAATAGTAATAAGCACCTCCACAACTAAAATCCGAGACTAAATATATAGGAAAGGGGATAAAGCCCTTGCCTTAGACCCTTTGAGCTTTTAATGAAGACTTCCCAAAACATTTTAATAAGAATGGAGAACAAGGCCAAACCCACATAAGCCTTAATCCAATTTCTTCAATTGTCACTGTGAAATATGTGAATCTAGGGTTAGAGAGGAGAAGAGAACAGAAGTGACGGAGAGAAAGAGAGAGAGAGAGAGATGAACTAGGGTAGTTCGGCCTCCTCATTATATATATAACAGAAGTGATGGAGAGAAAGAGAGAGAGAGAGATGAACTAGGGTAGTTTAGCCTCCTCCTACACCCTTACCCTATGATAGCCCATTTTATGGTCAGACCACCATGCCAAACCTATTACCACCACCATGGCCTCCTCCCCTACTCACACCATATCCCAGCAAATATCCATTTCACATGAGAGGCATAGCTTCACTCATGCCACATAACATTGATGGTATTTTGGTTCACATTGGCTACATCATGGGAGAGAGATTGTATTCCACTAGACAAGAGGGTTGCTACGAGTACCTTGTCAACTGGAAAGGAATACCAAATTTTGTTTGGAGCGTTAAAGGCCTTATGTGCACGTATATGACATCCTTGACACCCCCACACTGGGAAGACGTGCATATGAGATTGTTTGAGACTACTTGGTTTATTGAGGATGAGCCACAACGACTTGATCGTGACATCCTAAATCAATACAACAGCTTTAATTCGTCAGAGACGAATTCTTTTCGGCTGGGGAGAATTGATGGGGACATCAAAGTATGACATGGGTTCTACCAATGGAAGATAAGGAAGAAGACTTTGAAGACCTCACATGTATGTGCATATCATGAAGACTCCACATTAGAAAGATGCATGTGGGATGCGTAGGGAGTGGAGAGAACTGGGGTACTAACAATGCCTCTCCACATACTAACACCATAAGAAGAGAGAACTGGGTTGGTGTCCCACCTAAAATGCGTACCTTCGAATTTGCAACCAATCACAGAACGCCACAAACTCTGTTCCTCCTCCCCAAATATCCACAACCACTTACTTCCCTAAGAGCACCATGTTCATGTCTTGAAGGTGCCGAAAACCCAAACCTCCAACCTGTTTAGGCATGCAAATCTTCCCTTAATCGACAAGATGAAACTTATGACTATCACCCTTCCCAATCCATAAGAAATACCACAGAAGCTTTTCCATACTATAAGCAACACTAGCTTGGATAGAAAACAAAAGAACGTGAATGGGAAGGCTAAAACTGGTACTCTTGATCAGAGTACTCTTGCCACCCTTCAATAGATAAGATACCTTCTCTTCTACCTAGGTAATCTCCTCCCAAATCTCTTCAAAACATGGTTCCAAATGGATTTATCCTGATACTTAGCTCCCAAAGGGAACCTGAGATAGGTAGTAAACAATCGACCAACCCTACATCCCAAGCTTGTTGCCAGACCCCTCAAATTTGGGACTTCACCCACACCGTACACCTCACTCTTGGCGAGATTAACCTGAAGGCCCAAAACCACCTCGAAACACCTCAGAATACAACTAAGGTATCAAAGCTAACTAGGGGAAGTATCTGGAAAAAAAAATCATGCCATTCACAAATTGGAGATGAGAAATTATGGGACCCAAGTTGCCTCCACGGAAGCCCTCAACAAAACCTCTTTCAACGGCCTTGCAGACCATTCTACTAGGAGTTTCTACCACTACCACGAACAAAAACGGAGATAGGGGATCTCCTCATCTTAACCCCCTCGAACTAGTAAAAAAAAACCACAGGAGAACCATTCACTAAGTTGGAGAAAGAAACTGAAGAAATACACACTTTGATCCACTATTTCCACCTCTCCCTGAAACCCATCTTACAAAGTATGTGATCCAGAAAATTCCAACAAACATGATCATAGGCTTTCTCCATATCGACCTTACACAGAATGCCCTCCTCCTTTCCATCCCTAACTCTGGAATCAACACATTCATTAGCAATCAAAACCCCATCCAAAATTTGTCTACAGTTCACAAAAGCCCGTTGAAATGGGGATATAGTTGAACCCAACACCTCCTTCATCCTAGAGGCCAACGCCTTGGATATGATCTTAATAGGTACTGCTGACAAGATTGGTAGAGCGAAAGTCACTCAATGACTCCAATCCTTCCTTCATAGAAATGAGTGATAAAAGTGTTATTGGAACAACGATCAAGGTATAACTCTGCCTCAAACTCCTCAACAACACGCACGAAGTCCTTCCCCACTATGTCTCAACACTTCTTGAAGAAACCAAGCATGAAACCATCTGGAACTGGACATCGATCTCCACTGAGACCCTTAATAGCACCCAAAATCTCTTCCCCTATGATTGGTTTCTCCAACCACTCCTACTCCTGACTAATACCATCAAAATGCATTCCATCCACAGTGAGCCTAATGCAATTCGACTCAGAGTATAGACTAGAGTAAAATATCACTATGATATCCCTAATTCCTTCTTCCTCCACAACTAGAGCCCCTCCCACCCAAAATATTGAGATGCCAATACTCCTCTTCTAGCACTCGGAATATGATGAAATAACTCCATATTATTGTCCCCTTCCTTTAACCATTTCACCCTTGACTTTTAGCACCATCTAATTTCATTCAAACAAGCCCACTTGACAAATTCTTTCTTGGCTTCAACTCTCCTCCCCTCCTCCAATAGCAGCCCATTTTCTTCAATACTATCGATAGCAACTATCTCCTCCAAAAGTGCCAACATCTTCTTGTCCATACGCCCAAAAACCTCTTTGTTCCAATCTTTCAATTTACCCTTTCAGCTTCCTTCTAAACACAAAACCAGCCTTGCCATAGAAAAGAAAAGATTCCACCACTCTGTCACCAAATCTGAAAAATTAAGTACTTGCAACTAAATGTTCATGAATCTAAAAGGAGGGAGAACCAGGTTATGATCCGATGCTGGTTTAGGGAGTGCTTGGAAAAATATCGGAACACAACCGTATCCAACAATCAATCACTAGAAATCTATCAAGTCTAGACATCACCGGCCTCTCTTGATTACTGGACCACGAAAAGTTGGCTCCTTTAAAAGGGATTCCATCAGACAATGTCTACCCACAAAGGCGTCAAAATCCTTCATACTCTTGATCACCCGACTCCACCCTCTTTTCTCAAAAGAGAAACGAATCACATTAAAATCGCTTCCAATACACCACGGTAAAGCCCACTTTCCACGACTAAGATCCGAATCCTTCCAAAAAATCTGATCTAAATTTTTTATCAGAAGGCCGATACACCCTCGAAAGAACTCACTTCTGTTAATCTTCTATATCCATGCAAATAGCTAAAACTAAATGGTCCCCAATAAGGAAATCCTCCATTTTAACCTTGAACTCGTTCCAGATAATTAAAATGTCATCCGCTGATAATGCTAACCAACTAAACTCTCTATTTCCCCAATCTCCTCAACCACCACATCATCCAAAACTTCCAATTTAGCCTCCTAAAAAATAGCAACATCCACTTTCCATCTGTGAATAGAATTCTTACAAATCACCCTCATATCCCTCCCTCCCAACCCTCTAACATTCCAAGAGAATGTTAAGATTCATAATAACTGACCAACCCCCCCCCCCTTCCTTCTACTTTAATGCGGGGGCATTTTCACACCGGACTTGAGTGGGGCAGTCTGTATAAATGGGGCACACTCGGGGTGGGATGGCCTGTGTGAAATGGGACCCACGAAGGAGGGTTCGACCGAGGCCTAGATTTGGGCTATGAGATAAAGGAATTTAATCTCAAGCTACCAACAGTCGCGGCTTTTGGGGAGTATTGGTGATGCAGGACATTTAACCAATACTCCCCAAAAGCTGCGACTGTTGGTAGCATGAGATTAAATTCCTTTATCTCATAGCCCATGATCCAGGCCCTGGGTTGACCCTCCTTCGTGGGTCCCATTTCACACGGGCCATCCCACCCCGAGTGTGCCCCATATACGCAGGCTGCCCCACTCGAGCCCGGTGTGACAATGCCCCTGCATTAATCACCCCCAGTGAGGAGTCTCGAACACAAGACCTCCCGCTCTGATACCACTTTGATGCAGGACATTTAACCAATACTCCCCAAAAGCCGCGACTGTTGGTAACGTGAGATTAAATTCCTTTATATAGCCCATGATCCAGGCCCTCAGTTGAACCCTCCTTCGTGGGTCCCATTTCACACGGGCCATCCCACCCCGAGTGTGCCCCATATACGCAAGCTGCCTCACTTGAGCCCGGTGTGAAAATGCCCCTACATTAATTGGTTAAATGTCCTGCATCATACTTCCTCTTCCTCAATTAGAAATCTCGTTTCCGACAAGTTATGGATCTCTCTAGCCAGCTTCAACTACCTTCTAACAGGTTAGCACTAGCATAAGGCGAACTGTCCTCTATCTCATGCTCCACCATATCCAAAACCCCATCTACCATATGTGCTTTATTGCATCCCCCTATTGATGCAGGTGTCATTTGTACCCCCAACAACTCTATATCTGAATCGCCACCAGTGCCTAGAACTTGGTGCAATTGGTCAAGCTCTATAGTTGTGGACAAAGCCTTGATCTCCTTATCGTACCCATGATAGGAGAGTCCCAGAAAGTACCGAACTCCATAACCTTGCTCAGAAACCAACCCGACACCTCGTGAGGACCCCCTTCTCCCAAACCAGAACCTAAATAACATTCCAAATCACTGGTAAAGGAGTCCCTCACTTCTATTGTCGTCCTCTCCTCTGACTCTGCCTGGAGAATATGATGCGGTTCGTCAACTACATCTGCCCATCTAACCTTCTTCCCTCCTTCCTTCAATCTCCTGGAATATGCATGTGCAATGAGCGAACATATCGGGCTGATGACTTCTGAGAGCCCTCCCTCCTCTCTACAGGCCTCCCCGGCCTCACAACCCCAAACAAAAATGTTTTGGACAGGAAACCCCACCTGCAAACAAAGCGGTGACTTTTGGGGAGAACTTGAGAACGATCGCTTCTCGTCCGTCAAAGACTTCCCCAAGCGATAGTCCTCCAGAAAGAAGGCTTCTCTTCTTGCTAACTCACCCTCTTTAGTCTCGTCGACCCCCTTCTCCTTCCAATTCTGAAAACACTTCTACAGTCCCTTACCAAAGAACACCCCTTCGACTCCCTCCTTGCTAGGTTCCTATTCGCGAGCAAAACACTCGCCTTTGAAGATGAACATTTTATGGACGTTAACATCCTGTCTAGAAGCAGCTTGGTTTATGGACGGTCCGGCAGCTTCAAACAAGACCCCCTTACCTTTTCCACTTTTTTGCAACTAAACCCCTGGAGCCCTAAAATTGTTCCGCGGTACCGAGGGCTCTCGCATACTAATCCTCGTACAAGTATTTCTAAATTGGGGCTATCTCCATCAAAGAGAAATGCTCCACCCAGATGCTCACTCTGAAAACTAGCTCGTCAAACAAGAAGCTCGCTATTGCCAGAATTTCAGAACCTCGTTTAACCTGTAACCTAGCCCATTCCACACAACATTGATCCAATCTCTCTATCGACTGCAACAAAGCACCCACATAGATCCCCCCAAAGCTTGAAAGACGTAGATTCCCCACAGGTGGAAGTTAACAGCATCACATTGGTTCTTTGGAGGCATGCCAATACCCGTACCCCCCGAAACAACCTCGGCCTCTCTGATATCTCTGTTTCTGAAACTCCCGTGAAGGGAACATCCACCGTACCTCCATCATGGATTCAGGCAACCACCATGAAATTGTTACAGATAAAAAAGATTAAAAGAAAGGGAAAAGAATTTCGAGGTACATCTCAATCAGTTGAAAAACGAGATGTCTTGACCGAGATGGCACAAGACAAACCCCCATATATCACTCCGTTCATCCCTAAGACTGAGATGTCTCAGCCGAGACATTGCAAGACAGAATGATACTTTGAACCATGATTAAAAGGTTTTCTTTAATGCACTACTAAATGCAAAGACAATTAGGGAAGACAGCTCTAATAAAATAAATAAAAATAAAAAACTATCCACACCTCTTGGCCAACAAATGCACTCAGTCATTATACACAATAAACCTATTAGACGCATTTGTATGGAAACTATATGTACCTCTATTTTAAAGAGGAATACTTTTTTTACTAGAAAAATATAACAGAATTCAACACAAATAGCGCTACATAGAGAATAACGGAACACACACACCCCACCCCACCCCAACCCCAGGGAAAGCCAGCTTCAAGGCAGTATGAAGAAGGAAAGAGAATTGAGAAAAGAAAAAAAATTCAAAGTGAAACCACCATATCAAAAGGTCTCTAAAACTACTAACTAGTGAAATGAGGCTGTGTAGATGATGAAGCCATTGGTGGAAGCACCAAAGTACCAAATCTCATGTGGTTTCAATTTGGCTTCTCTCTTGATGGTGCAAATTTGATTTGAGTCAGTATCTCACGTGCTTCTCTTATATATTAAGTTCCTCGATGCTAAGCGGGTGACAATAATACATTAACAATGAAGAGAATTTACAAGGCTAGGGAGGAGAACTCCAGGCATACAAAGAGTTTACACCATTTTTGCAAAAGGGGGAGTTCCACATCATTATAAACCAAGTATGGCAGAAATCTCGGAGTTGTCTGTTGACACCTTCCCAATTTGAGTTTTTCATTCTAAATCTATCACAGAGGCTATTTCAAAAGAATCAAAACTACTGTGAGAGGGTAGAATACCTAGGTTAAAAAAAAATTTAGTTTGCGAGAAGGGATTAGCTGGTTAGATTGTTAGCATCCTCTATCAGGTACTTTTCTTTCTGAGAAGTGTGGAGATTATGTTAACAGCAAAGAGAATTTACAAGGTTAGGGAAGAGAATTTCATGTATACAAAGAGTTCCGAAGTACACCATAGTTTTGCAAAAGGGGGGAGTCCATGTCATTCTAAACCAAGTATAACTAAAATCTAAGTTTTTTGTTGATACCTTCCCAAATTGTGTTTTCAATTCTAAATCCATCAGAAACACCATTTTAGAACCACCATGACAGGGTAGTATCCCTGGATTCAAGTTTTTTAGTTTGCTAGAAGGTGTTAGCTGGTTGGTCGTAGTCATCATTAACAGGTATTTTCCATTCTATATTGGTAAAACATGATGATATGTTTGAATACGATTCCTGAAATCATCTCAGCAAATTATTGACCGTGGGCATATGAGGTTCAGTTCATGAAAAGAAAAACAAAATTCAATTATCATCAACTAAAAACAAAAATCCACCCAAGGTGTACGCTTGATTCAGGAATAACACCCAAACAAACAAGAAATCAATAACCAACAGATGCAAATCTATTTTCAAGTTGTCAAAGACTTGCAATTACAACAGGAACCAAATACATGGGAATCATTTAAGCATATCAACAATAGTTCACTATCAAGCATTCACTTATTTCTACATACCCGAAAGTTATTCTTTAGACTTGGTTACAATTAAGTAGATATTGTACACCTTTTTCCTAGTTAGATAATAATGTTATGACTTATGATAAACTTGGACAAGACCAACCTGATTCATCTCCGACACGAGCTGATTCAATATCTTCAAACCAATGGCATAATGATTTGATGTTGCCTGATTTGAAAAAAGAAAAGAAAAAAAAAAGTTGTTTGTGAGAAACCTTACAGCTTCAATCATTGTTGGACCCGCGACTAGGAACTGCCTGCATAGAGCATAACATACCAAAAACAAACTAGAGATAAAGGGAAATCTAAAGGGTGAGTATAACTAAGTCGTCAAAAAAACTAGAACAGTTTCAATTGCATCAAGCCATGGGAGTTAAAGACTCCCAGCATCATCAACTTTACACCAGCCACATATTATTGCTTGTCATAAATAGCAGCTTAAAATGAATTGATACATTAAGACATGGGAACAGTAAATCCAGTTATCCTTGAATGAAGTAGTAGATAAATGCAATGATGCTAAACATAACATTAACATAATACATGAGAATGTTGGTTTAGAAATTCCAGATTTATGGACAAGTTGGATAAGAAATAACTAATCATTAATTGGGCTGGAAGTCCTAGCCACGCCCTTTATATAAAGAAACATGTCTTGACATCGTCAAAATGGTGTCTGGACACAAATTAAGACAAACTTGGGTAATTAAATAAAGAAATAACAACAGAAAATGCTTTCAAGTAACTTGGATAACTTGCAGATCAGAAAATTGGTACTACATTTCTTTTTTGATAATCACATTGGCAGAGTGATGAGAAAATATGTACCAATTGATATTATGTTTCGTTGATGGCAAAGTGATAGAAAATATGTACCATTTGATATTATGTTTCATTTTTTTTATTTATTTTTTTGATATTATGTTTCATTGACAATAGTAAACATTAAATCATTGCTTCAAGTAATATTCTGATTACATGATATTGTATCTGCACCCAGAAAGAGAAAAAAAAAATAGTATTTATTGCTGTTAGCTTTAAGTAAGAACAGAAACAAAACAACAAATAGGTCATCAAATAAAGCACAAATTCAAGTAGTGAGCGACAATAAAGCTATAGGCATCCCACCCAATGTTCTGTAGACTGCATATGTTAAATTACAGACAGATAAAAAAAAAACAAAACCAAGGTAACCCTGGTTCCAAAAGCCTTGTGGTCCCTAGGAGTTGGTGACAAAAATTCCGATAAAAGCACATGCAGGATGTCTAGGTAGAGTGAAACTACTTACAGTTCTACATAAGACAATGTATAAGCAATTCGAGCTTTAAAGTAGAGCATATCAGAACCTAATGTCAATGGATTAACATCGAAAAAGCATTGCAAATGATAGGCAAACATAAACCTTCAATCTAAAATCAGAATGCTACAGCAAGTCAGTAACAAACAGAGGTGTGTGTGTGTGTGTGTGAGAGAGAGAGAGAGAGAGAGAGAGAGAGAGAGAGTAGGAAGTCAAATGTAAAGGCATTAGTAACTTTTCAAGTTCTCTCAACAAAAAGAAAAGGCAGATAGTTGACCCATCATGCATGAATGGACCTATAATTAAGCACCTCTCTTTAAAAATTGAAGAGGCACGTAAAAGTGTAAAACATATTATAATGACTAAAAGGAAAAACACCAGCAGGAAATAGCATTTTTTTTATAACATAGGGTTGTCCCCACCCCCTTTGGAAGTAGGACTAATCCCAACGGATACGCAGCAGGAAATAGAATATGATAATCAGCTCATTTCATTATCGAAGAAATTAGTGAGTCTGTCTGATTGAACAGTAAAACAACTGCATAGAACCTTTGAAGCAGGGAAGCAACACACAGGACCAAAAAAAAAAAAAACCAAAGATATGAAGGTTACATTAAAGTTAGAACGTAATATAGAGAAGTCGTGTCACCTGACTCAAAAAGTTCATTGACTCTTTAACCGCCTCTCTGAATCTATCATCATCGAACCACCCAAACTTTGTAACCCGGCAAAAGAGTTGAATCAGGGACCCAGTTACAAAAGGCTGCAAGTCAGGTCCTCTGGTGGCCAGATAGTTTATCAGATAGTTTCCTTCAGACAAAGTGCAGACCAGTCAATTCAGAAAAGTGTACAAGTAAAAAATTATTTGAAAGTAAATGTAAAATGGTGATCATGGACATAATTTGTAAGGGTTATGAACACAAACATTAAACAAGGTAACGGTCTGCATTTTCGAAAATTTTAACACCTTCCAATCTCAAATTTATCCATACAAAATAGAAAAAATCACGAAAGAGAAATTATGTGACCAAGGATAGTGGCCAGTCAAAACACTTGCACGAAATGATATCTGCATTATACAGCAAGAAAGAAAAAGCAACCAAACAAACCCAGAATTTGCCACAGAATGGAAGCCATATATAAGATTTTCATCCTAAAACAATGATTGGGCAAAAATATCTATAAGCAGAACAAGAATATTACGGATATCAAGCCGGAGCTGCAAAGAGAGGCTGTTCTCTGTCACTTGCTTCAACAAGCTTGAACTAGCCAACATCAATGCATAAGGAGTCAATGCATTGTCCAGAATGTATTGACATTGTGAAATGTAATCGATGTTCACAGAAAAGCACTTCAGAGTGCTCTCTGCATGAGCTCTTTCAGCTGAGTCTTGTGAATTGTAAAGCCTTTCACACAACGCTTCCAGTTGCGCTAAACTCTCCATTGATGACAGAGTAAGAAAAGTTTCCAAAATTTCAGGTGATCAAGAATCCACCTTTAAAGAAGTCAAATGTTTCTCCTTCCCACGTGTATCCAATACACATCTACAAATTTCCCAAAAGTGCAGTTATATCTTTAGTCAGAAAAGAAGAGAAAAAAGGATCAATTGATCAACAAATCTTAGTCTAATTCAAAACATCAGACTGCCAACGAAGTTGAAGAGCTGAAACGAATAGTACTACCACTGGAAACGTTGGATTATTTACAAAAGTACAGCACAGTATATTTCAATCTGAAATTGTTCCATGTTACAAGAGACGCTCAAAATATAAACGAGAACTCAAGAGAAAAGTCCAGTGAAGCTGGTCATCTGCAAATCTCTGCCACAACAGGAGCACTGGTCCAACAGAATGAAGGGTCACAGCATCAATCCTGACAAAAAAAATGCCAAAACGAAAATCAAAGGGTATACAGGTGTCAAAAGTTGAACCTTTTAAAATGAGGTTTAAATTAGACCAACTGCCACACTGTAAAATGTGAGGTGAAGAAAAGTATATCAGCATCGATTTCACTTTCATGCTAGTGCAAGATAGTAACAACACAATTTAATATGTACTATATGTCTAATGACCTAACAAAAAAGGAGTATATATACACTAAAAATGCAATGGTTTGAACCTATTTTGTTTTTTGATTGAGAAACGTTTTGTTTGTATACCAGAGGTGGAAACAGATGTGCACTGTCAAACTATGTCATAGTAACAGGAAAATGATGCCTAGTTACAACAAGGTAACAGATAAAGAGGACAACATCGAAATACAGGCAAACAATTGTAGGTGATGCATCTAAAAGTTGGACTAGAAAGACAAGCTTTAAGAGTGCCCATAGAAATGAACACCCAAAAACCTTTTATGTTAACAAAGTTTATAGTAGTTATTCTTTTGTTTCATTCAGGCCTCAGCTTTCAGTTGGTCATTCCACAGTTTAGAAGCCACTTCTGCTAGTACCAGGCTTTTTCAATGAAAAGTGAATGCAAAATCCAAAGGGTCCAGACAAACCCATCCTTTGCTCAATGCAGCCAACATCAGTATTTAGTAAGGGCATTCTTTTTAGTAGCACTGCACAAAGTTCACCCATTTTTATTGTTAGAATATCCTTATTTTCTGGTTCATATGAGGTTAGTATTGTCCTTAATTTTCTATCATAGTTAAGCAACTGGTCGTAAATACCCAAAATACCTATTAATAAAATATGGGAAGTGTGGGCTAAAGAATATCTAACACTCTCTTTTTGGAGAAAAACTTGCATGACCGCCAATGGTCAAATAATCCCTGACTGCCCACAATATGAGCCACAGGGCACATTTTTAAGAGAATGCTGACCATATGGATGTTTGGTCAATCCTTAGGTGGTCCTACAAACCAAAAATCAGTCTGATAAGTAATTTCAAACCTTTCGATCTTGTACCCCAATAATGCTTAAATTCCCATGGTTAAAATCAACCCATGAAAATGACTCTAATCCAACACTTAGAAATCACTAATCAGGTTGATTTTTGGTTTGTAGGTTCACCTAATTCGGCGAAATTAATTCGCCGACTTAGAGAAGTTTGGAGAATTTTTGCCAAAATGTTGGTAAAACACACTGATTTCTAAGGATATGATAAAACAAGCATGATAAAACACTTATAACTCATTATATCATAAAAACAACTATTTAGAGCAACCTAAGCTAGATTAATATCGTTTCACTCATATTGACGCAAGTACCAAAAGTATTGAGTTTCTTTTTTTAAGCAAGTACTAAGATACTGATAAAACACTTAAACTCATAAGCAATACAACACGATTTTTTGCAAGTTTTGACTAAATATGCTAAACTCCGAGAAATTAGCCGAATATGATAAAGCAAGCATAATAAAACACAATGATTTTTAAGGATATGATAAAACAAGCACAATAAAACCCTTATAACTTATCTTAAAAGAAAATCTAAATACTTTAGATACTTGCGTCGATATGAGAAACGATATTAATCTTGCTTAGGTTGTTCTAAATGGTTTTTTTATGATATAATGAGTTATAAATATTTTATCATATCCTTCAAAATCAATGTGGTCTTACCAACATTTTGGCAAAAATTCTCCAAACTTCTCTAAGTTAGCGAATTTTTACAGAAATTATCTACATCGGATTGAACTTCCCTGAATTAATTCCTAATTTTAGCTGACCGAAGTTTAAGGAGAAGTCAAAGTTCAGAACCTTGCATACGGTCACTAACCGCCGGTCATGTAAGTTTTACTCCTCTTTGTTCTCGTCTTTCTCTTTTCCTCTCACCTAATGTACCAGGTGAGCTGCGAATCTAGTTGATTGGGGTAATGAAGGAGGGCATCAAGGCCAAATCACAGAGGACGATCTGGAGGAAGTCTATGTTGCTAAGGAGATCATTCATAGCGGAGGAGAAGCAAAATCGGGGTGTAAGTTCATTAGATTCTCGGAGTTAACACCTGTTGGCCAGAATAAAATATTTTGTTTTGCGGAAGGTCGTGAGAATGGAGGTTGGAATGCGATTGCCAATAACCTGGTTGTTATGCAGAAGAAGAAGGAAAGGGGTGATGTTGTTCAGGCAGTGCGCCCTCGTGAGGCAGGTTGGGGGATCGTCTGAGGTGACAGGTATTGTTGCTTCTTTTGCGTATTCTCCCCAGATTCTTTCCACATACTAGGTACCTTCCTTCGATGCTTTGGGGCGATGGAAGCATGCCCTTGTATGTGAGTCGTCTGATGTAGCGACAGATTGGGAAGACATAGCGGTTGCTATATCCTTTATTTTTGGCATGTCGACTCTCGTTCAGCTCATTCCATGCGGCGATCGGAAGAGGGTGTTTTTCCTTGAATGTCCCACCAGTATTAGATTCTTGTGCGATTTAACTTCCATCAGGGTTGGAAATGCGATTATTTATATTTGTAAATGGTGGCGGAGGTAAATGCAGAGCCGTCAGCCGAATGGCCCCTTCTGGCGTCGATTCCGGTGAGTGGACTTCCTTTCCATCTTTGGCACTCTAGCTTCTTTGAGTGCATTGGTTGAGTCCGGTGGTCTATTAGAAATTGATGCTGCAACCCGCAATGGGCTGGATTTTAGTAAGGCCGTACTGAAGGTGGGAGGCAGTATCATGGATATTAAGGTGGAGATCCTGGATAGGGGGAAGAAGCTCACCATCTTGCTGGAGGTCGTTGAGAACGAGTCCAGGGTGGTTAAACCGGCCTCTACAGTTGTTCCGGTGGTGGAGGGTGCTGAGAAGTATTATGGGAGAAATGGGTGTGACGTCAGCGGCGTAGAAAGTGTGGAGGAAGGCACCGTTAGCGAGAAGGCCCATATGGGAGAGTTGTTACAGGAAGAATTTAAAATTCAAAATTCCTTGAGAGGTTGCGTCTCGACTGGCGGGATTTCACATTCCTCCAACACATGGCTGGGGTCTTCTCATTCGTGTACGGTTAATAAGACGTCCCGTAGCAGGCATGGCCCGTGGGTCCGTGTGCGTAGGCGGGTCCGTAGTAGGATTCAGGTTAGATCCTACCCAGATCTGTTGGAGAAAGTTCAGGGTCAGAATAAAACTACGAATGGGTCGCACTGGGTTTTAGTGCCTAGTTTTAGTTTTAGACCCACGTCGCGAGGAACTGATCTCGTTAACAAGGCTGTTGTGGTTCAGCTCTCAGACACTGTAGAGAAGAGCAACAAGGGGTAGTGAAGCAAAGGGTGAAGAACCTTCAAAAATGCAAAGATGGGGTGATCGTGACGACGACTAAGCTAAGTAAGTGGGTACCTCCGTCTTGCAATCCCCTACTCTCTCCCATTTGGGCCTCTCCTTTGTGATCTCCCCGTGTGCCTGGAATTCTTGGTAGGCATACAACTTCTCTCAAGGGAGTCGAGGTGGTAGATCTCTCAATACCGAGGGTTTGGCTGCAGCGAATATCGGCGTTGGTACGTCGAAGGTGGGATTGGAGAAATCCAGAGCTTACAGTGCAAGCACAGTCCTTGGAGATGGTAAGTGTGTTACAGATGGAGGAAACCAGGGTGGAGGTAAGACGTCAGGGCAGTTAGTTGGGGTGGAGATGGTGTTTGGGGGTCTAGATAGGGTGAGTTTTCCTACTTTGGACGATAATGGTAAGGGCATGGAACTTCTCAAGGATAATCACAACATTGGCACGATTGTGCCTTTTAATACGGAGGGGCACCACAGTAGGTAGATCCAAACGTGGAACCAGTGCACCATGCTACGTTAGTATCGGCTGAAGAGGAACAAATGCTGTGGCTCAGGAAGAATATCTTATAGATGGGTATCTCTCTCGAACTTTCGTTTGAAGGTCATGAAGATGAAGTCCGTCAGATGCTCCTGGAGATAATTGCGAGGTCTAAAGCTAATCTAAGCATAGCTAGAGGGCCTCGTCTGTTGATTGAGGATGGTAAGGCAGATTAGACGTCAGATAAAGCATCGAGTGTTAATGAAGATTGCTCTAATAGATCCACCCGTGGGGAAAGATAGGAGGCTTCAGTGAATATGCATGAAGTTGTTGTTGTGGGGATAGGGGAGAGAGACCTTTGTTTACGCTCTCTATCTAATGCCAAACCAACCAAAGTACCTAGAGAGATACAGAGGTTAGCCTGCCCTTTTAACTCATGAGACATTTTGGTGTACGGTAGCCGGTGTAGAGGGAGGGATAATCGGTTATCAAATGAAGCTTAAGATGCTTTCTTGGAATGTTAGGGGGCTAGGGTCTAAAGATAGAAGATCAGTAGTGAAGAGTATGATTCATAGGTGGAAGGCTACAGCGATTGTTCGCAGGAGATGAAAGTTGATCTAGAATTGGTCAAGGAGCTTTGTGGGTTTAGTGATTGAGGTCGGCAGGACTTTCCGGGGATAGGTACTGCCGCAGGAATTCTGATTATCATGGATTGCAAGGTTCTTGAGGTAGAGGATGTCCTAGTTGGTGCATTCTCGGTGTCTATTCGATGTAGATGTGTGGAAGAGCAACTTAGGTGGGTGTTAACTAGGGTTTATGGGCCTTCGGTTTATAATGGCCAGAATCAGTTTTGGGAGGAGCTGGATGATATATCGGGCTTATGGGATGATCCATGGTGTTTAGGTGGGGATTTTTATATCATCCGCTTCTTACATGAGAAGAATCTTAAGAGGGAGGGTGACCAGGAGTATGAAGGAGTTTGAAGAATTTATTAATAGGCACTTTCTTATGGACATCCTGATGGGAGGGGGCAAGTTCACGTGGTCTAACAACCAGGAGCAACCTACAATGTGCAGATTGGATAGATTCATTCTCTTCGAAATGGGATGATCACTTTCCATGGGTTTCTTTGTTGGCTATTCTTAAGCTCGCCTCGGTTCATGTTCCCTTGGTTCTAAATTGCGGGGGATTAAGGTCTAGCCCTATTACAGATCTAAGACGTTATGGGAGCCGGTCTTGGAATGTCTCAAAAGGAGGCTATCTTCATGGAAAGCTAGATAAATTTTTTTTTTTTATCGGTAGAAAGCTAGATAATTATCATAGGAGGACTGTCAACCACCTCTTACTGCATTGCGACATGGCCAGGGAGGTTTGGTATTTGTTTATGTTGAGAGTTCGGGATGACTTGGGTTATGCCGGGGTTTCGTACTGATCTCTAGCTCAACTGGCGTTCATCTGCCTTTTCTTCTAAAGGGAGTATCCTTTGGAGAAGCATCTCTAGCTCAACTGGCGTTCATCTGCCTTTTCTTCTAGAGGGAGTATCCTTTGGAGGCTTCTCCCGTTTGCAATTGTGTGGAGGTAATGGAAGGAAAGGAACCGGAGAGCCTTTAAGGGCAAGAGCGAAGATATGACCTCGATCATTCTTAATAGAATGGGGTTGGTTTTCCTGTGGTCTAAATTGTTCTTAGAGTGTCGTGGTCTCGTTTTTGAAGATTTTGTGCTTAGATGAGATGTCCTTTGTACTAGAGATGGATGACTATTGTTTGGTTGTTTTAGTTCTGTTGTGCCTGTTAGGGAGCTTTGTCCTGTGATGGTCATCTCAACCTCACTAGCTTAGCGTTTGTTATGACTTTGGTTCTTTTTCAATAAAATTTATAGTTAGAAAAAAAAATTCTAGGATTTTATTTCACCCATTTCCTTTATCTTCTTTCACGGGTACATATGTTACTATTCACATGTACTATTCACTCAAACCCTAATCTGATCTAGGGCAGGTGTTCCTTTTTGTTTTATGCAAGATAGTTAAGGGCTTAAGGCGCAAGGCAAGGCACGCGCAGATTGGGCAGGTTATCCTTCAGATAGACGATCAACTACAATATATTATACCTTTTTAGGTGGCAATTTAGTCATTTGGAAAAGCAAGAAGCAGACAGTTGTTGCCAGGTCTAGTGCATAGGCTAAATATTGTGCTATGGCACATACCACGTGTGAGCTCATCTGAGCGCGCACTACGTGCGTGAATTTGGTGTTCCTTTCACAAAGCCAATCAAACTTTATTATGATAATCAAACCGCTATTCACATTGCTACTAATCCAGTCTTTCATGATTGAGGTCGATTGTGACTTCATTTGAGAGAAAATAGTCAATCATGAGATTTGTACTCCAGAGTCATACATGTCATCTCAACATTAACTTGCTGATATATTCACCAAAGCATTGGCAAAACCAGCTTCTAATTGTATTTGTTCCAAGCTGGGTTAGATAATCTCCATGCTCCAGCTTGAGGGAGAGTGTTAGAATATATCTACTTTCTGTTCATATGAGATTACAGGTGTCTTTGTAATTTCTCTAATAGTTCAGGGACCTGGTCATAAATACATATTGATAAAATATGGGACATGTGGGCTAGATCTATTCCACTCTCTCTTTGTTCTTTTCTCTATTCCCTCGTCTTTCTCTTTTCTTTTTTTCTTCTTTCATTGAAACACTCACATGGTATCAGAGCAATAATTTATAGGGTTTCATTTCATCTATTTCCTTCATCTTCTTTCATGGGTACTATTCATGTGCTAATATTCACGTGTAATTTAGTTACTTTTCATGTTTCAAACTTACTACTTTTCATGGTAAATAGAAGCTTCAAATATGTATTTAGTTGTTTCAACTCACATTGTCCGACTACTTTGCATGCCTCAAGGGGGTGTCCAAAGAGACGTGGAGCGAGGATATCCTAGATGGCCTAAATACAGAAATGGTGGTATCCGCTTAATGGATTTTGAGTTTGGAATGTGCTTACCATCCAAAAGATGAGTTGTTTGTGCACTTTTTGCCAATTTCACGGAAAAAAAAAAACATTTTTCTCTTATCCAGTTTAAGAACCACATCCAAATGTGCCCCTAATGTCTCCTTCATATTTTTAAAAGATCAATGTCTCCTTTACACGGTGGAACTCTCCCACAAACTTCTTTTTTTATTCCTACTTTCTCACACTCCCATAAATCTAATACCTTTTTTGGGGAAAGGGTTTTCTGAAGTGTCATTCCAAACCTCTTATCTGCATCAAGAAGGGTTTTCTTGCCATGTAGAGGGCAGACATGGCCAATCCAGACTGTCCATCTAATTGACAGCCCTCAACATTGCCCATGCGGATATTACCCTACTATGAAAATAGGGAACCAAGACCCCTATCTATGCCACCACGTCTCTCTATGCTACAAAATCTTTTGTTTCTCTAATATTTGGTGCTGCAGCATCTGTCAATCAATCTATTGTAGGACACTACGACTCTATGAATGAGATGCAAAACCATCACCTATCAAAACCCGATGACAGCAGACTGAAGCTCATTTCCATGTTTGAATAATAAAAATATTACCAAGCCAATAATCTAAGCAATAAAAGCATCCTATTTTACTCAAAGATCTACTCGTTTACATCTAATTCAGATTTCAATCTCGTTTACATCTAATTGAGATTTCAATCACTCAGCCTTTGAATCTAACATCAAAATCAATCAAAATCCTAAACAAGACCAAAGTACGGAGCTTAAAACACCATGGGTGGATTGATTTGGTTAAATCAGAACGAGATAACGACCTAAATGCTCATCAATACCACATAAATAAGTACAAATTACAGCAAAAAAATTGCAGAGATTCATGAAGAAGTCTCACGGTTTCTTGATTAAAAAAACAGTTGCAAAAGCAAAGAACAAACGATCTTACATGCAAAAATCTCGTATCTTGAGAGCTTGTTTGGGGGTTTTTTTTTTTTTCCTCTCTTTCTCAGCTTCGCTTCTGTGAAGAGATTTGAGAATTCAAAGGAGCGGAGTTGAAAACCTAAAAGAGAGTGATTAACTTCGACGAAAGCCTCTCCACCCCCTTAATGAACTCTGAGATTGTTATTTTTATTTTTTTTCCAACAAATGCTATTGCACCTGCGCACGTTAGTATTTGGGCCTTTGGTTTTGTTAATGTGTGTCGGAAACCTTTGTGGGTTATCCAATGCCAAGTCGCCTAAGCCATTGGATATGAGGATGCTGCTGATCGTAGTGCGATAGACTGTGTGGGGACTGATCATGGTGCTATCTAATGATGGTCGATGAATGATAACTTAGAAATGGGCGGGGACCCAGCCCACAAGCTATTAGTTTAGGTCTGGTCTCAATTCAAGCCAATGATGGGCCTTAGAAGTTTTGTCCAAGCCTGACCCATTAAAATATCTACAAACCCTGGCCAAGCCCGTCAACTCATCATGGGCCTGGCTGCGGGATGAGTTTTTTGACAGTTAGGAGAAAATTTTGAAGCTGCGGGATTTTTGAAGTGGCGATCATGCGCCCAATGATCGCGCTACATATACCTAGGTTTTAGGATTTAGTTTTGACAATAACTTTTTAAAAATTAACCATGGGTATATTTGGCGCACGATCATTGGGGCATGATCGTTGTTTTAAAAATCCGGTCGCTTCAAAAAAATTCTCATTGGTTAGCTTGTAACTCTAATAAGGGATACTGATCGCGAAAAGTATATTATCACCAATTGGGTTCCTAATAAAATGAAGGGTTGGGCTCCAGTTACCGCCCTAAAATGACAGGACAGAATATGAGCCACATGGCACAATATTAGAGGACTCTGACCGTATGGATGTTTGGCCAATCCCTAGGTGGACCTACAAACCTAAAATCAGCCTGGTCAATGATTTCTAGGCATTAGATCTTGGTACCTCAAATTCCCACGTTAGATCAACCCGTGAAAATAAGTCCAATCCAACACCTATAAATCACTACTCAGGCTGATTTTTGGTTTGTAGGTCCACTTAGGGATTGGCCAAACATACGGTCAGAGTCCTCTAAGAGCATGCCACATGGCTCATATCGTGTCCTGTAACTAGAGCCTGTCATTTTAGGGGGTTAACCGGAGCCTGAGCCTAAAAATAATATACTCAAAACATTGAGAGATCTCTTAGCATAAGGGGTAGAGTCGGCCTCATACTCTTCGCTATATCCTATGGCCTAACCGGGCCTAGCAGGCTTAGCTTGCAAGGCCCGGTAAATTAACAGGCCCAAGAATCAAGTATAGGCCGGCCTGTTGGGCTTATAAAGGCAACCCAAAACATGCCCATTAAGACCCCCTACAAGTAAAGTAAGGATCTTGGGGACATAATTTGACCAGTCAAATTCCTAGCCTCCAAGCCGGCCTTTGCAAAGTTGTGCTCCAACTACCCCTTAGTAGGGCATGTACCATTAAACATGCCCTAACCCCTGTTACAAAGGAGAATTTTTGAAGCAGCGGGATTTTTGAAGCGGCACTCATGCGCCAATGACCGCGCGCCACATATACCCATGGTACTTTTAAAAACTCTTTAAAACCAAAGCCTAAACCATGGGTATATGTGGTGCACGATCATTGGCGCCATGATCGAGGCTTCAAAAATCCCGCCCCTTCAAAAAATTTCTCATTAAAAAGTGGCCAGTGTGGCAGTGTGCAATGAGGAGGGTATGATTTGCAACGGCTTGCCCAAAGCAATGGCAGACTCTTTGACAAAGAGAATTTTCTAAATAATGATGTGAGCCCCACCCTGCAACGTATAGATTGTGTTCCCTAATTGGAAACATGCCTCTACATCAAAAACTTTATAATTCGTGAAACATCAATCATAAGTGGGATAGAACTGTGGTCTCCCACTTGCAAGGCATAATGTTGAGAGTAAAACTTCTGTCACAAAGCAAAATACGAGCCACGTGGCATACTATTAGTGGATGCTGACCGTATGGATGTTTGGCCAGTCCCTTGGTAGACCTCTAAACCAAAAATCAGCCTGATTAGTGATTTCTAAGCGATTCGATTGAAGTTATTTTTATGGGTTGATTTTAAGGGTAGGAATTTGAGCATTATTGAGTGTTATTTGGGTGCAATGATCCAAAGGTTGTAAATCATTAATTAGGCTGATTTTTGGTTTATAGGTCCATCGAGGGACTGGCCAAACATCCATACGGTCAGTGTCCACTAAGAGTGTGCCATGTGGCTCGCATTTTGCACTGTGACAGAAGTTTTACTCTAATATTCAACATTTGAGTTGTAAGCTTAATCATTATCAAAAGCAAATTTATCATGATGTATGGCATCCCATGAGTTTTTGGTTCTTCATACTTTTCTTCCTACCTTAAACCTAACATCATACCTTTCTTCCTACCTAACCCTAACTAGGGGGGTGCACGTTGCACACGAGTGATTGTAGGGCGTCTTTGGAAGAAGTGTCACGCACTATTAGAGACCACCGACTATATGGATGTTTGGGATATCCCTAGGTGGACTTGCATGCAAAAAAAGTCAGCCCTGATTACTGATTTCTAAGTGTTTGATTGGAGTCATTGATGATGGACCACCGATTGTATGGATATTGAATTTCGGCACCAAATAATAGGTACCGTTGTTTATGGACCATATATTATGAGTCATGTGGCACACTCAGAGACACCACTGACCATATGGATGTTTGGCCCATCCCTAGGTGGACCAACATACCAAAATTCATTCTGATTAGTAATTTCTATCTATTGGATTAGAGTTTTTTTCATGGTTTATTATTTTTTATTGTGGATTTAGAGCATTATTTGGGGTACTCATATCCAAAGGTTAGAAATCACTAATCAAGCTGATTTTTGTTATGTACTCCATCCGGGATGGGCCAATCATCCATACAGTCAATAGCCTCAAATAATGTGTCATGTGGCTCACACTATGGTTCGTCATCGACGTTGATGATAGATGTCCCTCATCAAAGTTCTGCTCTTTAAAAATGGTGAAAGAGTAAAGTGTAGAGGGAGAAAAAAATTTATGTTGAAGTTTTTTATACGAGCATCACGCCACACCTAAAACTGCCATGTGGCACACTCTTAGAGATTTATGATTGTACGACGAATGTTTGAAACATCCATAGGTAGACCTGTACACCAAAAATCAGTCTGATAGGTGTTTTCTAGGTGTTGAATCTAAATACACAAAATAATTTTGAATCCACAGTTAAAATTTAACCTATGAAAAAAATTTAAATATAATGGTTCGAAACCACAAATCTAGCTAATATGTGGTCTACAGGGCCACCTAGGGATGTTTCAAACATCCGTACGATCATGGATCTCTAATAGTATCCCATGTGCCGTTTATAGGTGCGGCTTGGATGCCTGGATGAAAAAAACACTAGGATCAAATATGTTCTCGTAGAGGGTCAAAATTTTCCACCCACGCATTTATATGTGAACACGTTAAATGCATTCACATTGAGTGTAGTAAAAGCTGTACAAAAACTAAAATACTCCTATTACGTGGGACAATTTTAAAAAAAAATTTAAGTGGCCAAACAAGAGCATTTTCGAAATAAAGAGATTGTGTCAGTAAAGCAAGAACACCTTTCATCCATTCATAAGTAGAATAGATATGTGTTGTCATAAAGATAAGTGTTGTAACATACCATTTGTTAAATTAAAGAATCTAAGGTCCTATGAGGTTGCCTTTAGAAAGGTTTCTAGAATCATTTATTACCCATAAATGTCCATAAAATTTTTCTGGATTAAAACTTTGTAAATTACAAATGATCATTTAGAAAACTTTTCTTTAGTCACCATACAAGGTCTAAGTATATAATCGCTTGTTTTCATTGGCTGTAGTCGATGTTTAATTTTTACTTTTTTTTTAAATCAACGCATTTCATTAAAAATCCAAAAGTTAACCAGGATCATAAGAGCCATTGGCGTCGGTAACTACTGAAAGCCATGATGGGATATCAGACGTCCAAACACTAGGGAATAAAAGAGAGAGCCCTTTCGACTATAGTATGTGCCATTCCATCGGCCATTCTAGCACAAAACACAAACGACTATGGAGCAACATAGAAAGACAGCAATATCTATGTCTTCCTACCTAAACCTAGCTAACATCATACCTTTCTTCCTACCTAAACTTAACTAGGGGGCGGCACATGCATTACACACAAGTGATTGTAGGGAATCTTTGGAAGAAATGCCACACACCATTAGAGATCGTTGATTGTATGGATGTTTGGCATATCCATAGATAGACTTGGATGCATAAAATTAGCTTGATAGTGATTTCTAAGCATTTGATTGGAGGAGTTCTCGTGGGTTGATTTTTAACCTTGGAATTTGAGCATTACTATTTTCATGTAACTCGAGGTGTATTTTTGGCCAACGACAACGACGCCATCATGCACGCACCATGATAACATCCATGGATCTTGGACCATGTGTTCATGACTCTTTTAATTATAGGGTAATTACAGGGACATTTAATTAACTTTTTTTTAAAACATTGAATTTTGATAACGAATAATAGGTGCCGTTGATAATGGACCATATTATGAATCATGTGACACTCTTAGACACCACTGACTATATGGATGTTTGGCCCATCCCTAGGTGGACCTACTAACCAAAATTCATCATGATTAGTAATTTCTATTTGTTAGATTAGAGTCTTTTTCATGGTTTATTTTTTACCTTGGATTTAGAGCATTATTTGGGGTATTCATATTCAAAGGTTAGAAATCATTAATCAAGCTGATTTTTGTTATGTAACTATATCCAAGGATGGGCCAATCATCCATACAGTCAAGAGCCTCTAATAATGTGCCATGTGGCCCACTCTATGGTCCCTCATCGAAGTTCTGCTCTTTAATAACGGTGGAGAGGGAGAAAAAAAAATTATGTTGGCAATTTTTAAACGAGCTAGCATCATGCCACACCTAAAAATGTCACATGGCACACTCTTAGAGATTTTATGATTGTACAAATGTTTGAAACATCCCTAGGTGGACCTATAGACCAAAAATCAGTTTGATAAGTATTTTTTTAGGTGTTGAATTTCAGTACCAAAAATAATTTTTAAATCCACAGTTGAAATTCAACCCATGAAAAAATTTCAAATCCAACGGTTAGAAACCATAAATCTGATTGATTTATGGTTTGTAGGGCTACCTAGGAATGTTTCAAATATCCATACGAATCTCTAATAATGTTCCACGTGGCGTTTATAGGTGTGGCCTAGACGCGGGAATGAAAAACAAAATTTTCCACCCATACATTTATATGTGAACGCATTAAATGCATTCATATTGAGTATGAAAGTAAAAGTTGTACAAAGACTAAAATACTCCTATTACGTGGGATAATTTAAAAATAAAATAAAATGAAAGAAGTCATATAAGGTCATTTTTCGGAATAATGAGGATGGTGTTAGTAATGCAATAGCACCCTTCATCCATTAATAAGTACAATAGATATGTGTTGTCATAAAGATAAGTGTTGTAATATACCATTTGTCAGAGAATCTAAGGTCCTATAAGGCTGCCTTTAGAAAGGTTTCTAGAATCATATCCTACTCATAAATGTCCATAAAATTTTTATGAATTAAAACTTTTTGAATTACAAATGATCACTTAGAAAACTTTATTTAAGTCACCATACAAGGTCTAAGTATCTAATTGCTCATTTTCATTGGTTGTAGTTGATGTTGAAGTCAAGCCATTGGTGTTGTGATATAACTCTTGCAGTGGGTCGCCTTGATGGATTTGTCTCAAGCATGTATATAATAGTGTATATGTCAGGCTCGGATTGGGTTGAAGCCTCAACCCTAGCCCAACCCTATTTGATCAGGTTATCAAAATCCAAGCCCAAGTAGTGAAGGGGCCAACCCAACCCTAACCCAAAGTCGGGTTGAGCCCGTCGAACTCGGATTAGGTTGAAGCCTCAACCCTAGCACAACCCTATTTGATCAGGTTATCAAAATCCAAGCCCAAGTACTGAAGGGGCCAACCCAACCCTAACCCAAACTCGGGTTGGGCTCGGGTTCAACTCGTCCAAGTTGCAGCACTAATAATTGATAGAAGTCATTGATAAAGTTGATTTTTGGTATGTAGGTCCACCATTGAAACAAACATAAAAAACATCAATGGGCCCTTAATGGTGTTCCACGTTGCATTTTTGGGAGGGGGAGACTTCAAATATTTAAGTCCCTATTGGACAACAAATATTTTCTCGGATAATGGGTTTAGGAATCAAAACACGAGTAGAACTTTGATGATAGAAGTTGGTGACAAATCACATTATGAGCATGAAATTCCATTTTAATTACCATGTTAAGTCCTAGAAGGGGGTGAATAGGATAATTTTTAATTTCTCTGTAGATTCTATATGAATTAAAATTTAATGATCACACAAGACGGAAAAGGATCAAGCAATTAAAATATGAATCATTTACAAAACATAGTTATGGGAAAATCTGAGACAAAATATGCAAACATTCACAATCACACGAGACTCGGATTTATAGTGGTTCGGCGACTCCGCACCTACGTCCACTGTCCAATACTCACCACGAGTAGTATTATATTATTTCAATCATGCATTACAACATTTTCAATCAAAATAAATAATCAAACAACTACGATTACACTTAGTCTCAATCTAACGAGAATCGTTTCTTGCTCACCTAGAGAATTAGTCTAGGCCAGTAGTCTATCTAGAGAAGCCTTCTTCTCATGGATCTACAATCCGCAACTCGATCTATATGAGAATCACTTCTCGATTCACCTAGAGAGTCACACTAGGCCTATAGTATTTTAGAGAAATAGATTTATCAAGGATTTCACATTTCTCAACTCTATTTGATGAGTACTCACTCATCCACCAATCACAAATAATTCAGGTTTAATAATATTGAATTCACTCTAAAATGTTTGTTTAAAGAGATACTTACTTTTTGATGAGTTCGATAGAATGCTCATGGATCTACAATCCGCAACTCGATCTATATGCGAATCATTTCTCGATTCACCTAGAGAGTCACACTAGGCCTGTAGTATTTTAGAGAAACAGATTTCTCAAGGATTTCACATTTCTCAACTCTATTTGATGAGTACTCACTCATCCACCAATCACAAATAATTCAGGTTTAATAATATTGAATTCACTCTAAAATGTTTGTTTAAAGAGATACTTACCTTTTAATGAATTCGATAGAATGGTAAATCATCATCGAAGAATTTTTCAAATAAACACTCTGCCAATGATGATCATCTTCTTGAAGAATCCTCTTCTTAGAGGAAGATGATTATAGGAAACAATACACTTCGTAGTCTCTTCAAACAATTAGAGCAGTCTTCACAATAGATGAATCAGATTTGCTCATGTGAAGCTCTCTCAAACAATCTAGAGCCTTCACAAAGGATGTACAAATTTGCACAGGTGAAGCTCTCTCAAATTCCAAATCTTTAGACTCAAGAGATGTTAATCAAAGAATGTGAGTCAAGAAATAGCTTGACTGGTCTCCTCTAATGAAGGGTAAGGGTTCTATTATATAATGCTCTAACCTCTCATGAGAAATGAACCTAAAATAGCCATTGGAATGACTCAAGTGTGCAAAGAACCGCGCAAAGGAACAAGTCAAAAATTGATCTGGAATGGGCGAGGTCAACCGGACTTCGGTCGATCGCACATTTTAGTCGGTCGCCCGCTCAGGTCATAACCGAAATTTAGCCATGTTGAAGGTCCGATCGGCAAGACTCCGGTCGGCCGCACACAGTAGCGGATCCAGGATTTTGTTTCAGGGGGGGCAAAGTGGCACACAATAGAAGAAGATTCTCAAAAATTTTAATTGCCCACATTAGAAGATTCTCAAAAAAATAATTCAAATAAAAGATTATTTACAATTGTCCTCGACGGGTTTTCATATTTTGAAAACGTTGCATTATCGCCTCATTATCAATACCATTAAAAATATCTTTCTCAATGTATGTAACCAAACAATCATTCATCCACTCATCACCCATTCGATTGCGTAATCGATTCTTTACGATATGCATAGCAGAAAATGCCCTTTCAATAGTGGCGGTGGCAACTGGTAGGATTAGCGCTAATTTCATGAGCAAGTAAACTAATGGATACAAAATATCTTTTTTTGCCCCAACCATCTTCTTAGCAAGGTCACTAATTCCGTTCACTTCTGAAAACTCTTTGCTGGAGCGCACATCAATAACATAAGTCTCTAGCTAGTCGTGAAGTACTATGACATCTCTTGCAGAAAAATCAGCTGGATAATATTGAGCGAGGCGTATCAATTTACACTTGTCAAAGCAAAATGAATCCCTTGGATTTAGGCATGCCACGCAAAGAAGTAATTCTGTGTTCACCTCATTAAACCGATTGTTCAACTCTTGAAGTTGCATATCAATGCAAGTGTAAAACAATTCAACACGGTAGTGATGTAGGTTTGTGATCACTTCAGCTCTTCGTCGTGATTGTCCTCGGGCTACAAAGTTATTGTCCATGTTAAGAACGATAATATTATGTTTACCACAAAATGTATAAACTTCACTGAAGAAAGAATCCTACCTTTTGTCTCTCATAATTTGTAGTCGATTCTTAGATATTGCAACTAATCACATAGCATTCACAATATCTTGATCTTTTCGTTGCAATGCTTTTGATAAATCATTCGTGATTCTCAAAATATTCTTCATCAGATGTAAGTTCAGAATGAAATCAAAAGATTGCATCGAATCTAATAGAGCACATGCTTCGCCTTTTTGTTCTGAGTTCAAGCCATCTTCCATTACAATCTCGAGCACATCAATCACAGATGAAAACATGAGAATCAAACTTGTAAGGGTTAAATAGTGTGATCCCCAACTAGGGGTGTCAACGGGTCGGTTCCGGTTCAGTTCCTAAGGTGACCAGAACCGGAACAAACGGTTCCGGTTCTTATCGGTTCGGGTACTTATCGGTTCCGGTTCTCAAAGTGATGGTACCAGAACCGAAACCGATTATGTAATTTTTGTCGGTTCCGGTTCCAGTTTCGGGTATAACGGGTCCAATCTTGGTAATATGAGAATTTTTACACTATATTTATATATCGGTTCCGGTTCTTATCGGTTTCGGTTCCATATTAGAGTACCGGAACCGTAACCATTAGTTTTCGGTTCGGTTCCGGTTTCGGTTCTTTTTAATCGGTTCCCAAAAATGTGGTACCGGAACCGGTGTTTTCGGTTCCGGTTCCTATTCGGTTCCGGTTAAATCGGGTAAAATTGACACCCCTATCCCCAACGTGTATCACCGGACCGTTTGAAGGTAGTCTCTTGATTCAGACTGCTCCTACTTGAAAGTTCACCACTTTTGAGTGCTTCAATGACTTTAGCAGCTTGATTCTCTTGTAGTTTATCTCAACGTTTGCACGATGCTCCAACAATATTCAATACATTAGAAACTATATTGAAGAGCAATGCAATTTGAGCATGATTTCTTGCAACAGCGATGAGTGCTAATTGAAGTTGATGCGCAAAGCAATGAATATAGAATGCAGATCCATTTTCCTTCATGATTAGCGCTTTAAGACTCGCCCTGCATATTACTAGCCCCATCATAACCTTGTCCTTGTAATCTTGTAATACTCAATCCATGCTTTGAAAATAGTGTTTCGATCGCCGCCTTGAGTGAAACAGCGGTAGTTTCTTTAACATGGACAATGCCTAAAAAATGCTCAATCACACATCCTCGCTTGTCTACATAACGTAAGACAACAGCCATTTGCTCTTTGATTGATATATCACGGGATTCATCAATCAAAATAGCAAATAGTTCATCTCCAAGCTCCTTAAGGATATGGTTGGTGGTTTCGACTGCAGCTGCATTCACAATATCTTTTTGAATATGAGGTGCAATCAATTTGAGATTTTCAGGGGCATTTTGGAGAATGACACTTTTAATAGCTTCGTTGTGATCAGAAGTATATTGTAAAAGTTCAAGAAAGTTTCCATGATTGTTCGAGTCCTCTGATTCATCATGACCACGAAAAGCTAATCCCTGTCGTAGAAGAAATCGAATGCAATCAATCGATGCAATTAGTCGAATTTGATATTCGCTTCGAACTTGGTCTGATTGCCTAGAAAAAATTGTCTGAATGTTCTGCTTTTGATTCAACAAATCTTGGCACTTTCTACAGGCTTGGTTATGAGCACTGTTGGGCCCTCCAACATGAGCTTGTAATTTTTTTTTCTTTTTCTAATTACTAAATCCCTCAACTACAAAAGAGTCACCACCACCCTGCTCTCCGTTATCTGGTCTAAAAAGATAACAATGTAGGCAAAACGCTGCATCCTTATCTATACTATACTCCAACCAGCTACGATACTCATTAAACCAAGAAGATATAAAGCGTCGCAGAAAGTTTCCCATTTGCTTTTGGGGGAATGTATGGTTACTAGGCTGACAAGGACCCTTTTGCAAATATGCTCTTCGAATCGGGTCTTGGTCATTAGGATGGTAATCTGAAATTTGACGTCGTAACCTAGGATCTGCAGGAAGATTTGCTAAGTCAACCTCTTCATGATTTGGCTTTGAACAAGATTGCACTTGATCATAATTATCATTTTGTAAGGTAAGAGGTAGTGGATCAAGCATTGACTTCCTTTTCAGAAACTTCTCCATAACTGGTACAATAAGAAACTAAATTTTGTTAAAATCAATACCTTTATAATTTATGAAATGTAATTTCATAAAGCTAATCAAATAAAACTAACTTATTAACTTGTTGACTTATTTAAGTCAATAAATTAACATTAAGAGATTGGTTGTTTAATAGAAAATGCAATCACTGAGCAAGACCTTTCCTACAACAGCTTATCAAAACATATTCCTCCCGTCAAGGCCATTGCAATTAAGCAGCTCTACACTCAAGTTTCCACACGACTTGCTAGAATTTGAAACTGAGCTTAAAATCATTGGCAGCATCAAACACAGAAACCTAAGCTTTCATGGCTACTTTCTCTACATTCCTTAATTAAGTTCGTTCCCTAATTTCCTCTTCTTTTCTCTAAAAAAATATAACGATTATCTCGTTTATATGTTATGGGTACATGTCGGATTAGCTTCGGCCTTGAAAGGTGCATGGCTAAAAAATCCTATTGATTAGAGGATGTTAATTGTCTGATCTTGAGCTAAGAACTTAATTGAATATGTTAACAGTTAGGGAAAAGTCCAAACATTAAGTGGTTAATTCGTCATCTCATCTGTGTATGATTTTTAAGTTATACCACCTACCTAGATGATGTGCATCACACCAAATAGCATGATTTGGATCAATGTGTCAGTGGATTACCTATAACATATGTAGGGCTGTCAATGGGTCGGATATTGAGAATATTTTATACTAATGTTTAGGAAAAAAATTAATATATTACCACAACTATATATGTCGGTTCCGCTTTCAGTTTTGTCAAGGTATTAACATGTTAAGAACCAGAACCTTTCAGCTCCTATTTGTTCTAATTCTGAAATAACTAATCCTAGAATGGGGATAGTCAGTTCTGATTCCTATCATGTATTGGCTAAGTATATGTGTATAATCAGTGGCGGGCACCCTCAACTTTGAAGGTTACATGATTAAAAAAAAAGAAATCTGAAAATACCTTTTATACGTGGTACAATACCCCCACCCTTAACAAAATCTATACAATGCCAAGTAAAACTTTGATAACAGTGGACTATCATCGAGGCTACAGATGACAGTCCATAAAATGAGCCACATGGCATCTCTGACCGTATGGATGTTTTGTTAATCCCTAGGTGGACCTACAAACCAAAAATTAGGTTGATTAGTGATTGCAAACCATTGGATCTTTGTACCCCAAATAATGGTCAATAATGCTCAAATTCCTACAGTTAAAATCAACCCATGAAAATAACTCAATCCAACGCCTAGCAATCACTAATCATGATGATTTTTGGTCTGTAGGTCCTCGTAGGGATTGACAAAACATCCATACGGTCTGAGTCCTCTAAATCTATGCTACGTGGCTCATATTGTGGACTGTCATCGGCTACGATGGCAGTCCAATATCATCAAAGTTTTACTCTACAATGCCCACCTTTAAAACTTTGAATTTTTTTTTCTGAAAATACCATTTTCCTTTAGAACAAAATCAGTACAATGCTCTCCCTTGAACAAAATCCTGGCTCCGCTATATAATTCCCAATGGTGTTTTCACTTTTAGGCACAAATAAAGTATGATATTTGTGCTTGAAAACATGGATCAAATCCTAAAAACTTTTGACTCAGTTGTTCAATGGGCAAGAATATACATACCTAACAATCTATGTCAATCCGGCAATCCCATCTGATTCTTCCTCTAACAAAAATATTATATAAAACCTAATCCAATAAACAAAATTTTCTTCCTAAATCTCACAACCACACCCTAGAACACCAAGCAAGGGGATGAATCCCTAAAACAAAATCCTAGAAAAATTAATACTTAATCCAATTAAAAGTTAATGCAAGTTATCAAACAAAAATTAATACATAGAACCCTAATCCAATAGATGTGAACAAGCATCCAAAACACAACCAATAGATGCTAATAAGCAGCCAAAACATAAAAACAAAATCCAATGTGGGGTAGGAGTAGAAAGAAAGAAGAAGGACTTACTCGGAGTAGAGCAGCGACTTCCCGATGCAACCAATGGGATAGGCGTGGAAGTGGGCCAGCAACTAGGTTCCAAGGGAGGAGAAGAAGACGTGAAACTCCCCAGGACACAAAGGAGAAATCACAAAAGCCACAGAGCTGAGAATGCCGCACAATTAGAAGAAACCACCAAAATAGAATAGGGTATATGGCAAGCACGAAGAGAGATTGAAAGTTGAGGGGGAGGCAATTCCCTATTATAACTAATTGAAATGATAATTTAGGAATAAAAAAAGAATATTTATGACTTTTTCAATGTTCAGGGGGGGCAATTCCCTATTATAACTAATTGAAAGGATAATTTAGGAATAAAAAAAGAATATTTATGACTTTTTCAATGTTCAGGGGGGGCAATTTCCTATTGTAACGAACTGAAAAGGGTAATTTAAGAATAAAAAAAAATTCTTTTTGACTTTTTCAAAGTTCAGGGGGGGCAACTGCCCCCCCTCGCCCCTATGTGGATTCGCCACTGGCCGCACAATCTGTCATGTCGGTCGCTCAGACCAGAACCATAATATATGGTACCTAGGGGTCCGGTCGACCGCACATTTTGATCGGTCGACCAGTCAGAGTCAATAGACTCCGGTCGGCCTCAAAAAGTGGTCGGTTGGCCGGTCCTCGCAGACCTTCTCCGAAAAATACCCAAACAATTGTAATAACTATCTTATGACTTTAGGATAGCTTCTAACAATACCAAAAGAACTATAATTGATCCGCTGGCAACGCGCGATGTACCCTTAGATGTACGCAAATAACCGCAACACGAGATTCTTTAATAGTTGAATGTTCGTTGAGTGAGAATGTACTTTGATCATTCATATCTTCATGCTTAAGCTTTATTTTGTCTTTAGTTGAGCTTGAACACTTGGCTTGATTTTCTTCAGCTTTAATTCTTCATTGATTTGTCGATGAAGTATACTTGATCTTTGACACTTTAGTCTTCAGCGAACTCCTAACTTAACGATTTATATTACAGAAGAACTAAGTATTCCTAGAATTAACAACCGAGACTTTTCAAGCCACGTGGGCACACTCTTAGAGACCACTAGCCAAATGGATGTTTGGCCCATACACACACATGTATAGGATTCCATAATATATAAAAAAAAAACCCTTTTGTTGTTCAAAGGGATGTTTTTTTATGATTTTTGAAAAACAAACTAAAGCTTGAGAGAGTTAAGCATTAGAGTTCCTACTATGATGGATGTTTGAGAGTGGGGTAGATGCCTAGCTTCCCAATTCAACTTCTGAAAGGTTTGAGGTTGAAGATTGACCTTCCAACCCTCTACTATTGAGTTGAGTTGATTAGAAATGCTGGAATGCTGGAATAATGGATGGATTATCTGTGAGGATAATTTCCATGGCGCAAGAGGATTTAACTTGACAAACTTGACTCATTTGCCTATGTGCCCCTTGAAGTCGGCCCTAAATCCACGTCAAAATGTCCTAACTTTTGGTAATGTTATCTTGATCACTCACCTAATTACTAACGCCATGACTTGTGTCAAACAAAGATTGCAATTTAAAGTTTGGTAGTTTCATATTGCAAAAATGGAAGTTGGCCCCCTTACTTTTGGAACACTAAATGGGCCCTAACTTTCTCATCAAGCATGGCCTTAAGGTATAGCTTGAAATATTATTTTTTTGTTGTACCCGAACTCATCCACTAAAGAAAAAGAGAGGAACAAAATCATGGATATTGATTGTTGTAGTGTTCGAGGTGTTAATAGGTCGAGTTGTGTTAAGGCCATGTGGCCTTAAAAATGCTTTAATTATCACCGAGAACTCTATGGACGCGAGACTGGCTCATCACATACTTTGGTATTTGTTAAACAAAAGTTGTGATATCATCGGGATCAACTTTTGTGCACATGTTCATGATCTGGACCATCCAATAAATGGACCAATCACCTAAATAACAAAGTCTATTATTTTGATTGTGATAATTAACTTGATTTTTGGTATGTCCCTCCACTTAAGGAGAATCAAACATCCATACGGTCAGTGGGCCCAAAAAGGAGTCCCATGTGTCATTTTGGGAGATATACAACGGGTCCCAACATTCAGAGTGCAAGTTGGTCCAAAAAGATATGCCACATGTCATATATATACAAGGGATCACAACATTTGGAGTGCAGCACAAAAAGGTGTGCCACGTGTAGGCTTCGAGAAAGTCAGCCCAAAAGTGAGTCATTTTCTCACATTTTCCCATGGGCAAATTCTTTTTGCACACCTAATGCTAAAAATGGCGAGAAAATATTTCTCAGGGGAGGATGTGATAAAATATTTATGCACTTTGGCAGGCAAATCTGTGGGATTGGGTATATATTTTCTGTGAGTAAATGGTGTGCCAAACACTACAAAAATCGCATTTGCGTGGGTAAAAGTTATTTTCCCACCAAAGTGGCCTACCAAACGCAGCCTTGGTGTTAAAAACAAATCATTCCCCCATCAAATGTCAAAATTTTTTTTTTTAAAAAACCTTTGGAAAGGGCGTGACAAGAGAGCCAATTGTTTTGGGAGAGGTGAGTGTATCTTTGAAAAGAAGTGGCAAGATTTTAACATTTTTGTTGCTTTTATAAGTTGTTTCATGCATAGTTTAGCAAGTCTCCGTTTAAAATTTGACTTTTTGAAAAAAAAAATCTCTTTTTTCGAAAAAAAAAAATGTTCCAAACCATGTTGTTTTCAAAACAATGAGAAAAATATAAAAAATTATAAAAGATTATTATTTTTTATAATATATGTCACCTATTTTGTGTTTATAAAACTATGTTTAGAAAGGCTCAAGCTCCGGTTACCGCCCTAAAATGACAGGATTTGGTTATAGGACACAATATGAGCCATGTGGCACACTCTTAGAGAACTCTGACCGTATGGATGTTTGGCCAACCCTAAGTAGACCTACAAACCAAAAATCAGCCTGATTAGTGATTTATAGGCATTGGATTGGACTTATTTTCATGGGTTGATCTCAACTGTGGGAATTTGAGCAGTATTTGAGGTACAAAGTTCCAATGTCTAGAAATCACTAATCTGGCTGATTTTTGGTCTGTAGGTCTACCTAGGGATTGGCCAAACATCCATACGGTTAGAGTCCTCTAAGAGTGTGCCAGGTGGCTCAGCTCATATTGTGTCCTGTAGCCGAAGCCATCATTTTAGGGCGGTAACTGAGCCTGGCCCATTTAGAAAAGACGGAAAATTTTCGAAACAAACCCAAGTTTAAGGGTATTTTGCAAAAAGAACCGTATTTTTTAAAATTTGTCAAAACAAACCTAGGACGCCGGACCGTTTGGCGTATTCTCACGAAACTTTAAAATGGCTGAATTGCCCTCTTCAAATGATATGCCAAATGGTTAGGCGTATGTTGTTATACGTCGCCAAACGGTATGGCGTATCACTTTGTGAACCGCCAAACCAAAGTGATACGCCATACTGTTAGGCGTTTATTTTTTACTGTGTTAAAGTGAAACTCACGTTTGATGATGTTAGAAATTTCAGATCACCAAAAATCAGCCATTGATTTATCTTCCTTGTGTGTACACAAAAATTATGAAAAAAAAAGTCAAATCGCCGTCAGACGCCATACTGTTTGGCGATGGTTATTAACAGTCGTCAAACTGTTCGGCGACGATTATTAACAGTCGCCAAACTGTTCGGCGTATGCTATTAAAAGTCGCCAAACGGTTTGGCGACATTTAATTGCCGACGCCGAACGGTTTGGCGACTGTTAGTAACCGTCGCCAAACAGTATGGCGTCTGACAATGATTTGACATTTTTCAGGCACTAGGACAAGGGCAAATCTGCCATTAAAATATTTTTTGAGCATACGCCAAATGGTTCGGCGTCCTAGGTTTGTTTTGACAAATTTCTAAAAATACGGTTCTTTTTGAAAATAACCTTAAACTTGGGTTCGTTTCAAAAATTTTCCGTGGAAAAGATTAAAGTATTTATAGACGTTTAGAGACCTTAATAAATGAGAAATATGTTTTGAACGTTATAAGTATATTGCTTATATTACTTAGACTTAAAAGGTAAACACCGTATAGTTTCGGTTCTATTATACTTATATTACTACCCAATCTATGTTACTTCGCGGCGTATGCACACATATTTCATCGCTTATCAATCTTTTGACATTCTTGTCTTTTTGACCGATTTTTTTAATCCTAATAGTTATTTTTCGTTATAACAAAAACAACGGCCATTATTTTCCATTTTTGAAAATTTGAAATTTCCAAATTTCAATTCTAGCACCATTTTTTCCATTTTTGCCCGTAAGCGTTACAATTCGTTGTAACAGAAAAAACGGTAACACCCCCAATCCGTTATACCGTTGTAACGGCCCCTTTTAAACCTTGGTTTAGCCGACCCCATGTTCGATATACATACCAAAAATCAACCTGATTGGTTAGTACTTTTTTAGGATTGATTTTAGCCGTTGGATTCATGCATGTTTTTTGGGTACTAAATCCAACGGCTAGAAATCATTAATCAAATCGACTTTTTAGTGTGTTTATCCAGTGGGATAAAGATCCATGTAGTCAGTGGGCCGACAAAAATGAGCAAATAAGACCGCTAGAGTCTACTCCTTTAAGAGTAAACTTTGCTGACCGACCATGAGCCACCGCCACGTGGTATCATATAATAGTGTGCCACATGGCTCATGTTCTGGTTGTTCAGCAAAAAATTTTACTCCTCTGCATGGGAGTACCTCTACTACTAAAAAAATTCCTTGACCCGGTGACGAGCCAATGCAGTGACGATAGGACTCTCTCTCTCTTCTTTCCCTACGCAGTTACACACGGTAGGACGACTCTTCTCTCCTTTCCCTCCTTATATTAAGGTCTCTCGCACTCTGCTTCTCTCGCACTCTGAACTGAAGAGGTGATCAGTGGAGCTTCTAAAGACTTATCTTGATTCTGGATCGAGAGACAATGTAAGAAATCCTTCTCTCTTTGAATTATAATTCTCTGGTTCGTCGTTTGATCTTCTCTGTTTTTCTTTCTTTTTTCTTAGAATCGAGTTTTCTTCTTTAATGGGTTTACTGTATTTTCGTCTTTAATGGGTCTGGATAGGTGCTACCCATTTCTTTGAACTCCTTCTTCTTCGTTTGGGGTGTTAGCTGCAACTACACTGGAAAGAATTGCCGCATTAATCGTCAACCTTTGATCTTGCCAAATAAATTTCAGACTTGTTGAAAAGTCCTCGCTCGTTGTTTCTTGGATTCTATCGGCGATTTCTTGAATGCTCATGCTCCAGTTACCGCCCTAAAATGACAGGCTCCAGTTACAGGACTCTATATGAGCCACGTGGCACACTTTTAGAGAACTCTGACCGTATGGATGTTTGGCCAATCGCTAAGTGG